>CM051239.1:177800250-179039625 GCA_027917425.1 Gastrophryne carolinensis | reverse complement strand
TGGATTTGGGTTTTCAACTTAGTACCTTCAAAGGTCATGTTTCTGCTTGGCTATTTTCTTCCAAAGATCCTTTGCTCACCATCGTTTGGTCAAGATCTTCTTCCCGGGGGTTACTCACGTGCGTCCTCCACGTAAGTCTATGTTACCAGTCTGGAATTTGAACTTGGTTTTATCTGCCTTGCAGGGGTCCCCCTTTGAGCCTCTGCGTGAGGCCCCTTTGTCCATTTTGACTCTTAAGGTAGTCTTTTTGGTGGCTATCACTTCTGTTAGGCGTGTTTCTGAGCTGGCGGCGCTTTCCATCAAGCCCCATTATTTTGAGAGACACCAGGACAAGGTGGTGTTTCGCTTTAAGCCAGATTTTCTACCTAAGGTTGTGTCTGCCTTTCATCTCAATCAGGACATTGTTTTGCCTTTTCTGTGCCCTAATCCTAGTAACCCTAAGGAGCGGGTTTTACATTCTCTAGATGTGGTCAAGACTCTGAAGTTCTATTTGGTGGCCACTGAATCCTTCGAGAAGACTGATGCTCTTTTTGTGCTCCCGTCTGGACCTAAGAAGGGTCTGGCTCCAGCTAAGTCCACTATCAGCAAGTGGATCTGTCAGGCTGTGGTACAGGCCTATTCTACTAAGGGGAAGGAGCCTCCCTTCCGCCTTACTGCTCATTCTACTCATGCTATTGGTGCCCCTTGGGCCTTTCAACACCAAGCTTCCGTTGAACAAGTTTGCAAGGCCGCTACTTGGTCCTCTGTTCATACTTTTTTCTAAGTTTTACAAGGTTGATGTTAGGGCCTCAGCTGATGCTGCTTTTGGTCGCAAAGTTCTGCAGGTGGCAGTGGTTTAAACTGCCCGCTGTTACCTTTTGGGGATCCCACCCTACCTTACGGACTCTGCAATTCGATGTCCCATGTGTAAGGAATATTCTGGAACAGAACGTGCTGTATACTTGGAATAATACAATTCTGTGATTACTCACCTGTAGAATTGGTATTATATGTATACAGCACTTCGCGTTCCATCCCGCCCTTGTTATCATTATTTTTAGTTACCTCTGTATGGTGATTGTTCATATGTTCTTTTTTATTCTTGTTATTATTGTTCTCCCGGCTTCTTGTTAACTGCTTGTCAATACTGGGGAATTTGTGGGAGGTCCCTGACTTATATGGGGCCGGGAGGAGCCACAAGACATTTTCTGCAGTCCAGCCCCATCTTGTGGATGTATTACTCATGTGTAAGGAATATTCTGGAACAGGATGTGCTGTATACATATAATACCAATTCTACAGGTGAGTAATCACAGAATTGTATTTTTGTCAGCATGGTATGGGGCTCAGATATTTTATTAGTAGTTTTTTCAAACACTAGTTAACTATCTGATGTTAAAGCTCAATATATTAGGTACAGATACAGAAGTGACCTAAAGAGATTTTGGCAGAAAAAAACATTGATTCCAATCGGGTTCACTGCTAAAAGCTGGAGAAGTGAACAAGTGTTCGCTAGCATTCCCCCAGCTGTGTTGATCTAAAAGTAAATACAGCAAACATGGTTTTATTCGAGTGGACATGACACATTTTGTTTGGTACAAATGACAAATGTGACATAAACCTATTAATGTCCCACCATTAACAGCAATGCTCATACATATAGCATTTAAAGAGGAACATCGGTCCCTACTTTGGATGTTGCCGCTAGGTGCTGCAGTGCCATCTGGCTGCTTCAGGGCCCAATCCTCACCCTTCTGCCCGCTTAGCCTTCCCTCACTGACAATGTCCCACGCCAATCTTGTAGCTCCGCAAAGTCTCGCAGGATTTCGGCCGGCTCCATTGCATCCCATTCATGGGCACTGAGCAGGCACGAGATTGGGGGCCACCCGCAGTGCCTGATAGGATGCAAAATGGCGCCACCCATTGGGAGGTCGCCTGGAATCTGAGGGACCCAGAAGATGGATCTCCCAGCGAGGTAAGTAAATACTGCCCAATTGTGAAACCAGAGGGGCGGGACAGTCTGGTGAGGTTTTACCCTCCCCCGCTGTTCCTCCCATCTCCCATTCTATTTTTTTTTTGTTATAGCTATTCCTGGGGTCGCTTAACACCATCAGCAAAAATAGTATCAAGACAGAATGGCAGCTATAAAAATACATGTGGTGAATTTCTATATGGCTTTAACCCTTTAAACGCCAGCCACGTAAAATTTACGTGGCTGCCTCCCCTGCAGTTAACCGCCAGCCATGTAAATTTTACGTGCCTGACTTTCCCCACTAAAAGCATAAAAAGTTAAAACAAAAGTCACTTACCTTACTCCTCGTTCGATCCAGCCAGGTCTCCTCTTCAACTAGAGGGGCTCCTATCACCCATTGGGTTATTAATCATTAATTACATATTTGATAAAGAGGCAGCATAGACCCAGTGTGGACTTAAATTCAGCGCCTGGCTTGATATTACCCAGCGCCTAGGGAGTACCGCGGGATCATGTTTTTAATGTGTAGTGTCTTTTGTGTTTTTAATTTGTGCAACCGAATAAATACATTTGTGATATATTTTCTGATATTGTGAGCAATGCCCTTAATTGAGACCCCGGCAAGTGTTTGGCAGTAAATAATGTTGACCACGCCGTGCCAGCAAGGAATTGACAATGAAGGCAGTGGAGTCACAGAACCCGGAAGACTTGATGATTCTAAACTCCGATTTAATCGATACCAGCTGGAATTATGAGCTGGTCGTGTGTTCCCGGTTGGTGTCAGTGCACGATAACAGTGCACAAAGTCCTGGCAGTCCATTCTCCAGCATGATGAGTGTGTAAGTTTTTCATGTGTAAATGAAGGAAAAAGAGGCTGTGAATCGGGTTTTATATCTCTGCTAACTCCTTACTAGATCTTCTTCAATCTGAATTCTGCTCCAACCACTCTACTCACCAAAGTAACTAACGATCTATTGACAGCAGATATTAAGGCCACTACTCTATCCTTATCATCCTTGACCTATCCTCTGCTTTTGACACTGTTGACCATCCTATTCTACTCCAAATTCTGACATCTAAGGGAATTCAAGACCTCTTTCCTCTTACTATTTTAATCACACATTTAGTGTGTCCCACTCAAATATGGTTTCCTCTCCCCACCCCCTGTCTGTTGGTGTATCTCAAGGTTCTGTTCTTGGACCTCTTCCCTTCTCATTCTACACCTATGGTTTTGAATAACTCATAAACTCACAAACACCACGTCTGTGCAGATGACACTCGAATGTACCTCTCTGGCCCAAATCTCTCTTCTCTCATATCCTGTGTTCCTGGCTGTCTGACAGTTATTTCATTATTTATGTCATCTTGTTCCCTCAAACTAAACATGGACAAGTAGTGATGAGTGGATCCAACCCGCAAAGTTCGGATCAGCAAAATTCGGTGCCGAATGCCTGAAGCCAAACACGGATTTCAATTTGAAATTCATGTGCATGTTCGGCGTTCAGTCAGAACTCTTGTGCCTCTTTAACCTACCTTTTCATTTAAGCACTGGAGTTTTGTGTGTGGCCCCTTAACCCACCTTTTCATTTAAGCACTGTGTTTTGTGTGTGGCCCTAACCCACTTTTTTAATTAAGCACTGTTTTGTGTGCTGCCCCAACCCACTTTTTCAGTTCAGCACTGGGGTTTATGTGTACTGTAATCCCCTTATGCTACAAGAAGCTTTAAGCACTGGGTTTTTTGTGCAGCTTTAACCCACGTTTTCATTTAATTTCTGGGGTTTTGTGTGTGGCCCCTTAACCCACCTTTTCTTTTAGGCACTGGATTTTGCGTGTGGCGTAAACCCACCTTTTCATTTAAGCACTGAAATTTTGTTTGTGGCCCCTTAACCCACCTTTTCATTTAAGCACTGGGCTTTGTGTGCACTGCTATCCCACAACAAGTACTGGTGTGAAATGCACTTCAAAGCACCTGTTAGTGTTCTGCAATACCTATGGTTCAAAGCACTCATCGGTGTGCTGAAATACCTATAGTTCAAAACACCTGTTAGTGCTCTCTAATGCCTATAGTTCAAAGCACCTGTTGGTGCTCTGCAATACCGATAGTTGAAAGCACCTGTTGGTGTGCTGCAATAGCTATAGTTTAAAGTACCAGTGTATTAGTGCTCTTTTCGGGTTAGGGCACTTAAGGCACATTTTCCTGTGAATTTTACTTGTCCATTTCGGGCCACTGCAACTGCGGGTGTCTAAAAATGCAGAAATCAGCAAATAGGAGACACGGGCATGGCCGTGGTGCTTCTGCTGCTGATGATAATGAAGCTGGTGCTCGTCTGGTCACTGGTGCTGTAGGGAGAGGACATCTTTCATCCTTGCCTGCTAAAACTTCTTCTGATGCAAGTAGGTACCAGAGTTTGGAGCACATTTTTGTAGGCCCCAATACTGCTGGAGTGGTGAGGCTATAATAAATTGTGGCAGTCGAGGTTATATGGTAAGCAGTGCTACCAGTTAAATTCAATTAAAATGGCTGGAGAGAGTTGGAATACTGCCTATGCACTGCCGCACATACTCAACGGCGTCCTACTAACCACTACAAGAGCTCAAACAAAAACAAATATCACAATTGGTTAAGTGTAGGCCTGGCAAATAGGCTGGAAACACCAAATGGCTGAGCAAACATCAATTTATTGCACCAATCTCAGCACACACATGGGACATGATCTTACAGGTAAAAAAGTAACAAAAGTGCTTTAAAATCACGGGGGCCCACCGTGCACACTCACACACTACCACGCACTCCTATAGCCCACCCCGCTGGCAGCGCTGCTGAATTCTGCCTAAAAAATACGGCAAGACACACTGCTCAGTGCTTGTTGAGACAAGCTAAGTTGTCAACATGAGACAGTGGCAAGCCTCCTCACAAAAGAAGTTGGCTCCATGAATGTATGCAGCTGAATTTCACTTGACATATATTAATGTCATCATGTAATGAATCTCTTGATCTGCAGCTTCCAAGATTCAAATGCGACAATCGCAAGTGCGTGGTAGTGTGTGAGTGTGCACGGTGGGCCCCCGTGATTTTAAAGCACTTTTGTTACTTTTTTACCTGTAAGATCATGTCCCATGTGTGTGCTGAGATTGGTGCAATAAATTGATGTTTGCTCAGCCATTTGGTGTTTCCAGCCTATTTGCCAGGCCTACACTTAACCAATTGTGATATTTGTTTTTGTTTGAGTGCTACCAGTTACATGGGATATTCTTCCACCCACTCCACTGCAGCCAGGTGTGCAGAGCTCTCCACCTCACCCCCCATAATATCTACAGAGCTGCTCCAGCCAGAAGTCATGGAGTCACTAATGCTTTATGATGACATGCCTTGCTGGAACACCATTGGCCATCCACCAGCCCCTGCCCCAGTTGCAGACCAAGGGTTTATAAGTGCCCAACAACTTCTATAGGAGAATGAGATCATGGCCAGCCTACCATCACAGGGCACCCTGGATGATGATGAGACTGGTGACTGCTACATATTTCTGCAATGTTGAGGCTGAGAGGGAGGCTAGCAGGGAGGAGTGGGTGGAAGAGGATGACAGGGATGATGACAAAGTCCTACACCTAACCTGGACCGAAGACATTCAGAGTTTGGAGGAAGAGGTGTTGGTCACAGAGCCCCAGACATCCAACAGAAGAAGGAGAAGGGTGCAAACTTCCATTGGACAGCCCATTGCTGCCACTGGCCACCACAACCAGGGACTGAGCAGTCAGCACAGTCCCTGTACCACCAATTTGAGCGCAGCCATGGGGAAATGGCAGCATGCTCTGCTGAAACTTATCCAACTGGGCAAAAGACTCAATGACAGATGAGTGGCTGCTGCCTTTGCACCTGAAGCCTGGCAAGGTCACGTGTGACAATGGGCCAAACCTTGTAGCAGCCTTGGGCTGAAGTGGGTTGATGCACATTCCTTGCCTGATGCATGTGATCAACTTGGTGCTTCCTGGCCCATTTCCAGAAATGGCGGAGGTGCTGCATAAAGTGCATAGTATGTGCTCACCACCAATATGGTCAGCGCTGATGACGCCATCGTTATCTACCATGCCCATCCTTTGCCTGCTGAAAAAAACTCTTTAGGCCATGACTGAGGAGGAGTAAGAAAAAGAGGAGGAAGGCACATTTTTCCTGCTATCTGGGCAGTGCACATGTGGCTTGCAGGGCCAACAGGGTTGCTTGCAAGGTTGCTGGGCCAACAGTGGGTAGGTACGCCAATGTCAAGTCAGAGGACAGTTTTGGAGGAATTGGAGGAAGAGGACTAATTTCTCTCACAGCAGGGTGGCACCCAGCGTAGCTCATGAACATCAACATGGCTGGAGGGAGGAGAAGGAGACATATAACACTGAGGACAGCTTCTTTTAAGCTCAGGGCATACTGGTTCACATGAGCCTCTACATGCACCAGTGACTTTCCTTCAGCTTCTCCAGCCACACATTAGTAAGTGTGGCCAGAGAAACTGGTTGAGGGAGAGCTGCATCTCTGCCGTAGACCCGTTGGACAGGTGAGAAATCCAGGTGAATGGCGGTGTTTCACACAACAGGGCCTCCCAAACTGAGGTGCCCCAGGGGGACGAACATGGATATGGAAAATCACTGGTTTTGGTCCACTTTAACTGTAATTTTTGCAGGAACTTCCAAAATGTCCTTTTTATTGGAAAATCACAAAGATTGGGCTTTAAAGTGGCAACGGCAAAGATTGGGCTTTAAAGTGGACTAAAACCCACTGAACTTGTGAAATAAATTTGGCCAAAGCCCCTGCCGATAAACCCTTTTTTGGGTGTAGAACTAGAAATGGATATTTTCCCATTTTGAATTGTCCTGGAGCACTCATTTTATTCTGTCCCTCCTTGTAAGATGGCAGGCGATCAGTGCCAATGAATGCAGGAGGCGGAGATTTACAGCTAAAACAGGTGGCATTATTTGGGATTAGAGTTAAGCAGGAGCAGTGAAAATTGTCAAAAGGTCCTCTTCATGGGGGGAGCAATCAGACGATGCAAGTTAAAAATGTTGGTTTTGGTTTGCATATTCCAGATGAAGATGCACCAGTGCCTTGTAAAGAGGCAATATTACATCCGTATCCTATAATCACATGCCTCTCTTAATACATGATAATATCTTGCTAGCCTTGGAAACAGATGTTTGTCATTGCATGCTGTTATTTAGCCTGTGGTCCACCACTTATCCCAGATCCTCCTCAACAAGTGACTCTCCCACTTGACCTCCCCGAAATGCATTACTTTACATTTATCCACATTGACCTTCATAAGACAAGTAGATGCCCAGACACTCAAAGTGTACAAGTCAGCCTTAATCCTTTAACTGCCACCCTACCTAGGATTTTTGTCACTCTCTGTTACCAGAACATCTTTCACTATTTTGTACTACACATGTTCAACTGTGATTTTCGAAAGGATTTCCAGGGATTTCTCAGTAAAATTATATATTGTTATTTTCAGAAGAATCTGGGCTTTAACATGAAATGTTTGTCATTTTTGGGTGAAATATGAGCAAAAAAATAAAACACATCAATTCTGTACAATTTGTAGTGTTTTTTATAATGAGAAATGTAAGTTTTTCAATAAAATCTTATTGTATGTAAAATCCCAATTTCTCACGGTTAGAACAGTACCACATATGTATTGATAGGCACCCTTTCCTGCCCAGGAGACTCCCCAAACTGAACAGCACTTTAGGAGCTTTTCAGACAAAATTCAACTGCTATATACACCTTGCAGTTCTCTAAGAAAAGCAACCCTTTCCCTAGAAAAAGATTAAAAAAAAAGATTTTATTTTCCTATACAATATATATAAAATACCAATATGCAAACAAGAAAAAACAAGCTAAATCTGAAAGCACAAGGTCCCCCAAGCAGAACAATACCCAACATGCATAGGTAATTTTAACCCTTTTAACTGCCAGCCTACTTGAGATTTTGTCTGTTTCAGGATTTTGTGCTATGTTTAACTGTGGTTTTTGCAGGGATTTCTAGGAAAATTATGTTTTTTTCAGCAGAGTTTGGGCTTTAACACGAAATTTCTTGCTTGTAATTTTTCCACAGTTTTTTTTTAAATTGCGTAAAATACTAAAAAGAAAATATATTATTTTAAATTTCTCATTTATATTAAATAAAACATTTATTTTGTTAAAGAAAACTACATTGCATGTGAAAGCCCCATTTCTCCAGATTACAACGGTATCACATATGTATTGGTAGTTCCTGCCCAGGAGCCCCCCCCCCCCCAAACTGAAAAGAGCACTTTAGAACATTTATAAATAAAATACAATTACTATCCAAAAGTATGGCGTGGGCCCCCCCTTCCCAGGGGGGAACCCCATTTTGGGGGATTTTTAAGGGTTAAAAACACTTAAATATCCCCCCAAAAATGACTTGGTATCCCCTCTACCCAGCATAAGCAGCCCAGGGACCAGCTATGCAGGGCTTGTAGAGCAGGGCGCAGTGGCCAGCTTTGGTTGCCCCCCACCCTACAGGCTACAACCTAAATGGTTCTGGGTTCTTCTGCCCCCCCCCCCCTGATTTGGCAACACAGAATGGCTATAGGCGACTTGCCAGCCCCCTTTTGAACTGGAATAGGAGTTTCACGGCCCCCTTACCAGGTCACAAAGTCCTTACCAACCTTACCATCCATAACTGAGCACTGTGTCCTAAGACAATCACCCAGCCCAGGGACCACCGGCTATGGGGGCTTGTTGAACAGGGCAAAGGGGCAGCCCCCCACCCTGTTGGCTACATGCAATAGTGTAACAATTACCCATGCACTTTCTTGTCAGCATCTTCAATGGACTGCACTGTGCTACATATCTTGGTGCCTCCTACATAAATAGAGACCGTGTCATTAATTCCTTCTTCTATATCATTTATAAACAAGTTGAATTATAGAGTACCTGGCACTGAGCCATGGGGTACATGGCTTACAACTGGGGACCATTCAAAATTGGTATCATTAGTCACAACTCTCTGCACACAGCCTTTCAGCCAGTTTTCTGTGCAGTTACAAATGTTATATTCTAACCCTGAAGAACTTTATTTCCCCAATAGGCATCTATGAGAAACAGTGTCAAACACTTTTCCAAAATCCAGAGAAACTATACTTACAACCATCCCTCTATCGAGGCTTCTATTCACCCCTTCAGAGAAGCCAATCAGGTCTGGCAGCATCTGTGTGTAGTCTCTTAACCCTTTAACCCTTTAAGTGCCAGCCTACCTGGAGTTTTTGTCACACTCTGTTGCCAGACCATTTTGCACTATTTTGCGCTCCCCATGTTCAAATGTGATTTTTTAAGGGATTTCCAGGGATTTCCCAGGAAAATGATATATTGTTTTTTTCAGCAGAGTCTGAGCTTTAACATGAAATGTCTTGTTTGTCATTTTTTAGGTGTATTCTCAATATTTTTTGGCGAAATATGTGCAAAAAAATTTTAAAAAATCAATTTTTTACAATTTGTAGTGTTTTTTTGTAATAAAAAATGTAAGTTTGTCAATAAAATCTTATTGCGTGTGAAACCCCAATTTCTCACAGTTACAGTGGTACCACATATGTATAGGTAGACACCTTTTTCTGCCCAGGAGACTCCCCCAAACTGAAACAGAGCTTTAGGGGATTTTCTGAAAAAATACAACTGTGATATGCGCTATGCGCACCTTGCAGTTTTTCCAGAAAAACAACCCTTTACATTTGAAATACCCCCACAAACTATATATTCTCTGGAAGTACACACCTCAGGCTTTCTATTTGTACCAGGCTTGTTGATGTGGCCACAGTTTTCTAGAAGTAATCCCTCAATGTATTCTTTGGTTGCAAAGAGTTTCCCTAAAAAAAGGATAAAAAAGCAGAATCAAAGCCACATTTTCCTAAAAAAACTATATACAAACAAGAAAAAACAAGTATGATCTGAAAAAGGAACATCCCCCGAACAGAACGATACCCAACATTCATGGGTTCTGTCAAGGAAAGAGTTGCCAAACACCCCAAAGTAAAGCATGTGCGTAACGGTAATTTTTCTTGAAAATTTCAGCTCTGCAGACAAAGTGCGCACCTTGCGATTTTTCAACCAAAACAACCCTTTACATTTGGAATATCCCCCATAAACCATATATTCCCTGAAAGTACACATGTTAAGCTTTCTAAGCGTACCCAGCTTGTTGTAGTGGGCTCATCTTTCTGGAATTAATCCCTCAAAGAACTCTTTGGTTGCGCAGAGTTTCCCTAAAAAATGTATAAAAAAGCAGAATAAAAAACACCTTTTACTAAAATATAAATATGCAAACCAGAAAAAACAAGCTAAGTCTGAAAGCGCAAGGTCCCCCGAACAGAACAATACCCAACATGCATAGGTACTATTAACCCTTTTAATTGCCAGCCTACTTGAGATTTTGTCACCCTCTGTTGACAGGTCATTTTTCCCCATTTTGCGCCATGTTTTGCGTCATTTTTGCTGGAATTTTCAGTAAAATTATGTATATATTTTTTGCAGCAGAGTTTAGGCTTTAACATGAAATGTCTTGTTTGTAAATTTTATTTATTATTAATTTTATTTATTATTAAGTAAAAAAAAAAAAAATAAATAAAATTTTTTTTTAGAAAATTGCCTCCTTTATTTTACATAAAAAATTTATTTTATTAAAGAAAACCATAATGCATGTGAAAGCCCCATTTCTACCAATTAGAACAGTACCACATATTTATCGGTAGCCCCCTGTTCCTGCCCAGGAGACCCCCCTAACTGAAACAAGTAATTTTTAACATTTACAAATAAAATACAACTACCATCCACACTACAAAGGGTTAAATCGAGAAAAAAAAATGACATAGGGTCCCCCCTCCGGGGAGGGGGGGCCCATTTTTTGGGGGGATTTTTAAGGGTTAAAAATCCTTAAAAATAAAAAAAAATGACATGGCCCCCCCTTACCCAAAGTAACCAGCCCGGGACCAGCTATGTAGGGCTTGTAGGAACGGGGCGCAGGGGCCAGCTTTTGTGGCCCCTGGCCCTGCAGGCTACAAGCCCGCATAGCCAGTGGGCCCGGGCTCTTCTGCCCCCCCCTGGGCTTTGGGGAGGCAGGTAATGGGGGTGCCGGGGGTTAATGGCAAGTCACCGGCTAGCGCAGCTGACTTGCCACCTCCCCCAGCCTTGTGAACTGGTATAGGGGTCATGGACCCCTTACCAGTTCACAAGGGGTTAAATGTAAAAATAAAACACAGACGCACAAAGAGAAAAAATATTTTATTATTTTTTTTTTTTAATACTTACCTCCCATCCATAGTGGAGCACTCTTTCAGCCTTTTATAGCTGCTGGATGACAGAAAACAAAAGGGTTAATTAAAAAAAAAATGACATAGGGTTCCCCCTCCTAGGGGGGGAGACCCCATTTTTTTTTGGAATTTTAAGGGTTAAAAACCCTTAAAAATCCCCCAAAAAAATGACGTAGGGTCCCCCCTACCCAGCATTACCGACCCGGGCCAGCTATGGGGGCTTGTAGAACAGGGCGCAGGGGCCAGCGTTGGTGGCCCCTGGCCCTGCAGGCTACTAGCCCACATAGCCACTAAGTGGCCCGGGCCCTTCTGCCCCCCCCTGGCCGTTGGGGAGGCAGGTAATGGGGGGCTGGGGGTTAATGGCAAGCCACCCACTAGCTGCAGGTGACTTGCCATACCCAGAGCCTTGTGAACTGGTATAAGGGGTCTCATGGACCCCTTACCAGTTCACAAAGGGTTAAATGAAAAAAAACGCCACACAAAAGTAAAAAATTTTTTTACTGTACTTACCTCCGATTGTAAGCTCCTTTGTCCCACGCCGCTCTGCTGACAGATGCCGGTGATCGGCATCAGAGAAGGGGGAGGCAGGAGATCAGAGGATCTCCTGCCACCTCCTTCCCCGTTGCCGATCACCGGCATCTGACAGCTGAGAACGCTGAAGCCGGTGATCGGTGATCGGGGCTGGGGTGACGTCATAGCCCCGCCCCCAAAAGGGGCGGGGCTTGACGCTGCGACGGACCGGGATGACGTCATAGCGGCAAGATGGCGGCCGCCATCGAGGAGGAGAGAGGAGAGAGCCTCCCGTGCTCTCTCCTGAAGATCGGTAAGTCCTGGGGGGCGATCGGAGGCCCCCCAGGTGAAGAGGAGGGACAGCGGGAGCCAGCGCACACACAGGTAAGTGAATGTCATTTTTATTTTTTATTTTTTTTACAGTTAGCAGCTGCTGCTGCAGAAGCGGGGGGGGGGGCGGCCTATTCCGGGGGCTCTCCTGGAGCCATCCGACCCCCCACGGGGGATCGGATGGCACCAAATTAAAGAGGAGACCCGGCCGGATCCAACGAGGGGTCAGGTGAGTAATTTTTTTTTTTTTTTGCCCACTAGCAGGGGTAAATGCCAGGCACGTAAATTTTACGTGGCTGGCACTTAAGTGACGGAGAGGCAACCACGTAAATTTTACGTGGCTGGCATTTAAAGGGTTAAATGCCCAGGATCACTACTCCTCTCGCCTAACTGTCAAGCACATAGATTCCAGGTGCCTGGTGTTTCCCCCAGTTTATGCCCCCCCCCAAAAAAAATTACCAATATACAGGATCCACATCTGAGGTCTTCAGTGGGCCAGAGAACACCTGCTCTTTGCCTTTCTAAGCAGCTTCTGACATTTTGCTCTCGGCCACAGAGAGGGGCCTTTTATACTGGCAACTTAGCTGATGTCAGTTCACTCAGCCAGTATAAAACTCTCCTCCCATCAGCGGGAGTGAGCAGAGAGACCACTGTGATCGGCACAAGTCAAGTGTGGGAGCAGAGGGCACCTTTCTGATGACATGGAACCGCAGCGATCAGCAATGGAAGGAGGTGCGGAAGGGCTATGCCGGCTTTTAGCCTTCTGGGTTTAACCCTTAAAAATTAAAAAATTGCATGGGTTTCCTCCCCCCAGGGCATCCAAAATCTCAATGCCCGACTGTGTGAAATCCCCCAGGTCGCCCCGTTCACTTACCTTGCTTCTCGGTCCAATGGCGCATGAGCGTGCCGCATCCCTGCTATCCCTCTAGCAGGGCGCATGCCCGCACCAGCCATTTGTGTACAGGGGCACACTCCCCGTTAGAGGGAAGCGGGGTATGCAGCCATCAGCGCTCTCGGAGCCGCTGGCCATAGACACCATCTTAGATGGCGTCAGTGGCTACGAGCGTGCTGTTTGGACGAGCGGCCGGAAAAAACACACTTTCCTTGTGCCAGGGTGATTGGGGGAATTCTGCACAACGCCTGTTAAGGGGTGATTGGAGGGGGGGGGATTCTGCAAGTTGCCTGTCATGGGGTGATTGGGGGGTATTCTGAACACTGCCTGTTATGAATAATTGGGGGGGGGGGTTCTGCACATTGCCTCTCATGGAGTGTTTGGAGGGATTCTGCATGCTTTATTTTATGGGGTTATTGGGGGGGGGGATTCTACACACGGTCTGTTTTGGTTTCCCGAGGGATTTCTGCCTGTTATGGTGTTCCTGTATGATAAACCCTTGGTGCATCTTACAGTGTGGAAAAAATGGTATGTTAGTACAGAAAACATTCTGTCTAAAGAGAAGTCACCATGAACTACAGTACACTGATTCTCTGCCCACGTGTGGTTTTTGTATAAAAGGCAATGGGAGTAGGAGGGAAAGCACGGCGTGAGCGGTGGAAGCCATAAGTGGAGCAAAGGACACCTATGCTCTGTCTGTCTGCTCCGTAGCTCCCTTTCAGCTGAAGATCAGACAGTGTGGGACAGCACACAGCAATGGGAAGAGGTAGTGACAAAAAACTAAAATAAAGGACTTTTGAAAGTGTTTGTGTCTTTTTACCCTTAACCTTTTGTCTTTTCCCTTTCTGGGAAGCGGGTGATTGACAAAACCACCGCCCCATTATCTGACAACCCCCCCGGCCCATTACCTGCCTCCTCAAAGGCCAGCAGGTGCAGGAGAGCCTGGAGGCCATGTTATCTGCATCCTGGGCTCTTAGCCCACATAGCTGGTATCTAGGCTGGTTTTGCTGGTGAGGGGGGACCCCACAAGGTTTTTTTTACTTTTAAGGGTTTAACCCATAAAATTCAAAAATAATGTGTGCCTCCCCAATCGGAGATGGGCACCTGTGCTATTTTTTTTTTATAAGGTTTAATGCTTGGTAGTTAACTGCAAGGTTGGGTTAGATCATAAAACTTTTTTTTTCAGTTTGAAGTGTTTCCTGGGCAGGAGGTGCTTACCAATACTTATGCGGTTACACTCAATATGATTTTCTTGAAAAACATAATTTTTTTTAAATAAAAAATTTTAATATAATTTTTATTTTTTCCCCACAAATTTCCCCCCAAAATATTGAGAAAGCACTGAACAAAATGACAAACAAGACATTTCATTATGTTAAAGCCCAAACCCTGCTGAAAAAAACCCAATATATAAATATAATATATAATTATAATATATGGGGTAATTTACAAAATGATTCACTGGCATCCACCGGGTTCACATATTTACCAAGTAAAATATTGCCTGTTCCGCCGGTGATTTCCATGTTTTTTGGATTTACTTCTACTTCAGTTTGGCTCGGAGAATACTTTTGCATGCACCACCTTTTAGTGGTGAACCTCACAGGAATCAATGTTATTTAGGGAGAGATTGTCACTTTAGGTTTTTCTAGCATCTTTAACTTATTTTTCGAGCGTGAACATTAGAAAGGTACCCAGTATGTGAAAAACAACTAATAATAATGTTTTTACATAACTTTTATTCTTATACTTTTCAAACAACCCAGACACTCCCAAGGTACCCCACATATATTCTGAGACCCCCTCCTATGTCAGCATGTGCCATGAAAAGTATTTTCAGCAATATTTCATGTTTTTTGCTAAAGAATTCTGCCACAGCAGTTCGCCATCATATCACCGGCATTCTCCAAACTTTCAATATAATTACCTGTGACTTTCGCCAGCAAATTGGCATGCAAACACAGCAAAATGCATTGAGAAAGTCTGTTTTCACTGGTCTGACACGCGTAGCGAATGGTAGCAAACATAGGAAATCACCTCCATAGTACAAGATGCTTGAAAAATTGCCTGTCAACAGAGGGTGGCAAGATCTCTAGGTAGGCTGGTACTGAATGGACACATTCTATTAAGCCTCTCCAATATCAACCCAAAGCCTATGCTCCATTTTTTTCACCTTACTAGCCCCACAAAGTTAAAGGAGACTTTCTAATACATTTTGTTTTTGAAGGTGGCAGTTCTACAAATACTTGACAAATGTAGACCTATAAGGTTCATGCATCAGCGTCTGATCCTGGCTCTGTATTTCTATTGTACTTTAAGAAGTTCATCTTGATCCCTGTATCTTGCTTCAAATACACATGGCAAGCCAGAGGATTCTTTCAGAGGTGATTTATTACAGTGCTCAGAATAAAAGATTATCTACGCAAAAGTTTGCTGGAAAACAGAGATGTTATCCGTTCTTTGAGCTTGTGAAGCCGGAGAGAAATGAATGCTTCATGTAGCTGTGCTAAACATACAATATATGTATCAGTGTCAGATCAACAGGAAAGTGGGAAATGCCCAAAGATAAATGACTGCACTCTAAGAGACTATGCGCTCTAGCTGAACATAATAATCTGCTTGATGTTTTAAGCAGGTTTATGGATAACAAAAATGTAGCTGGGTAACATATTCATAAAGAAAAAAAAATCCAATTTAAATCAAAACTGAATGGGCTGGGTGTTCATACACCTAGGCAATCAACTTTAAAAATACATTAAAATTATAACACATCTAGTACAATGCCCAATCTCTGTACAATTGGCTCATCAAGGTTATTATGATTTATTTTTTTCTGTTTCTATTTAAAAATCAAAATTCTCTGCATCTGTGATAGAACAGTTTCTTAGTTGATGTGCATGTATTTAAAAGAGGAACTTATTTAAAGAGGGCCTTTAAATTACTAGGTTCTGATAGCCCCCCACTGCAATGCTTCATACCTTTTGTATGACGGCATCTTCCAGATCCCTGTCGTCCTGCTGTTTTTTCCCCCCACTTTGGCATCTTAGCCGTCTGTGACAAATGCAGGGGGAGCTTAGCCGTCCTCCCCCTCTGCCTTGCTAGTCGTGCCGACATCTCTCAGCGTTTCTGATCCTCCTGCAGCTGTTCTGGCCCAAGATGAGGACGGCGCATTGCATCGTGGGACATAAAAGAAGACAAGATGGCGCTGCCCTATAGAAAGTGCCTGAAAAGGATGGTCGAGTGCAGAAGGAAGAGCAGAAGACCTGCCACATGCAGAATCGGGAGTTTAGAGGGAACAGGGGGAAAAGTTTGGGGAGTTTTTGAGAATTCCCCAGACTGTCCAATGTTGCTCTTTAATAGGATAGATTTTTTATTTTATTAGTTACCAGATAAAGTAAAATAATAAAAAGTAAAGTAAAAAGTTTTAATTTCAAAAATCAAGCTACAGTACCCTGTATATGCAATAAAGCAGTTCTATGATTCTAAACTAGCTTTAATGGAACATGTATTTTTTTTTTCTAAGTTACAAAATAACAACAGCTTATGGGTAATCCAAACAAATTTGGAGAGGCTGATGATTTACTGTGTTTGGATATCCCCCTAGGCTGCTGTTTTTTGTTACTTAAAAATAAAATGTCACCCCCACATAGTAGAACATTACTACTAGAATAAATTTGCCCCTTACCGGTAGAACTGCTCCTGGTTTAATGTATTCGTCAGGGCCTGGAACATGTTAGTTATGTCGATGATGATATCTTGAAGCGGACCCGCAAAGAAACTGTGGGTCCACCCCCCCCCCCCCCTTTGCAGGAGGAGGTACCTGATGGAATGTCCTATTACACATACCCTAGCATGTGCTGACCTAACTGCACAGAGTAGTCAGGGAGGGTTCTGGTTTACAGGGACACTAAAGTAACTTCACCATAACCCTCATGCCATCAGTGAGCCATGCATTAGAGAGATTGGTCATTTGTTTGAGAACAGAGCTACATCAGACATGGAAACTGGAAGCAGATACCCACCCATGTAACAGCCACACCCCCCGCCAACAAAAGACATGCATATTTGCAGTGTGCAGCTATTTTCTGCCTTCAGTCCTCCAGTCCCATCTCTGATTTTGGCTTGTTAAGGCTCTTTAGGGGCATTCCAAATTGGGATTTCCCATGTGCAATTGTTAAAAGGGACCTAAATTAACTTTGCAATTATAAAATAAAAATATAATTATCACTTAACCTAGAATCTAGAAAGATATTTATTAACCCAATAAACCAACTAATAAATCACAATTCCTTTCCAAACTTCCTAAGCTCTCCATACACTACGGATTGGCACTCATCAACAGGGCAGGTAAGGGGATCTTTGATATTTGAATGTATGTAAGTAATTATATAGGACAGGGATGTTGTGAAGAAACTGTTAGCTGTGTAGCTTTTTCATCTCACTGTGCATAGATAGTTATATGTCTTACATGTCATGTATTCTGGCATTTGCAGCTCTGTTTTTCTCCCAGCACTACCAGGATATTTTGAAGTCATCAGATGGTGCTATCAAGTGGATATTTTTAAAGCCATTATTGCATGGAAAGATATTGTAAATTCCAGTTCCAAAAACAAGACAAATAATAATCAAGTCATGTGTATCTAAAATCCTGTTAATTACTATAAAACATCAAGACTAATCTGAAAATTAAGACTAAAACAGGACATGGGCCCCCTTCTCACCCAGCGATATGCCTCATTTGGGGACTTAAAAGAAAAACTACTTACCACAGGGATCTCTGCAGCAGTCGCCCATGAAGCTCTCAATAAACCACCCAATCACAGCACAGTGGGTGCACCTTTGCAGCGCTGATTGGGTGACTCAACAGTCAAACCTGGCAGTTGCCAAATGCCTTTTTTTCCAAAAATGTGATGCTCTATACAGGCTTATCACCAGGGAAGGGAAGGTGGGATGCAGGGCAATAGCAGCGACCAGCAGGCTTTACTCTGCCATCCTGGCCTGAGTTGTTGATTGGCTGGCAGCGTATGCATGCTGGAAAGGTGAGATTTTACAGTGATCCCGAGGATACACACAAATTTGATTGCCCCGCTGGAAAGGAAGAATCCTTGTAATAGCAAAAATCACAGGGGGTGTTCCATTTTAACAATGTGATCAAAAAGGCACACCAACATCTATTAGACCTGAAATTTCTGAGACTTTAAAATGCTTGCTGCAGTCCTATAAAACTTTTACACCTGCACTGTTGTGAGTCCTGACTGGGAGTATCACATCCTGGTTCAAGGATAGCTCCAAGCAGGACAAACTGGCTCTATGCAGACTGCATAAGTGGCAGGAAACTCCAAAACCAAAAATCAGATTACCTGAAGCAATGTTGGACCAAGGCCAGGAAGACTTGGACTCCCTGGAAGAGCACAAGACCAGTGCTGAAGGGCATAGAGGCTGGTATCCTGCTATGTCCAGGGGCCAGTCATTTAAATGCTGAGCCATAGAAATCACAGCTTCTGGCCCTTCTGCACCAGCTGGTAGCCTTGGGAGAAGAACTCTATGTTGTTGTGTTTTTAATGCAATTGCTTTGCAAGATTCTGTTGTGCTGTAGTGGGTCTCCATTTGTGTCCTATTCTGGATGGAATGCAGCAAACAGGGTATTTTTGTTTGCAACAAGCAGCTCTCTCCACCAGCAGAGAGGTGTAAAAGGCCCCATAGAGTATACATTGTAGGACTTTGCATTTAAAAGGAACACAGGAATGCACATGGAGCTGCAATGGTGTAAACACTTTTTTTGCATCACTCTACTAAATCTGAGAATGGGACGGCATGGCATAAGATTCCATGCACCTGTTGTAACTGCTGTAACTCACTTCTGCCCCTTTCAACCCCCCACCTCAGCAGCGGCACTGGTACAACAGCAGCATTTAAATTTGACCCCAACCGAGGCTGCAGAAAGATGACCGCCAGCTCCCATGATTGAGGACACTCCTAGTGCCAGCGCTGCCAGCTGTTCGGAGGTGAGTTACAGCAGCGCGCTTCCAGCTGCACACTCTGCCTTTGTCTTGCTGCCTGCATCAAAGGACCTGCTTTAATAAGTCCAAGAGCTCTTACAGATAAAATCATGTATGGTGTAGACTTAGAGCCCAAATCATTAACAGCGGCAGGTAGCGACAGTTGAGAGACTGTAGCGGCATTTTCAGAGCGCCCGCTAGTAGTCGCTGTGATTGGCCGTTTTTTGGTAGTTGATAGCGACTCAGTCAGTTTGCCGTAATGTTGAATATTGGGTGAGGAGTCGCTATTTGACAGGTTCCGCTCTGTATGGGAGCGCATGATAGCGACTGGTCAGAGCGACCGGCTTCCACCATATTCATTAACAAATCACGCTCAAAAAATTCTCGCGCTGTAAAATGCATGTTTAAACCTCAGAGCGCTGGCGGCGATGGGTTAAAAGTAGTTTTTTAACCCCCAAACAACCATATTTTTGGAAACCAAAAAATACACGTTTTTAAAATAATTTTGTAATATGAATACATTAATATCAGACCTGTAATATCAATTCTGTACATTTTTTTTTTACCTTAAAAAAATTATTTCAAATGGCAGAAGTGGTCACAGAATTTTTCACATTTAAAAAAAAAAAAAAAAAAAAAAAACAATAACAATTAATTATGAATATTTAAAGATTGTTCCATTGAAATGCATTGGAGAGCGGCAGGTAGCGAGAGGTCATACCTGTCGCTGTTCAAGGTCGGACGCTGGCGCTGTGGGCTGAGGCTGGAATAATGATGAATGAGTGGCTATCTGGCGCTATCTCAGTCGCTAAGCAGGATTGCCTTGATAAATGTGTGATCGTGGTGGGGAGCCGGCGTTCTCGTGGTGGGGCCCGTCATTACCGGCCGCTCACCAGTCGCTACCTGTCGCTATCCCTTGTTAAATAAGGACCTTAGACTCGCAGTATACTTTTTATGTAACCTGAGAGTAATCTCCTCCAGCTCTATACGAGGGTAAGAAGTCTTGATTAAACCTGTATGAACACAAGTAGAGCGAGTAGAAATCCAGACAAAAAAACACCTAGAAGCATCTTTAGCTTGTTATGAGATAATTATATCTGTATTGTGTCCATGATAAAGAACATTTTTCCGGCAATGGCCTTGATTCACTAAGAGCTGAAAAAAATTATCATGGTAGTAAAAAATTCAATTCATGAGTAGGGATGAGTGACCCCCCCCCTCCCCCAAAGTTTTGGTCCAGCAAGTACGAGGACATGAACCTGGTCCTCACTGAAATCAATGGGGACCTGAACTTTGTGGGTGGCTGTGGCCGGGGAGGGGTGCAAAGTGTGCAGCAGGAATTTTCTTGAAACACTTACAATATATGGTGAAGCTGATTTATTTTAAAAAAGATGCTACAATGATAATTAAATAAGTATGGTGGTGCAGAATTACCAGTAGTGATTGCATCTGGTAATAGTAGGTTTATAGGTTTATAGTAAACTGCTTGCCTCTGTAGTTAGCTTGTTTCCGCACACTTTTTACTCCAAATAATGTGAGTAAGAATAATAACCTATTTGTGTTTTATTGATATATCCACTGTACAAAAACCGTAGCATCTAAATCAATAAATGCAATATCTAATAAACATTCATATTTTTGATGGGATCTTCAACGAGCCGGAAAACATGGAACTCTACATACTTTAGAAATCCAAATATCATGCTCAAGTGTTAGAATTTAAATGAATTAAATAATATGTTTAATAAGGATTTTTTTTTAACCTTGAAATGCTCCACATGCTAGAACTAGTATTCCACAAATAGCCCCAAGATATTTATTGTCCTAAACATGCACAAAGCAGATCAATTAGGGAGGGAGCCTAGTTGGCATATAGAGCAATCAACAGGCAAAGTAGCCACCACACTATTTATTAAACAAATTGTTGGCACAGAGTATAAGGTCACACAAAATGACACCAGATAATATTAAAAGGCAATTTCCATGCTTAAAATTGGTCCCCCCCCCCCCCCCCAGACATAACTGAAGACCACACATCCCTCCATACTTTTCTATGCATACATGCTGGCCAGCATTAGAACTGGGGACAGTTACCCCATGTCCTCCTATATATTCCCAGCCTGTTCCTGACTGCACTTTATTGCTGCGGAGATGAAATGCCAGCTAATGACAGATTTAAGCCTTGTGAGCTATATACAGTGAAAGGTAAGGGCTGTCACGGTCAGGGTGCCGTTTGATACGAGGCTGGCAGCCTCCCGTGCGCCCGTCTCCTCCACCACTCAGAGTACCTGTTTAATCGCCGCTGGCCCCGTCACAGCAAATTCTCACGCTGTAATGAATTTGTGCGTCTCCATCCTGTATGTGCCTTTATGTGCAGCTGTCTTAGTCCGCATGTGTAAGCACTGACGATACGTCAGAGGGGGCGTGGTTTTGAGGCCCATCACCGATGCGCGTTTCGCTCCGCCCACCAGAGTTTCGTCAGAGTAAAGGGCGGCCATAATAGCCAATGCCTTTAACTGTTTTTTTTTTTTTTATTTTTGGTTTTGTATACTGTTCCCAGTTTGGAGATGTTGTTGCCTCCGTGAAGGCCTGGTGGAGAAACTTGCTGTTTACACTAATGTGGACATTACTTAAGTTGGTGGTTGAATTCCAAACCTTCTGTGTACACTGGAGTGATGAGTTAATGTGGGAGTGGTGTTAGTCCCTCTTTTTCTTCTCTCTTCCTTCTTCCATTGCACATATTTGTAGAGTACATTAATCATGGCATTCAAATTAGATAAAAGTTGCTTTCAAAATATCCAAGCAGGGTATGGACTCAAGAGGGTATGGACTTTAGTACTAAAGCGGAGGAGGTCTGTTCACTGTTTAAAAAACATAAATCGCTTGTCATAAAACAACTGAAAAGGTATAAAAGGGATATATGTACTATAGGGAACTATATTAAAGGAGCAGTATCGCGAAATTTGCATTAAAAAAGATAAATAATTAAATAGCCACAGAATCGCTTCTAACATGTGTATAAAAAATATCTGCCTTTCTTTTAAATTGTATAATGACTATGGCTCAGTCCATTTGCTGAATAGGGGGGTCTGCTGGGTTGTATTTAGTGAGCTGCTTCATTTAGCCCACTGGTCTCCTAGCAACACTTTACCTCAGAGGCTGACACTGTAATCAGTGGTAACTGCTGATTGAAATTCTTCTTTGAATAACTGTGCAGGAAAATCTAAAGGTATTAAAGTGGAACAAAACACTGAGTGGCCGACCCTGAAGTCTATAAGACCCGGCCATTGACCTTCCCCCTTGGGCATCCTAAATCGGGATGCCCCACTGTGTGAAACGACCCCTGGATAACCACAGATCCCCCCATTTTTCTGGTGCGCTCACGCATATAGTCATTTAGACAGGCCGGGCGGCCAGGAAGGTTACTGCTCAGGCTCCCCATCTGCGTGCAAACAGCACTGATTGGATGAGAGCCCACGCATGCGCTGTGGAACAGGGAAAGGTACGTTTTCACAGGCGAACTTGGGGATTTCACATATCAGGGCATCCCAAGTTGGGATGCCCCTAGGGGCACAAAACAAAACTACAGATAGTGAAAATCCTGGGTTGGGCTTTGCTCAAAACACACAAAGCTGAAAGAAAGATCATATGGAAAAATGAAAAATAAGAATATGAAAGAGAAAATGGTAAACTGAAAGATTCTGCAGCAGAGCCAATATGAAGGGAAAACTGTCAAAAAAAAATGTTTAGAGCAAAAAAACAGGATGTAAGCATAAAATTCAAATTCTGAAATAAAATAACCCCCCCCCCAAAAAAAAAAAAAAAAAAAAAGGTGAGTCTGAGATTCGAACCAATGATACTCTGGTTCAAACTGACATTGAATTTACCAATGAGCTAAATTACTTCTAGAGCTTTTCTTTCTGTTTTAGATATATGAGTTCTGGCCAGGCAATGTTGCAATATTATCTTATGCTGGTCAGCTGCCAGCACTGAACAGCTGATTATTTTGTTACATTGTTTCCCCCTCTCCTCAGCGTGAAACAGGCCAGAGTGTCGGGCCCCGACACTCAGCAGACATAAACATGAGCTATTAGTCTCCAGCTGCACAACAAAGACATCATTTTTTTACTCTTACTCCATTTTAATCTTACTCCAACACTTACCTACATTCAAAGTACCATTTAAATATAAGTCAACAAGAAAAGTTCGCGATACTGCTCCTTTAAGCATAAAATTATTCCAAGGGGTCTAAGGGAGCGTATTGTCCCGGCTGAACACGTAAGATCTGATTGTTTATGGGAAAATGGCAAAAGGAGTGTATAGAACATGGAGTGCGGCTAATGAGTCTAATTGTCGAGAAGGAACAAATACAATTAGCAAAATTAGATGAGAGCATCAAGGAAAGTTGTAGCAAACTGGACAGTCTTTTTGATGAACCCAATTTTCAAAAATTGAACAACTTAGTAAAAATGGATGTAGAGTGGGTACAAAAAGCTATAGGAGAAATTGAACAAAAAAAATTCAGGAGAGACTTGGGTGAATTTGAAACAGGGAAAATTTTTCTTGAATTTAAAGCTAGGGGTAGATATATACCCCATCAGAGACAGTGAAGAGAGATCTCTAGTGATTTATCAGGGGGAGAGATGGAAGTCTCAGATGAGAGCCCACCGTGTATGTCCCATAGAACTTATCGTAAGATCGTAAGCTTTTTTAGATCAAACTGCAAAAAGAGGAGAAGGAGACAGTGTAGCCACCAGGGTAAAAACTTTGAGGGGCATTCGGAAAATCAAGCCGACAGGTCCCCCTTAATTGGAGATAACAGTGATGGTTGTAGTCTTAATGTAATTAATCTGTCTAATTTTCAATTAAATAAATATCACCTTTCAGTACTTTCAAAGGGTTTGTCCTTCTCTCCTTGCGCTGGGAGTGATGAATTTGTCCTATACAGAGATACAGCACTCTATTTGAGGAAAGTCCTGTTCAGGACGATGTTTGATAAAAAAGATGATGCAAAGAAAGGACATGCTGCGCAGGGGGGAGTGGGGGACTACCCTCTAAATATGATTCTGGGACAGGATGATGACATTGATTTTACATTGGGATCTGCATCGGAGGATATACCAGATTTATTGCCAAACTTGAGCTGTTTCAAAATATGGTCAAAGAATTTTCCTCTCTTTAGTTTGAATAGACACGAAGCACTATTTTTACAGCTAGTGCGACGGGATCTGACTAAAGAAGATTGGACATCATTGAGGGACCAGGATAACCTCACCAAACAAGAAAGACTAGCCCTTGAAGAATTAGAGGAGGCCTGAGGTATAGTAATTCGACCTAGTGACAAGGGTGGTAATGTAGTTCTAATGAATGAAGAATATTATGTGGACGAAATTGAAAGGCAACTAAGTGATGAGAATATCTATTGTTGTGTGGGAAAAAATCCTTTTCTGGGTGTGGTGAAATGTCTAAATGAGAAACTTGACTGGGCCAGAGAGGAGAACTTATTGGCTCCAAAATATTTGACTTTCTGAAAGTTCAGGATTATAACATACCTGTTCTATATACAATTCCGAAGGTATATAAGAGTCCCACAGCACTGCCAGGGAGGCCCATTGTGTCGGGGAATGGTGGCCCCCTAGAGGGGATTCCCAGATTTGTAGACGAAAATTTGAAACCTCTAGTAAGGCTGTTGCCCTCGTTTGTTTTAGACAGCAGTGACTTACTGCGTAAATTACAAAATATTGACATCCAGGACAATTGGCTCCTGGTGAGTGTGGACATGGAAAGTCTATATATGTCCATTCCCCACGTAGTGGGCCTCCGGGCGGTTGAGGAGATCCTAGAGGAGATGGGACCGGGAGACGCGGCCTACAATGTGTTCGTTGTTGAACTTTTGTTTGTTTGTTTTGACTAATCATTTCTTCCGTTTTATTGGGACCTTTTACCACCAGATCCGTGCGATGGCCATGGGGGCGGCATGTGCCCCGTCGTACACCTGCCTTCACCTCACAGTGGGAGAGTCTGGAGGTGTTTGGGCGGGCGTCCTATGGGGCACATGTCGCCCTCTGGCTACGATATATAGATGATGTCCTAGTGGTGTGGAGGGGCACAGCAGCATGTATACGGAGGAACTGTGCTACTAGGGAGGACTATGTGCGGGACGCCAGGGTGCTGACGAAGAGATTTAGGGATAAAGGATATCCACATCGCCTATTGCGTACCTGCTTCTGAAAGGCTTTGGACTCCCCTTGTGAGAGTCACCTTAGGAGCAGAGGAAATAGGAGTGAGGAAAAATACCAGCAGGTGCACTTGATCACATAGTTCAGTGCTCATTGGGAAGTATTCCGGAACATATTGCAATTACACTGGCATGTACTACTTTTGGATCCGGTGGTGGCCGGATGTGTGGGTCCCAGACCACTGTTAACAGCTAGAAGAGCACATAACAACCGTGATCACTAGGTACATAGTTAATATAAGCCCCGATTGAATGAGACTAAACATTAGAGTAAATATGTGAAGAAGGTGGTTGGGTCCCACAAGTGTGGGCACTGCCATATGTGTACATATATGACAAAAATGACCACATATAACATGCCAAAAAGTAGAGCCCCCCAGGCCCATTAAGGAATTTACTAACTGTTCCACCAAATTTGTCATTTACTTACTTACCTGTCCCTGTAACAAACAAAATTATGTGGGAAAAGCAAAAAGGGAATTTAGAATACAGGTGGGAGAACATGTACGTGACATTCGGAATAGGAGTGAGAAAAGCCCCATAGCTGAACACTTTAGGATTTACCACAATAGTTATCCCTTGGATCTTTCGGTGTGCGGCATATAGAAACTGGATATGGAAGGGAAAAGGGGATTTAATGTTACCAAGCTTCTCCAACAGGAACCACGACTCATCTTTGAGCTGGGAACCATGACCCCAGATGGACTGAATACAGATTTGGGCCTCAAAGCGTTCCTGTGACCATGGGGTATTTTTTGTGTTTGGGGGTCGGTTTGTCCCTGTTTTCAGTTTGATCCCCCCCCCCCCCGGTCTAACCGTGGTGATACCGAAGGTTAGGCGGTGGAGGTACGCTCAAAAGTGCAATGAGAAAGGAAATTTGCTCTATAAAAAATTAAAAAGTTAAAATCTGGCTATATATACGAGTGACCTTGGTAATATCATGAACTTTCCCCTTGAGGTCTGCTTGAAAGTATGAATGGTGTGAATTTTTGCCATGTAGAAAAATCCAATACATTTGAAGTGTTGATGTAAAATATCCTGCAGTGTCAGAAAAAGAGGGACTGTGTCATGCTCTATGAGAGGTTTGTTCCTCTGTCGGGAATAAAGAGAGGAGAAAGCATTCCCTTAGTTTAATTCATTTTGGCTCTGAGGACTGGGATTGGCCAATACTATGCAGAGTTGTGATTGCTTGTTCCCTGATTGGGGAATGATCTGTGAAACAGTGCTCGCAGCTGGAGAAAGTTTCATGAGTGTAATGCCATTGGCGAGCTTTGGGAAATTAATGCACTGACTGGATAAGGACTTAAGCAAAGAGGTGTGGTGACACAGTTAAAAGCATTGGCTATTATGGCCACCCTTCACTCTGACGAAGCTCTGGTGGGCGGAGCGAAATGCACGTCGGTGTCAGGCCTTGTAACCACGTCCCCTCTGAGGTAACCTCCGTGCTTACACATGCAGACTAAGACAGCTGCCTAACAGGCACATACAGGATGGAGGCGTGCTAATTCATTACAGCGTGAGACCTTGTTGTGACAGGGCCAGCGGCGGTGAACCAGGTACTCTGAGCGGTGGAGGAGATGGACACACGGCAGCTGCTGGCCTCGTATCAAATGGGCACCCTGACCATGACAGCCCTTACCTTCCGCTGTATATACCTCACAAGGCTTAAATCTGTCATCAGCTGGAATTTCATCTCCGCAGCAATAATTCCTGTTTAAAGACGCAGCCTCGCTTTTTATAAGTGCAGTCAGGAACAGGCTGGGAATATATAGGAGGACATGGTGTAACTGTCTCCAGTTCTAATGCTGGCCAGCATGTATGCATGGAAAAGTATGGAGGGATGTGTGGTCTCCAGTTATGTCTGGGGGGGGGGGGCTGATTTTAAGCATGGCAATTGCCTTTTAATATTATCTGGTATAATTTTGTGTGACCTTATACTCTGTTCCACCCCCTGGGGGCCAATTTTTTAACTTTACTCCAACTCCTGCTGTGGTCAATTTTACAAACAAATTGGCGTCTCATGGAGCTGTAGGCCCCCTGCATAGAAGAAGTGCTGCTGGGTTTCCCACCACTGTGCATTGTGGGGTTATGTCAGTTGAATCCAGACAGCATCATGGTTGGGATACTGGTAAAGGATGCTCCAAAATGGCCGCTATCAGGAGAAAATCGATGAGGCAACTTTTCAACTTTGAGTGGATGCAGGAGAAAATGTAAGCACTGACAATAATTCAGTATGATGTGTGCAGATGGGACATGAGGGGGTTGAGTTTTGACAAAAGTCATCTAAGATTTGAACTTTATTGTCTCATATCCACTCACTAGAAAAATACACATAAACATCTGCCTCACCAGACCACATTGATCAGAGTAATAGAAGCTGGGCCTCTATCTCATCTATCTCCAGAGTTATCTCAGGTTTAAAAATAGATACAATTCCTGATTTTACAAATTTGCAGATAAATAGGCCTAACTGTTGGCTAAATCACTATCCCAAGCATAAAGTAAAAAAAAGACTACTACAATAGCTTTTACAAATCTTTATTTTTAATTAAATCGATTGGCCAAGCTTAAGTAAAAATAAATAAACAGCAGCTTACCTTGCCACATGTTTCTACATTGCATCCGCTCTGCTTGTCGGAAATGAGGAGATAGACTTTAACCCTTCCCTGCCAATGGTGCTTTCAGAGCTGACATTCAAGTCCAGCTAACTCCTCCCTGCCTCATCCTTGTTAGACACTCTCAGCATCTCTGCCCTAGCACTGACAGCTGATCCCCCAAGGCCAAAGCCCAGCGTAAGCTGTTGACTTCAGGCTGCGCTACTTTTTCTGTGAAGGTTGTGACTAGTGGGACTGCCAGGGACGAGTCAGCGAGGTCCGAGGTGAGCCGAGGAGGAGGATTCTCTGGCCTATCTACCTTTCCACCTATCCCTCCTACCTATCTGCTGGCTCACCAACCACCCCGGGAACCTACCTTTACTCCGCACATAGAAGCATCCAACTTGCTGTCCCTCCAGCCTATATTAACCCCTCTGTAAGCTGAGATTTTCTCAGCTTTCTCCTAGCTCTGGCAACCTGCAGATTATAAACCATGTGACCACCATCAGCCAATCACGTGGCTTGGTTACAAGAGGAATTGCAAGATCAGATGGTACAGGTGTCCAGCAGGCCATTACACATTTGTAGCTACTGTATCTCTGATGAATGTTGGTGGTGTGGGATAGAGGTAGGATCAATTACACACATTTGGATGCAAGCCTATCCAACTGCTCTGCAGCAGTATCATAGAAATCTGCATGTTAATTTGTAAAATATATGATACCTGTGGCACTCTCAGCACCTAAATTGGACCTAGAGTCAAAAAGTTTAGTAAATTGCTTCCCTACTTATGAGCAGTGGCACAAATAGTTTGAGAGGGCTCAGCCCCATGTAGGTGTTTTGGATTGGATGCTGTGGCAGCATCTATCCACACCAATTTGAGAGATATATACCTTTCCTGTCATTTTTCACACAGAGAAACACTGAATAAACAGCTAATGTAGCAAAAGACATCTGTGTGAGGGGAACTGCAACAATGCATCTCTCTGGCTGCGGCAGCCGCAAAAGCACTCAATCAGGGTATACAATGTATTTTATACAAAGACGAGTCATTACAGCTGAAGGCTTGCTACTTCTGGATAGAAATATGAGATCATCACACAGAGCTATGAGTCAGTTTTGACTGAGAGGCTCGGTTTTTCTGAATCAGCTCATTCATTTGTGTGGCAAGATGCCATGCACGTTTGAGAGTGCAAAATATGCCTGCTCTTTGCTATTTAGCTTATGTCACTGATTGCCAGAGAGGGGCTTTAGGGGAGAAATTTACTACGCTTAGTTTTTTTTGACTCGAGGTCCGCTTTAAAAAAGTGGGAGGTGATTATCTATGGGGAAGATGAATATATTAGAAAGATGGAGGAGCTAACCTTGGAGGACAGGGGTAGACAGATCTGGACAGGTTAGTTGACATCCAAAAATGTCGTAGAAAACAATGCCCTTCTTTGAGATTCATTGGGGACCTGGGAGCTGGTCTGCCAACTCTTCCTCCCCCCTTCTGCCCCCTGTCTCCCTCTCCCCTATTTTTATTTACTTTCCTTAGGTCCTTTTTTTAAACTTTGCCTTGACATTTCACTTAATATTTTCATTTTTTTCTCTTGGTAATCTAAATGATATTATCTCATATTTCCTCACAACTATACTGCCCTGATTCACAGCATTCATGGAAATGCTTGGTCTCGTGCTAAGGCTAATTCACTGGGAACTTCCATTCGCTTGTGTGATTCCCAGCCATGCCTGAGATTATTTCGCTCTGGAGTATTTGAGTGCTTCAGCTTCTTTTTTCAGCCGAGTATTTACGTTTGTGCCCTGCAAATCTTAAGGCATTGGTTGACGCTGGTTGTGCTTCTCGCCTCCATGCAGGCATACACTGTTGATATAGTTGTAGATTTCTACCAGCAGTGTCACTCATCTCATCCCTACTTGCTGGTCAGGGTGGCTACCCAGTAATCAGCACTGGTGACTATGCAGGCATGTAATGGCTCATCTGAGCCAGGCTGCCCTGAGTCAATGAGAATCTCCCCTCAGTGTCAGGTGTCTCCTCCTCCTGCTCCTCCCTCCAGACATGCTCTAGTGACGCCTGTGAGCTGTGCTGGGTGCCACCCTGCTGTGAGAGAAAGTCCTCCCCCTCCTCCTCTGATTCCTCCTCTGACTGGACATTGGAATACCTGACTGATGTCAACCCAACCCACCCTGCGAGCCATGTGTGCACTGACAGCAGGAAAATGGGCCTTCCTCCTCCTCCTATGCTTCCTCCCCAGGGCATGGTCTGAAGCATTTTTTGTGGTGTACAGGAAGCACTGCAGCACTGTGCAGATGTCCCTCATGGAGGCCCACTCACTTGTGGGAAATCCACCTGGTGGGAAAGTCACATATGAGGCTATGGGTGAAAAGGCTAAAGTTCCTCTGTAGTGCAGACAGGCAAGCGGCAGCAGCGGAGTGGGAACGGCGAAGGTGCAAGCACTTTATGGAGCAGCCCCGGCATTTTTGGATAATGGGCCAGGGAGCTCTCCATCACCAAGTTGAGCACAAATGCTAGGCAAGGGATGTGCATCAACCCGCCTCGACCCAAGGCTGCTACAGGCTTGGCCCATTGTCGCTCACCATCTTGCCAGGCTTCAGGTCCAACGGCAGCAGTCACTCATCTGTCCTAGATGTCCTAGATGCCGGTCCACAGCTCTGGGCAGTGTGAGTGCTTTGGCCCAGACAGATGAGTTTTAGCACCGCATGCAGCCTTTTTTCCCATGGCAGTGCTCAAATTAGTGGGGCAGGGGCTACGCTGACTGCCTGAGATTGAAGCAGAGGAGGAGGCAAAGTAGGAGGAGGTGGTTAGAGGAGGCACCGACTGATGTCTCGCAGTCCTGGGAGGTGGAAGGATATGTTCCACAGTGCTGGAGAAGGACGAAGATGGGGGAGCAGGACGGAGACGGTGGAGCAGGCCGGAGATGGAGGAGCAGGCTGGAGATGGAGGAGCAGTCTGGAGATGGGTGACAATAGGGGAGATGGGGGAGCACAACAGAGCAGGGTGGAGATGGAGGTCTCTGGCAGGCAGCAGGGGGGAATGAGGGTGTTGTAACCAAGGTCCCTGATGGGTGGGAGGATTTCCACGACACGTACACACCACTCACACAGCCAAGGACTCTTTTGAAGATTGTCTTTTGAACAGCAGAAGCAAACATGTCTCCCTGTCTTTTCTAAGTGTCCTTAGGGGGTTGAGCCAGCCTCTGCCATCCTGCTGCACGATCATCCAGTTGGGCAATAAATGTTCCAAAACACATCAACATAGAGACTGAACCACAGTTGCCTCTCTTCCACAAGGAGGAAGGCCTTTGTCAGCACATTGAGGCCTAGCTGTTTGGGCCCTGCATCTTCAGTCCTGTTCTCTCCTAGCTCCCTTGTGGTGTTTCTCCTCCTGCTCTCTCAAGCCCCACCCCTTTTATATAGATCATCCCCAGTCACGCTTCTTCCTGTGAGAGTCTAGAGGCACCCTACTGGCAAGAAGGTCCTCTGTTCCCCAAAGATGGTGATATTAGCATCTCAGTCGGAGTCCATGGAATTAGCACTACACAGAGGTCACACCTCATTATAACAACCAGGTGTACTTACCTTGCTTACAGTGTCATTGTGGTGCGGTGATAGCAAAGAATAACGGATCCAGTGGTGGCAGTCCAAACCAGGCTACCAAGACTAGGATCCAGCAGAAGAGGACAACATGAGCTGAGGTGGTGGTAAGTGTCACACTGCAGGGTCTTTGGAAGCCATAATTAGGCATTTAGCTCTGTATGGTGGGGGCAGGAAATGGATGCACACTGCAGTGCTGCCACCTCCAATTATGATTAATGAGGTTACTACACATGTGCATACCTCCAAACTGGAAGGGCTCTACTTCCTATTGTTTCCTGTGCTCACAACACTTGGTTTAAACCTTGTAGCATCTAGTTTGTATTGTTCCCTATACTATATGTTTTACCCTGCCTGTAATTATACCTTCTAAAGCGCTACGGAAGATGATGGCACTATATAAATAAATAATCTCTGCAAAGAAGGGTTGGCAGCCGCTCAGACCATTTTATAAATAACCTGGGAGGTGCACGTTAGCAGGGCAATTAGGATACAAAGTCTAAAAGGAGCCACAGCACTCAACCCTGTTAGCTAGGTATAGTGAATGTTCTAGGGTTCTCTCTGGAGTGCCCAGAATAAGGGTTAATACATGTGCTTTAGGCTGTCATCTAGTATCCCGTAGTAGTATTAATAGTGGTTTCCGGTGGTGTCCCATCCATTTTTTGGGAAGATATGCCTCTGTGCAGCTGCTTACAGTGGCGTTCTGCACACTGTGTGTTTGGGTAGTGTGGGAGGGCTGACGAAGGGGCTTGTGCCACTATATTTGTATGGTGAGACTGGAGCTGGCGTATAAACGCATCATGGCTGGGCCCTGGGAAACCCGCCAACACATTTAGGAAACAGAGGTTGGGCCCCACTACACAATGGATGTTGAGAAAAAGTGCCCCATCTTCCAATTCCTGAAACATCAAACACAAAACAGTAACAGTACTGTAGCAGAACAAACAAAATACTATTACATTGGCAACTTGGACAGAGGGAACAGTGTGCCAAGTGAGTCACCACTATTAGTTACATTAGGGCAAACAAAAAATACAATACGAAACATAGACTAATAGTCAACAAATAGTGGGAGGGGCAATGATCCACTACACATACCTATACATATACTCCTCTGCCGCCGGAGACACGCCACATGCAGCTAATCACACTGATAACATTGGGCATTGATGCAATTTCATAAAAAGACTTCATAGCGTTTCTGCATGCCACACTATCAGGACAACAAATTTATTTCTCCTGCAGGCCATCCATGTTATCGAGAAATGCAGTCAGGCTGCCGCTCAGGGAAGACTGGGACATGCCAAATGACAGTGCTCCTAGCCTCTGTAAATAGCCAGTCACTAGAAATTGGCATCATTTAAGTGGCACTTGCTTGTGGTGGGGGCCAACCATGGCCACAGCTCTGAGTAAAGTTTCTCGAGAGAAACGTGATTAAATTGGGTCAATTTGAAAAGATGCTGGTCAAACATGCACTTTACATCCAGCCAGCGATTGGTGTACATTAGCTTAGACAGATAGGTAAGAGGCAGCCACTCGTAGTCATATATTCGTTGGCTGGATGCATCTCCATACACGTCCTACCAAATCCCGCTAGCAAAAAGAGGGCCTAATACCAAATACCTGGTTTGTGCATGTAACAACAGCAAAAACCTGCAAGCGAGACCATATGTTCGCGTGGGCATACGGAAGACAAATTTTCTGCAAACAAATACTCTCCCAAAAAGACTTCTACTGAATCGCACAAGGTCTATATACGCATGCAAAACTGAGAAAAATATGCACGTTTGCATGTAGGAATGCGTTTTTGAGAGGCTCTAAATCAGGCCATATGTATATATTTGTACAGTCAAGAATCATCGAGAAACAAGTCTTAGTTGCAATCTTGATATGTGGTTTAACAAACATTCTTCCTTCGTCCTGCAGGACTACCCAGGGAGAGAGTGGCTCCACCCCCTGGGAGGAGACACAAACTGAACAGAGTTTAAAACTCCTTCATCTCCACCTCAGTTCTTTGTGTTTCCTCCCTCAGGAAACACTGGACAGATAGGCTGCAGCAAATGTCTTATTTTTATGTTTTCACCTTCAGGAGCCCCTGGAAAAGCCCGCTGAGCCCCGAACTGGTTATCATCAAGTGTAGTTCACCCAAGGTCCAGAGGTGACCAGGACAGTCCCACATAGTCTGACAGTGCATGAGTAGTGCGCTGTTCCCTTTAAATCCTGGCCTATAGCGGGAGAGGTGGGTGGTACTGCATTTTGCCCAGGGGGAACCTAGACAGGCTTACTGGAGCCAGGTGCAGGCAGTATATCACCTAGCCTTAACACCTCGTGTAAAATTCCTCGAGAAAAACGGGTAATGTAAAAATCCTGTTTTATCTTTTGCAGTTTATGCCGAATCCGGGGGTATGTATACATAATTTTGGTATTGCATTTTGTTGTTTTAGTCTAATCCACCCAAAGTAAAGGATAAGAATAGAGACAAGGACCCCCCCCAAAAAAGAAGCTCAATGATCCTAAACCCATTAGACACTGTAAATCCTGTAGCATTACACTTCTGGATACCTAGCAGAAGTCTGTCTGTCAGACATGCCTACAGCTAAGAACGGGAGAGGAAACTGGTTATGTACAGGAAGATGTTAGCCATGAGGAACAAATTTTCCCCGATGTTTGAGGTCTATAGGACATTTGGGTCGCACCTAGGGGTATCCACTGCTGACACATTCATCCCTCAACTCAGGGTCCTAGACCGGTAGTATCCCTTAGTACTTCCCTTCTGCAAACACCCACAGTTCTGGGCCTTTTCAATTTGAAGCAGAATCAGAGGTAGCGGCAGAGAGTGAGGGTGAACTGTCATCTGAGGACTCCCTTAACGAGGGTATGCAGTGGGATAAAAAGGGCGAGGGGGCCTCTGGTTGCTCTGGGCCTCTGCCAGAAGACTTGGCAGGGTTATTAGATGATATGTATGATACATCGGGAATCCCTTAACCATCCAAGATACCATGAATAAGAAGTTTTTGGAGAAAAAAATCCAAACATTTCCCGTCCATTCAGCACTTAAGGATATTATTAAGTGTGAATGGAAGTAACAACACAAATAGCTCGGCACCGCTCAGCTCACAACTAAGAATTGGTGCTGGCACAAGAGGGGACCACCACTCAGGTGTACCAAAGCTATACTAAGAAAAATAAGGACTGCCAGGTCCGTCCAAAATGTCCCTCTCTTGAAAAATATTTGCTGCATCCCAATGTTAATTATAACTAAAGTTCTCTTTTTTTGTACAAGGGCAGCATGCAAACAGACAAAATACATAAAATTACAAACAATTAAAAACATTTAAAATTGATGCTAGACACATGGACCTAAAAGCTTCAAAATCTATCATATATATATTGCAAAACTCAATATTGCACAATTCCCTTACGGTTGCATAAATCCCCAAATTGCAATTTCCACAAAATATACAGTGCCCGTGCCTACAAACCGCAAGTGAATCCTAAAAGAAAAAAAAAACAAGAGAGGGATAAGGGGTAAGGGAATTTACAACTTAATCCCTATAAAGTGCCCTGTGCTATTGGTGTTAGAACCCCATTCATAACCAACCAAAACCAACTTAATACAACCCTAAATAGTGCTCAGCAATCCTCAGATTAGTAATAGATAATAAAAGTCTTAATAAGTCATATCACCATATAAGTGCAGCCAGGTTCGCGTCAAAGCAGGCAAGGACACACCGACCCATTGTGTGGCAGTAGATCCCATTATCTATTACTAATCTGAGGGTTGCTGAGCACTAACTATTACTACTAATCTGCAAGGGTTTGAGATGGGGCTAGCAGAAAGTACTCTAAAGTCTTACCCGTAAAAAGTCCAGCACCCTTTGAAGGTTTTCTAACATGGGACTTAACCATTGTGTTGAAAGGGTTAATGGAACCTCCATTTGAGCCATTGGAGGAAGTACCATATAAGTAGTTGTGTTTGAAATTTGGTTTTCTGTTGACCATCACATCAGCAAGGCGGGTAAGTGAGCTGCAAGCTCTATCTACTGCATAATTCTTCCAGATAAGGCCATACTTAGACACAATCCTATCTTTTTGCCAAAGATTGCTACCTCTCTCAACAGGATAAAGACATAGTGCTCCCAACATTGCCTGCTACAGCAGGAGCAGAAGAAGAACTCTAATAAGTTACTTAGAAAGATCTAGAGAGTGGCTAACAGCTTTTAATAATATTCAGCGACAAGAGAAGAGGCCTAGCTGCCTCTAAATCCACTATTGCCAGATGGATAAAACAGACTATTGTGCAGGCTTAACCACACCGAGGAGTTCCTCCTCCACAGGTCTCAGCACATTCAACAAGAGCTGTATCAGCTTCCTGGGCAGAGAGGACAGATGGCTCTATAGAAGAAATCTGTAAAACAGCAATGTAGTCTTCACCCCACACCTTCCTTAAGCTCTATAGACTAGATCTCCATTCTGCAAAACATCAGTTCTTTGGTAGAAGGGTCTTACTAGCAGCTTCTCATCCCTAAGGTATAATTACTTGCTAATCCACTCTGAAGGAAGATAATTCCTGTTAGACCGTTTTTTCTCCTTCAGGGTTTTTGTCCTTCAGGGAGACCATTTAGTTCCCTCCCTTTGTCCTACAGTATACCTTATATTACTTGCTTAAAATTGAAGTGGAGAGAAAAAGGTGAGGTTTTAACCTCTGCTCAATTTGTGTTTCCTCCCAGGGGGTGGAGCCACTCTCTCCGTGGGTCGTCATGATGAACATTACCGATAAGTTTAACAGGGATTTTTTTTCTAGTTTTCCCGGGTGAGCCTACAGTGTTCCTTATGCCTGATTAAAATTGGCATTATCTGGTTACTTGGTGTTTTGCCCATTTCTTGTCTTTTGTTTCTTCTGTATTTTTCTCTAATATGAAATGTGTTTAATAAAAATGTATTATACAAGAAAAATGTCTTTTTGAACTTTTTGAAGCTTACCTTAATTCAAGTAGAAACACATGTTGTGAAAAATGTCTACTGAGACATTCATCTACTGGTGCAGAACATGATTGGATTTAGTTATTCTTTAAAAATATTTGCATTTCATACAACCAACCAGGTGTTCAGTGCACATAAGCCATGACTATTGTTGTACATGAGTGAACCGCTATGCATAAAAACTGCATTTGGTAGTCAACAAAACTTTTATCTAGAAACTCAAAGAACCATGACTTTTCAAAATTGCTGTTTCTGTTATATATTTGAGTGCTTCTATTTAATCGTAAAATTGCTTGCAAGATAACCTGAGAACTAAAAAAAAGTATTATATATAAGTAGAATACAAATATTAAATTTTATTTTTACTAGAGGCTTTAATAAAGCTTGGAACAGAACAGTCGGAATATGCAGTAAGTGTAATTCAGTATAGCAGCAGTTTATTAAATATTGTTCACTTTTGCCTTGAAAATAGATGGTGTATATTATACGCTACTGCACCAAAAACAATAACTGAATGACAGGTGTGATTGTAGAATATTGAATGTGCTAACTTTTATATCTGCAATTTTTATGTGTTGTTTTAAAAATTAAAGTCATTATAATAATATTAAATTCTGTGCTACCTCACTCAATGAGGATCGCGGTTGCTATTGGCAATGACAATCTCTGCAGACAATGTAAAGTGGAGTACTGTGCACTGTGAAAAGAGGTCCAACACATTCAACATACATAAAGGGGTGCAGCATAAACAGTAACATAAATTCTTCCTATCCAGGGTTAAACCTTCCACAGAAACTCCAGGTCCCTGAAAAACTTCACAAACCGCTTCAGTAGGCTAAAACCCCCATTGCTCCACAATTCTTAAAAATGTGATTCAAGAAATGATTCATGACAAAATGTCAGCTTCAGGGTCCCGTTAGCAACGTTATTGCCTCCTGAGCATTTACCAGGGTGGGATCCCTCAATTGGGCAGTAACAACATTTTTCCTGGAAACATTTAAGCCAAGCATATTTTGATAAACATTAGGAATGTCTTCAAAAATCTGCAGATCTCTATATCAGATAGCTTATCAACACATGTCTGATTGGACAGGAGTGGGGTCTTTAGTAGAGATGAGCGAACTTTTCAAAGGTTCAGTTCGCCGGTTCGCAAACTTTTCCAGAAAAATGTTTGGTACGGTCTGATGGCCCTAAAAGTCCTTTATAAACTTCTGAAATCACCCAAGGCTGTATAAATACATGTTATAGCAGACTAATTAGCATTTGAATTGGATGTGGTCACGTGTGACCTAATTAGCATTTCAACAGCCTGCGGCTGTCTTTGATAGCACATAAAAAATGGGGAGAAGCAATATGGTTGACATTCATGGAAAGTAAAAAGAAGAATTGGCTTTTTAGAAGCGTTGAAAATTTTACCCATTTTGTGCATCACAGGGGGTAGACCTGCAGTTGTGTAGGCCTGGCAATAGCCAGCAAGCACTCAAAAAATTGTCCCATTTGTAACTGTGGGGTAGCAGTGGGATTGTCACCCTTAAATTTTAGCTGAAGAGAAGCAATGGCTTTTTACAAGCCTTGAAAATTTGCCACTTTTGGGCATCACAGGATTGACCTGTGTGTGTGTTGGCCTGGCAGTAGCAGAGGAGGGCAGGTTGGCAGTAGAGGCGCTGTTGGGGGTAGTAGGAGCAGCATTAGCCGAGGGTGCAGTTGTTGAAGAAAGACTAAGCCATGGCACAGGAAATCTGTGGTGGTTGTGTAGGGTGTCAGGCTGGCAGTGGAGACGCTGTTGGTGGTAGTAGTAACTAGCTATTCAGTAGCATCAGGCAGCATTAGGAATTTTAAAATCATCTATCCATGCCTGATAGATGACAACCTTGTCCACTTAGGAGTGAAGACACCACCTTCCAAGCAGAAAACCATTTCCGACGCTATGCTTGAGGGTGGACAAGACAAGACCCCCCCATGGCAAACTGTGCTAGCTCTGGCCAATGGTCCAATCTGCTCACCCAGAAGTCCAGGGGGTCTGAGGTTGGTGTATTTCCTAAGGAAGGGCACAGTTAAAGTAGGATTGCACCTGGCTCTTCAGGTGGTGGTGGTGTTGCTGATGATGAACATCGCACTTCCATGACGTCTGATCATCTGCCAATGCCAGAGCTGAAAATCACACTGGCTGGAAAAGCTAGCCTTTGCTGCATGAAGAAATCATTCACTGCTGCATATGTAGGGTGGAATTCCAGCGTTTTCGGAAGACCATTCTGGCGCTGCAAGTCTAGGACGGCGTGTTTGTAGGTATAGTATCATCTATAGCGAACACATCCTGCGAACACACCTCCTGGACATGGTCAGAACATCCACCAGACCAACATATGTTTTTTAAGAGATTGATCATGTGCACCAGGCATGGAGCATTTGTCACGCGACCTGGACACAGAGCAGCCCCAATGTTTGTCTCATTATCGGCAACCACATTGCCCAGTCTAAGTTGATGTGGAGACAGCCAGCAGGAGATTTCCTCATGCATGCATGGCAGCAACTCATCGGCAGTGTGGCTTTTCTCGCCCAGGCTCAGCATGTGTAATACAGCGTGGCAGTGCTGTGCCTTGCAGTGATGAAAAGATGGAGGAGGAGGTAAGCTATGCACCTGTTTTTCAAAGCTGAAGCAGATTGGCACGAACGAGGAGATGCCTCACCTTGTTGCATCAGAACATCGTGCTGCACAAGGATGACCCAGTGGGCCGTGACACACATGTATTGCCCTTGGCCATAGCTACTGCTTCAAGTATCTACTGTTGCATGCACTGTGCTGCATACTGACAGTTGCATAGACAGCCCCACTTTCTCTTCCACTTAACTGTGCAAGGCAGGTATGGCCTTGTTGAAGAAAAAATGGGGACAACCCAACTGGGCTGGGCACACCCCATTAGTTGCCTAAAGGAGGTGGACTCAACCAGGTGGTATGGCAGTCACTGCACCATCAAGTTCAAGATGCAAGTTCAACCACACGAACCACAGATATAGATTCTATTATGGATAACTGAGGGGATGAAGCACTAGATGGCAATGACCAGACTGAGACTGTACTGCCTGTAGATAAGTCTAGAGACTACTAGACAGATGACAGGTTTAGGAGCCGCACCTCAGCAGAAGCAAGAGCAATAGGGTTTTAATGGGGCATTTCCACGGCATTTGATTGTCCCAGACAGCCTTGTGATGCCGCTCTAAGTGCTTATGTAGAGCTTTAGTTAGGGTTAGATTTGTGCCCTGGCCATGGCTACCTTTCTGCTTCCAGATCCAGCACTGTGCCAGGTGTTGTTCCTCTGGGAAGGTACAAAAGATTTGCCACATGGCAGAGTACCGTACAGAGCTAGCCTTTCCAAAACCATCACTACCACTACCACCATCAGACTTTGCTCCTCCTCTGGCAGACTTTTTTCTGGAGTCTTCAAAAGCAACATCAGTGTTGCCGTCACCTACTCCTGAGTGGACCATACCAGCAGACCTAGCCCTGTGCCATTCTGCAGATGATTTGGCCCTACCTTGGCTTGGCTCTTTGTCGCTGCCAGTGCTAGAAGTGCCCTCCTGCTCTGACAAAGTCCCTATCTTGTTGCCTGGTTCTCAGGTCCTGTCCAATAAGACATCATCATACTCCTCCTCGCATTGCATCAGAGTCTTCCTCCTCCTAAGATGAGCGAGAGTGAGTCAACCAGTCCTCCTCGCATTGCATCAGAGTCTTCCTCCTCCTAAGATGAGCGAGAGTGAGTCAACCAGTCCTCCTCGCATTGCATCAGAGTCTTCCTCCTCCTAAGATGAGCGAGAGTGAGTCAACCAATCCACAATGAATGCATTTTCTGAAATTTCATGCCCACTGAAGAGACGAGGCCGGCACACTTAAAACAGAGCTGCCCCCCCCCCTAAAAACATTCTTGGCAGGTGAAAAAGATTGTTTTTTTAAATGGTATTAACTGAGGCACTGTGGACCCCAACTTAGACAGTGCGTGCGCACTTAAAACAGAGCTGCTCCCCCAAAAAATTCCTTGGCAGGTCAAATAGAATTTATTTAAAAACGCTTTTAAACACTGAGGCACTGTGTACCTCAATTTCCCTAACGCAGTGACAGGGACCATCTAAACCAGAAAGAAACATAAAAAACCCTCCTGAAGTTTTCAGACTTTACAGGGTGTACTACATTGACCAGCAGATCCCAGCACAGGCAGATGCAGTTTTTCTGTGCAGCAAACACCCCCTCTCGGTGTCCCAATGTGCCCACCTCCTTTGCTGTCCCTTCTTTTCTCTTTTGCCGTGGTTCAAAATGCCCTAAACTGTCCCTGCTCTAAGAGCAACAGACAGCTTGATAATGGTGGATATATGGTGCATCACCTGACTATCTTCTGCAATAGCACCTCCTGATTGGCCCAGCTACCCTGAGCTCTTAAGCTGTGACCATGTGACCCTGTCTCTCTGCTTCTCCTTGGCTGGCCATGACCTGTGGGGTGGTGCCGGTGAGATCCTGCCAGGTTCGTCTTCCACATGCATTCGTGATGTCACCCACGTGAAGTTCAGATTTGCAGCGAACCAAACTTTTACTGAAATTCGGGCCAAAACCGGGCTTTGCCTGTTTGCTCAGCTCTAGTCTTTAGCTTCCTCATCTCTTGCTGAAAATTTTTCCCACAACTCCCAAATCAAAGATAAGTCTTGCCCAGGATAACAGTATGCATTAGGTAAGCCACTCTACCAAATTTGCCCTCTAGGCAAGAAAAAGCAAAATAGCTTTCCTGGATTCTTCTTTCTCACTGAGCCTTGCATTGTGGGTGAGATATACACTCCTTCCACAATTTTCCCTGCCGCATGCCTTCAAAGCTTAATATAGGTTTAAGATTAATTAAACAGTCTTATGGTTTTAGATAACCGAAACAGCATTATCTGTTCTTGGCATTACCCTTTTTCTTAATTCACTAGTGAATTATAAATGTAATAAAAGTAATTTTCAGTACTGACATATAAAAATGTATTTTATCATTGTGCCGTTATTGACATAAGTAAGACATAATTATGCAGCCTCTAGGGCTTCTAGTTGTTCAGACAGTAGTAGGTAGGTATTCCTATAGTATAGAAGCAGGTAGCTAGTTAAAGATGAGGAACTACCAAATTAATTGCATCGATGCAAAGACATAAGTAATGAAATACTGAACTGTAGGTACCAGAGAAAGAGCAGAAAAATGTATTGGTAATCTGTAATGTTTGACTGCTGACCATGTGCAGCGGCTGACACAATCTATTAGAGTCTGACAGAGCCTAGAGAAAAAGGGTAAGTATCTCCTTATTGTGAGCCGGGTGGGTTTGGATCACAGAGGCTGTATATATATATATATATATATATATATATATATATATAATATATATATATATTTTTTTTTTTAATCCGGCAACACAATTTAATATAGTAATGTAGGGGAGGTCACATCTATGTGGTTTAACAGGTTACAATATTGTGGAACTGGTCAGGGTATTGCTGTGTACATTAGTTCTACAGTGACACTTGTAAAGAACACTGACGAAGCTTTTCTCAGTTTAATCAATATCACAGCCAATGTGCAATGTGCAAAATCTTGACACAACCTCAGGTATAATAAATTATTTAACAGTTATGGGTTGTAAGCAGGAGACCTATGAGAATATGTTTGTTTTTGTTTTGTTTACTGGGAAATTGAAATATTTCATCCAGAGAATGTTTAATGTTTTATTTTACATTATACAAATAAATTAAAGGGAATCCAAACACTGCGAGTACGTGCTGCCGTTTAGAACTGTGTGAACTTCTAAGTAAGTTTGATTGAGAAAGTAAGCTTGTGAAAAAAAAATAAGTATACTCAACTGAAAAACCCAACAATAACCAAAAGTCAACTTGTAGACCACTGTGTAAATAAAATATAACGCATATCTGGAATGTAGAAAAAATAAGTACACTCTTACATTTATCAGTGGCTGAAATCTATCTAAAATTAAAGCGGACAAACATTAAAAAATGTCTTAAACCAGACCAACACAACAAACAGTGCTCATAAGCATCCCTCCCCAGGGCAATTTAGATTGCTGCACATAAAAATGAATTTATCTTTTTCTAACTCCTGCTGTAGCAAATTTTAGAAACAAAATTTGTATTAGCAGGCCAACTGCAAACAGGAAGTGCTGCTGGGCTTCCTGTTACTGTGCTATGTCAGTTGAATCCAGACAGCAGCATGGCTGAGTTGCTGGGAGGTGATGCTCCAAAATGGCTTCTCTAACTGTGCCAGGCTGTTGGTCTGGTTTAATTCAGGTATTCCCACTCTGCTGCCAATGTTCAGATGATTTTAACAAAGATATTGACGGAACCTATCTTATTTAAACGTAATTTAATTTGACACAATGCCTAAAGGGCCATCTTTAAAAGACCTTTAGAAAAAAGGGTTAGGGATATTTATGGTAAAAGATTTAAAAAGATGGGCAAATAATCTGAACATTAATTTCTTTGAAAAGTTTAAACATTAAGATTTCCATCAGCTGCCAAATTGCCCAGGCAAAGCAGGAGTTTTACATTTAGGCAAATAGGACACTGCATGATATGGGTCATTCTCTCTTACTTCTCTGTTTGCTGGTGCAGGGGTGAGTGGCACAATTAACCAGCAGGTGTCAGAGCGCGGCAATCCAAGAGGTGATGTCGGGACCGGGAGCCAGAGCTGAGACGCTGTCTGTCCCCACTCTGGCTTCCAGCTTCATTGCACCCATGAACACTGCTCCTGCTCTGGCTTTCGGCAGCCCCACTGAAAAAATGTCATTTGTTGGAAGATCGCTGTAGCAGCCAAGGACTGACTACAAAAACATCATCCATGATTCCAGCTTCTGGAGCCAAAATGACAGGACCTAGCATTTGCGAGTAACCCTAGAGAAATTAACCCAACCTACTCCTGCAGGGTGTTTTTTCTATAGCCCTGCACTTAGCACTGACCATTTTCCTGAACACACCTGGGCTCAGCCAATTAAATGAGTTAAATAAGAGTTCTAATTAGCTAAGGTGGATTCAGGAAAATAGTCAGTGTGAAGTACTGGGTTGGCAAAAAATATCATCCTACAGGAATGGCTCAGGTTGGCTGTGGGTGGAGTTTGACTTTAAGTGCTAAGGGCTCCCTACAAAAACCCGACTGATGATCATTTCTGTGCTTACAGGGGCACACATGTTAAAGCCTGAGGTTCAGCTACAAGCAATGCCATATCCATGTCACACCAGAGACCTGTAGGTATTTTATGACATTGATTCCAACTTTATAAAATGTGGAAATGCCACTGACAAGCCTATGTACACACTTCTGCTGTTTTAATGCCATTATCCACTATTCTTCAGCGTCTCTTTATCACCTTTAAAATGCTTTGATAATTTGTGGAAAATGTGGTCCATTTTATCCAACAAGTATCTTCTAAACGGAAAGTCAAATAAACTTGGGATGGCTACATCCTTAATTTCTTTGAATGTTCGCCCCCCCACCTGTTTCTGCGGCCGGCAATCGTGTGTCCCTGGCTGACCGTGTGTGAGGGGGGCAGTGTGTGCGGAGCTCCCCAGACTCCTTCTCTCCCTGCTCTGCTGATGGGTGTGGGGGACGGTCCTCCATGCTTGCCCCCTTGTTTTGTGCCCCCCCATCTGCCCACCCTGCCAGCAGCCAGTGGCCAGGGACATCCTGTGCAATCAATGATTACCTCAAGGGTTTTTATCCAGAAAACTGCTCCTGTGACAAGAAACCGAGGATGCCTAGAAAAAGGGTTGTTTCACACAGCGGTGCATCTTAATTTGGTCTAATTCTCTGATCTGGCTCCACTTTAACCCTTTAAGTGCCAGCCTACATAGAGATTTTGTCACCCTCTATTGACAGGCCATGTTTCACTATTTCACGCTATATGTGTTTAACTGTGATTTTTGAAGGCATATTCAGAGATTTCCCAGGAAAATTATATATTGCCTTTTTTCAGCCTGGGCCTGGAGCTCTGGGCAGTAACATGAAATGTCTTGATTGTCATTTTTTTTATTTAGATTTTTTACATTTTTTAGTTTTTTTTTAATCAGAAGTTCTTCTTTTACAAAGATTTGTATTGGATGTGTAGAATCATACAAAACAAATGCTTTAGTATCTCTATCCTCATAGTAAATAGAGGAGGCATTTAAATTCTGAATGTATTACCACTAGAACCAAAATAGTTTACCCATGGTTCCCAAATTGCTGAAAAGGCAGGTAGGCGTTCTTGTGTCATAGCAGTCAGCTTTTCATTTACCATAATGTTTGAAATTCTGGTAATTACTTTTGACCAGCTTATTTTCTTACTTTTCCAAGAGCCATTGTGGGTAAGGGAACTTTTTGACCTTTAGTGATATTAGGACTTCCTCCGGTTCAATCTTTAGATTTAGGTTGATGAGTCGGGAAAGGCGCTTGTATGCCCTTTGCAAGATACTTTGGGTTGCTGGGCAGGTCCACCAAATATGTAGCATATTGCCTATTAGAGGGCAGCCCCTAAAACTATTTTGAGATGAATATGGGTAGAATTTATGTACCCTTGATGGTGTTGGGTACCATCTCATTAACACCTTATATGAATTTTCTAAGGCCAGTATATTGCAAGAGCTTTTCCTAAGCGCGGAGCACATGCTGCCCCACTGCTCCAGTGAAAAAGTTTTCCTAAATCTGCCTCCCATGCCCTCATATATGGGTGTTAAGGCCTTTTGGATAATACAGTATACAGAAGGGATATTAGACTGGGGACCTTAACCCTTTCGCTGCCAGCCTACCTGCAGCATTTGCCACTCCCTGTTGCCAGACTGAGTTTGACTGTTTTGCGCTACACATGTTCAACTGTCATTTTCGAAAGGCTTTCCAGGGATTTCCCAGGAAAATTATATATTGTTTTTTTCAACAGAGTCTGGGCTTTAACATGAAATGTCTTGTTTGTGTTTTTTAGGTGTATTCTCAACATTTTTGGGTGAAATGTGTGAAAAAAAATAAAAAAAATATATTTTTTTACAATTTGTAGAGTTTTTTTGTAATAAAAAATGTAAGTTTGTCAATAAAATCTTATTGCGTGAGAAACCCCAATTTCTCCCGCTTACAGCGATACCACATATGTATAGGTAGACACCCTTTCCTGCCCAGAAGCCTTTTATAGCTGCTGGATGACAAATGGTTAATTAAAAAAAAAAATGACATAGGGTCCCCCTTCCCGGGGAGGGGGACCCCATTTTTTTTTGGATTTTTAAGGGTTAAAAACCCTTAAAAATCCAAAAAAAAAAATGACGTGGGGTCCCCCTTACCCAAAGTAACCAGCCCGGGACCAGCTATGGGGGCTTGTAGGCACAGAGTGGGGGGGCCAGCTTTGGTGGCCCCCCCACCCTGCAGCCTACGAGCCCACATAGCCTATGTGGGCCCGGGCTCTTCTGCCCCCCCCTGGCCTTTGGGGAGGCAGGTAATGGGGGTGCGGGGGTTAATGGCAATGCCACCCCCCCAGCCATGTGAACTGGTATAAGGGGTCTCATGGACCCCTTACCAGCTCACAAAGGGTTAACTGTAAAAAAAAAAACACCACACAATAAAAAAAAGTATTTTATTAAAAAAAAAAAATTTTTTTTTACTGTACTTACCTTCGATTGCAAGCTCTTGTCCCTCGCCGCTCAGCTGACAGATGCCGGTGATCGGTACAGGAGAAGGAGGAGGCAGGAGATCAGAGGATCTCCTGCCACCTCCTTACCCTGTGCCGATCACCGGCATCTGAGAAGTTGAGAAGGGTGAAGCCAGATATCGGGGGCCGGGATGACGTCATAAGCCCCGCCCCCAAGGGGGCGGGGCTTAGCGGCAAGATGGCGGCCGCCATCGAGGATCAAAGGGGAGAGAGCCTCTCAGGCTCTCTCCTGAAGATCGGTAAGTCCTGGGGGGGGATCGGAGGCCCCCCAGGTGAAGAGGAGGGACAGCGGGAGCCAGCGCACATGGAGGTAAGTGAATGTCATTTTTATTTTTTTTTTTTTTTTACAGTTAGCAGCTGCTGCTGCAGAAGCGGGGGGGGGGGGGCGGCCTATTCCGGGGGCTCTCCTGGAGCCATCCGACCCCCCACGGGGGATCGGATGGCACCAAATTAAAGGGGAGACCCGGCCGGATCCAACAAGGGGTCAGGTGAGTATTTTTTATTTTTATTTTTTAAACTAGAAGCGATCAAAGTCAAGCACGTAACACCTACGGGCTTGGCACTTAAGGCCCAGCCAAGCCAGCACGTAGGTGTTACGTGCTTGGCAACAAAAGGGTTAAAGGGTAAGTCCACTTTCAATGGAACTTTTGAAAGTGTATATTTTTTGCAAACAAAAATGATGTGCTCAGGGTGTTAAGCTGATCTAGTATTTTATTTTTCTTTTCTATGCCAGCAAATGTGTTTTTGTATATCTGTTGCTGTTGGCAACATACATCAAGAAGAGAGGAGTGAGTCCTGTACTCACGGATCGCTGCTGCTATGACCACTGGGACCACTGCTGAAGTGGGGGGAGCTCACTCAACCTTGCACATGCCTAGCAACAGTGTTCTGGGCAATTATCTGCAATCTGTTGCTATTGGCAAGTCGCCAAGTCTGCACTTGGTGTACATTCCCAGTAGCAACAGATGAAAACTGCTTCCATAAAACACACATTTGCTAAAATGAGAGCTCAACGCCTTTAAAACATAATTTTGCCACACAAAACTATTCTTGAAAGTTGACTTCTTATGTAAAGGCATTACATTATACTTTACATATACATTACACTTTATACTGAGTCCCAGATTTAAAGGGTAAATTTCAGGATTGGGGCTATACTGGGAGGTCTTGACTTAGCTGGTAACAGAGATATTATTGCTAATGATAGGAATTTGCTAACATTGGCTATTAATGGGGACCCATTGTGGCGTTTTCCTTTCAAGGTAGAGCATAGCTAAAGGGAAAAGTTGGGTTGCTTTGTAGTAGTGAGCAAAGTTTGATAAGCCAATGCTCTCCATTGTTTTTATTAGCTGTCACTAGAGATGAGCGAACTTCTTGAAAGTTCGTTTCAGGCGATTGACCGAATTTCCCCAAGAAATTCGGGTTCGCCCGAATGGAACTTTCACGAATCGCTCATGAAAAAAAAAAATGTCGGCATGGTGGGAGCGGGCAGGCCGGCTACGCCTGTCAGCGGGCAGCCGCCGGCCCGCTGACAGCGCATCCGGCCTGCCCGCTCCCACCATGCCGGCATTTTTTTTTTAAGCAAAAATGCCTGCCCACTCCCACCATGCCGGCATTTGTTTAAAAAGCAAACACTTACCTGCATGGTCGGAGAGTGGAGGCCGGCGCTGCTCTCAGGCGCCCTCTGATGATGCGCCCTCTGATGACAGCTGAGAGCGGCGCCGGCCTCCATGCTCCGGCGCCGCTCTCAGCTGTCATCAGAGGGCGCGTCATCAGAGGGCGCCTGAGAGCGGCGCCGGCCTCCAGATAAAACTAGAAGGGTGTGGGTACCAGATAAATGTAAGTACTTTTATCTGTAGAGATTTAAGGACCGGAGTAGGGAATTTTGTCGACAATACCCTAAACAGGTATAACATATGCGGAGGGTAGGTCATACTAATGGCATTTAATTTGCCTCTAGGAGAGATTAAGATGTCGCCAAGATTAAGTTGTCAAGGAGTTTAAATATGGGTGGAAAGTTAGCTTTTTACAAATATCATAAGCTTTATTCTCAGGTAGGGGAGAGGACCCAAGTAAAGGGGAAGTTTGAGGTAATTAAGCATGCCTCTGTTGGCATTACATTTTTATTCATAGTAGTGTTTTGGCAACGTAAATGAAAATTTTCTATAAAATCATATTGTAAAAACATTCCTCCTGATTACAACAGTACCACAAATGTATGATTAGACACCTTTTTCTGCCCAGGAGAATCCACCAAACTGAAAAGAGCGGTTGAGGAGATTTTAAAAGAGTACTAAGGGTTGTTTCACACAGCGGTGCATCTTAATTTGGTCTAATTCTCTGATCTGGCTCCACTTTAACCCTTTAAGTGCCAGCCTACATAGAGATTTTGTCACCCTCTATTGACAGGCCATGTTTCACTATTTCACGCTATATGTGTTTAACTGTGATTTTTGAAGGCATATTCAGAGATTTCCCAGGAAAATTATATATTGCCTTTTTTCAGCCTGGGCCTGGAGCTCTGGGCAGTAACATGAAATGTCTTGATTGTCATTTTTTTTATTTAGATTTTTTACATTTTTTAGTTTTTTTTTAATCAGAAGTTCTTCTTTTACAAAGATTTGTATTGGATGTATAGAATCATACAAAACAAATGCTTTAGTATCTCTATCCTCATAGTAAATAGAGGAGGCATTTAAATTCTGAATGTATTACCACTAGAACCAAAATAGTTTACCCATGGTTCCCAAATTGCTGAAAAGGCAGGTAGGCGTTCTTGTGTCATAGCAGTCAGCTTTTCATTTACCATAATGTTTGAAATTCTGGTAATTACTTTTGACCAGCTTATTTTCTTACTTTTCCAAGAGCCATTGTGGGTAAGGGAACTTTTTGACCTTTAGTGATATTAGGACTTCCTCCGGTTCAATCTTTAGATTTAGGTTGATGAGTCGGGAAAGGCGCTTGTATGCCCTTTGCAAGATACTTTGGGTTGCTGGGCAGGTCCACCAAATATGTAGCGTATTGCCTATTAGAGGGCAGCCCCTAAAACTATTTTGAGATGAATATGGGTAGAATTTATGTACCCTTGATGGTGTTGGGTACCATCTCATTAACACCTTATATGAATTTTCTAAGGCCAGTATATTGCAAGAGCTTTTCCTAAGCGCGGAGCACATGCTGCCCCACTGCTCCAGTGAAAAAGTTTTCCTAAATCTGCCTCCCATGCCCTCATATATGGGTGTTAAGGCCGGGGTTCCTTTTGGATAATACAGTATACAGAAGGGATATTAGACTGGGGACCTTAAAGGGTAAGTCCACTTTCAATGGAACTTTTGAAAGTGTATATTTTTTGCAAACAAAAATGATGTGCTCAGGGTGTTAAGCTGATCTAGTATTTTATTTTTCTTTTCTATGCCAGCAAATGTGTTTTTGTATATCTGTTGCTGTTGGCAACATACATCAAGAAGAGAGGAGTGAGTCCTGTACTCACGGATCGCTGCTGCTATGACCACTGGGACCACTGCTGAAGTGGGGGGAGCTCACTCAACCTTGCACATGCCTAGCAACAGTGTTCTGGGCAATTATCTGCAATCTGTTGCTATTGGCAAGTCGCCAAGTCTGCACTTGGTGTACATTCCCAGTAGCAACAGATGAAAACTGCTTCCATAAAACACACATTTGCTAAAATGAGAGCTCAACGCCTTTAAAACATAATTTTGCCACACAAAACTATTCTTGAAAGTTGACTTCTTATGTAAAGGCATTACATTATACTTTACATATACATTACACTTTATACTGAGTCCCAGATTTAAAGGGTAAATTTCAGGATTGGGGCTATACTGGGAGGTCTTGACTTAGCTGGTAACAGAGATATTATTGCTAATGATAGGAATTTGCTAACATTGGCTATTAATGGGGACCCATTGTGGCGTTTTCCTTTCAAGGTAGAGCATAGCTAAAGGGAAAAGTTGGGTTGCTTTGTAGTAGTGAGCAAAGTTTGATAAGCCAATGCTCTCCATTGTTTTTATTAGCTGTCACTAGAGATGAGCGAACTTCTTGAAAGTTCGTTTCAGGCGATTGACCGAATTTCCCCAAGAAATTCGGGTTCGCCCGAATGGAACTTTCACGAATCGCTCATGAAAAAAAAAAATGTCGGCATGGTGGGAGCGGTCAGGCCGGCTACGCCTGTCAGCGGGCAGCCGCCGGCCCGCTGACAGCGCATCCGGCCTGCCCGCTCCCACCATGCCGGCATTTTTTTTTTAAGCAAAAATGCCTGCCCACTCCCACCATGCCGGCATTTGTTTAAAAAGCAAACACTTACCTGCATGGTCGGAGAGTGGAGGCCGGCGCTGCTCTCAGGCGCCCTCTGATGACGCGCCCTCTGATGACAGCTGAGAGCGGCGCCGGCCTCCATGCTCCGGCGCCGCTCTCAGCTGTCATCAGAGGGCGCGTCATCAGAGGGCGCCTGAGAGCGGCGCCGGCCTCCACGCTCCGACCATGCAGGTAAGTGTTTGTTTTTTAAACAAATGCCGGCATGGTGGGAGCGGGCAGGCAAGCTGCGCTGTCAGCGGGCCGGCTTCCGCCGCCCGCTGACAGCGTAGCTGGCCTGCCCGCTCCCACCATGCCGGCATTTTTTTTTTTATTTCAGGGAAAATTCGATCGGGACGAACCCAAAAAAATTCGGGTTCGTGCCGAATCGAATTTTCCCTGAAATTCGGAGCGAATTCCGGTTCATCCGAACCGGTTCGCTCATCCCTAGCTGTCACTATAGATTGTTTCATTCTAGAAGGGTGTGGGTACCAGATAAATGTAAGTACTTTTATCTGTAGAGATTTAAGGACCGGAGTAGGGAATTTTGTCGACAATACCCTAAACAGGTATAACATATGCGGAGGGTAGGTCATACTAATGGCATTTAATTTGCCTCTAGGAGAGATTAAGATGTCGCCAAGATTAAGTTGTCAAGGAGTTTAAATATGGGTGGAAAGTTAGCTTTTTACAAATATCATAAGCTTTATTCTCAGGTAGGGGAGAGGACCCAAGTAAAGGGGAAGTTTGAGGTAATTAAGCATGCCTCTGTTGGCATTACATTTTTATTCATAGTAGTGTTTTGGCAACGTAAATGAAAATTTTCTATAAAATCATATTGTAAAAACATTCCTCCTGATTACAACAGTACCACAAATGTATGATTAGACACCTTTTTCTGCCCAGGAGAATCCACCAAACTGAAAAGAGCGGTTGAGGAGATTTTAAAAGAGTACTATGCGCACCTTGCAGTTTTTTTAAGACAAACAACCCCTTACATTTGAAACACCCTCCACAAACTTTACATTCTCCCAAAGTACCCACCTCATGCTTTTTTGTAATTTTAAAAGTTTAACGTTTAACATTTTTTTAAATGGTGTGGGTCCCCCCTGATCCAAGCATAACCAGCACCAGCTATGGGGGCTTACAGACCAGGGTGCAAGCTCACATAGCCCCTTGGGCTTTGAGGAGGCAGGTAATGGGGCCAAAAGGTTAATGACTAGTTACCCACTTGCCGCAGGTGACTTGCCAACCCCTCAAGCCTTGTGAACTGGTATAGGTGTCTCAAGGACCATATATCAAACCCGGGGGAATTAGCCAAATGTTTAGAAAGAATAAAAAAGGCACATGAAAATATTATTAAAAAAAAAACTTTCCAGCAGGTGTGTGGCCCGCGGATGGCTGCTTAGACCCGCGGCTCTGCATTTCTCTGGCGTCCCGGCTCTGGCATGCCTCGGAGAGCGGCATTTGCCTGATCCCCCCACAATCAGCTTCATTGGATTCGGAGAGGAGACAGCAGTACTCGGGGGTAGGTGACAGGGAAGAGGAGGCGGCACCGTTTTAATTGGCGCGCGGGACGTGGTTTGTTGTCTGTCACCGCAGCTCTGCTTCTACAGCTAGCCCCGACCCCACTCTCCCCCGTGACAAGGCCGTTCCGTCACTGGGAGGCTCAGGCACCCCTGGAGAAGCCCCCATACAAAATATTTGGCCCTGGAGGAGAGATCACCAGGGTGCCAAAATGGGCCAGAACACCTTAATCTTTAAATAAGGGCCCGGGCACTGCGGGAGCAGTATTGTACGGAGAAAAGGGGGGAGTGCTCATTTCTAACACTCTGCTCAGGTCACTGTCCCCTCTTAAAACTTAAATCTCCCACCATCGCACCTGCATCAACAGCTTGGTCACGGGCAATATTGTACCAACTTTGCAAAGCCAACCTCCCAAGGCGTTAGAGAGATGAAATTAAACCATCACGCTGCAGATCACCAATAATCCTTCAGCGGAAATTAAAGAGCTGGGCCAGAGTTGGTGAACTGGAGCAGCATTCGTCTGTTCAGGGCGTGGGTTTGTCCTCCATGGGTGCAGACATAGAAGCGCTAAGGGATGAAAACCTCATCCTACACCACAAGCTAGAGGAAGCTGAGAACAGATCTCGACGGTCCAACATCAGGATCAGGGGGATACCCGAGTCAGTGCAGGACTTACAATCCGCTGTTACGGCTTTGTTTCAGGAGCTCATTCCATCCATCCCCCTCAGGAGGTTGGAATTTGATGGACTCCACAGAGAACTGCAGAAAAAGAGGGCAGATGGACTCCTGAGAGATGTCCTAGTAAAACTGCACTTCTACCGCACCAAAAAGCAGCTTATGGCCGCAGCCCGAGACTGCGATAATCTTAAATTCCAGAGCTTTGGCTATCAGCTATATGCCAATCTCTCCCCTCAGACCATTGACAAAAGGCAGGTCATGAAACCTTCGTTTGAAGTCCTGCGGTCTAGCGGGATCAGATACAAGTGGGGGTTCCCTTTTTAAGTTACCTTCAACTATTTAGACAAGCGTTTTGAGGCCACTACACCAGGAGTTGGATCTTGCATTGAACTCGGCGGTCCTGAAAGCCCCAGCTGCTGCTTCAACTGCTCCACCGCAAAAAGAAGAGAACACTCTCCTCTTCTTTGGCAGCTAAGGATGAGTGTGAAGACTGGAGAAGCACCCTGATGAGTGCAAGACCAACGGCGCTGGTCCACAGGTTTGGCAAGCCGACGGTGGGAGAGGGAGGATGGGTAGGAATCCCCATGTATTTCTTTAGGGGTCTTGCCCATCACCACTCCTTGACTGGGGCGGGATGGGGTATTTTCCCAGGATTTGTCAAGAATGGACTCTGGAACTTGTGGGCCGGAGCGAGAGGGTGAACTTTTGGGTTACGCAAGCAATATGTTGCGCCTGACTTTACCTGGGTGTAGGTTAGCGTTACTCTGTTCGGGTTTACTGGTTTCCTGGAGTGTTATTTTTCGGGCATTTTAGCATTGTGTTTCTATAACAGGTGGGCCAGGCGCCCGGTATTAGACACATGCTCAAACGGTTATGTTGCAGGGTCTTCAGCTGGAGGCCCCATTACTTTTATGTGTTTGTCTCATTGGTACTTTAACCTTCTCAGTTGGGTTTTTGAGATCTTTGTTAAATGCTTCTCCTATCTCTTCTCCTGTTTTCTTCTAATTTCCAGCTGTGTTTCTAGGTCTCTTCTCGTGCTAGTATGGGTGTGGTCAGGAGATGGCGGTTAAGTTAGTCTCTTTGAACGTGCAAGGTTTGAATGTCCCCCAGAAGCGGGTAAAAGCATTGAGGCAGATGCGGGTGCTGCCCACAGACATTGTGTTTTTTCAAAAGACGCATTTTACTAAAAAGTGTACCCCTAAATTTTTTAGTGCAGACTACTCCTTGTTTTATACAGCCTCTGCAGACACTAAACAATGGGGAGTCTTAATTGCCATTAAATGTTCAGTCCCCATCTCATTGGAACAGGAGGTGCGTGACGCCTTGGGGAGATACCTGATCTTGGTGGGATCTATTCAAGATTCGTCGGTCACAATAGCAATTTACTACACTCCGAACCAGAATCAAAATGCTTTCCTTGATGAGTTCTTTAGGGTCCTGCACCAAGCTGGGAGGGGTCTTCTTATGATCTCGGGGGACTCAAATCAGATTTTATACCCCATCCTGGACAGGCAAGTTCAAATGGGGTCAAACATGGCTCCTTAAGTAAAGTGTTTCGTGCTCTTTTGAACCAGTTGGTAGATGCGTGGAGAGCGCCCCACCCTACTCAGCAGGATTACACTCACTACTCTTGCCCGCATAAGGTTTTTACAAGGATTGACCATGTCTTCCTGCAGCAGCCTTCTCTGCCTCAGTTAGTACATGCAACCATCGTTTCAATTGTATGGTTAGACCATGACCTGCTAGCAGTTGAGCTGGCATCCCTGATTCAGAGTCTCCCTTCAGAAGGCATGGAAGCTCTACGACCCCCATGCTGTCTGATGAAGCCTTATTGGATTGGATCCGTAAAGGGGTGGAAGGATACTTTCTTCACAACTCAGGGTCGGTAAGTTCTAATGTGATTGTGTGGGAAACCCTAAAAAGCTCCCAGCCCTGACAGATGCATATCGGGCAGCCTTGACTGCTCTTAAAGATAACCCTTGGAGGTGGAATAGGGTCTTAATCAAGTGAGTGAGCAGCTCAATCTCTGTTTATTAGGTGAGGCCAAATAAACCGGTCCAGGTTCAAAGTAGTATTGTATTAGTAACAAACCAAATACCCCCCCCCCCCCGGCTAGAAGACTTAGAGGCATCGAGCAGAGATCCACACCAGTTCGCATTTAAACTGTGGAGGGTTCCCTATCTAGTGACCCAAGAAAGGTGGTTGCAACTTTTCGAACAACTTGATGAGCTACAAACCCAAAACGGTGTTAAATGTGAAGACGGCAGAGGACCTACTTAGTCTCCACCCTCCTATTCTCCATATAGGCAGTGTGGTATTTCCCCCTACCATTCCCCATTAGCTGTGTGGCATTCCTCCATGCCATATAAGCAGTGTGGCATTTCCCCTTCCCATTCCCCATAGGCAGTGTGCCCACATCCTTTTCCCCATATATCTTGGTGGTTGATAAGTCGGGGGGAGGGAAGAGAATCAGAGTCCCCTGCAGAGTCCACTCCACTGATCACTACCAGCACCTGACAGTTCTGCTGGTGCCTGGAAGAGGCTTTTATGAAGGAAGAGTGGAATGACATCATCCCGCTCTTCGTATAAAAGTTGTCATGTTTCTAAATTTGTGTACTTTAGCACAGATGCCATATGTACGGTTTAATTTGTGGTTTTTTTTCTAGCTTCCTCACCTTTTTCTTCCCACTGATAATGATGCTGACATAGACCATTAGTATTGCTAGTATTGTCCAGAAATGGGTTTATGAAAAGCAAATTCACCTAGAAGAGGTATTTATTTATAAGTAGATTTTTAAAAATTCCTGTGTGTTTACGTTTGTGAATCAAAAATTCAATTACTGACAAAAAAGTAAGATTTAGAATAGTAGTAATAGTAGTAATAATAGAGTAAGTACTATCTCACAAAATCGGTTTGTTTTTGTACCTTCTCTCCTGGCAAAACATGGCCCTTGTGACCACAAGTCCCAGTTTTGAGGGGGGTGTATTGGGGGGGGCATCAGCAATTAGATGTCTCTCATGCCGTGTTTACCCCCAGACAGCAAATCAAATAGGCTGCTGGAAGTCACAAGGGGCGAGGTAATGTGGGAGGGAGGAGTCTTGTGCTTTCCAGAGGAGAGGGAGGGGGTGTGCAGGGGAGCTTCTTAATCAGTATGCCCTGTTGCAACAGTTTTGTCTGGAGTACCACTTTACCTTCCTTACTCAGCAATTTCTCTACCTCTTTGGAAAACTGTTTGCCCCTGATTGTTGAGGCTGATAGCTCTCTGAAGTTATTTGAATACCAAGCAACTGAGGCAAAGTGCTCTCCTCCTTCCACATGAAGCAGAAAATTACAAATGAAAACTTTTTAAATTATACATTAAAATAACCCTCTACATCAATACCCTAACCAAGCCCATTTCCTGAGGACAACTAAGGTATCATTGACTACCCCAAAATGTATCAAGAAATGGAGCCTGGTGATGCTATAAAGTACAGCTATAAAGTTTAATTTTGCAAGAATTTACTAACCATTTCATGAGGATGCCTAGCAAGAAACTTCGAACTCAAAGTTGAACTCTAAAAGTATCTTAAAATGTAGATTTTATGATTTTTTACAATACATATTGTTGTATACAGTGATGTACAGTACATCACCAATTATTAGATTTGTTTATTTCTACAGAAATTTCAGTATATTCACTATGCCTTCTTTGCTTTATAGTCCTATTTCTCCAGTACATTAAGATTGGGTGTTCATGGAGCAACAAACTTTCTTGCTTGGTTTCTTGAAATCACAGGCACTATCGTAATTAGCAGCTTTATCATTGTTTTGACTCTAAATTGAGAAGCATCCTTGTTCACAGCAATGAAATAATTATCTTCCTTTTTCTTCTGGAATTTGGAATCTCTGTCATTATGTTCAGTTTTCTGGTCAGCGTATTTTTTAACAAAGACAAAATGACAGCACTTTGTGGTAGCATACTGTACATGATCAACTTTCTGCCCTACATTCTTTTACCAGTTCTACTAAAAGAATTAAATTCTGCAACTCATTGCTTACTGGTACGCTGGGATTCCTAATTAGAATGTTTCATTTTAATTAATAAATTTATATTTACGGTCTACCAGGAAAATGACAGTTTCTGATAGCTAACATAAACCATAAAACACATTCAGTTAACTATGTGAAATTGATATTGGCAAAGTGTGGTTATCGGAATATATCCAGAACCGTGAATAAAAAACATGCCCACTAGCACATATCTTTCTCGATGTCTTTTTTATTTAGCTACAGAGCCTGATGTTTTCAAATCAAAGTCTTGCCCCTGGTATCTAATAAAAGAATGCCACTAATATAAGATGTATATAGACATTCTGCACAATATCATAAAGCTTTTCCTCAAAGAGAATTTTTAGGAAATATGGGGCTGCCAATGCTAGTAGCCTCTACCCCATGCTGATCTTCTAATATTCTGTGAACCTCTAACCATGAACAAGCACTTGTAACCTGCTCTAGCAACACTTTACTAGATGGGGCCCAAGGACCCTAATTCACCTAATAGCGTCTCACCCTCCTTGTAATGCAATGCCATTTATCTTCCCCAGTGGCATATTCGAGTGTAAACAATATTGATAAGGCAATGACTTCCGTGCGGCTTGCTTGGCCTTGCCCCAAACTAGTTTTATCATAGAATGAATTGTTCACTGGGTATACCCTATGGCCGAGGAAGATATACGGCATTGCATTACAAGGAGGGTGAGATGCTATTTTGGAGCTGACCAGCTGCTAATAATATTGGTTGTGCGTTGAGTGTGTTTTATATGATATTTTCGGTGAGCATAATAAAAATCGGGAATGCTACTCGGTTGAAATAATACTACACAATTGGATTTTTTCCTTTTTTCTTTCTTCACATATGTTCACTGTTAATTAATGGTGAAAGAAAACACTATTGAGGGCGATAAGAGGCTTGACAAAGGAAATCAAGTTGGAGATATTAAGAGCGGTTGGAGCTCACATTGAAGTGGATCTACATCCAATTGATTGAAATCAGAAAGCCTGTGTTTAGGGGCTAGCTGGTATGTGCATATTGGTGGTGGTTCTTGGTTCACAAGTTTAATGAAGGTTAATACACCCTGGTGATCCATTCTGAAGAGTTTTGTCTCTAAAGCTTTAATTCTTTTAAGTAAATGTGTAATACTATATACAAAATTGTCAGCCACAGTTGATACTGAGGCTTGAATATTGAACATAATATTATAGTTAACACAGAATTAGGTAAGTATGAAATATGTCCTTCTACAAAACTTGAAAAATGGATGTAGAAATTCAGAAATAGAACCTGCCCAAATGCATAGCTCTGGGAAGTTACTGTACACTCATTATGTAAATAGGAAAAATATGACAAGGAGTAGAATAAAATAGAATAGCCCATTTAGATTGGGGCCTGATTTATCAAGCACTTCTGCCAGACAGTGCCACATTGGTGCAACTTAGAATAGTCAAAAAATATAATAAAATCATTTTTTTTCACACTTGTGCATGTTGCTGCACTAGAGGAAGCACTTTTACTAAAATATTAACAGTGCAGCAACATGCTGAAAAATGTATAAATCATATTTTGCTCTACTCTAATTTGCACTGAAATGGCACTGTCTGATAGAAGTGTTTGATAAATCAGGTCCTAAGTGATTTTCTAGCAAGAAATTGCTAAAATGACCGCAATGTAGTGATAATCGTTCTATGAAAATGGTCTCTGCGATCACACAATGAATAAGAATTGGGTTATCGGTCAACTGCTGTATCGTTTTGGCTGACCAAAAATTTTTTGTTCACGTCTTGGTGGTTGATATGTGGGAACCAAAGTCGCCCACATAAAAAGTGTTAAACAATGAGAACGAGTGACACGATGAGAACTATAGTCTTTTATATATTCCAAGCTAATGAACCAGCAAAACAATTAAAAGACACCCACTGTGTACCCAACAATATTCTGCCCAGCTTTTTCTGAAAGGAATAAAATACAGGTTTTTGAGTGTACCAATCCACTTATATAAGAGAGAAGTGCTCACCACTAACTGCTTGTTTCCTGAGCTAGTCTGTAGGGTAAATTAGCATTATAGGAGTATTATTTACAGGCATAACATAAATGTACCTAATATTTTTATCAACATAAAGGCATTGGTGGGTCATTTCAAAAAAGGCATAATTAACCGTCTACTGCAAGGGGCCACCAGTCACAGCACAAAATTAACCAAAATGAGCCTCTCTCTTCTCTTGAGTGGCTATGCTTGCTTTCAAATCAGGGGAACCATGTGTCTCTAGTTAAGTGCATGTTGCTATCTATTTATACAATTCCCACTACAGATGCAGTTCTTTGACTGTTGAGCTTAGCTAAAGTTATATCAACACAGCAGCCATTAAAAAGCAGCACAGATTTAATAAATTAAAGGGACACTCACGCAGCAGCATGCAGTTCATCTAATGTTTGTCCCTGGATATCTCCTTTATTTCCTTCAGCAGGGCTCCAAAGTTTTCCTTTCAAATACTTTCCTACAGGATCTCACAACCACTCTGTCCCTTGGCACCGTCAGCATGTGAAAGCATGGCTAGCCACAATGGTCCCGCAGCTGGGCATGCTTAAGATTCTAAGACTCTGTGCATGACTTAGTTAAAGGCTCAGTCATGCACGGAAAGTAAAGTTAAGCCAACAGCTTTGCTTATAATACATAAGCTATTTACATTTTGAGATACTTGGCTAATTTTACACTGGGAGATAAGGACGCACAAAGTTAGCATGTGTCTGCAGAGGGCCTTTAAACACTTTTTAAAAGACTGCTGTGTCTGTACCTTACTTAGTTACTAAGTAAATTTGAAAAACAAATGCTGCTACATTGAAAGCTTCCTGTATCACTTTAACTGGAATTCATTTTTCCAGTACAGCACAAGAAAAGTCCACTTAACATACTCAAATCAAAACAGGTCAAATGGATTAACTACATTTTGGCATTAGCTTTTTTTTTTTTTAATCCCGCAGTGTTTTTTCCTTTTCATTAAAGATAGAGACATACTTCACAAACAGGGAAATAACTACCTCACAAAGGAAAAATCACTAAGGGCTTTATTCATCAAGCCATAGCACCAGGTAACGACTGGCAGCGACAGGTAACAACAGGTAGCGAACGGTGAACACCGGGTGGTGTACGCAATACCACATTTATCAAAGCGAATCTGGTGAGCGACACTTAGCGACCAATTCATCATCACAGACGGCCACCGTATACATTTCAATGGACGATCCTTTTCTTCCCTTTAAACAGGGTTTTATTTTACATTTTTTTTAAATTATCAAATAATTGTGTCACCTCTCATGGTCTAGAAAAAGTCATTTTTGAAACTTTTTTTGATTTATAATATTTTTATGCAGAATTGTCCTTACATGGTACATGGCGCTAGTAATGAATCAGCCTGCCCATCATTGAGAGCTCTCCACATGAGGTGGAATTTACTGAATTGAGAGCATTTTAATGGTGTGGGCGCTACACATAACTGGAGATGCTGCATCAGAACTATGGAGAAAAAGTAGTCCTATGGAGGTGCAGAGTACCAGGGATACATGGTTATTTATGGTCTTTCCCTACAGAAGGGAAAGTTTAGTAAATAATGTCTAGCTTCAAACTAAGATGCAAAAGTACTTTTACATAATGCCACATGAGAAAATAGCAATGCGTAGTACATAATTATATATAGTGTTTGTATGGGTAAAGCTAAAGCTTTTACAGTTTGTTAAATCATTTGGCTTAAAGAAGCAACATAATTTATCCCTTTTTTTCTTTCTGCTCCTTTAATGTCTGTTATCAACAATTGCTTTTGGCCAAGGCATTTTTGTCATCACAACATTTGAAAGTGATGGAAGAGGTACAAAAATCATTCTTAATGTTTAAAGTTTCCTTGCTTTTGTATTTAGAACTCATTGTTTTTCGGAATCAATAGAACTCTGAAGTATATGCCAAGACCGAGGAAAAAAGTTAAATCATTTCATGCAGGCTTATGATGCACATATTTACAAGTATTGCAAGTATTAAAAATCCTGCATAATTTAGTAGAACATTAAAAATGATTAAAAATACAAGCCCGTATTTTTTAAAATGATCATGTCTCAAATTGTTTATCTTGGGCGTCAAAAAAATGTTTGCTCTTATTTTTCCCAGAAATATGTACATGCAATGGGGCATTTTGACAGGATAGGTACATCATTTGTTATGTTTGGAGCCCGCAGCACCTTATGGCATTTGCAGCAAAAGAAATGTTTAGCATTTTTTTTCAAATTCTTTAGCATAGCCTATAGGGTGCTGTTGTTTGCAAAAACTTTCAAACTGATTTATCCTACCTGTAAAAAGGCCCATTGCAGGTACAGGTGATTTTATTTATTTAGGAGGAAAAATTAAACAAACATTGTTTTGTGTTGAAGTTAAAAAGCTTACCGATATGTAGTTTGCAATTCACGCCCAAATGTGTACCCAGAGTAACATTTACAGTACTTCACTAAACATTTAGCATGACCCTCATTGAAGCTAATGTTGAGATGCCAAATGTAGGAAAATTACATTTGAAGCTGCTACAAGTGTACATAGATATATGCAGCAGAAAAAGTATCTATGGCGAAGTGAAGTGAAGGACAATCTAGGGTTGGAGACCAGACAGCGAGATAGTTGGTTTCAATAGGCTTCAACAAGTGACATAGCTCTATGGTTGGCTCATATATGCTTATATACAGCATTCAAATGTACAACTTTACCAACGCAGAAAACAATATGGTTGATGCAGAGCCTCCCCTATATTTTCTCATTTTTTGTCTCTCTGTGTGAGGTTTACACATGGCTTTCGTTGAGTGCATGATTCAGAGCCTCCATTGGGAACACGTTGTAACATTCCCTTAGCTGCGTAAGCCTACGAGAACGCTGTGAAGACGCCTCTCGCGGCCATTTCAGAGAAGATGCTCTTGTATTTGTTGAAGTGAAACTCTCATTTTGTGTTTTTCATGCATTTTTCAATGTACCTTGCCGCGATATGTGTGAGTCTCCAACGAGATCCTTCTAATTCAGATCGAAGTGCTGTTATTGGCTGAATCTTAGGGCCAAATCTCACAAATTTATTGTCCCTGCCTATAGCCCGTAACTTACTGATTGCTGTGCCAACTCACTTATTCTTACTTATCATGGCATGTTTGCCATGCATTCTTCTATGACCTTAATGCTTACCTTAACCCCATGAAACCTCTTCCTCTCTTCTTCTATGACTTTAATGCTTACCTTAACCCCATGAAACCTTGTCTTCTCTTCTTCTATGACCTTAATGCTTAACTTAACCCCATGAAACCTTTCCTTCTATGACCTTAAAGTGGACCAACACCCAGGATTTTGACTAACCTGGGTCTTGGTCCACTTCGGTGGGGCACCCCCGATCGGGGTGCCCCGCTGTGTGAAACCCCCCCTAACCCCCCGAAAAACTCACCTCTCCCCGCTCCCAGCGCCAACGTACAAGCGAGGATCAGGAACGTCTAAGCGGCAGCCGCCGCCGCCGCCTCCCTCGCGTCACTTTCGGCGCGCGCGCGCCCCCGCCGGCCATTCGCAGACGGCCGGCGCGGGCACGCGCATGCCTACAGGAGGCGGCGGGTAAGGGTAAGGAGTTTGGGGTGTTTGGGGGGGTTTCACCCCGCGGGACATCCCGATCTCGGATGTCCCGCGGGGTGGGGGGTGATCGGCCCGGGAATCTTATAGATTCCCGGGCCGATCACCCGTGGGTGTTGGTCCACTTTAATGCTTACCTTAACCCCATGAAACCTCTTCTTCTATGACTTTAATGCTTACCTCAACCCCATTAAACCTCTTCTTCTCTTCTTCTTTCCTACTTATTACACAAACTGCACATTACAGTGATAATTATTGTAATGAAATAAAAGGCACAACATTTATTTTTGTTTTTAGTATACATTTTTTTAATATAAAAAAATAAAAGAATTGTAAAATTTAAAATTTAAAAAATATAAAAAGTTTTTACAAATGTAAAACTATATACAAAAGATGGTGGCAGGTCTTCATAGATTTATTGCAGTTGGCTCCCCATGGCTGCTGCAATAACTGCTATATCCCCCACCAGCCCATGCACAGCATCTTCCAATTATTCAAGATGCTGTGTCAGTTGTGTGTGCACTGTAAATAAAAAAATATGTACATTTAGATATTATACACTCTGCTTCCTGACAACCTGTTGAAGAAGCCATGTTAGTAAATAGTCACTTCTCTTTACACTTACTGGGCTGCTGGGGGTGGCGGGGCATGGGAGCCACTCTCCTTACGGGGACCTGCCACACATCTGCCTATAAGAAAACAAAAGAATTTGTTAGTGAATCTGTTTCATGTGTTTCTGGCATGTGCCTTCTATTTTCTGTGTTTGACATCACTTACCTTCATCTTCTGGCTGGGGTTGGCTTTCAGCTCCTACTCCATCCCCTCGGTTCTCACCTGCAGCCACATCTGGAATGAAAAATTACACAATTACACATTACACCACATATGTGTGTGTTTGTATTTGTTGGATTCCTGAGTGTGTGTGTTTGTGTGTGATGTGTATACCTGAGTCCTCCGTTGGTTTGGGATCCTCTTCAGACTCCCAGACCGACATTTCTTCCTCCTCTGCAGGTTGCTGCAGGTGAGCATGGTGCCCACCTGCAGCGGAGCCAGAGGTAGTTGGCACTTCTTTGCCACCACCTTCACCTTCCCCACATTTTTGCAGCCATGGGTAGACTCATCGCCTCCGGGTGGGACACACTCTAGTGCGGTATTCTGACACTATAAACGAATAGCATTGTTATAAACACAGCCCTGCCTAATGTTATTGCAATAGTCAATGTATATGCCAAGCTTGTCACTTACTTGAAAAGTTTTTTTTTTTAATTTCCGCACCCGGGGCCTCTTCCTCTGTTTCAGGTCCAGCCACTGCTGCATTATCTGGTTGAAGGTGAAGGTGGTGTGCGTCTCCTCCTCCAGTACTGCCACCACGTTCATGGCCAAAGACCTCTTCGCGTAGATGTTGGGCTGGAAGTCGTATAATCTACAAAAAAAAATTGTGATAATAGAGCTTCATAAAATACATTTCAATAATAAGTCTAGCAGGTTATACCACAAAAGCCCTTTTGTTCTGCATTAAACAACTTGCACAGCCTTGTTTATCTAATGTTATTGTGTGGACTGGTTACCACCTGGGATGCCCCCAGGTATGGTGATTATACACCCAGCTATGCCCCAATGTATGTACTTAGAACATAACATTTTCCGCATGGTGCCTATGTGTGCACTAGCTGTCGACCACAAAATGGTTCTGATGATCGCAGATGGCTCCCCTAGAAACTTGGGCCCCAGACTAACTACGCGCAATCCGACTGAGCATTAACGACCCTAAACACCATGTTCTATTGCTAGGCACTCGTATAATGGTGTCCCGCTGCTCACGGGTGAAGACCGAGGGTGCCATCTTTATCCTGAGCTATACATCATCTGACGCGCCCCAGCGGTCTCCGAAAGCTGCCATGCACTCAGGCCTCGGCACGTGGGCAGACGCGGTGACGTAGGGAGGAGGTATATAAGTAGTTTGTTTGGAGCCGGTTCCGCCATCATACATCTTTGTGGAAAAGCAGAAATCCAACATGACCGGCAAGAAACGCACTCACAAGAGCCAAAAGAATTCCGATGCAGCGCAGCCTGGAAGCTCTCGCCATGGGTCCCATAATCGTTTGCCTACGCCCGACTGCAAATCCAGAAGAGGCAGCAGGGCACGGCATAGCAGCCCTACACTCAGTGATCGTCCATCCCAACCAAGCACCAAGAATGTGAGGGCTAAGCAGAGCAGTGGGAGGCCATCCAGTAGGACCAGAACGGCTAGCCCCAGGCGTAGTCAACGTCATGCAAATAGCTCATCCAACAAAAGTGTTAAAGGACAGCAGAGGGCGCACGAATACTCGCCCAAGCAGCACTAGCCCCAGACCCATAGCCAAAAATAGATAAAGGCAAGGGGATATGCACAATACCCTATAATCATTAAAGGTGCCACTCCCAAAGCTATATAAAGCTCACCTCAAAAACACAATCATAGAGGGAGGCACTCAAGAAATGTATCAAAAAAATATATTTTATTCCATATCACTAAATTAATCACTACACATAAACACTACACAAATAAAATCCCTTAAAAAACACATAATGAGACAATACATATAAGACAAACCAACATGGAAGTGTGTGGGAGATGGGGAGAGCACTGGCACACACAAATATCAATCAGCATCTATATTTAAAACACATAACCACAAGTGATCTAATCAGTACAAATAACAATGTGCAAATTCTACCTATGATCCGGATCCTACACCAGACAACTGTAAAATGCTACCAATACAAATACAATGTATAATCACAAACAGAACCTACATAATTACCCAATAACTAAATACCCTATAAGAAATATAAATGACCACAAAATACCTCACCAATGTAGATGCTAGTATCAATCAGCCATTAAATATCAAATACAGCGCAAAAATATATCCAACCAAAATATACTCAAGGTATCACAGGTATGCCAGTGAAGGGTCTCCCCACCGCCTACAGCACCAGGAGCCACACGTTCCATGGGTGTATCACGCCCTTCATCAGGCTGCATGAATGCTGGCTAAGCATAACTTAAATACAGCGCCTCCTCCCCCCACCCCCCTATTCAAAGTGGCCAATGTCTCACCTGTAACCAGAATCAAATCCGGGTGAGAGAGTGGTGTGTATGTGCACATGACATTGGCCTGCAGGTGTGTGCGCTTCCTCCCCATTCAAAGTAACCAATGCCTCACCTGTCACATCCGAGTGTGAGAGCAGGGAGAGACACATGTCCATAGCCAGCGGGGGCGTGCGCACCTCCGTATCTCTCAGGGGCTAAGCAGCTGTACGAGATAGGGCTCCGTGCCTGAGATCGTATCATGGCAACAGGGGCAGCATCACTATGCTGCTGAGTAAATAAACACAGCACTTGCTGATAAAGCAAATGACAGCAGACCGATGGACAGGGGAGAGAGAGCCAAGGAGGGAGGGGGAGAGAGAAAAGGGGAAAGAAGTGCTGCCCTGTATCTGCTCATTTTACAAGTACATGCAAAAAAACACACATATAATACATAACCATATAGTAATACATAACCATGAACAAGAATGCAATATTAGTTGAAAACATATTAGGCTCGATTCAGAGGCACACTCGTCTGGACTTTCGTAGCTGTCTGTGATAGTTTTTGTGTGTGCTTGTCATTTTCTTTGTTTTTTTCGTTCATTTTTCATTCGCACGAACGTTCGTACTAATGCGTATATGCGCTTTCGTTGAACGAAAGCAAATCGGATCATTTGCGTTAGTTCGGATCATTTTCCCATCAAAATCTGATATTATGCGTTCGTTCAGATAACTTACGTGATTGCAATCGGCTTGCATCTCATTCAGAGAGCTGATTGCCGACTACTACCCTATAAAACCGTTTCATTTGTGATCCCCTTACGGGACCATTTTGACCTCGAATAGCCTTATTATGAACCAGTCTAGTGCCTTTGTGGAGCATGAGGAACTCCAGCTAATGGGCATAGAAATTGTCTGGAGGGCCGAGACCAGATTGCACCGGCGACGCATTCCTATCGATGGGATGGCATGCATGACGTTGAGCTGGTCGAGCTCACCAGACTTAATCGCGCTTCCCTCCATAAATTGTATAGTGAGCTGCGGCCATGGTTAGCCCGCACCACAAGGAAGGGGCAAGCAATTTCAGGTATGACCAAGATGCTTGGCTGCCTGCAATTTTGGCGAACGGCTTGTTCCAGAGGCTGGGTGCCCTCTCCGTGGGGATCTCCCAGCCTACGCTAAGCCACGCGCTATCCAAGTTTTTGGAAGGCATTGCTACCATTAGTCAGAAATATATTTTGTTTCCTGATGACATGGAACGCGCTTAAGCTGGCATTTTATAATATTGCCGACATGCCCAACGTCATGGGTGGCATTGATTGCATCAACGTTGCTTTGGTGCCTCCGGCAGCCGACGAGTAGATCTATAGGCAAGTTCTATATGTTTTTTTGGGATATATGGCCTGATGCAGAGCCTACCCCGATCTGAGCTTATTTTGTTCCGTTTTTCCTATTGTCCGTTTTGCTTACATTTGTCCCGGGGTTAAAATGTGATGCAGAGCCGCCGTCGGGGGAGCTCCGTTAATGCTCCGTTTCTGTGTCTTCAATCGGGAAGGGTTTTTTCCCCCTCTCGGGGGCATGCTATTTAGTCGTGGCTTCCGTTCCCGTTCACACAGACGATCTGTTTTTGCCTCCTTTTTAATGGGTTTCCAAAAGTACCTTCTTGCCATCCGTTTCCGTTTTCACCCCTATTTTGATGTTTTGGACAAGTATACTTACATTTTTCTTCTTCTTCCTTGTCTTTAATGCTTACCTGAATCTCTTTTTCTTCTTCTTCCTTGTCTTTCATGCTTACCTGAATCTCTTTTTCTTCTTCTTCCTTGTCTTTCATGCTTACCTGAATCTCTTTTTCTTCTTCTTCCTTGTCTTTCATGCTTACCTGAATCTCTTTATCTTCTTCTTCCTTGTCTTTAATGCTTTCCTGAATCTCTTTTTCTTCTTCTTCCTTGTCTTTAATGCTTACCTGAATCTCCTTTTCTTCTTCTTCCTTGTCTTTCATGCTTACCTGAATCTCTTTTTCTTCTTCTTCCTTGTCTTTCATGCTTACCTGAATCTCTTTTTCTTCTTCTTCCTTGTCTTTCATGCTTACCTGAATCTCTTTTTCTTCTTCTTCCTTGTCTTTCATGCTTACCTGAATCTCTTTTTCTTCTTCTTCCTTGTCTTTCATGCTTACCTGAATCTCTTTTTCTTCTTTTCCTTCTTCTTCCTATTCCTTGTCCCATATACTTACCTTTTGGGACATGTAACTGTATGTTTATGTTGTGAGAACGTACAGTGCCAGGAAAGGGAACACACCACAAAATGTTTTATTTTTTTTAATGTTTTTTTTTTTTTATAACATTTTAAAAACTTTTTAAAAAAAATATTTTTTTTTAACAGCACAGGAGCCTCTTGCTTTCTTTATTGTTGGCCTTTTCTTTGATCTGTGAATGAAAAACAACATCAATTTTGGCTTGTAATTATGTTGTGCTTATCTTGGTTTTTTTTTTGGTGTCCATATTTTTTTTTAAATTTCTTTGGCTAATTTTTTAACTTTATTTTTGTGGGACCATTTTTTATTTTTGGACATGAGCTGCAAATACATTTTTTAGATAGATCATAAACTTACAAGGCTTGTGGCCAACATGGCGTCTGGGGCGCAGTCTCCTCCCTTCTTCCCCCATCTGTTGCTGCTGTGAAGCTGTTGGGATCAAAAACACAAGTATATTAGTGACTGTTTGTGGCTCATGAATGTCAGATTAGGTTAGGCTTTTATGCATCAAATCACTCACCTTCCACTGGCAACTCTTCTGCTTGTCCAGCTTCCTGGACCCGTTGGGATGTGCCTGCGACGTCAGAATCTAAAAAGAACAATAGTGCACATGAGTATATGTCTTTCTTGCATGTATCAGGACATATGTAATTTTGAGAGTCTTACCGGAGTCAGTTTGCTGCTCGGTGATGCTCGACTCCCTGCCGTGCGATTCCCCCCCCTGCATACTGAGGTCAAGAGGTTCCTCATACTCACTGGCAGAGGAGGGGTGGGCGTTGGCACTGGCGGTGGACCACCTATCCCTTCACCAGATTCATCCAACACTGGGCTGCGGGCTCTTCTCCGGGTGGGGTTGAACCGCATATTCCATTCATGCGCTGAAATATAAACACAATCATAAAAACACGCCCAGGCAAGGACAGTGTGATTATTGCATGTCAAGTATCCCGACTTACCTGGAAAGTGTTTGGCGAAGTACAGCCTCACCCAGGGCCTATGCCTCCTCTTTAAATCAGACCAGTGTTGGGGCGATCTGTGGAAAGGTATAGGTGGTTCCCGAAATGCGGGCTATCGCGTCCACCACCGCCAGCGCCAACGTCCTCTTCTCATAATCTCACGGCAGGAAATCGTAGCGATTCCTCAGCATCATCTGTTTTGAAAAAACACAATGGTACCCCATTAGTCACACAAAAACATTTCCAAGTCTCATGCCCTACCTAAAGTCACTTTCTGCCCCTCATTCCTACTTACATGGGCCTAGTTCTACAATCTGCATGTAGGCTAGTTTGATGTTGCGCACATGTTTAAAAGTAAGGTGGTCTAGTAGTTTACTTTAATAAGTCAGTTGATCCTCATTAATCTTGCCCTGCCATAGCTATTTTTTTTAAGCGGCTTGTGCGCGCACATATATGCACGCTCGCCTACTCACATCCATGATAATGTCGTCCTGCTCCGCAGTATAAATGGCTGTCGACATCTTGTTAGCGGTTCCGGGTATGGCTATGACGTTCCCCCGCGGTGACGTGCGTGCCACACACACAGGCAGCTCACCCAAAACGCAGGAGCAAGGAGCCCTTGCCACATTCGCCAGCACCTGCTAAATCAGCCAGGTCTCACAAGGGACCAAATCTGTTAACCCTTTCAGTGCCAAGCACGTAGATTCTACGTGCTCGCTTCCACTCCACTTAAGTGCCAAGCACGTAGAATCTACGTGCTTGACTTTCCCCCCTGCTAGCCTCAGCGGGTGACTTGCCATTAACCCCCGGCACCCCGAATTACCTGCCTCCCCAAAGCCCAGGGGGGGGGCAGAAGAGCCCGGGCCCACACAGGCTATGTGGGCTCGTAGGCTGCAGGGTGGGGGGGCCACAAAAGCTGGCCCCCCCACTCTGTGCCTACAAGCCCCCATAGCTGGTCCCGGGCTGGTAATGCTGGGTAAGGGGGACCCCATTTCATTTTTTTTTTTATTTTTAAGGGTTTTTAACCCTTAAAATTCCCAAAAAAATGGGGTCCGCCCCCCTGGGAGGGGGGACCCTATGTCATTTTTTTTTTTTTAATAAACCCTTTGTGTTCTGTCATCCAGCAGCTATAAAAGGCTTCCAGCAGGTGAGCAGAAGCCAGTGATCGCCAAGGGACACAGTGCTCCAGGATGGATGGGAGGTAAGTATAAAAAAAAAAAAAAAATAATAAAATATTTTTTTCTCTTTTGTGTGTCTGTGTTTTTTTTACATTTAACCCCTTGTGAACTGGTAAGGGGTCCATGACCCCTATACCAGTTCACAAGGCTGGGGGAGGTGGCAAGTCACCTGTGACTAGCGGGTGACTTGCCATTAACCCCTGGCACCCCCATTACCTGCCTCCCCAAAGCCCAGGGGGGGCAGAAGAGCCCGGGCCCACGGGCTATGCGGGCTTGTAGCCTGCAGGGCCAGGGGCCACAAAAGATGGCCCCTGTGCCCTGTTTCTACAAGCCCTGCATAGCTGGTCCCGGGCTGGTTACTTTGGGTAAGAGGGACCCCATGTCAATTTTTTTTGGGATTTTTAAGGGTTTTTAACCCTTAAAAATCCCCCCCAAAAATGGGGCCCCCCCCCAGGAAGGGGGACCCTATGTCATTTTTTTTCTCGATTTAACCCTTTGTAGTGTGGATGGTAGTTGTATTTTATTTGTAAATGTTATAAAGTACTTGTTTCAGTTAGGGGGGTCTCCTGGGCAGGAACGGGGGGCTACCGATAAATATGTGGTACCGTTCTAATCAGTAGAAATGGGGCTTTCACATGCAATATGGTTTTCCTTAATAAAATAAATTTTTTATTTAAAATAAAGGAGTCAATTTTCTAAAAAAAATTTTATTTATTTATTTATTTTTTACTTAATAATATTGTAAAAAACAAAATAAGTTAAAACCTAAACTCTGCTGCAGAAAATATATATATAATTTTCCTGAAAATTCCAGCAAAAATGGCGCAAAACATGGCGTAAAACATAGCGCAAAATGGGGAAAAATTACCTGTCAACAGAGGGTGACAAAATCTCAAGTAGGCTGGCAATTAAAATGGTTAAAGGTAGCTATGCATGTTGGGTATTGTTCTGTTCGGGGGACCTTGCGCTTTCAGATTTAGCTTGTTTTTTTCTGGTTTGCATATTTATATTTTAGGAAAAGGTGTTTTTTATTCAGCTTTTTTATACATTTTTTAGGGAAACCCTGCGCAACCAAAGAATTCTTTGAGGGATTAATTCCAGAAAGATGAGCCCACTACAACAAGTTGGGTACGCTTAGAAAGCTTAACATGTGTACTTTCAGGTAATATATGGTTTATGGGGGATATTCCAAATGTAAAGGGTTGTTTTGGTTGAAAAATCGCAAGGTGCGCACTTTGTCTGCAGAGCTGAAATTTTCAAGTAAAATCACTGTTACGCACATGCTTTACTTTAGGGTGTTTGGCAACTCTTCCCTTGACAGTAGCTATGCATGTTGGGTATCGTTCTGTTCGGGGGATGTTGCTTTTTCATATTAAACTTGTTTTTTATTGTTTGCACATAGTTTTTTAGGAGAATGTCGCTTTGGTTCTGCTTTTTTATCTTTTTTTTAGGGAAACTCTTTGCAACCAAAGAATACATTGAGGGATTACTTCCAGAAAACTATGGGTACATCAACAAGCCTGATACGCCTAGAAAGCTTGAGGTGTGTACTTCCAGAGAATATATAGTTTGTTGGGGGTATTTCAAATGTAAAGGGTTGTTTTTCCGGAAAAACTGCAAGGTGCGCATATTGCACTGCATAGTTGTATTTTATCTGAAAAAAGCGCTATTTCAGTTTGGGGGAGTCTCCTGGGCAGAAAAGGGTGTCTACTGATACATATGTGGTATCGCTGTAACTGGGAGAAATTGGGATTTCACACGCAATAAGATTTTATTGAAAAACATACATTTTTTATTACAAAAAAAACTACAAATTGTAAAAATGTATTATTTTTTATTTTTTTTTCACATATTTCACCCAAAAATATTGAGAATACACCTAAAAAATTGCAAACAAGATATTTCATCTTAAAGTCCAGACTCTGCTGAAAAAAACAATATATCATTTTCCTGGGAAATCCCTGGAAATCCCTTCAAAAATCACATTTGAACATGGGGAGCGCAAAATAGTGCAAAATGGTCTGGCACCAAGGGTGACAAAAACTCCAGGTAGGCTGGCAGCGAAAGGGTTAAAAGCCTGCAGCCTGCACCTCCTCTACACACAAAGCATGCCCAAAAAACAAGACACACCACCAAGGGGAAGCGTAGGTCCAAAACCTCCACCCCACCCAGGCCACCCACGCATCCTCCGCAACACTCTGTGTCACAAAGTACCACTACCACAGATTCACTAGAGAGCTCAACAGGTGAAAGCTCCACAGGCACCCAGCCATTAACACAGAGCAGCACCCACACTCCATCACACTCACCCATAAGCCCAAGAACCCAACACGACTCCCCAGACAGCCAGCAATCTATTTCATCTGATGCAGGGGACACCACACACCAATGTGGCTGTCAGCTACGCCGTGGCTCACTTACAGCCCGTTTTTGTGATGCCCAAAGCATGGCTGTAGCCACTGGTGTCTGCGAGCACTATGATGCCCTATTTGGCCGTTATTAAAAATCCACCCCCAAAGCAGGCAAAGCAGGAGATCTGGGCTAATATTTGCAGCCAAGTTAATAGTGTTGGCTCTGTCAGGAGAGATCTTGAGCAAATTAAGTGCAAATTTGGTGATCTCAAATATTATGGGAAAAAAAAAATGGACATGCGCCGCCAGCAGAGGTAAAGTCCATTTAGAGTGTAAATGCATGTCTAGCCTGCTTTGTAACAGGATGTAACACTTAATAGGTGTGATTTAATCCACCCCAGCCAGCAGACAGGGGGTGGTCTCCCGACTAAAATCACACTAACCCCAGCAGAAGAACATGTCTACACATATATTCACCCTTCAGGGCCTGCCAGAGGGCCTAGACACAGACAGGAATGTCAGGTCGAAAGGTGAGTTTGTTTTTACAGAGAGACTTTTCAATGGGGACACAAAAACTTTGCTAACCCTTAATACACACTGTGGTTGTTGTTAAAAATAACATTACATTCTCTCTTCCAAGAACAAACTCAACACACGTCACAAGGCCAATAAACCCCTGGCTTGTCCCAGAGGCCCATGCAACACCAGGTTTCTTCCCACACAAACCAAATTGAGTGTTTGGATGAGGTAAGTCAATGGTCCACTGTGTAGACTTTGGAAATTGCACTTGCATCCATTTTTGGGAAAAAGGTGAACTCAATAAATGCTACATTTCTTTACAGAACATACAAAGTCCCCCAATTATTGAAGACATTCGAGATTTGGAGGAGGACACAAATCAGATGCCGCAAATGCCTACAGAACCAGTGTGCGAACATCAGAACCAACAGGCACAGCAACTTCATCACCTGGTGTCCACTACCACAACCTCTGTGCCAACAACCACTTCTGCCGTCCGCACCACACACTCTGTGGCAACCCAACCACCAGCACCAACTCAATCTGGTGCAGAACCACCCACCCGTGCCAGTGCAAGAACACAGCCAAGGCGACATATAAGTCAGAGGAGACAGCTTCAGATTATGGAGGAAGCCTGGCACCAGGAGAATATAGCATTTTCACAAACCACACAACAATTTAATGACACGGTGTGCACCCAAATAACATTTTAAACACAAATGTGTCTGGCCTACTGGCAGAAACAAGAAGCCTAAACAGGCATATGGGTGAAATGGACAATGGCAGCAGATTAACCAAAGCCTGGCACATATTGCTGCACACATTCACCCACCCCAACCATCAACTGCAACATCATACTCTACTTACCACTAAATGGTTGCGTTAATGTATATGACCCCACGTTTAAGTTTAAAAAAAAAAAAAAAGGAGTGAAAAGAGATTTTTGTTGATTCACAAATACATTTAAACCAAATACATTTCCAAGGCTTGTGTTTTATGCAAAAACATTGTCCACTAGTTGAGCACGTATTGCCTGTGCTGTGCCACTTGGTAATCTTGAGTATGGAGGGGTGTGATCTTCAGAAATCTCTAAAGTGTCCTCAGGCAGGTCAGTGTATCTGGATATCCGGCCTTGAATGGCAAGGTTGTGCAGGACACCACAAGCAAGAATGATTTTGATGACCTTGGCAGACTGATACTGTAGTGCACCCCCAGTCTGATCCAGACATCGGAAGCACATCTTGAGCAAGCCAAAGGCACGTTCCACCACTGAGCGAGTCCTCCTATGGGCAGTGTTATACCGCTCCTGGGCCTGGGAAGATGGGTGCAGGTTGGGTGTGAGTAGCCATGGTAGCAAAGGATAGCCAGAATCACCTGCAAAAAAACAAACAAAAATAAGCACTAACAATAACACAAACACACATGACAAATGTGCCTATTGGAAACATATGTAGTGTCTGGCACCATAACTAGTCAACACATAACTATAAGGCCAACAGAAAATAACAAATAACTCTAAATATAATAACTAAACAATATCCACAAGTACCTTACATGCATTAAACAAAAATGGCATGTTAGGTAATTTGAAAAGCCTAACAACATGGAACAACAGACAGAGTCCTAAGGGGAAATGTTTAGGTGTGCATTAAAGCATTATTGAACAGGGACAAATAGGTGAGCTGTGCAGTGTCAGAGCAAAGCACAGTTCTGATGAGCCAACATGCACATCCAACCAGTACACTCCTATACAATGACTGTGGTATGCTACATAGCTAAGAGGGCCAGGACAGGACGCAATAGTGGAGAATACATACAAGAATTAAGATGATCAAATAGTGGTAAGTAAGTGATTGCCAACTTGTACGGTTTCATTGCTATCTATCACAGATTAGTGGGTTACAGGCACCAAAATAATAAAGAAAATTTGGACAGCAACAACAAGTTTGAGACACATACCCAGTAGCCATCCGCCAGACAGATCTCCAGATTGAAAACGTTCAAAGAGGCAGGAGTTCCTCAAAATGTGTGAATCATGCGTGGAACCAGGGAAGGCTGCAAATATACTAAAAAAGTGCAGATCAGGGCCGGACACTGCCTGGACATTAATCGAATGGCCCATCTTCCTGTTCCTGCACAAACCAAACATAACTGTAATTAGTGTGACCATAAGTGTCAAGATGCACACAAATATTCGTAAACATCAACAACATTGCTAAACAATGGATGCTAGTGATACACAGGGTGTAGGTCTGCTTGCAACCCCCCCCCCCAAAAAAAAAGCTGACCTAAACCACATACCTAAACAGATATTCCTGGTCAGCAGGCGGAATGATCGATACGTGGGTACAATCAATGGCACCCATGACGTTGGGCATGTCGGCTATGTTATAAAAGCCCAGCTTAACCGCATTCCAGGCTTCCCCTGTGTCTGGGAAAAATATAAATTTGGGGGCCAGGGTAGCCATGCCACCCAAAAACTTGGTTAGGCTGCGGCTCAGTGTAGACTGGGACATCCCCACGGAGAAGGCACCCAGTCTCTGGAACTGCAGGCAGCCAACCAATTTGGTCATACCTGCAATTGCATGCCCCTTTCTTGTGGTGGGGGCTAACCATGGCCGCAGCTGGCTATACAAGTCCTGGAGAGAAACACGGTTAAGGCGGGTGAGCTCGAATAACTCAACGTCATGCATGCCATCGATGTCCAAACGTGTTCGGTGCAGCCTGGTTTCTGCCATGCTCAAAAGTACAAGACCGAGTAGCTGACGCCTTTGATGCTCGCGCACAGAGGAAAGCATGATACGGAGCTCAAATACAGGTGCTAATAGTGGCCGTAAGTGAAGCGTCGAGACCCTCATTAAATGGGGCTGGTTTCAATCGGAAATCAAGGCTCTGAATCAATTAAAAAAATGGACCAATCAACGGGCCGTCCGTTTTCTCTTGCGAGCCGTCAATCGGAAAGGCGCATGCCAACACACCTGAGAGCATAAACGCACACAAAAAGCAACGTAGCACCCTTTCAGGACCCGATCACAGCCCAAAACCAACGGGAAAACGTACGGGATAGCTGAACGGGGAGGCTCTGCATCAGGCCATATATTCTTCACTTTGCGCACCTAATGCTTACCTCAATTCCATCGCGGTTTCTATATTCTTCACTTTGCGCACCTAATGCTTACCTCAATTCCATCGTGGTTTCTATATTCTTCAATTTGCGCACCTAATGCTTACATCAATTCCATTGCAGTTTCTATACTCTTCACTTTACGCACCTAATGCTTACCTCAATTCCATCGCGGTTTCTATATTCTTCCCTTTGCGCACCTAAGGCTTACCTCAATTCCATTGCTGTTTCTATATTCATCACTTTGCGCACCTAATGCTTTCCTCAATTCCATCGCGGTTTCTATATTCTTCACTTTGCACACATAATGCGCACATAATGCTTACCTCAATTCCATCGCGGTTTCTATAGTCTTAACTTTGCGCACCTAATGCTTACCTCAATTCCATCGCGGTTTCTATATTCTTAACTTTCTATTATTTTTAGTTCTTCCTATGTTTTCCTGTAACCGACCCTTAATGAATTTTTCTTTAACATAAATTGAGACAGAAACAAGTTTTATCTTTTGTTTTTTTTTTTATTCGGAACTGCAAAATGTTTTGGCCTTTTTGGGTTTTTTTTTGAAACTCTGTTTTTATTTAACCACATAATTTTATTTTTCAGAAAATAGTAACATTTTGTAAAAAACATTTTAAATTAATAAAATTTTACAAATTTTAAAAACTATTTACAAGGGCATGGCATGCCCCAGAGAATTAATCTTCATCTGTGGTCCCCATCGAAGCTCTGAGCTCCTGTATATCACCCACCAGCCGAAACACCATCGCAGTGAGTTGATCTAATCTCGCCTGTGCGGTGTCTGTAAAAAAAAAAGAAAGAAAATTATTGTTCTGCAAATACACGTTTCACAGCTGTGGATGGAATGATTATTATGTTTTAATCTAACTCATGAGGCCATATGTCATTATGCTAAGGAATCCGTTAATGGATGAGGCCATATGTCATTATGCTAAGGAATTCATTAATGGATGAGGCCATATGTCATTATGCTAAGGAATTAATTAATGGATGAGGTCATATGTCATTATGCTAATTACATTGGCAAGGGATTTAGGTTGATTGGTGATGATGTCATTTTCCACATACTTCAAATATTTACATTACAACTTACTTCGGTGGTGGGCGACCTCAGCTTCGGGGACCACCCTACGCTCTGGGGCCTGCCACTGCTGGGAATGTGAGGCTGTAGAGACATTTAAAATAGGGTCACTTCTAATGTCTGATTGAACAGTAACCAAATGACACTTAGATTGTGTGTGTGACATCACCGACCTTCTCCATGTTCCTCCTGGGCTTGATCTGCTGCCCTCTCAGCTCCCGATATTTCACCCGCTACATATTCATCTATAAAAAGAAATTAAGGGAATCAGTTTTTGTTTAAATAGCATGTACCTGTGTGTGGTAAAATCAGAGTCACATACCGGAGGTTAATGCCTGAGTCATTTCGTATGACTGCCTGCCCATGCGGTGAGGCCCCTCCTCTGTTGATAGGTCGAGGGGCTGGTCTGATGCAGCTACAGAGGAGGGGTAGGAAGTTGGGCTGGAAATCAACCACCTTCACTTGGTAGTGCAGATTCATGCTGCACTGGCTGGACTGCGCGCCTGCCTTCTGTGTTTGTTAGATCTATCATGCAATCGGTATGGGAAATGGGTCGCAATCGGTATGGGAAATGGGTCGCAAAAAATCGCAGCACCCGGGGCTTGTGCCGTCGCTTGAGGTCCGACCAGTGCTGCATGATCTGCGTAAAAGTGAAGGTGGTGTCCGTGTCCTGGTGAATCCTGGCCACGATCTCCAGGGCCAGCTTCCTCTTCTCAAAATCGTTGGGCAGGTAGTCGTACCTGCGCTCCATCATAGTCTAGAAAACACAAAAATCAAAATAGTTGTTAGATCAAACAGCATACAAATCTCTGTCCCATTTAGATCAGTTGACTAAATGACATTCCCCATCACATTTCTAGCCTTAACCTATCCTTCTAGATGCAAGTGAGTTTGGTCGCACATGTGCGCACTAACTTCTGTTTGGCACTGAGTTTTAATCACTTTTAAAAACAACTGTTTCTTCCCACGCTTCCTTAAGGCATATGCATGCATTTAGATGTAAAATCAATGTCCTTACAATACACTTACGAGCATAATAAGATTCTGTTGTTGGCGGGTGAAGATCCTGGGCGCCATATTTCTTCTCATCCACAGCAGATAGGTAGTGCCCCAGCGGTTTCCGGGATGCACGGCCGGACGCACGCGTACGCGTAAGCATCATACCTAGTCATTAGTATTTAAAGGGTAATAGACATAGTTACATAGTTAATACGGTTGAAAAAAGACATATGTCCATCAAGTTCAACCAAGGGTGTTGGGGTAGGGGGAAGTTATTTTTTATTTTATAGGGGAAGCTATTTATTTTATTTTTTGTCTTTATTTTTTTTTTTTTTTATTGATAACCACTAATAGTAACTGTTAATGTTATTTTCTTCAAAATAAGCATCTAATCCTTTTTTGAAGCTGTCAGCAGTTGATGCTGTAACAAGCTTCTGTGGGAGGCTATTCCATAGATTTATAGTTCTTATGGTAAAAAACGATTGTCGCCTCCGGAGACTAAATTTCTTTTTTTCCAATTGAAGGCAGTGCCCCCTTGTCCTTAGAGAGGATTTTACGTGAAATAGTGTTCCCCCATATTTTTTGTATGGTCCATTTATATATTTATACAAGTTAATCATGTCCCCCCTCAATCGCCTCCTCTCAAGACTAAACAGATTTAATTCTCGTAATCTTTCCTCATAACTAAGATCTTTCATTCCCTTTATTAGTTTGGTGGCTCTCCTTTGCACCCTTTCCATAGTCAGAGCGTCCTTTCTATGAATGGGCGCCCAGAACTGGACGGCATATTCCAGGTGAGGGCGCACCAGTGCCTTGTAAAGAGGCAAAATTACATCTCTATCCTGTGATTCCATACCTCTTTTAATGCACGATAGTATCTTGGTGGCCTTGGAAGCAGCTGCTTGGCATTGCATGCTGTTATTTAGTCTGTGATCTACTAGTACCCCCAGATCCTTCTCAACAAGTGGCTCTCCCAGTTTTACTCCCCCGAGGACATATGTGGCCTTCGGGTTATTAGACCCCAAGTGCATGACTTTACATTTTTCCACATTGAACTTCATTTGCCAAGTGGATGCCCAGACACTCAATGTGTCCAAGTCAGCCTGAAGCTTGTGAACATCTTCAATAGACTGCACTGTGCTACATATCTTTGTGTCATCTGCAAAAATAGAGACAGTGCTTTTAATTCCATCTTCTATGTCGTTTATAAACAAGTTGAATAATAGAGGGCCCAGTACTGAACCCTGGGGTACACCGCTTACAACTGGTAACCATTCAGAGTAGGTATTATTAACCACAACTCTCTGCACACGATCCTTCAGCCAGTTTTCAATCCAGTTACAAACTGCGTTTTCTAATCCTGAAGATCTCAATTTCCCCAATAAGCGGGGGGACAGTGTCAAATGCTTTTGCAAAATCCAGAAAAACTATATCCACAGCCGCCCTTCTGTCCAGGCTTCTGCTCACCTCCTCATAGAAGCCAATCAGGTTAGTTTGGCAGCTTCTGTCCTTAGTAAAACCGTGTTGGTTGTCACTTATAATAATATGGATAGTTACATATTCGTGTATGTTTTCCCTTAATAGTCCCTCAAGCAATTTCCCCACAATGGATGTTAAGCTAACAGGTCTGTAATTGCCCGGAGAAGACCTAGAGCCCTTTTTAAAAATGGGCACCACATTTGCCCTGCGCCAGTCCCTTGGCACTATACCAGTTGCTAGTGAGTCTTTAAAGATCAACAACAGAGGTGACGAGATAACGGAACTGAGTTCTTTGAGAACTCTTGGGTGAAGTCCATCTGGTCCTCCAGTCTTATTCACATTTAAATTATTGAGTTTTTCTTGGATGATATCCAAGGAGCCCAAGACAAAAAGGCCGGAGCGGCATGAGGACACATCCTCAAGACCGAGCACTCGTTCCACAAAACAAGTTCAAAGGTCCCGGAAACGCGGAGCAAAAGTTCCCACCACAAGGCTACATTGGCCACAACTCCAGGCCCCTCAAAATCTTCCACCACCAGGAAAAGTCAAGAACCTTCCTCCAAGAAGAAGGCTCCCCGCCCTACCACATCCAAAGATATAGGGAGCACGACTTCCAAGGGGAAAAGGAAGCAGAGGGCAAGAAGCCCGAGACCCCAAGCACACCCTCTCCTGCTCCCCGCCCTACCACATCCAAAGAGCAAAGGAGCACGACTTCCAAGGGGAAAAGAAAGCAGAGGATGAGAAGCCCGAGCCCCCCAAGCACACCCTCTCCTGCTCCCCGCCCTACCACATCCAAAGAGCAAGGGAGCACGACTTCCAAGGGGAAACGGAAGCAGAGGGCGAGAAGCCCGAGCCCCCCAAGCACACCCTCTCCTGCTCGGCCACATTTCCCACCAGAACACGTGGAAACAAGCGAGTCATATGCCACATCCACGGCTGCAAGTTCTGTGGCCACCCAGCCAATGACCCCCAGTCCTAATGCCAGCCCAGTCCATGCTTTTTTCACCGACGTGACGGCCTATTCTTCCCCACACCCCCCAGCCAAGAATGTCCCCTGAATTGGCACCAACCAGAGAAGAGCCAGAAGAACAACCATTAGGCCGAACCTTGCGGCGAGGCCACTTGAGCGGCCTGTTTGGTGAGGCCCAAACCCTAGCCTTGGCAAGTGGGCTAACAGTGCATTATGATGAGCTATGTGGGCGCAATTCCAAAGCTACCAGCAAAATGCGAAAAAAACAAATCTGAGAAGAGCTCACCAGACAGGTGAATGCAGCGGGGGGACGAGAGAAAAGATGTGGAGCAGATCCAGAGAAAAATATCTGACCTAAAATATGCAGTAAGGAAAAAGCAGAATAAATGGCGCACTCACGGGTACATATTTGATGTTTGCATTTTGCAGCTTGTTGTATTGACCACAATGCCAAATAATTTTTATACTCTTATTTTCAGGTTGCAAACAGGCAGAGGCTCCCCACAAAATTGATCCACCCCGCAGCATTACATGGCCTCTCTGGCACACACGGCACAGACACCCAGGACATTTCTGCGGGTTAGTAATGATTGTTTTAATGTGAGCTATTGTAAACATTTGAAATTAGGCTCACAGTCAGATATAAACACAGGCCCCTAGGGAGTGGCTTTGAGGGGAGGTTACTGTTGTAGGCGGGTGTTGAATGGGTGAGGAATGAGGTTAATGATGGACACTCTCCCAGGGTGTAGTAGTTAATGATCCTTAGAAAGATTTTCAGTCGATACACGAACTTTAACATTATTTCTGGCAAATATAAAACCATTTATCTTCCCAAAGCACTGCATGTGATGTGGACATAGTGAAAAATTGTAAACACTTACTTCTTAGTCTTTCTACCACTGGGGTTCGAGCTGTGCTTTGGTCAGACAAACTTGAGCTGGGGACAGGGAAAGGTCAACATTGCAAGAATGCACAGCAGCATAATCAGAATCCAAATGCTATTTGCAAGCTGACTGTTGGCCCCTAAGGCACCATTTTGGATGTGTAAAGCCTCCTAACATACAGTACATGCATGTTTTTATTTTTTAAGGTGACCAATCTGTAGGTACTGGGTGAGTTATACATATAAGACTCCAATTCATTGGGAAGGTCAACTTTAACCGTTGGGGGAGTTGTCATTCCTGCTTGGCCACGTGAGTTCTAAAGCATATCTATTCATCAGGCTAATCAAGGGATGATTGTGTGTTTACGTGCCTTTTACTTTATACCCCAGCACAGCATCATGCCTCTGGAAGTGTGGAAGCCTCCTACAGTTTGAGTACGCCATCTACTTCCCTGCTGCCTAGGACACAGGACCAGATATATAGAGTAAGTGTACTTTGCTGAAAGTGGTGATGCATGTGAATGCACATGACTAAATGCTTCCAAAGATATTTAGGGAAAAATCTGACACACTTTTTCATATGTCCCAACAGACTCCCCCACTAATGGATGAAATCCAGCATATGGAGGAGGAGGATGTCAGCAGGATTGGACCTTAGGAAATTAGCCCCCTGGAACATAATCTGCTACTGCCCCAGCATCCTACTGCACCAAATCCTCTGCAGCAGAGACTGAGCATACAGTCCCCAGTGCTAGCTTTGCTGCAGAGGTTTTGCCTAGTACATCAGGTACTGTTGCTCGCCCTAGACCTCCAGCATCTGCAGGCGCTCAAACCCAGGGAATTGGTAGACGCAGTCAGCAACGTCGACCAGTTTCCCAGGGGAGGCGCATGCCGATTCTGGAGTCAGCATGGCGCCATGACAGCCGTTACTTTAGGCAGGTGACTCAAAGAACCACAGAGCAGATTACTGCACAATTAGAGAACTTCAATGCTACATTCACTAACATGCTGACTGAATATAGGACGAGCAACAGCCAGATGGCAGAACAAATGGCCACCTTAAATACAAACTTCACTGCCATGCTAGATGAATTTAGAACTAGCAACAGACAGATGCTGGAGCAGTGGCAGATTATGAATGCCACACATGGCCAGGTGTTGGGCCACCTCCAAGTCCAATCACAACCTTATTATGGTCAACATTAATATTAATCTCAATTTGACCTGGATCTGCTAAACATCTTTCCTCTACATCCCAACTCTATTTACCTGTGTGGTGAGCGCAACCAAGATTGGGTGGTTTATGCCTTTGCTGGTTTGTTTTGGAATTCGCCCATAAAGCTCATTAGAGTGCTCACATACCCCACTAGCCAATGGCTAAGTCAATGGCAGTCAAGCGGCCGCTCAAGCTCCCATGCTGCAGGCTTGTGCCTAAGGAAAGGCTTCCTCATCCTGTCTGTTTTCAATATTGGGGGACATTCTTGGCTGAACAACAATATTTGGCCATGGAAAAGATTGGACTGGATTGGCATGGGGTCTGGCTGTCATAGGCTGGAAAAATTACAAGCAGGAGAGGGTGTGTATGTGGACCTATATATTCCTGGCAGACTATTCCCCTTGAAAGTCCTGGATGTGGCCAAGTCAGGAGTCTGGCCCAATTTATACTTATGTTTGAAAATGGATGTCCATGGAGACAGCGAGTGCCCTTCCCAAAAAATGTATAATATTTCCCGATAATGTATGTAATGGGACTTTAGCTGTTCTTGCCTAAGTTGATGCATTCATGTTTGTGTTGCTTTTACATTAATGAAGGTTTGTAATGACAAACATGAGAAAATAAACTGCATTACGCTCAAATCAGGTGTCAATTGTTTTGTAATTAAGGCATTACAACATTGTTAAACCCCAAAAAAGGCCTTCACATAGGCAACAAATATAACAAACAGACAAAACAAAAAACAAAATAAACTACTCTTAAGAAAAATAAGAATCAATAACATGGGCACGGACAGATTGCCCAGAGGCACTCATCTGGCTCCTGCCTGGGTGGAGAGGGGGGCATATCCACGTAACGGGGGACACACTGCCTCAGGGCAAAATTATGGAGTAGGCAGAATGCTAAGATTATTTGTATAACTTTGTTGGGGTCATACTGCAGTGCCCCCCCCCCCCCTGTATGGTCCAAACAACGAAATCAGGACTTCAAGAGGCCAAAGGAGCCAGGGCATGAGTGGATATCCAGAATCCCCTGAAAGAATAACAAAATACTAACATAAATGACACGTTCTAAGCAACATTATTGTTTAACATGTCATCAAGGGCTAAAAACAGCCAAAGGTTAAGACATAGGTCATCAACTATATTCATAGGCATACAGTGAAATGGGAATGATGGAATTTGAACAAACTTACCCAGGAGCCATCCACCAGATAATTCTCCAGACTAAAAATGCCGAAATAAGCCGGAGCTCTTCAATATATAGGCATCCATCATGGGACGACCCTGGATACCCTGCAAGGACACTGAGGAATTGCATGTCCGGACCAACCACTGCTTGTATGTTCAGCGAGTGGCCCATCTTGCGGTTCCTGATAAAAACAAAACAAAAAAAAATTACAACAAGCCAAGGTAACCAACAAATACACTAACTGAAAATCGCCCCCCAAAAAACCAAGGACATAAGTCTTTTAAAAACCAAACAAAATATGAATGTGTTAAAAAATAAAGGTGAACATGCTAAGGACTAATTAAGGTGAGCATTAACATGCTTTTATAAGGCCTACATGAAAAGTATTGATGAAGGTATGCATTGTAAACTGGTTCAAAGGGACACTTGAGAAGGAGGGATTAAGGTATGCATTGTAAACTGGTTCAAAGGGACACTTGAGAAGGAGGGATTAAGGTATGCATTGTAAACTGGTTTGAAGGGACACTTGAGAAGGAGGGATTAATAGATAGATCAAATTAAGTTTGGCTAAACAATATAACAAAATGACATATTTAACTTATCGATAGATGTACTCATCGGCTGCGGGAGGGACCAATGCAACGTGGGTGCAATCGTGGGTGCAATCAATCGATCGTACCCATGACGTTGGGCATGTCGGCGATATTCCCAACTTAATCGCGTTCCAGGCTGCCATGACGTCCGGAAAGGAAAGATATTTTGGACAAAGGGTAGCCATGCCATCCAAAACTTGGATAGCGCACGGCTCAGCGTAGGCTGGGACATCCCCACTGAGAGAGCACCCAGCCTCTGGAACGAGCCTTTCACCAAAAATTGCAGACAGCCAAGCATCTTGGTCATACCTGAAATTGCTTGCCCCTTCCTCGTGGTGCGGGCTAACCATGGCCACAGCTCACTATACAATTTATGGAGGGAAACGCGATTGAGTCGGGTCTGCTCGAACAACTCAAAGTCATGCATGCAATTGATATTCATGCGTCTCCGGTGCAATCTGGCCTCGGCCATGCTTATGCAGGTTATGCCATTGAGCTGAAGGCGCTCATACTCCTCCACATAGCCGCAAAACATGTTCAACAGGAATGCAGAGTCCAAAATGGTCCTGTAAGTGGAGCGGAAATGAAACCGCTTTATAGGGAGGAGGTCCATCGGCAATCAGGTCTCAGAATCAGACGCAAGCCCATCCCAATAACGTAACTTATCAGAACTAACGCAAATTATCCGATTTAAATCCATCCATCGAATGCGCATATACGCGTTAACATGAACGGATTTATGTGGCCAATTCTTATTTATCTTATTTATAAGGGGCTCTGGGCTTGGCTCATCTGCCTAAATCAGAGCCCATCTCTGCTGTCTGGACTTCCTCTTTAATGGTGGCCACCAAAAATGTCTTTTTGTGAAACTGGTGACTGGGATCGACAATGCATGGTATAATAAATGAGATTTGGGCTTTTTACCACCATCAATATACTACCTAAGCAGGGTTAGTTTTCGCTTTGTTATTATTTTATCTTCTGTTATGCTATTTTATGTATTTGTGGCATGTTGATTAGCAAAACTGAACTATTATACATTCAATTTAAAAAATACCAGAATGCCAAAAATACAAATACCAAGTGTTTTTCATTATAGTAGAGAAAAGCTGTCTCGGATTACAATTGTCTAACAAGCCTCGGTATTGACTGGCATAGCAGTAAGAGCTAGCTAGACCAGAAGTGAAAATAGAAGAACAATAGAGAGGAAAAGTAGGAGAATTGTTACAGAGGGGGTAATAAACATTAAAACTATGTTAGGGAAGGAAAGGGAAGGGGGGGGGGGGAGAAGAGGGTGGAGGATGAGGGACCAACTACCTGATAGAGAACAGTTATCTGGTGAGAGAGAGAACCCTAGCCATGGAAACCAGATCTGTTTTACTGATATATTTGACCATTTTAAACCACATAGCAATGGTTGGAGGATATGGACTGTGCCACACTGCAGGGGTACAAACTCTAGCTGCTTTACCCAAGTGAATGAGCAGCCTTTTTTGTATGTTTTGAGGGGGCTCACTCTGTGATGTAGAAGGAAGAAAGCAGGATTACCTGGAATGGCTCTTCCTGTGAGTTTGTGCATATAGGACTTGACTTCCAGACTTGAGCTCCAGAAACCCATCAAATTTGGACATAACCAGAAAACATGTAAGAATGTACGCTCCTCATTTTCACATTGCTAGCAAGTGGGTGATACGACTGGATATATTTTGGCATCGAGGGCACTCTATACCATCTTGAAAGGATTTTCTATCCAGATTCCTGGTACTTAATGGAGGCTCTGTGAGTAGGAACAGCCATTTGTAGATTTGTAACATGGTGAGCATGGCCACATGTGTTGTGGAGCTTTTCGAAGTCTGTCATTAGTCTCACTGGTAAGCAGATTTAGCAAATTGTGCTAGTTGCAGTAAAGCCCACCAGCACAACCGTGACAGGTTACCTGTAGATGATAGGGGGAGAAGATTGTATGCCTTCTGCAAAATGGAAGGTTCTTTAAAATCCCTTGGTGAGCCATTCACTGAACATCCCTTGGGCCATCCAGGAAGGGAATCTGGGGGGTTCCGGATACATGGAGGAAGGGTACGGGGAGATATTCCAGACTTCCAGGGCTATGATGCCCACCTTAGGTGTGGGACCGAAAGTAAATACTTTACCAGTTATTTTGACATTTGTACAAGAGCCCAAGCATGTGTCGTAGGACCAGGGAGCGGTCAGTTTTTATGGGCGATCTGGGGGGTTTCACACAGTGGGGCATCTCAAAAGTTAGTCCATATCTCAGACTGAAGACATATTTGTCTTCACAATCAGCCAAGCTAATAAGGTCAGAGTCATCAGGCTTGTCAATGGCACCAAACATACAGGAGGGGAGCCACAAGCTTGTTTCTCTTCATTAAAGCGGAACAAAACCTGGCTTTCACAAGTTTTGTCCCGTGTCCCCGGAATGCCCTGCTGTTTGAAACCCCCAGTTCGCCCAATAAAACTCACCTTTCCCCACTGCTTGCTGTGTTTACATCCTTCAGCAAAAGGCCCTTATTGAATTAAATGGGGAGCACGCACTGCCATATCCCCCATATCCCTAGCAGTGTGCACTCCCACCCCATCCTATCAGAATGGCTGGGGCTAGAGAGCATGCACACCATCGGGGATGCAGGGTTTGTGGCAGTGAGAGCTCCCCATTGAAAACAAGCATAGGCCTTTGCCGAATAATGTATTCAAGACCTTTTAAATCCCAACCCAGATAATCCCACTACCGCACCATTTTCATTTAAAATGATACATTTTATTATTGTAGTAATTAAAAAATTACTATTATTATTAAAACATTACTAAAGCCTAGTACACATAGTACACAAAAACCACAAACATGATTTTTCCTGGGATATCACCATTGACAAATATGAATTACAAACATGATTTTGCAAAAGTTTAATATATTATGGAATCTCATTAGAAGATCCAGTGTATACACTTGTAGCATTAGACACCACATATAAGAATTTCATAATGATAATTTGAAGATAACCAAGGGGTCCCCTTTGCTTAAGCGATCCAGTGACATCTTCTATCAATGTCACTTTTCCTGCTTTCCATGCTATGGAGCGCAGGACGTAAGTGTTTTAGAGGCACTGGGATAAGGGGGAGCAATAGAGCATCATCAACTACAGCAGTGAGTGATAAGCCGCATGCCGATGTTTCACCTTCACCTGCAGCTTAAGCACAGCTTCGCTGACCGGAGGCATCAGCCACTGCCTGGCTCTCATGCATACAGAGGGGACTCGAACAAACCTAGGTCAGGTTCTAAAGAGTCTCACATTTGAGGATTAGTAATGTACCCGTTGTAGGGGACATTTGAGATATGTATTCACCTATCTATTTATAGGCTAAGGGGACAACGCACAGGCAAATGCATGGATCCCCTCACTGTCTTTTGAATGTGATGAGGTACGCTCTGTTATCGTTACAGGTATAATACCTGCCATAAAAAAAAATGTTTTTGATTGTAGCCTTGACAATGTATCTTTTTTTGTGTGCCTGTCAATTCAGCTTAAAGGAGCGTCTCTGTTGAGAAAGCATGTGTATAAAGAGTGGAGGAACTGGTATAGATTATTAAATTACCAAGTTCCTCTAATGAGATCCAATAATATATTAAACTTTTCAAAGGAACATATCTGTAAAATCATGTTTGTAATTCACATTTGTCAATGGTGATATTCCTGGAAAAATCATATTTTGTATGTAATATGTAATGATAAAATGTATTGAAAATGGTGCAGTAGTGTGATTATCTGGGTTGATCTTTTAATGCAAATTTACTGTTCACCCAGCCACTAACCAGCCACTTTACCAGAACACTAATATTTGAAGATATGACCTATAAAAACTAAAAAAGGGTGGAAGGGAACTACGGCCCCCTTTCCCAATTTTGATAGACTTTTAAATTAAAAGTAAATCATCAATGATCTTTTCAGCAATTCTTGCGATTCTTTGAAGATGGAGATGTCTGTTTGATTGACATCATTATAACAAACTGAGACTTGTGTGCAAAAATTCTTTTCTGAGCTACAGTTGTGGGAGCTTTTTGTTCTTTAATCTTATTACTTCTTCCTTTATGTTCCTCCTCTATGTGAATGCGTTGTCACTCTTTGCACCGACTTCCATTAAGAACCAGAATGCTTTTTTGAGTTACTGCATAGTTCTGCAGGGTTCAAAACTGCACCAATCCTGCCCAGTTTTAGAGGCACTGGGATTAGGGGGAGCAATAGAGATGATGATGGCTATAGGTCATCAGATGATGCTGGTGACATCAGCAATATTAACAGAAACCTAGGATAATATTTGACCGCTTTCAGCTCACTAAGATTATACATTCCTCCAAATGTTACCTGACAAGACTTGTGAAGACTGGTGCCAGTTGTGAAGCCAGGTGAGAATTTACAACCGGTAGACAATGAAAGCAAAATGGCAGTGAGAATTTTCACCTGGTTCTGAATCGACCCCAAGGATGGCAAAATTCTACCCAGACTAGGAGCTCTTCAAAAATGTGGTTTGCTGTTTTTTTTCATTAGATTGAATGGTAAAGGAAGTTGGCACTTTTCCAAACCTGCTGTTTTATACATTTACTTTAGATCTTATGATATTGCTAATCCCATTGCAGAGAGGCTCTTACATATGTCTCTTTCAGTCCTTTCCAGACTGACCTTGAAACATTCCTCCAATATTCTGACGAAGCTCTACAAATAGTAATAGAAGACCAAGTGCCTAAGAATTTAAGATAAAGCTTAAAATACACATTGACCAATATAATATGCAGAACAAACACTGGAAATAAGCTAAAATTGTCTTTTGGGTCACATATGTGCAAGACAGGAGAACAGGACTCAAGACTCAAGATCACCATGCTTAGACAAAGCAAGGTCCATTTTCAATGCAATGTTGAATTACAAGAAATCTATCATTTAAACTAGGGAAGTTAAAAGCATGAAACTCTAACTCCATTTATCATCCTTGAATCTTAAAGAAGCACTATCACGAAAATTGCATTAAAAAAGATAAATAATTAAATAGCCACACAATAGCTTCTAACATGTGTATAAATAATGTGGCAATAGAAAAAGGAAAAAATATATACCTTACTTTTAAATTGTATAAGGACAATGGCTCAGTCCATTTGCTGAATGGGGGGATCAGCTGGGTTTTATTCAGTTAGCTGCATAATTTAGCCCACTGGTCTCCTAGCAACAGCTTTCCTCACAGGCAGGCGCTGTACTCGGCGGTAACAGCTGTGTGTGTGAGGTGCTGCTTCTATGATGAGACCACCAGGTGACTGAAATATGTAATATACTCAAATATCTCTACAAAATAAACTAAACTGACTGAAAACGACTGAAATTCTGCTTTGAATGACTGCAGGTATATATAAAGGTATTAAAGTGAAACAAAACTCTGAGTGGCCGACTCTGAGGTCTAAAAGACTCCAGTGCTGGCCACTGGCCTTCTCCCTGGCGCATCCTAAATCGGGATGCCCCACTGTGTGAAACGCCACCCAGGTCACCACAAATCCCACCGTTTTTCTTGGCTCCAATGACAATGTAAATAGCCGTAGCTGCATCCTCAGCATCTCTGGGCTGAGGCGCGCTGCCACAGATAGGCTGAACGGCCAGGGATGTTGCTGCTCAGGCTTCCCAATGCCAAGCTCTGGATGAGAGCCCATGCATGCGCCATGGGACAGGGAAAAGTATGTTTTCATGACAAACTGGGGGATTTCACCTAGCGAGGCATCCCAAGTTGGGATGCCCCTAGAGGCACAAAACAAAACTCTGGATAGTGAAAATCCTGGGTTGTGCTTCGCTCAAAACACACAAAGCTGAAAAAATACATGGACAAATGTGTTGTACGAATATGAAAGAGAAAATGGTAAACTGAAATATACTGCAGCAGAGGAAACATGAAAGAAAAACTGTCAAAATAAAATATGTGTAGAGCAAAAAAAAAAAAACAGAATTTAAACACAAAATTCTGAATAAAACAAAAAAAAAAAATTGGAGGGACTGGGATATGAACTCACAATGCTGTGTTTCATAGACCAGCACACTAAATTACTTGCCAATGTTGTAATAGCTTTATCTTTATGTTGGACGGCTTCCAGCACTGATTCTTGACACGTAGCTGACACTGCCTCGCTATGTCCTCGCTAATCTCAACAAAAGAGAGCACACTCTCCACCTGATGCTGGACACTGCCTAACACAGAATAGTGAGGACATAGGGAGGCAGTGTCAGCTATTATCAACATAAATCAACACTGCGGTTGACTAAAATTCTGCCCCCCTCCTCTGCCCTCTCCACTATGCTGCCCTGCACCTCTCCACACACAGCGCAGGGAACATGTTCTCCCCCCCATCTGAGCAGTTGGATCAGTCCGGGTGACGCTCCCCGACACCCAGCCGATATTTACAGTAGCTGCCACTTTAGAGCTGCACAACATAGACCTACTTTTTACCTACACTTGTACTGCTTACCCCACCACTTACCTATATACAAATTACCATTTAATTCTAAGTTCCCATGAAAAACTCGCGATAGTGCTCCTTTAAGTCACTCCCTCAATGCATCAAAGTTCAGGTCATTCCTGCTTTATATTTTTATTGTGTAAGAAAGAACCTATGTTGGGAATAAGTTTGCTTCCTATCTCAGAGACAATATCGGTAATGCAGCTCATGGAAGTTTCCTTGAAATCAAAATTGAGGTCATATCTGTCCAACAAGGTTACAGTTATCCTTCTGTTTTATCCACATCTCCTTTTATATTGTGACACTGAGACCAGCAATATCATTTTACAAAAAGTCTAGCATTATAGCATGTCCTGAACTTTAGAAATATATTACCACTGAGTTCTTCTGGTAGATTTGTTGTGAAATTTCTTAGTAATGTTGAGTAATAAATAATTTAAAAAGCATCAACTTCACAAGTATGAACTTTGGATCTCGGTGAAATAACATATGGAATTCTTTGAGTGCTAGCAACCAAATACATTAGTATGTTTACATAGATAAATCGATGTTGCTAATTTCCTAACGGAAATTATTTTTTTTTTACCAATATTGCAATACAGTTCCTGGGAACATAGTGTGAGATGCGTTTCATCAAGTCTTTGTACACATTTTACCTTAGCAAGCCAAAATTACAAGCTTATACTTGCAAATGTAAATTTAGTAAATGTAATTTTACTCCTGAGACAAAGATAAATATTTATAACCACAGGTTTAATTAGTATAAGATGGCAACGTGTTATTCTTTTACTACAGAGCTCTGCAAGAAGTTGGATTATTAAAGCATCAGCTAAAATGCACAGGTTCATTAACTGGAGGAATGAAAAGAAGACTGTTGCTGCTGCATTTATTGGTAACTCAAAAACCATTGTCCTTGATGAAGCTACAAGTGGCGTAGGCCCCTACTAGGGATGAGCGAATCGATCCGGACGAACCCGGATTCGATCCGAATTTCAGGAAAAATTCGATTCGGATCGAATCCGAATTTCCCCGCGATTCGATCACTCGAAGTTTTCCTTTAACATCCATTCATTTACATTACAGGCATTCTAAGATGGCGGGCGGGACATGTCTGGACATGTATCCCGCGCCAGTGCAAGCTGGGGCAGTCACATGCAGCCTATCAGCAGCCAGCAAGCCCGGTGACGTCACACAGCGGTATTTAACGGCGGCCATCTTGCTTTTCCTCATTTCTCTATTGCATTCGTGACAGACAGACAGAACGCTGTGTAGCTGAGGCAGTTAGACAGGCTGGAGACAGGCTGGAGACAGGGACAGACAGGGACAGGCTGGAGACAGGCAGGAGACAGGCAGGAGACAGACAGGAGACAGACAGAAAGCCAGGGAAAGGTAGGAAAAACGGAGCTGGCTGACAGGGAGAATTTTTTTTTTTCATCCAGCCTTTGTTAGCGTTTTCAGGCTGCTTATAGTAACTAACTGTGCATATATACTGAACTGATCTTAAGTCTGCTGTGAGGCATCCCATTCTGTGACTAAAGCAGCCTCTATTTAATAGCATAATAAACATTTGCACTTATTCTCATAGAAATCAGGCCTGATAAAGACACTTTTGCTGTGCATGCTCTCTGGTTTTTGTGGCACTGGCATCCCATTCTGTGACTAAAGCAGCCTCTATTTAATAGCATAATAAACATTTGCACTTATTCTCATAGAAATCAGGCCTGATAAAGACACTTTTGCTGTGCATGCTCTCTGGTTTTTGTGGCACTGGCATCCCATTCTGTGACTAAAGCAGCCTCTATTTAATAGCATAATAAACATTTGCACTTATTCTCATAGAAATCAGGCCTGATAAAGACACTTTTGCTGTGCATGCTCTCTGGTTTTTGTGGCACTGGCATCCCATTCTGTGACTAAAGCAGCCTCTATTTAATAGCATAATAAACATTTGCACTTATTCTCATAGAAATCAGGCCTGATAAAGACACTTTTGCTGTGCATGCTCTCTGGTTTTTGTGGCACTGGCATCCCATTCTGTGACTAAAGCAGCCTCTATTTAATAGCATAATAAACATTTGCACTTATTCTCATAGAAATCAGGCCTGATAAAGACACTTTTGCTGTGCATGCTCTCTGGTTTTTGTGGCACTGGCATCCCATTCTGTGACTAAAGCAGCCTCTATTTAATAGCATAATAAACATTTGCACTTATTCTCATAGAAATCAGGCCTGATAAAGACACTTTTGCTGTGCATGCTCTCTGGTTTTTGTGGCACTGGCATCCCATTCTGTGACTAAAGCAGCCTCTATTTAATAGCATAATAAACATTTGCACTTATTCTCATAGAAATCAGGCCTGATAAAGACACTTTTGCTGTGCATGCTCTCTGGTTTTTGTGGCACTGGCATCCCATTCTGTGACTAAAGCAGCCTCTATTTAATAGCATAATAAACATTTGCACTTATTCTCATAGAAATCAGGCCTGATAAAGACACTTTTGCTGTGCATGCTCTCTGGTTTTTGTGGCACTGGCATCCCATTCTGTGACTAAAGCAGCCTCTATTTAATAGCATAATAAACATTTGCACTTATTCTCATAGAAATCAGGCCTGATAAAGACACTTTTGCTGTGCATGCTCTCTGGTTTTTGTGGCACTGGCATCCCATTCTGTGACTAAAGCAGCCTCTATTTAATAGCATAATAAACATTTGCACTTATTCTCATAGAAATCAGGCCTGATAAAGACACTTTTGCTGTGCATGCTCTCTGGTTTTTGTGGCACTGGCATCCCATTCTGTGACTAAAGCAGCCTCTATTTAATAGCATAATAAACATTTGCACTTATTCTCATAGAAATCAGGCCTGATAAAGACACTTTTGCTGTGCATGCTCTCTGGTTTTTGTGGCACTGGCATCCCATTCTGTGACTAAAGCAGCCTCTATTTAATAGCATAATAAACATTTGCACTTATTCTCATAGAAATCAGGCCTGATAAAGACACTTTTGCTGTGCATGCTCTCTGGTTTTTGTGGCACTGGCATCCCATTCTGTGACTAAAGCAGCCTCTATTTAATAGCATAATAAACATTTGCACTTATTCTCATAGAAATCAGGCCTGATAAAGACACTTTTGCTGTGCATGCTCTCTGGTTTTTGTGGCACTGGCATCCCATTCTGTGACTAAAGCAGCCTCTATTTAATAGCATAATAAACATTTGCACTTATTCTCATAGAAATCAGGCCTGATAAAGACACTTTTGCTGTGCATGCTCTCTGGTTTTTGTGGCACTGGCATCCCATTCTGTGACTAAAGCAGCCTCTATTTAATAGCATAATAAACATTTGCACTTATTCTCATAGAAATCAGGCCTGATAAAGACACTTTTGCTGTGCATGCTCTCTGGTTTTTGTGGCACTGGCATCCCATTCTGTGACTAAAGCAGCCTCTATTTAATAGCATAATAAACATTTGCACTTATTCTCATAGAAATCAGGCCTGATAAAGACACTTTTGCTGTGCATGCTCTCTGGTTTTTGTGGCACTGGCATCCCATTCTGTGACTAAAGCAGCCTCTATTTAATAGCATAATAAACATTTGCACTTATTCTCATAGAAATCAGGCCTGATAAAGACACTTTTGCTGTGCATGCTCTCTGGTTTTTGTGGCACTGGCATCCCATTCTGTGACTAAAGCAGCCTCTATTTAATAGCATAATAAACATTTGCACTTATTCTCATAGAAATCAGGCCTGATAAAGACACTTTTGCTGTGCATGCTCTCTGGTTTTTGTGGCACTGGCATCCCATTCTGTGACTAAAGCAGCCTCTATTTAATAGCATAATAAACATTTGCACTTATTCTCATAGAAATCAGGCCTGATAAAGACACTTTTGCTGTGCATGCTCTCTGGTTTTTGTGGCACTGGCATCCCATTCTGTGACTAAAGCAGCCTCTATTTAATAGCATAATAAACATTTGCACTTATTCTCATAGAAATCAGGCCTGATAAAGACACTTTTGCTGTGCATGCTCTCTGGTTTTTGTGGCACTGGCATCCCATTCTGTGACTAAAGCAGCCTCTATTTAATAGCATAATAAACATTTGCACTTATTCTCATAGAAATCAGGCCTGATAAAGACACTTTTGCTGTGCATGCTCTCTGGTTTTTGTGGCACTGGCATCCCATTCTGTGACTAAAGCAGCCTCTATTTAATAGCATAATAAACATTTGCACTTATTCTCATAGAAATCAGGCCTGATAAAGACACTTTTGCTGTGCATGCTCTCTGGTTTTTGTGGCACTGGCATCCCATTCTGTGACTAAAGCAGCCTCTATTTAATAGCATAATAAACATTTGCACTTATTCTCATAGAAATCAGGCCTGATAAAGACACTTTTGCTGTGCATGCTCTCTGGTTTTTGTGGCACTGGCATCCCATTCTGTGACTAAAGCAGCCTCTATTTAATAGCATAATAAACATTTGCACTTATTCTCATAGAAATCAGGCCTGATAAAGACACTTTTGCTGTGCATGCTCTCTGGTTTTTGTGGCACTGGCATCCCATTCTGTGACTAAAGCAGCCTCTATTTAATAGCATAATAAACATTTGCACTTATTCTCATAGAAATCAGGCCTGATAAAGACACTTTTGCTGTGCATGCTCTCTGGTTTTTGTGGCACTGGCATCCCATTCTGTGACTAAAGCAGCCTCTATTTAATAGCATAATAAACATTTGCACTTATTCTCATAGAAATCAGGCCTGATAAAGACACTTTTGCTGTGCATGCTCTCTGGTTTTTGTGGCACTGGCATCCCATTCTGTGACTAAAGCAGCCTCTATTTAATAGCATAATAAACATTTGCACTTATTCTCATAGAAATCAGGCCTGATAAAGACACTTTTGCTGTGCATGCTCTCTGGTTTTTGTGGCACTGGCATCCCATTCTGTGACTAAAGCAGCCTCTATTTAATAGCATAATAAACATTTGCACTTATTCTCATAGAAATCAGGCCTGATAAAGACACTTTTGCTGTGCATGCTCTCTGGTTTTTGTGGCACTGGCATCCCATTCTGTGACTAAAGCAGCCTCTATTTAATAGCATAATAAACATTTGCACTTATTCTCATAGAAATCAGGCCTGATAAAGACACTTTTGCTGTGCATGCTCTCTGGTTTTTGTGGCACTGGCATCCCATTCTGTGACTAAAGCAGCCTCTATTTAATAGCATAATAAACATTTGCACTTATTCTCATAGAAATCAGGCCTGATAAAGACACTTTTGCTGTGCATGCTCTCTGGTTTTTGTGGCACTGGCATCCCATTCTGTGACTAAAGCAGCCTCTATTTAATAGCATAATAAACATTTGCACTTATTCTCATAGAAATCAGGCCTGATAAAGACACTTTTGCTGGCCAAAGGCCTACTGGACCCTGCCAGCTCGATTCCTGCCCGGGGCATCCCATTCTGTGACTAAAGCAGCCTCTGTTTAAGACCATATAAGCATTTGCTCTTATCATATTTGAAATTAGGCCTGATAAAGACACTTTTGCTGGGCATAGCACAACTTGTCCCTGCCAGGTGTACTTACTGCTGGTTTTTAGGGCATCCCATTCTGTGACTACACCAGCCTCTATTTAAGAACCTAACCATTTGCACCTATTCTAATTGAAATTAGGCATGATAAAGACACTTTTGCTGTGCATAGTCTTACTGCTGCCTGCCAGGTGCTCTCTGGTTTTTGGGACATCCCATTCTGTAACATACCATTAGCCTCTGCATTAACTGTAAGCTGCACAGTTATTTAAAGAAATTTGGCCTGTATGAGCCTGCTAACACACTGCTGCTGTGTGCATATATACTGATCTCAAGTCTGCTTTGGGGCATCCCATTCTGTAACATACCATTAGCCTCTGCATTAACTGTAAGCTGCACATTTATTTAAAGAAATTTGGCCTGTATGAGCCTGCTAACACACTGCTGCTGTGTGCATATATACTGATCTCAAGTCTGCTTTGGGGCATCCCATTCTGTAACATACCATTAGCCTCTGCATTAACTGTAAGCTGCACAGTTATTTAAAGAAATTTGGCCTGTATGAGCCTGCTAACACACTGCTGCTGTGTGCATATATACTGATCTCAAGTCTGCTTGGGGCATCCCATTCTGTAACATACCATTAGCCTCTGCATTAACTGTAAGCTGCACAGTTATTTAAAGAAATTTGGCCTGTATGAGCCTGCTAACACACTGCTGCTGTGTGCATATATACTGATCTCAAGTCAGCTTGGGGCATCCCATTCTGTAACATACCATTAGCCTCTGCATTAACTGTAAGCTGCACAGTTATTTAAAGAAATTTGGCCTGTATGAGCCTGCTAACACACTGCTGCTGTGTGCATATATACTGATCTCAAGTCTGCTTTGGGGCATCCCATTCTGTAACATACCATTAGCCTCTGCATTAACTGTAAGCTGCACAGTTATTTAAAGAAATTTGGCCTGTATGAGCCTGCTAACACACTGCTGCTGTGTGCATATATACTGATCTCAAGTCTGCTTGGGGCATCCCATTCTGTAACATACCATTAGCCTCTGCATTAACTGTAAGCTGCACAGTTATTTAAAGAAATTTGGCCTGTATGAGCCTGCTAACACACTGCTGCTGTGTGCATATATACTGATCTCAAGTCTGCTTTGGGGCATCCCATTCTGTAACATACCATTAGCCTCTGCATTTACTGTAAGCTGCACATTTATTTAAAGAAATTTGGCCTGTATGAGCCTGCTAACACACTGCTGCTGTGTGCATATATACTGATCTCAAGTCTGCTTTGGGGCATCCCATTCTGTAACATACCATTAGCCTCTGCATTTACTGTAAGCTGCACATTTATTTAAAGAAATTTGGCCTGTATGAGCCTGCTAACACACTGCTGCTGTGTGCATATATACTGATCTCAAGTCAGCTTGGGGCATCCCATTCTGTAACATACCATTAGCCTCTGCATTAACTGTAAGCTGCACAGTTATTTAAAGAAATTTGGCCTGTATGAGCCTGCTAACACACTGCTGCTGTGTGCATATATACTGATCTCAAGTCTGCTTTGGGGCATCCCATTCTGTAACATACCATTAGCCTCTGCATTAACTGTAAGCTGCACAGTTATTTAAAGAAATTTGGCCTGTATGAGCCTGCTAACACACTGCTGCTGTGTGCATATATACTGATCTCAAGTCTGCTTGGGGCATCCCATTCTGTAACATACCATTAGCCTCTGCATTAACTGTAAGCTGCACAGTTATTTAAAGAAATTTGGCCTGTATGAGCCTGCTAACACACTGCTGCTGTGTGCATATATACTGATCTCAAGTCTGCTTTGGGGCATCCCATTCTGTAACATACCATTAGCCTCTGCATTTACTGTAAGCTGCACATTTATTTAAAGAAATTTGGCCTGTATGAGCCTGCTAACACACTGCTGCTGTGTGCATATATACTGATCTCAAGTCTGCTTTGGGGCATCCCATTCTGTAACATACCATTAGCCTCTGCATTTACTGTAAGCTGCACATTTATTTAAAGAAATTTGGCCTGTATGAGCCTGCTAACACACTGCTGCTGTGTGCATATATACTGATCTCAAGTCAGCTTGGGGCATCCCATTCTGTAACATACCATTAGCCTCTGCATTAACTGTAAGCTGCACAGTTATTTAAAGAAATTTGGCCTGTATGAGCCTGCTAACACACTGCTGCTGTGTGCATATATACTGATCTCAAGTCTGCTTTGGGGCATCCCATTCTGTAACATACCATTAGCCTCTGCATTAACTGTAAGCTGCACAGTTATTTAAAGAAATTTGGCCTGTATGAGCCTGCTAACACACTGCTGCTGTGTGCATATATACTGATCTCAAGTCTGCTTGGGGCATCCCATTCTGTAACATACCATTAGCCTCTGCATTAACTGTAAGCTGCACAGTTATTTAAAGAAATTTGGCCTGTATGAGCCTGCTAACACACTGCTGCTGTGTGCATATATACTGATCTCAAGTCTGCTTTGGGGCATCCCATTCTGTAACATACCATTAGCCTCTGCATTTACTGTAAGCTGCACATTTATTTAAAGAAATTTGGCCTGTATGAGCCTGCTAACACACTGCTGCTGTGTGCATATATACTGATCTCAAGTCTGCTTTGGGGCATCCCATTCTGTAACATACCATTAGCCTCTGCATTTACTGTAAGCTGCACATTTATTTAAAGAAATTTGGCCTGTATGAGCCTGCTAACACACTGCTGCTGTGTGCATATATACTGATCTCAAGTCAGCTTGGGGCATCCCATTCTGTAACATACCATTAGCCTCTGCATTTACTGTAAGCTGCACATTTATTTAAAGAAATTTGGCCTGTATGAGCCTGCTAACACACTGCTGCTGTGTGCATATATACTGATCTCAAGTCAGCTTGGGGCATCCCATTCTGTAACATACCATTAGCCTCTGCATTAACTGTAAGCTGCACAGTTATTTAAAGAAATTTGGCCTGTATGAGCCTGCTAACACACTGCTGCTGTGTGCATATATACTGATCTCAAGTCTGCTTGGGGCATCCCATTCTGTAACATAACATAACCTACCTACCATACTAAGCAGCTCTCTTATTTAAACTAAGCAGGCCTCTTGGAGGCTGAGTGTCCACTTTTGGGTGTGCATTTATATTCGGTTTCATATACAGTGGGGTATCCCAATTTGTAAGATAACCTACCCCAACCATGTAAACTAAATAGGCCTGTTGCAGCCTGAGTTTCTCTGCTTGCGTATGGCCTGCATTACAATCTGTCTCTTTCAATGACACTGCTGCCTGTGGTATCCCAATTTGTAAGATAACCTACCCCAACCATGTAAACTAAAGGTTACGTCCTTCCAGAAGGAAAACTTATGCCGAACACTATTTTTGTTAGGGGCATTGACCTTTGGATTGATCGGCATGAAATTAATTTTTTTTTTCAAAGTATGGCGCTGTGAAGAAGGTCAAAATGATGTCTCATACTTGGATTATTGTTACTTTTTGTTCAGCTTGAAATATAACAGGCCACACGGGCATCCCAAGGCACATGCTATTTTAAACCTATCTGTTATACAACATAAGCGTTGATCAGGCTACTTCAGTTTGCACTTGTTTTTGACTGATTTTAATAAACCAGGCCGCAGGGCACCCCAAAGCTGCACCTTGCACCCTATCTGGTATACAACATAAGCGTTGATCAGCATCAGCTTCATTAAGCTACTTCAGTTTGCACTTCCTTTTTGACTGCTTTCATTTAACCAGGCCGCAGGGCACCCCAAAGCTGCACCTTGCACCCTACCTGTTTATACTAAATAAGCATCTACAGCCTCAGCTTTATTAAGTTATTGCATTTTGAATTGGTTTTGGTCTGCTTTAAATACACCAGGCCGCAGGGCATCCCAAACCTGCATGTTGCACCCCATCTGTTATACTAAATAAGCGTTGATCAGCATCAGCTTTATTAAGCTATTGCATTTTGCATTGGTTTTTGTACTGCTGCCAAAACACTAGCCCATATGGGCATCCCAAACCAGCACATGTCACCCTATCTGTTATACTAAATAAGCTTCTACAGGCCCTTTTTTTATTTATTTATTTTTATTTATATAGAGCTGCAATAGCTTATATTGTGAGGTTAATTTGCCATTTTGCAGCATAATATAGAGCAGCCCCTGTGTAAATCTGAGGGGCAATAGCTTATATAGTGAGGTAAATTTGCCATTTTGCTTCGTTATATAGAGCAGGCCCTGTGTAAATCTGAGGGGCAATAGCTTATATTGTGAGGTAAATTTGCCATTTTGCAGCATAATATAGAGCAGCCCCTGTGTAAATCTGAGGGGCAATAGCTTATATTGTGAGGTAAATTTGCCACTTTGCAGCATAATATAGAGCAGCCCCTGTGTAAATCTGAGGGGCAATAGCTCATATAGTGAGGTAAATTTGCCATTTTGCTTCGTTATATAGAGCAGCCCAGTTGCCATCTAAATCAACTACTGTCCGGCCAGTACAGCTTTTCCAGGGCAAACTCTGCTAGTTGCGGGCACAAGTCAAGTTTGGCTTCCCAGCAAATCCAGTGGATCTTGAAGGTGTGTTGGCATGGTCATGTCAAGGTATGACATGACCTGCTGTTTGAGGTCCAGCTCCAGGTCTTCCTGCTGCTCATGAGTAGACTCACTATGCGGGTGTAGAAAGCTACTCACTAGCGACTGAAGACTGAGGCTGCTGCTGATGGAGCTGCTGCTGCTGCTCCTTCCACCCCCCCAGCAGCCATGGCAGTGGAAGGTGATCGCAGAGGTCCCCCTGAGTCAGACCTGCGGGAGTATGGGCCATGGCGCAGATAGACATCGCCCAACTGACTACGTGGGATGTCTCTGTAGTAGGTCAGTTTGTCCTCCCTCTCAGTGGGCGTAAAAAATGCCCCCATTTTGTGCCGGAAGCGAGGGTCCAATAAGTTGGAGAGCCAGAAGTCTTCCCGCTGACAAATGGAGACAATTCTGCGCTCACTAGTACGCAAGCATGTGAGCATGCATCGTGCCATTTGTGCAAATGACTCGGAGGGACTACCTGTCTCCATCTCCACTGTAAACTGCCACGGTGTGTCTGGGTCCTCTGTCTCACCTTACTCACAACCCTCTAGCTCCTGTGGCTGCTCCTGCTCCTCCTCTTCTGTCAGATGACTAGATAAAATGGTCATTTTGTGAAACCTAAACTGTGGTTTGCTTTGCCCCACCCCCTCCTCCTCCTCCACTTCAGCCCCCACAGGCTTCATGTGGCTGTGAAATGTATGTGCCATGTCTCCAGTGCCCTGACCAGCCATGGTTTCCAACATGTGTTGTAGTACATGAAGCAGTGGAATCTCATCGTTCATCTCATAGTCCTGGCAACTGACTAATAACGTAGCTTCCTCAAAGGGCCTGAGCAAACGGTCGGTGTCACGTATGAGCTGCCAATGGTTTACATTGAATTTACACAGGTGTCCCCCTATCCGTTTGGATCATCCAGAAATCCGTGATGGCTTTTCTCTGTTCCTATAGTGCAGTGGTCCTCAACCCTGTCCTCAAGGCCCACCAACAAGTCATGTTTTTTGGATCTCCAAATAGCCAGCTCTATTGCTCTGCAGCTGCACTAATTACTCCACCTGTGCATCTTTGTGGAGATCTGCAAAACCTGGCCTGTTGGTGGGCCTTGAGGACAGGGTTGGGGACCACTGCTATAGTGGATCCTGCATATGGAGGGTGGAATTCCAACGGGTGGAAACATCGCAAATCAGACTATGGTGGGGTACACCGTTGTGACGCTGAGGCTCAATAGGGTTGTGCTTCGTGGTGTAGGAGTGCCAGAAGTGCATGCTAACTTTCTTTCCTGTTGTTCTTTCAGATGGGGGCAAGACTTAAAAACTAGACTGAACACGTGTGCCATGTGAGGACGCATGACTTTGGCTTCCTTGTCGCAGCGCAAACAAGATGTTCTTCCAAGTGTAATGCAGCAGGCTGGACTTATGGTGACGCTGTCTGAGAGGAGAAATCCCTCAGACATCAAGATTAAAAATTCCAAGAATTTTTGAGGGCTAATTATTCAGAGGCAAATGATAGCTAGTTGTTTCTGATTTAATTACAAGGTGGAAACACACCCTCAAACAAAACTTCACTTTGGCAATACTATTGCATTTGTCTATTCATAATTTTATGTATATACACTAACTAACCTACTTTTTCTCCCCAGGATGCTGCATGAAACACTGCCACATCGCTGAGTAGCTGATTTTTCCGAACAACAGTCCGCAATAATCTGCTGCTGCTGCCGCCGCCACCGCCGCAGACTCCAGGGACCCTCTTCCACTACCTCGGCTTGCAACACCTCCTCCCACGACACTCTCCTCATCACTAATTGCCGGCTACTGGAAGAAGAGGCGAGTGTCTCCTCCACTTCTTGGCTGGGCAGTAGCTGCTGAATTTTATGATTATCAGATCTTCATCAATGGATAGTGGAGCTGAACCCAAAGCATAACAGACAGACAGTTGACTGGGGGTGTCAGATGCCACTTGTGATGCAGTGGACTGCTTTTGCAGCACTTCGAGACAAAGTTGCTTCATTGGCTGACACAATGACTGGTAAATCTGTGGAACATATGGTTTACAAGCAAGAATAACCATTTGTTTTTATATGAAAAAGACCCTGGTTTATACAGACTTTTTTTTTCCAGAGACTGCCCTGCGTGGAAATGAATGGCGCTTGGATCATCCAAGCTTTCCTCCCAACAATGCCTGATGTATTCCAGTAGATTGATGACGGGGCCAGACCTACACTAAAGAAAGATGGATCGTGCAAAACAGATTTAAGGCGCTGCTCTCCAGTTACAGACATTCCTCCGCATCGGACCACAAGTAAGTATTGATAAAAAATCCTTTCCGTTACTCTTACTTTTTATTAATATTCTTCGGATAAGACGGATCAGACATGATTCCAGATTAAAAATTCCAAGAATTTTTGAGGGCTAATTAGTCAGAGGCAATGATACCTTCTTGTTTCTGATTTAATTAAAAGGTGGAAACACACCCTCAAACAAAACTTCACTTTGGCAATACTTTTGCATTTGTTTATTCATAATTTTATGTAGATATTACTAACTAAGCTACTTTTTCTCCACATGACTCTCCACAGGGTGTGATTCATCCAATTTTTGGGCTCCTGAAGCCAACCCCAGTGTCTCTTTAAAGTAATATTTGGGCTCCTGCTGCTGCCAACTCCAGGGTGTGATTCATCAAATTTTTGGGCTCCTGAAGCCAACCCCAGTGTCTCTTTATAGTAATATTTGGGCTCCTGCTGCTGCTGCTGCCAACTCCAGGGTGTGATTCATCCAATTTTTGGGCTCCTGAAGCCAACCCCAGTGTATATTTGGGCTCCTGCTGCTGCTGCTGCCAACTCCAGGGTGTGAATCATCCAATTTTTGGGCTCCTGAAGCCAACTCCAGGGTCTCTTTAAAGTAATGTTTGGGCTCCTGCTGCTGCTGCCAACTTCTGCCAACTCCAGGGTGTGATTCATCCAATTTTTGGGCTCCTGAAGCCAACTCCAGTGTATATTTGGGCTCCTGCTGCTGCTGCTGCCAACTCCAGGGTGTGATTCATCCAATTTTTGGGCTCCTGAAGCCAACTCCAGTGTATATTTGGGCTCCTGCTGCTGCTGCTGCCAACTTCTGCCAACTCCAGGGTGTGATTCATCCAATTTTTGGGCTCCTGAAGCCAACTCCAGTGTATATTTGGGCTCCTGCTGCTGCTGCTGTCAACTCCTGCCAACTCCAGGGTGTGATTCATCCAATTTTTGGGCTCCTGAAGCCAACTCCAGTGTATATTTGGGCTCCTGCTGCTGCTACTGTCAACTCCTGCCAACTCCAGGGTGTGATTCATCCAATTTTTGGGCTCCTGAAGCCAACTCCAGTGTATATTTGGGCTCCTGCTGCTACTACTGCCAACTTCTGCCAACTCCAGGGTGTGATTCATCCAATTTTTGGGCTCCTGAGGCCAACTCCAGTGTATATTTGGGCTCCTGCTGCTACTACTGCCAACTTCTGCCAACTCCAGGGTGTGATTCATCCAATTTTTGGGCTCCTGAGGCCAACTCCAGTGTATATTTGGGCTCCTGCTGCTGCTGCTGCCAACTTCTGCCAACTCCAGGGTGTGATTCATCCAATTTTTGGGCTCCTGAAGCCAACTCCAGTGTATATTTGGGCTCCTGCTGCTACTACTGTCAACTCCTGCCAACTCCAGGGTGTGATTCATCCAATTTTTGGGCTCCTGAAGCCAACTCCAGTGTATATTTGGGCTCCTGCTGCTGCTGCTGCCAACTTCTGCCAACTCCAGGGTGTGATTCATCCAATTTTTGGGCTCCTGAGGCCAACTCCAGTGTATATTTGGGCTCCTGCTGCTGCTGCTGCCAACTTCTGCCAACTCCAGGGTGTGATTCATCCAATTTTTGGGCTCCTGAGGCCAACTCCAGTGTATATTTGGGCTCCTGCTGCTACTACTGTCAACTCCTGCCAACTCCAGGGTGTGATTCATCCAATTTTTGGGCTCCTGAAGCCAACTCCAGTGTATATTTGGGCTCCTGCTGCTGCTGCTGTCAACTCCTGCCAACTCCAGGGTGTGATTCATCCAATTTTTGGGCTCCTGAAGCCAACTCCAGTGTATATTTGGGCTCCTGCTGCTGCTGCTGTCAACTCCTGCCAACTCCAGGGTGTGATTCATCCAATTTTTGGGCTCCTGAAGCCAACTCCAGTGTATATTTGGGCTCCTGCTGCTGCTGCTGCCAACTTCTGCCAACTCCAGGGTGTGATTCATCCAATTTTTGGGCTCCTGAAGCCAACTCCAGTGTATATTTGGGCTCCTGCTGCTGCTGCTGCCAACTTCTGCCAACTCCAGGGTGTGATTCATCCAATTTTTGGGCTCCTGAAGCCAACTCCAGTGTATATTTGGGCTCCTGCTGCTGCTGCTGCCAACTTCTGCCAACTCCAGGGTGTGATTCATCCAATTTTTGGGCTCCTGAAGCCAACTCCAGTGTATATTTGGGCTCCTGCTGCTACTACTGCCAACTTCTGCCAACTCCAGGGTGTGATTCATCCAATTTTTGGGCTCCTGAAGCCAACTCCAGTGTATATTTGGGCTCCTGCTGCTACTACTGTCAACTCCTGCCAACTCCAGGGTGTGATTCATCCAATTTTTGGGCTCCTGAGGCCAACTCCAGTGTATATTTGGGCTCCTGCTGCTGCTGCTGCCAACTTCTGCCAACTCCAGGGTGTGATTCATCCAATTTTTGGGCTCCTGAGGCCAACTCCAGTGTATATTTGGGCTCCTGCTGCTGCTACTGTCAACTCCTGCCAACTCCAGGGTGTGATTCATCCAATTTTTGGGCTCCTGAAGCCAACTCCAGTGTATATTTGGGCTCCTGCTGCTGCTGCTGCTGCCAACTTCTGCCAACTCCAGGGTGTGATTCATCCAATTTTTGGGCTCCTGAAGCCAACTCCAGTGTATATTTGGGCTCCTGCTGCTGCTACTGTCAACTCCTGCCAACTCCAGGGTGTGATTCATCCAATTTTTGGGCTCCTGAGGCCAACTCCAGTGTATATTTGGGCTCCTGCTGCTGCTACTGTCAACTCCTGCCAACTCCAGGGTGTGATTCATCCAATTTTTGGGCTCCTGAAGCCAACTCCAGTGTATATTTGGGCTCCTGCTGCTGCTACTGCCAACTTCTGCCAACTCCAGGGTGTGATTCATCCAATTTTTGGGCTCCTGAAGCCAACTCCAGTGTATATTTGGGCTCCTGCTGCTACTACTGCCAACTTCTGCCAACTCCAGGGTGTGATTCATCCAATTTTTGGGCTCCTGAGGCCAACTCCAGTGTATATTTGGGCTCCTGCTGCTACTACTGCCAACTTCTGCCAACTCCAGGGTGTGATTCATCCAATTTTTGGGCTCCTGAGGCCAACTCCAGTGTATATTTGGGCTCCTGCTGCTGCTGCTGCCAACTTCTGCCAACTCCAGGGTGTGATTCATCCAATTTTTGGGCTCCTGAAGCCAACTCCAGTGTATATTTGGGCTCCTGCTGCTACTACTGTCAACTCCTGCCAACTCCAGGGTGTGATTCATCCAATTTTTGGGCTCCTGAAGCCAACTCCAGTGTATATTTGGGCTCCTGCTGCTGCTGCTGCCAACTTCTGCCAACTCCAGGGTGTGATTCATCCAATTTTTGGGCTCCTGAGGCCAACTCCAGTGTATATTTGGGCTCCTGCTGCTGCTGCTGCCAACTTCTGCCAACTCCAGGGTGTGATTCATCCAATTTCTGGGCTCCTGAGGCCAACTCCAGTGTATATTTGGGCTCCTGCTGCTACTACTGTCAACTCCTGCCAACTCCAGGGTGTGATTCATCCAATTTTTGGGCTCCTGAGGCCAACTCCAGTGTATATTTGGGCTCCTGCTGCTGCTGCTGCCAACTTCTGCCAACTCCAGGGTGTGATTCATCCAATTTTTGGGCTCCTGAGGCCAACTCCAGTGTATATTTGGGCTCCTGCTCCTGCTGCTGCCAACTTCTGCCAACTCCAGGGTGTGATTCATCCAATTTTTGGGCTCCTGAAGCCAACTCCAGTGTATATTTGGGCTCCTGCTGCTGCTGCCAACTTCTGCCAACTCCAGGGTGTGATTCATCCAATTTTTGGGCTCCTGAGGCCAACTCCAGTGTATATTTGGGCTCCTTCTGCCCCTCATAGTGATGCCACTTCAACTCTCTGCAATTGTGCCGCTCTGCGATTCTATTAGCGATGCCTCTGATCTGCATGTGATATTTCTTCAAAGTATTATTTAACAAACCCAGCACGCATCCTGTGCGTGTTACAGCAAGGCTGAATGGTTTACAACCCTATTGAGGCTGTAGGAGGCTCAGAAATAGCCGTTTTTAATAGCGATTCGTCGCGAATTTATTCGGGTCGAAACGATTTTTGTCGGAAAATTCGGCGAATCAGTCGAATCGAATTTTTCAAAAGTTCGCTCATCTCTAGCCCCTACTCATGACATTGTATTTGGAATGTGTTTTTTAATCACAGAAAAGATAATGCCCACCTTACTTTATCACATGCTGTTCTGACTGTATTCATATTTTTCATATATTATGGTAAATTAATACAGAAAATATTAGATGTTATTCTCCCCTTCTGAACTATATTCACCTATCTTAAAGAAACAATTCAAATATTATTTTAGGCTTATTCACAGGGACAAAACTACAGAGGGTGCAGTGGTAGCGACCAATGAGGTCATGGGGCACATTATTATTGATTGTTCACCTTATTATTCAGATTTGAAAAATTATTCAGTCCCATGTACCTATGTCTCTGCTTATTCAGGAGCCTAAACCAGGCATAGTGCCTATTGCTTTCTTAAATTAGACATACCAATATAGCTCTGCCTAAAAAGTATTCCCTGTATAGACATAAATACATTGATTTGAATCTATTTTAAGTATTTATAGTCAATTTTATTTTATAACTATCCACATAATCTGGTGCCATATCATAGTGAATGGGGTCCATTCAGAGCCTTGTGCGAAATCTCACATCTTTTTTAGTAGAGAAAACTGGCATTCACTTTCATTGTCTACTGGATGTAAATTTTCACCTGGCTCTGAATCAGTCCCAAAGTAAACAATGAAAGTGAATGGTAATTTTCTCTTCTAAAAAAGAAGTGAGTTTTTTTAACCGGGCTCTGAATCGACCCCAATGTGTGCAAACACTAGTCAACCACTTAATGAAAACCACAAAGCCATAAGCACATATTGTACCTTATTGATGTTTAATCCTATTGTTATCAATGGTTATTCACATATATTGTATTATGTGTGTAGATTTCTCCTTGGCTTAAGTCTTTAAAGGTTTTCTACAGCAAACAATCATGTAATAATATGGAGGGATGGACCAAACATGTTTTAGCTGGCTGGAATATGCGCAGTGTGCATCCTGACTTAAGGATGTGTGTGGCACGCTCTACACCCTCCTAGCACACAAGGTAAACTGGGCAAAATGCTTCGGCTAGGAAGGTGGGTGATTTAACGTAAGCCGCAGGGAAGCAAGAGTGGCAGGCCTATTGATCAGTAGCATGGGTGCTCCCCACCTTGTTCACCCCTGTCAGCACCAAAAAGCAACATCTATGAGGATGGGAGCAGCTTTCAGGACTGCTCGAGGGGGCAGGATGGTGGACATCAGTGAGGTTGCGAGACCGTGTCCCATGCGCTGCATGCAGAGTGTTGGCCTTTAAGACGACCTCCCAATTCCCCTGTATTAGTTAGTCTCCCGCTCATACAGGATCCAAAAACCGAACTGTCAGTCTGACCAGATGTTGTGGATAAATGGAATACGGAATAAAAAGGGAGAGATAACGCACCCTATGATAATCTGTGGAGCTTCCCTGAATCATCAAATGTGAAAGTGAGCCAGATGGCTGGTTCGAGTGTAAGGCTGCAACATTAATCGTGGAGATTTAACCTAGCACAGAGACTTTTAGATTATCTTCATGAGAATTGTAACACTTGGCTGAGGCTATCAGAGTGAATGCAACATACCACATAAGCCGGCAAGCTTACAAACACATAACACTTTAAGAGCAGAGCCCCTGATCTCTCATACAAACAAGCCAATAGCCAGATAGGAGGTGGTGAAAAATGAAAAAAGGGGGATAAAAAAGCCAGAACAAGGCAGTAGGGGCATAGAACGAAAGGGGACCCCCCTCCCCTGGTCGCTAAAAAAGAAAATTAGAGCTTTTCAATAAAACCATATTGCGTGTAAAAGCCTCATTCTTCTCTATTAGTAATAATCGTAGACACCCATTCCTGCCCAGGAGACACCCCATTACAATGCACACCTTTCAGCTAACTTGCAATAACTATCAAAGGATAAACCATTAAAAAAATGGTGTGGGGTCCTTCCTCTCCAATAAAACTAACTAGCTCGGACATAAGCTATGCGGGTTGGTAGACCAGGGCTCAGAGGCTGAGCAACCAGCCCCTGGCCCTAAAGGCTACCAGCCCACATAGCCCACACAGGCACTAGGCTCTTCTGCTCCCGCCATTGGCTATGCTATGCTAGCAGGAGCGGGGTTTTGGCAAGTCACCCACTTGCCAGCAAATGACTTTTCAGCCCCTCCTGCCATTTGAACAAGCATGCACACAAAAAGTCCTTTATTTATTTTTTAAAGCTAGTACTATACTTACCCCCTCCCCTCAATGTCCACTGACCCAAGTAGCTTGATCTCAGCTGAAGTGAGCTGTGAAATCCAGGAGTGGCGCTGAGGATCTGTGTGTTTTGCTCTGCTACCAACTTCTGATGCTCAATTTTGGCTTTTGCCTCTCACTCATGCTGTAGAGAGGAGCCTTCTAAACTGGTGGGGTGAGCTGATGTCAGCTCACTCATTGGTTTAAAAAGCCCCGCCCTGTCTTACCAGGAAAATACCAGAGCAGAGCTGGAACCTGAAGGGAGGAGAGCTTTGTTTTTCTTTTTTTGGAGGGAGGGGGTATGTTGTCCACATAAAAATTACATGGTTGGAACTTAACGGTTCGAGATGCGTCCAGGTACAATTTACCTGCCTGCCACTTATAGGGTTCTGCACTGTCCTGTACTACATCATAAGGGGCCATAGAGTCAATCTCCTATACAATTAGGAGAGAGAAAAATGTTAGTCCCCAGAAGGGTACTCAACCTCCTATTGTGCAAGAACCTAACTGGCTGTATAACTTTGCCACACGATTGGACCAGTAATTAAAGGTAATACATTTTTCAATGGGGACATGAAAGAGCACATTAGAGGACTGGGACACAGATTAGAAGTGTTGGATAACAAAATGGAAGCAACAGCCAACAAAATCTAGTAAGAATAACTGATCTACAATCTCAGGTGGAGGAGGCACGTTTGGGGTCTAGAGGATCTACAAAATAGGTCCAAGACACAGAACCTTCGAAAAAGTAGGTGACCAGGGTAAGTTTGTAAGTGAATTAACCCCAAGGGAAATGCTCTTGAACTCTCCCCTATTGATACGACAAGTGGGGGGAGGGGGTGAGTGGAGACTTTATACTGAGTAGTTTATTTTAGTACGGTCGGGGTGTTGAGGTATGTTTGGCCTGTGTGCGGCTCAAGTTGTAACCTGGGGGGGGGGGGGGGGGGTTTGGTCCACTTGACTGGCCCTGGAACTCGGGGTGGCCGTGTATGTCGGCCCGGAGAAATAGGTATCTTGTCTAACCACAGGGTACATAGTGGAACTGCAAATGTAGCTAATAACCACAGAAAGAACGTGTAAATGATGCAATAGAGATGGTGTAACATGGACATTAACAACAACATGTATATGGTGTTTGTATACATTAACCTTTTTTGTACAACCTTCAGATCGCATGGGATACATGTGAGATCCCCGATGCCTGAAGAAAAGGTAATCAAGGTCTTTTCAGCACTCTCACATATATATATATATATATATATATATATATATATATATATATAAAACTCAAATAATGACAACATCACATTAACCAGTGCAACCAAATTAATAATACCACACCACACACACAGCGCAATCCTTATTCTAATATGACCAATATGAATAATGTGCAGCGCATATGAAGATCACGGCCTAATCAAAAATGTCTGCCACCGTAAATGCAGACGCAGCCATCTATACAAACAACAACCTTACCAAAAATGCCGCAATCGGGGGACCAGACGGGGCTGCACTGAAAGGAAGTGAGATGTTTGCGCACTTCCGCCCCTGACCCACCATCCTATCAGGGGCCAGACAGGATGTGGGACAGGGTTAAAACCTGCCTATCCTATTCAGATGGCCTCGCGACGCTGCCGGATAACTCATACAGGACGCGCTCCTCACACCACATGGATATACGCCTGAAGGCAGCACCACCCTCCACCACCTATTGGACACTGAGGGTGCTGACCCCTGGATGGTCCACCATCTATATCAAGGTGAGCACAGCTGTTTATTGTACTACTGGCTCATATTACCCCACCTCCCCCATACAACACACTAACTCACATATATCTTAGGGTGAAATTGAACCACCCTAACAACACACGGAGAGTAAGCAAAGACCACAGTGAGCCACGACTTCAGGCATGCGGGCACCCCCTCACGGTATTACTGTAAGTAACAATCTAAACCCTCATGAATCTCATCAGCTACGACTTGTAAGATTATAAATGATACAAGTATCTTACCCATATATATGCATGTACTGCTATTAGAAACAACGGACCCTCACGATGAGGAAGCTATATGCGAAGCGCGTATGTGTTGGAGCACCGTTAATTTGCTACAACTGATTAAAGGGTAACAGCTTGCTGCAGACTGTGGAAAGAACAACCCATCTCTTTGCTACAAATTGAGGGAAATACTAACGGACCACCATCGGAAGGACAAGTACCCCAGCCCCTCCACAATAACACTAATAGCCACAACATACCAAGACAAGGACTCTTAGCCGACAAGGCTCGGACTCTTTTTGTGTAAATAAGCTAAGCATATATATAACCTATACAAGGAATTTGTAAACTAGCTTTTTCTTTAATGTTTCTGTATATAATGTGAAATAAAACCTAGATACCTATACATACGGCAGAGTGTAATCTTGAGGTATTTTCTGGGACCCACTTAACCTTCCCCTAGGATCTCCGTGCCGACATACACGGCCACCCCGAGTTCCAGGGCCAGTCAAGTGGACCAAAGAAAACCCCCTCCATCCCTCTCCCCTATTGACCAGTTTTCCCAATATGGCAGCCAAGATCATGACAGGGACTCCTCTATGTTGCTGAATTTTTCTTCCTTCCCTTTTTCCCCCAGCCACCCCAGTTTTCTTTTGTTCATCCATCTCCTACTAGTGCTCAGAGAGCTATGTCCCGGTAACAGGATTTTGTTGATAGCTCCAGGCTATGGAGAATGGGACAAGAATAGATAAAATGTCTTGAATATAATGTTTGGATGGTTTGAGTGTATTGTTTGTATGGAATTATTATCCTCACATTTTCTTTTTATGATGGTTGAGACTCTGTATGTGATGTAATTTGTAATTTGTAGACTGTGTTGGGGGGAGACTTCCCTTTGCCTTTTCCTTTTTTTTGTCTTCCCCCTCCTTTTGATGTCATCTGATGTCATCTTTTTGGAACCTGACTAGGGACGAGATGGGGCATTTTTCTGGATTTTGGTAAAATAGTCTAGGGTTACATAAATTGATAAAAAAACAAATTAGTCAATGGAAGTTATGGAGTGTGTGGTTTTGCAGGCGGATGGTTTGGGGTAGAGACTCTATGGATAATAAGTTTAACTACTCGGGAGGGGGCCATCCACCAGTGCTGGATAGCTGTTATCTCACCATATAATCAGGCCGCACACACACTATAATATCTAACCAAAAGTTTATTGATTCAAGGACACATAATGTAACATATCAGACATTAAAGACACATTAAAATGTATATACATATATATACACAGATAAAAAGAGCGGGCCCTGCAGGTAAAGTTTAACTAGGTATATTAATTATTGGTGGATTTGAGAATCTTGAGCACTAATATTAGGATTTGTTTTGTTGTTGGTTGATATTTAATGTGTGAGATGGCTTGAAGGAAGACACAAGCAGTGTTTTTTTAGTGTTATCGTCTTAAAGATAAGTCTTTGTCTCCCTTTTTTCCTTCATTCACTTATATAAGTCCCCCCTTCCTTTTTTCCCCAGTAGATGCATAGAGGGATAATAAATATTTTTTCTTTTTTTTTCTTTCTTCCCTAAACTCAGTCCATACAAACGTTTTGGAAGGGTGAAACTGTTGCTGATATTCGTCTTACAATCCCCCCTTGGAATATCTTCATGTCGCCTCTGAGGGTCTGGAGTATTAAACCTCCTCCAGGAAGGGAGGTGGTTCTATGATTTTTTATATAAGGTGAAGTACGGGAGAAAACCCCGCATACAAAAGATTAGACACTGCTCAACAAAAATAAGGAAGACTAAATACTGCATCCTATATCTCAATGAACGACGTATTCTAGCTGCAAATCTTTATTCATTACCAAGTGGAATGTGTTGAGAACAATAAAACATAAAAAATCGTCAAAATAAATTAAAATTAATATACCATGGAGGTCTGAATTTGGAATGATACTAAAAATCATGTGTCTGTATGACCTCCCTACAATGCCTGGGTAGGCTATTGAAGATGAAGTTAACTTGAAGGATCTCCTCCCAGACCTGGATTAAAGCATCAGTCAACTCCTTGTATGTATGTGGTGCAACGTGGCATTGGTGAATTGAGGAGGAATTGGGTAGGCCAGTTCATAGCTGGGTATGCTACAGCTAGAGATGAGCGAACTTTTGAAAAATTCGATTCGACTGATTCGCTGAATTTTCCGTCAAAAATCGTTTCGACCCGAATTTATTCGCAACAAATCGCTATTAAAAACGGCTATTTCTGAGCCTCCTAGAGCCTCAATAGGGTTGTAAACCATTCTGCCTTGCTGTAACACGCATAGGATGCTTGCTGGGTTAGTGAAATAATACTGTAAATAATTATCACATGCAGATCAGAGGCATCGCTAATAGAATCGCAGAGCGGCACAATTGCAGAGAGTTGAAGTGGCATCACTATGAGGGCCCTATAGTGTCTGAAAAACACACCCTGGAGCTGGCAGCAGCAGGAGCCCAAAAATTAGCTGAATCACACCCTGGAGTTGCAAGCAGCAGCAGCAGCTGCAGGAGCCCAAACATTGCTTTAAAGAGACACTGGAGTTGGCTGCAGGAGGCCAAAAATTGGATGAATCACACCCTGGAGTTGCAAGCAGCAGCAGGAGCCCAAACATTGCTTGAAAGAGACACTGGAGTTGGCTGCAGGAGCCCAAAATTTGGATGAATCACACCCTGGAGTTGCAAGCAGCAGCAGCACAAACATAGCTTGAAAAAGACACTGGAGTTGGCTGCAGGAGTGCAAAAATCAGATGAATCACACCCTGGAGTTGCAAGCAGCAGCAGGAGGCCAATAATTGGCTGAAAGACATCCTGGAGTTGGCAGCAGGAGCAGCAGGAGCCCAAAAATTGGCCGAATGACACCCTGGAGTGGCAAGCAGCAGGAGCCCAAACAAAGCTTGAAAGAGACACTGGAGTTGGCTGCAGGAGCCCAAAAATTGGATGAATCACACCCTGGAGTTGCAAGAAGCAGCAGCAGCAGGAGCACAAACATAGCTTGAAAGAGACACTGGAGTTGGCTGCAGGAGCCCAAAAATTGGATGAAAGGCACACCCTGAAGTTGCAAGCAGCAGCAGCAGGAGCCCAAACATAGCTTGAAAGAGACACTGGAGTTGGCAGCAGGAACCCAAAAATTGGCCTAAAGACACACTGCAGTTGGCAGCAGTAGCAGCAGGAGGCCAAAATGAAAGGCACATCCTGAAGTTGGCATCAGCAGGAGCCCAAAAATTGGCTGAATGACACCCTGGAGTTGCAAGCAGCAGCCCAAACATTGCTTTAAAGAGACACTGGAGTTGGCTGCAGGAGCCCAGAAATTAAGTGAATCACACCCTGGAGTTGCAAGCAGCAGCAGGAGCCCAAACATAGCTTGAAAGACACACTGGAGTTGGCAGCAGGAGCCCAAAAATTGGCCTAAAGACACACCCTGGAGTTGGCAGCAGCAGCAGCACGAGCCCAAACATAGCTTGAAAGACACACTGGAGTTGGCTGCAGGAGTCCAAAAATTGGATGAATCACACCCTGGAGTTGCAAGCAGCAGCAGCAGGAGGCCAAACATTGCTTGAAAGAGACACTGGAGTTGGCTGCATGAGGCCAAAAATTGGATGAATCACACCCTGGAGTTGCAAGCAGCAGCAGGAGCCCAAACATTGCTTTAAAGAGACACTGGAGTTGGCTGCAGGAGCCTAAAAATTGGCCTAAAGACACACCCTGGAGTTGGCAGCAGCAGGAGCCCAAACATAGCTTGAAAGACACACTGGAGTTGGCTGCTGGAGCCCAAAAATTGGATGAATACCACACTAGAGTTGCAGTCAGCAGCAGGAGCAGGAGGCCAAACACTGCTTGAAAGAGACACTGGAGTTGGCTGCAGGAGGCCAAAAATTGGATGAATCACACCCTGGAGTTGCAAGCAGCAGCAGGAGCCCAAACATTGCTTTAAAGAGACACTGGAGTTGGTTGCAGGAGCCTAAAAATTGGCCTAAAGACACACCCTGGAGTTGGCAGCAGCAGCAGCAGGAGCCCAAACATAGCTTGAACGACACACTGGATTTGGCTGCAGGAGCCCAAAAATTGGATGAATCACACCCTGGAGTTGCAAGCAGCAGCAGCAGGAGCAGGAGGCCAAACATTGCTTGAAAGAGACACTGGAGTTGGCAGCAGGAGCCCAAAAATTGGACTAAAGACACACTGGAGTTGTCAGCGGCAGCAGGAGCCCAAACATAGCTTGAAAGAGACACTGGAGTTGGCTGCTGGAGCCCAAAAATTGGATGAATACCACACCAGAGTTGCAAGCAGCAGCAGGAGCAAGCCAAACAGTGCTTGAAAGAGACACTGGAGTTGGCTGCAGGAGGCCAAAAATTAGATGAATCACACCCTGGAGTTGCAAGCAGCAGCAGGAGCCCAAACATTGCTTTAAAGAGACACTGGAGTTGGTTGCAGGAGCCTAAAAATTGGCCTAAAGACACACCCTGAAGTTGGCAGCAGCAGCAGCAGGAGCCCAAACATAGCTTGAAAGACACACTGGAGTTGGCTGCAGGAGCCCAAAAATTGGATGAATCACACCCTGGAGTTGCAAGCAGCAGCAGCAGGAGCAGGAGGCCAAACATTGCTTGAAAGAGACACTGGAGTTGGCTGCAGGAGCCCAAAAATTGGATGAATCACACCCTGGAGTTGCAAGCAGCAGCAGCAGCAGGAGCCCAAACATAGCTTGAAAGAGACACTGGAGTTGGCTGCAGGAGCCCAAAAATTGGATGAATCACACCCTGGAGTTACAAGCAGCAGCAGGAGCCCAAACATTGCTTGAAAGAGACACTGGAATTGGCTGCAGGAGCCCAAAAATGGGATAAAAGGCACACACTGGAGTTGGCAGCAGCAGCAGCAGGAGCCCAAACATAGCTTGAAAGACATACAGGTTGCAGGAACCTAAAAATTGGCATACAGGTTGCAGGAACCTAAAAATTGGCCTAAAGACACACCCTGGAGTTGCAAGCAGCTGCAGGAGCCCAAACATTGCTTTAAAGAGACACTGGAGTTGGCTGCAGGAGCCCAACAATTGGATGAATCACACCCTGGAGTTGCAAGCAGCAGCAGCAGCAGGAGCCCAAACATTGCTTGAAAGACACACTGGAGTTGGCAGCAGGTGCCCAAAAATTGGCCTAAAGACACACCCTGGAGTTGGCAGCAGCATGAAGAGAACATATACAGATTTTCGGCACATATCTTATTCAAAGAATATTAATAAAAAGCAAGAGTAAAGTAAAGCATTTTCTCAATAATTACTTGTGGTCTGATGCGTAGGAATGTCTGTAACTGGAGAGCAGCGCCTTAAATCTGTTTTGCACGATCCATATTTCTTTAGTGTTGGTCTGGCCCCATCATCAATCTACTCTAATGCATCAGGCATTGGTGGGTGGAAATCTTGGCTGATCCATGCCCGATTCATTTCCACGCAGGCCAGTCTCTCAAAAAAAAAAACATGGAGAGTGACAGATTAGTAACATTTTAGTAACATAGTAACATATTAGTAACATAGTAACATATAAGGCCTCATTTCATCAAGCAGAGGTCTCTGCAGAATAGGGGTGAGTGGCAGCAGGAGTCTCAGTGAGAGGCCTGATCTCCCGGGATCGGCTAGCGGTCGTGTCTTGAACAGCAACCCATCTGCTGTCATCCTTTGGTTAACACGATCATCCACTGCATCACAAGTGACATCTGACACCCCCAGTCAACTGTCTGTTGTATGTTATGCTTTGGGTTCAGCTCCACTATTCAGTGAGGACGATCTGATAATCAGAAAAATCAGCAGCTACTGCCCAGCCAAGAAGTGGAGGAGACACTTGCCGCTTCTTCCACTAGGCGGGCAAGTAGTGATAAGGAGAGTGTCGTGGGAGGAGGTGTTGCAAGCATTTTGGCTCTTTAAGCAGACACTGTTGAGGAACCTGAGGAGGACATCAGTGAGTTTTGAGGGCACTTTTAAAGGCTTGGAGTGGTGGAGAGTGACAGATTTAGCGGCCAGCATGGTGACAGAAGGGGAAAGTATGGAGACAAATGTGCTCGGGGTAGACCACTCGTGCGGCAGGCTATCTTCCCAGGAGGTAGTGGAAGAGGGTCCCTGGAGTTGGCGGCGGCGGCAGCAGCATCAGTGAATTTGTGCGGACTGTTGGTAGGAGAAATCAGCTACAAGCCAATGTTGCAGTTTTTCATCAAGCATCCGCAGGAGGTTAACATGGCTATATGAAAGATGTGTAGGCAGAAGGTGAAGTGTGGCCAGGGTCCCAATGTTGGACCCACAGCCCTGCATCAACATTTGCAGCGTCACCATAAAGCAGCCTGGGAGAGTTGGCTCCAAAGTGGTGGTCCAGCCTGCTGCATTACCCAGTGGCACACCGCTCTCTGTTCCAGCCAGCCAAGGCTCCACCACCTCCTGTGTGTCATACCCATCCTCTGTCGCTCCAGATGCTCCTCCTCCTCTTAATCCGAGTCAGTCATTCCGCCAGCAATCCATTGCCAAGCCATGTCCAAGAGACAACAGTATGTGCCCACTCATCCAACGTGCAGAAGCTAAATGTGCTCCTGTATAAGTTGCTGGTGCTGCAGTCCCTCCCTTTTGAGTTGGTGGACCTTTCAGAGAACTGATGGCTTGTGCCGAGCCGAGGTGGAGAGTCCCATGCTGTCATTTCTTTGCGAAGAAGGCATTACCAGCCCTGTACAATTTTGTTGAACAGAAGGTGGGGCAGTCGTTTAGCCTGTCAGTGTGTACCAAAGTGCACAGCAGTACCTACGTCTGGAGCTGTAACTATGGTCAGGGACAATAAATATCCTTTTAGGACCACAGGGTGATTGTGGTTCCTGCACAACCACAAAAGCAACTTGGACAGGTCCCTACGCTGTGGCCTCCACGCTCCTAGGCCTTTGTGCCTGTGACAGTGCACTTGCACTTAGCAATGGTGTCACAGAGAAAAGTGGCAAATTGTCAATTACATATTAATAGTTAACATTTATCTTATTTTAACATATTTATAATAATAACATATAATAATATATAACATAGTAACAATAACATATAACATAATAAAAGTAACATATAAAATGTATCAACATTTTTTTTTTTGTTAATTTTGTATTGTTTCTTTTTTTTTTATATTTTGTATTTTTTTAATATTTTGTATTTTTTAGAAATATATATATATATATATATATATATTTTTTTTTTCCATTGCCTTTTAATATTTTGTGAATTTTTGTACAAATTCTTTTTTTCATTTTATAATTTTTTTTAACTTTTTTTTCTAAATATTTCTTTTTTCTTTTTTTTATTTATTTTTTTTTCCCAGTGCCCTTCCAGCCTACCATGTGTGCAGGACACGACGGTTTCATGCTGTTCTTCACATGGTTTGCCTTGAGCAACAGAGCCACACATGGGAGGAACTGCTAAAAATGAGAACTCAATACATGAAATCATGGCTTACTCCACGAAAACTGCAAATGGAACCCATGGTGACTGACACTGGGAAGAAAATCTTGTCTGCGCTGCGTCAAGGAAGCCTGAGCCATGCGTCCTGCCATGGCACACGTGTTCAATCTAGTTGTCAAGCGTTTTCTGAAGTCTTCCCCCCATCTGAAAGACATCCTAACAACGGGAAGGAAACTTTGCATGCACTTCAGGCACTCCTACACCGCCAAGCACACCCTTCTTGAGCTTCAGCGTCAGAACGGTATCCCCGTACATAGTCTGATTTGCGATGTTTCCACCCGTTGGAATTCCACCCTCCATATGCAGGATCGACTATAGCAACAGAGAAAAGCCATCACGGATTTCTTGATGATCCAAACGGATAGGGGGACTCCCCTGTGTAACTTCAATGTAAACCAGTGGCAGCTCATACGTGACACCTGCCGTTTGCTCAGGCCCTTTGAGGAAGCTACTTTATTAGTCAGTCGCCAGGACTATGAGATGAACGATGAGATTCCACTGCTTCATGTACTACAACACATGTTGGAAACCATGGCTGGTCAGGGCACTAGAGACATGGCGCATACATTTCACAACCACATGAAGTCTGTGGGGGCTGAAGTGGAGGAGAAGGAGGGGGTGGGGCACAGCGAAGCACAGTTTAGGTTTGACAAAATGACCATTTTATCTAGTCATCTGACAGGAGAGGAGGAGCAGGAGCAGCCAGAGGAGCTAGAGGGTTGTGAGGAAGGCGAGACAGAGGACCCAGACACACCGTGGCAGTTTGCAGTGGAGATGGAGACAGGTAGTCCCTCCGAGTCACTTGCACAAATGGCACGATGCATGCTCACGTGCTTGCGTAGTGACCACAGAATTGTCTCCATTTGTCAGCGGGATGACTTCTGGATCTCCACCTTATTGGACCCTCGCTTCCGGCACAAAATGGGGGCATTTTTACACCCACTGAGAGGGAGGACAAACTGACCTACTACAGAGACATCCTACGTAGTCAGTTGGGCGATGTCTATCTGCGCCATGGTCCATACTCTTGCATGTCTGACTCGGGGGGACCTCTGCGCTCACCTTCCACTGCCATGGCTGCCGGGGGGGGGTCATACCTTGACATGACCATGCCAACACACCTTGAGGATCCGCTGGACTTCTGGGAAGCCAAACTTGACTTGTGGCCGCAACTAGCAGAGTTTGCCCTGGAAAAGCTGTCCTGCCCGGCCAGTAGTTGATTTAGATGGCAACTGGGCTGCTCTATATTATGCTGCAAAATTGCAAATTTACCTCACAATATAAGCTATTGCCCCTCAGATTTACACAGGGCCTGCTCTATATTATGCTGCAAAATGGCAAATGTACTTCACTATATAAGCTAATGCCCCTCAGATTTACACAGGGGCTGCTCTATATTATGCTGCAAAATGGCAAATTTACCTCACAATATAAGCTATTGCCCCTCAGATTGACACAGTAGCTGCTCTATATAATGCTACAAAACCAAGAGCGGATTTAACTCACACAATATAACCTATTTCTCAGGTTTATATAGGGACTGCTCTATGTAATGGTGCAAAACCATGAATTTACCTACAATATAAACTATTGCTGCTCCATATAATGGTGCAAAACTGAATTTATCTCACAATATAAACTATTACTCCTCAGGTTTATATAGGGGCTGCTGTATATAACAGTGCAAAACCATGAATTTACCTCATAATATAAACTATTGCCCCTCAGATTTACACAGGGCCTGCTCTATATTATGCTGCAAAATGGCAAATTTACCTTACAGTATAAGCTATTGCCCCTCAGATTTAGACAGGGCCTGCTCTATAGAATGCTACAAAACCAAGAGCGGATTTAACTCACACAATATAACCTATTTCTCAGGTTTATATAGGGACTGCTCTATGTAATGGTGCAAAACCATGAATTTACCTCATAATATAAACTATTGCCCCCCAGATTTACTCAGGGGCTGCTCCATATAATGGTGCAAAACAGGGCAAATGTATTGTCCAATATAAACTATTGCTGCTCTGATTTACACAGGAGGGCCACTCTAAAGAATGATGCAACATGGCGAATTTAGCTCACAATATAACATAGATTGCAAAATGAGATTTCAGACAGGGCCTGCTCTATAAAATGGCAACTTTACCTCACAATATAAACTACTGCTCCTCAGTTTTACACAGGGATTTAGGTTGATATATATAATAGTGCAAAACAGTGAATTTACCTCACAATACTGTATAAACTATTGCTCCTCAGATTTACACAGTGGGATTCTCTATATAATGGTGCAACATGGTGAATTTACCTCACTATATAATCTATTACAGCTCTATATAAAAAAAAATAAAAAATAAAAAAGGGCCTGTAGAAGCTACAGTATAACAGATAGGGTGACATGTGCTGGTTTGGGATGCCCATGTGGGCTAGTGTTTTGACAGCAGGACAAAAACCAATTCAAAATGCAATAGCTTAATAAAACTGAGGCTGAACAAGCTTATTTAGTATAAAAGATAGGGTGACGTGCTGGTTTGGGATGCCCATGTGGGCTGGTGTTTTGGCTGCAGGACAAAAACCAATTCAAAATGCAATACTTTGATTAAGCTGAGGAAGGATCAACAAGCGTATTTAGTATAACAGATAGGCTGCTAAGTGCAGGTTTGGGATACCCAGGTTGGCTGGTGTTTTTTTTGTTAAAGGCAGACCAAAAACCAATTCAAAATGCAATACTTTGATTAAGCTGAGGAAGGATGAACAAGCGTATTTAGTATAACAGATAGGCTGCTAAGTGCAGGTTTGGGATACCCAGGTTGGCTGGTGTTTTTTTTGTTAAAGGCAGACCAAAAACCAATTCAAAATGCAATAACTTAATAAAGCTGAGGCTGTAGACGCTTATTTAGTATAACAGATAGGGTGCCACGCGGTGGTTTGGGATACCCTGTGGCCTGGTGTATTGACAGCAGGACAAAAAACAATTCAAAATGCAATAGCTTAATAAAGCTGAGTCTGTAAACGCTTATTTAGTATAACAGATAGGGTGCCACGTGGTGGTTTGGGATACCCTGCGGCCTGGTGTATTGACAGCAGGACAAAAACCAATTCAAAATGCAATAGCTTAATAAAGCTGATGCTGAACAATGCTTATTTAGTATAACAGATAGGGTGCCACGTGGGGGTTTGGGATACCCTGCGGCCTGGTGTATTGACAGCAGGACAAAAACCAATGCAAAATGCAATAGCTTAATAAAGCTGATGCTGAACAACGCTTATTTAGTATAACATATAGGGTGCCACGTGGTGGTTTGGGATACCCTGCTGCCTGGTGTATTGACAGCAGGACAAAAAACAATTCAAAATGCAATAACTTAATAAAGCTGAGGCTGTAGACGCTTATTTATTATAACAGATAGGGTGCAACGTGGTGGTTTGGGATACCCTGCGGCCTGGTGTATTGACAGCAGGGCAAAAAACAATTCAAAATGCAATAACTTAATAAAGCTGAGGCTGTAGATGCTTATTTAGTATAACCGATAGGCGGCTAAGTGCAGGTTTGGGATGCCCATGTGGCCTGGTGTGTTTAAAGCAGACCCAAAAATATTAACACTAATCCAGCTATTTAAATGCTTGCGTGTAACAGATAGGGTTACATAAGGCACTGCATAGATGGCATGCACAGTGGCCTGGTGTATTTAAAGCAGACCCAAAAATATTAACACTAATCCAGTTATTTTAATGCTTGTGTGTAACAGATAGGGTTACATAAGGCAATGCATAGATGGCATGCACAGTGGCCTGGTGTATTTAAAGCAGACCCAAAAATGTTAACACTAATCCAGTTATTTAAATGCTTGGGTGTAACAGATAGGGTTACATAAGGCACTGCATAGATGGCATGCACAGTGGCCTGGTGTATTTAAAGCAGACCCAAAAATATTAACACTAATCCAGTTATTTAAATGCTTGTGTGTAACAGATAGGGTTACATAAGGCACTGCATAGATGGCATGCACAGTGGCAAGGCAGATTTACAGTTTACAGCACAAAGAAATCAAATTGAATTGAAAACTGATCAGGCAAATCACCCTGTCACTGTCACTTTTATGCTGTCCCTGGATTGTTCCGGTTTTCCACTATCTTTCCCTGGCTCTGTCTGCCTCTCTAAATCTCCCTACCTATCTGTAACTCTCCCTACCTATCGCTAACTGTATGTCCCTGTCTGCAGCAACCACCGATGTCTCACGAATGCAAGTCTGAAATGCGTACAAACAAGATGGCCGCCGCTTTATATAGCACGGTGACGTCACCGGGCTTCCTGGCTGCTGATAGGCTGCATGTGACTGTCCCATCATACCTTGCCCCAGGGTAGATGTCTGGACATGTGCGTCCACCATCTTAGAATCCCTGTCATTGAAATGAATGGAGTTTAAAGGAAAACTTCGATCAATCGAATCTCAGGGAAATTCGGATTAGTTCAGAATCTGATTTTCCATGAAATTCGGAACGAATCCGGGTTCGTCTGGATCGATTCGCTCATCCCTAATCACCTCCATGTCCCCCTCCAGTGATGTAATTAGACACATTGGGGAGATTCCTGTGAAAGTGGACCAGTGAAGAGGATGCCACCTGCTGGGGGACACAAGAAGGAAGACACAAAGGAGTAACAACCATCTCTCAGTGCCAAATGTGGCTCTTAAAGTTTTAATGGTTGGATATCACTGGTTTAGATAAAAATCATAATGATGGAATACCGATGTTAATAATTTATTAACTTGAAATCAAGTTGAATATATCATGTTTTCATGGTGACAAAAAGAATCAAGACATGGAACAATGCAGATATTTTAACAGTAAACAGGTAAGCTTTTTCTTTCTCTTTTAAAGAGCAAATTATTCAATTTTATCTGTTTCCAGCAGTGCTGCTCTGCAACATCCCCTCCTTTCTCCTGCAACGCAACTTGCCTTGTCTATAAATAAAATAACTTAAACTATGTGGCTTATTTATGGCAACATTTGAGGTTTGTATTCCCCAGTGGTACTGGCTTGAATCTTACAGTGATTTGCTTAGAATTACTTTAAAATAAAGAAAATAAGTAAATGGGAATTATACTGGTGCTTTTTGTGTGCTCATTTGCCTGGAACAAAATATCTCAGATAACAATTACTGGAAAGCCCATCGAATTTACACCAAATACTGAAAAAAATATTTTCTTTAGCCAAATCAGCAATTTTGTGTGAGATTAACCCCATCTGGAATCTAAAGCATAACGACAATTTTACACTCATTTTATTTTCTAAAGAGTTTAATACTTACTAAGTAGACAGAAAGTTTTAAAATTGAGTTTCAACTTACAAATGAAATGCTAGACCTTGTTGAAGATGATGAAATGTTTTGCAAGAATAAAAGTGCTGACCTTATGACTACAACTAGAGAAAAAAAATAAATAAAAAGGAAGAGAAGCATAGAAAGATTTGAAATTCTTTTTTTTGTAGTCAGTTATATGTACCCAGCACTTGGCAAAAGGCAAAGAAAGATCACAATTAGTGTTGCTAGGATATGCTTGTGTATGGTTCTGATGCAGTTTTGAAGAATATTGTGTGGTCTGGCAGCCGTCTAAATTCGGAAATCCATGAGAGTCTAGGTGGAAATTCTTGTGCTAAATGCAAGAGCTCTGTTAGAAAACTGAAGTGACCCTTTAAGTTTCTGCTTTTGACTAGGATTCAGCGCCAGTCCATCTCTTTGTAATGCCTTGATCAATATAAGCCCATATGTAGAACGATGTCATGTATTCCCTTTGAGATGAATTTACAGCATGTTATGGCAACCCTCTATTGCATATGAAGACGCCTTGGCTGTTCACCTTTCAGTCTAAAAGAATGGGAAGATTCTCTGGGCTGCCAAATCAAATTACACATCAAAAGAGAAATGTTAACAAGAGTCCCTCCCAAAACCAACTGTACGCTGACCTCTATTAACCCTTTAACTGCCAGCCTATCTGGAGATTTTGTCACTCTTGTTGCCAGACCATTTTGCACTATTTTGCGCTCCCCATATTCAACTGTGATTTTTTAAGGGATTTCCCAGGGAAATTAAATATTGTTTTTTTCAGCAGAGTCTGGGCTTCTTTGTAATTTTTTAGGTGTATTCTCAATATTTATGCCTGAAGAAGAAGCTTGAACAGCTTTGAAAGCTTGCATTTTCAATCTTATTGAGTTAGCCAATAAATGGTATTACCTTAACCTTGGATTTCCTAATATTTTTGGGTGAAATACATGCACAAAAATAAAAAAAAATCTATTTTTTACAATTTGTAGTGTTTTTTTTGTAATAAAAATTGTACGTTTGTCAATAAAATCTTATTGTGTGTTAAATCCCAATTTCTGTGCTAAATCCCGATTACAGCGGTACCACATGTGTATTGGTAGACAACCTTTCCTGCCCAGGAGACTCCCCCAAATTGAACTGACACCGCTTTAGGAGATTTTCAGATAAAATTCAACTGTGCTAGGCGTTATGCGCACATTGCAGTTTTTGCAAGAAAAACAACCCTTTACATTTGAAATACTCTCAACAAGCTATATATTTTCTGGAAGTACACACCTTAAGCTTTCCAGGTGTACCAGGCTTGTTGACATGGGTGCAGTTTTCTGGAAGTAATCCCTCAATTAATTCCTTGGTTGCACAGGGGTTCACTAAAAAAAAGAATAGAAAAGCAGAATCAAAGCCACATTTTCCTAAAAAAAACTATATGCAAACAAGAGACAAATTAAATCTGAAACAGCAACATCCCCCGAACGGAACAATACTCAACATGCATAGGTCCTGTCAAGGGAAGAGTTGCCAAACACCCCAAAGTAAACCATGCATGTAAGGGTAATTTTACTTGACAATGTCAGCTCTGCAGACACCAGCGCACATTGCCTTTTTTCTACCAAAACAACCCTTTACATTTGAAATACCCCCTACAAACCATACACATGTTAAGCTTTCTAGGCATACCTGGCTTATTGTAGTGCGCTTATCTTTATGGAAGTAATCCCTTGAAGAATTCTTAAGTTGCACAGATTTCCCTAAAAAAATGTATAAAAAAGCAGAATAAAAACACCCTTTCCTAAAATATCACTATGCAAACAAGAAATAACAACCTAAATCTGAAAGTGCTAGGTCCCCCGAGCAGAACACCCAACATGCATAGCTAATTTTAACCTTTTTAATTGCCACCATACTTGAGATTTTGTCACCCTCTGTTGACAGGTCATTTTTCACCATTTTGTTTCATGTTTAACTGTGATATTTACAGAATTTTCCAGGAAAATTATAAATATTTTTTGGCGCCAGAGTTTTGGCTTTAACATGAAATGTCTTGTTTGTAATTTTTCTACTGTTTTTTTAAATATTTTTGAAAAAAAAAATATTATTTTTTAAAATGGTCTCATCTATTTTAAATAAATCATTTATTTTATTAAAGAAAACCATATTGCACGTGAAATCCCTATTTCTTCCAATTACAATGGTACCACATATGTATTGGTAGCCCCCCATGTTCCTGTCCTGAAGACCCCGCCAAACTGAAAAGAGCACTTTTTTGCATTTGCAAATAAAATACCACTAATATCCACACTATAAGGGGTTAAAAAAAAAAAAAACCTTGGTGTGAGGTCCGGCATAGCCTATGGCCGCGAGCTCTTCTCTCCCCCCCCCCTGGGCATTGGGGAGGCAAGTAATTGGGGACTTGGTGTTAATGGCAAGTCAGCAAGTCACCTGCTAGCTGCAGGTGACTTGCCAGACCCAGAGTCTTGTGAACTGGTATAGGGGTCTCATAGATCCCTTACCAGTTCACAAAGGGTTAAATGGAAAAAAAAACACACAGACACAGAGAAAAAAATATTTTATTATCATTTTTTTAATACTTACCTTCCATCTATCCCAGAGCACTGTATCCCATGCAAATCAATTTGGCTTCTGCTGCTGGAAGCTTTTTATACCTGCTGGGTGATCGGTAACATGGGGGTAATTTAAAAAAAAAATGACAAAGGGTCGGTGACCCTGCTTTTTTTTGGAATTTTAAAAATCCCCCCAAAATGGCGTGATGTCCACCTTACCCAGCTTAATCTGCCCGTGACCAGCTATGGGGGCTTGTAGAACAGGGTGCAGGCCCCTGGCCCTGCAGGCTACAAGCCAGAATAGGCTATGGCCAAGGGCTCTTCTGCCCCCCCCCCCGGCTTTAGGGAGGCAGGTAATGAGGGGGCTTGAGGTTAATGGCAAGTCACCCTCTAGCAGCAGGTGACTTGCCAGACCCAGTGCTTTGTGAACTGGTATAGGGGTATCATAGATCCCTTACCAGTTCACAAAGGGTTCAATGTAAAAAAAAAACACACAGAGCAAAAATATTTTATTACATTTTTTTTATACTTACCTTCCATCCATCCCAGAGCACTGTGTCCCTCACTGATGAATTTGGCTTCTGCTCTCCTGCTGATGCTGAAAGCTTTTAATACCTGCTGGGTGACAGGTAACATGGGGTTAATTAAAAAAAATGACATAGGGTCCCACCTCCCGGGGAGGGGGACACCATTTTTGGGGAATTTTAAAACCCTTAAAAATCCCCCCAAAAATGGCGTGATGCCCCCCTACCGAGCTTAACCAGCCCGGGACCAGCTATAGGGGCTTGGAGAACAGGGCACAGGGGCCAGCTTTGGTGGCCCCTGGCCCTGCAGGCTACAAGCCGGCATAGCCTATGGCCACAAGCTCTTCTGCCCACTGTCCATGCCAGCTTAGCATTTCAGGCATTTAACAATAAAAATAACAATATAAATTTTGAGTTTTGACATCCTGACTGCTGTAATCAAGTCATCTTTTAGGCTTTATATTAACACGCATGCAAAAAAAAAACAGAAAGCCCATGTTAAGATTCTCAAAACCTAAGAGGAATAAGCAAGAGTTATCAGAGACTTTGCCAAGGTTTATCCAATGGTCCTACAAAACAAAACCCAAAATGTTATTAATACCTAACTGCATTATTCCCAATGACTAGAAATGAGTGAATTTTTCAAAAATTAGAACATTTTATTCTGAATTTTGGGTTGTGCCAAATCGAACCCGAACTGAACTGCTAAGCAATCAGCCATACTATGGGAGGGGGATTTAGTGATTAACCTGTTTGTAAGTGTTCTTTAAATAAGCTGTAATTACTTGTATTTGTTTGCAAGTGTTTTTTCAAAGTGAATAACACTTCAGTGTAATACAGTCAGTTCTTTGACACAAATTTATTAGCCTCGATTCAGAGAAACAAAAAAAACTTCCGTTTTAGTTCCGATCTGTGAAATGTTTCCGTTCTCGTATGAGCGTACGAGTGATTCAATGCATGCATTGAAAACCTTCTGTAAAGTTTCCGTCCGTTCGTACGGCAGATTACGAATAGAGATGAGCGAACTTTTGAAAAATTCGATTCGACTGATTCGCCGAATTTTCCGACAAAAATCGTTTCGACCCGAATAAATTCGCGACGAATCGCTATTAAAAACGGCTATTTCTGAGCCTCCTAGAGCCTCAATAGGGTTGTAAACCATTCTGCCTTGCTGTAACACGCACAGGATGCGTGCTGGGTTAGTTAAATAATACTTTGAAGAAATATCACATGCAGATCAGAGGCATCGCTAATAGAATCGCAGAGCGGCACAATTGCAGAGAGTTGAAGTGGCATCACTATGAGGGGCAGAAGGAGCCCAAACATTGCTTTAAAGAGACACTGGAGTTGGCAGCAGCAGGAGCCCAAAAATTGGATGAATCACACCCTGGAGTTGGCAGGAGTTGACAGCAGCAGCAGCAGCAGCAGCAGGAGCCCAAATATTACTTTAAAGAGACCCTGGGGTTGGCCTCAGGAGCCCAAAAATTGGATGAATCACACCCTGGAGTTGGCAGCAGCAGCAGCAGGAGCCCAAATATACACTGGAGTTGGCTTCAGGAGCCCAAAAATTGGATGAATCACACCCTGGAGTTGGCAGACGTTGGCAGCAGCAGCAGCAGGAGCCCAAATATTACATTAAAGAGACCCTGGGGTTGGCCTCAGGAGCCCAAAAATTGGATGAATCACACCCTGGAGTTGGCAGCAGCAGCAGCAGGAGCCCAAATATACACTAGAGTTGGCTTCAGGAGCCCAAAAATTAGATCAATCACACCCTGGAGTTGGCAGGAGTTCACAGTAGCAGCAGCAGGAGCCCAAATATACACTGGAGTTGGCTTCAGGAGCCCAAAAATTGGATGAATCACACCCTGGAGTTGGCAGGAGTTGACAGCAGCAGCAGGAGCCCAAATATACACTGGAGTTGGCTTCAGGAGCCCAAAAATTGGATGAATCAAACCCTGGAGTTGGCAGGAGTTGACAGTAGCAGCAGCAGCAGGAGCCCAAATATTACATTAAAGAGACCCTGGGGTTGGCCTCAGGAGCCCAAAAATTGGATGAATCACACCCTGGAGTTGGCAGCAGCAGCAGCATGAGCCCAAATATACACTGGAGTTGGCTTCAGGAGCCCAAAAATTGGATGAATCACACCCTGGAGTTGGCAGAAGTTGGCAGCAGCAGCAGCAGGAGCCCAAATATACACTGGAGTTGGCTTCAGGAGCCCAAAAATTGGATGAATCACACCCTAGAGTTGGCAGGAGTTGACAGTAGCAGCAGCAGGAGCCCAAATATTACATTAAAGAGACCCTGGGGTTGGCCTCAGGAGCCCAAAAATTGGATGAATCACACCCTGGAGTTGGCAGCAGCAGCAGCAGGAGCCCAAATATACACTGGAGTTGGCTTCAGGAGCCAAAAAATTGGATGAATCACACCCTGGAGTTGGCAGGAGTTAACAGTAGCAGCAGCAGGAGCCCAAATATACACTGGAGTTGGCTTCAGGAGCCCAAAAATTGGATGAATCACACCCTGGAGTTGGCAGGAGTTGACAGCAGCAGCAGGAGCCCAAATATACACTGGAGTTGGCTTCAGGAGCCCAAAAATTGGATGAATCACACCCTGGAGTTGGCAGGAGTTGACAGCAGCAGCAGCAGCAGGAGCCCAAATATTACATTAAAGAGACCCTGGGGTTGGCCTCAGGAGCCCAAAAATTGGATGAATCACACCCTGGAGTTGGCAGCAGCAGCAGCAGGAGTCCAAATATACACTGGAGTTGGCTTCAGGAGCCCAAAAATTGGATGAATCACACCCTGGAGTTGGCAGAAGTTGGCAGCAGCAGCAGCAGGAGCCCAAATATACACTGGAGTTGGCTTCAGGAGCCCAAAAATTGGATGAATCACACCCTGGAGTTGGCAGGAGTTGACAGTAGCAGCAGCAGGAGCCCAAATATTACATTAAAGAGACCCTGGGGTTGGCCTCAGGAGCCCAAAAATTGGATGAATCACACCCTGGAGTTGGCAGCAGCAGCAGCAGGAGCCCAAATATACACTGGAGTTGGCTTCAGGAGCCCAAAAATTGGATGAATCACACCCTGGAGTTGGCAGGAGTTGACAGTAGCAGCAGCAGGAGCCCAAATATACACTGGAGTTGGCTTCAGGAGCCCAAAAATTGGATGAATCACACCCTGGAGTTGGCAGCAGCAGCAGCAGCAGCAGGAGCCCAAATATACACTGGAGTTGGCTTCAGGAGCCCAAAAATTGGATGAATCACACCCTGGAGTTGGCAGGAGTTGACAGTAGCAGCAGCAGGAGCCCAAATATTACATTAAAGAGACCCTGGGGTTGGCCTCAGGAGCCCAAAAATTGGATGAATCACACCCTGGAGTTGGCAGCAGCAGCAGCAGGAGTCCAAATATACACTGGAGTTGGCTTCAGGAGCCCAAAAATTGGATGAATCACACCCTGGAGTTGGCAGAAGTTGGCAGCAGCAGCAGCAGGAGCCCAAATATACACTGGAGTTGGCTTCAGGAGCCCAAAAATTGGATGAATCACACCCTGGAGTTGGCAGGAGTTGACAGTAGCAGCAGCAGGAGCCCAAATATTACATTAAAGAGACCCTGGGGTTGGCCTCAGGAGCCCAAAAATTGGATGAATCACACCCTGGAGTTGGCAGCAGCAGCAGCAGCAGGAGCCCAAATATACACTGGAGTTGGCTTCAGGAGCCCAAAAATTGGATGAATCACACCCTGGAGTTGGCAGGAGTTGACAGTAGCAGCAGCAGGAGCCCAAATATACACTGGAGTTGGCTTCAGGAGCCCAAAAATTGGATGAATCACACCCTGGAGTTGGCAGCAGCAGCAGCAGGAGTCCAAATATACACTGGAGTTGGCTTCAGGAGCCCAAAAATTGGATGAATCACACCCTGGAGTTGGCAGAAGTTGGCAGCAGCAGCAGCAGGAGCCCAAATATACACTGGAGTTGGCTTCAGGAGCCCAAAAATTGGATGAATCACACCCTGGAGTTGGCAGGAGTTGACAGTAGCAGCAGCAGGAGCCCAAATATTACATTAAAGAGACCCTGGGGTTGGCCTCAGGAGCCCAAAAATTGGATGAATCACACCCTGGAGTTGGCAGCAGCAGCAGCAGGAGCCCAAATATACACTGGAGTTGGCTTCAGGAGCCCAAAAATTGGATGAATCACACCCTGGAGTTGGCAGGAGTTGACAGTAGCAGCAGCAGGAGCCCAAATATACACTGGAGTTGGCTTCAGGAGCCCAAAAATTGGATGAATCACACCCTGGAGTTGGCAGCAGCAGCAGCAGGAACCCAAATATACACTGGAGTTGGCTTCAGGAGCCCAAAAATTGGATGAATCACACCCTGGAGTTGGCAGGAGTTGACAGTAGCAGCAGCAGGAGCCCAAATATTACATTAAAGAGACCCTGGGGTTGGCCTCAGGAGCCCAAAAATTGGATGAATCACACCCTGGAGTTGGCAGCAGCAGCAGCAGGAGCCCAAATATACACTGGAGTTGGCTTCAGGAGCCCAAAAATTGGATGAATCACACCCTGGAGTTGGCAGGAGTTGACAGTAGCAGCAGCAGGAGCCCAAATATTACATTAAAGAGACCCTGGGGTTGGCCTCAGGAGCCCAACAATTGGATGAATCACACCCTGGAGTTGGCAGCAGCAGCAGCAGGAGCCCAAATATACACTGGAGTTGGCTTCAGGAGCCCAAAAATTGGATGAATCACACCCTGGAGTTGGCAGGAGTTGACAGTAGCAGCAGCAGGAGCCCAAATATACACTGGAGTTGGCTTCAGGAGCCCAAAAATTGGATGAATCACACCCTGGAGTTGGCAGGAGTTGACAGCAGCAGCAGGAGCCCAAATATACACTGGAGTTGGCTTCAGGAGCCCAAAAATTGGATGAATCACACCCTGGAGTTGGCAGGAGTTGACAGCAGCAGCAGCAGCAGGAGCCCAAATATTACATTAAAGAGACCCTGGGGTTGGCCTCAGGAGCCCAAAAATTGGATGAATCACACCCTGGAGTTGGCAGCAGCAGCAGCAGGAGCCCAAATATACACTGGAGTTGGCTTCAGGAGCCCAAAAATTGGATGAATCACACCCTGGAGTTGGCAGAAGTTGGCAGCAGCAGCAGCAGGAGCCCAAATATACACTGGAGTTGGCTTCAGGAGCCCAAAAATTGGATGAATCACACCCTGGAGTTGGCAGGAGTTGACAGTAGCAGCAGCAGGAGCCCAAATATTACATTAAAGAGACCCTGGGGTTGGCCTCAGGAGCCCAAAAATTGGATGAATCACACCCTGGAGTTGGCAGCAGCAGCAGCAGGAGCCCAAATATACACTGGAGTTGGCTTCAGGAGCCCAAAAATTGGATGAATCACACCCTGGAGTTGGCAGGAGTTGACAGTAGCAGCAGCAGGAGCCTAAATATTACATTAAAGAGACCCTGGGGTTGGCCTCAGGAGCCCAAAAATTGGATGAATCACACCCTGGATTCGGCAGCAGCAGCAGCAGGAGCCCAAATATACACTGGAGTTGGCTTCAGGAGCCCAAAAATTGGATGAATCACACCCTGGAGTTGGCAGGAGTTGACAGCAGCAGCAGCAGCAGGAGCCCAAATATTACTTTAAAGAGACCCTGGGGTTGGCCTCAGGAGCCCAAAAATTGGATGAATCACACCCTGGAGTTGGCAGCAGCAGCAGCAGGAGCCCAAATATACACTGGAGTTGGCTTCAGGAGCCCAAAAATTGGATGAATCACACCCTGGAGTTGGCAGGAGTTGACAGTAGCAGCAGCAGGAGCCCAAATATTACATTAAAGAGACCCTGGGGTTGGCCTCAGGAGCCCAAAAATTGGATGAATCACACCCTGGAGTTGGCAGCAGCAGCAGCAGGAGCCCAAATATACACTGGAGTTGGCTTCAGGAGCCCAAAAATTGGATGAATCACACCCTGGAGTTGGCAGGAGTTGACAGTAGCAGCAGCAGGAGCCCAAATATTACATTAAAGAGACCCTGGGGTTGGCCTCAGGAGCCCAAAAATTGGATGAATCACACCCTGGAGTTGGCAGCAGCAGCAGCAGGAGCCCAAATATACACTGGAGTTGGCTTCAGGAGCCCAAAAATTGGATGAATCACACCCTGGAGTTGGCAGGAGTTGACAGCAGCAGCAGCAGCAGGAGCCCAAATATTACATTAAAGAGACCCTGTGGTTGGCCTCAGGAGCCCAAAAATTGGATGAATCACACCCTGGAGTTGGCAGCAGCAGCAGCAGGAGCCCAAATATACACTGGAGTTGGCTTCAGGAGCCCAAAAATTGGATGAATCACACCCTGGAGTTGGCAGAAGTTGGCAGCAGCAGCAGCAGGAGCCCAAATATACACTGGAGTTGGCTTCAGGAGCCCAAAAATTGGATGAATCACACCCTGGAGTTGGCAGGAGTTGACAGCAGCAGCAGGAGCCCAAATATTACTTTAAAGTGACACTGGGGTTGGCTTCAGGAGCCCAACAATTGGATGAATCACACCCTGGAGTTGGCAGAAGTTGGCAGCAGCAGCAGCAGGAGCCCAAAAAATGGCCTAAAGACATAAATATGTTTTTCACCATTTGGAAAGTGTAAAACGTGGCACCATGCTGAATCTAGTCGCATGCATCAGGCATTGGTGGGTGGAAATCCTGGCTGATCCATCCCTGATTCATTTTGACAAAGGTGAGTCTCTCCACATTTTTAGTTGACAGACGAGTTCTCCTCGCCGTAACTATGGCCCCCGCCGCACTAAACACCCGCTCAGATGGCACGCTACTTGCCGGGCAGGACAGCTTTTCCAGGGCAAACTCTGCTAGTTGCGGCCACAAATCAAGTTTGGCTGCCCAGAAGTCCAGCGGATCCTCAAGGTGTGCTGGCATGGTCATGTCAAAGTATGACATGACCTGCTGGTTGAGGTCCTGCTCCAGGTCTTCCTGCTGCTCATGAGTAGCCTCACTATGCGGGTGTTGAAAGCTACTCATTAGCGACTGAAGACTGAGGCTGCTGCTGCTGATGGAGCTGCTGCTGCTGCTCCTGCCAACCCCCCCAGCGGCCATGGCAGTGGAAGGTGAGCGCAGAGGTCCCCTCGAGTCAGACCTGCGAGAGTATGGACCATGGCGCAGATAGGCATCGGCCAACTGCCTACGTAGAATGTCTTTGTAGTAGTTGAGTTTGTCCTCCCTCTCGGTGGGTTTAAAAAATGCCCCCATTTTGTGCCGGAAGCGAGGGTCCAATAAGGTGGACAGCCAGAAGTCATCCCGCCGACAGATGGAAACAATTCTGGGGTCACTACGCCAGCACGTGAGCATGCTTCGTGCCATTTGCGCAAGTGACTCGGATGGACTACCTGTCTCCATCTCCACTGCATACTGCCACGGTGTGCCCGGGTCCTCTGTCTCGCCTTCCTCAAAAACCTCTAGCTCCTCTGGCTGCTCCTGCTCCTCCTCTCCTGTCCGCTGACTAGATAAACCAGCCATTTCGCCAAGCCTAAACTGTGTTTCGCTGGGCAACTCCTCCTCCTCCTCTTCCTCCTCCTCCTCCAGTTCAGCTCCAACGGGGTTCATGTGGCCGTAATATGTAAACGCCATGTCTCCAGTGCCCTGACCAGCCATGGTTTCCAACATGTGCTGTAGTACATGAAGCAGTGGAATCACGTCGTTCATCCCGTAATCCTGCCGACTGACAAATAAAGTGGCTTCCTCAAAGGGCCTGAGCAAACGGCAGGTGTCACGTATGAGCTGCCACTGGTTGACATTGAAGTTACACAGGGGAGTCCCCCTATCTGCTTGGATCATCAGGAAATCCGTGATGGCTTTTCTCTGTTCATATAATCGGTCCAACATGTGAAGGGTGGAATTCCAACGGGTGGAAACATCGCAAATCAGACTATGTTGGGGGATACCATTCTGACGCTGTAGCTCAAGAAGGGTGTGTTTGGCGGTGTAGGAGTGGCTGAAGTGCATGCAAAGTTTCCTTGAAGTTGTTAGGATGTCCTGCAGATGGGGGGAACACTTCAGAAACCGCTTGACAACCAGATTGAAGACGTGAGCCATGCAGGGGGCATGGGTCAGGCTTCCTTGGCGCAGCGCAGACAAAATGTTCTTCCCATTGTCGGTAACCATGATTCCCATTTTAAGTTTTCTCGGAGTAAGCCATGTTTGGATTTCCTGATGAATACATTTAAGCAGTTCCTCCCCTGTGTGACTCCGTTCGCCAAGACAAACCATGTGAAGCACTGCGTGACACCTCCGTGCCCTGCACACATGGTAGACTGGAGGGGCACTGAGACTTGAGCCTACAGTGGAGGGTGAGGAGATGGCGGAGGATGAGGAGGCCGAGTCGCACGGTGTTACAGGCCCAATGGGCAGAGAGCGCGGAGGCCGAAGCGGCGTGACCTGTCCAAGTTGCTGCTGCAAAGGGACCACATTCACCCAGTGGGCCGTAAACGACATGTACTGCCCCTGACCGTAGTTACAGCTCCAGATGTCGGCGCTGCCATGTATTTTGCTACACACCGACAGGCTCAAGGACTGGCCCACCTTCTGTTCAACAAAAGTGTGCAGCGCTGGTACTGCCTTCTTGGCAAAGAAATGACGGCTTGGGACTCTCCACCTCGGCTCGGCACAAGCCATCAGTTCTCTGAAAGGTGCAGATTCCACCACCTGAAAAGGGAGCGACTGCAGCACCAGCAACTTGGACAGGAGCACATTCAGCTTCTGCGCCATAGGATGAGTGGGCGCATACTGCTGTCTCTTGGACATGGCTTCGCTGATGGATTGCTGGCGGGATGCATGACTTGGAGGAGCAGGAGCGACAGAGGATGGGTATGACGCACAGCTGCCTTCGGCTGAGGTGCTGGAGCCTTGGCTGGCAGAAATTGGGAGCTCACTTGGTGAGGAAGCAGACTGGACCACCCCTTGGGAGCCTCGGTTCTCCCAGGTCGTTTTATGGTGACGCATCATATGTTGACGCAGGGCCGTGGTGCCAACATTTGGACCCTGGCCACGCTTCACCTTTTGCCTACATATCTTGCATGTGGCCATGTTACCCTCCTGCGGATGCCTCAGGAAAAACTGCCACACTGCCGAGTAGCTACTTTTCCCACCCCCTGGCCTCACTGATTCACTGCTGCTGTTGCCAACTCCAGGAACCCCTGCTCCACTACCTCCCGATAAGGTAGACTGCCGCACAGCAGGTGCTCTACCCCGGCCCCGGCCCTGGCCGGCTCCAGCCTTTGGAATTGTGCCCCCATGCTGACTGCTACCACCTTGCTGCCTCAGCTGCTGACTCCGGGGCAACCTGCGCCCCTCTTCTCCTGATGATGACGATGAAGCCCCTTCATCACCCGGCTCCCAAGTGCGATCGGCTTCATCGTCATCATCATCATCATCACCGAGTTGTGGCTGTACGTCACTGATGTTCGTGGATTCGTCAACAGTGTCTGGCGCAGGAGCTGGAACGCTCGCAGCACCCACGACACTGTCCACATCACTATTTGTCTGCCTAGCTAAAGAAGCCACCTCCATTTCTTGGCTGGGCAGTAGCTGCTGACTGTCCTCCTGTATCTGATCGTCCTCCTCACTAAAGAGTGGAGCTGAACCCAAAGCATAGGATACGTCGCAGGGGGAGGGAACAGCGTAGGACAGAGGCAATGGGAGGACAGGGACTGCTCTCGGGGCATGCCAACTCAGGGTTGTGTCAGAGGAACCTACCGACCCTAGACTGGGGGTCTCAGACGTAAGTTGTGATGATGTTGTTGATGAGCGCATCAACCAATCTACCACGGCAGATGCGTTACTGGTGGAGACCCGACCGCTAGCAGATACTGGCAGATTAGGTCTCTCAGCGTGACTCCTGCTGCTACTGGCCCCCAGTCTGATGCGAGCTCTGCCTGCGGAATCTTGGCCTCTGCCACTCCTCTTTTCACTTCCAGGCACTTGTCTGCCCGACATAGTCTAACTGGCGTGGTAGTAGGTGATATTTTAAGATCCCCCGGGCAGCGGTGGGTCTATATGAAACAGAATATAATGCACACCAAAAGTGAGCAGTAACACTCAGCCTCCAACAGGCCTGCTTAGTGTAAATAAGAGAGCTGCTTAGTGTAAATAAAGAGGGGTATGCTATGTTACAGAATGGGATGCCTCAACAGAAGTGCACCTGGCAGGCAGCAGTAAGCCTATGCCCAGCAAAAGTGTCTTATAATATAAATATAATAAGAGCAAATGGTTATATGGTCTTAAACAGAGGCTGCTTTAGTCACAGAATGGGATGCCCCCAAAAGAGATCCAGTAGTACTATGCCCAGAAAAAGTGTCTTTATCAGGCTAATTTCAAATATAATAAGAGCAAATGGTTATATGGTCTTAAACAGAGGCTGATTTAGTCACAGAATGGGATGCCCCCAAAAAAGATCCAGTAGTACTATGCCCAGCAAAAGTGTCTTTATCAGGCTAATTTCAAATATAATAAGAGCAAATGGTTATATGGTCTTAAACAGAGGCTGCTTTAGTCACAGAATGGGATGCCCTGGCAGGGACAAGTAGTGCTATGCCCAGCAAAAGTGTCTTTATCAGGCCTAATTTCAAATATAATAAGAGCAAATGCTTATATGGTCTTAAACAGAGGCTGCTTTAGTCACAGAATGGGATGCCCCCAAAAAAGATCCAGTAGTACTATGCCCAGCAAAAGTGTCTTTATCAGGCCTAATTTCAAATATAATAAGAGCAAATGCTTATATGGTCTTAAACAGAGGCTGCTTTAGTCACAGAATGGGATGCCCTGGCAGGGACAAGTAGTGCTATGCCCAGCAAAAGTGTCTTTATCAGGCTAATTTCAAATATAATAAGAGCAAATGCTTATATGGTCTTAAACAGAGGTTGCTTTAGTCACAGAATGGGATGCCCCCAAAAAAGATCCAGTAGTACTATGCCCAGCAAAAGTGTCTTTATCAGGCTAATTTCAAATATAATAAGAGCAAATGCTTATATGGTCTTAAACAGAGGCTGCTTTAGTCACAGAATGGGATGCCCTGGCAGGGACAAGTAGTGCTATGCCCAGCAAAAGTGTCTTTATCAGGCCTAATTTCAAATATAATAAGAGCAAATGCTTATATGGTCTTAAACAGAGGCTGCTTTAGTCACAGAATGGGATGCCCTGGCAGGGACAAGTAGTGCTATGCCCAGCAAAAGTGTCTTTATCAGGCTAATTTCAAATATAATAAGAGCAAATGCTTATATGGTCTTAAACAGAGGCTGCTTTAGTCACAGAATGGGATGCCCCCAAAAAAGATCCAGTAGTACTATGCCCAGCAAAAGTGTCTTTATCAGGCTAATTTCAAATATAATAAGAGCAAATGCTTATATGGTCTTAAACAGAGGCTGCTTTAGTCACAGAATGGGATGCCCCCAAAAAAGATCCAGTAGTACTATGCCCAGCAAAAGTGTCTTTATCAGGCTAATTTCAAATATAATAAGAGCAAATGGTTATATGGTCTTAAACAGAGGCTGCTTTAGTCACAGAATGGGATGCCCCCCAAAAAGATCCAGTAGTACTATGCCCAGCAAAAGTGTCTTTATCAGGCTAATTTCAAATATAATAAGAGCAAATGCTTATATGGTCTTAAACAGAGGCTGCTTTAGTCACAGAATGGGATGCCCTGGCAGGGACAAGTAGTGCTATGCCCAGCAAAAGTGTCTTTATCAGGCCTAATTTCAAATATAATAAGAGCAAATGCTTATATGGTCTTAAACAGAGGCTGCTTTAGTCACAGAATGGGATGCCCTGGCAGGGACAAGTAGTGCTATGCCCAGCAAAAGTGTCTTTATCAGGCCTAATTTCAAATATAATAAGAGCAAATGCTTATATGGTCTTAAACAGAGGCTGCTTTAGTCACAGAATGGGATGCCCCCAAAAAAGATCCAGTAGTACTATGCCCAGCAAAAGTGTCTTTATCAGGCTAATTTCAAATATAATAAGAGCAAATGCTTATATGGTCTTAAACAGAGGCTGCTTTAGTCACAGAATGGGATGCCCCCAAAAAAGATCCAGTAGTACTATGCCCAGCAAAAGTGTCTTTATCAGGCTAATTTCAAATATAATAAGAGCAAATGCTTATATGGTCTTAAACAGAGGCTGCTTTAGTCACAGAATGGGATGCCCTGGCAGGGACAAGTAGTGCTATGCCCAGCAAAAGTGTATTTAACAGGCCTAATTTCAAATATAATAAGAGCAAATGGTTATATGGTCTTAAACAGAGGCTGCTTTAGTCACAGAATGGGATGCCCTGGCAGGGACAAGTAGTGCTATGCCCAGCAAAAGAGTCTTTATCAGGCCTAATTTCAAATATAATAAGAGCAAATGCTTATATGGTCTTAAACAGAGGCTGCTTTAGTCACAGAATGGGATGCCCTGGCAGGGAAAAGTAGTGCTATGCCCAGCAAAAGTGTCTTTATCAGGCTAATTTCAAATATAATAAGAGCAAATGCTTATATGGTCTTAAACAGAGGCTGCTTTAGTCACAGAATGGGATGCCCCCAAAAAAGATCCAGTAGTACTATGCCCAGCAAAAGTGTCTTTATCAGGCTAATTTCAAATATAATTAGAGCAAATGCTTATATGGTCTTAAACAGAGGCTGCTTTAGTCACAGAATGGGATGCCCCCAAAAAAGATCCAGTAGTACTATGCCCAGCAAAAGTGTCTTTATCAGGCTAATTTCAAATATAATAAGAGCAAATGCTTATATGGTCTTAAACAGAGGCTGCTTTAGTCACAGAATGGGATGCCCCCAAAAAAGATCCAGTAGTACTATGCCCAGCAAAAGTGTCTTTATCAGGCCTAATTTCAAATATCATAAGAGCAAATGCTTATATGGTCTTAAACAGAGGCTGCTTTAGTCACAGAATGGGATGCCCTGGCAGGGACAAGTAGTGCTATGCCCAGCAAAAGTGTCTTTATCAGGCTAATTTCAAATATAATAAGAGCAAATGCTTATATGGTCTTAAACAGAGGCTGCTTTAGTCACAGAATGGGATGCCCCCAAAAAAGATCCAGTAGTACTATGCCCAGCAAAAGTGTCTTTATCAGGCTAATTTCAAATATAATAAGAGCAAATGCTTATATGGTCTTAAACAGAGGCTGCTTTAGTCACAGAATGGGATGCCCTGGCAGGGACAAGTAGTGCTATGCCCAGCAAAAGTGTCTTTATCAGGCCTAATTTCAAATATAATAAGAGCAAATGCTTATATGGTCTTAAACAGAGGCTGCTTTAGTCACAGAATGGGATGCCCTGGCAGGGACAAGTAGTGCTATGCCCAGCAAAAGTGTCTTTATCAGGCTAATTTCAAATATAATAAGAGCAAATGCTTATATGGTCTTAAACAGAGGCTGCTTTAGTCACAGAATGGGATGCCCTGGCAGGGACAAGTAGTGCTATGCCCAGCAAAAGTGTCTTTATCAGGCTAATTTCAAATATAATAAGAGCAAATGGTTATATGGTCTTAAACAGAGGCTGCTTTAGTCACAGAATGGGATGCCCTGGCAGGGACAAGTAGTGCTATGCCCAGCAAAAGTGTCTTTATCAGGCTAATTTCAAATATAATAAGAGCAAATGGTTATATGGTCTTAAACAGAGGCTGCTTTAGTCACAGAATGGGATGCCCCCAAAAAAGATCCAGTAGTACTATGCCCAGCAAAAGTGTCTTTATCAGGCTAATTTCAAATATAATAAGAGCAAATGCTTATATGGTCTTAAACAGAGGCTGCTTTAGTCACAGAATGGGATGCCCCCAAAAAAGATCCAGTAGTACTATGCCCAGCAAAAGTGTCTTTATCAGGCTAATTTCAAATATAATAAGAGCAAATGCTTATATGGTCTTAAACAGAGGCTGCTTTAGTCACAGAATGGGATGCCCTGGCAGGGACAAGTAGTGCTATGCCCAGCAAAAGTGTCTTTATCAGGCCTAATTTCAAATATAATAAGAGCAAATGCTTATATGGTCTTAAACAGAGGCTGCTTTAGTCACAGAATGGGATGCCCTGGCAGGGACAAGTAGTGCTATGCCCAGCAAAAGTGTCTTTATCAGGCCTAATTTCAAATATAATAAGAGCAAATGCTTATATGGTCTTAAACAGAGGCTGCTTTAGTCACAGAATGGGATGCCCCCAAAAAAGATCCAGTAGTACTATGCCCAGCAAAAGTGTCTTTATCAGGCTAATTTCAAATATAATAAGAGCAAATGCTTATATGGTCTTAAACAGAGGCTGCTTTAGTCACAGAATGGGATGCCCCCAAAAAAGATCCAGTAGTACTATGCCCAGCAAAAGTGTCTTTATCAGGCTAATTTCAAATATAATAAGAGCAAATGCTTATATGGTCTTAAACAGAGGCTGCTTTAGTCACAGAATGGGATGCCCTGGCAGGGACAAGTAGTGCTATGCCCAGCAAAAGTGTATTTAACAGGCCTAATTTCAAATATAATAAGAGCAAATGGTTATATGGTCTTAAACAGAGGCTGCTTTAGTCACAGAATGGGATGCCCTGGCAGGGACAAGTAGTGCTATGCCCAGCAAAAGAGTCTTTATCAGGCCTAATTTCAAATATAATAAGAGCAAATGCTTATATGGTCTTAAACAGAGGCTGCTTTAGTCACAGAATGGGATGCCCTGGCAGGGAAAAGTAGTGCTATGCCCAGCAAAAGTGTCTTTATCAGGCTAATTTCAAATATAATAAGAGCAAATGCTTATATGGTCTTAAACAGAGGCTGCTTTAGTCACAGAATGGGATGCCCCCAAAAAAGATCCAGTAGTACTATGCCCAGCAAAAGTGTCTTTATCAGGCTAATTTCAAATATAATTAGAGCAAATGCTTATATGGTCTTAAACAGAGGCTGCTTTAGTCACAGAATGGGATGCCCCCAAAAAAGATCCAGTAGTACTATGCCCAGCAAAAGTGTCTTTATCAGGCTAATTTCAAATATAATAAGAGCAAATGCTTATATGGTCTTAAACAGAGGCTGCTTTAGTCACAGAATGGGATGCCCCCAAAAAAGATCCAGTAGTACTATGCCCAGCAAAAGTGTCTTTATCAGGCTAATTTCAAATATAATAAGAGCAAATGCTTATATGGTCTTAAACAGAGGCTGCTTTAGTCACAGAATGGGATGCCCTGGCAGGGACAAGTAGTGCTATGCCCAGCAAAAGTGTCTTTATCAGGCCTAATTTCAAATATAATAAGAGCAAATGCTTATATGGTCTTAAACAGAGGCTGCTTTAGTCACAGAATGGGATGCCCCCAAAAAAGATCCAGTAGTACTATGCCCAGCAAAAGTGTCTTTATCAGGCTAATTTCAAATATAATAAGAGCAAATGCTTATATGGTCTTAAACAGAGGCTGCTTTAGTCACAGAATGGGATGCCCCCAAAAAAGATCCAGTAGTACTATGCCCAGCAAAAGTGTCTTTATCAGGCTAATTTCAAATATAATAAGAGCAAATGCTTATATGGTCTTAAACAGAGGCTGCTTTAGTCACAGAATGGGATGCCCCCAAAAAAGATCCAGTAGTACTATGCCCAGCAAAAGTGTCTTTATCAGGCTAATTTCATATATAATAAGAGCAAATGCTTATATGGTCTTAAACAGAGGCTGCTTTAGTCACAGAATGGGATGCCCTGGCAGGGACAAGTAGTGCTATGCCCAGCAAAAGTGTCTTTATCAGGCCTAATTTCAAATATAATAAGAGCAAATGCTTATATGGTCTTAAACAGAGGCTGCTTTAGTCACAGAATGGGATGCCCTGGCAGGGACAAGTAGTGCTATGCCCAGCAAAAGTGTCTTTATCAGGCCTAATTTCAAATATAATAAGAGCAAATGCTTATATGGTCTTAAACAGAGGCTGCTTTAGTCACAGAATGGGATGCCCTGGCAGGGACAAGTAGTGCTATGCCCAGCAAAAGTGTCTTTATCAGGCTAATTTCAAATATAATAAGAGCAAATGCTTATATAGTCTTAAACAGAGGCTGCTTTAGTCACAGAATGGGATGCCCCCAAAAAAGATCCAGTAGTACTATGCCCAGCAAAAGTGTCTTTATCAGGCTAATTTCAAATATAATAAGAGCAAATGCTTATATGGTCTTAAACAGAGGCTGCTTTAGTCACAGAATGGGATGCCCCCAAAAAAAGATCCAGTAGTACTATGCCCAGCAAAAGTGTCTTTATCAGGCCTAATTTCAAATATAATAAGAGCAAATGCTTATATGGTCTTAAACAGAGGCTGCTTTAGTCACAGAATGGGATGCCCTGGCAGGGACAAGTAGTGCTATGCCCAGCAAAAGTGTCTTTATCAGGCTAATTTCAAATATAATAAGAGCAAATGCTTATATTGTCTTAAACAGAGGCTGCTTTAGTCACAGAATGGGATGCCCCCAAAAAAGATCCAGTAGTACTATGCCCAGCAAAAGTGTCTTTATCAGGCTAATTTCAAATATAATAAGAGCAAATGCTTATATGGTCTTAAACAGAGGCTGCTTTAGTCACAGAATGGGATGCCCTGGCAGGGACAAGTAGTGCTATGCCCAGCAAAAGTGTCTTTATCAGGCCTAATTTCAAATATAATAAGAGCAAATGCTTATATGGTCTTAAACAGAGGCTGCTTTAGTCACAGAATGGGATGCCCTGGCAGGGACAAGTAGTGCTATGCCCAGCAAAAGTGTCTTTATCAGGCTAATTTCAAATATAATAAGAGCAAATGCTTATATGGTCTTAAACAGAGGCTGCTTTAGTCACAGAATGGGATGCCCTGGCAGGGACAAGTAGTGCTATGCCCAGCAAAAGTGTCTTTATCAGGCTAATTTCAAATATAATAAGAGCAAATGGTTATATGGTCTTAAACAGAGGCTGCTTTAGTCACAGAATGGGATGCCCTGGCAGGGACAAGTAGTGCTATGCCCAGCAAAAGTGTCTTTATCAGGCTAATTTCAAATATAATAAGAGCAAATGGTTATATGGTCTTAAACAGAGGCTGCTTTAGTCACAGAATGGGATGCCCCCAAAAAAGATCCAGTAGTACTATGCCCAGCAAAAGTGTCTTTATCAGGCTAATTTCAAATATAATAAGAGCAAATGCTTATATGGTCTTAAACAGAGGCTGCTTTAGTCACAGAATGGGATGCCTCACAGCAGACTTAAGATCAGTTCAGTATATATGCACAGTTAGTTAGTATAAGCAGCCTGAAAACGCTAACAAAGCCTGTCAGGCTGGATGAAAAAAAAAAAAAAACTGACAGCCTCCGATTTTCCATTCCTTTCCCTGTTTTCCGCTGACTTTCTGTCTGTCTCCTGTCTGTCTCCTGCCTGTCTCCAGCCTGTCCCTGTCTGTCCCTGCCTGTCTAACTGTCTAACTGTCTCTCCCTCAGCTACACAGCGTTCTGTCTCTCACGAATGCAATAGAGAAATGAGGCAGGAAAGCAAGATGGCCGGCCTTAAATACCGCTGTGACGTCACCGGGCTTGCTGGCTGCTGATAGGCTGCATGTGACTGTCCCAGCATACACTGCCCCAGCTTACATGTCTGGACATGTCCCGTCCGCCATCTTAGAATGCCTGTAATGTAAATGAATGGATGTTAAAGGAAAACTTCGAGCGATCGAATCGCGGGGAAATTCGGATTCGATCCGAATCGAATTTTTCCTGAAATTCTGATCGAATCCGGGTTCGTCCGGATCGATTCGCTCATCCCTAATTACGAATTCCGAGGATGTCATTTTCCATGCAGACTTTTCCGTTTAATTTTCACATGTTACAACGTAGGCTTTCGTTTTTGCCCTTTTCCCATCGTATCCTCCAACGAATCCTTTACGTTTCCCGTTCGATTCTGTTTCCCTTTTTCAAAAAATATTAGTCCAGACGGAATCCTTACGATCTTGCGCCTGCGCACTACAAACTTAACTCATTAAAATATAAAATTGTTAAAAATTTTGAAAATTTCAAATTTTAACAACTATAAAAAACAAAATACATAGCAATGGCAGGCCACTGAACATTATTCTTCATCTGTGATCCCCAACGAGTTGCGCAGCTCCTGCATCTCGCCCACCAACTGAAGGACCCTGACACTCAGTTGTGCCACTCTGGCACATGTGGTCCCTGTTAAAAAACGTAAATTAAAATATTGGTATAACCTTGTTGGGGTCATACTGCAGTGCCCCCCCCCCCCCCGTATGGTCCAAACACCTAAATCTGGACTTCAAAAGCCAGAGGGCCCTCGCCACCATGGCCCGGGTTTTGCATAGTGCCCGATTAGAGAACCCCTGGCCCGCATTCTGCAGGCAAAGAACGGGCATCAGGAGCAAGGGCGAGTGGCACATCTTGCGGTTCCTGCAACCAAATATAAAATAATTACACAAAGCAAAGGTAACCAACTAAAACAAGAACTCCTACAACAAATTAAGATTCAAGTTCAACCATCCAAATATAATTCACAAAGGACATAAGTCTAAAAAAAATATAGCAATTATATGGATGTGTGGGAAAATAAATGTTTACATGCTAAGGACTAATTAAGGTCAGCATTAAAATGCTTCTATAAGGCATACATGAAATGTATTAATTTAGGTATGCATTGCTATACAATTTATGGCCTCGGCCATGCTGATACATGCAATGCCTTGGTGCTAAAGGCACGCAGACTCCTCCACATAGCCTCAAAACATGTTCAACAATAGCAATCCGAGCCCTCAGAGGCCTCGTAAGTGGATCGGAAATGAAACGGATTTATAGGGTGGAGATCCATCGAAAATCAGCTCTCTGAATCAGACGGAAGCTCTCTGAATCAACTGAAGTTTTCTGAACGAACGGAACATTTCCGATTTTGTTTGGAAAATGATCCGAACTAACGGAAATGTTCCGATTTGCTTCCGATCATCGGAAGCGCATTCCTGAACGTTTGTGCGAGTAGAAAATGGACGAAAAAAAGCAAAAAAATGACAAACACCCACCAAAACTTTCACAGACAGCTACGGAAGTCCGGACGAATGTGTCTCTGAATCGAGCCTATTCTCTGCACCCCCAGTTTCCTAAAAGGTACTCACAGTGCCAAATTATAATGGGCCTGGTTCTATGTCCAGTGGCAGTGGATACCATCCCAAGGGGAAGAAGCAGCGGCAGAAGGAATGGTGCTGTCAGCAGCAGTTGTGGCACCAGGGTGGAGCTCCTTTTAAACCGAACCTTTAGCATGATTTATTGAAAAGCCCAAATCCTTAAAAAACGATTCCCCAGCATCTAAAATGAATATATTTTAAGTTTTTAGTCACTTACTTATTCTTTCCCCCACCCAGCTGCAACTCTGTTCAAGATTCTAAGTTACGAGCGCCGCCATCTTGACTCAAAAGCATCACAGATACTGAGGAGAGGAGAGCGGGATAAAGTACATGGGGCGGGATTATAGCTGTGCTTTGCACAGACAGAGCAGAGCTGGGGTCTGGAAAAGGACAGCAGTCCCAGAATGCAGAGCAACACAGTCAGAAGACACTTCCTGTATGCAGGCTGCCTGAAGCCCCATGAGCTGCCATCTTGGATGTTTAAAGGCTCAGAAAATGCAGTAGATGCAGGTAGGATGATTTTTAATGTGGGCAATCTGTATGTACAGGGTGTGGGAAATATATAAGATATGCTCTTATTCAGGGTGAAGGTCCGCTTTAACATCCAGTGGTCATATGTTGACCAGCCAGCTGTCTTGGACTAGTTGACAACACATAGACCTCAGACTTTCCACAATAGACAGAAGCCAATCATGCAGCGGGGCTCAGGTGGTTCCTCAGACACCATTATTCTATCACAGGAGTGACACTTCGCACTTCTAGTCAGTCTCCTATTACCTATCAATCAAGCCCATGGGTTATAAGTAGTGATGGGTGGATCCAACCAGCAAAGTTCGGAACTGTACTGCACCTCGTGTGCTCGAGCGCTCAGAGCCGAACACAGATTTCAAACAGAAACTTGTGCACACACTCGGCGTTCAGACCAGACACGGAAGAACAGCATTCAATCACCATTCTTCCTTCCCCTCTCTTCCATTGGCCCGGTGGGACATGTGATCCCGCCATATAACAGGCAGGGTCCGTTTCTCTCAGTGCCATCTTGCAGCACTGAGTTAGATAGGGAGAGGTTCCGGCTCCAACAGTTCAGGGACAGATGGGCTATATTGTTTAAAAAACTGCCATTTTCAGGGCAAACTGTAGTCAGGGATAGCGGCTAAAGTGAGAGCTAGAGTAGGGTTGGACTGTGTCGTCACTACTACTGCATTAATAGCACTGGCTTGTCACTACTGGGGCAAGGCAGTTCCATCCAGGAGTCAGTAATGCTCTATGATGACATGCCTGGCTGGGATACCATGGGCTATCCGCCTGCCCCTGCCCCTCATAGTTAGGAGGAAGAGTTAGTGGCCACAGCAAGGGAAAGCTAATCATCACTACCGCCTCCTGCATGACCAGCCATCTGCAAGTAAACATGAGCAGTGGCAGAAATACCAGAAAAACCTGCACACACCTGAGTCTCCCTTTGTCTCAGCCTGCAGCTTCACCTCCCCAACAACAAGGCCACCTGTCTCCCCCCAAAGGAATAATGTGGGAACCACACCAGCTCCAGCACCACCACTACATCATCCCAGTATTCAGCTCTCCATCCCGCAACCTTTGGAGAGAAAGCAGAAGTTGGGCCCATCTCAACCACGCGCTCTGGCCCTGAATGAGAGCATTTCAAAGTTGCTGGCCTTTGAAATGCTCTCATTCAGCCTGGTGGATGCGGACAGTTTTAACGATCTCATAGCGGTGGCTGTCCCACAATATACTGTTTCCAGCAGCCTCTACTTTTCTCACTAGGTCATCCCTGCCCTGCACGAACAGCTTGTGCACTGGGCAATGCCATTACTTCCAGTCTCCACCCTACAACTGACACGTGGACAAGTATGCACGGGCTGGGGCATTACATCTCTTTAACTGCCCATGGGGTGAATGTAGTTGTGGCTGGGACTGAGGCAGGAAGCACTGTGGAGCAGATCTTTCCACCATTCAGAATTGCAGGACATCAGTCGGCGCCTCTTGTAGCCTCCTCCTCCTACTCTGCTTCCTCCTCAAGCAGTCAGCGGAGCCCCTGCACCACCAATTTGAGTACTGCCATGGGGAAATGGCAGCATGTGGTGCTAAAGCTCATCTGTCTGGTCAAAAGACCCCACACCACCCAGAAGCTGTGGACCGGCATCCAAGACCAGATAGATGAGTTATTCCTGCCGTTGGACCTGAAGCCTGGCAAGGTGGTGTGCGACAATGGGACAAACCTTGTAACAGCCTTGGGCAGAGGCTGGTTGATGCACATCCCATGCCTAGTCCATGTACACAACTTAGTAAGGTAGAGCTTTCCTTGCCCATTATTCGGGGATGCCCAAGCTGCTACACAAAGTGGTGGGTTGCTGGACCAACAGCGGCCAGGAACGCCAAGGTCCAACCAGAGGACAGCTTTGGAGGAATTGGAGAAGGAGGGGGAAGCAGAATAATTTCTCTCACAGCAGAGTGGCACTCAGCACAGCTCATGGGCTTCACTGGAGTGTGGCTGCAGGAAAATTCAGGAGGAAAAGGAGGGGACACCTGACACTGAGGACAGCTTTTTCTTGATGCAGCCTGGCTCACATGAGCCACTACATGCTCCAGTGCCTGAGCAATGACCACAGAGTTGCCCACATAGTCACCAGTACTGATTACTGGGTGGCCATCCTGCTTGATCCCTGCTATAAGTACATCACCTCTTTGATTCCAACACTGGAGAGGGATTGAAAAATGAGTACAAACACAAGCTGGTGGACGCACTACTGGCAAAGTTCCTTGCTGACTTCGGGGGCTCAGTGGCGTCACGAGGAGGGGTAGGAGGAAGAGTAGCCAGTCACCAACGCAGCAGGGGCACCGGCAGCACCTCAGAGGGGTGGGTGAGCATGGCCACAATGTGAAACTTATTCCATTGTCCACAACACCCACCAGCATTGGATACAGTCCGTAGTATCAGGAGAGAGACTTTGACTCGCATGGTGGATGACTACCTGTCTGCGCATCTCCTGGTAGTGCGTGATGGCTCCTCTCCATTCAATTTCTGGGTCGCTAAACTGGACATGTGGCCAGAGCTTGCCCTCTATACCTTGGAGGTGCTGGCCTGCCCTGCGGCAAATGTCCTATCAGAACATGTGCTCAGCACTGCAGGGGGTGTCATTACTAGAGATGAGCGAACCGGTTCGGACGAACCGGAATTCGCTCCGAATTTCAGGAAATATTCGATTCGGCACGAACCCGAATATTTTGTGGTTCGTGCCGATCGAATTTTTCCTGAAATTAAAAAAAAAAAAGCATTTTTGCCGGCATGGTGGGAGCGGGCCGGCCGGCTCCGCTGTCAGCGGAACCGGCCGGCCCGCTCCGCTGTCAGCGGAACCGGCCGGCCCGCTCCCACCATGCCGGCATTTCAAAAAAAAGCAAACACTTACCTGCAGGTCCGGAGCGTGGAGGCCGGCGCCGCTCTCAGCTGTCATCTGAGGGCGCGTCATCAGAGCGCCCTCTGATGACGCGCCCTCAGATGACAGCTGAGAGCGGCGCCGGCCTCCACGCTCCGGACCTGCAGGTAAGTGTTTGCTTTTTTTTGAAATGCCGGCATGGTGGGAGCGGGCCGGCCGGTTCCGCTGACAGCGGAGCGGGCCGGCCCGCTCCCACCATGCCGGCAAAAATGCTTTTTTTTTTTTTTTTTTTTTTTTTTAAATGCCGGCATGGTGGGAGCGGGCCGGCCGGCTTTACCGGCCCGCTGACAGCGGAACCGGCCGGCCCGCTCCCACCATGCCGGCATTTATGATGGGGAACTTCGTAAAAGTTCGATTCGGCCGAACCCGAATTTCTTTGTGAAATTCGGCGAATCGGCCGAATCGAACTTTTCAAAAGTTCGCTCATCTCTAGTCATTACCGTCAAGAGGATCCGTCTATCCACAGTCAATGTGGGCAGCCTTACATTCCTTAAGATGAACCAGGCGTGGATCTCAAGGGACTTGTCTGTGCCAGTACCTGAGTGACTAGTTAAAGTGTTTGCTACCTCCTCCTCCACCTCTTACACCCCCCCCCCGACCTCTGACATTTGAAAAAAAAAAAGCTATATTTTATTCTATTTATTAGATTGATGTATATATTTATAGATTGATGTATATATTTATAGATTGATGTATATATTTGTGTATATATTAATTTATTGATGTATCGATTAATTTATTGATGTATATAGCAGGCACAGCTTTTAATATTGATAACTGAGTGTGCTGCCTGATCCGTCAAGCTACTAGAAGCTACTAGAAGCTACTAGAACATGGGCCAAACCAAATTGACAAGGGTCATAAGAAATAATATTTTATTAAATGTTACACTATAGCAAAAATAAAAACACACATGCAACACAAAGACACTGTTAAAATCAATTAATCCACTATTCCTGTGATGCTAAAATACTTGGCAATCCATATTATAGAAGACCACAAGGTATCAAAAAGTACAAATAGAAATCAGTATTAAATAGCTCCACAAATAGCCCCCCCCCAAAAAAATATATATATATTTTTATACATTTCTAATTATTCAATTGAGTGTCCAATTACTCCACTTAGTGCAAAAAAAAATATAAAAAGTAATAACTACAAATAATTCATCAAGACCATAAACCTGTGCAATCAATCAAATCTAAAGTGCAAATGCTAGATAAGAAGGCTATATTCACCAAGTAAAGCAGGGGATGAGACCCACCCAATACAATGCAGAGGGCTGTTTAAGGGAGCTGAGGTAGTAAGCAATCACTGGAAAGACAAAGCAAAGATCATACTATCCTTGTGGTGACTAACGTGACTAATCATCAGGCAGTGGATTGAAGGCAGGAGACCCCACGCGTTCCGCCGATCCGCTACGGCTTCTCCAGGGGTGCTGTCTCTTTGAATGGTGTCTCCTTTTATGTGGCATGGCAGAGAATTGTTTTCCTGTATGAGGGTTACATATTTCCATCATTTTTTCCACCAAGGGACAGATGGAACAATGTCCACATGGCGAGCAGCCCTTCACATTTCTCGGAGGCAACCAAGATGTCTGTTGGCTTTCAAAATGGCTATGGCATAGCCTGTCACGTAGATTTCGGGCTCGTTTGGCTATCATCTTTGGCCCTTCCGGTAGCCAAGGACAAATATCGACGTCGCTCTTGAGGACGTTCCAGTGGCGTTCTAGGATTGTATATAGATCCCTCCACTGCTTGTTGTAATTAGTAGTGAAGCTGATTTCTCGACTCTCGGGTCATCGTCGGCTATGTAGAAGTTGATTACGATCCGCGTGTTTCGCCCTATTCAAGGCCCTATGTATTACTTGCCGTGGATAGCCTCGATCTGAGAACCGCTGTGATAGTTTAGTTGCTTCTTTATCAAAGTCCTGATCTTCCGAGCAGTTCCGCTTAATCCGAAGAAATTGTCCAGTCGGTATTCCCTTTTTCAAAAACACTTGATGGAATGATTGGTAATGTAAGAGGCTATTGCAGGAGTGCTTTTCTGATATAAGGTAGTCCCGAGTGTATCATTCTCCAACCCTCTTATGATTAAGTCCAGAAAGTTCACCTGAGAAGCAGAGATTTCGGAGGTTATCTTTATGTGCAGATCATTGGAATTGAGGTCAGAAACAAATTGTTCACATTCAGAGGTAGACCCCTGCCATAAGATGAAGATATCATCTATGAACCCGATACCAGGCGATGATATTGCCATGGTATCAGCTCAAGGGGTCCCCAAAGACCCACTCCCTCTCCCACCAACCCAAGAACACGTTGGCCACTGAGGGAGTACAGCGGGCCCCCATGGCCACCCCCATCTTCTGCTTATAATGTCTACCATCAAATACAAAATGGTTATGGCCCAAAATAAATTGTAACAACTGGACAATGAAGGTTTGTTTGGCCATCGAGGTACCAGATCCCATGTTTAGAAAATATTTTGTCGACCTAATAGCATACTAATAATATTATTATTTTATGGTATTTGTGGAGTTGTGCCCCTTTCTTATGACCCTTGTCAATTTGGTTTGGCCCTTATTTATGTATATATGTATATATTTGTATATGTCAATGGATGAATTTATTTCTTTAATTTTTTGTTTTCTGTTATTGTTTTGAGTTATTTCCCCAGCCCATTTTGTGCAGTGCAATCGCCCTGGTATTCGTCCCCTCCAATTTGGCCCGTAAAACACCCGTAAAAAAAAAAATATTTTGTTTTTTTCATTAATGTATGTATTTTTTGAATCTTTTGGTTTTCTGTTATTGTTTTGAGTACTTTCCTTAGCTATTTTGTGCAGGGCAATTGCTCAGCTGCCCCCCCCCCCACTAATTAGGCCTCCAGCACCCCTAAAAAAACTAATATTTACATTTTTTCTTTACTGCTGTATATCTTTAATTTTTTCAGTTTTCTGTTATTGTTTTGAGTACTTTCCCAAGCCCATCTTGTGCAGGGCAATCACCCAGGTGTTCAACCCCCCCCCCCCAAATTAGGCCTCCAACACCCGTAAAAAACTAATATTTTAATCTTTTCCTTTATTGGTGTATTTCTTAAATTTTTTTTGTTTTCTGTCATGATTTGGAGTACTTTCCCTAGCCCATTTTGTGCATGGCAATCGCCCAAATTAGGCCTCCAATGTGAGGAATGTGGACTCCGGTTTCTGACTCAAGGAAAGGTAAGTTTCTTTCTTAGTATTTTTTACTGCCGTGCCTTCCATGGTCGCATTTAAGGCAGGTGGGCACACAGAGGCACACTTAAGGGGTCCATCAGGGGCCTAACTATGGGGTCTGTGACTGCACCTGGGTCCAGGAGGTCAGGGGCCGCATCATTGTTGCTCCTCCACCTTATTTATCATATTTGTGCTCACTTGCCATCTTTTAGAAAAAGGATGCACCATTAATTTCTTCTTTCAAGTGAAACAAAACCCACCAATGGCTGGCCTGGGTTCTAAAAGCATCCAGAGTCGACAGCTGGGTTTCCCTACATTGCATCCCAAATTGGGATACCCTGCTGAGTGAAACCCCACAGGTCGCTGATACTCCAACAACAGTAGTCCAACAGCACATGCACGGGCTCTCAATCAATGAGAGCTGCCTGCTATGACTATTCCTTTGGTGGCTCTCTTTGCTTAGAATGGGGAGCATTCGCTGCCCCATCCCCTGCGTCATGCACATGCTCCCGACTCAGCCATTCATAAATTTTGGTGCGGGAGCATACATGAGGCCGGGGATGCAGGGTATGCATCAGTGCACCCTCACGATTTAAGTCAATGAGAGCAGTTTGCCAAAATTGGTAAACACAGCAAGCAGTTCTCATTGGCCACGCATGCACCATTGGAATGCGGAAGAGATGAGTTATTTGGGGCATTCAGTGGGGTTTCACACAACAGGGCATCCCATTTCGGGTTGCCCAAGGGGAACGGAACAGAACCTGGGAAAGTCAAATACCCGGGGTTTGTTCCAATATAAGCCGCCTGATCACCTCTACCAGGGGGCATTCTGGTTTGGGATGCCCCTCTGTCTGAAACCTCCCCGGTATGGTTGCCACGCCAACAAGCCAACGGCACATGCATGCATTAGACACATTTGACCTTTGATAAACTAGTTACTTGTGGGCACACGTTGCATTGCACTCTTTTGTGCTTTAATAAACCAGTTACTTGGCACACCTTGCATTATGTTTTTGATAAACCAGTTACATGTGGGCACACCTTGCATTATTCTTTTTTTTGAGCTTTGATAAACTAGTTATTTGTGGGCACACCTGTTACTTGGTACACCTTGCATTAGATCCTCTAGGGTTTTGATAAGCCAGTAACTTGGCACACATTGCATTGTATTATTTTGAGCTTTGACAAACTAGTTACTTTTGGGCACACCTTGCATTAGTCCCTCTTAGTCTATGATAAACTAGTTACTTGGCACACCTTGCTGGCATTATAATCTTTTGAGCTTTGATAAACTCGTTACTTGTGGGCACGCCTTGCATTAAACCCTTTTGTTCTTTGATAAACCAGTTGCTTGGCACACCTTGCAATAGACCCTCTTGGATTTTGATAAACCAATTAATTGGCACACCTTGAATTACACCCTCTAGGGCTTTAATAAACCAGTTAACTAGCACACCTTCCATTATACTCTTGTAGGGACACCTGGCATTAGACCCATTTGAGCTTTGATAAAGTAGTTAATTGTGAGCAAGCCTCACATTAGACCCATTTGAGCTTTGATAAACATGTTTCTTGTGGGCGCACCTTGCATTGTACTCTTTTGTGCTTTGATAAACCAGTTATTTGGCACACCTTGCATCATACTCTTTTGGGCTTTGATAAACCAGTTACTTGACACACCTTGCATTAGATCCTCTTGGTTTTTGATAAACCAATTACTTGTGGGCACACCTTGCATTAGAACATTTTGGTCTTTAATAAACTATTTACTTGGCACAATTTGCATTATACCCTTTGATAAACTAGTTACTTACGGCATACCTTGCAAAAGACCCTCTTGGGCTTTGATAAATCAGTTACTTGTGGGCACACCCTGCATTATACTCTTTGGAGACAAATGAAGACTTCACAGTGCATTGTTATTTTCTAGATGGCAACATAAACCTACTGTTCACTCATTATGCCTTCAACATGGATGCTGGAAGCTGAAATGTACAGACACCTTATGAAGTGAGATGATATATACCAAAACAGTGCCTTCAATGTAAAGCATGAGTGCTTAAAAATAATTTTCATAATAAACAGTCAAACGACTCTTACATTTGTATGCTCTGTTACAACCTTTTTCATTTCATTTTCAATTTCTTTTCTTTATTTCCCTAAGCCCTTCATTTGTCAGAGGTGGTTTATTCATATGTGAGGAAGAATGAATTAATGCAATCCAAAAATACCTTCTCATATTCTCTTCACTTCATTAAATGTAAGAGTCCACAGGAATACAAAATTTTAATCTGATTGGATTCAATATAAATTTAACAATTATCTCCACAACCTTGTCAAAGTTCAAGAACATCACTTAGGAGGTCTTCACAAATCATAGACATACATCGGCTTCCACTTGATGAATTACCATGCCAGTGCCTTTTTGTGCCATCATCTTTAGCATATTCCACTTGCTTTCCAACTATGCTGTCCACAACCTCTCTTGGCTCTCTTTACTCTGGAGGAGAGTCATTAGAGTCAGGCATGATGTGAAGATCTCCTTCTTTATAATCATCTAAAAGCTGATACAGGGTATTTTTCATATCTTATATAAAACCATGTGGTCTTGTTAAAACCCTTCCTCGACATTCATCTTTGGAACCAACTTCCATTTCAAACATATGTTCCACAGCTTTACCAATTGTGTCAGCCAAATCAACATCGCTTATCCTGGATGAAGAAACTCTGTCCGGAAGTACTTTAAGAGCAAACACCCTTTCATCCTTGTGGAGTTCTAGTCCATAAACACAGTCAAACCCATCATACTTAATAAGGTAGAGGGGATGGTTGACTGGTACTACTGGGTTGACTGGATCTACAACAGTTCTTTCCATTGTGCTATTGGACCACTGGCCTCTTTCCAATCATGTTATATCCTGCAGCCAACAATGTTTCTCCCAGGCTAAGAAATTGGTTTGCTTGGTCCCATGTTATCGCAATGTTTCTTTTGAGAGGGCCTTTTCTTGTTTGCTGAAACACCTGCATGTGCCGCATCAGCTCTAGATCGCTGTGTTACTTACTTGTTGGCACCACCCGCATGCTACTTACTGGGGGTTTGAAACTACTACTCACCATCACCTGCATTGTAAATACTGTGTGTTTGATACATCTACTCACATCTGGCCATCACCAGCATTGTAAATAATGAGTGTTTGATACTACTACTTATCCTCTGGCTATCACCTGCATTGCAAAATGCTAGGTGTTTGAGACTCATACTCACCTCTGGCCATCACCTGCATTGTAAATATTGTGTGGTTGATACATTTACTCACCTCTGGCCATCACCTGCATTGTAAATATTGGGTGTTTGATACTACTACTCACCTCTGACCATTACCTGCATTGTAAATTTCGGGTGTTTGATACTACTTCTCCCCTCTGGCCATCACCTGCATTGTAAATACTGTGTGTTTGATACATTTCCCCTCTGGCCATTACCTGCATTGTAAATGCTATGTGTTCGATAAATCTACTTACCTCTGGCCATCATCTGCATTGTAAATATTGGGTGTTTTATACTACTACTCACCTCTGGCCATCACCTGCATTGTACATACTGGGTTTATCATAAAAATATAAAAGTCATCTGTGCCAAATTTTATTGCAGTCAGTGGGCATTGACAACATCTTCTCTTTGTCCATTAAAATGCACGTCCAGGGCTTGCCAGCTACTTGGCACATTTTAAAAATATCTGACTGTTCCTCTTAATTGTATATCCATGGACAGGCAGCTACTGTGCCACATAGAAAAAATATATGCTAATTGTCCTTTTTATAGCACATCCAGGGACAGGCAGTTTTAAATGGTAATTTCACTTTTGATGGTGTTTTTAAAAGTTTCTATTATAGTTTGCCAAAATAATGTCTTCAATTTTTTTTCTATTTATTTGCAACTATTGTGTTATAAAAGAAAAAAGTTTTCCCCAGCAACAATATGTTAACCTTAGCAGTCCAGATCAAGACTTCTTCATCTTGGCTTGCTAATAATATGCTTGGCTAATGCAGCTATGATTTAGCCCCTTCTGCTGTAATTCAACTTCTTCAGATAGAAGGAATCACAGTCTTGTGTTCCATTAGCTAAAGGGTTACCAGATGCGTTGGGAGGTCATTACTGCTGCTTGACAAAGTTGATGATAACCTCAACTGTTACATTGGACAAATTGTAGGACTTTTAGTCAGTAGTTCCCAGTGTAGCAACACAGAGCCCCAGGTATATGGAAATTTTAGAAACCACATGTAGAGAAGTAAATCACAAGTATAGGGGCACAATCCTAACGCAAATGATTATTTTATGTTCCAAAAGAGAAGAACACTAAGGCAGAACACCAAAAATCTGCCACAAAGGGAATTTTCCTTTGTGCTGGGGGCCCAGTCTGTAGATAGGGGTGTCCCTTCACACCCTGCAATCCACGGAGTTGTTTATGTAGGCATCCCGGTGGTGGCAGTCTGTGGCAGAAGAGAATGGCAGCTGAGAAGAGAAGCTTCCCCTCACAAAAAATAAATACATATATAAATGAAAGATGAAACTAAAAACAAATAAAGTAAAAAAATATTTTTTAACAGGTGTCAAAGGTACGGGGGGGTGGGGAAGGTAGATGTGGCGGTGTAGATGGAAGAAATTGAGGTAGCCAACACTCACTCAACTGCACGCTTAGGTGCTGGCAAGGCAAAAGCCTTGATTCAGAGACACATTCGTCCAGACTTCCGTAGCTGTCTGTGAAAGTTTTGGTGGGTGTTTGTCATTTTTTTGCTTTTTTTCGTCCATTTTCTACTCGCACGAACATTCGGGAATGCGTTTCCGATGAACGGAAGCAAATCTGAACATTTCCGTTAGTTCGGATCATTTTCCAAACAAAATCGAAAATTTTCTGTTCGTTCAGAAAACTTCCGTTGCTGGGATGGGTTTCTGTCTGATACAGAGAGCTGATTTCCGACGGATCACCACCCTATAAATCCGTTTAATTTCCGATCCACTTACGAGACCTTTGAGGGCTCGGATTGCTATTGTTGAACATGTTTTGCATGTATCAGCATGGCCGAGGCCATAAATTGTATAGCAATGCATACCTGAATTAATACATTTCATGTATGCCTTATAGATGCATTTTAATGCTGGCCTTAATTAGTCCTTAGCATGTAAACATTTATTTTTCCACACATCCATATAATTGCTATATTTTTTTAGACTTATGTCCTTTGTGAATTATATTTGGATTGTTGAACTTGAATCTTAATTTGTTGTAGGAGTTATTGTTTTAGTTGGTTACCTTTGCTTTGTGTAATTATTTTATATTTGGTTGCAGGGACTGCAAGATGTGCCATTCCTGCCCTTGCTCCTGATGCCCGTTCTTTGCCTGCAGAATGCGTGCCAGGGGTTCTCTAATCGGGCACTATGCAAAACCCGGGCTGTGGTGGCGAGGGCCCTCTGGCTTTTGAAATCCAGATTTAGGTGTTTGGACCATACAGGGGGGGGGGGGGCACTGCAGTATGACCCCAACAAGGTTATACCAAAATTTTAATTTACGTTTTTTAATAGGGACCACACGTGCCAGAGTGGCACAATTGAGTGTCAGGGTCCTTCAGTTGGTGGGCGAGATGCAGGACCTGTGCAACTCGTTGGGGACCGCAGATGAAGAATAATGTTCAGTGGCCTGCCATTGCTATGTATTTTGTTTTTTATAGTTGTAAAAATTTGAAATTTTCACAATTTTTAAAAATTTTATATTTTATGATGGTATAAAAAAAATGTTACATTGTCATTTCATTTACAAAATACATTAACACAAAACTAATGGGCCCAGAAATATTTAAAGATGAATATTCACATGACCGAGAAGTGATTTGGGTAAGTTTTAGGGGGCTAAAATGGAAGAAGAACCTAACCAAGAAGTGGTTTGGGTGAGATTTAAGGGTCCAAAAGGGAAGATGGAGGATAGTGCTAAGTGGTTTGGGTGAGCTTTAAGGGTCCAAAAGAGAAGATGGAGGACAGTGCTAAGTGATTTAGCTAAACATTGTAGTAGAAGTGAGGGTGGCAAATATGTAGGCGAGCACTTTAATGAGTTAAGTTTGCAGTGCGCAGGCGCAAGATCGTAAGGATTTCCGTCTGGACGAATATTTATTGAAAAAGGGAAACAGAATCGAACGGGAAACGTAAAGGATTCGTTGGAGGATACGATGGGAAAAGGGCAAAAACGAAAGCCTACGTTGTAACATGTGAAAATGAAACAGAAAAGTCTGGATGGAAAATGACATCCTCGTATTCGTAATCTGCAGTAGTTTTTTTTGTCTCTCTGAATCGAGGCTAAAGTCCTGTGGGATCTACATCTGGTTTATCTTCCGGAATGTAAGGATGTTCACGTTGGCAGTGGATAGATTGATTTTCATGTCGGTGATGAAAACATGTTCTGAAAGGACACTTTCCATAGGGTAGATGAGCACCTCCAAGACATAGAGGGCAAGCTCTTGCCACATGTCCAATTTACCGACTTGCCTGCTGGAACTTCACTATTGCCTGCTGCTGCTGCTCACACACCCTTTCCAACATACAATATTTAAAGTGGAATTTCACCTGGTTGGCAAATCAACTATGAGACACTTGGTGGGAAGGCCAAACTTCCTCTGCGGTGCAGACAGGCTAGCAGCAGCAAGGTGTGAATGCCCAAAGGACACACACATGGCACACACTTTATGCAGCAGCTCCAGCATGTCTGAATAATGGGCAAAGAATCTTCGCACTATCAAGCTGAGCATGTGCGCCAGCCAACAGTTGTGCCACTACCCAGCTGCAACTAGGTTCTGCCCATTGTCACCCATTGACATCACTTTGCCTGGCATTAGGTTCAGCAGCAGCAACCACTCATGTGTCTGCTCCTGGATGCCAGCCCACAGCTTCTGGGTGGTGTGTGGTCTTTTGCCCAGGCAGATTAGTTTCAGCACTGCCTGCTGCTGTGTCCTCAAGGCTGGACACAAAATTGTGGTTTGATAATGATGTTTTGTGGGGCAGCCATGAGATTTTTATTAACACCACACTCTAAGTAACTGAGATAACCACAAGATTTTCAAAGCTCTCCCTCTTCACCAGCTGGAATGGGAGCTTTTGAAATGAACGCAATTTTCAAATGCTCGCATTTAAGACCAAGGCTCGTGGGTGAGCACCGGTAATCTCACATCCTCCGTTTTGGGGGGAGATAGGTGGCCTTGTTGTAAAGGCGGCAGTAGAGGCTGAGACAATGGAAGCATCAGCGAGAGCTGCAGGTGTTTGCATGTACTTATTTTAATTATATAATTTTTAATAATACTAATAATGCCAACTTTTGTTTTGCTTTGCAGTTCTCTGTTGATGGACATCGTGCAGAGATTTCCCTATCTTCAGTGCAAATGACCTGTATCCTCCTCCTCCTCCTGGGAATTGTGATTTCATTTCATGTCATTTGGGAACTCCACCAGTAGTGCCTCCGCCAGGTTGCATTTGTACTCTTTAATTTTTCTCTCATGCTCCAGTGGTGTAATCAAGGATGTGATGTTATCTTTATAGCGGGATCCAGCAGGGTGGCCATCCAGTAATTGGCTCTGGTGACTATGCGGGTAACTCTGTGATCAGATTTCCTGTGATGGTCCGCTGTCCACATCCTAATCCTCCAACACAAGTTGTTGGCCATCTGGGAACCCCTATGTCTGCAACTGGGACAGGTGGGTGGCCCTCAGAATCCAAGCTAGAGTAGGCCCTGCTGATTTGAAGAAGGGTGAAGTTGAGGGCTCTGCAGAAGTAGAATGGAATGCCGACGAGGGGACAAGGGGGAAGGAAAAAAAGAAGAAATATATATTAATAATCCTAACAATGTATTTCTGTTTGCTTTGCAGGTTCCTGGGTATAGACGTGGTAAATATTATTATTCTGTGTCCCATACTCCTGCAATTTTTTGTTTTTCAGTGACAAAGAAGGCAATAGCAATCTGTTAATACAATACAACAATAATAATACTAAGGGGGTTATTAAGAACGGATAGCGCCAGGTAGTGCTTCGTAGCGGCAGGCAGAGTCTGGTGAACGTCGGGCGCCTTACGCCTCTATGCTACAGTGGCCAGCTTTAGAGTGCCAATGCTGTGTGTGTAGCTTTTTCTTGAATATGGTGTTGAGCACCGAGTGCCAGACACACTGAGCTGGTGCTACCTCTCACTCGCTGCAGCACTGTACTGTTTTTAGAGTACCCAACATACATCACATTCATCAATGCCAGCCAGGTTACTAGAGCAACTGAGACGCTCTGTTACAGCGCCCAATACCCACTTGCAGTGTCTACTAGCAGTCGCTCTAAGCGCTGCTATACAGACGCTCATCTGGAAAAAGCTATTCTGTGAGTACTCCCCTGTAGAATTGTTTTTATTTTTGCATGGCACGGCCCGCTTCGGTATTCATAACAGTTGGGTTATTCTGCCACAAGGTGGCGCAGTCGTACTGCAGAAAAGCTGTGGCTTGTTCCGGCTCCCTATAAAAACGGGCTTAACCATAGATTCCCCCAGCATACACAAGCAGTGAGACAAGAAGCCGGGAGAGAATAAGTAAAAAATGTGCAAAAAGGTCAAAAAAACCCAATTAACTTGAAACAATCACCATAAAGAGGATAACGATAACAAGGGTGGGGCGAAGCGGGCCGTGCCATGCAAGAATAAAAACAATTCTACAGGTGATTACTCACAGAATTGCTTTTTTCTTTATTGCATGGCACGGCCCGCTTCGGTATTCATAACAGTTGGGACATCCAAAAGCAGTGTCCAGAGTAGGGTGGGATCCCCAAAGAGTAACGGCCAGTAGTTCAAGTCACTACCGCCTGAAGCACCTTGCGGCCAAAAGCAGCATCCGCTGAGGCCTTAACATCAACCTTGTAAAACTTTGAAAAAGTATGAACAGAAGTAGCGGCCTTGCAAACTTGTTCAACAGAAGCTTGGTGCTGAAAAGCCCAAGAAGCACCAATAGCACGAGTGGAATGAGCAGTAATCCTAAAGGGAGGTTCCTTTCTCTTAGCAGAATAGGCTTGAACCACCGCCTGACGGATCCACTTGCTGATAGTGGATTTAGCCGGAGGCAAACTCTTTCTAGGTCCCGAAGTGAGAACAAAAAGAGCATCAGACTTCCTGAAAGGCTCAGTGGCGACCAAATAAAACTTCAGAGCCCTGACCACATCCAGGGAGTGCAGAGTCCGCTCCTTGGAATTAGCAGGAATAGGACACAATGAAGGCAAGACAATGTCCTGATTAAGATGAAAGGCAGACACAACATTTGGCAGGAAGTCCGGCTTGAGCTGGAACACCTTATCCTGATGTCTCTCAAAATAAGGAGGTTTGATGGAAAGTGGCGCTAGCTCAGAAACTTGCCTTACAGAAGTAATAGCCACCAGAAAGGCTACCTTAAGAGTCAGAATAGACAAGGTAGCTTCACAAATTTGCTCAAAGGGAGGCCCTTGCAGAGCAGACAACACCAGATTAAAATCCCAAACTGGTAGCAAAGGCTTACGGGGTGGACGCACATGAGAAACACCCTGGAAAAAGGTTTTAACCAACCGGTGATTGGCAAAAGATTGCCAGAGCTGAAACATGGCCTTTTAGGGTACTAAGTTGAAGGCCCTGATCCAAACCATGTTGCAAGAGTTCCAGAATCCTGGGAATAGAAAACACCCGACAGGGAAGAGACTTGGACTCCAGGTAATGTAAGCATGCCAGACCCTGTAATAGATAAAGGATGAGGACTTCTTCCTGGCCCGAATCATGGTATCAACAACAGAAGCAGACAACCCCTTTTTCATCAATATGGAGGTTTCAGCAGCCAAGCCGTTAAAGCCACAGTTTGTAAATTGGGATGGCGTAGCTGCCCCTGGGTGTGAAGATCTGGATCCCTGGGCAGGACGTGCCGGTCTACTGCCAACCGCATGATGTATGCGATCCAAACTCTTCTTGGCCAACAAGGGGCCACCAGTATGGCTGGTACCTGCTCCTGGGCTATCTTGTGCATGACCCTGCCCAGGAGAGGAAACGGAGGGAACACATAGAGAAGCTGAAACTCCATCCAAGGTATTGCCAAGGCATCCGTGGCGAAGGCCAGAGGCTCCTGAGACAGAGAGACAAATCTGGGAAGTTTGTGATTGTGACAGGGCGCAAACAGGTCCACGTCCGGCTGACCCCAGCGGTGACAGAGGGAGAGAAACACCTTGTTGTTGAGAGACCACTCCCACAGACGAGACGTCCCCCTGCTCAGGGAGTCCACCACCTGGTTCTCCACCCCTGGGATGTAGACCGCTGAGATGCAGGGAACATGCTGTTCCGCCCAAGACACCCAGGGACCCAGGGACACTTCCTTGAAGGCTCGCTTGCTCCGAGTCCCTCCCTGATGGTTGATGTAGGCAACCGCCGTCTGGTTGTCTGAGCGAATCTGAACAGCTCGACCCAGGAGGTGAGTGGATAGGCAAGAAAGAACCAACCTGATCGCCCTCAGTTCCAGAACGTTCATGGAAGCATGGGCCTCTTGTGGGCCCCACTGACCCTGGAACTTCAAGGACTTCCAGAAGCCTCCCCAGCCGGGACTGGCATCCGTGGTGATCGTTTCCCAGCACGGGGGCAGGAAGGACCTGCCCCCCAGAAGGTTCCTTGAGTCCAGCCACCACGAGAGAGACTGTCTGGCTAGGGGAGACAAAACAAATTCCTGATCTAGGGACACAGGGTCCAGATCCCAAACTGACAAGAGGTGCAACTGAAGAGGTCTCATGTGAAACTGAGCAAAGGGGACTGCCTCGAAGCAGGACACCATCAGGCCCACCAACTGCATCCCCTGACGGATGGAGAGATGAGAACACGACAGCAGAGCCTGAGCCTGCAGCTGAAAACCCTCCACCTTCTGCTGAGGAAGGAAGACCTCGACCTGAGAGGTATCCAGAGTCATGCCCAGGAAGGTCCTCACCAATGACGGGGACATAGAAGACTTGGGATAGTTGATCACCCAGCCGAAAGACTCCAGAGTGGATGTCACCATTTGAGTGTCCCGCTCGGCCTGAGGAAAAGAATCGGCCACAATCAGGATGTCGTCCAGGTAAGGAATGATGCAGATGCCCTGGTTTCTTAGCAGAGCCATCACTCCCGCCAGCACCTTGGTGAACACCCGAGGTGCCGAGGTGATACCGAAGGGTAGAGCCACAAACTGGTAATGCTGATCCTGCAGCTCGAACCTTAGAAATCTCTGATGACCTGGAAAGATAGGCACATGAAGATAAGCATCCTTGATGTTCACAGTGGTCATGAAGTCGCCCAGGCAAAGGGTACCGACAGCAGAGCGTCTCCATGCAAAAATGCTTGAATCTGACAAATTTGTTGAGGCTCTTCCTGACCACTGTGGACATCAAGGATGCTTATCTTCATGTGCCTACCTTTCCAGGTCCAGAATGGGCCTCAGAGAGTGATCCTTTTTGGGGACCGTGAAAAGATTGGAATAGTACCCTTGACCTCTTTCTTGATGAGGCACTGAACGAATGCCTCTGGGCTCTAACAGGCAATGAACTGCCAGAAGCAACCCCTGAGCGGACAGAGGGTTTAAAGACATCCGGGATCTGATGAATCTTGGGGGGGGCCAGGCTGCAAAATCTTGTAACCGAAGGACACTACCTCCTAAATCCACGGTCTGAGACATGAAGCCTCCAGACGTGAGCAAAGAGCCGAAGCCGTCCCCCCACACAGATGGGTGAGGGCGCCCCTTCATGCCTGAGGGGGCTTGGGAGAGAGTTTGGGCTTAGGGTTCCAGGAGAGACCAGGACGACCACAGGTTCTGCCACGGCCCCAAGAATCTCTGTGACCACTGGAGAGGAGGGAGCCACGGCCCCCTCTGGGAATGTGAAAGGAAGGGAGGAGGGCAGAGGACCCCCAAAAGGGCCGAGACTGCCTCCTACGCTGAGGCAGCCTCCCATCCTTGGCTAGAACATCAAGCCGTTCCCCAAATAGCCGCAGCCCCACAAAGGGGAGGCTAATGAGAGCTTTCTTAGCCGCAGCGTCAGCTGCCCCCTGGCGCAACCCAACAGAGCGGCGCATAGCCACCAAGAGCACAGAGGTCCTTCCACACAGCCGCACAGCATCATCCATAGCAGTAAGGATAAAGGCCACAAAATCGGTGCAAAGTAAGAGAGTCCTATATTCCTACCCCACACTACCAGCTGTTGTGCCATCAAGGAGACGCTTAAGCAGATTCTTAAGGGCAATAGCAGTAATGGCAGCAGCACATACAGGGCGCAAGCCAGCCCCCACACAGGTAAAAGCATGGCAGGCCACTTGATCCATACGCCGGTCCTCTCAGGGTGGTAGTGTCAGGGGAAGGCATGACCGAAGTATTGGACAAGCCTAGCACGGGAGCTTCCACTTCAGGGGGAAATGACCACCTCTTAACAAGATCAATGGCAAAGGGATACCTTTAATCCAAACCCTTGGGCACCGCAGGCAACTTGTTAGGACGTTCCCATTCTTTAAGCACCAAGGTGGTAAAATGTTCCTGCTCAGGGAACTCTAGACGCTGTTTACCATGGCGAAAAAGCTCCCCCTGCTTTCTTTTAGCTACCTCAGGGGCAGCAATGTGCAAAATTCAAAAATATGTGACAGCATATTATCAGTGTCCTCAGGGTACCATGATTCTTCTCTGGACGCAGACCCAGGGTCACTATCACAACCCTCCTGCTGGTTCCCAGAGGAGTCAGAATCCTGGGAGAGCTCCCCCATCTCAAGGGGGTGACAGTCACTAAGCTCATCAATCCTCACATACATCTCAGTAAGGAGCAGGCCTGTTTGGCTGAATTTGTTGAACCCAAACTACCACAAGCTCGCTCATCACTAGTGGTTACCTCTCCTATTGTTTGTATATCAAAGGAAAGTTTATTCAGTGTAGCTGGGGTAATAAATTAGATGAGCTTCAAATTCATGTCTTGCCTGTAATAACTCCACCTTTGGAACCACTAAATGAATTCCTGTTTAGCGACCCCGAAGTTAACCTGGAAAATTTTGTTGGGCTCAAGACTGTAACCACACCCAAAAGTTAGTGTAAATTCTGTTTCAATTTATTAAATACATTTAAAAAACCAAATGCCTACATTTGTGGCCTTATTTACAATCAATAATTTAGGTACATCACAGTACATATTACATATATAACCTATCTTTCCTTGTTACAAAAAGAACTCTCACGAGTTAATAGTACAATATATCATCAGCTTTTCAGAGGGGCAGACATGTATCATGTTTCGCCTTTCACGGCTTCCTCAATGCCCTATTTGTATAACAAGCAGACAGACATTTCATACTGTTAGTAAATTGGTTAGTACATTTATATGTATTAATAAATTCATACTGTATTCATTTAGGAATTAAATAGGAGACATAACGGTACCTGATTCTGATGTTTTCACATGTAGTAATGATGGCTTATGTACAGATTCTATATTTCACAAGGAGAACCGGTGGTGTGCACTCTTCTGTTTATTAGATCCCATACCAATTAATATTAGAAAGCACACTACATTCTATATTATTGTTTGAAAAAAACCCACATGATTATATCTGAGTTGAAATAGATTCCTTCAAGAGTACCTGGTATACTTATGGTCCTCTTTAAGCGGTTAACCTGTCGGGCCTCAAAGGGCAGTTCCTGTTCCTCAATTCAAAAGGTGTCCCATGCCCCCGCAGTGGTCACTAAGTGTGTGAAAAACAGAGATAGGAACTTTGTCCATATGCCTTCACAGCAATTTAGATGATTTAAATAGGGTAAAGTGAAATGAAACTTGCCTGTGCATTGAAGTCTATCCCTGTGCAGGGCAGTCGCGGTGGCGGGCAAGTCCAAGCAGCCGAAGTGGATGTAAATGTGCATATGTATTATCGTATCTTATACGCGTGTTGCTTCCGCGCGGCTTCCCCGCGCCCAAAACGTCCCTGTTGTGCTCGGTATCCACACACAGATTACTTACCTGGCATCGCGCCAGCGACGCTCATTTATGCTCCTCACCCATGTGAGGCTCATCCACCTCCACGTCCGGCTTCCGCCGGAAATGACGAAGCGCACACCCGTATGGAGCGCATCAACGTCAGGAGCCGGCTTCCGCCGGAAGTGACGAGGCGCACAGCCGCGTGGAGCGCATCAACGTCAGAAGCCAGCTTCGGCCGAAAGTGAGGGAACATGCCGCTGGTCCGGCTCCACATTACCTGGTAGGGTGCCATTTAACACCCAGCAGGAACGGGACTCCCACAGTTCGGCACCCACACTTAACTTGTAAATACCTGAGTAGTACGTAGATCGTCATCCTAGGGAGAGGCAAGTGGAAAAACTAATTGCCAACTTTCCCTATTCACAAAAAGAAAAGAAAAAAAAAAAACCAATCATGGATTATGACAGTGTCTTGGAGCTAGTGATATATGGAGCCAGAACTGCCCTGCACAGAATAAAAAGTCCTCCAATGATAATTTGTCAGGCATTTTTGGCATTGTATTATCCTATCAGGGTGTCTATAACTTAATGTTTGTTTACACTGTATTATCTCAAGGCAATAAATGATAGCCTAATTTCGGCACCAATTCTTACACTTAAAGCGGCACTCCACCGATTCCCCTTGTGTGCACATGTTATCATGTATACAAGGCAGTTACCAATTATACATTTTCAATAAGTGTAACATCTCCTCAAATGTGAGGTCATACTGAGATGTCCTCACTCCACATACATTTAGAGGGTTTTAAAAATTTATTTTACAGTCTATTTACATATTTGATCACACCATATCCCGTGTATTGTGGCATCATAGCCCGTTGTACCTGCCATATAGGCACGGTACAGCGTATCGCTGTTAATTTTGATGAATAATATCTCTAAAAATAGAGAGAAAAACAAGTTTTTTTGTTGCTAATTTTTGCTAGATGGCATTGAATAAGGCCATATAACGGTGCTGATCTTACTATTGCTGTTACTACTCTTGTTGTTATTAGAGGTAAGAAGCAAAACTCAGGGTTTCATTGAGACCGGGATATCGGAATGCTCCCAGCCTATAAATCCATCTAGTTTCAAGTTGGAGGGTTAGTTTCTCAATATTTCCCCCACGAATTGTTGGATGTAATCTATCCAGACCCTGTACCTGAAGGAAACTTGGATCCTTATTATGGTGTCTGAGAAAATGGCGACCTATTGGTGTTTTGTTAGAGCCCGTTCGTATATTATATTGGTGCTCGTAAATTCTTTTCTTTAGAGGGCGGTTAGTTTTGCCCACATAGAAGCACCCACAGGTACAGCTTAGCAGGTAAATTACGTTAACTGTATTACAATTTATGAAATGTTGTATCTTACGCGTACTACGTCCCCCCATAGATATAGTTGGGCCCTCTTTTACATATTTGCACATATTGCATCGCCCACACCTATATGTGCCTTTGGTTTTACAACAGGCCATTGTTCGATTCGGTTCATAATGGCTGTATACAAGAGTATCCCTTAGGTTCTTTGACCTTCTGTATATGACCCTGGGTACTTTCGGAAGAAAAGTCTGTAGGTGTGGGTCATTTAGGAGAATTGGCCAACGGGTTTGTAATATCTGTCTTATACGGTCGTGAGCCCCCGTATATGTCATAATTAGGGCAGGTCCGGGTTGTTCCTTATTTTTTCTGGGTCTATACAGTAATTCTTGCCTACTCAGACTTTTAGCTTTCTTATAGGCTGATCTAAGAACCTTAGTTTTGTACCCCCTTTTCCTAAGTCTAGTTCTTATGTTGAATGCTTCTGCTTCAAATGATTCATTGGTGGCGCAATTGCGCCTCGCTCGAATAAATTCCCCAAATGGGAAGCTTTTGAGGAGATGTGCTGGATGAGAGCTGCTGGCTCGCAGCATATTGTTCGCAGAAGTTTCTTTGCGAAACAAATTAGTTGTAATCTGGCCATTGGGGGCCTTAATGATTTCTAAATCCAAGAACGTGACTTTATGCTGATCATAATTGCATGTGAATTTAAGGTTAACACACTGTATAAAATGGCTGGAGAGAGTTCTTGTATCTATGCATGTGCACTGCCGCACTAAATCAGCGGCGTCCTACTAACCACCACAAAAGCTCAATAATGAAAACACATACCACACGGTTACATGTAGGACTGGCACAAATGCTGAAACTGAATGAGCTGAACATACATCATTTTATTGCGCCAATCTCAGCACACACATGGGACAAATCACACAAGTATAAAGTTAACAAATAGTGCTGTATAAAATCACGGGGGCCCACCGTGCACACACACACAAGCCACGCACACACAACATACACCCCGCTAACAGCGCTGCTCAATTCTGCCCAATAAAAGCATGACACACTGCCCTGTGATTAGCAACTATCTAGGTGGGTCAGTGGCATGCATCCTCACAGAAGGTGTCAACACCATATCGGTATGCGACTGAAATATAGGCTGGCAGGATGACGTCACCGCAAGCTGGCCCCTTTTATATGCTTGGTAGGGGGAGAGCCCAATAGCAGCAAGCACAATAATTGGCGGTATACTAAATACCATACATCTGCGCTGTATTCATTCCGTCATGGCGCTGCTTGTGACCGTCTAGGCTCTAATACTGGTTACAGTCACTGGATGTGGAAATCTCACACAGGCGGGTACTTAGCTGCGGTGGAAGTGTAGCATCTCTTGCTACTGCCGCCATCAATGTCCGTGTTGCGCAACACTCAGAAAACGAAGGAGCTGTAGGCTGGAGCAGGGCTAGGAGCGAGGCGACATGTGCGTGGATGGGCCGGCCGGCCGCCGACGTGCGTTTCGCTCCGCCCACCGGAGTTCTTTAGATAACATTTAGAAGATCATGTATATCTGATGATTCCGGCTGCTTTGATGTGATGGATTATTAATATTGATCCAGACGTAGTACTGGGCTTGGACTCTAGGATGGAGACATACTTTGTGCTGTATAGAGGCGCAGTTGTGTAATGGCGGCAGTACCAAGAGATGCTACACTTCCACCGCAGCTAAGTACCCGCCTGTGTGAGATTTCCACATCCAGTGACTGTAACCAGTATTAGAGCCTAGACGGTCACGAGCAGCGCCATGACGGAATGAATACAGCGCAGATGTATGGTATTTAGTATACCGCCAATTACTGTGCTTGCTGCTATTGGGCTCTCCCCCTACCAAGCATATAAAAGGGGCCACCTTGCGGTGACGTCATCCTGCCAGCCTATATTTCAGCCGCATACCGATATGGTGTTGACACCTTCTGTGAGGATGCATGCCACTGACCCACCTAGATAGTTGCTAATCACAGGGCAGTGTGTCATGCTTTTATTGGGCAGAATTGAGCAGCGCTGTTAGCGGGGTGTATGTTGTGTGTGCGTGGCTTGTGCGTGTGTGCACAGTGGGCCCCCGTGATTTTATACAGCACTATTTGTTAATTTTATACTTGTGTGATTTGTCCCATGTGTGTGCTGAGATTGGCGCAATAAAATTATGTATGTTCAGCTCATTCAGTTTCAGCATTTTTGCCAGTCCTACATGTAACCGTGTGGTATGTGTTTTCATTATGGAATTTAAGGTTAGCATAATTTTCATTAAGTTTTTTCACAAATATCTCCAAATCCTGCCTCGGCCCCTCCCATATGACCAAGATGTCATTGATGTACCTGTGCCACGCCGCAACGTGGCACAGGTACTTGGCCATTTCGTCCTCACCCCACAACCGCCTCTCCCACCATCCCAGATACAGGTTCGCGAATGATGGGGCACATGTCGTCCCCATCGCGGTCCCCTGTATCTGGTGGTATAGTTGTCCCTTGAAGAGGAACAGATTGTGGGTGAGGACGAAATTGAGGGGAAATGTCCAATTCGTAAAGGAAAAACTCGACTTCCCTTATGCCCTTCTGGTGTGGGATGCTTGAGTATAGGGCCTCCATGTCCAGAGTCACCAGGGTAGACTCCGGGCTCACCCACATCTCATTTAGGATCCTCAGGATGTGTCCCGAGTCCTTGACATACGACGGTAATAAATTGAAACAGAATTTACACTAACTTTTGGGTGTGGTTACAGTCTTGAGCCCAACAAAATTTTCCAGGTTTACCTAGCCTGGGACCAAGTTGCCTGTAATAAGTTGGTTATACCTAGATAACATCAATTTTGGGACCAAATTGTTTGGACTTTTTTTTGCAATTGTTCCCCCCCTCTCCACCCGAGCTAACTAGTCTGCCACAACAGGCACAGGAGGTGGTAAATCAGGGATTGAAGTCTCAGCAGCCGACCCCTGGCAAATGACCAGCCACTATGTACTTTGGCAATGGCCTAGTGCTGAGGAACACTAAGCACATGCCAATGCCATCTGCCTCTTCCGCACCCTCCTTGCCAGGGGCGGGCTGGCCATAGGGACTTCCGGGCATTTTCCCGGTGGGCCGCACCCCCCTTATGTAAATATTACATTGTTTCATGTGCAGAATGAGGTGCGGTGCTGTTTTGGCTTTATTTATAATGTACAGTAACGCTGAGTGCCCCAGCCTGAAGCTGTGTGAGGGCCGGCCAGCAGCATAGATAACATTGTACACCTCTGCATGTTGCTGGCCTGGCTGGTAAATGAAGCACACAGTGAGGGGATTGAGCTGCAACATTGTCATCAATCTTGCCTGACTGCATACAGTGCCGATGCGAACAGACTTGGATTTCCTCAACAGTGTGATGAGAGGTTAGATAATCAGCCCTGACCTGCTAACTAATATTAGAAAGAGAAATGGTGAAAAATGTATGAAAGTGACAAGGATGAAAAAAGTCAGAATGGCAGCCAGACCTAATCTGAGAGGGAAAATAAATGGGCTGAAGAGAGAATGGAAAGACAGAGAAGAGACACATGTGAGAAAACAGCATGATAGAACAAAGAGGAAGAAAAGATGTTAAAAAATAAAGTGAAAGCCTGAGAGAAAAACAGAACAAGTGATGACTGGAGAAAATGGCAGATCATAACCTCTTCAGGGCCATCACATCCTGGTTAGGGTGGCCCCTTGCATTAAAGTGACAAATAGGACTGGATTATACCATATACCAGTGCAGACAGCCTGGTCCCAGGACCTTGTTCTCACCTGCTTCCATATTCCCACAATGCAGGGGTAGTGGAAGGAGGTAAGTGGGGGGGGGGGGGGGGGGGTAGGCTCTCCTGTTGGTATCCAGTGTGGGCATCCCTCTATCAGATGCACCCCCTCTAATGCTGCTTTATAGGACCCTACAGTGTTATTTCACTGGAGGGTACTTTTCTAAAAGCCCATGGAAATGTCCAAAATCAGGCAGAATTACTTACACTATTTATATGCTTCCATGCCACTTTAGTAGCCCACAAACCTCCCCACTGCTCCCAGTTACAGCATATTTTACAGCATATATTCAACACAGGAAAGCTGAAAGTCTTGGCATGGGCCTGGAAAAAGTGTAATATCTCTTTTTCTGAAATATATGTCCAAGTAAATAACATTATGATCTATAAAAAAACGAAGGGGTTATTTAAGAAAGGATAGCGCCGGGTAATGCTTCGTAGTGGCAGTTAGTGTCTGGTCTGGAAGCGAATCTGGTGAGCGCCTCTAACAGCGCCATGTAGCATCACATATATCACTAGAGGAGGCTCATCGTGTAGCGCCGGCGCTCTAGGTTCAGGGGCGCCAGGTATTACCTTTCGCCCAGTGTCGCTCTCCTATTTCAATGGGCTTTCATTTGTTTATTTTTAAATAGCGTGTGTGGCAATTATTTATTTTTTTGTGTGACCTCTCCTGGCTGCAAACAAACACTGGCACTAAGGTGTTATTGTCCCAGTGTTAAAACAATGTCATTCCATGTGTTTTAGTTACCGGTGTATATGTGTTCAAAAACAGACTTTAATTACATAGCGTCTCGGCTAGAGCGCCCAGCTTTAGTGCACCGATGCTGTGTGCGTGTAGTGTGGTATGGTGTTGAGCGCCGAGTGCCGGACGCACTGAGCTGGCGCTACCTATCGCTTGCTGCAGTGTTTTACTGTTGTTAGAGCTCCCAACACACATCACGTTCATCAATGCCAGCCAGATTACTAGAGCGACCGCTACGCTAGCATACAGCGCCCGATACCCGCTTACAGGGTCTACTAGCAGTCGTTCTAAGCGCCGATGTACAGACGCTCATCTGGCAATATGTTGCGCTAGTAGTGAATCATCCTCTATGTGCTCTAATTCTCTGTAAAAGTTTGAAACGGTCCGGGAACTCTAGATACGCTGTTTCGTCCCTGTTTCAAATTCATGCAACATTCACTCTTTCTCTTCATCCTTCTTACTTTGTCACTCCCCTGTTCTCTCCTCTTTTAGCTTTTTTCTGATTATCTTTTTGATTTACTCTTATTTACTCTAATTTACTCTGATTTATTCTTTTGTATCCCTCTTCTTTACCTTCCTGCTCTCCCTGTTCTTCCCCTCCCTTTTTATTCCCCATTTTTGTTTTCTTGCACAATTTTTTAAAGCAATACAGAATTTGGTAAGATGCACTACATGCTCACTGTGAACAAGCATTCATGTGTACTTTTTTCTTTTACATCTCCTATCTGCAGGTCATCTGCAACAAAACATGAATCATTTGAAAGTGTACACTGAAATGTTATTTTTTTACATTTCATTAATAAAAAATTATTAAAAAACAAAAGAGGAGGGCCTGGGAGAAAGGTCCTGTTTGGAGGTATGCGCAGCTCATTATACTCATGAATGTATATAGACACACTCTTCGGAGAAAGAACTCCTCCAGGATTTTCAGGTCTACCAGAGATCTTACTGCAGGGTTTGCCTTTCCGAACACTGAACCCGAAGGAGTAGATTCAAATGGGGCGTGGGGGGGTCCCTCCACCACCCTAACCAAAGCTTGTTATGTAATTAATCCACATTGATGCCTACCCTAACCAGCTCGGGATAGGGGGACCATCCCCTGAGTATCCTTTGCTTTGTTTCATGTTAGACCATCTATATCTTTATTTACAGCCTTTACTGGTTACTAATACTTTTAATAAAATCTTGTGGTGTATCATCACCTTGCACCGACAAGTGAGCACATAAACTCACAAGGTAGGTCTTCACAGTGACTCATGGACATTTTGCCAGAGTGGTTTTCAGTCCTTGTTCTCACGATAGTTTTTCAGCTCCTGTGGACTGTTATACTACATTTTTTAAACTTTTCTCATTTTTTCTCTCTTATTTTTTCTCCCTTTTTCTACATCTACTCCCTCCCCTTTCATTTACCCCCTTTCCCCCATTTTGTACCTCCCTACCTAAACCAGTAGATAAAGATCTGCTCATTTAAAGTTCAATATGTGAACATACCTGAAAAAAAGCCCCAAATACTTATTTAATAAGAGTTAAATCTGCACCACTCCAGGGAACGTAAAATAGAACACACCCTGACAACCAGAGATCACTACTACACAACTTGTTTCCTTAGCCCCCAACCCCCTTTCAAAGTCAAAGGCTATGTCAATTACTATTCATAAGTTCCTCCCCCCCTAGATCATAGAATCTTAAATCGCCCCGTCTGGCAGGTACATTTTCCTAAGAAAGTTGTTGAAAGTTGTATGGAACCAATTAAGATAAGGTAGAGTTTTCATTAAGGGTCCAATTTTCTCTCGCCAACGTTGTGGAGGGTATACCTATTATTGAAGGGGACTTTAACATCCCCCTTAACAACCAGCTTGACACCTCCTCAAGAAGATCCACAATATGCTTCCACAAATTAACTTACGGACCCACAACTAGTTGACGCGTGGCATGTCAAGCAGTCCCCCTCAAATTAGGTTCTGTTGGATCTGATGAAGGCCAAGAAAAAACTGAAAGGGATATACAGCCAAATATATTGAAAGCTGGAGACCGGTGAAAGTCATGTTTTTTTAATATGGCAATAAAAATGGGAGGCTCTGCCACACCATATCACTGCGGCTCACTGGCCACTGCTGCAAAGTCCCATGGCCCCTCGCCCACCTTCTTGTCCCTGCGGCCCCTCGCCCACCTTCTTGTCCCTGCGGCCCCTCACCCACCTTCTTGTCCCTGAGGCCCCTTGCCCGCCTCCTTTCCGGCTGGAGGCCCCTTGCCCGCCTCCTTTCCGGCTGGTAGCAGCTTCTTCTCTCCCCAGCGTGTGTGGGAACTTAAATGGTGCAGCCCTGTCCCCGCCCGGCGGATAAAAGAAGTTGCACACAGGCCGCACACCTCGCTGGCCGTGTCAGGCAAATGAAGCGGCCGGGGGGGGCAGGCGAAAGGAGGCGATCGAAAGGCCGCAGGGACAAGGAGGTGGGCGAGCAGCGCGTCCAGCCTGGCAGGGCTCGTGGGAGGTGAGGAGGAGGCAAGAGGCGACTGCTGGAAGACATCTCTGGTAAGTAGAATATTCTTGTTTTTTTTTTTTTACTCTTTCAGAGTGAGAACATCATGTTCCATGGTGGACTCTCGGCCACATGTCTTTTAGAAGCTCTCTGCCTGGGTTAAAGCAAACTTCCCTCTGTGCCAAGGAGGGTCCAGGTTTGAGACATACTAATCCTCTACTGGTAAACCTGGAAATGAAGAAATGATTCAATTTATTCCTAGGTCTACATCTAAGGATGTAAAATGGTTCCCCACTGAAGTGCCCCACATCCCCACATCCCCTAATACTAGAGGACTGATACATATTTGTGCAGCAGTTGTGGGGTACCTTACTGAACAGAGATCTGGGTATAAAAGGTATATCTTTATTGCTGAGGTTGCCAGTGGTGGACAGAGGTAGGTTACCGTTTAGGGTCCCTGTGGACCAGGACCCATATGGTGTAGGTTTTAGGTACAGAAATCTACATATTCGCATCTTGCTACAGCAGGAAAGTTGATGACTTTGTGTTTTAGGCCTCATCCTAGGGGTGGGGGCTCTGGTGATTCCTTAGATGAGGTTTTTACTGTTCTGCATCTTCTCCTCTGCCTCTGGGGGGAATCAAAAGCCCCCTTGTCACCATCAATTGTCTGAAAGGGTCTTGGTACACAAATGTAGTAAACATGGCAGTGAGCAGCTCCTGTTGACTGCCAGACTGTCCTGACCTTTCCTACTATTACATTTGCTGGATGTGGTAAAGGCATTGAAGTGCTCAGGACAATGTGGCTGCTTGTTGTTCCAGTTGGACAATGTGAGGGTTTTTTTGGCCACTATAAGCTGGTTTATCAGGACAGCTATAGTCCAGATCTACACCTGTAAAGGCCTTACAACTGGATTCTGCTTCTTATCATTAACCCAGCAATTAACTGAAACAGAAGCAGATGTGTAGATTTAAAATAACAGCCAATTGTGGAGCCGCGTTTTGCAGGGGGATCGCGGTACAGATGTATTTTGGTCCTTGCCCCCACTGTGTGAAACCCACCAGGTCGCAGAAACCCACTCACCTCTTCCCAGTCACAAAGTTGCCCCGGCTGGTGACAACCCTTGTCAGCAGCGTAAGGCCACATCAATCGGTAGTGATAGCAACATTGCGGTGACGGGTCTGGCTAGAAGTGGCGCTGCCTGCATGTAATGTAACATGGGGCCGGGCACAGTACAGAAGGGCCGGTGTGACCAAAAAAGTCCCGGGCCGATTTTGAATCCCAGTCCGCCCCTGGTCAGGTCCATTCATCCCAGAAATGCAGCCACATATGTCCTATATGCATAAGACAATGAGGAGGCAATGAACCTTTTAAGCCCTTGCATATTGCAGAATCCTTCAAAGATTTTTTAAATGATCGGAATAATCTGGTGGTGATGTCCCAAGAAGAGATCCATTTGAAGCCCCGTTTGAGGTTCACAGACACACAGTACAAAGCCTCCCTGTATGCAGATGACTTACTTCTACATCTGACATCCCCCATAGTTTTCCTTTCCAGCAGTATTACAGGAATTTAAAACGTTTAGTCAGGTCAGTAATTTTAAAATAAGCTATTCCAAATCTGGGGCCCTCATCTGCACTTGACCAACAAATAATTTTTCTTTTAAATAGCAAAAAGCCTAACTCAAATATCTAAGATTGTTGATACCTAAAGACCTATCCACAACTTACTAACTAAACTATTCCACATGGTTGACCTTAATGCATGTGAAAAAGAGGACTTCCTATGGTTTGGAAGATCAACTTATTAAAGATGGATGAGCTCCCCAGATTCCTATATATTTTTCAAGCTGGCCCTATAGACCCCCAACATCTTCTCTAAAATCCCCAGCCCTACATACCGTTTGGATATTGTCATCCTCATGATTGCCAATATTCTGCTGCTAAAACTATTCCTCTAAACCAGTAATCTCATCTCTTTTTCACCAAATATTGTTATTCTTATGTTACCTTTATTGATTTAACCTCCCCTACTCTGAATGGATGCCATGAATATGTTATGCCTTGGCCTTCTTTGGTCGGATTCAGTCATTGTACAATGCGGGCGCTGTAGGAGAGGGCCAGTTGCTGTCTCCCATGGACATACAGTAGGTCCTAATTGTCCCTGGGGGGGGGGGCATGTCATATAAGCAGCTATAAATTTGATATCTTACAGAGCCAGTGATGAAGACAGTAAGCCAGGAAATTGTTTATAACAAGTTGATTGCCTTTTTAGAATAAAATGTAACATGATTGGATTATTTTACTTACTTTCTAGACACTGGAAAAGGAGCCATATTTTCTGTCCTGTATTCCACTTTTCCCTTTCTCCTTATTGTTTTCTTGACTTGCTTTGAGTTGTAAAAAACAAATAAACATATACAATATTACAACTGCTTGTTGGCACACGTGTGTTAGATGGTGGTTATATTAGAGCCAATGTAAAGCCACAGCATTGCCTTAAAACAATGTATAGCTTATTATTCAGTAAGTGTAGTGATGAAAAAAATGAAGTTCCATTTTTTAACCTATTTTTATCTTCAATTACGTGTACTTGAATGCTAAGAAAATTGCAATGAGTGGTCGTATTAGCTTCCGAGCTTCTGTAAATGTTTAATATCTTACTAAATGTTGCCCCCTACCCTACCCTTAGGACTTGTTTAGCTGTCCTTGGGATCCCTTACCAGTTTATAAGTAATGAAAGCAACACTGCAACTTCAGGAAAATATTTAGAAGCCACACCATTGAGATATAAAAGTTTCTCCACAAACATTCTTCTTACAGGATGCTACAGTAGAATAAGGGATAACCTACAGTATATAGGTATGTAGGCTGAAGAGGGGAGGAACAACAGTAGAGGAGCAGCAGTCAATCTGCAAGAACAAGTACACTGCTATCAAGAATGGAAGATACTAGGTCAAGTCTCCATTTACCTTCAGCTAACATGCTGGAGCCAAGAGATGACCAGTCATCTATTAAAAAAAAACTATAAAGTAGTAAAATAATGGAGAGTTATGTTTTTACCTAATTTTTGTTTCTTGTGAACTGTGAAGGGTTCCAAGGTCTCAAGTAATAGTTTAAATGGAAGGAGGTCTGGTTTATTACCTGAACCCCAATTGGACATAGAGGTGCAGAAAAGCCTGCTGCCCACCAGAAAAGGCCTAGTGTTTTATTTAGTTTTTTGCCACTGTGGAAGGGCACCACACATATGCCAGAGAGCATTGAGGCTGTTATACAAGCAGTACAAGAGGCCAGCAATTTGGCCTCCATGGCCTGGATTACCAGCTTTTATGCCAGGTATTCTAAACTGGTTGCTTCAGGGGAGTGGGGGTAATTTTTCCTTAAATTTTTCCTTAAACAACAAACACCAGAAACTCACCTATAGACCCATGCAGCTAATCGGCCCTGTTCCAGTAGTTTAAAATGTACCTCCATCAAAGATAAAGAGCATGCCATTCCCATTCACCACCGTGGGCCGTGGTCGCCTTGCTGCCTCCTTACTGTTGCCACATGTCAATCTGACCGCACCCACTCCATTCATGTCAGTAGATCGGATGACAACTGACATGTCCCTTTCATTTTAGTGAAGGAACTGGGACAGCAAGTTTTCTTCACTAACGGGAGAGAATGGTGGCTTGGCCCACTAGGTGAGAATCTGTGGTTTGTTGTTTTTTTTCTGGTCAGGAAACAAATGCCCAACACAGAAATGATGTTGGCATGGAGTTATTCAACAGGGATAGACACACACTATCGTAATTCACAAAGTAATAGGACAGTAGACACAGTAGACCCGGCTTTCATGCCAAACACTACTCAATGTTTGAACCAGTAAGAAAAGGAAAAGGAATATACTAACCTGTGATGCTTTATCTCTTATTTTTGAGCTTAGAGAAGAACATTTTTGCTCTTCTGGTGAATGGCCAGAATGCAGATTGAGCAGCAGCAGCAGTAAAACATGTGTAGATATGGGGACTGGATGTATGATGTAAACAGGGAGGTGATCCGCTCAGCACAGGGATTTCCTACATTCGTCACAACCTGAATGTGTGTCTGTGGGGGGGGGGGGGGGGGAGTTAATCCTAATTATTTGATGAAGCAAGTTTACTTTACTGGAGGGGCATTTGGGTAACTGAAAATTACATTTGTGTATTTTATTCTTTAACATACCAAAAAGCATTTTTATAGGGGAGGTACTTTGACCCTGTTTACAATCAGGTAAGGTTCATTTTATTAAGTTTGGTAACAGCACCCCATGAGCTATGGAGAAAAAATAAATCTTTAGCATACTATATGTATAGCATGCATTTGTTTCCAAACGTTTGAAGAATGATCCTTATCTTGCTGGAAAAATATTCCTTGCCCATCCTGGAGAACAATCACCACTGCTACCACCTGCACTTATAAGCAGCAATATTAACTATAACTCCATGTAAAAGGACAAATAGGTGATCAACATTATCCATTCATGGAGCCTTCATTAAGGCAATAAAAATGCTCCAATATGTCAACTCTAATTGCACCTTGTTTGTCTAAATAGGTTCATATAGCAGTAACTCCAAGGAAATACCAAAAATGCACTTTAAATACATATTTATACCTTGCTTGCTAAGAGTACACTACAATTGTTCTAGGCTCTACTACAACAAGGCATTAAAACAGAGCAAAATACAAATCATGAGTGTTAAACATTGATAAAACAGTCGTCTGGTTTAAGTGGTCTAGAGAAATAAATACTGCTATCAACGTGCCATGTGATATACAAGGTGGCCACTTGTCCTCTCATCCACAAAAGCCAGATCTCCTTCAAGAGGTTTCCTTATCTGTCCACAGCTCAGGTAATTTCTGATTGGCAAGTCCCAAATCAAATAGGTAGCATGAAAATAAATGCATAAAACTAGACCAGGTCAAAGCCACCTGCCTTCCTCAGAACAAAAAATGTATCATAACAAAGGAATCAGCCATCTTGGATTTGGAAAAGCCACGATCTCTGTAATACAGGCCTCCCTGGCCAAGGGAGAGGGTGGGCCTGCTTTAAAGCTTTTAATGAATATGTCTTGTTCTACATTGTTTTTTGCATTTCTTCAATGTACAACACAACATTGATAGTCTTACCTGTTTTATTATTCACAGAACTGTTCAGTGTCTGAAAACTTACTGCCAGTCATAAAATATGGCAAAACTCTGACAATTTATACAATTTGTCTAGATTCAGTGCAGAACTCCTCAATACTTTGCATTTAAAGACAGGCAATTGGTGACTCGTGTTCCTTGTCTGGTAAACTAATGTTTTAACTTCCTGTTATAAAACTCATATAGTATCAAATTTTTGTACTATGATGCCAGCTAGAATGTCTTTGATTTAATTATCTTACAACTTTCAGAGCATTTTTTTTTTCTTCAAAGGTCAACATGATGTGATATTGTCTGCAAGGTCTTCATTGCCTCCCTGCCAATGTAAAGGACATAACAATGGGGTTGATTCAGAGCCTGGTAATAAAACTCACTTCTTTTTTTTTGGAGAGAAAACTGTCATCCACTTTTATTCTCTAGCCAGTGTAAATTTTCCCCTGGCACTGAATCAGCCCCAAGATAGACAATGAAAGTGAATGGCAATATTCTCTCCTAGAAAAAGAAATTAAAATTTCTCACTTGGCTGTGAACATTCTCATTTGGCTGTGAATCAACCCTAATGTGTTAATTGGCCCCTATATCAATTAGCAGATGGCTCTTACATCTCAGTTTCACATGAAACAAAACCCACCAGCAGCCACCCTAGAATCTTTTAGATAACTGACATTGCACAGTAACAGGAAAACCCAGCAGCTCTTCCTGTTTTCAGGTGGCCTGCAGCTCCAGGAGACGCCATTTTTTTTTTCAAAACTGACCGAAACAGGAATTAGAAAAAGGTAAATTAATTTTCATGCAGAGCTATATGAATTGCCCTGGTGAAGGAATTTCAAGTTTTCGGGAGCACTGAAAGCAAGAACTGTGATATAACATGTTACCAACTACAGTGGACAGCATAGTTCTAGGGATATATCAAAATAATTTTCATTTTGAGAGACATTGGGAGCCCTCCCCCCATTTAGCATGCAATAAAATGGAAAAAAACTTCTGTTTTTTATATTAGTTTAAAAGAGGTAGATATTTATATTTGAAAATAACAGCCATGTATGGGGAAGTCATTTGGGGATTTTCTATATGCTGCTGGTATTTCCAAATCACCAAAATAGAGCATTGATCTGCTCACCACCACAATAGAACATTCACCTGCTCACCAAAGACCGGCCAGGTGGACTTCCCATTGCATTCGAGTTGAACACCTGAGTTGTGCGAAGCGATGATTTAGGTGCCAACCAACATCCCTAATTAGGATGCTGGAGGGTTGGGAAGGGCATAGTCCTGAGGGATGCTGACAGAGCTAAGACTATAGGTCTTCTTTAATCTGTTATAAATAAACTTTAACATAAGAGTTAAATAATTGAGTGTATGAAATCTTTCAACATTAACAGAGATGTGGGAAGTTTCTTTTATTCTGTATCCTGTAATGCTGTGGCACGGTTTTCCACCACTGAGGCCATGCCCACCCACCCCTGTTCAGATCCGGAGATGCGGTGCTGGCGATCGCAGCATTCAGGAGCCACACGGTAAAGGTATATCGGCGACCCCATGGAGTTTCACACAGTGGGTCAACCCGCTATAGGCCGTGGGAGTCTTGGAGAAAGGGGCAGGCGCCTGGCTAAGTTAAGGGTTGTTTTTCTTTGTAACCCCTGTCCTGCCCTAGCGCTATGATCAATTTTAACCGGAGTTCTGCTTTAACAGGGATTTTTTTGGAATCTTGTAATTCAGTTTTCCATTCTAATTATTACAGTTAAGACTGAAAATAGTGTTATCAATACATAATAACTTCTTATTATTTTTTGTGGTATGTGCACTAAATATTATTAGTGTATAGCTGCTCTCAGCACCAATATTTCTGTAATATATTAATGATGACATATGTAAATGTAAAGGATTCTACAAAAAACCCTGTAGCCATATACTTCTCTATCTTCTTAAGGTTTTAGATTTCTTTACAATTTGACATTTTGACAATTGATTCAACTTCTTCCTAGAGTGCTTCAAAAACGTTATAAAAAGGCCAAATCAATAGGTAAAATGTCAACTTTTCCTGCAAGGCATCAGTTAACGAACCCAAAAAAATATACTCAAACTGCATGTTTTGCCATGTGTTCAGAAACATTTGCTTCTTTCCATAAAACTAAATTCCATTTGGCACATTAAGAACCTAGGGTTTAAGCAGAAATATTGTACAACATTTTAAAAGCAAAACTATATAATGCTAAATTCTGTAACTTAAAACAGCAAAGTTGTGCTATATAAAGCCTTTTCCCACATTGATATCGTATGCTAAATATATGTCTACACAAGTAAGAAATGTCTGGCTGTAAATATAGGCACTTGTCACCCTTAAAAAGAAAAGTTGTAAAGGTCATAGTATATTTTGTACGTAGTTCTCTTTTTATTATACTGTAGGCCAGCTATAACAAATCAATTATAATTTAACGATCATCCCCAGCACCCCAAAAGCAAGCTGTAATTAATTGTAAGTCTTCTATTAGTGTGAACAACATGCTGATTTAATACAGTTTAATACAGTCTGTTCTTTGACACAGAGTTATAGAGAACACTCTGTGTATTGTAGTTTCGTTACAGGTACTCACAATGCCCAACCATAAGAGGTCCTGCCCTATGTCCAGTGACTAATGACTAATCAGCCAGCAGTCAGTAGACAGAAGCTAAACAAGCAGCCAGGCATTGGGTGGTTCCTCAGACACCATAATTTTGTGGCAAGTTCAGCCACATTTCTCTGGGCCCTGTTCTTTCCTAAATATGCTTCTCTCATTTGCTGCAACATTTGCTCAGAAGGTATTGGCTGGCCTCTCTCTTACTCTCAACCACTGTTCAGCGACAAAGAAGGTTGGGAGATAATTAGCGTCTGGAGGCCAGTAGTGATCATGAGGGGACCGCTACGTCCCAAAGCAATCCTCATGAGTGCCAAGGAGGGGCACATTCATATGGAACCATCTGCAACCCTCTGGTCATAGAACAGCTCTTGTACCACTAGGCAACAAAGGCCATTTCTTTGTTTTTTCTTTATTTAATTTTTTACTATTTTTTGTTATATTTTATACATTTTTTTGGTCAGAGCACAATCATGTTCCTTCATACCACCAGTGAGGGGCACATTCTGGTGGAGCCAGGGGAACCCTGTACCAGGCAGGTGAGAGTGAGAAGTGGCAGTGTAACCCGTCTAGATGATGATACCACCAACCACACATGGCAGTGGGACAGTGAGGTGGCATCCTCATTATCAGGGGAAAGTGTCAGTGGGGACCGAGCATTGTGGCAGCATGCCACCAACCCAGCTTAATGGCACTAGTCGAAGATCTCAAGCAAAACGTGAGAGGGGTACACCGTCTGCTAGTCATCAGACTAGCTTGAAGGAATCTACTGGGGTACCCTGAAGCAGCAGCAGCAGCAAACAGCCAATGCAGGGTGCTTGTGGGAAACAGCATTACTACCAAGTGTGGCAGTTTTTCTAAAAAGCCGTCTGACAGTTCCAATGCAGTGTGAAGGCTTGTACTGGCCCACAGGGTTACCAGGGAATCCCTGCGGTGGGCCCCAGGTAAGCTCCTTTGAGGGCCTTCAGCACCAATATCTGACCAATGTATAACTTATTTGTGGCAAGTTCAAAACATGTCAATGTCAATACATTGTGGCATAATAAAGGCATAAGACTATAATATAAGCTGGTACTATTTTTTTACTTTATGCTCATATAGGAAATTAACCCATCTGTGCAGTGAGACAAACACATGCAGTGAGGGCACTCATGCCAGGAGCATTGGGTCGTCTTAGCAATGGTGCCAGGGAAGCAGTTTGTAGGTTAGGTTCACAGTGCCTCAGTGTGTAACACAGTTTAGAAAAAACAATCTGTTTCACCTACCAAGGAATTATTGGGGGAAGCTCTGTTTTAAGTGTGCAGGCACCGTCTCTTTCCAAATTGGGGTTTAAAAAAAAATGGCCAAACAATATTTTAGGGCTCATCTGTCTGTTTTAGCTAAGCTTGGCAAAGGTGTCATTTTGGTGTGTGCTGCCATTTGCCCAGGCCCAGCCATAGTAGTGGCAACTTCTATTTGCCCAGGCCCACCACTGCTAGTAGTAGTAGCAGCAGCAGCAATGTGCGCGGTAGTAGTAGCAGCAGCAGTAATGTACGTGGAAGTAGTAGCAGCATCAGCAAGCCAAAGTTGTCCATTTCCTCCAGTGGGTGTGTTATTTCGGACAATGCATCCATTGTGGATTGGTTAACTCGCTCTCGCTTATGTCAGGAGGAAGAAGACTGTGACGCAATGACTGCGATGCCAATTCCGCTGCTACCACTGTAAAAATTGGATCATTTTGGGGTCTTCTGTCCCTCTGCCTAGTCTTTCAGTACTGCTAATGCCACTACTACCACCAACAGCACCTCCGCTGCCATCCTCTGCTACTACTAGGCCTACACAACTGCAGGCTTATGCCATGATGCACAAAATGGGTACATTTATCAAGGCTTGTTGAATAAACAAAAAGAAAAATTGTTTCATCGTCCTCAACTAAATTGTCAAGATGCCAAATTCTGCTGCTACTGCTGTAATAATGGGATCATCTTTTGAGGGCTTGTCTGCTACTGCCAGGCCTACACAACCGCAGGTTTTCTCCCATGATGCCCAAAACTGGTACATTTTTCAATGCTTGTAAAAAGCCATTACTTTTTTCCTACTCTTCCCTTTGCTGGAACACATACCCTCTCATTTTTTATGCGTTCATAAACACAAGGGGTATTAGAATGCTAATTAGGTCACAGGTGATTTGTATGCTAATTAGCCATAGCCAATTATAATATTCCTGTGAATTTTTTGTTACAATTGGGTTGCACTGGCTGACCTGTCACTTGCCAGCAGAGACGGGTGACATGGCAGTACCCTGCTTGATTACTCGCACCCCCATTTATGATGACTGGGGTGCGGAAGGCCCCCCTCTAACCCATATTGAAGCTGGTATACTTGCAGGGCCAGGGGACGGTGCAGCCCTCATGCCTGGTGCCCAGACTAGTTGGCTATTGGGAGGGGCACCTTTTTTGTAAATTTCAAAATATAGTAAAGAAAAACACAGAAATTGTCAGCAGTCATTTTTGAGATAAAAATGATACCGGCTGTAGCGGCTTTTATCAATGAAAAAAATTACTAATGAAGCAAGCATTTCTCGTCAGCTTTCAGCGAGAAATCCCCGCACATGAAAACCCCCTAATACATACACGAGTTTACAATTTTGGAGAGATTTTTCGTGTGAGTTCTCGCACCAAATGAAAATTCTCTTCAACATAATCTCGCTGAAGGCTGACGAGAAAGGCTTGCTTCACTAGTCATTTTTTTCATTGATAAAAGTCATACCGCTAAAGCTGGTATCATTTTTATCAATCAAAATGACTGCTGGCAATCGCTATGTTTTTTTTTTAACTATGTTTTGAAATCAGGAGAGTGGAAAATTCCCAGCGCTAAATTGAGCCTACGGTATATAAGCTTTTTCAAATGTTTATTGCCCCTTTATACTGAGACATAAATTAAAACTACTTGTTATTTTTTACATTATGTTTAAGTTATGGTTAGGGATGAGCGAATCGATCCGGACGAACCCGGATTCGATCCGAATTTCAGGAAAAATTCGATTCGGATCGAATCCGAATTTCCCCGCGATTCGATCACTCGAAGTTTTCCTTTAACATCCATTCATTTACATTACAGGCATTCTAAGATGGCGGGCGGGACATGTCTGGACATGTATCCCGCGCCAGTGCAAGCTGGGGCAGTCACATGCAGCCTATCAGCAGCCAGCAAGCCCGGTGACGTCACACAGCGGTATTTAACGGCGGCCATCTTGCTTTTCCTCATTTCTCTATTGCATTCGTGACAGACAGACAGAACGCTGTGTAGCTGAGGCAGTTAGACAGGCTGGAGACAGGCTGGAGACAGGGACAGACAGGGACAGACAGGGACAGGCTGGAGACAGGCAGGAGACAGGCAGGAGACAGACAGGAGACAGACAGAAAGCCAGGGAAAGGTAGGAAAAACGGAGCTGGCTGACAGGGAGATTTTTTTTTTTTCATCCAGCCTTTGTTAGCGTTTTCAGGCTGCTTATAGTAACTAACTGTGCATATATACTGAACTGATCTTAAGTCTGCTGTGAGGCATCCCATTCTGTGACTAAAGCAGCCTCTATTTAATAGCATAATAAACATTTGCACTTATTCTCATAGAAATCAGGCCTGATAAAGACACTTTTGCTGTGCATGCTCTCTGGTTTTTGTGGCACTGGCATCCCATTCTGTGACTAAAGCAGCCTCTATTTAATAGCATAATAAACATTTGCACTTATTCTCATAGAAATCAGGCCTGATAAAGACACTTTTGCTGTGCATGCTCTCTGGTTTTTGTGGCACTGGCATCCCATTCTGTGACTAAAGCAGCCTCTATTTAATAGCATAATAAACATTTGCACTTATTCTCATAGAAATCAGGCCTGATAAAGACACTTTTGCTGTGCATGCTCTCTGGTTTTTGTGGCACTGGCATCCCATTCTGTGACTAAAGCAGCCTCTATTTAATAGCATAATAACCATTTGCACTTATTCTCATAGAAATCAGGCCTGATAAAGACACTTTTGCTGTGCATGCTCTCTGGTTTTTGTGGCACTGGCATCCCATTCTGTGACTAAAGCAGCCTCTATTTAATAGCATAATAAACATTTGCACTTATTCTCATAGAAATCAGGCCTGATAAAGACACTTTTGCTGTGCATGCTCTCTGGTTTTTGTGGCACTGGCATCCCATTCTGTGACTAAAGCAGCCTCTATTTAATAGCATAATAACCATTTGCACTTATTCTCATAGAAATCAGGCCTGATAAAGACACTTTTGCTGTGCATGCTCTCTGGTTTTTGTGGCACTGGCATCCCATTCTGTGACTAAAGCAGCCTCTATTTAATAGCATAATAAACATTTGCACTTATTCTCATAGAAATCAGGCCTGATAAAGACACTTTTGCTGTGCATGCTCTCTGGTTTTTGTGGCACTGGCATCCCATTCTGTGACTAAAGCAGCCTCTATTTAATAGCATAATAAACATTTGCACTTATTCTCATAGAAATCAGGCCTGATAAAGACACTTTTGCTGTGCATGCTCTCTGGTTTTTGTGGCACTGGCATCCCATTCTGTGACTAAAGCAGCCTCTATTTAATAGCATAATAAACATTTGCACTTATTCTCATAGAAATCAGGCCTGATAAAGACACTTTTGCTGTGCATGCTCTCTGGTTTTTGTGGCACTGGCATCCCATTCTGTGACTAAAGCAGCCTCTATTTAATAGCATAATAAACATTTGCACTTATTCTCATAGAAATCAGGCCTGATAAAGACACTTTTGCTGTGCATGCTCTCTGGTTTTTGTGGCACTGGCATCCCATTCTGTGACTAAAGCAGCCTCTATTTAATAGCATAATAACCATTTGCACTTATTCTCATAGAAATCAGGCCTGATAAAGACACTTTTGCTGTGCATGCTCTCTGGTTTTTGTGGCACTGGCATCCCATTCTGTGACTAAAGCAGCCTCTATTTAATAGCATAATAACCATTTGCACTTATTCTCATAGAAATCAGGCCTGATAAAGACACTTTTGCTGTGCATGCTCTCTGGTTTTTGTGGCACTGGCATCCCATTCTGTGACTAAAGCAGCCTCTATTTAATAGCATAATAAACATTTGCACTTATTCTCATAGAAATCAGGCCTGATAAAGACACTTTTGCTGTGCATGCTCTCTGGTTTTTGTGGCACTGGCATCCCATTCTGTGACTAAAGCAGCCTCTATTTAATAGCATAATAACCATTTGCACTTATTCTCATAGAAATCAGGCCTGATAAAGACACTTTTGCTGTGCATGCTCTCTGGTTTTTGTGGCACTGGCATCCCATTCTGTGACTAAAGCAGCCTCTATTTAATAGCATAATAAACATTTGCACTTATTCTCATAGAAATCAGGCCTGATAAAGACACTTTTGCTGTGCATGCTCTCTGGTTTTTGTGGCACTGGCATCCCATTCTGTGACTAAAGCAGCCTCTATTTAATAGCATAATAAACATTTGCACTTATTCTCATAGAAATCAGGCCTGATAAAGACACTTTTGCTGTGCATGCTCTCTGGTTTTTGTGGCACTGGCATCCCATTCTGTGACTAAAGCAGCCTCTATTTAATAGCATAATAAACATTTGCACTTATTCTCATAGAAATCAGGCCTGATAAAGACACTTTTGCTGTGCATGCTCTCTGGTTTTTGTGGCACTGGCATCCCATTCTGTGACTAAAGCAGCCTCTATTTAATAGCATAATAACCATTTGCACTTATTCTCATAGAAATCAGGCCTGATAAAGACACTTTTGCTGTGCATGCTCTCTGGTTTTTGTGGCACTGGCATCCCATTCTGTGACTAAAGCAGCCTCTATTTAATAGCATAATAAACATTTGCACTTATTCTCATAGAAATCAGGCCTGATAAAGACACTTTTGCTGTGCATGCTCTCTGGTTTTTGTGGCACTGGCATCCCATTCTGTGACTAAAGCAGCCTCTATTTAATAGCATAATAAACATTTGCACTTATTCTCATAGAAATCAGGCCTGATAAAGACACTTTTGCTGTGCATGCTCTCTGGTTTTTGTGGCACTGGCATCCCATTCTGTGACTAAAGCAGCCTCTATTTAATAGCATAATAAACATTTGCACTTATTCTCATAGAAATCAGGCCTGATAAAGACACTTTTGCTGTGCATGCTCTCTGGTTTTTGTGGCACTGGCATCCCATTCTGTGACTAAAGCAGCCTCTATTTAATAGCATAATAACCATTTGCACTTATTCTCATAGAAATCAGGCCTGATAAAGACACTTTTGCTGTGCATGCTCTCTGGTTTTTGTGGCACTGGCATCCCATTCTGTGACTAAAGCAGCCTCTATTTAATAGCATAATAAACATTTGCACTTATTCTCATAGAAATCAGGCCTGATAAAGACACTTTTGCTGTGCATGCTCTCTGGTTTTTGTGGCACTGGCATCCCATTCTGTGACTAAAGCAGCCTCTATTTAATAGCATAATAACCATTTGCACTTATTCTCATAGAAATCAGGCCTGATAAAGACACTTTTGCTGTGCATGCTCTCTGGTTTTTGTGGCACTGGCATCCCATTCTGTGACTAAAGCAGCCTCTATTTAATAGCATAATAACCATTTGCACTTATTCTCATAGAAATCAGGCCTGATAAAGACACTTTTGCTGTGCATGCTCTCTGGTTTTTGTGGCACTGGCATCCCATTCTGTGACTAAAGCAGCCTCTATTTAATAGCATAATAAACATTTGCACTTATTCTCATAGAAATCAGGCCTGATAAAGACACTTTTGCTGTGCATGCTCTCTGGTTTTTGTGGCACTGGCATCCCATTCTGTGACTAAAGCAGCCTCTATTTAATAGCATAATAACCATTTGCACTTATTCTCATAGAAATCAGGCCTGATAAAGACACTTTTGCTGTGCATGCTCTCTGGTTTTTGTGGCACTGGCATCCCATTCTGTGACTAAAGCAGCCTCTATTTAATAGCATAATAAACATTTGCACTTATTCTCATAGAAATCAGGCCTGATAAAGACACTTTTGCTGTGCATGCTCTCTGGTTTTTGTGGCACTGGCATCCCATTCTGTGACTAAAGCAGCCTCTATTTAATAGCATAATAAACATTTGCACTTATTCTCATAGAAATCAGGCCTGATAAAGACACTTTTGCTGTGCATGCTCTCTGGTTTTTGTGGCACTGGCATCCCATTCTGTGACTAAAGCAGCCTCTATTTAATAGCATAATAAACATTTGCACTTATTCTCATAGAAATCAGGCCTGATAAAGACACTTTTGCTGTGCATGCTCTCTGGTTTTTGTGGCACTGGCATCCCATTCTGTGACTAAAGCAGCCTCTATTTAATAGCATAATAACCATTTGCACTTATTCTCATAGAAATCAGGCCTGATAAAGACACTTTTGCTGTGCATGCTCTCTGGTTTTTGTGGCACTGGCATCCCATTCTGTGACTAAAGCAGCCTCTATTTAATAGCATAATAAACATTTGCACTTATTCTCATAGAAATCAGGCCTGATAAAGACACTTTTGCTGTGCATGCTCTCTGGTTTTTGTGGCACTGGCATCCCATTCTGTGACTAAAGCAGCCTCTATTTAATAGCATAATAACCATTTGCACTTATTCTCATAGAAATCAGGCCTGATAAAGACACTTTTGCTGTGCATGCTCTCTGGTTTTTGTGGCACTGGCATCCCATTCTGTGACTAAAGCAGCCTCTATTTAATAGCATAATAAACATTTGCACTTATTCTCATAGAAATCAGGCCTGATAAAGACACTTTTGCTGTGCATGCTCTCTGGTTTTTGTGGCACTGGCATCCCATTCTGTGACTAAAGCAGCCTCTATTTAATAGCATAATAACCATTTGCACTTATTCTCATAGAAATCAGGCCTGATAAAGACACTTTTGCTGTGCATGCTCTCTGGTTTTTGTGGCACTGGCATCCCATTCTGTGACTAAAGCAGCCTCTATTTAATAGCATAATAAACATTTGCACTTATTCTCATAGAAATCAGGCCTGATAAAGACACTTTTGCTGGCCAAAGCCCTACTGGACCCTGCCAGGTCGATTCCTGCCCGGGGCATCCCATTCTGTGACTACAGCAGCCTCTGTTTAAGACCATATAAGCATTTGCTCTTATCATATTTGAAATTAGCCTGATAAAGACACTTTTGCTGGCCAAAGCCCTACTGGACCCTGCCAGGTCCATTCCTGCCCAGGGCATCCCATTCTGTGACTAAAGCAGCCTCTGTTTAAGACCATATAAGCATTTGCTCTTATTATATTTATATTATAAGACACTTTTGCTGGGCATAGGCTTACTGCTGCCTGCCAGGTGCACTTCTGTTGAGGCATCCCATTCTGTAACATAGCATACCCCTCTTTATTTACACTAAGCAGCTCTCTTATTTACACTAAGCAGGCCTGTTGGAGGCTGAGTGTTACTGCTCACTTTTGGTGTGCATTATATTCTGTTTTATATAGACCCACTGCTGCCTGGGGGTTCTTAAAATATCACCTACTACCACGCCAGTTAGACTATGTCGGGCAGACAAGTGCCTGGAAGTGAAAAGAGGAGTGGCAGAGGCCAAGATTCCGCAGGCAGAGCTCGCATCAGACTGGGGGCCAGTAGCAGCAGGAGTCACGCTGAGAGACCTAATCTGCCAGTATCTGCTAGCGGTCGGGTCTCCACCAGTAACGCATCTGCCGTGGTAGATTGGCTGACGCGCTCATCAACAACATCATCACAACTTACATCTGAGACCCCCAGTCTAGGGTCGGTAGGTTCCTCTGACACAACCCTGAGTTGGCATGCCCCGAGAGCAGTCCCTGTCCTCCCATTGCCTCTGTCCTACGCCGTTCCCTCCCCCAGCGACGTATCCTATGCTTTGGGTTCAGCTCCACTCTTTAGTGAGGAGGACGATCAGATACAGGAGGACAGTCAGCAGCTACTGCCCAGCCAAGAAATGGAGGTGGCTTCTTTAGCTAGGCAGACAAATAGTGATGTGGACAGTGTCGTGGGTGCTGCGAGCGTTCCAGCTCCTGCGCCAGACACTGTTGACGAATCCACGAACATCAGTGACGTACAGCCACAACCCGGTGATGATGATGATGATGACGATGAAGCCGATCGCACTTGGGAGCCGGGTGATGAAGGGGCTTCATCGTCATCATCAGGAGAAGAGGGGCGCAGGTTGCCCCGGAGTCAGCAGCTGAGGCAGCAAGGTGGTAGCAGTCAGCATGGGGGCACAATTCCAAAGGCTGGAGCCGGCCGGGGCCGGGGCCGGGGTAGAGCACCTGCTGTGCGGCAGTCTACCTTATCGGGAGGTAGTGGAGCAGGGGTTCCTGGAGTTGGCAACAGCAGCAGTGAATCAGTGAGGCCAGGGGGTGGGAAAAGTAGCTACTCGGCAGTGTGGCAGTTTTTCCTGAGGCATCCGCAGGAGGGTAACATGGCCACATGCAAGATATGTAGGCAAAAGGTGAAGCGTGGCCAGGGTCCAAATGTTGGCACCACGGCCCTGCGTCAACATATGATGCGTCACCATAAAACGACCTGGGAGAACCGAGGCTCCCAAGGGGTGGTCCAGTCTGCTTCCTCACCAAGTGAGCTCCCAATTTCTGCCAGCCAAGGCTCCAGCACCTCAGCCGAAGGCAGCTGTGCGTCACACCCATCCTCTGTCGCTCCTGCTCCTCCTCCTCCTCCTCCAAGTCATGCATCCCGCCAGCAATCCATCAGCGAAGCCATGTCCAAGAGACAGCAGTATGCGCCCACTCATCCTACGGCGCAGAAGCTGAACGTGCTCCTGTCCAAGTTGCTGGTGCTGCAGTCGCTCCCTTTTCAGGTGGTGGAATCTGCACCTTTCAGAGAACTGATGGCTTGTGCCGAGCCGAGGTGGAGAGTCCCAAGCCGTCATTTCTTTGCCAAGAAGGCAGTACCAGCGCTGCACACTTTTGTTGAACAGAAGGTGGGCCAGTCCTTGAGCCTGTCGGTGTGTAGCAAAATACATGGCAGCGCCGACATCTGGAGCTGTAACTACGGTCAGGGGCAGTACATGTCGTTTACGGCCCACTGGGTGAATGTGGTCCCTTTGCAGCAGCAACTTGGACAGGTCACGCCGCTTCGGCCTCCGCGCTCTCTGCCCATTGGGCCTGTGACACCGTGCGACTCGGCCTCCTCATCCTCCGCCATCTCCTCACCCTCCACTGTAGGCTCAAGTCTCAGTGCCCCTCCAGTCTACCATGTGTGCAGGGCACGGAGGTGTCACGCAGTGCTTCACATGGTTTGTCTTGGCGAACGGAGTCACACAGGGGAGGAACTGCTTAAATGTATTCATCAGGAAATCCAAACATGGCTTACTCCGAGAAAACTTAAAATGGGAATCATGGTTACCGACAATGGGAAGAACATTTTGTCTGCGCTGCGCCAAGGAAGCCTGACCCATGCCCCCTGCATGGCTCACGTCTTCAATCTGGTTGTCAAGCGGTTTCTGAAGTGTTCCCCCCATCTGCAGGACATCCTAACAACTTCACGGAAACTTTGCATGCACTTCAGCCACTCCTACACCGCCAAACACACCCTTCTTGAGCTACAGCGTCAGAATGGTATCCCCCAACATAGTCTGATTTGCGATGTTTCCACCCGTTGGAATTCCACCCTTCACATGTTGGACCGATTATATGAACAGAGAAAAGCCATCACGGATTTCCTGATGATCCAAGCAGATAGGGGGACTCCCCTGTGTAACTTCAATGTCAACCAGTGGCAGCTCATACGTGACACCTGCCGTTTGCTCAGGCCCTTTGAGGAAGCCACTTTATTTGTCAGTCGGCAGGATTACGGGATGAACGACGTGATTCCACTGCTTCATGTACTACAGCACATGTTGGAAACCATGGCTGGTCAGGGCACTGGAGACATGGCGTTTACATCTTACGGCCACATGAACCCCGTTGGAGCTGAACTGGAGGAGGAGGAGGAGGAAGAGGAGGAGGAGGAGTTGCCCAGCGAAACACAGTTTAGGCTTGGCGAAATGGCTGGTTTATCTAGTCAGCGGACAGGAGAGGAGGAGCAGGAGCAGCCAGAGGAGCTAGAGGTTTTTGAGGAAGGAGAGACAGAGGACCCGGGCACACCGTGGCAGTATGCAGTGGAGATGGAGACAGGTAGTCCATCCGAGTCACTTGCGCAAATGGCACGAAGCATGCTCACATGCTTGCGTAGTGACCCCAGAATTGTTTCCATCTGTCGGCGGGATGACTTCTGGCTGTCCACCTTATTGGACCCTCGCTTCCGGCACAAAATGGGGGCATTTTTTAAACCCACCGAGAGGGAGGACAAACTCAACTACTACAAAGACATTCTACGTAGGCAGTTGGCCGATGCCTATCTGCGCCATGGTCCATACTCTCGCAGGTCTGACTCGAGGGGACCTCTGCGCTCACCTTCCACTGCCATGGCCGCTGGGGGGGTTGGCAGCAGCAGCAGCAGAAGCTCCATCAGCAGCAGCAGCCTCAGTCTTCAGTCGCTAATGAGTAGCTTTCTACACCCGCATAGTGAGGCTACTCATGAGCAGCAGGAAGACCTGGAGCAGGACCTGAACCAGCAGGTCATGTCATACTTTGACATGACCATGCCAACACACCTTGAGGATCCGCTGGACTTCTGGGCAGCCAAACTTGATTTGTGGCCGCAACTAGCAGAGTTTGCCCTGGAAAAGCTGTCCTGCCCGGCAAGTAGCGTGCCATCTGAGCGGGTGTTTAGTGCGGCGGGGGCCATAGTTACGGCGAGGAGAACTCGTCTGTCAACTAAAAATGTGGAGAGACTCACCTTTGTCAAAATGAATCAGGGATGGATCAGCCAGGATTTCCACCCACCAATGCCTGATGCATGCGACTAGATTCAGCATGGTGCCACGTTTTACACTTTACAAATGGTGCAAAACATATTTATGTCTTTAGGCCATTTTTTGGGCTCCTGCTGCTGCTACTGCCAACTTCTGCCAACTCCAGGGTGTGATTCATCCAATTTTTGGGCTCCTGAGGCCAACTCCAGTGTATATTTGGGCTCCTGCTGCTGCTGCTGCCAACTTCTGCCAACTCCAGGGTGTGATTCATCCAATTTTTGGGCTCCTGAAGCCAACTCCAGTGTATATTTGGGCTCCTGCTGCTACTACTGTCAACTCCTGCCAACTCCAGGGTGTGATTCATCCAATTTTTGGGCTCCTGAGGCCAACTCCAGTGTATATTTGGGCTCCTGCTGCTGCTGCTGCCAACTTCTGCCAACTCCAGGGTGTGATTCATCCAATTTTTGGGCTCCTGAGGCCAACTCCAGTGTATATTTGGGCTCCTGCTCCTGCTGCTGCCAACTTCTGCCAACTCCAGGGTGTGATTCATCCAATTTTTGGGCTCCTGAAGCCAACTCCAGTGTATATTTGGGCTCCTGCTGCTGCTACTGCCAACTTCTGCCAACTCCAGGGTGTGATTCATCCAATTTTTGGGCTCCTGAAGCCAACTCCAGTGTATATTTGGGCTCCTGCTGCTACTACTGCCAACTTCTGCCAACTCCAGGGTGTGATTCATCCAATTTTTGGGCTCCTGAAGCCAACTCCAGTGTATATTTGGGCTCCTGCTGCTGCTACTGTCAACTCCTGCCAACTCCAGGGTGTGATTCATCCAATTTTTGGGCTCCTGAAGCCAACTCCAGTGTATATTTGGGCTCCTGCTGCTGCTACTGCCAACTTCTGCCAACTCCAGGGTGTGATTCATCCAATTTTTGGGCTCCTGAAGCCAACTCCAGTGTATATTTGGGCTCCTGCTGCTGCTACTGTCAACTCCTGCCAACTCCAGGGTGTGATTCATCCAATTTTTGGGCTCCTGAGGCCAACTCCAGTGTATATTTGGGCTCCTGCTGCTGCTACTGTCAACTCCTGCCAACTCCAGGGTGTGATTCATCCAATTTTTGGGCTCCTGAAGCCAACTCCAGTGTATATTTGGGCTCCTGCTGCTGCTGCTGCTGCCAACTTCTGCCAACTCCAGGGTGTGATTCATCCAATTTTTGGGCTCCTGAAGCCAACTCCAGTGTATATTTGGGCTCCTGCTGCTGCTGCTGCCAACTTCTGCCAACTCCAGGGTGTGATTCATCCAATTTTTGGGCTCCTGAAGCCAACTCCAGTGTATATTTGGGCTCCTGCTGCTGCTACTGCCAACTTCTGCCAACTCCAGGGTGTGATTCATCCAATTTTTGGGCTCCTGAAGCCATCTCCAGTGTATATTTGGGCTCCTGCTGCTGCTACTGTCAACTCCTGCCAACTCCAGGGTGTGATTCATCCAATTTTTGGGCTCCTGAGGCCAACTCCAGTGTATATTTGGGCTCCTGCTGCTGCTACTGTCAACTCCTGCCAACTCCAGGGTGTGATTCATCCAATTTTTGGGCTCCTGAAGCCAACTCCAGTGTATATTTGGGCTCCTGCTGCTGCTGCTGCTGCCAACTTCTGCCAACTCCAGGGTGTGATTCATCCAATTTTTGGGCTCCTGAAGCCAACTCCAGTGTATATTTGGGCTCCTGCTGCTGCTACTGTCAACTCCTGCCAACTCCAGGGTGTGATTCATCCAATTTTTGGGCTCCTGAGGCCAACTCCAGTGTATATTTGGGCTCCTGCTGCTGCTACTGTCAACTCCTGCCAACTCCAGGGTGTGATTCATCCAATTTTTGGGCTCCTGAAGCCAACTCCAGTGTATATTTGGGCTCCTGCTGCTGCTACTGCCAACTTCTGCCAACTCCAGGGTGTGATTCATCCAATTTTTGGGCTCCTGAAGCCAACTCCAGTGTATATTTGGGCTCCTGCTGCTACTACTGCCAACTTCTGCCAACTCCAGGGTGTGATTCATCCAATTTTTGGGCTCCTGAGGCCAACTCCAGTGTATATTTGGGCTCCTGCTGCTGCTGCTGCCAACTTCTGCCAACTCCAGGGTGTGATTCATCCAATTTTTGGGCTCCTGAAGCCAACTCCAGTGTATATTTGGGCTCCTGCTGCTACTACTGTCAACTCCTGCCAACTCCAGGGTGTGATTCATATAATTTTTGGGCTCCTGAGGCCAACTCCAGTGTATATTTGGGCTCCTGCTGCTGCTGCTGCCAACTTCTGCCAACTCCAGGGTGTGATTCATCCAATTTTTGGGCTCCTGAGGCCAACTCCAGTGTATATTTGGGCTCCTGCTCCTGCTGCTGCCAACTTCTGCCAACTCCAGGGTGTGATTCATCCAATTTTTGGGCTCCTGAAGCCAACTCCAGTGTATATTTGGGCTCCTGCTGCTGCTGCTGCTGCCAACTTCTGCCAACTCCAGGGTGTGATTCATCCAATTTTTGGGCTCCTGAAGCCAACTCCAGTGTATATTTGGGCTCCTGCTGCTACTACTGCCAACTTCTGCCAACTCCAGGGTGTGATTCATCCAATTTTTGGGCTCCTGAGGCCAACTCCAGTGTATATTTGGGCTCCTGCTGCTGCTGCTGCCAACTTCTGCCAACTCCAGGGTGTGATTCATCCAATTTTTGGGCTCCTGAAGCCAACTCCAGTGTATATTTGGGCTCCTGCTGCTACTACTGTCAACTCCTGCCAACTCCAGGGTGTGATTCATCCAATTTTTGGGCTCCTGAGGCCAACTCCAGTGTATATTTGGGCTCCTGCTGCTGCTGCTGCCAACTTCTGCCAACTCCAGGGTGTGATTCATCCAATTTTTGGGCTCCTGAGGCCAACTCCAGTGTATATTTGGGCTCCTGCTCCTGCTGCTGCCAACTTCTGCCAACTCCAGGGTGTGATTCATCCAATTTTTGGGCTCCTGAAGCCAACTCCAGTGTATATTTGGGCTCCTGCTGCTGCTGCCAACTTCTGCCAACTCCAGGGTGTGATTCATCCAATTTTTGGGCTCCTGAGGCCAACTCCAGTGTATATTTGGGCTCCTTCTGCCCCTCATAGTGATGCCACTTCAACTCTCTGCAATTGTGCCGCTCTGCGATTCTATTAGCGATGCCTCTGATCTGCATGTGATATTTCTTCAAAGTATTATTTAACAAACCCAGCACGCATCCTGTGCGTGTTACAGCAAGGCTGAATGGTTTACAACCCTATTGAGGCTGTAGGAGGCTCAGAAATAGCCGTTTTTAATAGCGATTCGTCGCGAATTTATTCGGGTCGAAACGATTTTTGTCGGAAAATTCGGCGAATCAGTCGAATCGAATTTTTCAAAAGTTCGCTCATCTCTAGTTATGGTGGTTAGTCATTTACAATGACAGCTCATTCAAATGGTCAGAGCAAGGTTCAGGCAAAGGTAAGTAAAGATGTATATTTTGCTTTTTAGTTATTTAACAATTTTCTCACAAAAGCATAAAAACTAGCAATACTATATGAGAAAATATATGCCCCCATCTTATCTCCACAACCCATCTCTGCCACCATCTTTCTCTGCAACCCCTATCTGGTGCCACCCTTAGTGACACCCCCAGAATTTTGACCTATGAGGGGGCTGGTTTGGGGGTGGGTTGCATGGCCTGGAAGAGGTGTGTTCCAGATGAGGGCTCTAAGCTCTCTCTAAACTTTGCAAAATCAGGGGAGAGGATAGGCACGCCAAGATTTTTTTTTACAATTAAGCCATGCCACACCTCCAAGAAGACCTGGATATGCCTGCACACTACTGCACAGCACACCTTCCTTTGGAGGGTGTGACTGTTGCACCTGAGTGCAGCCATTTCATATACCCCTTGTAGACAAAGGAAATGGTAAGTGTCTTTTTAGAGTCAGGATCACAAATGGCAGGTGGGCGGGTGAGTTTGGTACATTTTAGGTTCCTACAGGCCAAGACCTCTAGGCGAGGGAGGGGTCTTTGTCCACAGGGAGCTTAAACCGGACCTTCAGCATGATTTAATGAAAAGCCTAAACCCTTAAAAAACTATTCCCCAGCATCTAAAATTAATATATTTTTATATATTATTTTTAGTCACTTATTATTCTTTCCCCCACCAGGCTGCAACTCTGTTCAGGACTCTAGGATACAGGCTCTGCCATCTTGACTCAGAAGCATCACACATACTGAGGATAGGAGAGCGGGATAAAGTGCAGGGGGTGGGTTATAGCTGTGCTTTTCACAGACAGAGCAGAGCTGGGGTCAAGGAAAAGCCAGCAATCCCAGAATGCAGAGCGACGCAGTCAGAAGACACTTCTGATGCTCCATGAGTCGCCATCTTTAATGTTTAAAGGCTCATAACATGCAGTAGATACAGGTAGGATTATTTTGAATGTGAACAAGCTGTATGTACAGGGTGTGGGAAACATATAAGATAGTATCTTATTCAGGGTGAAGGTCCGCTTTAAAGACTCCAGGGGATGCTGATTCCCTATCCCAAACTGGGATGCCCCACCCTGTGAAATGCTCCAGATTGTCTAGTATACTTACCTCACCAAGGTTCCCACGGCACACATGCAGGCTGTGCTGCCATCTGTGGCTTCTCTCTTGCTGATACACACACTTGCACCAGGCATTTCTGAATGGCTGCTATGAGCAGTTCATGCTCTATTCAGCTTTACTAAGCCATTCTTATGTTAACTCTAGTGTCTTAGTAAAGCTGAATGGAGTACTAACCACTGATTGAATGTGCAGTGGGATCACTGACACAGTAAGAATTATCAGCATTCCAAGAGGGTTTCACACCAAAATGGGATGCCCCACCAGAGAGAAAATATCACAAGGATAGTGAAAATCCTGATGATTGTTTCTCTTTAATCCTCCCTCCTCTGCCTTGTAGTGAAAAGATACCTACCTTCTTCTACTAGTACATTATTTGAAAGGGAAACTGGAAATGGTTGCACACCGTGTTGCTCTGCATTGTGGGTCGCACTCTTAGTACTCACCACCACTTGCAGATCCTTGTTGTCAGTCTTCCAGTATGTTCCCCTGCCGACTGCCCTCTGGTATTTCCTGCCCTCATCTGGTCACCCTAGTTTTTGCCCCCTCCCACTCTGCTGCTGCCAGATGGTCCTTTCTGCTGCTGAGCCTCCTATTAGGTTAAATCAGAGGAGCAGGACAGTGGCTGGGGTGCATTAGGTGAGTGGTAGAGGACAGGGTCAGGGGATGGAGTGGTTAGGCGAGTGGCAGAGGACAGCAGCCGGTGGTGGAGGTGTAATTGAGTGGTAGAAGGGAGCGGCAGGGTGTGGAGTGGTAAGGTAAGCAGAAGAAGACAGCAACAGGTGTGTAGGGGTTAGGTGAGGGGTGGAGGACAGTGGCAGTGGGTGGAGGGGTTAGGTAAGTGGTAAAGAAAAGTATCAGGGGGTGGGGGTTAGGTGAATGGCAGAGGACAGTGTCAGGGGGTGGAAGAGCTCCCTTTGGGACATACAATGCAATATATACATTTGGGAGCAGGCTTACCTGAGGTTGCCCTATAACCTTGAGTGCAGCCCATGAGGTGGAAGGGTCAAAAGCCTCGCAGTACAGATTCACCCCCCCAAGTGCTTCCACAAAATCAAAAAGACAAAGGAGGGGTGGCAGCCAGTGTGCAAGAACATGGTGTGGGGCAGCTGAAGCTGTACTACAAGGCTTTCAAACCTTCCACCTCATGTGCTATACGCATGTGTTATAGGGCAATCTCAGGTAAGCCTGCTCCCAATGTATCTATTGCATTGTATGTCCCAAAGGGGGCTCCCCGAGATTAGAGTTAGGACTGCACCTCACAGAGGCACTGTGGCATTTGGTGGTGCAGCTTTAGCATACTTCTGCAGATGTGTGTGGACCAAGACCTCTGTTTTAACCAGATTTAGAGACAGATTATAGGTTTGGCTGCAAGCCAACAGGGTTGAGTGCTGTGGCTCATTTAAGACTTGTGCATCCTAATTGCCATGCTCACATGCACCTCCCAAGTAAGTTTTAAATTGGTCTGAGTTGCTGCCACCCCTACTTCATCTTTCTATGAACTGGTGCCTAGAACGGGTTGGCATATTCCAGGTGAGGGCGCACCAGTGCCTTGTAAAGAGGCAATATTACATCTCTTGATTCCATGCCTCTTTTAATGCATGATATCTTGGTCGCCTTAGAAGCAGCCGCTTAGCATTGCATGCTGTTATTTAGTCTATGGTCTATCAGTACCCCCAGACCCTTCTCAACTAGCAACTCTCCCAGTTTTACTCTCCCAAGGACATATGCGGCCTTCAGGTTATTAAACCCCAAGTGCATGACTTTACACTTCTCCACATTGAACTTAATTTGCCAAGTGCTTCATATCATGGTGTCATCTGCAACAATACAGTGCTCTTAATGCCATTTCTATCATTTATAAACAAATTAAATAATAGAGGGCCCAGAATTGAACCCTGGGGTACTCTGCTTACAACCAGGGACCATTCAGAGTAGGTATCATTAACCACAACAGGGCCGGCTCCAGGTTTATGTGGGCACTCTGGCGGCATGGTCTCAGTGGGCCCCTTTGCAGTGGAGAGTCGCGGGTCAGGGGTTTATAATTTACTTGGCCTAAACTAGGAAGGGCTGTCTGCCCTCCAACCCACTATTGGAGCTGTTTTTTGTTTGGCCCCACATGAATGGGCAGAGTATTGAGGAAGAGGAATGGACAAAACAGGAAGGGCAGGAATGGATGGATGGAGATATAGCTGGGAGGAAGAGGGATGGATAAACAAAAGGAAAAGGACAGGAATGACTGGGTGTAGCTGGTGTGGGAGGGTTAGATGGGCAGAGCTGGAAGAAAGATGGATAGACTGGCAAAGCTGGAAGGAAGAGGGGTCGATGGGATTGATGGGTCGAGGACAGAAACGGAGAGGCGTAAAGCTGAGGGGAAGTGGCGGAGCTGAGGGTAGATGGGTGGATGGGACAGAACTGAGGGGACAGGGTTGTGGGGCAGAACGGAGGGGACAGGGATGGATGGGGCAGAGCTGAGGGTACATGGAGGAACAGAGTTTAGGCTTTAAGATGAAATGTCTTGTTTGTAATTTTTCTACTGTTTTTTAAAATATTTTTGAAAAAAAAAAAAAAAAATTATTATATTAAAGAACATTTAAACAAAACATTTATTTTATTAAAGATAACCATACTGCACGTGAAAGCCCAAATTCTCCCAATTACAATGCTACCATATATGTATCGGTAGCCACCCCCATTCTGCCCAGGAGACCCCGCCAACCTGAAAAGAGCACTTTACAACAGCCTTGTTTACTGGTATAGGGGCCTCATGGACCATTTACCAGTTCACAAAGAGTTAACAGTAAAAAAAGACACACACACAGAAAAAATTACATTTATTAGTTTTTTTAGTCCTCTTCTGTCCCCCGGCGGCCCTGTCCCACAAAGCTCTGATGACGGCTGCCGGGTGATTGGTGGAGGGGGGTGAGGGGCTGTGATCCCTTGCCTCCCCTCCACCAATCACCCGGCAGCCGCCATCAACCCTCTCACCTCCTCTCGCCCGGCGCTACTGTGCGTCTTGGAGCGGGTGTGAGATGACGTCATAGATTACGTCATCCACCACATCCACAAAAGGCATGGCTAGCGACCCCTTGTATAATTAACTTATACTTACCTTCCCCCGTCCTCTGGCTTCTCAATGAAAGAGGGATGCAGGTCCCCCTTCTTTCCATCCAGCTTCCCAGCCAGAGACTGGATGAAATGTGGGGGGAGACTGCTTTTATACATACACTCGCTGGGATCTCCCCCATGTAACTTAGACATCACAGGAAGGAAGGCAGAACAGCGTGCATCAATTAACCTGTCACTTAGCATTGACCTTCTGGGACTTGTTGTTCTAGATGATCTTGGATGGCAATGTCTGATAGCATTGGAAAGTGTTACATAAGTAGTTAATGCACTCTCTAACAAGATGACACAGACAGATGACCTCACAATCACTGCAGCTCCCCAAGTGATAACATGGTGTTATACTGGACTCCTCTCTTATTCATACATCACATTCATCACTAGCCAACTTCTGTCATCTCCAATTCAAAAAAACTCATGCATCCATTCATTTTCTCACACCTGACATCGGTAAAGCTCCATTGGCTATCCGGATCATTTACCAATTGGACTACTTAAATACTCTGCTCTGTGGTCTACCAGCAAACAAGTACCCTTGTATATCTATTTCCAACTCTGCTGCTCACCTCATCCAAATTTCCTCTCGCTTCTCCAGTGTCATCCATTGACCTAACTCTAACATTCAAACCTCATTCTAGCTATGCCCTGCCTCAGATTTTATTGCTGCTCAATGCTGCTCCACCCCATTGGAATGCCCTCCCCATACACTTGGCCGCTCCCCAACTCCCCAAACTTTTACTCCTGCCCCCAAGCTCACCCATTTAAACAAACCTACTGGCTAGCTTAAAATTGACCAATTTGTATTGAGACAAAGAGAAAATATACACATAAGGAACACCAGTTCTTTTAGACTCCAGGGTCGACCAAGCAGGTGCTTGGTAAACTTTAAAAGGGAAAGTCAATTTACAATGGCATTTTATAAGTATAGTATATTTTTCATGCCAAAATTATGTCCTTAAGGTACTGAACTGATTGAGTATTTTTTCCCTTATGTTAGAAAATGTGTGTTTTATGGAAGCATTTTTACCACCAAGAAGAGAAATGTGAGGCCTGAGAACACAAAACACTGCTGCTATGGACATTGCTGAGGTGAGTGAATTCTCTTACACTTACACACGTAGCAACAGTTTCTATGTGGGCATGGCACACATTTCTACAAATTGCAGGTAGTGAAAACTGCATCTATTAAACATTCTAACATAAAAACATAAAGAAAATACTAACTAAGCACAAAGATTGCCATTGAAAGTGGTCTCTCCCTTTAAGCAACCCACTTCCTTGATTCAGAGCTTTGTCTCCACTCGCTTATCCTTTGTAAGCATGCAGGGGCAGTAGTAGTGTATTCCACCATCAATTTGTATTTTAGCAATACCATACATATTGTATTATTTATTGTACCCTGAAGACAGATAACTGTTTTTGTTGACAGAATGAAGCTATTTGGGGTATTTCAAATGTAAAGGGTTGTCTTGGTTGAAAAATCAAAAGGTGTGTACTTTGCAGAGCTGATTTTTTTTAAGTAGAATTACCCTTACATGCATGGTTTACTTTGGGGTGTTTGGCAACTCTTACCTTGACAGTACCTATGCATGTTGGGTATTGTTCTGTTTGTGGAATCTTGCTTTTTCAGATTGAAATTATATTGCATATTTCTTTTTAGGAAAGTTTGATTATACCTTTTTATTCTTTTTGGGGGGAAACCCAGTGCAACCAAAGAATTCATTGAGTGATCACTTCCAGAAAACTGTGCCCACGTCATCATTCCTTGTCTGAAAATCTCCTAAAGTGCTGTTTCAATTTGGGGGAGTCTCCTGGATATATTGCAAAAATCACTACAAATTGTAAAAAACAGTTTTTTAAAAAAACATTTTGCACATATTTCACCCATAAATATTGAGAATACACTAATAAAACCCTCGGAAATCCCCTCAAAAACACAGTTGAACATGTAGAGTGCCAAATAGTGAAAATGGTCTGGCATTGTGTGGGTTGTGAGCACATAAAACGGTTTTAGAAAACACGAATCAACCATATAAATCGCATGATATACTCGAAAATACATATATATAGTTCTCATTACCTTTTGCAGCAGTTTGCTTACTTATAGAGCAAATCAAGGTTGTGTAATCTGGGCAGATAAGATTGAGATACAGACCAGTCTGCAACCTGGCAGAGTGCCACCCGATAGGATCTCGAGTACTATTGTTGGTACCACTGGTTAGGAACCCCTCTAGAGTATTACTGAAGAATGTATTGTATCTTTGAGTCACCTAGAATAATACAAGTATTATTGTGTAACCTATTATATCACTGCGCAATTTAGATCAGGGCCTCCCAACCTTTTTTAATCCAGTGCCACTTTCCATTTTCTGATTATATCAAGTAAGACCTTTAAACAGCCATTTAAAATAATCATGTTGCAAATCAGGCATGGTTGTGGTATAGATAGCAGTGGATCAGGTTGGGGTACAGGTCAGTCGCGGCCTTGTCGAGTACCACCTAAAAGGATCTCAGGTACCACCAGTGGTACTAGTACCACCTGTTGAGAACCCCTGATCTACAGTATTTGACTTCAAGCATCTCTATATGATATTGACATTACACTGGTGGTGTACTATACTTTTTATTCTAACCCACACAAATCCTTTTGTAGGATAGACCACAATGTATGACATACCAAAGGCTATTTATTATTTCCAAAGCATTTTAGCTATAATTCATGCACATCTGAAATTAATAGTTATAAATAGCTTTCTAAATGACACATTAGCACTCTTTGAAAAGTAATTGGCAAATTTGGTTCTTAGCAATATATACAATTTGTCTAAAAGTTCTTTTTTTTATATTTGTTTGTTCATATTATTATTATTCATATAATCGAATGTACTTCATAGAAATATGTACCGTAGTGTTCGCTCTATAACACGCACATAGGTGTGTGTGTGTGTGTGTGTGTGGGGGGGGGGGGGATTGTTAGGGCGTTTTGGTGCAAATTCTTAAAAAAATGTTTCTTGCTTCCGATAGAATACAAATATATATATATATATATTTATTATAATGAATACTCTATCTTCAGCTTGAACATACACAGAATACACGGTTAAAATCAGGGGATTGCTCTCAAGCACATTTATCTCCAGTAAATGTATCAATATTGCAGAATGTATCCACTGTCAGTGTGAACACAGTATATAAATATACATATGTAACAAATAGTCTGTGCAGATAATAAACAAGGAGGCTGCCTGGAATGTGTCTCTAAACTGCTAACATTATACAAAACATCCTTTGAGGATCGCAAATAAAGTGTATGTACAAGTGCATGTGCAAAGGAAAAAAAATCAAAAGGTGACAATAAAGTGGATACTCATCTAGTCAGGAGTAAATGTGCCAAGGCGTCACATGATCCTTTGTTGTGTATAGTGTTAGCACTATATAGAAACCTTTTAGGCAGTCTCCTTGTTTATCACCTGCACATACTATTTGTTACATGTATTATATTTTTTAATAGTTTTAGCACTGATTGGTTACACTGTGTTCGCACTGACAGTGGATAGGTTTTGCAACATTGGTACTGGGGAGAAATATGCTTGAGTGCAATCCCCTGATTGATTTTAACCTTGTATTTTATGTTCAAGCTGATGATAGTGTGTTCATTATTAAAATAAATGTATTTGTTTTGTATTTATCGGGAACAATCTGTTTTGGCTACACTTTGGGGGCTATATGCCTACTTCTGCTCACTGTCTTGTAATTGGGTGATTGAGGGGGTGCTGCACACTGACAGTAGTGGGGTGATTAGGGGAGGATTATGCATGCTGCCTGTTATGGGGTGATTAGGAGGGAGAATGTTAGCATGCTATGGTGTGTCTTATGGGCAGGTACAGTAAAACCAGTTAACTATATTTATGCCCAGGAACAAGGCTGGATATATGTGGTCTCATTATATACTGCTAAAAGTCTTTACACTTACATTTATCAATATCTGTTTTTGATATAAGAGTATCTACTACAACCTTTCTTATGCCTCTTGGGGAAGTTTTAAATTATGTTTTGTTATTTTATATTTCTTCCATGGGGCAAAAACTATTCACTATGCCACCCAAACATATAAGTCACTAACTTCATAAAAGCTCAACTCTATGATATTTTTGTATAGGGCATCGGGCAGGTTTGTGTGCTCCTGGGTTTGGAAACAGACTAATTGAAGTAACTGATAAAGTGTGAATTCTGGAAAGTTGATACTAAACAGCAGTCTCAAAATGGGCTGGAAACTAGGGCATATATAAGCAAAACCTAAAATATGTTTCTTAGAGGAGGGGGAGGAGATAAAATCTGGGAGCAGGAGTGGAACCAATGAACAAATCTGGAATAAAACACAATCAAGGGACAGCATCCTCACATGACCAGCCACTGCTAGAAGGATTTTGGGAGGTGACTACCATGTAAGAGGGGGCAGGACAGACAGACAGGACATAATTGACAAAAGACTAAGACCATAGAGATGAATTGAGCTGCTACAATCAAGTTGCGGGCAGGGTCAGAGCCTGCCATTGCAGATGTCCCAGGTTAAAACATGGCAAGGATCTAACATAAAGATATATTCCCAGCAGTCTTGAAGAAATCTAAAATAATTAAGGATACACTAGTAACTCACTGAATCCAAAATGGAAAAACAATTTGTGGATTCAGACTTTTACATACAGAGGTAGCCTTAATACTTGCACTAAAGCTGATATGTTAACACTACAATTCCTGGCTGCTTTGAGACTCTCCCTTAAACAGTTGGAAGAACTGGAGCTGAGTCCCTTCCAATCTTATATTTTACCAGAGCCTTCTAATGTTACTAGCATTTTAACTATTTTAACCCATGGGAAAGAAAAATATGGCAAATGATAGAGCCCCTTTAGAGCTCTGTACCTAAAGCCCTCTGCTAGACTCCATTTTGTGCAGAGACTGATAAAGGTCAGACTGACTACTTAAGCCCCACTTACACAAAGCAATTATAGTGTGGGAAATTGCTAAAGCGACTGCAATTAAACGATTATCGCTCAGTGGAAATGGTCGCTACGATCAAATGATGAAAGAGAATCACCCGTCATATTGTTTTATCTGGCTAAAAATGCCTTCTGACCTCAGAAAAGAGCAAGGGGAATCATAGCAACAACCCTTTTGATTCAGCACTAGTTGAACTGGGGAGCAGATTGCATCCGAAAATTATTACAGGACATCAGGGTGCTGGACAATGAAAAGTCCTCAGTAGAGGGCAGAGTTCATAATGTAACTGCTTAATGGGCATGAAAGGGAGTTGAGGAACACAAGAATAAAAGTACAAGAAAGACTGCAGTGTCATTGAAACCATGGTGGGTCACCTATTCCTACTAATTTTACTCCTACTGAGTGGATATTATGTCACAGTAAATGCTTGATTGTCTGAGATTATTGAGGAGCCAATTTGCCATGTTCCCTATTAATCTTGCCTCAAACCCATCACTCCTACACTGTCCTTTTAGTATTTTTTCTTTAAAAAAGTGTATGGGACACTTGTATAGGATGATTTCAAATGGGGCACAAATTCTATGTTTCTTTTGGGTTTGTTTCCTTGCATTCAGAACACAGTAGTTAAACTGGCTGCTGCTACAATCAAATAATCCTGCAAGAGCTGTGAAGTGAACAAAGATAAAATATGTTGCAGCAACAATGCAAATTCCCCTGGCTGCAAACACTGAAATATTTGCTAGCCCCTTTAAGAATTTGTTTGTCTGTCAACTTCAAGTGCAGTGAAACAAACTGGCACTTTGCAACTGTGAGAAAACAACCCTATTCACCCTGACATTAAATCAGATTCTTACTAACGCTTTTACTACACATTTTATATTTTCTTTATTACAGAATTGAGAGGGGAGCTGTCTGTGTGCAACAAGTGCACCTAAAAGATATAGGCACAATAGTTCTTGGGTGCAACAAAGCTGTAGATACACAAATAACAAAATATTTAAAAGGTGGGCCCTTCAGGTAGGTTCTGTGTATAACAAATATTTCACAGCCCAAACAATCATGTGTAAAGAAAAAAGAAAAAATATATGTCTATTGCTAATTGTAAAAACTACACACAAAGATTGCACAGTACAAGATTAAAGCCAAAATAAGGTTATGGAGGTGCAATACCTGATTAAATTGTAAGCATATTGGACCAGGCTATAAATTCTATATATACAATTCAAGTGTATTCCTGCGATCCTCTTCTGTTAGTGCTGCGGAGCGGTGGCGGTAACCACAGCAACAGCATCTGAAACTGGCCCCAGCCGGGGCTACAAAAAGATGTCCAAAAGTGTCCTCATTCATGGGAGCTGGTGGCCACCTTTTTGTAGCCCTAGTTGGAGCCAGTTTTAAATGCTGCTGCTTCTGCCCCTATTGCTCCGCCATGCTGACAGAAGAGGATCACAGGCATAAGTGAGTAACAGCAGCTCCCTGCTTGTGCAACTGTTTGTGTTGATGGGCTGCTCAGCAGTCTATCAACCAGCTTTTCCATGATCAGGCCAGAAGCCAAACTCGAACACAGACTTCTGGCTGCAGTCCGTGTTCGTGTTTGGGAACCCAAACTTGCAAACCCAACTTTGCTGTTCGTGTTTGCCCATATCTAAAAAACACAACAATGTGCAGACAAAACAATCAAACCATTGTTTGTGGTCAAATCAATAGTGATGATTGGCAGCTCCCACACAACCTACTCGTGGTCCATGCACTTCACAAAGGTCCCCTTCAGACCCCTTACTAGTTCAAAAGTAGTCTGGAGTTAAGGGGGGCAGTGGACCCCCCAGCTCCTGGCATTACCTGGCATTATACCACAGAGGTGGAATGTACTCTTAAAGACATGGGGGGGAAACCCCAGGTATACCTCCTCTATTCCCCTCCCCTCCAGTGACATAATGTATATATTTACATGGGTGGATTCTATGGAGGCTCTGCCACTGTAGTGTAAATGCTTTTCTTTCTGGAGGCCGGAATAATTCCTGGCTGGAGTCCAGGATGGAAGGAGGGACCTTTGTCCCTCAGTTCAAGGATCGCTGATGAGACACCTGCTTTAACACCACCACCAACAGCAGAAAACCTGAGAGTTGGACTGGAGGAAACCCCTGATCTGACGGACCAAGAGACGGATGCCACTGAGTGGAAGACATAAAATGGTAAGCAAAGTTTAATTGAAACTAAAAAATGTGTTTTGTGTAAGTAGTTTTGCAACTACTGTTTGTAAAATGTTCAGGTTCCCCTAAACCAATTCACATGGTAGCGGGTGTTTTGCCAATTGGTTCAGTCAGAACCAGAACCGGAAATAGCCTGAACCGGAAGTGACGTTCCTAATTGGTAAGGGGCCAGCTAGCCGGGACCCTTGTTCGGATTCCCGCCCTGAAGGAAGCACTACAACTCCAAATGTTGCATAAAATATAACTTTAATAATAGCAAAGATATAATGACAGCTTAAAGCACAAAAATAGCATAAAACTTAGACAGTAGCAAAGAACATGAAAACATTTAATTACAACTTTAATACACACTGCTTTATGGTATCTCTCATTTATTCTAACTGTATCCTATATCCTTTAGATACAACTAAACATAATCAACAACTATTCCATGGAATGTTTGGCTTACCTACCCAGCATGCATATGGTTAATAATGGGTCCTGGATGCTGAGGAGCTCCACGACATACGACATGACAACGATACGTTCAAACGGCACAGCGATATCAGGATGAGCTTGGGAGGTCAGTGGGTTAACACCCCCACAGATCACTGTCCATGACAGGCATCCCTTGTCAGTGGCTCTCGAGTCTCCTGATTTCACAGTGGCATGCCCCTCATGTTGCCACCAAGAGCTGGCAAGGGGTGCAAGCAACTAGTTTCTTGATAAGAGTTTATCTAATCTTCCATACCTATCTCACGCAAGAATTGGCCAAATTCCCAGGTAAGATAAGCAAGGAACATAAGTCACAAATCCATATGCTATACTGATAAGCCCCCCCATGCCATGTCATAGCTGTACATATTGAAAAACATGTTTTCAACTTAAACTTTAATAAACATTTGTTTTGACTTAACCTTTGGTAAACTTGGCAAACATGTTTTTCATTTAAATGTTCTATATCATAGGTGTTTTTCACATCCTGGACATGTCAGGGCATATCTCTGACTTATGTTTAACACTATGATCACAAAATGTCTGCCAGTGGCATCCAACTTGGAACACAAAATGGCAGATGATGATAACATCTAGACAAAATGGTGGATAAGATCCAGACAAAATGGCGGACAAGATGGCGACCAGGTTGCCTCTTTACCTATTATTATCACAGCAGGGCCCTTTGGGCTCTGGGCGTGTGCAAATAAGGGGCAATGGAGGTGCAAAAGAACCTGACGCTCATTAGTGTGTGCCCAGTGTTCTTCCAGGTGTGCCCTCTACACTAAGGGGCATATAGAATGGTGAACTGGCAAGGCTAGTGGCGGGCCAGTTGGCCTCTGAGGCCTGGGTTACCAGTCTATATGCCTGGGGCCATGGCTGTTGGGCTCCTTTGCTCGGTGTGTGGTGCGTTTTTCTTTTTTTAAATATAAAAAAATGACATTACAGCATGTATTTTTCAAAGAAAAAAAACAGAGCTTATATACTGACATTTATTTTATGATAAACTCTCATGCGAGTCTAAATACATCATCAACTCACACAGCGGAAAATGTTTGGGTGTTTTTCATCACCCAATAACTGAACATTTTACAAATGCGAGTTCTAATACTAATTTTTGCACAGTGCTGAATCGGCTGTGTGGCTGATTAATTATTTCTTTAGATACAAATTTTCACAATACAGGCCCTTCGATGTTAATGATACACTGCTAGCATTTTTAACAATGTTAAGAATGAACATTTGTTAAATTGCATGTTTCTGCACATGCAATTTTATTTCTGTAAGGCATTTACTACAGTTGAAACATGAATACTGTGGATCACTTATATGTTCATGAATACCATTTAATTTATATTTTCCTCTAGGTATGGTACAGTCAAAACGGGTTTCATGCACTGCCATCTTATCTTAATTATCTTAATTACCTTAGACTGTGGAAAAATGTTCCTGCTAATGCCAACTGGAAACAATATGGTAAATCTTTAGCACTGTTAAACCCATTATGACAGATCCTGCCATAGTTGCAGATATATAACATATGTTTTACAAATTCTGTTTTACTGATACATGCTAAATGCTTGTCAGAGTGTCAGTGGCCTAATACTGTATGTACAGTATTATCTGTTCTACCTAACCTCACATAGATTACTGTATTTTAGATACAAATCTAAGTTTAAATACACTATGTTCTTATCTAACACACTAAAGATATTTTCTTCTGCTTCAGCTGTTTGGTCATTTGCAGTACATGACCATGTCTTTCACAGATGAACCAATTATGTGACATGTGCCTCTGGTTGCCTCACAGCTCCCACAGCAGGGTAGGATCTACAGATCTGTAATATTTTGGTTTCCCTTTCCAGTCACATACCTGCCTCATCCCACCTTACCTCCTTGGAAACAGTGTAAAATGAGCCATTTCAAAGAATCTCAAAATCTTCTGTTAAATACCTATGCAAATTCGCTTGCTTCACTATAATTTCAGGGCTGTGGCTGAGCTGGGAAGAGTATGTCATGGCATAGGTTTTTGAGTCATGATTTATGAGCATTCTCTGATGGGGTCACAGACAGCTGTGAAACCACTGGGTATGCCATGCTTATTTGTATGGAGAGCACTGGGTGACAGTGTGACCATTGGACCACTTGAATTGAAATTAGGGCAACATATTCAACAGATCATGTACAGTGTGTAAGATTATTATGTCTGTGCAAACTGTTTTCAATAATAAGTTTAGTAGTAGTATTTCAGATCTGTATAGGCACGTATTATTCCGCCTGTCTGTGTGGAGATCTTCAAAACATGACCTGTTACTGGCACTTCAGGAGGACCTTTGAAACGTGGGCTTCAAGGAATCTTCATCGTCTTATTCAAGCATGGTGTCAGATGAAGGCTGACTGAGTCTCCTCTTTTACTCCCTTGACCTATTCCATTTCTGCTCCATTTTCTGGTGCAAACACAGCATAAAAGGATTATGGCATATGCTTATATTTCTGTTGCTTTATGACCTTGCTATTTCCTGAGTTGACAGGATTAGTGGCCTTTTCTAAATGACTCAGCAAGTGGCAGACCATCAGGATAACTTATATTGCAATAGATAAAGGATGAGATGCTGCCCCCGCTGCAAAATCTGCAAATACTGATGCATCCACATTTACTCTTACCCAGAAGTTTTTTGAAAGCTTTCTGAGCTGCAAGTGCCTGTGTCTTATCTTTAATGCCACACCATGTCTGACGTGCCCCCGAACATACCATTTGTTCAAAATAAACTTGTGAAGTTTCCAGCTTTGGCAGGGACAACACAGAGCTACAGTATCGCTTTAATAGGTTTCCACCCACTGGACTGACACCTTCACAGCCACTGAGGTGGCATTTAGGGAGTTCCTTTTCAGGCACACAAATCAAGCTGGGCATCCATGACACTCCTCACCTCCTTCACAGAAGTCCCGGACAAGGATAAAAACATTAGGGCTCCCCTCCGGCTACAAGTTACCTCAAAGCATGGGTGCACATATCACATTGTCCCTTCAGAGGGATCCATAAGACCCCTATATCAGTTCAGAAGGCTTAGGGGGCTGGCAAGTCACCTGCGTACCCCCATTACCTGCCACCTCAAACCTCGGGGCTGAAAAAACCCCGGGGCCATTTAGGCTGTCCAGGCTTATAGCCTGCAGGACAGGGGAGGCACCGAGGCTGGTCCTGTCACCCTGTTCTACAAGCCCTGCATTGCTGGTCTTCGGGCTGGTTATGCTGGGTAGAGGGGGGCCCAACACCATTTGGGGGGATTTTTAGGAATTGTTAACCCTTAAAATTCCCCCCAAAAAATGGGGAGAGGGCCCCACTATTTAACCCGTTTATTTAACCATTTATTGTGTGAATAGTAGTACTTTATTTGTAAATGTTATAAAGTGCTCTTTTTAGTTTGGGGGTCTCCTGGGCAGGAACGGAGGGCTACTGATACATTGTAATCAGGAGAAATGGGGCTTTTACGTGCAATATGGTTTTCTTTATTAAAATAAATGTTTTATTTAAAATAAACAAGACAATTTTTTCTTTACACAGTGGAAAAATGACAAAAAAGACATTTAATGTTAAAGCCTAAACTCTGCCACAAATTCCTGCAAATAACACAACCAAACATAGCGAAAAATGATGAAAAATGACCTGTCAGAGGGTGACAAAATCTCAAGTAGGCTGGCAGTTAAAAGGGTTAAACGTACCTATGTATATTGGGTATTGTTATGTTCGGGGGTTCTTGTGCTTTCAGATTTAGCTTGTGTTTTCTTGTTTGCTTATTTTTTTAGGATATTTTAGGAAAATGTGTTTTTATTCTGCTTTTTAATAAGTTTTTTAGGGAAACCCTGTGCAACCAAAAAATTATTTGAGGGATTTCCTCCAGAAAGATGAGCCTACTACAACAAACTGGGTATGCCTAGAAAGCTTAAAGTGTGTATTTTCAGGTAATATATGGTCTGTGGGGGGTATTCCAAATGTAAAGGGCTGAATTGGTTGAAAAATTGCAAGGTGCGCTTTGTCTGCAGAGCTGAAATTCTCAAGTAAAATTACCCTTATGTGCATGCTTTACTTTGGGGTGTTTGATAACTCTTCCCTTGACAGTACCTATGCATGTTGGGTATTTTTCTGTTCATGGAACCTTGCTTTTTCAGATTTAACTAGTTTGCATATTTTTTTTAGCAAATGTGGTTTTGATTTTGCTTTTTTATTCTTTTTTTAAGGAAAATAAAGAACTAAATATAAATGCACACCTGATACTAAATGATAAGTTGCAGAAAAATAAAAAAATTATTTAGTTACAGTCAATGATATACTCGTGATATTATTCGCTATATATAGGGGTATTGTCACGGACCGGATGGAGCGGACTCGGGTGTGGATCCGCTTTAACTGTGGAACCGATGGCGGGTACCGTGTCAGGGGAGCGGAGTCTAAGAGGCCACCGGTATTCACCAGAGCCCACCGCAAGGCAGGTTGGTCTTGTGCGGCGAGTGACCCCCAGGTCGCTACCCCCTAACAGCGGCCCAGTCCCACAGTCAGCCGAGGTTCAGTGAGGTACACAAGTGGCAGGCAAAAAGGCGTAGTAGTACAGGCAGAGATCGGGGCTGGCAGCACAGGTTCGCGGTAAAGGTGAGTAGCCGAGGTCAGGGCAGGCAGCAAAGGTTCAGAGTCAGGGACAGGCAGAGGTCGGTACACGGGTGAGCAATCCAAGAAATTCTGACTTTCAACAAGCATGGAGAGACCAAGATCCGGCACTGAAGGAAGGAAGTGCCTGTTTAAATAGGGGAAGAGGATGCAGGATTGGATGACATAAACACCAACCAGTGCTGTAAAGGCCCTTTAAATCTCAGGGATCCTGTGCGCTCGCCCTCTAGTGGACGGAGACTTGTGCGCATGCAAGGAGGAAGCACTGGGGGAAGGGCGGCAGCTGGAAGCAGCCCCGAGGGAAGATGGATGACGGCTGCATGCAGCCATGGAGGTAGGTGAAATGCTGTGAGACGGGCGTGCAGTGCTCGCCCTAACAGTACCCCCCCCCCTTGGGCCTCCCCTTCTTCTTGGGACCAAGAAAATCTGAGATGAGACTACGGTCTAGAATATTCTCTTCGGGCTCCCAAGATCTTTCTTCAGGTCCACAGCCTTCCCAGTCGACCAAGAAATATCTTTTTCCTCTGGAGAGCTTAGAAGCCAGAATCTCCTTCACTGAAAAGGTATCCTCGGTGCCCGAGATTGGGGCAGGCACCAAAGTTTTAGGAGAGAATCGATTGACAATAACTGGCTTCAACAGAGAGACGTGAAAAGAATTGGGAATTCGCAGTGAAGTCGGTAGGTGAAGCTTATAGCAAACTGGATTGATCTGTTTGATCTTGTATGGCCCCAAGTAACGGGGGCCCAATTTGTAGCTAGGAATTTTGAAGCGGATGTATTTTGCCGACAGCCACACCTTATCTCCTGGAGAATAAACAGGCGGAGCTCTTCTCCTTTTATCAGCGCTAACCTTCATGCGGGCGGAAGCTTGACAAAGGGAACGCTGTGTTTCTGTGTGAGATTGTCCACGGCGGGCACTCCGGAGGACGTGGTTAAAGGCAGAGGCGGAAGGAGTTCACGGCCGTACACCACCAAAAACGGGGACTTCCTTGTGGACTCAGAATCCTTAAAATTATACGAGAATTCCGCCCAAAGCAACAGATCGACCCAATCGTCTTGACGCGCTGAAACAAAATGGCGAAGATAATGCCCGAGAATCTGGTTGACTCTTTCCACCTGGCCATTAGACTGGGGATGATAAGCGGAGGAAAAGTCCAGTTTAATTTTCATTTGTTTACAAAGAGCTCTCCAGAACTTGGACACAAACTGCACACCTCTGTCAGACACAATATGTGTAGGTAGACCATGAAGTCGAAAGATATGCTTCAGGAAGTATTTTGCCAACAGAGGAGCGAGAAAGGGCGTCTGCCCTGATGTTCTTAGCGGCTGGCCGGAAGTAGATTTGAAAATCAAATCGAGCGAAAAACAACGACCAACGAGCTTGTCGTGGATTCAATCGCTGGGCAGTTTCTAAATAAGATAGATTTTTGTGATCAGTATAGATGGATACTTGATGGGCAGAACCTTCTAAGAGGTGTCTCCACTCCTCCAACGCCAACTTGATGGTGAGTAACTCCCGATCTCCGATGGAGTAATTCCTCTCCGCTGGCGAAAAGGTCTTCGAAAAGAACCCGCAGGTGAGAATTCTGCCAGTAGACGATTTTTGAGTGAGCACCGCTCCGGCTCCAATGGAGGAGGCATCTACTTCTAGGGCGAAAGGCCGAGATGGATCTGGCCTAGACAACACTGGTGCAGAGGAGAAGGCCTTTTTTAGAGCAATGAAGGCCTCTTCAGCCTGAGGAGGCCAAGACTTCGAATTGGCGCTCTTCTTTGTGAGGGTCACAATAGGCGCCACTACAGTGGAAAAGTGAGGAATAAACTGGCGATAGTAATTGGCGAAGCCCAGAAAACGTTGAATAGCTCGCAGGCCAATAGGACGGGGCCAATCCAGAACTGCTTTCAACTTGCTGGGGTCCATCTGAAGGCCACGAGCTGAGACAATATATCCAAGAAAGGGTAAGGCGGTTTGATCAAATAGACATTTCCCCAGCTTGGCGTAAAGATGGTGTTGACGGAGACGAGACAGGACTTGCCGGACATGATGGTGATGTTCTTCTAGATTAGATGAAAAGATGAGTATATCATCCAAATATACAACAACACAGGAGTAAAGCAAGTCCCGAAAAATGTAATTTACGTATTCCTGGAATACAGCGGGTGCATTGCAGAGACCAAAGGGCATCACTAAATATTCAAAGTGGCCATCGCGGGTATTGAAGGCGGTCTTCCATTCATCGCCCTCGCGTATACGTATCAAATTATAGGCTCCCCTCAGGTCAAGCTTGGTGAAGACCCTGGCCCCACGCAGTCGGTCAAATAATTCGGCAATCAAGGGCAAAGGGTATCGATTTTTAACGGTAATCTTATTGAGGCCGCGGTAATCAATACAAGGGCAAAGAGAGCCATCTTTTTTCGCCACAAAGAAGAACCCCGCGCCTGCCGGAGAGGAAGACTTCCGTATGAACCCTTTATGAAGATTTTCTCGAATATACTCCGACATGGCTTGAGTCTCAGGAGCCGAGAGAGGGTAAATTCGGCCACGAGGAGGAGTGGTACCCGGTAGGAGGTCTATAGGGCAATCGTAGGGGCGATGAGGCGGAAGTACCTCCGCTTGTTTCTTGCAGAATACATCAGCATAGGTCTGGTAGATCTCAGGCAAGCCAGGTAATGGTGCTGAAGCAGGAATAGGTCGAACAGGAACAGACTTCAAGCACTTCCTAAAGCACGCTGCACCCCAAGTCTTGATATCACCGGTGGTCCAGTCAAGCGTGGGATCATGACGTTGGAGCCAAGGAAGGCCTAGAAGAATCTGAGAGGTGCAATTAGGGAGGACGTAGAACTTAACATTCTCTTGATGGAAGAGTCCAATTTTTAATTGGAGGGGAACGATGCGATAGCGCACAGTACAGTCCAGCCTATCACCATTGACTGAGGCGATAAATAAGGGTGTAGCAAGGCGATTCACAGGGATATTATGTTTATTGATCAAGGCAGCCTCTATAAAGTTCCCTGCAGAACCAGAGTCCAAAAAGGCGGTTAAATTCAGGCAGGTGGAAGGTGAGATGGAAAGTTGAACAGGAACAGTGAGCCGTGGAGAGGAGGCACATACACCCAGGGACGCCTCTCCCACCGCCACTAGGTGCGCCCGTTTCCCTGACGTGGAGGGCGAATAGGACAGTCCTTCAAAAAATGCTCAGAACCACCGCAGTACAGACAAAGGTTCTCGTTCCTTCTGCGAGTTCTCTCCAATTGGGTCAAACGGAATCGATCGACCTGCATGGCCTCCTCACTGGGAGGTACATGTGCAGACAAAGGGTTTTGAAATACTGGAGCCAAACGGGATGCCCTCCTAGGGCGCTGAGAGTCTCTTTCTTGGCGGAATTCTTCACGCCTCTCAGCAAAGCGCACATCAATGCGTGTGGCCAGATGGATGAGTTCAGTGAGAGATGAAGGCAAGTCACGAGCCGCAAGAGCATCCTTAATTTTACTAGAAAGTCCTTTCTTGAAGCAGGCACACAAGGCCTCATTGTTCCAAGACAATTCGGAGGCTAGAGTGCGGAACCGAATGGCGTATTCACCAACGGACAACTCGCTCTGGACCAAGTTCAAAAGGGACGATTCAGCAGATGAAGCCCGGGCAGGTTCCTCAAAGACCTGGCAAAACTCTGAGACAAAGGTGTTAATACTGGAAGAGACAGGGTCATTGCGATCCCACAAGGGAGTGGCCCAGGCCAAAGCCTTTCCAGAAAGCAAACTGATGACAAAGGCCACCTTAGCTCGTTCAGTGGGAAATTGATCCGCCAACAACTCCAAGTGCAGGGAACATTGGGCAAGGAACCCTCGGCATAACTTGGCATCCCCATCATATTTAGCCGTCAAGGAGAGACGGATTCTGGCAGAAGATGTTACCGGGGGCTGTGGCGGTAATGCTGGAGCCGGTGATGGAACTTGCTGTTGCTGAATCGTTAATAATTGCTGCATCATGGCAGAGAGTTGATTAATCTGGCGGGACTGCATAGCCACTATAGCAGGCAATTCAGTGGCATCCGGCAGCGGCACCTCAGCGGGATCCATGGCCGGATCTTACTGTCACGGACCGGATGGAGCGGACTCGGGTGTGGATCCGCTTTAACTGTGGAACCGATGGCGGGTACCGTGTCAGGGGAGCGGAGTCTAAGAGGCCACCGGTATTCACCAGAGCCCACCGCAAGGCAGGTTGGTCTTGTGCGGCGAGTGACCCCCAGGTCGCTACCCCCTAACAGCGGCCCAGTCCCACAGTCAGCCGAGGTTCAGTGAGGTACACAAGTGGCAGGCAAAAAGGCGTAGTAGTACAGGCAGAGATCGGGGCTGGCAGCACAGGTTCGCGGTAAAGGTGAGTAGCCGAGGTCAGGGCAGGCAGCAAAGGTTCAGAGTCGGGGACAGGCAGAGGTCGGTACACGGGTGAGCAATCCAAGAATGTCTGACTTTCAACAAGCATGGAGAGACCAAGATCCGGCACTGAAGGAAGGAAGTGCCTGTTTAAATAGGGGAAGAGGATGCAGGATTGGATGACATAAACACCAATCAGTGCAGTAAAGGCCCTTTAAATCTCAGGGATCCTGTGCGCTCGCCCTCTAGTGGACGGAGACTTGTGCGCATGCAAGGAGGAAGCACTGGGGGAAGGGCGGCAGCTGGAAGCAGCCCCGAGGGAAGATGGATGACGGCTGCATGCAGCCATGGAGGTAGGTGAAATGCTGTGAGACGGGCGTGCAGCGCTCGCCCTAACAGGTATATGATACAATAGGAAAAGGGGACCATTACTACTATTAGAGACACTATAGGCTCGATTCAGAGAGACACAAAAAAACTTTCGGTTTGGAGCCGACTTCGTAACATTTTCAAAATTTCCCGCTCTCGTATGAATGTGCGAGCGATTCCAAGCATGCTTCGTAAACCTTCCGTCGAGCGCACGGATGGACGTATGCCAGAGTACGCAGACGAGGATGTCATTTTCATTCGTGATTTTTCAGATTCCATTTTCACAACTACCAACGTAGCCTTTCGTTTTTGCCCTTTACCCATCGTATCCTCACACGAATCCTTTCAAATTCCCGCTACATCCTGCTTCACTTTTTCCCAAAGTATTCGTCCAGACGAAATTCTTACGATATTGCGCCTGCGCACTACAAACTTATCTCATTAAAGTGCTCGCATACATAATTTCACTCCCATCACTTCTTATCCTAAAAAACTCACCCTAACCACTTAGCACTATCCTGCCTTTTCCCTTGAGGTCCCTTAAAGCTCACCCTAACCACTTAGCACTATCCTGCCTTTTCCCTTGAGGTCCCTTAAAGCTCACCCGAACCACTTCGCGCTATCCTGCCTTTTCCCTTGAGGTCCCTTAAAGCTCACACTAACCACTTCGCGCTATCCTGCCTTTTCCCTTGAGGTCCCTTAAAGCTCACCCGAACCACTTCGCGCTATCCTGCTTTTTCCCTTGAGGTCCCTTAAAGCTCACCCGAACCACTTCGCGCTATCCTGCCTTTTCCCTTGAGGTCCCTTAAAGCTCACCCGAACCACTTCGCGCTATCCTGCCTTTTCCCTTGAGGTCCCTTAAAGCTCACCCGAACCACTTCGCGCTATCCTGCCTTTTCCCTTGAGGTCCCTTAAAGCTCACCCGAACCACTTCGCGCTATCCTGCCTTTTCCCTTGAGGTCCCTTAAAGCTCACCCTAACCACTTCGCGCTATCCTGCCTTTTCCCTTGAGGTCCCTTAAAGCTCACCCGAACCACTTCGCGCTATCCTGCCTTTTCCCTTGAGGTCCCTTAAAGCTCACCCTAACCACTTCGCGCTATCCTGCCTTTTCCCTTGAGGTCCCTTAAAGCTCACCCGAACCACTTCGCGCTATCCTGCCTTTTCCCTTGAGGTCCCTTAAAGCTCACCCTAACCACTTAGCGCTTTGGTTCTTCTTCCATTTTCACACCCTAAAACTTACCCAAATCACTTAGCACTTTGGTTCTTCTTCCATTTTAGGTCCCTAAAACTTACCCAAATCACTTAGCGCTTTGGTTCTTCTTCCATTTTTACACCCTAAAACTTACCCAAATCACTTAGCGCTTAGGTTCTTCTTCCATTTTAGGTCCCTAAAACTTACCCAAATCACTTAGCGCTTAGGTTATTCTTCCATTTTCACACCCTAAAACTTACCCAAATCACTTAGCGCTTTGGTTCTTCCATTTGAGGTCCCTAAAACTTACCCAAATCACTTAACAGACATCACAATCTTGATTTGGAAATATGTCATTGTCCCCTTGTTTTTTGTAAATGTATTTGTGCTAATAAATGGGACACAATTTTTTTTGTTTTTTTTTTTGTTTATTGCTCACCTGGCATTTGTTTGGCCAATATTTTTGGCAACTTTTGCAAAAACATTTTAAAAACTATATACAATTGTATGTTTTTGGAATTAAAATATATACAATAAGATATTTGTAAAAACATTAAAAACTATATACAATATAAAATATTTTAAAAACAATAAAACTATATACAAAAAACTTTTGGGTTTAGCCAATAAAACTATGTACAAATAAAAAGTTTGCAAAATATACAGGGCCAGGAACCAGGACACTAGTCTTCCTCTTCTGTTGTCCCCAACGTGTCCCGCATCGCCTGCAGATCGGCCACCAACTCAAGGACCCTCCGATTCATCTCAGCAAGTCGTTGTCGTGTGGTCCCTGCAAAAAAATCAGAGAAAAATATTATTGGGAGAACAATACATATTTCTCACCTGTGGATTTAATGTATTTTAGTAAACAAATTCACTATAACGCACATATGTCATTCCTGAAAGGAATTAAGGTTATGAAGTGGCCACAGGTCATTAAGCTAATTAAGTGGCCACAGGACAGTTGGGCAACTAATTAAGCTAATTAAGTGGCCACAGGTCACTCTTATATTGGCATTGACTAGGGCATTATGTTTTTTTGTGTTCATGTGAAGTTAGACAGAAATGGCTATAATGCCATGACTACTTACTTGGTTGGTGGCCGAGAGATGGCTCGTTGGGGACAACACCCTGAGGTCCTGGTTCCTGGCTCTGCTGTGAAGAAGTGCCTGTAGAAACATGGGCCAAATGGTTATTTTGGATGTCTGATTCAGCAGTCCTCAAATGTTTTTAGCTAAGTCTGGGTCACAGCACTCACCTTCTCCAGGGTCTTGTGGGCTCCTATCTGCTGCCTCCTCACCCACTACCTCACCCGCAACCGAAGCATCTACAAATACAGAATCAAGGATTCAGTTGGGTGATCTCAGGAGCTAGCATGTATATGTTTTGGCGTAGACATGAAGAGTGACATACCAGAGGATCCCGCATGCGTGGCAGGGTACGACTGCCTGCCCACGCTGTGCCGCCCCTCCTCTGTGGTAAGGTCCAGGGGCTGCTCTGAGGAGGCTACAGAGGAGGGGTCGGCCCGTCGCCCTGGAGATCCACCACCTTCACTCCCAGCTGCCGAATCATGCAGCACTGGTCGGCCTGTGCGCCTCCGGGTGCGGCAAATTCTGTAATCCATTTCCAACACTACCAAAGAGAAGGCATTATAAATAAAAGGCCTAAATTCTGTCGTAGTTACATCTTGCATGCAAGCGCTATGTACTTACTTGGGAAATGGATCCCGAAAAACCTCCGCACCCGGGGCATGTGCAGTCGCTTCAGGTCCGACCAATGCTGCATGATCTGTGTGTGGGTGAAGGTGGTGTTGGTCCGGTGTTGGATCTCCGAGATGATCTCCAGGGCGACGTTTCGTTTCTCAAACGAGTTGGGCAGGTAGTCGTACCTGCGCTCCAGCATGGTCTACAAACCAGAAATCAAACATAGCAAGAACTCAGAAATGCATATCTAGAAGTGCCAACAATACATTATTTGGTTCAATCACATGAGCACATACACACACACGCTTCTAGCCTAAGTTAACTTTCAAATATGGCAGCACTGTCGTTTGGCACATGTATGGCGTGCGCTTGGGTGTGCATGTAGTTGAACCAAATCTTTAAGTCAAAAATATTACTTATTGCGCATCCTTAACATGTAGATCAGCATTTACCAATCAAAGCAAAGTCCTTAAAAGACACTTACGAGCATGATGATCTCTTCTTGTTGGCGGGTGAAGATAGCGGGCGCCATCTTTCTTCCTCTTCTCGGCAGCAGATAAGCACGGCCCCAGCGGTTTCCGGGTTTCGCACGGCCGTGCGAACGGCCGGACGTGCGTGTAAGCGAACGCGTAGGCGTCACACGCCGGATACCTTATTTAAAGGTCCCTGCACACACAGCTCATTCTCTTTGAGAGTCCACACAAAATGGCACCAAAAAAAAAGATTCCAGCAAAGAAGCAGAGCAAGCAGGCTGAGCAGGCCGAGGGTCCGCAAACCGGGTCGCAAGAGCCTAAAGCCAGACTAAGGGCTAGCACCAAGGCTGCTGCAAAAAAGGAGGTGGCAGCACCACCACAACCAAAGAGCAAGCTAACCAAGGCTGGAAAAACTCAGATGGGTAAGAGGGGACGAAGCCCCACCCCACCCTGCCCCACATCACCCCCCACACGTGGCACCAAGGCCATAGGCAAAGGCCAAAAACCCAGGGCCGCAGCAGGGGCCGAACAAGCTCAAGGTCCAGAAGCCGCAGCAGGGGCCCAAGGCACCGCAGGGGCCAAACAAGGGGCCAAACAAGGTCAAGGTCCAGAAGCCGCAGCAGGGGCCGAACAAGCTCAAGGGCCAGAAGCCGCAGCAGGGGCCCAAGGCGCCGCAGGGGCCAAACAAGGGGCCAAAGAAGGTCAAGGTCCAGAAGCCACAGCAGGGGCCGAACAAGCTCAAGGGCCAGAAGCCGCAGCAGGGGCCGAACAAGCTCAAGGGCCAGAAGCCGCAGCAGGGGCCCAAGGCGCCGCAGGGGCCAAACAAGGGGCCAAACAAGGTCAAGGTCCAGAAGCCGCAGCAGGGGCCAAACAAGAACCAGGTCCCGAACCCCGAAAAGCCAACAAAGGCCAACGGCCCCCTCCCCCCCCGCATGTGGCTCAAAAGCGAAGGCAAAAAGTCTGAGCAGATATGCCTCACCCCAGGCAGGCACCTCCAAGGCCCCACAGACCCAGGCAACCACCTCCAAGGCCCCACACACCCACAGGGCTCCAAGCAGCACCTCCAGTTGTTCCAGAACCTCTGTTGCTCGCCCACATTATCCTCCGGCACAGGTTGGCATGCATTCCCCCTATGCCACATCTACACCTGCAACTTCAGGGTCCACCCAGCCCCGAACACCCAGTCCCTTCCCAAGTCCAGTAAGATCAACAGCCAGCCTCCAGTCGTTGAGGTCTCCTCCATCCCCCCCGGCCAGAATGTCACCCCATTTGCAACCAACCACTGAGGAGCCACAACCACCCCGAAGAGGGCGCAACTTGCGCAGAGGACACTTGGGTGGCCGTTTTGCAGAGTCCCAAACTCTGGCATTGGCTACTGGGCTCACCTTACATTTTGATGAGCTATATGGCAGGAAATCAAAACACACCAGTAAACAGCGCAAAACTGAGATTTTTGAAGAACTCACCAGGCAAGTCAATGCCGCGGGTGAGGAACGTAAAGATATGGACCAGATTCAACGGAAGATTTCGGACCTAAAATATGCAGTGCGGAAGAAAGAGAGTCTAAGGCGGATGCACAGGTACATAGGTCAGGTTTGGGTTTGTATTATTCTTGTCTCTCCATCAGTGTGCTTAATTATGCTTACTATGTTTTTCAGCGAAACAACTGGCGGAGGTTTCCCAACAAAAATGCGATTTACACCGGCTGAGGAGATGGTGCTGTCCTTATTACATCCCGTGGCCTTAGAGGGACACTCGACCCAGCAGGACACCGACAACCCACCAATTCCTGCAGGTTAGTAATGTGTGAATGACCCCACAAATGTATGGAAACATACACATAGGCAGCAAGGGCTAGCTAAACACATGGCTCTAGGGGGTGGGAGCAAGGGCTAGCTAAACACATGGCTCTAGGGGGTGGCAGCAAGGGCTAGCTAAACACATGGCTCTAGGGGGTGGCAGCAAGGGCTAGCTAAACACATGGCTCTAGGGGGTGGCAGCAAGGGCTAGCTAAACACATGGCTCTAGGGGGTGGGAGCAAGGGCTAGCTAAACACATGGCTCTAGGGGGTGGCAGCAAGGGCTAGCTAAACACATGGCTCTAGGGGGTGGCAGCAAGGGCTAGCTAAACACATGGCTCTAGGGGGTGGCAGCAAGGGCTAGCTAAACACATGGCTCTAGGGGGTGGCAGCAAGGGCTAGCTAAACACATGGCTCTAGGGGGTGGCAGCAAGGGCTAGCTAAACACATGGCTCTAGGGGGTGGCAGCAAGGGCTAGCTAAACACGTGGCTCTAGGGGGTGGCAGCAAGGGCTAGCTAAACACATGGCTCTAGGGGGTGGGTTTGTTGGGAGTGCTCACTTTGACTAGGGTGTGTCATGTGTGTGGCCTGGTAATGTGCACATTGCCACCCACATACATGATGTTTAAGTTAATTTATGAAAAATATGTCACTTAGGAGTGGAGAAAAGGAATGGGTGCTATGTATTAATTGACAAGCACACGCCACACTAACATCTTTGGCTGTTGGTCAATTTGGGAAGAGCTGGGTTAGTTGGCCAACTGATTAAGATGGTTTGCTAGAAATGTTTTATGCCATACAATGTCCCCCACCAGAATCATATTGTAAGTGTTTTTGGCCACCTTAGTGTGTTAACTTCATCGCCTTAAAGGGATGTGGCAACTCACACATCAGCCATTAGTTGCATGTTTGGTTGGAGACACATGAACAATGGGTCTAGTCTGGTTTAACAATCCATGCACTAATGTAATGCCATTCCTAGTGAATGCCAAGTGGCCACGTTGTGGGAGGGGCCCTTACTGCTTGGCCACGTTTCTTTGATTACCATATGTGTTCTTAAACATAAACTATGCATAGTTGTGTGTTTTCATCGCTCTTTTTCTTCTGAAGCAGGACAGCATCATCCCTCAGCTAGTGGGGACTCCTCTTCCATGTTACCGCTGCCGTCTTCTTCCACGCTGCATAGGACCCAGGATCCGATGTCTACGGTAAGTGTATTTTGATGCTGTTGTGTATGCATGTAGGTTGCCATGTTTTGCTTGTGTGGTTTTTATAGGTATTCCCCACACTGAACCTGTTTTTTTTACATGTCCCCAACAGAGCCACACACTGATGGAGCAAATCCAGGAGCAGGAGGAAGATGGAAGCTTCCTCGGAGATTCTGAAGATCTTCCCCTGGGACAGAATCTGCAACTGTCCCAAAATGTGTCTCCGCCAAATCCACAGCAGCAGAGTGAAGCTGGCTGCATGCTGCCTGCACATCGTGGGCAGCATGCAGAGACTGACCCTCCAGTCCCCAGTTTCAGATCTGCTGCTGAGGATTTGGCGAGCAGGCCTGTGGCTGTTGGGGGTCCTCGAGAAACATCATCTGCACGCCCCACAACCCGAGGAATTGGGCGGCGTACTCAGCAACATCGCCCAGTTTCCCAGGGGAGGGGCGTGCAGATGATGGAGTCAGCATGGCACCAAGAGAGGCGGCTTTTTCGTCGGCAAAATCAGCAAAATCAGGAGCATATTAGGGGCCAATTAGAGTCCCTAAATACTACCTTCAGTGCCGTGCTGACTGAATTGAGGACCCATAACAGCCACATGGCCAACTTGACTTCTGAACTAAGGTCAGGCATGGCAGAAATGCACACTAACCAAAGACACATTTTGGAACAGTTGCAGATTCTGAATGCCACACAGGCCCAGGTTATGCCCCCCCCCCACCAAGTGGGCCAACCTGGGTTCTATGGGCATCACCCATATTAAGGTGTGTTTGGCGTGAATCTGGTCCATATCTTTGCGATACATCCCCACTGGATTGACTTGTCTGGTGAGGGCTATAAATCTTCAGTTTTGCGCTGTTCTTGCTAGTTTGTTTTTGATTCTCCCCCATATAGCTCATTCAAGGCCTGAGGTAGCCCAGTAGCCAATGCCAGAGTCCAAGACTCACTGAATCGGCCACTTAAGGTGTTGCGCGGCTGCCATGGGCACTCTAACATTTGTGGTGGCTCCTCATGTTTGGCGGCATGATTGGGTGACATTCTGGCCTTAACAACTAAGACCTTGGACCCTGGCTGTGATTGTACTGGATTTGGATTGGGACTGGGTGTTCTGTTTTGGGTGGGCCACTGACTTACAGGTGTAGATGTGGCATAGCTAGGTTTGCTTTCAACCTGTGTCGGTGGAAAATGTGGGCAAGCAGGAGAGGGTTTTTTTTTGTGCAAATTTTTTTCCCTCAAACCAAATTGTAAATAATTGCATGTACATGTCTGGTCCACAAGTATGTGAGGCCCACTCAGATACTATTCTGTTTGTAGCACATAAACCTTTTACGATTTAGTAAACATTTTTGTTTCACCAAGCTCATGTCTGTGTTGTTTTGATAGAGAAATATGAGTTCAAGTTGTCACCGAAACAAACAATAACCAAGGTCTACAAAGAAATACTCACACATATTTTTTTGTTTGTGTTGGCCAAATTCATTATTGTTTACTTAATAATGAAATGAAACATAGCAAAACCAACCAAATAAAAATAACAACCAAATAAAAAAAAAACAAATCCAACATTAGGAAAAATGTGTGGCTATTAAATTTGCCCGCACGGCTTGCCCAGACGCACTTGGCTGGCCCACATAGGCGTCGTCTGCCTCATCGGAGGGTGGAGAGGGTGGGCAATCCAGATATCGGGGGACCCTTTGCATAATAGCTAAATTATGGAGCGCTGCACATGCCATTATGATGTCAATGACCTTTTTGGGGTCATACTGCAGGGAGCCCCCAGTGTGGTCCACACATCGAAACCGGGTCTTGAGGAGTCCAAAGGCCCTCTCCACCACTGCCCTGGTCTTTCGATGTGCACGATTATAGGCCTCTTGTGCTGGAGTCTGTGGCCGGAGGACCGGAGTCATCAGCCACGGCAGTAGTGGATACCCCAAATCCCCTAAAAAATGTAACCAAAATTAAAAAAAACAGTAAATCATACATTGCCACGCAACATTCCTACTCCAATAAAAATAAAAGAGGTATGTGACATTGTCACACAAACATGAGCATACATATTGCAGATGCAAAAACCAGAATCCACAAAATGGGATAGATGGTGGTCCAAAGTAGGCAAATAATACTGTGGATGCTGGCCAATCAGGTAGACTGTTAGCAGCTATTGTTGCCTGTCTGTGCTGCAGAACAATGTTTTATGGGATAAGTTGACCTGACCCATTTTCAGTCTTGGCTTAGTCCAAAACCGGTGTAAGCCGGCCCCTGCACTTTATCCCGCTCACCTCTACACAGTAAGTGAAATGCATGTAAGCAAAGATGGCGCAGACTCTCTGGTAAAGTCAATAACCGATTTTGATCTTAAATTGTTGGGAAGGCGGTTTCAGACTTTGCCTCGCATTACACTTAGTAATTAAAACAATGCAGGCCAAACAATTTGGCAGCCTATGTAGTTTGTATAATGTAATGGTTCCAGTGGGGTTACACATGTTCACAAGGTGATGGGCAAGGCAGCGTTTAGGAAAGGTTAATACAACCAAAATCAAAGCCATACATATACAATCCAAATCGGTAATTTGAGCCAACTTACCAAGGGGCCATGCACCCGCAAATTCCCCTGACTCAAACCGCCGGAATAATCCTGATCTGCGCAGGATATACGCATCATGGGCTGAGCCAGGGTAGCCTGCCAGGACGCTCAGAAAACGCATGTCCTGGGCCACCACTGCTTGCACATTCAGCGAATGGCCCATTTTGCGATTTCTGTGTAAAAAGGAAACATAAACAATAGAGATGAGCGAGTAGTGAAATATTCGAAATTTCGAATTTCGATTCGAATAGACCGCGTTACTCGACTACTCGACCGAATATCGAATCCCATTATAGTCTATGGGAAAAAAATGCTCGCCACTTGGAAATCTCAATTCGACCACTTGGAGGTCACCAAGTCCACCCTGAAACATCAGAAAATGATGCCAACACTGCTGGAATGCAACTGGGACAGCAGGGGAAGCATGTCTGGGTGCATATAACGCGCCCAAGTCGCACTATTACGCCACTATCACAGCCACTCAACAATACACTCCAAACACAATATAACTTCTACGTAAAGTGAGACAAGACAAGGAAACCTTCTTTCCTCTACATTGCCATGGACCCCAAGCCAAACTGTACAAAAAAGAAGAACAAAATTCTGCACCCCTTAAAATCACGTTGCCTAATGACAACCACAGATGGCATAGGCAAGGGGGAAAATAAATAGACCCCACCCCTAATTGTCATTGTGTGTGTGTGTGTGTGAGATGTGGTCAGACATGTCCTCTTGTGTCATTGTGTCACCCCAGCAGTAAGGGAAGCTTAAAGGAGGAGGTATGTTACAGTGTGTTACCCCAGCAGTAAGGGAAGCTTACAGGAGGAGGTTTGTTACAGTGTGTCACCCCAGCAGTAAGGGAAGCTTACAGGAGGAGGTTTGTTACAGTGTGTCACCCCAGCAGTCAGGGAAGCTTACAGGAGGAGGTTTGTTACAGTGTGTCACCCCAGCAGTCGGGGAAGCTTAAAGGAGGAGGTTTGTTACAGTGTGTCACCCCAGCAGTCAGGGAAGCTTACAGGAGGAGGTTTGTTACAGTGTGTCACCCCAGCAGTCAGGGAAGCTTACAGGAGGAGGTTTGTTACAGTGTGTCACCCCAGCAGTCGGGGAAGCTTAAAGGAGGAGGTTTGTTACAGTGTGTTACCCCAGCAGTAAGGGAAGCTTACAGGAGGAGGTTTGTTACAGTGTGTCACCCCAGCAGTCAGGGAAGCTTACAGGAGGAGGTTTGTTACAGTGTGTCACCCCAGCAGTCGGGGAAGCTTAAAGGAGGAGGTTTGTTACAGTGTGTTACCCCAGCAGTAAGGGAAGCTTACAGGAGGAGGTTTGTTACAGTGTGTCACTCCAGCAGTCAGGGAAGCTTACAGGAGGAGGTTTGTTACAGTGTGTCACCCCAGCAGTCAGGGAAGCTTACAGGAGGAGGTTTGTTACAGTGTGTTACCCCAGCAGTAAGGGAAGCTTAAAGGAGGAGGTTTGTTACATTGTGTCATCCCAGCAGTCAGGGAAGCTTACAGGAGGAGGTTTGTTACAGTGTGTCACCCCAGCAGTAAGGGAAGCTTAGAGCTGAGACCTCTTAAAAATTGTGTGGAGTCCCAAGAGCTGAGACCTCTTAAAAATTGTGTGGAGGCCCAAGAGCTGAGACCTCTTAAAAATTGTGTGGAGTCCCAAGAGCTGAGACCTCTTAAAAATTGTGTGGAGTCCCAAGAGCTGAGACCTCTTAAAAATTGTATGGAGGCCCAAGAGCTGAGACCTCTTAAAAATTGTGTGGAGGCCCAAGAGCTGAGACCTCTTAAAAATTGTGTGGAGGCCCAAGAGCTGAGACCTCTTAAAAATTGTGTGGAGGCCCAAGAGCTGAGACCTCTTAAAAATTGTGTGGAGGCCCAAGAGCTGAGACCTCTTATAAATTGTGTGGAGGCCCAAAAGCTGAGACCTCTTAAAAATTGTGTGGAGTCCCAAGAGCTGAGACCTCTTAAAAATTGTGTGGAGGCCCAAGAGCTGAGACCTCTTAAAAATTGTGTGGAGGCCCAAGAGCTGAGACCTCTTAAAAATTGTGTGGAGTCCCAAGAGCTGAGACCTCTTAAAAATTGTGTGGAGGCCCAAGAGCTGAGACCTCTTAAAATTGTGTGGAGGCCCAAGAGCTGAGACCTCTTAAAAATTGTGTGGAGTCCCAAGAGCTGAGACCTCTTAAAAATTGTGTGGAGTCCCAAGAGCTGAGACCTCTTAAAAATTGTGTGGAGGCCCAAGAGCTGAGACCTCTTAAAATTGTGTGGAGTCCCAAGAGCTGAGACCTCTTAAAAATTATGTGGAGTCCCAAGAGCTGAGACCTCTTAAAAATTGTGTGGAGGCCCAAGAGCTGAGACCTCTTAAAAATTGTGTGGAGGCCCAAGAGCTGAGACCTTTTAAAAATTGTGTGGAGTCCCAAGAGCTGAGACCTCTTAAAAATTGTGTGGAGGCCCAAGAGCTGAGACCTCTTAAAAATTGTGTGGAGGCCCAAGAGCTGAGACCTCTTAAAAATTATGTGGAGTCCCAAGAGCTGAGACCTCTTCAAAATTGTGTGGAGGCCCAAGAGCTGAGACCTCTTCAAAATTATGTGGAGGCCCAAGAGCTGAGACCTTTTAAAAATTGTGTGGAGGCCCAAGAGCTGAGACCTCTTAAAAATTGTGTGGAGGCCCAAGAGCTGAGACCTCTTAAAAATTGTGTGGAGTCCCAAGAGCTGAGACCTCTTAAAAATTGTGTGGAGGCCCAAGAGCTGAGACCTCTTAAAAATTGTGTGGAGTCCCAAGAGCTGAGACCTTTTAAAAATTGTGTGGAGTCCCAAGAGCTGAGACCTCTTAAAAATTGTGTGGAGGCCCAAGAGCTGAGACCTCTTAAAAATTGTGTGGAGGCCCAAGAGCTGAGACCTCTTAAAAATTATGTGGAGTCCCAAGAGCTGAGACCTCTTCAAAATTGTGTGGAGGCCCAAGAGCTGAGACCTCTTCAAAATTATGTGGAGGCCCAAGAGCTGAGACCTTTTAAAAATTGTGTGGAGGCCCAAGAGCTGAGACCTCTTAAAAATTGTGTGGAGGCCCAAGAGCTGAGACCTCTTAAAAATTGTGTGGAGTCCCAAGAGCTGAGACCTGTTAAAAATTGTGTGGAGGCCCAAGAGCTGAGACCTCTTAAAAATTGTGTGGAGTCCCAAGAGCTGAGACCTCTTAAAAATTGTGTGGAGGCCCAAGAGCTGAGACCTCTTAAAAATTGTGTGGAGTCCCAAGAGCTGAGACCTCTTAAAAATTGTGTGGAGGCCCAAGAGCTGAGACCTCTTAAAAATTGTGTGGAGTCCCAAGAGCTGAGACCTCTTAAAAATTGTGTGGAGGCCCAAGAGCTGAGACCTTTTAAAAATTGTGTGGAGTCCCAAGAGCTGAGACCTCTTAAAAATTGTGTGGAGGCCCAAGAGCTGAGACCTCTTAAAAATTGTGTGGAGTCCCAAGAGCTGAGACCTCTTAAAAATTGTGTGGAGGCCCAAGAGCTGAGACCTCTCAAACATTGTGTGGAGGCCCAAGAGCTGAGACCTCTTAAAAATTGATTGTATTAAGCCCAAGAGGTGAGCCATAATTTTTTTTATTAATACAGCAATTCTACGGCGGTTAAGGAGGAGGAGGAGGAGGAGGAGGAAATGGCACTTCATACAGATGGCACTTCACTCTTGGCTGCTTTCCACTGTTGTACAAGCAAAGTCCGGGTCAATCCACTTGCTGTTCATTTTGATTAGCGTCAGCCTGTCGGCACTGTCGGTTGACAGGCGGCTGCGCTTATCGGTTATAATGCCCCCGGCTGCGCTGAACACCCTTTCTGATAGCACGCTGGCGGCAGGGCAGGCAAGCACCTCCAAGGCGTACAGGGACAGTTCCAGCCACGTGTCCAACTTGGAGACCCAGTAAGTGTAGGGCGCCGAGGGATCGGGGAGGACAGGGGTGTGGTCTGCCAGGTAGTCCCGCAACATCCGCCGATACTTGTCCCTCCTGCTGATAGCGGGCCCCGCAGTGATGGAAGTTGCACGAGGGGGTGACATGAACGTGTCCCACACCTTGGAGAGTGTTCCCCTGGTGGCTGTGGGCCTGATCGATGTTGTCAGACTCTGGGAGACACTCTCCTCTCTGCCGCCAGCGATGCTGGGTGGGAAAATCTGCATCATGTTCTGCAAGAGTTCCCTCTGGTATTCCAGTAATCGATTCGTCCTCTCCTCTACCGGAATAAAAGAGGAGAAGTTATCTTTATACCGGGGGTCCAGGAGTGCGAAGACCCAGTATAGTTTGTTCTCCAATATCCGAACAACACGTATGTCCCGGGAAAAGCAGCCCAGCATGAAGTCAGCCATGTGTGCCAGACTCTGAGTAGGCATGACGTCACTGCCCCCACCAGAAGGATCATTTTCCATTTCCTCCTCTTCCTCCTCCTCTCCGCCCCATCCGCGCTGAACCAATGGGACGCACACAGCCTGAATGCTACCCTCGCCGCCAGCATCCTCTTCCACAGCCACCTCCACGTTGTCCTCCTCCTCCTCATCCTCCTCCTTCTGCAACTGCCACCGAGCAGCAGACAAAAGTGTGGTCTGACTGTCTACCTGCGTTGCGTCTCCTCCTACCCCCGTCTCCTCTGTGTGCAATGCGTTCTCCCTTATTGCGATGAGCGATTCTTTAAGGACGCATAGGAGCGGGATGGTTACGCTCACTATAGCGTCCTCGCTGCTGACCTTCTTAGTGGACTCCTCAAAGATACGCAATACATTGCATATGTCTGCCATCCATGGCCACTCGTGGTTGGCAAACTGAGGGAGCTGAGTTGGATGCACGCGTGGATGCATCATCTGGTACTCCATCAATGCTCTCTGCTGCTCACACACCCTGGCCAACATGCAATAGGTGGAATTCCAGCGAGTGGGCAGGTCACACAACAGCCGATGTTGAGGCAAATGGAGGCGTTGCTGGATTTTTTTTAAGCTAGCAGCAGCTACAGTTGACTTCCGAAAGTGAGCGCACAAGCGCCGCACTTTGACCAGTAGCTCTGCCAGGTTGGGGTAAGTCTTTAGAAACTTTTGTACTACCAAATTAAAAACGTGGGCCAGGCATGGTACGTGATTGAGTTCTGCAAGCTCCAGAGCCGCCACCAGGTTACGGCCGTTATCGCACACGACCATGCCTGGTCCTAGCTGCAGCAGCGACAGCCACATCTCTGTCTGCTGCAATATGGCGTGCCTCACCTCTGCAGCGCTGTGCTTCCTGTCGCCCAAGCTGATGAGCTTAAGCACCGCCTGCTGACGTCTCCCCGCGCCAGTGCTGCAACGCTTCCAGCTAGGGGCTGAGGGCGATGTTAAGGCGGAGGAGGAGGAGGAGGAGTAGGAGGAAGAGGAGGGGGGTCTATCAGAACCCGTGCTGGCAATCTTGGGCGGGGGTGGTATGTAGGCCGTCCCTGTTTGCGACCCCGTCCCCGCTTCCACAACATTCACCCAGTGTGCCGTCAAAGAGATGTAGCGTCCTTGGCCGCAAGCGCTTGTCCACGAGTCGGTGGTCAAGTGGACCTTTGCGCTGACTGCGTACCTCAGGGCCCGCCTGATGTTACGCGACACGTGCTGGTGCAGGGCGGGGACGCCACACCGGGAAAAATAGTGGCGGCTAGGGACGGAATAGCGAGGTGCGGCAGCCGCCATCAGGTCGCGGAAGGCCTGCGTCTCCACAAGCCTAAACGGCAACATCTCCAGGGCCAGCAGTTTGGAGATGAGGCAGGTTAAGGCTTGGGCTTGGGGGTGACTGGAGGCGTACTTCCGCCTGCGGTTGAACGCCTGTGAGATGGACAGTTGATGGGACGAGGAGATGGAAGGTGCAGACGAAGATGCGGGGGAAGGGGGGGCTGAAGGAGAAGGCCCCAAAGTAGCCGAGGCAGAGGCAGATGTGGAGGTGTCCTGTCTGGAGGTCTGGACCGCAGTGGCAGCACACAACAAAGGGGAAGAGGCAGTGGCAGCAAGACCGGGCGCAGGTTGTATTGCGTTTGCTCTCTCCCACTCAGCCCAGTGCTTGACTTCCAAGTGACGGCGCATGCCTGAGGTGGTCAGATTGCTCTTCTCAGAGCCCCTACTCAGTTTTGAGTGGCAGATTGCGCAAACCGCGCTCAGTTTGTCGTCCGCGCAAACATTAAAAAATCTCCACACCACAGAAGTACGAGGCCTCGATGGGGGAGCTTCGCGCGACTGCCTGCTGCCGGGAAGAGCTTCGGCCCTGCTGGCTGTGGCCTGCCTTCTCTGTCTGGACTGTCCTCTGCCTCTGGACTGTCCTCTGCCTCTTGCTGCCTTATTCGGTGATGCGCAGACCGCATCTCCACTGCTTTCCCCGCTGGACATCACCCCTGTCCAAGTGGGGTCGGTCATTTCGTCGTCCACCACCTCCTCTTCCACTTCCTCTCTCTGCTCCTCCTCCTGCCCACTGGACATTCCAACAGCCTCCCTTGATGGCAACTGCGTCTCATGATCATCGCTCATGATAGCAGATGCTGGTTCCGGGTCCACATCACTAGGAGATGGCGGATACTCAAGTGTTTGGGCATCACTACAAACAAATTCCTCTGCTAGCTCCTGGGATTCTTGCAGCACATCTGGAAAAGGACCCGAAAAGAGGTCCTGGGAGGGGTCAAGGGTGGGCTGACTCTGTTGGCCAGGTTGGGAGGAAGGAGGGTCAGAGTGAGACTGTGTGGATGACTGGGTGGTGGACAAGTGACTGGAAGCGTTATCGGCCATCCATTGCACCACCTGTTCACGCTGCTCAGGCCTCAACAGAGGTGTACCCCGCCCCCCGCATAACTGTCCCATAAAGGCAGGGAAGCTGGATGAGCGTAATGCTGGCTGCCCCTCACCAGCACGCATTGTATCCCCACTGGCTTCAATGCGGTTTGTGCCCCCACCAGCATTTCCGCGCCCCCGTCCTCGTCCACGTCCCTTTGCGCTAGCCCTCCGCATTTCAGACGTTTTACTTTTTTGGCCACGCGTTATGCCAAATATAAATATATTTTTTAGGAGAACACCTGGCTATACAGCCGTATACTGCCAGAAGGTGAAATGATGCCTATACGCACCAGGTATATAACAGGGTTTTGTTGGCACAGAGGACACAAAACAGTAGAGCCAAATATAAATATATTGTTTAGGAGAACACCTGGCTATACAGCCGTATACTGCCAGAAGGTGAAATGGTGCCTAATACGCACTGGGTATATAACAGTGTTTTGTTGGCACAGAGGACACAAAACAGTAGAGCCAAATATAAATATATTTTTAAGGAGAATACCTGGCTATACAGCCGTATACTGCCAGAAGGTGAAATGGTGCCTATACGCAACGGGGTATATAACAGGGTTTTGTTGGTAAAGAGGACACAAAACAGTAGTGCCAAATATAAATATATTTTTTAGGAGAACACCTGGCTATACAGCCGTATACGGCCAGAAGTTGAAATGGTGCCTATACGCAACGGGGTATATAACAGGGTTTTGTTGGTAAAGAGGACACAAAACAGTAGTGCCAAATATAAATATATTTTTTAGGAGAACACCTGGCTATACAGCCGTATACTGCCAGAAGGTGAAATGGTGCCTATACGCAACGGGGTATATAACAGGGTTTTGTTGGTAAAGAGGACACAAAACAGTAGTGCCAAATATAAATATATTTTTTAGGAGAACACCTGGCTATACAGCCGTATACTGCCAGAAGGTGAAATGGTGCCTATACGCAACGGGGTATATAACAGGGTTTTGTTGGTAAAGAGAACACAAAACAGTAGTGCCAAATATAAATATATTTTTTAGGAGAACACCTGGCTATACAGCCGTATACTGCCAGAAGGTGAAATGGTGCCTATACGCAACGGGGTATATAACAGGGTTTTGTTGGTAAAGAGGACACAAAACAGTAGTGCCAAATATAAATATATTTTTTAGGAGAACACCTGGCTATACAGCCGTATACTGCCAGAAGGTGAAATGGTGCCTATACGCAACGGGGTATATAACAGGGTTTTGTTGGTAAAGAGGACACAAAACAGTAGTGCCAAATATAAATATATTTTTTAGGAGAACACCTGGCTATACAGCCGTATACTGCCAGAAGGTGAAATGGTGCCTATACGCAACGGGGTATATAACAGGGTTTTGTTGGTAAAGAGGACACAAAACAGTAGTGCCAAATATAAATATATTTTTTAGGAGAACACCTGGCTATACAGCCGTATACTGCCAGAAGGTGAAATGGTGCCTATACGCAACGGGGTATATAACAGGGTTTTGTTGGTAAAGAGGACACAAAACAGTAGTGCCAAATATAAATATATTTTTTAGGAGAACACCTGGCTATACAGCCGTATACTGCCAGAAGGTGAAATGGTGCCTATACGCAACGGGGTATATAACAGGGTTTTGTTGGTAAAGAGGACACAAAACAGTAGTGCCAAATATAAATATATTTTTTAGGAGAACACCTGGCTATACAGCCGTATACTGCCAGAAGGTGAAATGGTGCCTATACGCAACGGGGTATATAACAGGGTTTTGTTGGTAAAGAGGACACAAAACAGTAGTGCCAAATATAAATATATTTTTTAGGAGAACACCTGGCTATACAGCCGTATACTGCCAGAAGGTGAAATGGTGCCTATACGCAACGGGGTATATAACAGGGTTTTGTTGGTAAAGAGGACACAAAACAGTAGTGCCAAATATAAATATATTTTTTAGGAGAACACCTGGCTATACAGCCGTATACTGCCAGAAGGTGAAATGGTGCCTATACGCAACGGGGTATATAACAGGGTTTTGTTGGTAAAGAGGACACAAAACAGTAGTGCCAAATATAAATATATTTTTTAGGAGAACACCTGGCTATACAGCCGTATACTGCCAGAAGGTGAAATGGTGCCTATACGCAACGGGGTATATAACAGGGTTTTGTTGGTAAAGAGGACACAAAACAGTAGTGCCAAATATAAATATATATTTTTAGGAGAACACCTGGCTATACAGCCGTATACTGCCAGAAGGTGAAATGGTGCCTATACGCAACGGGGTATATAACAGGGTTTTGTTGGCACAGAGGACACAAAACAGTAGTGCAAAATATAGTTTTGTATATAGGTGCTAATACACCACTGAAGTCTTTCTGTCCCTATTCCAGCAGCAGCAGCTACCCCTCACTAAAGCAGCCGTTTTGTGCAGAGTGTATATAGTTTTGTATATAGGTGCTAATACACCACTGAAGTCTTTCTGTCCCTATTCCAGCAGCAGCTACCCCTCACTAAAGCAGCCGTTGTGTGCAGTGTGTATATAGCTAGAATGAGCCCTAATAAGGACTCTCAATGACTCTCTTATCTTCTGGTAGCTGGTATATATGGTGGTAAATGCGATATTCTGAGCTTCTGGGGCCCTGCCTGCCTACATATGAGCTATATACTGTTCAGCATAGTAGCCCTAATAAGGGCTCTCAATGACTCTCTTGTCTTCTGGTAGCTGGTATATATGGTGGTAAAAGCGATATTCTGAGCTTCTGGGGCCCTGCCTGCCTACATATGAGCTATATACTGTTCAGCATAGTAGCCCTAATAAGGGCTCTCAATGACTCTCTTGTCTTCTGGTAGCTGGTATATATGGTGGTAAAAGCGATATTCTGAGCTTCTGGGGCCCTGCCTGCCTACATATGAGCTATATACTGTTCAGCATAGTAGCCCTAATAAGGGCTCTCAATGACTCTCTTGTCTTCTGGTAGCTGGTATATATGGTGGTAAAAGCGATATTCTGAACTTCTGGGGCCCTGCCTGCCTACATAAGAGCTATATACTGTTCAACATAGTAGCCCTAATGAGGGCTCTCAATGACTCTCTTGTCTTCTGGTAGCTGGTATATATGGTGGTAAAAGCGATATTCTGAGCTTCTGGGGCCCTGCCTGCCTACATAAAAGCTATATACTGTTCAACATAGTAGCCCTAATAAGGGCTCTCAATGACTCTCTTGTCTTCTGGTAGCTGGTATATATGGTGGTAAAAGCGATATTCTGAGCTTCTGGGGCCCTGCCTGCCTACATAAGAGCTATATACTGTTCAACATAGTAGCCCTAATAAGGGCTCTCAATGACTCTCTTGTCTTCTGGTAGCTGGTATATATGGTGGTAAAAGCGATATTCTGAGCTTCTGGGGCCCTGCCTGCCTACATATGGGCTATATACTGTTCAGCATAGTAGCCCTAATAATAAGGACTCTCAATGACTCTCTTGTCTTCTGGTAGCTGGTATATATGGTGGTAAATGCGATATTCTGAGCTTCTGGGGCCCTGCCTGCCTACATATGAGCTATATACTGTTCAGCATAGTAGCCCTAATAAGGGCTCTCAATGACTCTCTTGTCTTCTGGTAGCTGGTATATATGGTGGTAAAAGCGATATTCTGAGCTTCTGGGGCCCTGCCTGCCTACATATGAGCTATATACTGTTCAGCATAGTAGCCCTAATAAGGGCTCTCAATGACTCTCTTGTCTTCTGGTAGCTGGTATATATGGTGGTAAAAGCGATATTCTGAGCTTCTGGGGCCCTGCCTGCCTACATATGAGCTATATACTGTTCAGCATAGTAGCCCTAATAAGGGCTCTCAATGACTCTCTTGTCTTCTGGTAGCTGGTATATATGGTGGTAAAAGCGATATTCTGAGCTTCTGGGGCCCTGCCTGCCTACATAAAAGCTATATACTGTTCAACATAGTAGCCCTAATAGGGGTTTTAAATTACTCTCTTGTCTTCTGGTAGCTGGTATATATGGTGGTAAAAGCGATATTCTGAGCTTCTGGGGCCCTGCCTGCCTACATATGGGCTATATACTGTTCAGCATAGTAGCCCTAATAATAAGGACTCTCAATGACTCTCTTGTCTTCTGGTAGCTGGTATATATGGTGGTAAAAGCGATATTCTGAGCTTCTGGGGCCCTGCCTGCCTACATAAGAGCTATATTCTGTTCAACATAGTAGCCCTAATAAGGGCTCTCAATGACTCTCTTGTCTTCTGGTAGCTGGTATATATGGTGGTAAAAGCGATATTCTGAGCTTCTGGGGCCCTGCCTGCCTACATAAAAGCTATATACTGTTCAACATAGTAGCCCTAATAAGGGCTCTCAATGACTCTCTTGTCTTCTGGTAGCTGGTATATATGGTGGTAAAAGCGATATTCTGAGCTTCTGGGGCCCTGCCTGCCTACATAAGAGCTATATACTGTTCAACATAGTAGCCCTAATAAGGGCTCTCAATGACTCTCTTGTCTTCTGGTAGCTGGTATATATGGTGGTAAAAGCGATATTCTGAGCTTCTGGGGCCCTGCCTGCCTACATATGGGCTATATACTGTTCAGCATAGTAGCCCTAATAATAAGGACTCTCAATGACTCTCTTGTCTTCTGGTAGCTGGTATATATGGTGGTAAATGCGATATTCTGAGCTTCTGGGGCCCTGCCTGCCTACATATGAGCTATATACTGTTCAGCATAGTAGCCCTAATAAGGGCTCTCAATGACTCTCTTGTCTTCTGGTAGCTGGTATATATGGTGGTAAAAGCGATATTCTGAGCTTCTGGGGCCCTGCCTGCCTACATATGAGCTATATACTGTTCAGCATAGTAGCCCTAATAAGGGCTCTCAATGACTCTCTTGTCTTCTGGTAGCTGGTATATATGGTGGTAAAAGCGATATTCTGAGCTTCTGGGGCCCTGCCTGCCTACATATGAGCTATATACTGTTCAGCATAGTAGCCCTAATAAGGGCTCTCAATGACTCTCTTGTCTTCTGGTAGCTGGTATATATGGTGGTAAAAGCGATATTCTGAGCTTCTGGGGCCCTGCCTGCCTACATAAAAGCTATATACTGTTCAACATAGTAGCCCTAATAAGGGCTCTCAATGACTCTCTTGTCTTCTGGTAGCTGGTATATATGGTGGTAAAAGCGATATTCTGAGCTTCTGGGGCCCTGCCTGCCTACATAAGAGCTATATACTGTTCAACATAGTAGCCCTAATAGGGGTTTTAAATTACTCTCTTGTCTTCTGGTAGCTGGTATATATGGTGGTAAAAGCGATATTCTGAGCTTCTGGGGCCCTGCCTGCCTACATATGAGCTATATACTGTTCAGCATAGTAGCCCTAATAATAAGGACTCTCAATGACTCTCTTGTCTTCTGGTAGCTGGTATATATGGTGGTAAATGCGATATTCTGAGCTTCTGGGGCCCTGCCTGCCTACATATGAGCTATATACTGTTCAGCATAGTAGCCCTAATAAGGGCTCTCAATGACTCTCTTGTCTTCTGGTAGCTGGTATATATGGTGGTAAAAGTGATATTCTGAGCTTCTGGGGCCCTGCCTGCCTACATATGGGCTATATACTGTTCAGCATAGTAGCCCTAATAATAAGGACTCTCAATGACTCTCTTGTCTTCTGGTAGCTGGTATATATGGTGGTAAATGCGATATTCTGAGCTTCTGGGGCCCTGCCTGCCTACATATGAGCTATATACTGTTCAGCATAGTAGCCCTAATAAGGGCTCTCAATGACTCTCTTGTCTTCTGGTAGCTGGTATATATGGTGGTAAAGTGATATTCTGAGCTTCTGGGGCCCTGCCTGCCTACATAAGAGCTATATACTGTTCAACATAGTAGCCCTAATAAGGGCTCTCAATGACTCTCTTGTCTTCTGGTAGCTGGTATATATGGTGGTAAAAGCGATATTCTGAACTTCTGGGGCCCTGCCTGCCTACATATGGGCTATATACTGTTCAGCATAGTAGCCCTAATAATAAGGACTCTCAATGACTCTCTTGTCTTCTGGTAGCTGGTATATATGGTGGTAAATGCGATATTCTGAGCTTCTGGGGCCCTGCCTGCCTACATATGAGCTATATACTGTTCAGCATAGTAGCCCTAATAAGGGCTCTCAATGACTCTCTTGTCTTCTGGTAGCTGGTATATATGGTGGTAAAAGCGATATTCTGAGCTTCTGGGGCCCTGCCTGCCTACATATGAGCTATATACTGTTCAGCATAGTAGCCCTAATAAGGGCTCTCAATGACTCTCTTGTCTTCTGGTAGCTGGTATATATGGTGGTAAAAGCGATATTCTGAGCTTCTGGGGCCCTGCCTGCCTACATATGAGCTATATACTGTTCAGCATAGTAGCCCTAATAAGGGCTCTCAATGACTCTCTTGTCTTCTGGTAGCTGGTATATATGGTGGTAAAAGCGATATTCTGAGCTTCTGGGGCCCTGCCTGCCTACATAAAAGCTATATACTGTTCAACATAGTAGCCCTAATAGGGGTTTTAAATTACTCTCTTGTCTTCTGGTAGCTGGTATATATGGTGGTAAAAGCGATATTCTGAGCTTCTGGGGCCCTGCCTGCCTACATATGGGCTATATACTGTTCAGCATAGTAGCCCTAATAATAAGGACTCTCAATGACTCTCTTGTCTTCTGGTAGCTGGTATATATGGTGGTAAAAGCGATATTCTGAGCTTCTGGGGCCCTGCCTGCCTACATAAGAGCTATATTCTGTTCAACATAGTAGCCCTAATAAGGGCTCTCAATGACTCTCTTGTCTTCTGGTAGCTGGTATATATGGTGGTAAAAGCGATATTCTGAGCTTCTGGGGCCCTGCCTGCCTACATAAAAGCTATATACTGTTCAACATAGTAGCCCTAATAAGGGCTCTCAATGACTCTCTTGTCTTCTGGTAGCTGGTATATATGGTGGTAAAAGCGATATTCTGAGCTTCTGGGGCCCTGCCTGCCTACATAAGAGCTATATACTGTTCAACATAGTAGCCCTAATAAGGGCTCTCAATGACTCTCTTGTCTTCTGGTAGCTGGTATATATGGTGGTAAAAGCGATATTCTGAGCTTCTGGGGCCCTGCCTGCCTACATATGGGCTATATACTGTTCAGCATAGTAGCCCTAATAATAAGGACTCTCAATGACTCTCTTGTCTTCTGGTAGCTGGTATATATGGTGGTAAATGCGATATTCTGAGCTTCTGGGGCCCTGCCTGCCTACATATGAGCTATATACTGTTCAGCATAGTAGCCCTAATAAGGGCTCTCAATGACTCTCTTGTCTTCTGGTAGCTGGTATATATGGTGGTAAAAGCGATATTCTGAGCTTCTGGGGCCCTGCCTGCCTACATATGAGCTATATACTGTTCAGCATAGTAGCCCTAATAAGGGCTCTCAATGACTCTCTTGTCTTCTGGTAGCTGGTATATATGGTGGTAAAAGCGATATTCTGAGCTTCTGGGGCCCTGCCTGCCTACATATGAGCTATATACTGTTCAGCATAGTAGCCCTAATAAGGGCTCTCAATGACTCTCTTGTCTTCTGGTAGCTGGTATATATGGTGGTAAAAGCGATATTCTGAGCTTCTGGGGCCCTGCCTGCCTACATAAAAGCTATATACTGTTCAACATAGTAGCCCTAATAAGGGCTCTCAATGACTCTCTTGTCTTCTGGTAGCTGGTATATATGGTGGTAAAAGCGATATTCTGAGCTTCTGGGGCCCTGCCTGCCTACATAAGAGCTATATACTGTTCAACATAGTAGCCCTAATAGGGGTTTTAAATTACTCTCTTGTCTTCTGGTAGCTGGTATATATGGTGGTAAAAGCGATATTCTGAGCTTCTGGGGCCCTGCCTGCCTACATATGAGCTATATACTGTTCAGCATAGTAGCCCTAATAATAAGGACTCTCAATGACTCTCTTGTCTTCTGGTAGCTGGTATATATGGTGGTAAATGCGATATTCTGAGCTTCTGGGGCCCTGCCTGCCTACATATGAGCTATATACTGTTCAGCATAGTAGCCCTAATAAGGGCTCTCAATGACTCTCTTGTCTTCTGGTAGCTGGTATATATGGTGGTAAAAGTGATATTCTGAGCTTCTGGGGCCCTGCCTGCCTACATATGGGCTATATACTGTTCAGCATAGTAGCCCTAATAATAAGGACTCTCAATGACTCTCTTGTCTTCTGGTAGCTGGTATATATGGTGGTAAATGCGATATTCTGAGCTTCTGGGGCCCTGCCTGCCTACATATGAGCTATATACTGTTCAGCATAGTAGCCCTAATAAGGGCTCTCAATGACTCTCTTGTCTTCTGGTAGCTGGTATATATGGTGGTAAAGCGATATTCTGAGCTTCTGGGGCCCTGCCTGCCTACATAAGAGCTATATACTGTTCAACATAGTAGCCCTAATAAGGGCTCTCAATGACTCTCTTGTCTTCTGGTAGCTGGTATATATGGTGGTAAAAGCGATATTCTGAACTTCTGGGGCCCTGCCTGCCTACATATGGGCTATATACTGTTCAGCATAGTAGCCCTAATAATAAGGACTCTCAATGACTCTCTTGTCTTCTGGTAGCTGGTATATATGGTGGTAAATGCGATATTCTGAGCTTCTGGGGCCCTGCCTGCCTACATATGAGCTATATACTGTTCAGCATAGTAGCCCTAATAAGGGCTCTCAATGACTCTCTTGTCTTCTGGTAGCTGGTATATATGGTGGTAAAAGCGATATTCTGAGCTTCTGGGGCCTTGCCTGCCTACATAGGAGCTATATACCGTTCAGCATAGTAGCCCTAATAAGGGCTCTTAATGACTCTCTTGTCTTCTGGTAGCTGGTATATATGGTGGTAAATGCGATATTCCGAGCTTCTGGGGCCCTGCCTGCCTACATAGGAGCTATATACCGTTCAGCATAGTAGCCCTAATAAGGGCTCTTAATGACTCTCTTGTCTTCTGGTAGCTGGTATATATGGTGGTAAATGCGATATCCCGAGCTTCTGGGGCCCTGCCAGCTACAGCCTGTCTTTCCCTGCTGTGAGCGTCTATCCCTCACTAAGTTCAAGCTGCTAATGCTGACGAAGAGGAAGTGCTGAGTTTTGTAGATTCGAGGTCACATGGTTTTTCCAGCCAATGCGTGTAGACGCCGTTCTCGCAATGCCAGCGTCCTCCCAGGACCTGTCCCACCCCCCCTGCATGGTGATTGGTGTAAAAAACGCGCCAGGGAAGGTGGGAGGGGAAACGAATTGTGAGTGCGCCACCGCCGCTGTACTCGATCGAAATCGAGTATGACGAATTGCGTAGTATTCGATCGAATACCGACTCGGTCGAATACTACTCGCTCATCTCTAATAAACAACAAAAAAATAACGATTAGGAAACAAATCCAACGCACACTTCAAACAGCCTAAGTCAAAATGTAACATCCAGACAAATAACACTAAACAACTACGTTACATTTAAGTGGGCAACAAAAGAAGATCAATGTTTGAGCCTTGACAAGGTTGAGTTACTAGTTCTATGTTAAGTACACTTACAAATGTTTTACTTGGAAATAACTAACTTTTTTAGTCCTGTAAAAATAAGGGCCATTGTTGCACATACACTCTTGGCAAGGAGGGAGCATTAGCAAGGAGGGAGTGATTGCAATGAGGGAACATGTAAAGCAGAGAGTATGAACCTAGAGGGACTAATCAAAAGGAGGGACTATTGGCAATGAGAGTTACTAAAAATGGAGACATTAGTCACAAGGATGCATTTCAGAAAAGGAGGGACTATTGGCAATGAGAGTTACTAAAAATGGAGACATTAGTCACAAGGATGCATTTCAGAAAAGGAGGGACTATTGGCAAGGAGAGTTACTAAAAATGGAGACATTAGTCACAAGGATGCATTTCAGAAAAGGAGGGACTATTGGCAATGAGAGTTACTAAAAATGGAGACATTAGTCACAAGGATGCATTTCAGAAAAGGAGGGACTATTGGCAAGGAGAGTTACTAAAAATGGAGACATTAGTCACAAGGATGCATTTCAGAAAAGGAGGGACTATTGGCAATGAGAGTTACTAAAAATGGAGACATTAGGCCCAAGGATGCATTTCAGAAAAGGAGGGACTATTGGCAATGAGAGTTACTAAAAATGGAGACATTAGTCACAAGGATGCATTTCAGCAAAGGAGGGACTATTACCAATGAGAGTTACTAAAAATGGAGACATTAGGCCCAAGGATGCATTTCAGAAAAGGAGGGACTATTGGCAATGAGAGTTACTAAAAATGGAGACATTAGGCCCAAGGATGCATTTCAGAAAAGGAGGGACTATTGGCAATGAGAGTTAATAAAAATGGAGACATTAGTCACAAGGATGCATTTCAGAAAAGGAGGGACTATTGGCAATGAGAGTTACTAAAAATGGAGACATTAGGCCCAAGGATGCATTTCAGAAAAGGAGGGACTATTGGCAATGAGAGTTACTAAAAATGGAGACATTAGTCACAAGGATGCATTTCAGAAAAGGAGGGACTATTGGCAATGAGAGTTACTAAAAATGGAGACATTAGTCACAAGGATGCATTTCAGAAAAGGAGGGACTATTGGCAAGGAGAGTTACTAAAAATGGAGACATTAGTCACAAGGATGCATTTCAGAAAAGGAGGGACTATTGGCAATGAGAGTTACTAAAAATGGAGACATTAGTCACAAGGATGCATTTCAGAAAAGGAGGGACTATTGGCAAGGAGAGTTACTAAAAATGGAGACATTAGTCACAAGGATGCATTTCAGAAAAGGAGGGACTATTGGCAATGAGAGTTACTAAAAATGGAGACATTAGGCCCAAGGATGCATTTCAGAAAAGGAGGGACTATTGGCAATGAGAGTTACTAAAAATGGAGACATTAGTCACAAGGATGCATTTCAGCAAAGGAGGGACTATTACCAATGAGAGTTACTAAAAATGGAGACATTAGGCCCAAGGATGCATTTCAGAAAAGGAGGGACTATTGGCAATGAGAGTTACTAAAAATGGAGACATTAGGCCCAAGGATGCATTTCAGAAAAGGAGGGACTATTGGCAATGAGAGTTAATAAAAATGGAGACATTAGTCACAAGGATGCATTTCAGAAAAGGAGGGACTATTGGCAATGAGAGTTACTAAAAATGGAGACATTAGGCCCAAGGATGCATTTCAGAAAAGGAGGGACTATTGGCAATGAGAGTTACTAAAAATGGAGACATTAGTCACAAGGATGCATTTCAGAAAAGGAGGGACTATTGGCAATGAGAGTTACTAAAAATGGAGACATTAGGCCCAAGGATGCATTTCAGAAAAGGAGGGACTATTGGCAATGAGAGTTACTAAAAATGGAGACATTAGTCACAAGGATGCATTTCAGAAAAGGAGGGACTATTCCCAATGACGACCAAAAATAATGTGATTGGGCAAAGGAGGGACACACAAATATTTAGATACAATGGAAGCCCAAACTTGCCTGTATATATACTCGTCGCTTGACGGAGGGACCAGGGCAACGTGCGTGCAGTCAATTGCACCCATGACATTGGGCATGTCGGCGATGTTATAAAATGCCAGCTTAATGGCGTTTCTGGCTACCATATCCTCAGGGAAACAAATATATTTCCGAGTTATGGTAGCCATGCCTTCCAAAAATTTGGATAGCGCACGGCTCAGCGTAGGCTGTGAGATCCCCACGGAGAGGGCACCCAGCCTCTGGAACGAGCCGTTCGCCAAAAATTGCAGGCAGCCAAGCATCTTGGTCATACCTGAAATTGCTTGCCCCTTCCTTGTGGTGCGGGCTAACGATGGCCGCAGCTCACTATACAGTTTATGGAGGGAAGCGCGATTAAGCCTGGTCAGCTCGAACAGCTCAACGTCATGCATGCAATTGATGTCCATGCGTCGCCGCCGGTGCAATCTGGTCTCTGCCCTCCGGACGATCTCAATGCCCATGAGTTGCAGATCCTCATGCTCCTCAAAAGCAGTAGCCTCGTCCATGGATGGCTCGCGCTCCCGTAGTCAAAAAGGTGCCGGGAATGTTTTGGGCCAGAAACGAATTTGAGGTCTGGGACCATCGGCAATCAGCTCTCTGAATTAATCGCAAGCCCATTGCAATAACGAAAAATTTCTGAACGGACGAAACATTTCCGATTTGGTGGGAAAAAGCTCCCGAAGTAACGAAAATCTTCCGATTTTGTCACCATTATCGAAAGAGCATATACGCATGTTCTCGAACGTTCGTGCGAGTGAAAAATATACGAAAAAAAGCCAAAAAATGACAAACACCCACCAAAACTTTCACAGACAGCTACGGAAGTCAGGACGAATGTGTCTCTGAATCGAGCCTCTTATACAAAATAAACAATTGCTTGTAGGAGCAAGCGCCCCGTGCGCCTGCGCGCCTCCATCTTGGGACTAGCAGACATGCCAGCCCTTGGATGGTTGGCGCAAGATCGGGACACGCGGTGACGCGAATGACGTTCGCGTCTCCATGCGTCACAGGGCCGCCCGGGGGGGGGGGGGGGTTCGCGCGCTTGGAAGCGCTATAAAAAGCAGCTGATTAGACAGCACTAACAGGCACCGCATCCTCCTCACTAAGCATCGTAGCACCCGCTCTGACCTAAAACCAAAACATGTGTTAGCAGCAGCTGAGCAAAGTGGCAGACTGTAACAGAAGCAGACTACATTCTGGGACTGATGTGATTTAACCTAAAGTGGACTTCTGATTAAGCTTACAGCTTGCACTTACAAGTGCCTCCTGCACATTTCCTAAGGTATTGCAACATTGTTGAGTCTCTCTTTCTTGCTACATATTGTAAGACTCTCTGCAATAAGTTAAAAGGAATACTACATCTGCCTCAAAACTCAATACAGTACAAATCCAAGCAGTATCCTTACCTCTCCTACAACCTATTATATATTTTTGTATATAGTGTCTGTAATAGTGTGTGGTAATGGTCCTCTTTTCCCATTGTATCATATACCCCTATATATAGCGAAGTATATTATTGACTGTAACTAAATAAATTTGTTATTTTTCTGCAACTTATCATTTAGTATCAGGTGTGCATTTATATTTAGTTCTTTATTTGGTTTTTTGGGGTCTTTTCTCCAAATGATATGTGAATGCACCCATATTGACATTTCCTACCTTGACAATCCATTTATGAGTGTGCTTACCTTTACCGATTAATCATTCTTTTTTTAAGGGAAACACTTTGCAACCAAAGAATTCATTAAGGGATTACTTTCAGAAAAATGCACCCATGTCAACAAGACTGGTACACCTAGAAAGCTTGAGGTGTGTAATTTCAGAGAATATATAGTTTGTGTGGAGTATTTCAAATGTAAAGGGGTTGTTTTTCTTGAAAAACTGAAAGGTGCTCATATCAGTTGCATTTTATCTGAAAATCTCCTAAAATGCTGTTTCAATTTGGGGAGTCTCCTGGGCAGGAAAGGGTGTCTACACAATACACATACCGTTGTAACCAGGAGAAATGGGGCTTTTACATGTAATAAGATTTTTTTAAAAGTTCAATTTTTTTATTACAAAAACACCAGAAATTGTAACAAATAGAGTTTTTGCACATATTTTAAAGATACCCAAAGATATTGAGAATACACTTAAAAAATGAAAACAAGACATTTCATGTTAAAGCCCAGACTCTGCTGAAAAAAAAAATATAATTTTCCTGGGAAATCCCTGGAAATCCATTTAAAAATTATAGTTGAACATATGTAGCGCAAAATAGTGAAACATGGTCTGGCAACAGAGAAGACAAAAACTTAAAGTAGGCTGGCACTTAAAGACAACATCACACAGGAATTTAACTTTACCATGTGTTACTTTCAGACAGTGCATCCCAATTCACTGTGTGTAGCCAAGCATTCACCCATTCCACCTACCTTCCTGTCGCTCTCACGGCACAACCGCAACCAAATCCGAGCACACTGATTGGCTGAGCAGTTCACTCAGCCAATTGGCACACTCAATTTCACTAGGCTACCTTTGGCTCTGTTTACGGCTAAGCCGTCTGGCCGCGCAGAGCCAAGTGCACCCTGGCCGCACTCCGCGCTCAGTTTCTAGCTGTGTCGTGCCGTGTCACCTATTCAGAAAGGCCAGGCGCAGGTGTGCGCATGACTAGAGGTGAGCAGTCATGGCACTGAGACGCAGCAAAGGCCTCTGGGTTAAGGTGAGTGCATCTGAGGATCCAGGGGGTTTTACAAGGTAGGGCAACCCGGGATGCCCTAAGGAGTGGAACTTGGACGACCCTGGAGTCTTTTAGACTCCAGACCCTCCGAAGTCCCTCTTTAATTGTTATCCCATAACCAGGCTGATTTTAGAGATACTTAGAAAAATGGTTCTGTTTGTCAGCTGATTCTCTCCTGTGTTATGTTGTTGTTAATGGCGTGTAATTTTAACAAAGGCAAGTTACAAGTGGTGTATCCCAAGGCTCTGCCCTAGGCCCCATTAATCTTAATATGTTTGTAAGTGACATAGGAGAAGGTTTGGTAGGAAAAGTTTGCCTGTTTGCTGCTAATATAAATGTGATTAATAGGGTGAATATTCCTGGAGATGTCTGCAACATGGAAAATTATTTAGCTTTACTGGATAAATGGCCATAACATTGGAAACTGGAGTTTAATGTCTCTAAGTGTAAAAAAATGCACTTGATGAGAAGGAATCCCTTCTCTGAGTACTGTATGGGCAATACTGTGTTAGCCAGGACTTTGGAGAAGAGAGAATTAGGGATACTGATAACTGCAAGCTGCCAGATGAGTGGACAGTGTAGCCAGGAAGTAGAAAAACCAAGCAGGATGCTCAGCTGCATGGCACAAGGCATCACCAGTAGCAAGAAGGAGGTTGCAGTGCTGCTATATAGAGCTATGGTGAAGTCACAGCTAGAATAAGGTGTGCAGATCTAGAGACCTTATCTGCAAAAAGATATTATTCAAATAGAATGGGTCCAAATACCGCCCAAAAAATGGCAGAAGGACTTAAACAATGCCCCTGCCTTACTCTCTTACTTTCTTCACTCCAATAACTGAACTTGGACTAACCTCTCTCATTTCTAGGGCCCACCTGAATACCTGCCCCCTCGATCCTATTCCATCCCACCTTATTCCTCAACTTTCTCCATCTCTCACTCCAGCCTTAACCTCTATATTCAACCTCTCTCTCTCCACTGGCACCTTTCCTTCCACCTACAAACATGCAGTTATTACTCCGATAATCAAAAAACCCTCTCTCGACCCCTCTGCCCTCTCCAGCTACCGCCCTATCTCACTACTCCCTTTCTCCTCCAAACTTCTTGAACAACATTTTCACTCAGAGCTGGCACAATACTTATCCAACAACAACTTACTTGACTCCTTACAATCAGGATTCCACCTTAACCACTCCACTGAAACTGCCCTCACCAAAGTCACTAATGATCTGCTCTCCGCCAAAAGCAAAGGTCACTACTCCATCCTCATCCTTCTTGACCTCTCCTCAGCCTTTCACACTGTTGACCACTCCCTGCTTCTTGGGGTGCACTCTCTTGACTCACCTCTTACCTCTCTGGCAGATCATTCAGTGTATCCTATTCTAACACAGTCTCATCCTCACGTTCTCTTTCTGTCAGGGTGCCACAAGGTTCTGTCCTAGGCCCCCTACTTTTCTCAGTCTACACCTATGGCCTTGGAAAATGTTTAACTTCCCTAGGCTTTCAATACCACAGATCGGTGCCTGGGAGTCATTCTGGACTCTGCACTCTCTTTCAAACCACATATTCACTCCCTAGCCACCTCCTGTCGCCTCCAACTTAAAAAAATCTCAGGCATCCGTGCCTTCCTCTCACCAGACACCACTAAAATGTTAGTGGATTACTGGATTGCTGCAACATCCTTCTTTGTGGCTTACCAACTAACAGACAGGTACCCCTCCAATCTATCCTGAACTCTGCTACTCACCTCATCCATCTCTCCTCCAGCTCATCCAGCTCTGCTCCTCTCTGCCAGTCCCTGCACTGGCTGCCAGCCCCACAGCGAATCCTGTTCAAAACTCTAACTAGCTCTCTCCAACCAGGCCGCTCCCTACATCTCATCTCTAATCCAACAATATCATCCTAGACGCAGCCTCCGCTCTGCTGCCTACCTTCTCCTGTCCTCCACCCTGGATACCTCCTTTCATGTCCACCTCCAGGACTTCTCACGTGCAACTCAATCTTCTGAAATGCCCTCCCCCACCCAATCCGCCACTCCACAACCCTCAAAACGGTGCCCTTAAAACTCACCTATTCAATCATGCATATAATCTGGCTTAACCAATTTTCTAAAGGGCACATGCCACAAAGCTCAATACTGACTGTTTGTGATCCTTTCCCCGTTGTCTTCACCCCTCATGCTTTAGAATATAAGCTCGCAAGGGAAGGGCTCTTTTTCCTATTGTATCTTGTATTCAGAATATCCATGTTAATTCTGTAACACTGCATCTAAAATAGTCTATGTACTGTATGTTCTATCCTGTCTGTAATTACTACTTTGTACAGCGCTACGGAAGATGATGGCACTATGTAAATAAACAATAATAATTATAATAAACGTATAACTTATCAGGAGAGACTTAAAGAACTTAATTTGTACAGTTTAGATGAAAGAAGGGAGAGAGGGGACATCATTGAGACCTTTAAATATGTGAAAGGATTGAATAAGGTTCAGGAGGGAAGTGTTTTTAAAAATAAACTTAATGATAGAACAAGGGGACACAACCTGAAGCTAGTCAGAGGGAAGATCAGGAGCAATGTTAGATAATATTATTTTACAAAAACAGTAGTAGATGCTTGGAACAAACTTCCAGAAGAGGAATTAAACATGCCTGGGATAAGCTCACATCTATCCTAAGATAAAGAGAACATACAATATACATATAAGGGCAGAGTAGATGGATCGTATGGTCTCCTTCTGCCGTCAACCTTCTATGTTTCTATAGAAAACAAATTATTTTATCCAATTCATAGGTTGGGCAATGTCAGATTTCATTTCTAAATAGTTTCTCTTTAGGAAATAGTATCTCTTTTTTATATTCAACTATTAAATCAATGTAATTTTTCAACATTTTTTTGTCTTGTCATTTCTGCATTTGCCATTCTTTTTAACCTGAAACTGTTGCCTGTCAGTTTATCAGGACATGTAATTCCTCAAAGTTCCTAAGTATACTACATACTGAATATGAACCGTGATTTTGTGTTTGGCTCTCAATCATTCATCAGCACAGCTTGACGTTCATCTGTCGGTATGAAAAACATAATAATCTGTTAGCACCTCTATGATAGTCATCCGGAGTACTTTTATTTAAACTGCTGGTTTGCACAGTGGTGAAAAGAATTTTGATTATAAGGTGTTGGAGGTGTTAACAGTCTGCTGTGCGTGACTTGGAGAGGTAATTTACTACAATGTGGCAAGCTTTCCTCCTAAGCTAGTCACCTATTTCTTGAGCTTACCATCCAAGTTGACTGGCATTCACTAAAGTTTGGCAAGTTCTCCTCCACTACTCACAACTCACAAGTACAAAACTTATTTTTTTTGCTATCCTGTGCATCTAATTGGGTTTGAATGGGATGCCACTGTCATGGAAACAGCAGGGCCCAACTGACTGCTTACATTTGGAGCTGTGTTGTGAAGGACTACGAATCAGGGGCAACATATTTACAGCACATCAGTGGACTGGATTCAAAAATGTACAGGACTGTTCATTTTTTATATGACATGATTCGTTTTATATATTTTATATATGTATTTGTATATGGTAAATCATTGTCATATTCCTGTGCGCCTGGCTGGATCTGTGCAGGTGCGATCAGCATGTGCAAATGCTTCAGTCAGGTACTGATTAAAAGATAGATGCACCTGTCAGCTGATGTCTGTCTGTCAGCTGACAAAAAACATCCACCTGCCTTGTCAGCTGATGCACTGGCCATGTCAGCTGTCGTTTACACATGATCCAGCCACACCTAGGCCTTTATAAAGAGATCCTGGACAGCAAAATGGTGCCCGGAGATTCTCTCCAGTTTTGGCTGTGCCACCTTTGTCTCCTTTTGTGTATGACCTCGGCTTCAATTACCACTACACCTCTGCCTGACACCCTAACCTTTCTGGCTCAGCTTTAGGACTTGCTACAGTGCATGTGCCCTGCTGACTGGCCACCCATTACTTTTGCCTCGTTGCTTTGGCTTTCTTGCTTTCTAAATGAGTCCAAGGAGGCTGATTCCCTCATGCCTGGAACATCTTTATTTGGGATGGCCTCCTGTGCATAACCCCTGATATCATCAAATATACTCAGGTAGCTGGCAAACCCTAGACACATGAATGAGCCACAGCTGCATCCCCACAATACTGCTGAGGTGTGTACTCTGGGTATATATAAATGGCTTGGGCAAGTACAGGGAGGAGCAGGGATACATACAGCTGGGCACCGGAAAGTGGGTGCCCAACTGGAGAGGACCAACACCTGGGAAAGTGAAACAAGTGTTCTTCTTTAACTGATCATATTTGCAAAGATAAAAAGTGTACACTATTTTATATGGTACATTTTTGTAATGGCCAAAAACTTTATTGAGTGCTGATAGATGAATAAATCTACAACAGAGGATACTTAAGTACGTATTATCCTTTTCGTGGTCGGGTCTACGGCGTATTTTCCTTGGGTTTTTTTTTCGCGTTTATGTGTATAATATGTAATCAGTATGGCCTTGTGTATGAAACACAGCCCTGATTAGGGTTGATTTTACTGCTCGTACGTGCCAATAAACTGTCCTGTTTTCCACCCCACTTACAGGCTCATTTATCTGGCGGTAGCGCAGTGCCGTGGTGCACGAGATTGTTCATGATGGAGCCCTCCGATGATGTGCTGTCAGAATACGAGTGGCTTCAGTGTCGTGGCATGCCGTGCATGTGTCTGGCAGAGCCTCGATTGCATCATCCGTGAGTGGTTGTCGATTGCATGCATGACATTGAGCTATTTGAGCTGACCCGACCGCACCTTGTTTCTCTTGAGAAACTTTATTGTGAGTTGTGGCCATGGTGGGCCCCCACCACAAGCAAAGGGGCATTCAATTAGGGCATTGCCAAATTGGCTGGCTGTCTTCAATTTTTGGCGAATGGCTCCTTCCAGAAGCTGGGGGCCCTCTTTGTGGGCATGTCCCAGCTGACGCTCAGCCACATTCTCAATAAATTTCTTGACACCATGGTAGCCTGGAATGCGGTTAAGTTTGGCTTTTATAAGCTTCTTTTAGTCTTCCCCATATTTAGTGTGTGTTGTCCCTTGATTTGTTGTCCCTTGAGTTGCTTTGATTTGCTTAAGACCCGGTTTAGGTGCCTGGACCATATTGGGGGTGCCCTTCAGTACCAGTCTCAGAAGGTCATAAAAATTTTATTGTGGGCTGTATGGTGCTCCATAACTATGCCATCCTGGAGCAGGTTCTGCATTTTTTTGATGTGTGCCCTTCTGCAGCACACATCAACGGATGAGCCTGCAGAGCTGTACACACAGAGTACTTCTGGCCAGTCTGTACGGAACTGCCTTGTCTCATTTTAGTTTATTTTTGTTCGTTTTTCCCCCAGGGTTATTTTTATGGTGTGTCTATGTGTATACAGTGTGTATATGTATATTTGGATTTGAGGGAAGCCTTGCCCTTTAAGGTTTGTTCTGTAAGCTTCAAGCCCTCTTTTCATATATTCAGAGAGTAAACTGAATTATATATCTCTTGTGCTTGTTTGTTTATTGTTGTCACCAGGTGTACCAGGTTGCCATTTAGCCGCAGCAACGTTGCTATCAGTGTCTCATTGTGCCGGTTGCTGTTCTGTTGCTCCCCCACCATTGCTTGCAGATAATGGTGGAGCAGCATTATGTGTCTCTCCATTGTTTGGTGGATCCAGACACTGTTTTGAATGAAGGCTCTGCTATCTGCTTGCCAATCTGCCTGTACCTGTACCCATCTCGCCAGGGAAATATGGCGACATGCCTGCGTCGTTCTCTTCCCCGTGTAGGGACACTTGCAGATGGAGCTGAACTTGGCCTTTACATGTGTTGTGCTTGATGTGGGTGATGGGAAAACCTTGGCAGCAGACTTGGTCCATGGAGGTGATGACTGCAGCTGCTCATAACTCTCCAGCTGTTGGTCATGCTGGGAATGTTGATCCAGCGGTTGCTGCAGAGGGAGTGATGGAGGCAGATGCTGCTGCAGAGGGAGTGAGGGAGGCAGATGCTGCTTCTGCAGAGGGAGTGGGGAGGCAGATGCTGCTGCAGATGAATTTATGGATCCAGCTGCTGTTGCAGAGGGAGTGGGGCAGGCAGCTGATGCTGCAGTGGCAGCTGTGAATGCAGCTGCAGTGGCAGCTATTGAGGAAGATGATGTATGTGAGGGTGCTCGGGAGGCAACTGCTGCTGCAGAGAATGCTGATGCCGCTCTTGTTGTGGAGACAGATGCTGTGGATCATCCTCCTCGAGATGCTGTATGGCAGCCAGTAGTGGGGGTGTCTGTGGGGCCAGACAAATCAGCTATCTCTCTGCTGTTTGCCAACATGCATGTACACAAAAATAGGGCTGCATGGGGATCCAGAGATCCCCACTTTGGCCACATGACACTTACCAGATCCAAGTCTTCCATCGGTGCAGTCCTTGATGACGTAGCTCCAGTGTCTTCCTGTGGTTGGCTGGTCATGTTTGTTTGTTGGGTGTTTCCTGCAATATGAATAGGTAATAAGCTTGGTAAAGCGCCATACCTTGTGTGACCTAAGCAATGGCTACTCCATCCGGTTGCACATTGTACAAATAAGCGAAATGTGGCAAATACACATGCATTTAAAAGTTAGTACTTGGCTTTGAGGTTGCATGTGACAGTATTGCAACATTTGGCTGGCTGCCAAACCTGTGTGTCATGGACCAGGCACAACATTTTGGCCATGCTTGCGTCCTGAACCTGGCCATTAAAATGAGACATACATGAAGCTGGACCCAACAACCCAAACAAGGTCACTTACCAATTCCAGCAGCAGCACTCAGAGTTGATGGTCCCCGCCAAGCCCCCAAGTTTTGCTGGGCTCAACAGGCCATACACCATTTTTTCTGCAGTTGTAAATTCCATATTGCGGGCTATTCCTCCTCTGGTTTGCAAGGATGTAGCCATGCAAAGGTCAGGACACACATCAACAATAGTCGCAGTCCCTTTTCCTTGTTGCATTCTTTTGTTGATTTTTTCTCACAGAATAATGTCTGCAAAGTTCTTTTGAACTTGATCCCCATCCTTTAGCTCTGGGCTGGCACTGTTAACCTGCCTGGTGAAGACATCCGACAGGTCAGACTTCACAGCTTTGGGTGTGGATGGTCCTGCGTCCATAGAGCTGATCAAAAAGGTCTGACACCCCAGTCACTAAAGCCATACATTGGGCATCAATAAACCTGCCGCTCAGGGTCCCCTGCCACAGGTGGCGGCCAACATAGGAGTGGCCATCATCTCCCTCTGTACTGGGGGGAATAGGGGACATCAGCACAATGGGTGGTGAGTCAGATAATGAGGGTGTATATTGCTGACTGGCTGGTGACTGAACACAGCTACCTGGGGGGCTGGGTGTCTAGCCCGGGGTCGGCAATGATGACCGTGGAGTGGAGGCTGCTGAGGAGAGGGGGGTATGCAGCTTTGAGCTGGGCTGCTGCTGGCCTAGACCCCTACTGCATGTGGGGTGTCAGGTACATTGGGAGAGGGGCTGCACAGTCTTAGGCTGGATCTTTGGCTGAAACTGGTGTGGCTTTCCCTAGCACTTTGCCTGGAAATGCTCTGGCTTGGCCTAGCACCGGTCTGGCTTTGGCTGAGGTGGTGCTGGCTTTGGCTAAGTGTGTGCTGGCATGCACTTGAAGGGGGGCTGTGGCCATGTGATCCAGCCCGAATATCCCTCAAGGGATTACTTGGTTCAGCTGCCTCCTTCAGATGTCAGCGTGTGTGGGCTTGAATGTATACTTCCCTGATACATAATTGCATATGCCTGTTCAGTGAAGTTCAGACATATGCCAACATATAAGATCTGCTGGGGCACATCAGATCACACAGATAGGAGGACCAAAATTGCACCCTCGCTGTTCACCCGTGACCAACAGGACACCATCATGCTCGTGAGTACACATGCCTGCACTTGTATGCTAATAGGAATAGGAATTCAGGGGCGCAAATGTATAGCCAGTCAGGGTGAAAGTGGATAGCAATTCAAGGGTGGAAGTGGATAGGAAGGGTGAAAAAACACCACATTTGCAGCCTAACACAGGCAAAAACTAGTACGCACATGGGCAGCACGCTGGGACAGTTTTGGACAAGGTGCCTCAATTTGGGCATAGCTGAGTTTGGTAGCCAGATACCAGGGTGCAGACCAGGAGGAACCAACACTTGCCACAAATATCGGAAAACAAGGCCGCACAGATACATTCATGCAGAGCTAAAGTGGTGTGGTGGGGGATGGCTGTTAACAACCTGCTTAGCTTGAAATGCCTATGGCTTTTCTCCATACTTTAGATGATGTACACGTTTACTCAGGTCATTCAGCATTAGTCGGTCCTGAAAAGGAGAAAGCCCGAGCTGAGGTAATTCCACCTTCACTTTCCAAGTACATGACATCTATTTGCAAACAGTACAGTCGGGGGATAAGGCCCACCCAGAGGCGACAAGGCCGGCCAATGCTGGAAAGACCCAGGGGACATGTAGGGCGGTGTACAGGGGTGCCAATGTCCTCTCCCTTCTCTGCATGTGAGGCCAAAGCTCAACTGGACCAATCTGCTAAGGAGGAGGCTTAGATGTTGGAAAGGGGTCAGATGATCTGGGCATGATAATTCAGGTATGACCATCACACACAAACACACACACAGGAAGACAGACTAAACACTCACACATATGTGTTAAAATGTGGATTTTTGGGATACTTCCAGTGGGTGGGCAGCGAGGGCAAGGACTTCCACCATTCATGCAGCCCCAAGATATAGTTGGGTGGTGTGCCACACACAACACAATCCAATTCACAACTCTATCCCATTTATTGACAGAGATTTTTTTTCACCTACAGACTCAGACCCAGCGGTGTAGCATGTCCCAGTCCGAAAGGTGGCTACCCAACCTGACCACCCCACCAACCTAGTAAGTTCTAAGACAAGTGACTATTTAATAACATTCCTTCTTCAACAGGTTTGCAGGAAGCAGAGGTTAGTCACTAATTGTGACAAGCAAGAAGAAGGAGCAATGCTGGAGAGAAGGATGTGTACAGGTAAGCACTTAGGAGAGGTAAGAACACTGGATGGGACATCAAAAAGTGGTAGTATTTAACAAATGAAAATACACTGGATGGGACATCACTAACACATGCAAGAAAAGGGATGGGTAGAGGTAAGCACGTAGGAGCAGAAGAGACCTGGCACAGTAATAAGTATTAGAATGCCAGGGCAGAACACTGGAAACACAAAAAATGAGAGGCTCGCATATGTGTACAAGCCAGTGTGTGCGTACACATTATGGATATGTGGACAGATAATGAAACACGCAATAATGAAAGAGAAAACAGCTCGTAAACTAGTTGGACCTCGCTGGACAGTTGAACTTTTTGCAGCAACATACGTTGAAAAACGCCCCAAAAATGCTGGAGGACGAGACGTTCACAACACATAAAGGAAACTGACGTCCATTGTGTAAGTCGAGAAAGCTGTATGTGAAACACTCCCACAGGCTTCTGCAACAATGAAGAAGTTACAAAGCGGCCCGATGGAGGCTCCGAATCATGCAAGCGCACATACAAGCAATGAAAAATACATGTAACAAATGACCTTATGCACTAAAATAAATAGATAGAAGGCTATGAATCGCCCTTAATATCCTGACATTAACAAGATAAAGTGCAAAGAAAAATAAATGAGCGCCTGGGTCTGGGTTTTGAGGTAGAGCAGTTTTTTTTTAATGAGGCATTTTTGACTCCAACGTAAAACAATAAGCTTGCCATACAGAGAGCAAGTTCACCACATAAACAGACAAGCTCTCCCACATGAGGTGGGCAGTGCACCATATTTTATTTAATTATCTCCACTGTGGGGGCTGAAAATAGATGTTAGAACTGCCTGCCAACAAGAAAAAACACTAAAACACGTAATGGTAAAAGTGGAAAACATGTATGTTGCAAACCCTAAGATCTCCAAATTTCTGAAAAAGAAAACTTTATAAAACTTCAATGAATATTATTTTTTTGGCTCAGCTTTTACTTTTGATGGAGGATGGTGCGGGATGGACAATGACTTGGGCTCTGTTCACACCTCTCAGTTGCATTTAAGAGCAAACATTTTGTAAATATGCTAGAGAGGCTTTGTATCAAAATAAATACTACGCTTTTAATATGTTCGAAAAGCAATGTTTGTGTTGCGTTTCTTTAAAGAAAAACATTTTTTACATAGTAATTAAATAGTCATAAAGTCTAAGGCAATGCAAACAAAACGCAGGTACACGTGTGTTGCGCTTGCGTTGCCATAGACTTCTATTGACCTGCGATGTTGCAACATTGCGCTGAAAAAGGTGCATGCATCGTTTTTTTGATGTGTTGCAGGACCTGGAATGTCGCCAAATGTCATTTTTTTTAAATAAAATCGATCATGGCTTCTTTTTCTCACAAATGTGTAATGTGGACAACTACTAAAATGCAGCCTAAACACACTGTAAAGTATGTCCTCTTTGTCCCCAGCACCAAAAAATACAGAAATCAACCAATCATTTCAGAGAGAAAAAAATTAATAGACGTGCAGAGCCGAAAAGATGGCGGTACAAAGTGGCGCACACTGGCCCTGGTATTATCAACAGTCAAGTCCAACAGGCACTGACACTGCCGTCCAATACCTAATGCAATAATCAAGGCAATAATCAAGGCAAATTTGTTATCATTGGGCGCTGCGATTTTTAGTGCCATTGCATTCCAAAGCGCAGCACCAAAAAAGACAGATGCTGGAGCTCCAAAACTAGCGCTAGAACCACTAGAAAGATGCTAAATGGCGCACAGAAATAAGGCTCTAAATGTTACTTGTTCAGCTCATCTGTTTATCCTAATCAGCATGAGGTAAAATACCTCATGGAGGTAATTGATAGATTGATGTTCACTGAATTTACATGACATTATTTGAAAACAGCTGCACGTTTAGACAGGGGGTACAGGTTAACAATAAGAGGTGAATTGTGGAAAATAAACTGAGCTTGAATAGAGAAGGACATCATATCCCTCAAGACCCCCCCCCCCAGCCTCAATTGTTAATACCATGCTAATTATAATAAAATAATTATGCTGACTGACATGTAAAACCATGTATTGTGAGCCTTTGCTATAAAACTGCTTTATTGCAGAGGGTTGCTTAAAGTGGAACAATCCCGGAATTTGACTTTCCCTGGTTTTGGTCTGTGCCCTCAGGGCATCCTGAATTTGGATGCCCCGCTGTGTGAACCCCCTTGTACTCTCATTCAAAAAATCATCTTTCCAGGCTCCAACAGTGCATGCACAGGCTCTCATCCTGCTGTCATTGCAGACAGCTCTCATTGAATGGCTTATAACTGGGCTCCCTGGTGTCATTGTGTTTGTGATTACTACTGCTGGCAGCCATGCACTGCCGTTCAGACTATTCACTGCCCCACGAGTGTTCATGAATGTCTTGGTGGTGGTAATGGCTGCCTGTGGAGGCAGGGTGTGCACGTCACTCCATACTTGGATGACTTGCTCATCCGTGCCCAATCTCTGCTACTGCGGGATGTTTGGATGGTCTTGTCCATGATGTAACTTTTCGGGGGAGTGATCAACTACCCCAAGTCCCAGATGGTTCTCTCTATGGTGGCAACCTATCTAAGTATGGCATTGGCTACTCAACGAGCAAGGGTCCTTCTTCCAGTGTAGAGATGCATGACTCTTCAGGAGGTGGTGAGGTTGCTGCTGACAGACGAACATTCCACGATCAGATAGGGCATGTGTCACCTTGGCCTGATAGTGTCTACCATTGAGGCAGTTCTGTATGCCCGGTTCCACTCCAGGCCTCTACAAATGCTGTTGGACATGGCGCAGGACTGTGCAGACCTTTGGACCGTCGCTTCATATTGACGGACAATACCTGGGGATCCTTGAATTGGTGGCTGGACCAGCAGTCGCTGGCAGTGGGTTGGTCTTTCCTGCCGGTCTGGTGGGTCATCCTAACCACATACACCAGTCTGACGGGTTGGGGTGTTGTTCTGGACAACCAGACGGTTCAGGATATCTGGGACCAGTGGGAGTGAACCATCTGAATCCCAGGAGCTGGTAGACATTCCAGGAAGTGAGTTGCATCATGAGGTGGGCGGAAATTCCCATCCCGTGCATCTCGGCGGTTCACATTCTGGGGGTGGAGAATCTGCAGGCTGATTATTTGAGCAGGGAGACGGTGGATCAGGGGGAATGGTTCCTTTACCAGAACATGTTTCAAGCCATCTGTGACTGGTGGGAAGTGCAGAAGGTGGATCTCATCGCATCTCTGCACAATCGGAAGGTCCAGAGGTTCATGTCCAGGGTGTGAGACCCCATGGCTGTAGCGGTTGACGAGCTGGCCATTCACTGGTCAGGGTACAGCCTGCTTTACGCATTCTCACCACTACCACTTCTAGGTCATGTGTTAAAGAAGGTCAACTGCGAGCAGATTCCTGTTATCCTGATCTCCCCACACTGGTCCAGAAGGGTGTGGTTCATGAATTTGATCGACCTGGCAGTGGAGCCCCTATAGTGACTCACCAACTGCCTATATCTTCTGCAACAGGGTCCTCCTTAGCACCACAATTGTCCAGCACTGGCTTTAGCAGCTTGGCTGTTGACACCGGCAAATTGGAGGAGGGGTTTGGCCGCTGTTGTAATTCAGACCTTGGTTCCAGCAAGGAAACAGTCATCCTCTAAAATTTATTACAGGACTTGGAGGGCCTTTGTGTCTTTGTGCGAATCTAAGGGCCACTCCTGTAGGAGGTTCTCAGTACCCCAAATTTTGGAGTTCCTGCAGCAAGGCCTGCAAGCTGGCCTACAGCCCAGCAACCTTAAGGGCCAGGTGTCGGCCTTGTCCATTTTTTCCAACGGATGATCACGGAGCAGGTTAATCCACACTTTCATGCAAGGTGCGGCGCATGTTGGGCCTCCTCAGCGGTCGATAGTCCTACCCTGAAATCTCAATATCCTATCCTATAAGCACTTTAGGCGGCTCCCTTTGAACCCATTGCAGAAGCTTCCTTGATAACACTCACATTGAAGGTGGCTTTTCTTGTGGTGGTCACCTCCATCCGGCAGGTTTTGGAGCTGGCAGCACTTTCAATCAGATCACCCTTTTGGTGCTGCATGTGAAGCGTGTGGTGTTTCATGTGAAGCAGGATTTTTTGCCCAAGGTGGTCTATCCCTTCCATCTCAATCAGAAAATTCTCCTGATCCTCCTTGTGTCCACACCCCACTCTCCATAAGGAGTGACTCCTGCTGTGATGGCAGCGGGACACCAGCCTTCTGTAAGCAGACAACGCCCAATCTCCACCTCCGCTTCTGCCTATAGTCAAGCCCCCGGTACAGGCAGCGGACGGAGCTGGTCGATCAAGCCGGGTCAGAAACAGATAATAACTAACATAATCACACCCTAATCACAAAACTATCATGGGCACTGAGTACTGGGCTGACTCCATATTTATTGGGAAACTGACAAATGGCCACCCTGGGGGGATGTGTATTTGCTGAATGGTGCAATACTAGAATGTGATAGATGATTGGTGCAAAACTTCCAGGGGCTGGTCAGGCCTGCCACTAGCAGCGCAGCACACACGGGTCTGCGGGGGTGCGCCTGAGGCAGCCGCGCTCCCCAACATCTCAGAGCGGCAGGCGAGCCCGGCAGCAGGAAGCCGGCGAGTGCCGCGCCGCTCAGCAGACGCTCGCCGCGGGCCCCCTTGTAAAGGTAAGTTCCTTACACCTGCATTCCCTCAATAGGGTCAGGGCATTAAAGTATTACTTGGCCACTACTCGAGAGGTACATAAGACGAATATCTTGTTTGTGATCCCAGTAGGGCTGAGAAAGGGCCTGGCGGCTGCCCGGTCCTTGTCTTAGCAGATGGATCAGGCAGGTGGTCACACAAGCATATGCCTGAAAGGGGAAGGAGGCACCTTTTTGGGTCACCGCTCACTCACCAGGGCAACAACTTTCCAACACCAGGCATCGGCGGAACAGCTCTGCAAGGCGGCGACCTGGTCGTCTCTCCACACATTCACCAAGTTTAACAGACTTGATGTCAGGGCATCTGCCGATGCTGCTCTGGGGCGTAAGGTGTTGCAGAATGTGGTTAACCCCTCTCCGGGGGTCTAATCTTAAGGTTTCAGTGCTGCTGTTCTTGGTTAGGTTGACGCAGTCAACTGTTCTTGCATGTTGCCACCCTTATTAAGTGGAATGTTTTGGGACATCCCACACATTGCTACTGGTGGTGTCCCCTGAGAAATGGGCAATTTGTATACTCAATGGTAATTTTCCTTCCACACCCACACTTCTGTTGTGTTAAGACTGTGTTGGTGGAGGTTGATGCCTTCTACACAGTTTCAGTTTTGTTGCACTGTTTTCTAATTGCGCAAATTATGTTCAGATTAGTTTTCTCCCCCCTTTTTAATTAACTGAGGAGATCCAATCACAGCCTGCCCAATATAGGCCGGGAGGAGCTAGTTTTTTTCTTTCTTGCAGTCCCCATGTATGGCTGAGCTTAAACTACGCGTTGCTACTGGTGGTGCCCTGCCCTGCAACGGAAGAAGACAAGAATGGGAATTTACCGGTGAGTACATAAATTTCCCTTATTTTGTGTTGAGTTGGAAAGTCTATCAAGACTCATCTTCTCTAAAAAAGCTGAAGAGCTTCTCCAAAAAACATGAATAACCACATAATCTATACAAGTCTTGTTTTGTGAGTAATCTAAATTTATACGCAAAAACAAATATTAGTAATAGAAAAATGTTTCTTATTGCTATGCTACTTTTTGTTTTTCTTTTCAAGGCTTACTTTATAGTTTCTTTCAGACTTTGTATCTGTGTCACATCCTCCTTCCAACTAACTGCCTTTACATCCCGAGAAAACTTGGCAGCGCCAGCTCTCCTGCTGGTCTTTTTGGGTATGTGATTTTAAATTCTGCTCAGGAATTATAGCTTGTTCTTCTCGCACAGAAATCTTTACGGTTTACTCACACCTGCTGTTAGGAGCATGATTTTCGCCATATTCCGGCTATTATCTTTTCATTCGGGAGATTGAAAGAACACTTTGCTCTAGTAACATAATGTTGACAATGAAAATGTATCTGGAGACTGTGAAAGATTTATTTGCAGCTAATGAGGCAAATTCTAGGAACATCTTTAAAAGGTTTTCATGCTGCTCGGTTGTCTATAACCTGTTATGTACTCTACTATTGATTATATGTGAGACTGCCTTCAGGAGTGCTTCATGGCTTACAACAATATTGTAGTTAGCCAGCAGCAGATAACATTAGCAAAAACTCATTTCTAGTGCTTCACTAAAGGTAAAACTTCATTTCCATGATGTTAACAACATTGCTCAAATCTAGTTCACCTTCAATAGTCTTCTCTGTTATGTTATATGCATCTTTTGCGTGGAAGTATTGTTTGCAATATAGCTTATACATCATATAAGTAAAAATAATGAAACTGAAAGGTAACTAAACTTACATGCCTTCAGCACTGATTATAGCCAAATTCAGTGATGTCTACCATGCCTTTCTATAAAGAGGAAATTATCCAATTGGATTCTTTTGTGATTTAGGCTCAAGCACATTTACGATCAAGTACATACTTTTTGTGGTGACCCTAGAGTTCAAGGTATAAATCAACCATTTTTGCATGGTTTGTTTTCTTTAAGGGCCGTTTCATTAAGATGAAGAGCTCTCTAATACTTTTTAAGTATGGCTTGTTATTACTAAATTGTAAAAAATGTCTCTATCGTATTGAAAAACCTATGTACTTTACATGCTCCATTCAGGTGAGCGTAATTTAAAATGCACATTTTTGTCTGCTGAGGTAACATAGTAACATAGTATGTAAGGCTGAATAAAGACTTTAGTCCTTCCAGTTCAGCCTGTTTAACTCCTTCCAGTGGTCTAGTAGCCATAGCTGGAAATGTTATTACATGCCAGGAAGACATCAAGGCCACTTTTGAACGTTTTTACTGTATCCTTCATAACTACCTCCTCTGGCAGTGAGTTCCATAGTCTCACTGCTCTTACAGAGAAGAATCCCCTCCTATGTCGGTGGAGAAAGCACATTTCCTCTAACCTTAGTGGATGCCCTTGGGTTATAGTTACACTCCGAGGTATAAATAGATTGTGGGACAGATCTTTGTATTGACCCCGAATATATTTATACATAGTTATTAGATCACCCCTCAACTAAATAAACCTAACTTTGACAATCTTTCAGGGTACTCTAATCCCCGCACTCCTTTTATTAACTTTCTTGCCCTTCTTTGAACGTGCTCCAGTTCTGATATGTCCTTCTTAAGCACAGGTGCCCAGAACTGTACACAGTATTCCATATGGGGTCTGACCAGTGACTTGTACAGGGGTAAAATGATGCTCTGGTCATGAGCACCTATGCCCCTCCTGATGCACCGCATGATCCTATTTGCTTTGGCAGCAGCTGTCTGGCATTGATTACTACAGTTGAGCTTATTGTCAACTAAAACCCCTAGGTCCTTTTCCATTGTTGTTTGACCAAGTGTTTGTTTATTTAGTGCGTAATCATGATACAGGTTACTCCTTCCCATGTGCATAACCTTACATTTATCTGTGTTAAACTTCATTTGCCATTTAACTGCCCATGCTTCCAATTTATATAAATCTGTTTGTAGCTGCCTGTTGTCCTCTTTTGTTTTAATTACTTTACACAGCTTAGTATCATCTGCAAAGATTGAGACTTTACTGGTTAATCCATACCCAATGTCATTTATATATATATTGAAGAGAATTGGTCTCAGAACTGACCCGTATGGTACTCCACTCGTAACAGTGACCCAATCTGAGTGTATACCATTGATAACCACCCTCTGCTTCTGATCATTAAGCCAATTTCCCACTCATCTGCACACGTTTTCCCCTAGTCCAAGCATTCTCATCTTTAGTACCAGCCTTTTATGTGGCACAGTATCAAATGCTTTAGAAAAGTCAAGATATATGATATCCAATGACTCCCCCTGATCCAATCTTGAACTTACCTCCTCATAAAAGCTGATTAGGTTTGTCTGGCAGGAGCGATTCCTCATAAATCCATGCTGATATGGCGTAATAAGGTCATTTTCCCCAAGGTGCTCCAGGATAGTATCCCTTAAGAAACCTTCAAACAGCTTGCCCACCACAGATGTTAAGCTTACCGGTCTGTAGTTCCCAGGTTCCCCCCTAGATCCCTTTTTGAATATTGGCACTACATTTGCCAAGCGCCAATCCCTTGGAACAGACCCTGTAGTTATTGAGTCCACAAATATTAGAAATAATGGCTTGTCTATTACTGTACATAATTCCCTTAAAACACGAGGATGTATGTCATCTGGTCCCTGTGATTTATCGATAAAGAGCCCTTAAAGTATAATAAATACGAGGTGGAGAACTTTGCCTCATGGCGTGCAGTGCATTTTACATAAAGTAGAATACAGAATGCCCTTCTCTTTTAAATGAAAAGGGAGAAAAAAGTTATTTTTATTTAATTGGGTAGTATATTTCAAGCTTTTTCTCTACAAGAGTCAAAAATTTCTCCCAAGAAAAAGCCATTGTTTATACAGGAACAACCTTCTCCTCCAGACCAATGCGCTTTCTATTTTTATTTTATAGAAAGTAAGGTAGACCTTATCAATGGGGTCTGAACCGCAATAGGAGTAGCCTTAGGTGATATAATAATACCATTTTGTGAATACTCACCTTTAAAATGGGTATTATAAGTATGTCACACACCTCGCTTCAAGACATTCATAACGTGTGGGTAATACTGACCTGTAGAGGGCGATATGCAGAAATGCCAGGAAAAAAGAGAGCCCCTCCCAGTCCATAAATACCTGGGACCTCCCACTCATTACCCAGTATAAGAACAGCAGTAAGGTAAGGGACCAGGAAGAGCCCAACACAAAGCATAACAATGCAAAGTTCACCATATAAAGGATCCAGAATACAAAAGGGCAGGGTGAAGCTGGGTGTGTGACATACTTATAATACCCATTTTACAGGTGAGTATTCACAAAATGGTATTATTCTAAGTATGTCACACACCCCGCTTCAAGAAATTCATAACGTGTGGGACATCCAACAGCAGTGTCCATAAAGGACGGGGATCCAAAACAAGGCACAACTTAAACCACTGCAGCTTGCAGAACTTTGCGGCCAAACACAGCATCCGCTGAGGCCCGAACATCAACCTTGTAAAACTTGGAAAAAGTGTGAACAGAAGACCAAGTAGCAGCCTTACAAACTTGCTCAACAGAGGCCTGGTGCTGAAAAGCCCCAACCACACGAGTAGAATGAGCAGTAACACGAAAAGGGGGTACCTTCCCTTTGGCAGAATAGGCCCCAACTATGGTTTGACGGATCCATTTACTAATGGAAGACTTGGCAGGCGCCAAGCCTTTTCGGGGCCCGGAGGGCACCACAAAAAAGGCATCCGTCTTACGAAAGGAAGAATATACTAATAATACTTCACAACACGAACCATATCCAAAGAATGCAGGGCCCTCTCCTTGTCATTGCTGGGATTAGGACACAGAGAGGGCAGAACAATGTTGTGGTTTAGGTGAAAGGCAGAAACATCCTTAGGAAGGAAATCGGACTTGAAACGAAAAACCACCTTGTCCTGATGCTCAAAGTACGGGGCTTGAATGGACAAAGCCGCCAACTCAGAGACACGCCTAACCGAAGTGATGGCTACCAAAAAGGCCACCTTCTGCGTAAGTGAAGACAAGGCAATATCATTCAAGGGCTCAAAAGGAGAATCCTGAAGAGCAGAAAGAACCAAATTCAAATCCCAAACAGGGAGCAAAGGTTTTCTAGGAGGCCACACGTGCGTGACTCCCTGGAAAAAAGTCTTAACCAAAGGATGTAGGGCAAATGCCCCTTCAGAATACTAAGCTGGAGCCCCAGGTCCAGACCATGTTGAAGAAACTCCAGGATTCTGGAGATGGAAAATTCCCTACAAGGCAATGCCCTGATCTCACACCAATCAATATAAGACCTCCAAGTCCTATAGTAGATATTAGAGGAAGACCGCTTCCTAGCACTAATGAGAGTTCGAATCACAGCATCGGAAAGACCTTCCTCCTTCAAGATGGAGGTTTCAGCAGCCACGCCGTCAAAGCCAGCATTGTTAAATTGGGATAACGTAGTTGACCCTGGGTGAGCAGATCCGGCAGCAGGGGCAGAACGAACTGATCCTCTGCTAACCTTACCACATCTGCGAACCAAACCTGTCTTGGCCACCTTGGAGCCACCAGAATTGCTGACGCACCCTCCAGGGCCAGCTTGCGCACCACTCTGGCCACCAAGGGAAACGGAGGGAACAGATACAGAAACCCCAGATCCCTCCAGTTCAGAGACATGGCATCCACTGCCAGAGCCAGTGGATCCCGTGAGAGAGACACAAATGTCGGAAGTTTGTGGTTGTGACGAGAGGCAAAGAGGTCCACCACCGGGGACCCTGTGCATCAAGAGAGGCATATGCACCCATGACCAGAGCATCATTTACCTTTATAAGTCACAAGTCAGACCCTATATAGGACATTGTGTACCGTTCCAGGCACCAGACATTTCAGAACTTGAGCGTATTCAAAGGCGGCAACAAAATTAATGAATGGAATGAGGATACCAGAGTACCCTGAAAGATTGTCAAAATTAGGTTTATTCAGTTTGGAAAAGCGATGCCTGAGGGGTGACCTAATAACTATGCATAAATATATCTAGAGTCAATGCAAAGACCTGTCCCATGATCTATTAAAGTCAGGACTGTAAGTAAAATTTGGGGGCATCCACTAAGGCACAGGTGTCAAACCCAAGGCCTGGGGGCTGGATGCGGCCTATGTTACTATGTATGACCATTATCTTGCTGCTGGGTGGGTCTTTTCGATTTTTATATAGATATTTGAAGTTATTGCTGTTATAACTATTTTGTCACCTTGACATGGTAGTGAGATGCATAAAGTACAGCATCTTTGCTTGTTCTGGAGGGATATTAAATAATTCATATCTGTAGTCAGGTTTGATGTATGTTATTTGGAACTGATTAGAGCTCAAGGTACTCTAAGATCATCTATACCCCCCCTCTTAGCTCAATTGGGGGGGGGGGACTGCACTAGGGACCACAGCTGCTAATTGAGCACTGTAAGTTCTGCTTCTGAATTCAGGCTGCAGAAAGGTATGCTAGCATTGTAAAAATGGTGCAGATTGTAGATTGGATTTTAGATTAATCTGCCCATATTTTGTAAATCTGATGTCATGTATATGACTAAATTCTATATAGGTGTGTGTGTATTTCAGAGTAGACATACAGAGGCAAGCTCATTGTAATAAAACATAGGCTGCAATTCTAAGATGAGAAACTGCTATTCTAGAGTCTAGAAGACTCTATGGTCAGTGGTCTAACCCTTTTTTGGGGCATCCCATTTGGAATGACCTGTTATTTAAAATTACCAGGATCGCGGTGAAACTTACCTTTCCAATCCCTTGGTGGAATCTAAATGGCCAGCTTGGGCACAGAATAGGGTAAAGCAGCTGCAGGGAAGCTTGCAATTCTTCCTCTATTAAGATTTATGTGGTTTATCAATATGCAGGCAAGGTAAGAATTATAGGCTCTCTGATGGCTTACACTGAGCGGCCATCCCCAATGAACAAAGCTCGGGATAGTAAAAATCCCTCTGTAAACTTGCACTGCTATCTCTCACTAATGATGTTCAAGGTGATGATTGGGTGTGCCAAATAAATACTAGTGGCCAATGGGGTTTGCAAGCAGGCACACAAGTTGATGTCCCAGAGGGTAAGGTTTAAGTGGGCCTAATGTCATTTTCTTACCCTGATCCTGTGCTCATCCGACAGGAGCTATTGTGAGAACTTTTGTTCTTCCCCTGTGAAGAACAAAAATAGGGGAAGGAATGATTGTTACTATCCAGTGTTGAGAGCTGGGGATAGTGATTCTATGAAAGACGGGGGTGTAACATAGCTAAGCAGACTCTAAAGATGTCTTGCATTATTGATGTAACATCAGTTGTGGAAGGCAGAAACCGGCATTGGAAAGCAGACAGGTGCATTCTCTGTTATGGCGGCTCAGGGGGTTCCCGCATTGAATACCTCACATACCACCCGGGCAGCAGTGGTGTGTCCCTTGTCTTTTTATTAAAGTAATGGAAAGAGGAAAGGCAAGTGTTAGACCATTGCGTCTGACTACATTTTGCACTGTCCTAAACTGTTTTTAAACTGAAGAGGAAATGGCAAAGATATCAAGGTTTACAGTTTTCCCTTTGACTTCTCTTCTGATGCATAGTTGCTAGAGATGAGCGAACTTTTGAAAAATTCGATTCGACTGATTCGCCGAATTTTCCGTCAAAAATCGTTTCGACCCGAATAAATTCGCAACGAATCGCTATTAAAAACGGCTATTTCTGAGCCTCCTAGAGCCTCAATAGGGTTGTAAACCATTCTGCCTTGCTGTAACACGCACAGGATGCGTGCTGGGTTAGTTAAATAATACTTTGAAGAAATATCACATGCAGATCAGAGGCATCGCTAATAGAATCGCAGAGCGGCACAATTGAATTCAAGAGAGTTGAAGTGGCATCACTATGAGGGGCAGAAGGAGCCCAAACATTGGATGAATCACACCCTGGAGTTGGCAGCAGCAGCAGGAGCCCAAACATTACTTTAAAGAGACCCTGGGGTTGGCTTCAGGAGCCCAAAAATTGGATGAATCACACCCTGGAGTTGGCAGCAGCAGCAGGAGCCCAAATATTACTTTAAAGAGACCCTGGGGTTGGCTTCAGGAGCCCAAAAATTGGATGAATCACACCCTGGAGTTGGCAGCAGCAGCAGTAGCCCAAACATTACTTTAAAGAGACCCTGGGGTTGGCTTCAGGAGCCCAAAAATTGGATGAATCACACCCTGGAGTTGGCAGCAGCAGCAGCAGGAGCCCAAATATTACTTTAAAGAGACACTGGGGTTGGCTTCAGGAGCCCAAAAATTGGATGAATCACACCCTGGAGTTGGCAGCAGCAGCAGCAGGAGCCCAAATATTACTTTAAAGAGACACTGGGGTTGGCTTCAGGAGCCCAAAAATTGGATGAATCACACCCTGGAGTTGGCAGCAGCAGCAGCAGGAGCCCAAATATTACTTTAAAGAGACACTGGGGTTGGCTTCAGGAGCCCAAAAATTGGATGAATCACACCCTGGAGTTGGCAGCAGCAGCAGCAGGAGCCCAAATATTACTTTAAAGAGACACTGGGGTTGGCTTCAGGAGCCCAAAAATTGGATGAATCACACCCTGGAGTTGGCAGCAGCAGCAGGAGCCCAAACATTACTTTAAAGAGACCCTGGGGTTGGCTTCAGGAGCCCAAAAATTGGATGAATCACACCCTGGAGTTGGCAGCAGCAGCAGCAGGGGCCCAAATATTACTTTAAAGAGACACTGGGGTTGGCTTCAGGAGCCCAAAAATTGGATGAATCACACCCTGGAGTTGGCAGCAGCAGCAGCAGGAGCCCAAATATTACTTTAAAGAGACACTGGGGTTGGCTTCAGGAGCCCAAAAATTGGATGAATCACACCCTGGAGTTGGCAGCAGCAGCAGCAGGAGCCCAAATATTACTTTAAAGAGACACTGGGGTTGGCTTCAGGAGCCCAAAAATTGGATGAATCACACCCTGGAGTTGGCAGCAGCAGCAGCAGGAGCCCAAATATTACTTTAAAGAGACACTGGGGTTGGCTTCAGGAGCCCAAAAATTGGATGAATCACACCCTGGAGTTGGCAGCAGCAGCAGCAGGAGCCCAAATATTACTTTAAAGAGACACTGGGGTTGGCTTCAGGAGCCCAAAAATTGGATGAATCACACCCTGGAGTTGGCAGCAGCAGCAGCAGGAGCCCAAATATTACTTTAAAGAGACACTGGGGTTGGCTTCAGGAGCCCAAAAATTGGATGAATCACACCCTGGAGTTGGCAGGAGTTGACAGCAGCAGCAGGAGCCCAAACATTACTTAAAAGAGACACTGGGGTTGGCTTCAGGAGCCCAAAAATTGGATGAATCACACCCTGGAGTTGGCAGCAGCAGGAGCCCAAATATACACTGGAGTTGCCTTCAGGAGCCCAAAAATTGGATGAATCACACACTGGAGTTGGCAGCAGCAGCAGCAGGAGCCCAAATATACACTGGAGTTGCCTTCAGGAGCCCAAAAATTGGATGAATCACACACTGGAGTTGGCAGCAGCAGGAGCCCAAATATACACAGGAGTTGGCTTCAGGAGCCCAAAAATTGGATGAATCACACCCTGGAGTTGGCAGGAGTTGACAGCAGCAGCAGCAGCAGCAGGAGCCCAAATATTACTTTAAAGAGACCCTGGGGTTGGCCTCAGGAGCCCAAAAATTGGATGAATCACACTCTGGAGTTGGCAGCAGCAGCAGCAGGAGCCCAAATATACACTGGAGTTGGCTTCAGGAGCACAAAAATTGGATGAATCACACCCTGGAGTTGGCAGCAGCAGCAGCAGGAGCCCAAATATACACTGGAGTTGGCTTCAGGAGCCCAAAAATTGGATGAATCACACCCTGGAGTTGGCAGAAGTTGGCAGCAGCAGCAGCAGCAGGAGCCCAAATATACACTGGAGTTGGCTTCAGGAGCCCAAAAATTGGATGAATCACACCCTGGAGTTGGCAGGAGTTGACAGCAGCAGCAGCAGGAGCCCAAATATTACTTTAAAGAGACCCTGGGGTTGGCCTCAGGAGCCCAAAAATTGGATGAATCACACCCTGGAGTTGGCATCAGCAGCAGCAGGAGCCCAAATATTACTTTAAAGAGACACTGGGGTTGGCTTCAGGAGCCCAAAAATTGGATGAATCACACCCTGGAGTTGGCAGCAGCAGCAGCAGGAGCCCAAATATTACTTTAAAGAGACACTGGGGTTGGCTTCAGGAGCCCAAAAATTGGATGAATCACACCCTGGAGTTGGCAGCAGCAGCAGCAGGAGCCCAAATATTACTTTAAAGAGACACTGGGGTTGGCTTCAGGAGCCCAAAAATTGGATGAATCACACCCTGGAGTTGGCAGCAGCAGCAGCAGGAGCCCAAATATTACTTTAAAGAGACACTGGGGTTGGCTTCAGGAGCCCAAAAATTGGATGAATCACACCCTGGAGTTGGCAGCAGCAGCAGCAGGAGCCCAAATATACACTGGAGTTGGCTTCAGGAGCACAAAAATTGGATGAATCACACCCTGGAGTTGGCAGCAGCAGCAGCAGGAGCCCAAATATACACTGGAGTTGGCTTCAGGAGCCCAAAAATTGGATGAATCACACCCTGGAGTTGGCAGAAGTTGGCAGCAGCAGCAGCAGCAGCAGGAGCCCAAATATACACTGGAGTTGGCTTCAGGAGCCCAAAAATTGGATGAATCACACCCTGGAGTTGGCAGGAGTTGACAGCAGCAGCAGGAGCCCAAATATTACTTTAAAGAGACCCTGGGGTTGGCCTCAGGAGCCCAAAAATTGGATGAATCACACCCTGGAGTTGGCAGCAGCAGGAGCCCAAATATTACTTTAAAGAGACCCTGGGGTTGGCCTCAGGAGCCCAAAAATTGGATGAATCACACCCTGGAGTTGGCAGCAGCAGCAGCAGGAGCCCAAATATTACTTTAAAGAGACACTGGGGTTGGCTTCAGGAGCCCAAAAATTGGATGAATCACACCCTGGAGTTGGCAGCAGCAGCAGGAGCCCATATATTACTTTAAAGAGACACTGGGGTTGGCTTCAGGAGCCCAAAAATTGGATGAATCACACCCTGGAGTTGGCAGCAGCAGCAGCAGGAGCCCAAATATTACTTTAAAGAGACACTGGGGTTGGCTTCAGGAGCCCAAAAATTGGATGAATCACACCCTGGAGTTGGCAGCAGCAGGAGCCCAAATATTACTTTAAAGAGACCCTGGGGTTGGCCTCAGGAGCCCAAAAATTGGATGAATCACACCCTGGAGTTGGCAGCAGCAGCAGCAGGAGCCCAAATATTACTTTAAAGAGACACTGGGGTTGGCTTCAGGAGCCCAAAAATTGGATGAATCACACCCTGGAGTTGGCAGCAGCAGCAGCAGGAGCCCAAATATTACTTTAAAGAGACACTGGGGTTGGCTTCAGGAGCCCAAAAATTGGATGAATCACACCCTGGAGTTGGCAGCAGCAGCAGCAGGAGCCCAAATATTACTTTAAAGAGACACTGGAGTTGGCTTCAGGAGCCCAAAAATTGGATGAATCACACCCTGGAGTTGGCAGCAGCAGGAGCCCAAATATACACTGGAGTTGGCTTCAGGAGCACAAAAATTGGATGAATCACACCCTGGAGTTGGCAGCAGCAGCAGCAGGAGCCCAAATATACACTGGAGTTGGCTTCAGGAGCCCAAAAATTGGATGAATCACACCCTGGAGTTGGCAGAAGTTGGCAGCAGGAGCCCAAATATTACTTTAAAGAGACACTGGGGTTGGCTTCAGGAGCCCAAAAATTGGATGAATCACACCCTGGAGTTGGCAGCAGCAGCAGCAGGAGCCCAAATATACACTGGAGTTGGCTTCAGGAGCACAAAAATTGGATGAATCACACCCTGGAGTTGGCAGGAGTTGACAGCAGCAGCAGCAGCAGCAGGAGCCCAAATATTACTTTAAAGAGACCCTGGGGTTGGCCTCAGGAGCCCAAAAATTGGATGAATCACACCCTGGAGTTGGCAGCAGCAGGAGCCCAAATATTACTTTAAAGAGACCCTGGGGTTGGCCTCAGGAGCCCAAAAATTGGATGAATCACACCCTGGAGTTGGCAGAAGTTGGCAGCAGCAGCAGGAGCCCAAATATACACTGGAGTTGGCTTCAGGAGCCCAAAAATTGGATGAATCACACCCTGGAGTTGGCAGGAGTTGACAGCAGCAGCAGCAGGAGCCCAAATATACACTGGAGTTGGCTTCAGGAGCCCAAAAATTGGATGAATCACACCCTGGAGTTGGCAGGAGTTGACAGCAGCAGCAGTAGCAGGAGCCCAAATATTACTTTAAAGAGACACTGGGGTTGGCTTCAGGAGCCCAACAATTGGATGAATCACACCCTGGAGTTGGCAGAAGTTGGCAGCAGCAGCAGCAGGAGCCCAAAAAATGGCCTAAAGACATAAATATGTTTTGCACCATTTGGAAAGTGTAAAACGTGGCACCATGCTGAATCTAGTCGCATGCATCAGGCATTGGTGGGTGGAAATCCTGGCTGATCCATCCCTGATTCATTTTGACAAAGGTGAGTCTCTCCACATTTTTAGTTGACAGACGAGTTCTCCTCGCCATAACTATGGCCCCCGCCGCACTAAACACCCGCTCAGATGGCACGCTACTTGCCGGGCAGGACAGCTTTTCCAGGGCAAACTCTGCTAGTTGCGGCCACAAATCAAGTTTGGCTGCCCAGAAGTCCAGCGGATCCTCAAGGTGTGTTGGCATGGTCATGTCAAAGTATGACATGACCTGCTGGTTGAGGTCCTGCTCCAGGTCTTCCTGCTGCTCATGAGTAGCCTCACTATGCGGGTGTAGAAAGCTACTCATTAGCGACTGAAGACTGAGGCTGCTGCTGCTGATGGAGCTGCTGCTGCTGCTCCTGCCAACCCCCCCAGCGGCCATGGCAGTGGAAGGTGAGCGCAGAGGTCCCCTCGAGTCAGACCTGCGAGAGTATGGACCATGGCGCAGATAGGCATCGGCCAACTGCCTACGTAGAATGTCTTTGTAGTAGTTGAGTTTGTCCTCCCTCTCGGTGGGTTTAAAAAATGCCCCCATTTTGTGCCGGAAGCGAGGGTCCAATAAGGTGGACAGCCAGAAGTCATCCCGCCGACAGATGGAAACAATTCTGGGGTCACTACGCAAGCACGTGAGCATGCTTCGTGCCATTTGCGCAAGTGACTCGGATGGACTACCTGTCTCCATCTCCACTGCATACTGCCACGGTGTGCCCGGGTCCTCTGTCTCGCCTTCCTCAAAAACCTCTAGCTCCTCTGGCTGCTCCTGCTCCTCCTCTCCTGTCCGCTGACTAGATAAACCAGCCATTTCGCCAAGCCTAAACTGTGTTTCGCTGGGCAACTCCTCCTCCTCCTCTTCCTCCTCCTCCTCCAAGGGCCTGAGCAAACGGCAGGTGTCACGTATGAGCTGCCACTGGTTGACATTGAAGTTACACAGGGGAGTCCCCCTATCTGCTTGGATCATCAGGAAATCCGTGATGGCTTTTCTCTGTTCATATAATCGGTCCAACATGTGAAGGGTGGAATTCCAACGGGTGGAAACATCGCAAATCAGACTATGTTGGGGGATACCATTCTGACGCTGTAGCTCAAGAAGGGTGTGTTTGGCGGTGTAGGAGTGGCTGAAGTGCATGCAAAGTTTCCTTGAAGTTGTTAGGATGTCCTGCAGATGGGGGGAACACTTCAGAAACCGCTTGACAACCAGATTGAAGACGTGAGCCATGCAGGGGGCATGGGTCAGGCTTCCTTGGCGCAGCGCAGACAAAATGTTCTTCCCATTGTCAGTAACCATGATTCCCATTTTAAGTTTTCTCGGAGTAAGCCATGTTTGGATTTCCTGATGAATACATTTAAGCAGTTCCTCCCCTGTGTGACTCCGTCCGCCAAGACAAACCATGTGAAGCACTGCGTGACACCTCCGTGCCCTGCACACATGGTAGACTGGAGGGGCACTGAGACTTGAGCCTACAGTGGAGGGTGAGGAGATGGCGGAGGATGAGGAGGCCGAGTCGCACGGTGTCACAGGTCCAATGGGCAGAGAGTGCGGAGGCCGAAGCGGCGTGACCTGTCCAAGTTGCTGCTGCAAAGGGACCACATTCACCCAGTGGGCCGTAAACGACATGTACTGCCCCTGACCGTAGTTACAGCTCCAGATGTCGGCGCTGCCATGTATTTTGCTACACACCGACAGGCTCAAGGACTGGCCCACCTTCTGTTCAACAAAAGTGTGCAGCGCTGGTACTGCCTTCTTGGCAAAGAAATGACGGCTTGGGACTCTCCACCTCGGCTCGGCACAAGCCATCAGTTCTCTGAAAGGTGCAGATTCCACCACCTGAAAAGGGAGCGACTGCAGCACCAGCAACTTGGACAGGAGCACATTCAGCTTCTGCGCCGTAGGATGAGTGGGCGCATACTGCTGTCTCTTGGACATGGCTTCGCTGATGGATTGCTGGCGGGATGCATGACTTGGAGGAGGAGGAGCAGGAGCGACAGAGGATGGGTATGACGCACAGCTGCCTTCGGCTGAGGTGCTGGAGCCTTGGCTGGCAGAAATTGGGAGCTCACTTGGTGAGGAAGCAGACTGGACCACCCCTTGGGAGCCTCGGTTCTCCCAGGTCGTTTTATGGTGACGCATCATATGTTGACGCAGGGCCGTGGTGCCAACATTTGGACCCTGGCCACGCTTCACCTTTTGCCTACATATCTTGCATGTGGCCATGTTACCCTCCTGCGGATGCCTCAGGAAAAACTGCCACACTGCCGAGTAGCTACTTTTCCCACCCCCTGGCCTCACTGATTCACTGCTGCTGTTGCCAACTCCAGGAACCCCTGCTCCACTACCTCCCGATAAGGTAGACTGCTGCACAGCAGGTGCTCTACCCCGGCCCCGGCCCCGGCCGGCTCCAGCCTTTGGAATTGTGCCCCCATGCTGACTGCTACCACCTTGCTGCCTCAGCTGCTGACTCCGGGGCAACCTGCGCCCCTCTTCTCCTGATGATGACGATGAAGCCCCTTCATCACCCGGCTCCCAAGTGCGATCGGCTTCATCGTCATCATCATCATCACTGAGTTGTGGCTGTACGTCACTGATGTTCGTGGATTCGTCAACAGTGTCTGGCGCAGGAGCTGGAACGCTCGCAGCACCCACGACACTGTCCACATCACTATTTGTCTGCCTAGCTAAAGAAGCCACCTCCATTTCTTGGCTGGGCAGTAGCTGCTGACTGTCCTCCTGTATCTGATCGTCCTCCTCACTAAAGAGTGGAGCTGAACCCAAAGCATAGGATACGTCGCTGGGGGAGGGAACGGCGTAGGACAGAGGCAATGGGAGGACAGGGACTGCTCTCGGGGCATGCCAACTCAGGGTTGTGTCAGAGGAACCTACCGACCCTAGACTGGGGGTCTCAGACGTAAGTTGTGATGATGTTGTTGATGAGCGCGTCAACCAATCTACCACGGCAGATGCGTTACTGGTGGAGACCCGACCGCTAGCAGATACTGGCAGATTAGGTCTCTCAGCGTGACTCCTGCTGCTACTGGCCCCCAGTCTGATGCGAGCTCTGCCTGCGGAATCTTGGCCTCTGCCACTCCTCTTTTCACTTCCAGGCACTTGTCTGCCCGACATAGTCTAACTGGCGTGGTAGTAGGTGATATTTTAAGATCCCCCGGGCAGCGGTGGGTCTATATGAAACAGAATATAATGCACACCAAAAGTGAGCAGTAACACTCAGCCTCCATCAGGCCTGCTTAGTGTAAATAAGAGAGCTGCTTAGTGTAAATAAAGAGGGGTATGCTATGTTACAGAATGGGATGCCTCAACAGAAGTGCACATGGCAGGCAGCAGTAAGCCTATGCCCAGCAAAAGTGTCTTTATCAGGGCTAATTTCAAATATAATAAGAGCAAATGGTTATATGGTCTTAAACAGAGGCTGCTTTAGTCACAGAATGGGATGCCATGGCAGGGACAAGTAGTGCTATGCCCAGCAAAAGTGTCTTTATCAGGCTAATTTCAAATATAATAAGAGCAAATGGTTATATGGTCTTAAACAGAGGCTGCTTTAGTCACAGAATGGGATGCCCTGGCAGGGACAAGTAGTGCTATGCCCAGCAAAAGTGTCTTTATCAGGCTAATTTCAAATATAATAAGAGCAAATGGTTATATGGTCTTAAACAGAGGCTGCTTTAGTCACAGAATGGGATGCCCTGGCAGGGACAAGTAGTGCTATGCCCAGCAAAAGTGTATTTATCAGGCCTAATTTCAAATATAATAAGAGCAAATGGTTATATGGTCTTAAACAGAGGCTGCTTTAGTCACAGAATGGGATGCCCTGGCAGGGTCCAGAAGTACTATGCCCAGCAAAAGTGTCTTTATCAGGCTAATTTCAAATATAATAAGAGCAAATGGTTATATGGTCTTAAACAGAGGCTGCTTTAGTCACAGAATGGGATGCCCTGGCAGGGTCCAGAAGTACTATGCCCAGCAAAAGTGTCTTTATCAGGCTAATTTCAAATATAATAAGAGCAAATGGTTATATGGTCTTAAACAGAGGCTGCTTTAGTCACAGAATGGGATGCACTGGCAGGGACAAGTAGTGCTATGCCCAGCAAAAGTGTCTTTATCAGGCCTAATTTCAAATATAATAAGAGCAAATGGTTATATGGTCTTAAACAGAGGCTGCTTTAGTCACAGAATGGGATGCCCTGGCAGGGACAAGTAGTGCTATGCCCAGCAAAAGTGTCTTTATCAGGCCTAATTTCAAATATAATAAGAGCAAATGGTTATATGGTCTTAAACAGAGGCTGCTTTAGTCACAGAATGGGATGCCCTGGCAGGGACAAGTAGTGCTATGCCCAGCAAAAGTGTCTTTATCAGGCCTAATTTCAAATATAATAAGAGCAAATGGTTATATGGTCTTAAACATAGGCTGCTTTAGTCACAGAATGGGATGCCCTGGCAGGGACAAGTAGTGCTATGCCCAGCAAAAGTGTCTTTATCAGGCTAATTTCAAATATAATAAGAGCAAATGGTTATATGGTCTTAAACAGAGGCTGCTTTAGTCACAGAATGGGATGCCCTGGCAGGGACAAGTAGTGCTATGCCCAGCAAAAGTGTCTTTATCAGGCTAATTTCAAATATAATAAGAGCAAATGGTTATATGGTCTTAAACAGAGGCTGCTTTAGTCACAGAATGGGATGCCCTGGCAGGGTCCAGAAGTACTATGCCCAGCAAAAGTGTCTTTATCAGGCTAATTTCAAATATAATAAGAGCAAATGGTTATATGGTCTTAAACAGAGGCTGCTTTAGTCACAGAATGGGATGCCCTGGCAGGGACAAGTAGTGCTATGCCCAGCAAAAGTGTCTTTATCAGGCCTAATTTCAAATATAATAAGAGCAAATGGTTCTATGGTCTTAAACAGAGGCTGCTTTAGTCACAGAATGGGATGCCCTGGCAGGGACAAGTAGTGCTATGCCCAGCAAAAGTGTCTTTATCAGGCTAATTTCAAATATAATAAGAGCAAATGGTTATATGGTCTTAAACAGAGGCTGCTTTAGTCACAGAATGGGATGCCCTGGCAGGGACAAGTAGTGCTATGCCCAGCAAAAGTGTCTTTATCAGGCCTAATTTCAAATATAATAAGAGCAAATGGTTATATGGTCTTAAACAGAGGCTGCTTTAGTCACAGAATGGGATGCCCTGGCAGGGACAAGTAGTGCTATGCCCAGCAAAAGTGTCTTTATCAGGCTAATTTCAAATATAATAAGAGCAAATGGTTATATGGTCTTAAACAGAGGCTGCTTTAGTCACAGAATGGGATGCCCTGGCAGGGACAAGTAGTGCTATGCCCAGCAAAAGTGTATTTATCAGGCCTAATTTCAAATATAATAAGAGCAAATGGTTATATGGTCTTAAACAGAGGCTGCTTTAGTCACAGAATGGGATGCCCTGGCAGGGTCCAGAAGTACTATGCCCAGCAAAAGTGTCTTTATCAGGCTAATTTCAAATATAATAAGATCAAATGGTTATATGGTCTTAAACAGAGGCTGCTTTAGTCACAGAATGGGATGCCCTGGCAGGGTCCAGAAGTACTATGCCCAGCAAAAGTGTCTTTATCAGGCTAATTTCAAATATAATAAGAGCAAATGGTTATATGGTCTTAAACAGAGGCTGCTTTAGTCACAGAATGGGATGCCCTGGCAGGGACAAGTAGTGCTATGCCCAGCAAAAGTGTCTTTATCAGGCCTAATTTCAAATATAATAAGAGCAAATGGTTATATGGTCTTAAACAGAGGCTGCTTTAGTCACAGAATGGGATGCCCTGGCAGGGACAAGTAGTGCTATGCCCAGCAAAAGTGTCTTTATCAGGCTAATTTCAAATATAATAAGAGCAAATGGTTATATGGTCTCAAACAGAGGCTGCTTTAGTCACAGAATGGGATGCCCTGGCAGGGACAAGTAGTGCTATGCCCAGCAAAAGTGTCTTTATCAGGCTAATTTCAAATATAATAAGAGCAAATGGTTATATGGTCTTAAACAGAGGCTGCTTTAGTCACAGAATGGGATGCCCTGGCAGGGTCCAGAAGTACTATGCCCAGCAAAAGTGTCTTTATCAGGCTAATTTCAAATATAATAAGAGCAAATGGTTATATGGTCTTAAACAGAGGCTGCTTTAGTCACAGAATGGGATGCCCTGGCAGGGACAAGTAGTGCTATGCCCAGCAAAAGTGTCTTTATCAGGCCTAATTTCAAATATAATAAGAGCAAATGGTTATATGGTCTTAAACAGAGGCTGCTTTAGTCACAGAATGGGATGCCCTGGCAGGGACAAGTAGTGCTATGCCCAGCAAAAGTGTCTTTATCAGGCTAATTTCAAATATAATAAGAGCAAATGGTTATATGGTCTTAAACAGAGGCTGCTTTAGTCACAGAATGGGATGCCCTGGCAGGGACAAGTAGTGCTATGCCCAGCAAAAGTGTCTTTATCAGGCCTAATTTCAAATATAATAAGAGCAAATGGTTATATGGTCTTAAACAGAGGCTGCTTTAGTCACAGAATGGGATGCCCTGGCAGGGACAAGTAGTGCTATGCCCAGCAAAAGTGTCTTTATCAGGCCTAATTTCAAATATAATAAGAGCAAATGGTTATATGGTATTAAACAGAGGCTGCTTTAGTCACAGAATGGGATGCCCTGGCAGGGACAAGTAGTGCTATGCCCAGCAAAAGTGTCTTTATCAGGCTAATTTCAAATATAATAAGAGCAAATGGTTATATGGTCTTAAACAGAGGCTGCTTTAGTCACAGAATGGGATGCCCTGGCAGGGTCCAGAAGTACTATGCCCAGCAAAAGTGTCTTTATCAGGCTAATTTCAAATATAATAAGAGCAAATGGTTATATGGTCTTAAACAGAGGCTGCTTTAGTCACAGAATGGGATGCCCTGGCAGGGTCCAGAAGTACTATGCCCAGCAAAAGTGTCTTTATCAGGCTAATTTCAAATATAATAAGAGCAAATGGTTATATGGTCTTAAACAGAGGCTGCTTTAGTCACAGAATGGGATGCCCTGGCAGGGACAAGTAGTGCTATGCCCAGCAAAAGTGTCTTTATCAGGCCTAATTTCAAATATAATAAGAGCAAATGGTTATATGGTCTTAAACAGAGGCTGCTTTAGTCACAGAATGGGATGCCCTGGCAGGGACAAGTAGTGCTATGCCCAGCAAAAGTGTCTTTATCAGGCTAATTTCAAATATAATAAGAGCAAATGGTTATATGGTCTTAAACAGAGGCTGCTTTAGTCACAGAATGGGATGCCCTGGCAGGGTCCAGAAGTACTATGCCCAGCAAAAGTGTCTTTATCAGGCTAATTTCAAATATAATAAGAGCAAATGGTTATATGGTCTTAAACAGAGGCTGCTTTAGTCACAGAATGGGATGCCCTGGCAGGGTCCAGAAGTACTATGCCCAGCAAAAGTGTCTTTATCAGGCTAATTTCAAATATAATAAGAGCAAATGGTTATATGGTCTTAAACAGAGGCTGCTTTAGTCACAGAATGGGATGCCCTGGCAGGGACAAGTAGTGCTATGCCCAGCAAAAGTGTCTTTATCAGGCCTAATTTCAAATATAATAAGAGCAAATGGTTATATGGTCTTAAACAGAGGCTGCTTTAGTCACAGAATGGGATGCCCTGGCAGGGACAAGTAGTGCTATGCCCAGCAAAAGTGTCTTTATCAGGCTAATTTCAAATATAATAAGAGCAAATGGTTATATGGTCTTAAACAGAGGCTGCTTTAGTCACAGAATGGGATGCCCTGGCAGAGTCCAGAAGTACTATGCCCAGCAAAAGTGTCTTTATCAGGCTAATTTCAAATATAATAAGAGCAAATGGTTATATGGTCTTAAACAGAGGCTGCTTTAGTCACAGAATGGGATGCCCTGGCAGGGTCCAGAAGTACTATGCCCAGCAAAAGTGTCTTTATCAGGCTAATTTCAAATATAATAAGAGCAAATGGTTATATGGTCTTAAACAGAGGCTGCTTTAGTCACAGAATGGGATGCCCTGGCAGGGACAAGTAGTGCTATGCCCAGCAAAAGTGTCTTTATCAGGCCTAATTTCAAATATAATAAGAGCAAATGGTTATATGGTCTTAAACAGAGGCTGCTTTAGTCACAGAATGGGATGCCCTGGCAGGGACAAGTAGTGCTATGCCCAGCAAAAGTGTCTTTATCAGGCTAATTTCAAATATAATAAGAGCAAATGGTTATATGGTCTTAAACAGAGGCTGCTTTAGTCACAGAATGGGATTCCCTGGCAGGGTCCAGAAGTACTATGCCCAGCAAAAGTGTCTTTATCAGGCTAATTTCAAATATAATAAGAGCAAATGGTTATATGGTCTTAAACAGAGGCTGCTTTAGTCACAGAATGGGATGCCCTGGCAGGGACAAGTAGTGCTATGCCCAGCAAAAGTGTCTTTATCAGGCTAATTTCAAATATAATAAGAGCAAATGGTTATATGGTCTTAAACAGAGGCTGCTTTAGTCACAGAATGGGATGCCCTGGCAGGGACAAGTAGTGCTATGCCCAGCAAAAGTGTCTTTATCAGGCCTAATTTCAAATATAATAAGAGCAAATGGTTATATGGTCTTAAACAGAGGCTGCTTTAGTCACAGAATGGGATGCCCTGGCAGGGACAAGTAGTGCTATGCCCAGCAAAAGTGTCTTTATCAGGCCTAATTTCAAATATAATAAGAGCAAATGGTTATATGGTCTTAAACAGAGGCTGCTTTAGTCACAGAATGGAATGCCCTGGCCGGGACAAGTAGTGCTATGCCCAGCAAAAGTGTCTTTATCAGGCCTAATTTCAAATATAATAAGAGCAAATGGTTATATGGTCTTAAACAGAGGCTGCTTTAGTCACAGAATGGGATGCCCTGGCAGGGTCCAGAAGTACTATGCCCAGCAAAAGCGTCTTTATCAGGCTAATTTCAAATATAATAAGAGCAAATGGTTATATGGTCTTAAACAGAGGCTGCTTTAGTCACAGAATGGGATGCCCTGGCAGGGTCCAGAAGTACTATGCCCAGCAAAAGTGTCTTTATCAGGCTAATTTCAAATATAATAAAAGCAAATGGTTATATGGTCTTAAACAGAGGCTGCTTTAGTCACAGAATGGGATGCCCTGGCAGGGTCCAGAAGTACTATGCCCAGCAAAAGTGTCTTTATCAGGCCTAATTTCAAATATAATAAGAGCAAATGGTTATATGGTCTTAAACAGAGGCTGCTTTAGTCACAGAATGGGATGCCCTGGCAGGGTCCAGAAGTACTATGCCCAGCAAAAGTGTCTTTATCAGGCTAATTTCAAATATAATAAGAGCAAATGGTTATATGGTCTTAAACAGAGGCTGCTTTAGTCACAGAATGGGATGCCCTGGCAGGGACAAGTAGTGCTATGCCCAGCAAAAGTGTCTTTATCAGGCTAATTTCAAATATAATAAGAGCAAATGGTTATATGGTCTTAAACAGAGGCTGCTTTAGTCACAGAATGGGATGCCCTGGCAGGGACAAGTAGTGCTATGCCCAGCAAAAGTGTCTTTATCAGGCCTAATTTCAAATATAATAAGAGCAAATGGTTATATGGTCTTAAACAGAGGCTGCTTTAGTCACAGAATGGGATGCCCTGGCAGGGTCCAGAAGTACTATGCCCAGCAAAAGTGTCTTTATCAGGCTAATTTCAAATATAATAAGAGCAAATGGTTATATGGTCTTAAACAGAGGCTGCTTTAGTCACAGAATGGGATGCCCTGGCAGGGTCCAGAAGTACTATGCCCAGCAAAAGTGTCTTTATCAGGCTAATTTCAAATATAATAAGAGCAAATGGTTATATGGTCTTAAACAGAGGCCGCTTTAGTCACAGAATGGGATGCCCTGGCAGGGACAAGTAGTGCTATGCCCAGCAAAAGTGTCTTTATCAGGCCTAATTTCAAATATAATAAGAGCAAATGGTTATATGGCCTTAAACAGAGGCTGCTTTAGTCACAGAATGGGATGCCCTGGCAGGGACAAGTAGTGCTATGCCCAGCAAAAGTGTCTTTATCAGGCCTAATTTCAAATATAATAAGAGCAAATGGTTATATGGTCTTAAACAGAGGCTGCTTTAGTCACAGAATGGGATGCCCTGGCAGGGACAAGTAGTGCTATGCCCAGCAAAAGTGTCTTTATCAGGCCTAATTTCAAATATAATAAGAGCAAATGGTTATATGGTCTTAAACAGAGGCTGCTTTAGTCACAGAATGGGATGACCTGGCAGGGACAAGTAGTGCTATGCCCAGCAAAAGTGTCTTTATCAGGCTAATTTCAAATATAATAAGAGCAAATGGTTATATGGTCTTAAACAGAGGCTGCTTTAGTCACAGAATGGGATGCCCTGGCAGGGACAAGTAGTGCTATGCCCAGCAAAAGAGTCTTTATCAGGCCTAATTTCAAATATAATAAGAGCAAATGGTTATATGGTCTTAAACAGAGGCTGCTTTAGTCACAGAATGGGATGCCCTGGCAGGGTCCAGAAGTACTATGCCCAGCAAAAGTGTCTTTATCAGGCTAATTTCAAATATAATAAGAGCAAATGGTTATATGGTCTTAAACAGAGGCTGCTTTAGTCACAGAATGGGATGCCCTGGCAGGGTCCAGAAGTACTATGCCCAGCAAAAGTGTCTTTATCAGGCTAATTTCAAATATAATAAGAGCAAATGGTTATATGGTCTTAAACAGAGGCTGCTTTAGTCACAGAATGGGATGCCCTGGCAGGGACAAGTAGTGCTATGCCCAGCAAAAGTGTCTTTATCAGGCCTAATTTCAAATATAATAAGAGCAAATGGTTATATGGTCTTAAACAGAGGCTGCTTTAGTCACAGAATGGGATACCCTGGCAGGGTCCAGAAGTACTATGCCCAGCAAAAGTGTCTTTATCAGGCTAATTTCAAATATAATAAAAGCAAATGGTTATATGGTCTTAAACAGAGGCTGCTTTAGTCACAGAATGGGATGCCCTGGCAGGGACAAGTAGTGCTATGCCCAGCAAAAGTGTCTTTATCAGGCTAATTTCAAATATAATAAGAGCAAATGGTTATATGGTCTTAAACAGAGGCTGCTTTAGTCACAGAATGGGATGCCCTGGCAGGGACAAGTAGTGCTATGCCCAGCAAAAGTGTCTTTATCAGGCCTAATTTCAAATATAATAAGAGCAAATGGTTATATGGTCTTAAACAGAGGCTGCTTTAGTCACAGAATGGGATGCCCTGGCAGGGTCCAGAAGTACTATGCCCAGCAAAAGTGTCTTTATCAGGCTAATTTCAAATATAATAAGAGCAAATGGTTATATGGTCTTAAACAGAGGCTGCTTTAGTCACAGAATGGGATGCCTTGGCAGGGTCCAGAAGTACTATGCCCAGCAAAAGTGTCTTTATCAGGCTAATTTCAAATATAATAAGAGCAAATGGTTATAGGGTTTTAAACAGAGGCTGCTTTAGTCACAGAATGGGATGCCCTGGCAGGGACAAGTAGTGCTATGCCCAGCAAAAGTGTCTTTATCAGGCCTAATTTCAAATATAATAAGAGCAAATGGTTATATGGTCTTAAACAGAGGCTGCTTTAGTCACAGAATGGGATGCCCTGGCAGGGACAAGTAGTGCTATGCCCAGCAAAAGTGTCTTTATCAGGCTAATTTCAAATATAATAAGAGCAAATGGTTATATGGTCTTAAACAGAGGCTGCTTTAGTCACAGAATGGGATGCCCTGGCAGGGACAAGTAGTGCTATGCCCAGCAAAAGTGTCTTTATCAGGCCTAATTTCAAATATAATAAGAGCAAATGGTTATATGGTCTTAAACAGAGGCTGCTTTAGTCACAGAATGGGATGCCCTGGCAGGGACAAGTAGTGCTATGCCCAGCAAAAGTGTCTTTATCAGGCTAATTTCAAATATAATAAGAGCAAATGGTTATATAGTCTTAAACAGAGGCTGCTTTAGTCACAGAATGGGATGCCCTGGCAGGGACAAGTAGTGCTATGCCCAGCAAAAGTGTCTTTATCAGGCTAATTTCAAATATAATAAGAGCAAATGGTTATATGGTCTTAAACAGAGGCTGCTTTAGTCACAGAATGGGATGCCCTGGCAGGGTCCAGAAGTACTATGCCCAGCAAAAGTGTCTTTATCAGGCTAATTTCAAATATAATAAGAGCAAATGGTTATATGGTCTTAAACAGAGGCTGCTTTAGTCACAGAATGGGATGCCCTGGCAGGGACAAGTAGTGCTATGCCCAGCAAAAGTGTCTTTATCAGGCCTAATTTCAAATATAATAAGAGCAAATGGTTATATGGTCTTAAACAGAGGCTGCTTTAGTCACAGAATGGGATGCCCTGGCAGGGACAAGTAGTGCTATGCCCAGCAAAAGTGTCTTTATCAGGCTAATTTCAAATATAATAAGAGCAAATGGTTATATGGTCTTAAACAGAGGCTGCTTTAGTCACAGAATGGGATGCCCTGGCAGGGTCCAGAAGTACTATGCCCAGCAAAAGTGTCTTTATCAGGCTAATTTCAAATATAATAAGAGCAAATGGTTATATGGTCTTAAACAGAGGCTGCTTTAGTCACAGAATGGGATGCCCTGGCAGGGACAAGTAGTGCTATGCCCAGCAAAAGTGTCTTTATCAGGCTAATTTCAAATATAATAAGAGCAAATGGTTATATGATCTTAAACAGAGGCTGCTTTAGTCACAGAATGGGATGCCCTGGCAGGGACAAGTAGTGCTATGCCCAGCAAAAGTGTCTTTATCAGGGCTAATTTCAAATATAATAAGAGCAAATGGTTATATGGTCTTAAACAGAGGCTGCTTTAGTCACAGAATGGGATGCCCTGGCAGGGACAAGTAGTGCTATGCCCAGCAAAAGTGTCTTTATCAGGCCTAATTTCAAATATAATAAGAGCAAATGGTTATATGGTCTTAAACAGAGGCTGCTTTAGTCACAGAATGGGATGCCCTGGCAGGGACAAGTAGTGCTATGCCCAGCAAAAGTGTCTTTATCAGGCTAATTTCAAATATAATAAGAGCAAATGGTTATATGGTCTTAAACAGAGGCTGCTTTAGTCACAGAATGGGATGCCCTGGCAGGGACAAGTAGTGCTATGCCCAGCAAAAGTGTCTTTATCAGGGCTAATTTCAAATATAATAAGAGCAAATGGTTATATGGTCTTAAACAGAGGCTGCTTTAGTCACAGAATGGGATGCCCTGGCAGGGACAAGTAGTGCTATGCCCAGCAAAAGTGTCTTTATCAGGCTAATTTCAAATATAATAAGAGCAAATGGTTATATGGTCTTAAACAGAGGCTGCTTTAGTCACAGAATGGGATGCCCTGGCAGGGACAAGTAGTGCTATGCCCAGCAAAAGTGTCTTTATCAGGCCTAATTTCAAATATAATAAGAGCAAATGGTTATATGGTCTTAAACAGAGGCTGCTTTAGTCACAGAATGGGATGCCCTGGCAGGGACAAGTAGTGCTATGCCCAGCAAAAGTGTCTTTATCAGGCCTAATTTCAAATATAATAAGAGCAAATGGTTATATGGTCTTAAACAGAGGCTGCTTTAGTCACAGAATGGGATGCCCTGGCAGGGACAAGTAGTGCTATGCCCAGCAAAAGTGTCTTTATCAGGCCTAATTTCAAATATAATAAGAGCAAATGGTTATATGGTCTTAAACAGAGGCTGCTTTAGTCACAGAATGGGATGCCCTGGCAGGGACAAGTAGTGCTATGCCCAGCAAAAGTGTCTTTATCAGGCTAATTTCAAATATAATAAGAGCAAATGGTTATATGGTCTTAAACAGAGGCTGCTTTAGTCACAGAATGGGATGCCCTGGCAGGGACAAGTAGTGCTATGCCCAGCAAAAGTGTCTTTATCAGGCCTAATTTCAAATATAATAAGAGCAAATGGTTATATGGTCTTAAACAGAGGCTGCTTTAGTCACAGAATGGGATGCCCTGGCAGGGACAAGTAGTGCTATGCCCAGCAAAAGTGTCTTTATCAGGCCTAATTTCAAATATAATAAGAGCAAATGGTTATATGGTCTTAAACAGAGGCTGCTTTAGTCACAGAATGGGATGCCCTGGCAGGGACAAGTAGTGCTATGCCCAGCAAAAGTGTCTTTATCAGGCTAATTTCAAATATAATAAGAGCAAATGGTTATATGGTCTTAAACAGAGGCTGCTTTAGTCACAGAATGGGATGCCCTGGCAGGGACAAGTAGTGCTATGCCCAGCAAAAGTGTCTTTTTATCAGGCCTAATTTCAAATATAATAAGAGCAAATGGTTATATGGTCTTAAACAGAGGCTGCTTTAGTCACAGAGTGGGATGCCCTGGCAGGGACAAGTAGTGCTATGCCCAGCAAAAGTGTCTTTATCAGGCTAATTTCAAATATAATAAGAGCAAATGGTTATATGGTCTTAAACAGAGGCTGCTGTAGTCACAGAATGGGATGCCTCACAGCAGACTTAAGATCAGTTCAGTATATATGCACAGTTAGTTAGTATAAGCAGCCTGAAAACGCTAACAAAGCCTGTCAGGCTGGATGAAAAAAAAAAAAAAAACTGACAGCCTCCGATTTTCCCTTCCTTTCCCTGTTTTTCGCTGACTTTCTGTCTGTCTCCTGTCTGTCTCCTGCCTGTCTCCAGCCTGTCCCTGTCTGTCCCTGCCTGTCTAACTGTCTAACTGTCTCTCCCTCAGCTACACAGCGTTCTGTCTCTCACGAATGCAATAGAGAAATGAGGCAGGAAAGCAAGATGGCCGGCCTTAAATACCGCTGTGACGTCACCGGGCTTGCTGGCTGCTGATAGGCTGCATGTGACTGTCCCAGCTTGCACTGGCGTGGGGTTGATGTCTGGACATGTCCCGTCCGCCATCTTAGAATGCCTGTAATGTAAATGAATGGATGTTAAAGGAAAACTTCGAGCGATCGAATCGCGGGGAAATTCGGATTCGATCCGAATCGAATTTTTCCTGAAATTCGGATCGAATCCGGGTTCGTCCGGATCGATTCGCTCATCCCTAATAGTTGCCCTTGAAGCTGTGATGCAGAATAATAAACAGCATAACCATCAGAATAATGGGTAGCGTCTGTAAGAGTCTGAGATTGTGCTTCAGACACAAGCATTCTCAACACCCTAGCTGTGTTTTAGCTATGCTTGAATGGTTTTGAGAGCAGCATTTATACAGTAGGGGTGTGGTCTGGACTAGTGCCCTGAGGCAGAGCCTACCCCAATCTGAGCCTATTTTGTTCCGTTTTTCCTATGGCCCGTTTTGCTTACATTTGTCCCGGGGTTAAAATGTGTTGCAGAACCGCCGTCGGGGGAACTCCATTAATGCTCCGTTTGGGTGTCTTCAATCGTGAAGGGTTTTTTCCCCCTCTCGGGGGCATGCTATTTAGTCATGGCTTCCGTTCCCGTTCATATGGACAATCCGTTTTTGCCTCCTTTTTAATGGGTTTCCAAACGTACCTTCTTGGCAATCCTTTTCCGTTTTCACCCCTATTTTGATGTTTTGGACAAGTATACTTACATTTTTCTTCTTCTTCCTTGTCTTTAATGCTTACCTGAATCTCTTTTTCTTTTTCTTCCTTGTCTTTAATGCTTACCTGAATCTCTTTTTCTTCTTCTTCCTTGTCTTTAATGCTTACCTGAATCTCTTTTTCTTCTTCTTCCTTGTCTTTAATGCTTACCTGAATCTCTTTTTCTTCTTCTTCCTTGTCTTTAATGTTTACCTGAATCTCTTTTTCTTCTTCTTCCTTGTCTTTAATGTTTACCTGAATCTCTTTTTCTTCTTCTTCCTTGTTTTTAATGCTTACCTGAATCTCTTTTTCTTCTTCTTCCTTGTCTTTAATGCTTACCTGAATCTCTTTTTCTTCTTCTTCCTTGTCTTTAATGCTTACCTGAATCTCTTTTTCTTCTTCTCCTTCTTCTTCCTATTCCTTGTCCCATATACTTACCTTTTTGGGACATGTAACTGTATGTTTATTTTGTGAGAACGTACAGTGCCAGGAAATAGAACACACCACAACATTTTTAGTTTTTTTGTTTTTTAATGTAATTGTTTTTGTTAAAATTCTAGAAACTTTTGTAAAAAAATAAAAATTTTTGGAACATCACAGGAGGCTCTTGTTTTCTTTATTGTTGGCCTTTTCTTTGATCTGTGAATGAAAAACAACATCAATTTTGGCTTGTAATTATGTTGTGCTTATCTAGGCTTTTTTTTTTTGGTCCATCTTTTTTTATAAATTTCTTTGGCTCATTTTTTAACTTTATTTTTTTGGGACCATTTTTTATTTTTGGACATGAGTTGCAAATACATTTTTTAGATAGATCATAAACTTACAAGGCTTGAGGCCAACATGGCATCTGGGGCGCAGTCTCCTTCCTTCTTCCCCCATCTGTTGCTGCTGTGAAGCTGTTGGGATCAAAAACACAAGTATATTATTGACTGTTTGTGGCTCATGAATGTCAGATTAGGTTAGGCTTCTATGCATCAAATCACTCACCTTCCACTGGCAACTCTTCTGCTTGTCCAGCTTCCTGGACCCCTTGGGATGTGCCTGCGACGTCAGAATCTAAAAAGAACAATAGTGCACATGAGTATATGTCTTTCTTGCATGTATCAGGACATATGGAATTTTGAGAGTCTTACCGGAGTGAGTTTGCTGCTCGGTGATGCTCGACTCCCTGCCGTGCGATTCCCCCCCCCCCTGCATACTGAGGTCAAGAGGTTCCTCATACTCACTGGCAGGGGGGGGGGTGGGCGTTGGCACTGGCGGTGGACCACCTATCCCTTCACCAGATTCGTCCAACACTGGGCTGTGGGCTCTTCTCCAGGTTGGGCGGAACCGCATATTCCATTCATGCGCTGAAAGGGCAGTGTGATTATTGCATGTCAAGTATCCCGACTTACCTGGAAAGTGTTTGGCGAAGTACCACCTCACCCGGGGCCTATGCCTCCTCTTTAAATCAGACCAGTGTTGGGCGATCTGGGTGAAGGTATAGGTGGTTCCCGAAATGCGGCCTATCGCGTCCACCACCGCCAGCGCCAACGTTCTCTTCTCATAAACGCATGGCAGGAAATCGTAGCAATTCCTCAGCATCATCTGTTTTTAAAAAACACAATGGTACACCATTAGTCACACAAATACATGTCAAAGTCTCATGCCCTACCTAAAGTCACTTTCTGCCCCTCATTCCTACTTACATGGGCCTAGTTCTACAATCTGCATGTAGGCTAGTTTGATGTTGCGCACATGTTTAAAAGTAAGGTGGTCTAGTAGTTTACTTTAACAAGTCAGTTGATCCTCATTAATCTTGCCCTGCCATAGCTATTTTGTTTAAGCGCCTTGTGCGCGCACATAAACGCACGCTCGCCTACTCACATCCATGATAATGTCGTCCTGCTCCGCAGTATAAATGGCTGGCGACATCTTGTTAGCGGTTCCGGGTATGGCTATGACGTTCCCCCGCGGTGACGTGCGTGCGCGCACGCAGGCACACACGCTGCCGAACACGCCCACACGGTAAAAATATTTAAAGGTCAATGCACTCAGCTCTGTGTTGGATACCATATCACTATGGTCAGACCAAAAGGGAGCCATAAGACCCACAAAAGCCCAGAGGCACATACTAGCCGCTCAGATCCAGCACACAAAAAACAACACAAGAGCAGGCACAAGAGCCAGGATGGACATGCACCTACTAAAAGGGTGGATAAGCCACACACACAGGCAGCTCACCCAAAACGTAGGAGCAAGGAGCCCTTGCCACATTCGCCAGCACCTGCTAAATCAGCCAGGCCTCACAAGGGTCCAAAGTCTGTTAAAAGCCTGCAGCCTGCACCTCCTTCACACACAAAGCATGCCCAAAAAACCAGACACACCACCAAGGGGAAGCGTAGGTCCAAAACCTCCACCCCACCCAGGCCACCCACCCCTCCACTACCACAGATTCACTAGAGAGCTCAACAGGTGAAAGTTCTACAGGCACCCAGCCATTAACACAGAGCAGCACCCACACTCCATCACACTCACCCATACGCCCAAGAACCCAACACGACTCCCCAGACAGCCAGCCATCTATTTCATCTGATGCAGGGGACACCACACACCCATGTGGCAGTCAGCTACGCCGTGGCTCACTTACAGCCCATTTTTGTGACGCCCAAATCATGGCTGTAGCCACTGGTGTATGTGAGCACTATGATGCCCTATTTGGCCGTTATTCAAAATCCACCCCAAAGCTGGAGATCTGGGCTAATATTTGCAGCCAAGTTAATAGTGTTGGCTCTGTCAGGAGAGATCTTGAGCAAATTAAGCGCAAATTTGGTGATCTTAAATATTATGGTAAAAAAAAAAATGGACATGCGCCGCCAGCAGAGGTAAAGTAAAGCAAACACTTACCTGCAGGTCCGGAGCGTGGAGGCCGGCGCCGCTCTCAGCTGTCATCTGAGGGCGCGTCATCAGAGGCGCCCTCTGATGACGCGCCCTCAGATGACAGCTGAGAGCGGCGCCGGCCTCCACGCTCCGGACCTGCAGGTAAGTGTTTGCTTTTTTTAAAAATGCCGGCATGGTGGGAGCGGGCCGGCCGGTTCCGCTGTCAGCGCGGAACCGGCCGGCCCGCTCCCACCATGCCGGCAAAAATGCTTTTTTTTTTTTTTTTTTTTTTTTAAATGCCGGCATGGTGGGAGCGGGCCGGCCGGCTTTACTGGCCCGCCGGCCGGCTCCGCTGACAGCGGAACCGGCCGGCCCGCTCCCACCATGCCGGCATTTTTGATGGGGAACTTCGTAAAAGTTCGATTCGGCCGAACCCGAATTTCTTTGTGAAATTCGGCGAATCGGCCGAATCGAACTTTTCAAAAGTTCGCTCATCTCTACCAGCCAGCAGACAGGGGGTGGTCTCCCGACTAAAATAACACTAACCCCAGCAGAAGAACATGTCTACACATATATTCACCCTGCAACCCTTCAGGGCCTGCCAGAGGGCCTGGACACAGACAGGAATGTCAAGTCGAAAGGTGAGTTTGTTTTTACAGAGAGACTTTTCATTGGGGACACAAAAACTTTGCTAACCCTTAATACACACTGTGGTTGTTGTTAAAAATAACATTACATTCTCACTTCCAAGAACAAACTCAACACACGTCACAAGGCCAAGCAACCCCTGGCTTGTCCCAGAGAACCATGCAACACCAGGTTTCTCCCCACACAAACCAAATTAAGTGTTTGGATGAGGTAAGTCAATGGTCCATTGACTTTGGAAATTGCACTTGCATCCATTTTTGGTAAAATAGTGAACTCAATAAATGCTACATTTCTTTACAGAATATACAAAGTCCCCCAATTATTGAAGACATTCGAGATTTGGAGGAGGACGCAATTCAGATGCTGCAAATGCCTACAGAACCAGTGTGTGAACATCAGAACCAACAGGCACAGCAACTTCATCACCTGGTGTCCACTACCACAACCTCTGTGCCAACAACCACTTCTGCCGTCCGCACAACACACTCTGTGGCAACCCAACCACCAGCACCAACTCAATCTGGTGCAGAACCACCCACCCGTGCCAGTGCAAGAACACAGCCAAGGCGACATATAAGCCAGAGGAGACAGCTTCAGATTATGGAGGAAGCCTGGCACCAGGAGAATATAGCATTTTCAAAAACCACACAACAATTTAATGACACTGTGTGCACCCAAATAACATCAATGAATAACCAATTAGAGGTTTTAAACACAAATGTGTCTGGCCTACTGGCAGAAACAAGAAGCCTAAACAGGCATATGGGTGAAATGGTCCAACAATGGCAGCACATTAGCCAAAGCCTTGCACATATTGCTGCACACATTCACCCACACCAACCATAAACTGCAACATCATACTCTACCTACCACTAAATGGTTGTGTTAATGTATATGACCCCACGTTTAAGTTACAAAAAAATAAAACACAATGAGTGGAAAGAAATTTTTGTGGATTCACAAATAAATTTAAACCAAATACATTTCCAAGGCTTGTGTTTTATGCAAAAACATTGTCCACTAGTTGAGCATGTATTGCCTGTGCTGTGCCACTTTGTGATCTGGAGTATGGAGGGGTGTGATCTTCAGAAATCTCTAAAGTGTCCTCAGGCAGGTCAGTGTATCTGGATATCCGGCCTCGAATGGCAAGGTTGTGCAGGACACCACAAGCAATAATGATTTTGATGACCTTGGCAGGCTGATACTGTAGTGCACCCCCAGTCTGATCCAGACATCGGAAGCGCATCTTGAGCAAGCCAAAGGCACGTTCCACCACTGAGCGAGTCCTCCTATGGGCAGTGTTATACCGCTCCTGGGCCTGGGAAGATGGGTGCAGGATGGGTGTGAGTAGCCATGGTAGCAAAGGATAGCCAGAATCACCTGCAAAAAAACAAAGAAAAAATAAGCACTAACAATAACACAAACACACATGACAAATGTGCCTATTGGAAACATATGTAGTGTCTGGCACCATAACTAGTCAACACATAACTATAAGGCCAACAAAAAAATAAAAAATAACTCTAAATATAATAAATAAACAATATCCACAAGTACCTTACGTGCATTAAACAAAAATGGCATGTTATGTAACTTGAAAAGCCTAACAACATGGAACAACAGACAGAGCCCTAAGGGGAATAACATCAATAATGTTTAGGTGTGCATTAAAGCATTGTTGAACAGGGACAAATAGGTGAGCTGTGCAGTGTCAGAGCAAAGCACAGTTCTGATGAGCCAACATGCACATCCAACCAGTACACTCCTATACAATGACTGCTACATAGCTAAGAGGGCCAGGACAGGACGCAATAGTGGAGAATACATACAAGAATTAAGATGATCAAATACTGGTAAGTAAGTGATTGCAAACTTGTACTGTTTCATTGCTATCTATCACAGATTAGTGGGGTACAGGCACCAAAAAAATTTAAAAAATTTGGACAGCAACAACAAGTTTGAGACACATACCCAGTAGCCATCCGCCAGACAGATCTCCAGAATGAAAACATTCAAAGAGGCAGGAGTTCCTCAAAATGTGGGAATCATGCGTGGAACCAGGGAAGGCTGCAAATAAACTATAAAATTGCAGATCAGGGCCGGACACTGCCTGGACATTAATCGAATGGCCCATCAACAACATTACTAAACAATGGATGTTCGTGATACACAGGGTGTAGGTCTGCTTGAAAACCAAAAAAAAATAGAAAAAAATAAAAAATGACCTAAACCACATACCTGAACAGATATTCCTGGTCAGCAGACGGAATTATTGATACTTGGGTACAATCAATGGCACCCATGACGTTGGGCTATGTTATAAAAGCCCAGCTTAACCGCATTCCAGGCTTCCCCTGTGTCTGGGAAAAATATAAATTTTAGGGGCCAGGGTAGCCATGCCATCCAAAAACTTGGTTAGGCTGTGGCTCAGCGTAGACTGGGACATCCCCACGGAGAAGGCACCCAGTCTCTGGAACAAGCCGTTCACCAAAAACTGCAGGCAGCCAACCAATTTGGTCATACCTGCAATTGCATGCCCCTTTCTTGTGGTGGGGGCTAACCATGGCCGCAGCTGGCTATACAAGTCCTGGAGAGAAATACGGTTAAGGCGGGTGAGCTTGAATAGCTCAACGTCATGCATGTCCAAACGTGTTCGGTGCAGCCTGGTTTCTGCCATGCTCAAAAGTACAAGACTGCGTAGCTGACGCCTTTGATGCTCGCGCACAGAGGAAATCATGATACGGAGCTCAAATACGGGTGCTAATAGTGGCCGTAAGTGAAGCGTCGAGACCCTCGTTAAATGGGGCTGGTTTCAATCGGAAATCAAGGCTCTGAATCAATTAAAAAAACGGACCAATGAACGACATTTCCGTTTTCCCGGAAATCGGAAAGGCGGCTGATTAAACACCTGAGCGCATACACGCACACAAACAGCAACGTAGCACCCTTTCCTGACCCGATCACAGGCCAAAAACCACGGGAAAACGCACGGGATAGCTGAACGAGGAGGCTCTGCATCAGGCCATAGATTCTCAAGCTAGTATTGGTGGCCCACATCAGCAGGGTGGGGCTGGAAGGGCAGACAAGGAAGTACATTTCCCCATTCACTCTGACGAGCTGATAGGAGACACAGCACTGGAAGAATGCTTGGCAAGGTAAGCTGACTCCATATATATCAGGTGACAATGAGGTTTGAAAGTTTATTTTCTTAAGGACCCCATAGGGACTATTGGGGTGGCCTGTTAGCACCCTCCATACATTGTATGGGTTAAACAAACCAAAGGACAATAGAAAGTAGTACAGGATTCATTTATTTAAATATGTTTTTTAATGTTAGATATAATTTAATTCTGCACATTTGTGGGGCCACAGGCAAGGATAGTAGAGTGGGTAACTGTTTATGTTGCCTTTTACTGCTAAATGCTTCATGTGTCAGCATACTTTTGTTTTGGAACACATTTTCCTAGATGGCAACTTGGCAAGGTATAGTTTAAACTTTCAATTAGAGATGAGCGAACTTCTCAAAAATTCGATTTGGGGCGATTCGCCGAATTTCTCAAAGAAATTCGGGTTCGTCCGAATCGAACTTTAGCGAATCGCTCATCTCTGGTGGGAGCGGGGAGGCCGGCTGCGCTGTCAGCGGGCGGCGGAAGCCGGCTTCCGCCGCCCGCTGACAGCGCAGCCGGCCTCCCCGCTCCCACCAAGCCCTGAAATGGAAAAAAAAAATGCCGCCATGGTGGGAGCGGGGAGGCCGGCTTCCTCTGATGACGCGTCCTCTGATGACAGCTGACAGCGCAGCCGGCCTCCTCGCTCCCACCATGCCGGTAAGTGTTTGCTGAAAAAAAATGGCGGCATGGTGGGAGCGGGGAGGCCGGCTGCGCTGTAAGCGGGCGGAGGAAACCGGCATTTTTTTTTCCATTTCACGGCTTGGGGGAAGCGGAGAGGCCGGCTGCGCTGTCAGCGGGCGGCGGAAGCCGGCTTCCGCCGCCCGCTGACAGCGCAGCCGGTCTCCCCGCTCCCACCATGCTGGCATTTTTTTTTTTATTTCAGCGAAAATTCGGTCAGCACGAACCACAAAAAATTCGGGTTCATGCTGAATCGAATTTTCCCTGAAATTCGGAGCGAATTCAGGTTCGTTAGAACCGATTCGCTCATCCCTAGTTTCAATGGTCCTCGTATATTCTTGCCATTTTTTCATATCCCATTTCATAAGTCATAACATTTGAACTTTTTTATTTTCATTAATGTTTTATCAGCTTAGTGGATTTCTCAATTCCACATGCCTAGTACAGAAAGCTACCTAGCCATACATTCCTATAATATTGTTCCAGTCAAGAAATTGTAATCTGTTTCTTATCATTTCCATGGGGTCAAGAGTACAATGGAAGCAAAGCGTTACACTTACATGACTGGCGCTATCAGGTTATGGTAAATTGAGAAACCAATCTTGAATAAAAGGTGAAGGGTTGCGACATACAATCACATAAATGTGGTTTTAAGACTTTGTCAGTATAATAACACCCTATGTATCAATATATTAAAAGCTTAAAGCAGTTTTATCATTAATAAATGGTCTAAAAATCTTCATAACATGATAGATGACAAGAGGAGACGTCACTAAATACAACATGCTTTAAAAAAACACTGTTAGACTTATCGGTAACAGAATTTTAGGAATCATTCAGCTTGACCAACCACATAGAAAGATTATGCTCCACCCCCTGGGAGAAAACACAAACTTGAACAGAGGTTAAAAGCCTCACCCCTTCCTCTCCTCCTCAGTAATAGAAAAGTAATAACCTAACCACCCTTGAACTATGGGCGGGTAATAACCGGTCAAGCTGAAGGATTCCTAAAAAATTAAATTCCTGGAAGTCTAACGGTTGTTTTTCCAAGTCATCCTTCAAATTGACCGACCACATGGAGGGGATTTAGGGTGGGAAGCTGCAAGTAGTACTCTTCTGCTGAAGGCCTGGTGCTTTGCAGATAGTAAATCAAGTCTATAATGTTTGAGGAAGGTGTGGGCAATTGCCACATTACTGCTTTACAGATCTCATCTATGGATGCCCCAGTTCTTTCTGCCCATGATGTAGCCATAGCTCTTGTAGAATGGGCTGAGACTTCTGGGGGAGATACCCCCCAAGTACAGTAAGCTTGAGCAATAGTCTGTTTTATCCATCTGGCTATAGTGGATTTGGAAGCTGCTGAGCCTTTCTTTTTTCCACTAAAATTTACCAAGAGTTTTTCTGCTATTCGTCATTTTTGGGATCTTTCTAAGTAAATAATCAGGGCTCTTCTTACATCAAGCAGCAAGAGATTTTCTTATTTGCTTGCTCCATTTGGCAATTTTAGAAGAACTATCTCTTGTGACCTGTTAGCTGAAGTCACAATTTTTGGCAGAAATAATGGATTGGGTCTATGTATGACTTTGTCTGGAAGTACTGCACAATCTTTAATGGATAAGGCCTGTAGTTCGCTTACTCTCCTAGCAGAAGTAATAGCCAGCAAAAAACAACACTTCAAAGATAACCTTTTCTCAATTTCTGTTACAGAAATACTGATAATGCAGAAGTCTGAGTCTTTAATGTACTCAAAGCCAAGCCCTTTTCAAAACCTTCCTGCAAGAATTCTAGTACTGTGGTTGTCTCTTGTTTCTTCAACATGTTCACCACACAAAAAGAAGAAAAACTTTTCATACCTTTCCATAGATCTTCCTAGTAGTTAACTTACATCTGGCAAGAAGAGTTTCAGTTACTCTAATCTAACAACCCTTTTTTCTTAATAAGGAATTCTCAGGATCCAAGGCATAGTCTCGATTCTTCTTGCACTATTTTCAGAACCACTGGAGACAGGATTCTGAAAGGAGGGAAGGCATAAGCAAGATGAAATTTCCATGGCTGAGCCAGAGCATCTATTGCTAACACACCCTTCTCCCTTGTTAGGGAAAAAAATATTTTGCACTTTGCATTCTTGGTATTGGCAAACAGATCTATCTGCGGCTGACCGCAAACACTTGTCATCAGCTGAAACACCTGCTGGTTTAGACAACACTCGGTCTGCTGAACTCTAAATTGACTTAGGTAATCTGCCAGAGTGTTTAGGGTTCCCTTCAGATGAACTGCCGACAATGATCGGATTTGATGCTGGAGGGGAACTAGTATATCTTTTGCTAATGTCATTAGTTTTAAGGACCTAGTTCCCCCTTGACAGTTTAGATATAGCACTGTTGCGGCGTTGTCCGATCTTAGCTGCACTTCCCTGTCAAGTATTAATGGTCGAAAGTGCTCCAGTGCGAGCTTCACAGCCCGAATCTCCTTGAAATTTGAGGACCCAAATGTAATTTCTTTGTGCCATTTCCCCTGCACTTGGTGGCTTACTAGGTGGCCCCCCACGCCCAGTTGCTTGCATCTGTTGTGACTATAACTGGGTTGGTCTGTCCCCACCTTTTCTCTTTTCACAGCTTCTCTGGATCTATCCACCAAATCACCTTCTGGTTCAACTGTACCAGTTGATCTAATGAGCTCTGTGTTTTGTTCCATCTTTCTAACAGGAATCTCTGCAGGGTCCCTGTATGCAATTGAGCCCAGGATGCTGCAGAAATCACCAAGGTCATAAACCTCAGTACATTCATTACAACCCATAGGGAGACCCGGGGACTCCTTGCTAGACTTAACACCTCTGCCGCAATTCTGTCCTTTTCCTGTGGAAGTAATCATTTCTTCTGGGTGCTGTCTATGTTGAACCCCAGAAACTTGCATTGTTGACTGGGTGTTAGTAAACCTGGAAAAATCCTTTCTAGGTCTGCTAACAACAGCACCCCTGACTTGTTTAACAGAAGCAGGTCGTCCAGATAGGGTATCACAATGACTCCCTGTTGTCTGAGGTGGGCCATAGGTTCCTCCAGAATCTTGGTAGAAATCCTTGGAGATGAGGATAGGCCAAAGGGCAGTGTTCTCTACTGGAAGTACATTCTGATCCAGCTGCACAGCAACTCTTAAGTATTTTCGGTGTGCTGCTAAAATAGGGATATGTAGGTAAGCATCCTGTAAGTCAAAGTTCCCCATCAAGGCCTCCTCTATCAAAACACTTCTCACTGAATAAATTGATTCCATTCTGAATCTCTCTTATCGTATGAATTTATATAATCTTTTCAGATTCAAAGTCATCTGGTACTTTCCTGATGGCTTCTGAACCAGAAAAATGTGAGAGTAAAATCCCTCTTCCACTGAGGTTGGAGGGACTGATTCTATCACATGCTTCTGTAGAAGTTCCTGCAGGACTAGTGAAAATGCTTTTCTTTTGTTCAGAGCCTTCGGCAACTTGGTCACCAAAAAGGATGACTGGGGGGGGGGGGGTGGATACAAAATCTAAGTGATACCCCTTTTCTAGTGTTTGGAGTACAAACCAATTTTGGGTAATTTCTTTCCAGGCAGGTATGAACCTGGAGAGCCTCCCCCCACTGGAATTTCTTTGTCAGGATTGTGGTTTAGGTCCCTCCAAATGTTTGTTAACGAATACTGTCTTTGGGGTCTAGGCTGGGTCCAACGTTTTTTTATATCTGTTTTTGATAAAAAGAATATGAGGGAAATAGGCCAGCTGCATGCAGACCCCAGTAGGGACTCCCCTGGTATTTGGTCTGGGACAGCGGGCTACTCCAGTACTCTGGAGGTCGTAAAATAGAAAACTAAAGTAACAAACTGGCCGAAGTCTAACATAATCAGACACCTCTCTGTCCAACGGTTTCCCAGGGAGAAAACACAAAGAACTCAGGTGGAGAGAAAGGGGGGGGGGGGGGCTTTTAACCTCTGTTCAAATTTGTGTTTCCTCCCAGAGGGTGGAAAAAGCCTGGCAGATTTTATTTTTCCATTTACTGGAAGGAGGAAGAATTGGGGTGACAGGTTTGGGCATGCACCATTCTGCTTTTACAGTAGAGGACTGCTCCATGGGCTGGAATATTGGTTTATTGGTATTTCAGGTCTGCCAATGGGTAAATATGTTTTTACCCATCATGCAATGCAATGGGCATATTTTAGAGTATTTAGTGCTACTGTGCACCACAGACTTTCTCAGCAGACAAGTAGTTAAGAGTTATCCAGTCTTCCACTTCTAAAGTGGAATGGTATAATAAAAAATGTTTTATCTGTTTCCTCCTGCTTCCAGTAGCAGAACACCACAGCCTTTGATGCAATGTACGTGGGTATAATTGGCCCCTCCTGTTGCTATCTAGCATGATTATGTAGATTTTTAATGTTAAACAATATCAAAATAGAGCTCCTTTACCCTTTAACTGCCAGCCGCATAAAATTTATGTGGCTATAACCCGTAAAATGTAAAAAATCCTCACCTGACCACTTGCCTCTGACATTTCCTGTAAAAAAAAAAAAAGACATTTACTCATCTCTGTGCGCGATCCCTACTGCTGGCTCTCCTCTTCACCAGGGGGACCTCTGATCCCCCCGGTCTTTTCAGCCTTTAAGAGAGAGCCCAACAGGCCCTCTCCCCCTGCTACCACCAAGGGTGTCACCATCTTTACGACTAGTCCCTGCTCCCGTCCTGACAATTGTCAAATGCAATGATCACTGGCCAGAGGAGGAGATGGGCAAGGGATCCTCTGATCACCTGCATTCCACCCTCCAGCGATCACTGTCACTGGCATCTGTCATTAAGATCGGCGAGGAACACAGGAGTTGACAGTCAGAGGTGAGTAAATAAAAAAACATATTTTTTTATTAATAAAGTCATTTCCTCTGTGTGGAGTGTTTTTTACATTTAACCCTTTGTGAACTGGTAAAGGATCCATGAGGTCTCTATACCAGTTCACAAGGCTTAGGGGGCTGAAAAGCCATTAACCCTGAGCCCCCCATTACCTGCCTCCCCAAAGCCCAGGGGGGGGGCAGAAGAGCCCAGGGCCATTAGGCTTTTGGCACTTGTGGCCTACAGGGCGGGGGAGGGCAACCAAGGCCCCTGTTCTACAAGCTGGTCCCCAGGCTGGGTATACTGGGTAGGAGGGACCTCATGCCATTTTTATGAGGATTTTTTAAGGAGTTTTAACCCTTAAAATTTAAAAAGAATGGGGAACCCCCCTGGAATGAGGGACCCTATGCCATTTTTTTAAATTAACCCTGTATTACCTGTCACCCAGCAGATATAAAAGGCTTCCAGCAGCAGGAGAGCAGAAGCCAAAGTGATCAGCGTGTATTAAAAAAAAATAAATTAAATATTTTTTCCCTGTAGCTGTGTTTTTTTTACATTTAACCCTTGTGAACTGATACAGGATTTTTTGAAACCATTACCTGCTTCCCCAAAGCCCGGGGGGTCACCGAGGCTGGCCCCTGCATCCTGTTCTACAAGCCCCCATAGCTTGTCCATGGGCTGGTTATGCTGGGTAGGGGGCCTCACGCCATTTTTGGGGGGGGGTTTAACCCTTTAAGTGCCAGCCTATCTGAAGCTTTTGTCACCCTCTGTTGCCACACCATGTTTCACTATTTTGCGCTACACATGTTCATCTGTGATTTTTGAAAGGATTTCCAGGGATTTCCCAATAAAATTATTTAAAAAAAATCTATTTTTTGCAATTTGTAGTGTTTTTTTGTAATAAAAAATGTACGTTTTTCAATAAAATGTTATTGCGTGCAAAACCCCAATTTCCCCCGGTCACAGCGGTACCACATATGTATTGGTAGACACCCTTTCCAGCCCAGGAGACTCCCCCAAACTGAAACAGAGCTTTCAGAGATTTTCAGATAAAATACAACTGCACTATGCGCTATGCACACCTTGCAGTTTTTCCAGAATAACAACCCTTTACATTTGAAATACAAACACAAACTATATATTCTCTGGAAGTACACGCTTCAAGCTTTCTAGACGTAACAAGCTTGTTTATGTGGGCTTAGTTTTCTGGAAGTAATCCCTCAATGTATTCTTTGGTTGCACAAAGTTTCCCTAAAAAAGAATAAAAAGGAAGAATTAAGCCACATTTTCCTAAAAAAAACTATATGCAAACAAAAAAAAAACAAGTAAAATCTTAAAAAGCAACATGCCCCGTAAAGAACGATACCCAACATACATAGGTATTGTCAAGGGAAGAGTTGGCAAACACCACAAAGTAAAGCATGCGCATAACAGTAATTTTACTTGAAAATTTCAGCTCTGCAGACAAAGTGCGCACCTTGCAATTTTTCAACCAAAACAACCCTTTACATTTGGAATATCTCTAATAAACCATATATTCCCTGAAAGTACACATGTTAAGCTTTCTAAAAGTATCCAGCTTGTTGTAGTAGGCTCACCTTTCTGTAAGTAATCCCTCGAATAATTCTTAGGTTGCACAGGGTTTCCCTAAAAAAATTAATAAAAAAACTGAATAAATAACATGTTTTCCTAAAATATAAATATGAAAACATGAAAAAACAAGCTAAATCTGAAAGCGCAAGGTCCGCCGAGAAGAACAATTATCAACATGCATAGGTACTATTAACCCTTTTAATTGCCAGCCTACTTGAAGTTTTGTCACCCTCTGTTGACAGGTAATTGTTCCCCATTTTGCGCCATGTTTAACCGTGATTTTTGGTGGAATTTTCAGGAAAATATATATATATATATATATATATATATTTTGCAGCAGAGTTTAGGCTTTAACATGAAATGTCTTGTTTGTAATTTTTCGACTGTTTTTAAATATTTTTGCGTAAAAAAACAAAAAATAAATAAAAATATTTTTTAGACAATTGTCCCCTTTAATTTAAATAAAACATTTGTTTTATTAATCAAAACCATATTGCATGTGAAAGCCCCATTTCTCCCGATTACAACGGTACCACATATGGATCAGTAGCCCCCCATTCTTGCCCAGGAGACCCCCCAAACTGAAAAGAGCACTTTATAACATTTACAAATAAAATACTACTATCCACACTATAAACATAAGGGGTTAATTAAAAAAAAAAAAAGGACATAGGGTCCCCCCCTCCTGGGGGGGGGGCATTTTTTGGGGAATTCTAAGGGTTAAGAACCCTTAAAAATCCCCAAAAATTTCAGTGGGCCCCCCTTACCCATCATAACCAGCCCGGGACCAGCTATGGGGGCTTGTGGGAACAGGGCGAAGGGCCCAGTTTTGGTGGCCCCCGCCCTGCCGGCTAAAGCTCCGTGGGCCGGGCTCTTCTGCCCCCCCCCCTGGGCTTTGGGGAGGCAGGTAATTGGGGGTGCCGGGGGTTAATGGCAAGTCACCCGCCAGCCGCAGGTGACATGCCAGCCCCCAGCCTTGTGAACTGGCATAGGGATCTCATGGACCCCTTACCAGTTCACAAGGGGTTAAAAGTAAAACCCCATTTTTTGGGGGAATTTTAAGGGTTAGGGTTAACCCTAACCCTAACAAGACAAAAAAAAAATTGGGTCCCCCCTCCCAGGGGGGGAGGGGGCATTTTTTGGGGAATTTTAAGGGATTAGGCTAACCCTAACCCTTAAAAATAAAAATTATGTAGGGTCCCCCTTACCTGTCATAACCAGCCCAGGACAAGCAATGGAAGCTTGTAGGAACAGAGTGGAAGGGCCAGCTTTTGTGGCCCCCACCCTGCAGCCTACAAGCCCACATACGCTGTGTGGGCCCGGGCTCTTCTGCCCCCACCTGGGCTTTGGGGAGGCAGGTGATTGGGGGTGCGGGGGTTAATGGCAAGTCACCCGCTAGTTGCAGGGGACTTGCCAGCCTCCAGCCTTGTGAACTGATATAGGGGTCTCATGGACCCCTTACCAGTTCACAAATGGTTAACATTAAAAAAAAAAACACACCACACAAAATGTCATTTATTTAAAAAAAAAAATAAGTTTTTTTTTCTTTACTCACCTCACCCGATTGTCAGCTCCTGTGTTGATCAGCTGTCGGATGAGGAGGGGGGCAGGGGATCAGAGCATCCCCTGCACCGCCACTGCTCTGCCCAGCGATCACCAGGGCATCTGACAGCTGAGCCGAGAAGAGCCGGGACGACACATTTACTTACCTGTGGCCACGCTGCCTCCCGACAGGTCTCCTCTTCACTGGGGGGCCTCCGATCGCCCCCCCAGGTTTTTCCGTGGTGAGGAGAGGGCATAAATCGCCCTCCCCCCCACTTCCTGGATCGCGACTGCTAGCCCCATCATTGTGATGTCACCAGCAGTTGGCTGCATAATACCGGCACCCGAGACTCTGAATCAGTCTGCTCGGGTGCTTGGAGGAGAGAGGTGGGAGGGGGAGAGGGCTGTGAACCCCCCCCCCTCCCAAGGCTCTCTCCTCCAAACACCCGGCAGCTGTCATCGCAGATCACCGGGGGACAGAGGATCGGAGGTGAGTAAAGTTAAAAAAAAAAATGACATTTTTTTTCTTATGTGTCAGGGTGTTTATTTTTACATTTAACCCCTTGTGAACTGGTAAGGGGTCCATGAGACCCCTATACTAGTTCACAAGACTGGGGGCTAGCAGGTGACTTGCCATTAACCCCCGGCACCCCTATTACCTGCCTCCCCAAAGCCCAGGGGGGTCAGACGGGTCCGGGCCCACATAGGCTATGTGGGCTTGTAGGTTGCAGGGTGGGGGGGCACAAAATCTGGCCCCTCCACTCTGTTCCTACAAGCCCCCATAGCTGGTCCCAGGCTGGTAATGCTGGGTAAGGCGGACCCCATTTCATTTTTGGGGGGATTTTTAGGAGTTTTAACCCTTAAAATTTCCAAAAGAAATTGGGTTCCCCCCCTGGGAGGGGGGATCCTATGTCATTTTTTTTTTTAAATTAACCTTAATTAACCTTATGCTCTGCCGCCCAGCAGCTATAAAAGGCTTATAGCTGCAGCAGGAGAGCAGAAGCCAGATTGATCAGCATGGGACACAGGGATGGATGGGAGGTAAGTATTAAAAAGTATAAAAACTTGCACCCTGCTCTACAAACCCCTATAGCTGGTCCAGGGCTGGTTATGATGGGTAAGGGGGGCAGGGTTAATCTTATTTGTAGGCTTCAAGCACACCTAATTTGCTTTCTAAAACAACTGACATATGCTTTTAGGGTGCAAAAAAATATATCCAAGGTACCTCCCCACTAAGTACCTAAAATTAGAATACAATATTTTAACGGCGGATATATGCACACCAAACTCAAAGATTTGTTTGCAAATAAAAAGGTATTTATGTAGAAATAAAGCACATATCGTTACATATCTGTAGGCTATACAGTAAAGGATACAATGTGGACATTTGGGTAAGTAGCCATTTCTCACATCTCCAGGATCGTGGACCACCTCAGGGAGAACAAAATGTGTGTTGTAGCATTAACATATAGAGTTTAGTATAGCTGTAAATACAGGTAAAATATTACCCAACAGTCTAATGAGGGGTTATTCCACAGGTCCTGAGGAACAGGCTTCTTTGCTGACTGACCAGGAGATAGTGGGTTAAGGAGAACAATCAGCATAGGTAAACACAGTATACAATATCTTTCTATTCCTGGTCAGTTTGCTCATACAGTTTTATACATCATACCAAGGATAACGGAATAAGCAGTATCATACAGATACCAAAGCAAGCAATGTTAATCATGACGTCCGTCATACATGAAAATGTGCCATTACCAGATGATAGAGACAATGATCGCCCAATAGGTAGCCCACGTTTCGGGACCTCTGGTCCCTTTCTCAAGGCTGCGATAGAGAACCGTACATCTAGTTACACTTAAATACCCTTACCTTCTCCCCCCTGGCCGGCCAGTGTGGCGTTTCCAGGAAGCGTGCACCGCGCGCCCTCCAGAACGTCACTTCCGGCGGCGAGATCCCGACCTGCGTCACGTCCGGGGCTGGATGGCATGCGTATTGTTGCCAGCCAGTCCCCAGGTCGGCGCAGGCGCGCGGGGTCTCGCTCGCCGAATGCTGCTTGCTTTTTTTTTGGGGTAAGGGGGACCCCATATCATTTTTGGGGGAGTTTTAAGGTTTTTTAACCCCTAAAATTCCCCCCAAAATGGGTTCCCCCCCAGGAGGGGGGCCCTATGTCATTTTTTTTTAATTAACCCCTTATGTTTATAGTGTGGATAGTAGTAGTATTTTATTTGTAAATGTTATAAAGTGCTCTTTTTAGTTTAGGGGGTCTCCTGGGCAAGAATGGGGGGCTACCAATGTGGTTATGTGGTACTGTTGTAATCGGGAGAAATGGGGCTTTCACATGCAATATGGTTTTCTCTAATAAAGTAAATGTTTTATTTAAAATAAAGGAGACAATTGTCTAAAAAATATTTATTTATTTTTTTTTGTTTTTTTACACAAAAATATTAAAAAAAACAGTAGAAAAATTACAAACAAGACATTTCATGTTAAAGCCTAAACTCTGCTGCAAAATAAATATCTATAATTTTCCTGGAAATTCCGGCAAAAATCCCGGTTAAATATGGCACAGAATGGGGAAAAATGACCTGTCAACAGAGGGTAACAAAATTCAAGTAGGCTGGCAATTTAAAGGGTTAATAGTACCTATGCATGTTGGGTATTGTTCTGCTCGGGGGACCTTGCGCTTTCAGATTTAGCTTGTCTTTTCTTGTTTGCATATTTATATTTTATGAAAACATGTTATTTATTCAGTTTTTTTATTCCTTTTTTTAGGGAAACCCTGTGCAACCTAAGAATTCTTCGAAAGATTACTTCCAGAAAGGTGAGCCTACTACAAGCTGGGTACTTTTAGAAAGCTTAACATGTGTACTTTCAGAAAATATATGGTTTATCATGGATATTCCAAATGTAAAGGGTTGTTTTGGTTGAAAAATTGCAAGGTGTGCACTTTGCAGAGCTGAAATTTTCAAGTACAATTACTGTTACGCGCACGCTTTACTTTGTGGTGTTTGGCAACTCTTCCCTTGACAGGACCTATGCATGTTGGGTATCGTTCTGTTCGGGGCATGTTGCTTTTTGAGATTTTACTTGTTTTTTCTTGTTTGCATATAGTTTTTTTTAGGAAAATGTGGCTTGATTCTTCCATTTTATTCTATTTTAGGGAAACTTTGTGCAACCAAAGAATACATTGAGGGATTACTTCCAGAAAACTAAGCCCACATAAACAAGCTTGGTGCACCTAGAAAGCTTGAGGCGTGTACTTTCAGAGAATATATAGTTTGTGGGGGGTATTTCAAATGTAAAGGGTTGTTATTCTGGAAAAACTGCAAGGTGTGCATAGCGCAGCTGTATTTTATCTAAAAATCTCCTAAAGCTCTGTTTCAGTTTGGGGGAGTCTCCTGGGCAGGAAAGGGTGTCTACCTATACATATGTGTTACCGCTGTGACCGGGAGAAATTGGAATTACGCACGCAATAAAATTTTATTGATAAACTTACATTTTTTATTGCAAAAGAACACTACAAATTGCAAAAAATTGATTTTTTGTTATTTTTTTGCACATATTTCACCAAAAAGTATTGAGAATACACTAAAAAAAGGCCAAACAAGACCAGACTCTGTTGAAAAAAACAATATATAATTTTCAAAAATCACAGTTGAACATGTGTAGCGCTAAATAGTTAATTATGGTCTGGCAACAGAGGGTGACAAAAGCTGCAGGTAGGCTGGCAGCGAAAGGGTTAAAGGACACTTTACTTCGTTTTGCATTAGCAACTGAACATAGTTTCATAAGGGTCACCAGTCCCTTGTCTGCCATGACCCAATGTGAGCGACAATGCTGTGGGTAATATATACATTGGTTAATAAGTGCTCAATCACATTATGGCTACCTAGGTTTTGCAGCTGTAAGCTGAAATAGGGAAGATGAATACCTCCAACTCCATGCTTATTTGACCTTGCTGTTGATCCACACCTTAGTATTTGTGTTTATTTAATGAGACTGCCTAGGGAGGTTGCAATGCAGACACCAGGGTTTGCAGTTAATTACACAGGGTCATTATTAAAGTCAGAAACATGTGCATTTTCATGCAATTTCTTGCCTTATATACTGAAAATAGGAAATAACATGAAAAATCTCACGTTTAAGGTCCTCTGTATAAAAATAGAATGTGTGTTAGTATTTTAGTCCAGTAAAGTTCATTTTCAATTATTATTTTCTCTAATTACCTTCTGAGACAAGATAACAGTGGACATACTAAAGATGAAAGATAATGCATATGACTTGTGAAACGGGATGTTTAAGAAGCTAATTAGAATTTTCCAAGTGTAAGTATCTACTAGATAGTAGCTTTTCATTTTGCTTTTTCTTTAAAGTGTCAGGCAATTAATTGTTACAGAGAAAGTGATACTTTGTGCCTAATTAGGTAAGGCATAGTCAAAGGATGCTTAGATATCTTTTAGGACTGTACTGTGCGTTGTCTAATGAGCCAACCAAGGGAATTAAATCACTGATTTTAAAGTATTTATTTTCATGTTGAATTTGTTAACTGTGTTATATATACCAAGATAAATATTGTATTATTCAGTAAGCAATCTGGGAGACATAGTAAGTTGTTGTTTGTTTGAAAATGTTAAAGTGAACCTGTAAAGGGATTCATTTATTTATCAAATTGACACTTGGTAATTATGAACAGCAAATATGATATTCTGTTTAAAGCAGGGGTGTCAAATGAATTTTCACCATGGGCCACCTCATCATTCTAGTTGCCTTCAAAGGGCAAGTTAATAACAAATGGACAGCCACTAAATATGGGTGGATGTTTTCCTGTGCTAAATATTTTGCCCAGGGAAGATGATGGCAGATGCATAAACGTTATGCCCAAGCCAGATGTTAACAGGCACCAAGTTTTTTTGGCTTGATGCAGAGCCTCCCCGTTCAGCTCCCCCGTGCGTTTTCCCGTTGGTTTTGGGCTTTGATCGGGTCAGGAAAGGGTGCTACGTTGATTTTAGTGTGCGCTTATGCGCTCAGGTGTGTGCTCAGCCGCCTTTCCGATTGTCGGCTCGCACGAGGCTGTTTCCCGGGAAAACGGACGCCTCGTTCATTGGTCCGTTTTCTTCAGTGATGCAGAGCCTTGATTTCCGATTGAAAACGCCCTAATAAAACGGGGCCGCCGAGCCTTCACTTACGGCAAGTCAGAGCAACCGTATTTGCACTCGGGCAATAATATGCAGTCCTCTGTTGGAGCACATCAGCGGCGCCAGCTCCGCGGTCTTGTCCTGCTGAGTATGGCAGAAACCAGGCTGCACCGCACGCCTTTGGACATCGATGGCATGAGTATTTGATATTTTTTATGGTTTTTTTGGGGGGATCCTTTTTACAGGGTCTCCATAATTTTTATTTTATTGTTTGTGTGTAGGCATTTGAAGATGGGACATAGGATAAATGTGCAGGCACTGGCTGGCCCTGATTTGGTTTTTGGGAGTCGTTTTTCTGGCTTTCCCTGCCTAGGAATTCCTGCCTACATGAGCGATTCAAATCAGCCGATCTATTTGGTGGCTGGCTACTGGGTATGTGTCTGAAACTTGTATTGGTTGCCCACCCTCTCTGACTGTGTTTGTTCCCGTAACACACTATTTGGTAACTTTTTTCGTAGTATATTTGGAGCCCAATTATTGATCTACAAATTAAATGGGTTAAGTGATTGTACCCTATTGCGTCATGTTCTTACCCTCTTATGTAAGTAGTATTCCCCAGACTTTTTTAATCAGAGTACAGGTTGGATGTGCATGTAGTCTCATTACAAATGTCCTTTCCTCCCACCCTACCCCGCTCACCTATTTGTCCCTCTTTTCTATTGTTGCAATGCACACCTTTTTTTAATTATTTTTTTGGGGGGTTTTAGGGCAGGAGACTCTGCCTATCCTTTGGTCCCCTGGATGAAGACCCCCATCCTGCACCGATCTTCACAGGCAGAGGAGCGCTACAATACTGCCCCCAGGAGGACTCGCTCTGTGTTGGAGCCAGGCTTTGTTCTCTTGAAGATGAGGTTCCGTTGTCTTGATGAGACTGGGGGGGCACTACAATAGATGCCTGCAACGGTCCTAAACCTAATCATGGCTTGTGGGCTACTCCACCACCTTTAGTTTCAGCCCTCCCCACCCCTCCTTTTTCTTGCACCCAAAGTGGCACCGCGCAAACCATACGTGCACAACTAGTGTTTAGTGTTTTTTTCAGAGACCACAATTTTTTTTTTTTTTTTTCAAACAAATTTTGTTTTGTCATTTGTTTTTTTGGGCCCAAAAGAAAAATTACACGTGGGCACAGAAAATGTATTCCCCACAAATTAGTGGTATGTTGGGTTGCATGGTGACGAGGAATGATGTTGTGCCTGCAAATTGGCTGCAATGTGGGCCAGGCTTTGATTAATCTCACCCATATGGCTGGTTAGGGCAGAGATATTTCTGTTTAATACCTCTTCTTGGGCGTTGAGGTTTGGGAGTTGGGTGCACACAGTCTCATTGAATTGCTGTGTTGTCGCAGCAAAGGCAATATTTTCCTGCCTCTATGTTTCCTCCAAAATTTGAAGTTGCCTTCTTTGGGAAATATGGCGTCTAGACTGGGTAGGAGCAGTGGGATGGGTGGTTGGTTCTGGTTCCGAAGGTGGTTGTGGATGTGGTGGCTGTGCCGGGGTTGCCTGCGTTGCTGCCACTGGTGCAGTAGTGGTTAGTGACATATGTGGGGTGTCCTCCTCCAAATCTCGTATATGGTCGATGATGGGTGGGCTTCCTGTGGTCTGTAAAGAAATATAGCATCCTTTTAGTTTATTTATGTCCACAAAAGCTCGCAAATATCAATGTTAAAAGTACACATCAAGGCCCATTGACTTACCTCATCGCAATCCACAATTTGGGTTTGTGGTGTAGAAGCCTGGTGTGCCCTTGGCCTCGGTGCTAACGCAGGGGTTTGGGGGCCTGGTGTGTCCTGTTGACTTGGTCCTTAGAATGTAGATAGGAAGATTAGGTAAATGGCCAAGTACAGTGTGTTGGCTAGCATAACACTGCCTTCTTGAACTTTTTGTACTAGGTCATGGCAAAATCAGACTCACCTTGGGACCTTACATTCCGGTCTGTGTCTTGTGCCTCTGCCAGTCCCTGGATGCTGGCCGGGTGTATGAATGTATATACATGTTCCTCGGCGGGCGTAAGGATAATTTTAGTGGGTAAGCCACCCCCTGTCTGTTGGCTGGGGAAGATTAAATGACACCTAATAAGTGTTACATCCTTTTAACAATGTGACTAAAAATGCATTTTACTTTTTCCTTTACTTCTGCTCCACCCCCTGTCTGTTGGCTGGGGAAGATTAAATTACACCTAATAAGTGTTACATCCTTTTAACAATGTGACTCTAAATTGTCCTTTACCTCTGCTGACGGCGCATGTCCATTTTTTTTTTGCTGTAGTATTTCAGGTCCCCAAATTTCCTTTTTATTTGTTGAATATCTCTCCGGACTGATCCCACACTATTGACCTGCCTGCAAATATTAGTCCAGATCTCCATCTTAGCCTGCTTATTGGTTGTTTTTGAGGTGCGGCCAAATAGGGCATCATAATGCTCGCAAACTGCATTTGCCACCGCCATGCTTTGAGCATCGCAAAATCGGGCAGTTAGTGAGCCACGCCGTAGTTGTCTGCCACATGGGTGTGTGGTCTCCCCTGCCTCTGAGGAAATTGATGGTTGGGTATCTGGGGAGTCGTGTGTGCTTCTTTGGCTTATGGGGGAGGGGGATGTTGTGTGTGTGCTTCTCTGGCTTAATGTCTGGGTTCCTGTTGAGCTATCAGATGTTGAGCTGCATGTGGAATGTGAGGTACTGGAATTGGGGGAACCAGAGGGTGGAGGTGGAGGGGTGGGTGACCTGGGTGGGGTGGTGGTTTTTGCAATGCGCTTACCCTTGCTTATGTGTTTGGATTTGTGGGTATGCTTGGTGTGTGGAGGTGGAGGATGCTGCATGGTCTGACTAGATGGGGCACCCTTGTGTGTGCGTGGTTTTTTTGCAGGTGGTGGTGAATGGGTTAATGTACCCTTGGTCCTGCGTTTTTTTGAATGTGCCTGTTTGTGTGGAGTATCCACCGTTTTAGTGGGGGCATGTTCGGCATGTGTCTGGTGCCTGCTCTCTGGTGCCTGCTCTTTTGCTCCCTTTAGGTCTGCCCATATTGATATGGTATCCAACACAGAGCTGAGTGCCTTGTGCTTTAAATATGTTTTCCGTGTGGCCGTGGTCAACAGCGGGTGCGCGCCTGCGCGCACGCACGCACCTACGTCTCCGCGGGGGAATGTCAGAGCTATACCTTGCAAACCCAGAAAAGCTGTCGGCCGCAATCTTTACCCCGGAGCAGGACGACATCATCATGGATGTGAGTATGCGCGCGTGCGTTTATGTGCGCGCACACATTCCTTGTAATAAAAAAAAAACAAAGCGCCAGAATAGTCTGAAACAACTTAGTTTTTCACGTTACATACAAGCCCACCTTAGTTTAACACATGTACGCAGCTCAAAACTAGGCTACATGCAGATAGCAGAAATAGGGCAATGTGAGGCAGCAAGAGGTTCAAAAAGTGACTTTAGTTAGGCCAGCAAACTTGTTAATGCTTTTTGTGTACATGAGACAACAACAGTCTCTAATATCTGTGTCTTTGTCATGCAAACAGATTCACAGCAGCAAGCAAGGGAGCATGAATGGAGACTCCGCCCCTGACGCAATATGCGCCTAACACATGGTAAGTGGCGTTTTTGGTTACCAAAGTAAATGAACCAACAATTCCATTGGCCACAAATGTAAAAACCAAAAAAAACAACCAAAGACTTTGTCTAAAAAGCCCTTAAAGCGGACCTTCACTCAGAATAAGAGTCTATCTTATATGTTTCCCACACCCTGTACATAAAGTTTGCCCACCTTCAAAATCATCCTACCTGCACCTAGTGCATGTTATGAGGCTTTCAACATCCAAGATGGCGGATTATGGAAGCCGCCATCTTATCAGGCAGCCTGCAAACAGGAAGTGCCTTCTAACTGTGCTGCTCTGCATTCTGGGATTGTTGACCTTTTCAAGAGGTCTCTGCTCTGTGTGAGCAAAGCACAGCTATAACCCACCCCCTGTACCTTATCCCACTCTCCTCTCCTCAGTAAGTGTGATGCTTCTGAGTCAAGATGGCGGCAGCCGTATACTAAATTCCTGAACTGAGTTGCAGCCCAGTGGTGGAAAGAATAATTATTGATTGACTAAAAAATTACTATCTATTATTTTGAGATGCTGCGGAATCTTTTGTTAAGAGTTTGGGCTTTTCAGTAAATAACGCAGAAGGTCCGGTTTAAAAAGGGCCCCAAAAAAACCACGCACAACCAAACCAAATAAACAATGCTAAACTAATGTTGTTTTTCATTCACAGATACAAGAAAATCACAGGCACAAGACACCGAGGCCTAAAGAATTTTAATTTGGCTTAAAATGAAAATAGTTTATTTGTTAAAACATTTAGATTCAATTATTTGTAAAAAACTTTGGTTAAAAAAATCAATTTCAAACGCTGGAATAAAATTAAAAAAAAAAAAAAAAATGAAAGTTGTGTTTACTGCAAATGTACAATCACACAACATCATTCATCACACATTTCCATTACACAAAAAGTTTAGATATGGTACAATAAATCCAAAACAATCAGAAAGAATTAAGGTATGCATTAATGGCAAGGAAAAAGGAACACAAAGGAGATTGAGGTATGCATTAATGGCAAGGAAAAAGGAACAACCCAAATTTATTGTTTCCAAAAATATATGTGTCAAATTGGCAGTGGTTGCCATATGTATATTCCAATGGAGTTTGAGGGATGTGCGCTTGCGTGTAGCCAGATTGGCAACTGAAGAGCCATGGAGATGTAAGTATACTTGCTAAAACCACCAAAATGGAAGGTCAAATACGACGGAAACCAAGCAGGTACGTTCAAAAAGGCAGGAAAAATCAGGGAAAAACGGGCCGCCCGTGTGAACGTGAACGGGAGCCCCGATCAAATTGAAGGCACCCGAGAGAGCAAAAAAAGCTTTCCGAGTAAAGTGAAATTGACGGATCAGTTAGGGAGCCATTCCGACGGAGGCTCTGCATCACATTTGAGCCACGATTCAAACGGGAGCCCCGGACAATCGGAAGGTTTTAAGGGCAGTTCAGAGGAGGCTCTGCATCAGGCCCATTGTCCTTGACAGATGCTGATATTGTGCAAGTTACTTTGTCCAGGATAAATGCCGAAAGACAGACATTTTTTTTGCCCAGATAAGACATTTATTTTGCCCAGGAGAAACACTAGCTACCAATAACCCTTTCTGAGAAAACATTTGATTTGATGGGTTACACTTGTGTCATGCACAATAACACAGATGCAAACACTGCTGTTCTCTGCCCCAGATACTTTTCTAGGCACAGCTTCTGGTGGCAAAATCAGGGGCAGCGCCCAGCGGCATCACACGCATGTGTCAGCAAGGCAGTATTGTACTCCACAGTGGACAGGAGGTTATGTGTGGGGGTGACAAGAGTGGAGTGACAAAAGCTTTGTGTTTTATCGGTCCAGAAGCTGCAGATGGTGTTCATGGTTCTTTATGCTCTGTATCATCCTAAGGCTTCAGTCAAGCCGGGGCAAGAAACAAGTGGATTAATTTTTCCCAATATCTGTTTGAATTGATCTGGATTCCCAATATCTGGTTGAATATACTTACCCTGCTGACCTCAAATCAGGGTTTTCCTTTGACATGAGACACCCCACTTACCTTTCACATGCTCCTTTTGCTGCACATCTGTCACCCGCAGCACAGTTATGAGATGGCGGAACAGCAGGTGGGTATGGGCTCTCTCTAGTGCGCTCTTATTAAGATCAATTGGTGCCTCCATACACAAGGAACTTTCATTTTGGAGAAGACAGAGATTGCTCAATGCTCATTACTCATTCTCCTGAATCAGTAGCTTTTTCAACACCAGAGTCGGATGGGGAGCAGTGAGGGAGAAAATTGAGTATACAGTAATATTACTTACTAAGATGTAATTGAAAAATGTAATTTGGAATCGTTTTATTACCTTAATAAAAATCAGAAACACGGTGCGCCATCTACTATACACAAGGTGTGCTCACCACACAAAGAAGCTAGAAACAAATTATGGAGCAGAACAAATTGTCTGCTACCCCAATGATTGAGAGCACCACTAATGAAAATATCTCACCCTATCAACAAAAGTGCAAGAGCAATATAATGAATATAAATCAAATGAAAAAAAGTGCCCAGTGCTATATAATGAAAAGCAATTGATCAACACCAAAATATCTAAGGCTAAAGAAACCTAAATTACAACAACAGGTGCAACTACAAATTCAAAGGAAGGTCTGAAGCGGTCTAAACCCCAACAAAATATACAATAAATTCCTATATAATCACACTACTCTACTCTGAAATGATCAGGACTAAAGGACATGAAAAATAAAAAAATGGGAAACCAGAACAGGCCAACCAGATGAAGCCACTCCAGAGCAGTGAAACAAAACACACACAGCCAAATGAGAACATCAAGTCACATATATGATTCCTATGTGTAAATGCCTGTTAGAAGAGTACTTGGTAGAGGGACAATAATGGTTAGACCCAAAAGCTGGCTATCGTATTGAAGTAGGTCCATATTGAGGGCTTTAGATTTCTTTGTGCAATAGCCTGTTGATCCTGAGAGGCCAACCTAATATTAAAAAGGTGTGCTTGAATCCATATGCATAACGAGTTCTGTGTCTCACCAATGTAAAATTTGGGACCACTGCACTTCATCAGATACATCACAGATCAAGTTCTCATCCCTGTTCCATCATTTGGATTGGAAGGATAGCCATTTAATATGCCTTCAAGACAGTTTGCTGTGGATATCCTCGTTGTGTGAACTATGTGAATAATTTATCTGCCAACTCTTAAAAGGTTTGTTCATGTACCCATAAGACCCATAATACCACACAATCAGGATCACCTTTTTAAGATGAGGAATATGAAAACTCTGAAGATCCAAGAGGCTATTGACTGCTGTTTCCTTATTAAATAAACCAGAGGAGATTGATCCATCTTCCCCCAGGTGGAAGCTGAGATCAAGAAATGTGACCTCTTTCACAGAATTCCATATCAAAATAAAATTTCACAGCTCGAAGTGCCAAGTGTTGGGAAATTATGGTATAAAGTGCCTTCACATTACACGTGGCCAGGAAGACACCCGGTGGCAAGTGAAGGCCACCCCGTCTAGTTCTTTGTCCAGATAGCTCTTTGACGATATAAAATTATTATTGTGCAGCAAGGTACTACTGTAAATGTTTTTTTTTCGATCTAATATTTATTAAAAATTAAACCTGTTTTCATTTATACATCTTACAGTGTGTGGTGAATAATTTCTCACACAATAGATTGTATGTGCAATTTGAGGGGAATATTTCTTGGGACATTTCACTGGATGTATGAGGATAGCCTCAACGATCATTGTTTTGTATCAGATTGATACAGATTGGTCTGATATGATTATTCGTATTTGCAATATTTATAATATTATTCTCTAATAGAAATATTGGAGATTAATAGACAGCAAATATTAATTTAAATCATATTTTCTCTCTTTCACTCCTCATCTCAAAAAGTGACCATTGGGTTGGCCCATTCTGCTTTCCCATCCTTATATTTTTCATGTCCACTAGTCCTGATCATTTTAGAGTAGATACTGTGATTATATAGTAATTTATTGTGTAACTTTAGAAAAAATGCACTTTAGCATTTTCTCCTTTTGATTTATGTCAGTGATTCATTATATTGCACTTTTGTTAGTAGGGTAAGATATTTAGCGGCTACTTGGAGACCATTTGGGATACATCATATTAGCCATTTTGACTGCACCAGCCCATTCTTAATTGATATATATATATATATATATATTGTATATATATATATATATATATATATATATATATATATATATATATTTAATCATATATTTTTGATTAGTTTGATTAGATTTAACCCATGCACTTTGTAGATTGTTAAGTGTTATTTGTAAAAACCTGATGTATCATGGTCTGCAGCCTCCCATGATAATATTTTTTGTTAATGTAATATTCATTATCAGGGCCAGATTAAGTGTGGTGGAGGCCCCTGGGCACAAAATCTGGTGGAGGCCCCAGATACAGTATTTTGTTTCCTTTAAAATAATAGCCCAACCACATAACTGATTGGTGGATATCTGGCACCCGCCTACTTACTGTAACGTCAGATCGAGTCCCTTGTGCCACCCTTGTGCGGGTGCGTGCTGCTCGGGTAGTGTAGTCGCCCAGCTGCTCCAGCAGAAAACAGTTCCCTGCATTGAGCTGCCAGGGGCTGTGCTTGGTGGCTTATGTGCAGTGACAGCTCTGCATGCACCCATTACTGTAGTGTTTCTGATGGTTGCTGCTCTAGACTCTCTGTCCTGCCCTGTGGTGGCTTTGGCTGCAGGTTTGTGAAAACAAAAAGAGGCTGCGGTGGTCCCCACTGCCGCCTTCAGTCTGGGCCTGTCAGACCAAATACTAGAGAGCCTCCTGGACCAGACCATAACCCAAAGGTTGGCGGAGACCCCTTTTGCAGGGAAAGTGGTGGAGGTCCCGTGGCTCGCGCCCCTTGCGCCCCCCTCATAATCCGGCCCTGTTCATTATATAGTCTGGCACTGTTCATTCAGTACTATACGTACATCATTATTATTTGCAACCACTGGGGGTGGGAGCGTACGTTGTTGTTTTTAGCTTGTCCTTAGTCATTTTTTTTTTATGTTTCATTTGTGCTGCTCCCATTCATTGGGGTAGCAGACAATTTGTTCTACTCTCTAATTTATTTCTGTCTTTATTACCTTAATAATTTTTGTTCTTCTGATAAGGACAGGACAACATATTTTTGAAAATCTACCCAGTAAACAAACTAACAAAGGAGTACTTTTCTTTTGTCCCCTGCTGCTGATCAGTGATAGGCCGGTGATCAGAAACTCTCTTGATCGCTAAATCTGAGCCCACTCATCAGCACTCGCTGTCCAGGGCCTCTAAACCCCATTCACCAGCGTTTCCATGCTGGACCATATCCCCTGCAATCAGTCACAGCGGAATTCCCACACCCTCTCTATTGCATACAATGAAAGTGGGCATGGCAGGCCCCATCCTGAGACGCCTACTCATGCTCATATCTACCACCAGGTCCACAGCTTGTGACCGGTTGGGAATTTTAGCATAATAAATACAGACCACCCTTATGCTAATTTTTCATAACAACATGAACTGGATGCAGCTGGCCATAGTGCTTTCTGGCCGAGCAGCCCCACTCCCAGTGACGATGCATTCAGTCACAGTACACACAGCTCAGCGAAGAGGAGCAATTCAACACCAAGGCCCTTATTCATCAAGCGATAGCGCCAGGTAGTGTCTGACGAGCGACAGGTAGCGGCAGCTAACGGCGACTACCGACTCAAGTACGCCCGGCGGCGGTCACAATGACGCATTTATCAAGCTAAATGAGGCTAGCGCCGGCGAGAGCGACGGCTAGCGCGGCATTCATCATGAAGCCGGCTGGCCCGAACAGCGCCGCTGCAAATTCCTTCACAGCGACACGTATTACCTGGCGCTACCTGCCGCTCTCCCATACATTTCAATGGCAGACGCTGCAATGATTGTTTTTAGTGGTTTTTGGGTTTTTTTATTTGGTACAAAATTCAACACATGTTTATATTGATCTGTTTTATGAATCTGGCTGGTTATTAATATGTATTAGCTTTTTTTTTTTATTTTCACAATGTAATGTTGTGAGTGACATGGGAATTGCATCTCCTCCACCCAAACTCATTTGCATCAAAATCGCTGGTTTTCCACACAAACGGGGCTTGTAAAGCTATTTTGTAGCCTGTCAGGTTGGGCGGTCACGTTCGCTCTTCGAAATTGTCAGCGCCCAAGCTATTCGGCAGCCCTGTCCTTGATGAATCTGTGTTGGTCAGTGTTTGTGCAGTCGCTGTTTTAATTCGCTATGTGGCGGCGCGAGCGTCGCTGTGCCTCGCTGCGCTGCGTTGTGCGGCGCTGTGCTGTTCATACATGTGCCCTTCTGCCATTTGCAAGGAATTCACTTCCCGCGACCCCAGTCGTTGTTAATGAATACACTGTAGTTGTGAGCGTGCCTGGCCACATATTGCAGGATTAACATTCAGTCGTACCAGCTCATAACAACCCCTTATGCATTCTCATGTGTGCCACATTTTCAGGTAGTTGTCTAGTTTGATTGTGTGATGACTTTGGGAAGGAATAAGATTTGTATATTTAAGCACCACGGTGTATGCTTTAGAAGGACCTATGCATTACAGTATGTAGAATCCCCTGATAAATCAAGCTAATAATTCGTGGCGCCTTTGGCCCTAGCTTGTTTTGCAGCGTCATTTTAATGTTTTTCCGCCACTTAGCGTGCACATAGGTGATATTAGCTTGTCCCTGTTGCGCGCATGTTTGTGTTTGAATTTTGAAGCACAGTTGCTTGCGTCATATCCGGTTCCGGGATCCTCCTTTGCGTTTCAACGCCACCTTAAGGTAAAAGTGTCTAGCGCTTATGCCAATAGCTTGTTTTGCAGCGTCATTTTAATGTTTTTCCGCCACTTAGCTTGCACATAGCTGATATTAGCTTGTCCCTGTTGCGCGCATGTTTGTGTTTGAATTTTGAAGCACAGTTGCTAGCGTCATATCCGGTTCCGGGATCCTCCTTTGCGTTTCAACGCCACCTTAAGGTAAAACTGTCTTGCGCTTATGCCACTAGCTTGTTTTCAAGCGTCATTTTAGTTTTTCCGCCACTTAGCTTGCACATAGCTGAGAATAGCTTGTTGCTGGTGCGCGTAGCGTTTTTTTTTTTTAAACTTTTTCCCAATGTCGCTTGGGTCATTTCCGGTTCCTGTTTCCTCCTTAGCGTTTCCAATATGCTGCCCAGACGCAGAGTGATGCGCCTCCCCAGCTCCTCCTCAGACTCTGACCCCACCACCCCTCCCCCACCTCCCCCACCTACCTCACCTTCCTCAAGTAGCACCCCTCCCACCCCTTCCCCTCCTGGGCCTAGTAAGAAAAGGCGCACCCGGGTGGATAGCCAAGTAAATGGCCAGGTGGTCAAAGTGAGTATTTTTTTGTTGGTATTTTTAGCTTAAAAGTTGCAGAACACACAGGGGGGATTGGGTCAGAAATTTCTTTGTTTTCAGACCAAATTTGATCACTCCCCATGGGGCATCCCCATTGTGGATGTCCTGCTGGGATGCCCCCCCCTGGAGGGCCCTAAAAATTACCTCAGCCCTGTCCCATCTGTGCATGCGTTAGCTGCGGATGCCTATTGCGCTTACCTCTAGCAGGGTGTACCCCTGCGCCAGACATATTTTAATTTTGGTTGCAGGCGCACTCCCTGTTAGAGTCAAACGCCACATGCGTACTTTGCCGTGCAGACCCAGCTGAGCTGGTATGCACGTCCCAACGGCCTTGTATGCGCATACCACAGCGGCGCGGAGCGCTGTGTTTGGCTTGCGGAGTGACGTGGGAGTGTCCTCAGGGGTGTATTTGTGGCCTTCCAAGGGGGTTGCAGACAGCGGACCACCCACAATTGGTGTGGCCCACCAAAGTGCACACAAACCCAGAATACTGATAATCCTGGGTGTGGGTCCACTTTGATCTGGTCTTTGTATAACTGTTTATGACAGTGTTCTGATGTCATGTATTGATTTTAGTTTGTTTGTTCATTTTTCATAGGACTTCTGCGTGGCCGAATATGACTATGCCCGTGGAGGGAAAAAACGCATAGCCATGGAGGTGAAGGCCGCAGTGTCCCGGCGCTTCAACACCGAGCTGACCATCCGCTCCATTCAACAGAAGTGGTCGGATTTCAAGCGCCGGGACCCTGAAGGCGTGTACCGCCTATATGATGCCTACGCATCAGGTAAGTTAAAGCTTATGTTCTGTTTACCCTTTGTGCATAATGATCTGCTAAGCTGTGTCCATTTGTGCTCTTTAGATTAATTATTTTCTTTCACCCCCTCCACACAGATAAGCGTCCTCCCCTGGGGAAACGTGGGAAGGGATTCCTCCCCCGAACCAGGCAGGCGGACTCGGGGGAGTCATCGGGGGAGGGTCCCTCCCGCGGGTCCTATTTAGAGGACCCAGGGGAGGAAGGGGATGACGCCCCAGAGGAGTGTGCTGCTGGGGGGCTGGCTGGATCAAGCCTCAGCTCCTCACACTCTGAGTCTGAGGACTCTCACCAGGCAAGGGGCCACTCTCAAGCAGGGAGTGAGAGGGAGGAGGGTGGCCCTTTGCCTGGTGGATCTTCTGACCAGAGTGTGAGGAGCCGAGGCTCCCCGCCTCCTCCTCAGAGCCCTCCCTGGGCTTCAAGTGGCGCTTCATCCCCTGGTGAGTGTACATTTTTTAATTGTTAGTCTGTGACAGGTTTCATCTTGCAATTTGTACTTAGCCCTTGCCATTCCTCTCTAATTTGCAGGGCATCATATAGGCGGCACCTCCATGGCGTTTTGGCGAAGGATTCTCCACGGGCATAGTCATGGTAAGTGTTTGTGGTTAGCCATCACATTCCCAATGTTATGACATTCATTAAAGTGTACCCCCAAACATTGATAGTGCTTGGATTCTCGAAGGTTCCAGGACAAATCACATCCCTCACCCAGGGCCCCCCCCACCAAAAAAACCCCACTAACTCCTTACCTCTTTGGGGGTTGCCCAAGCCACCGTCCCAGCCTCCTGTGTGACCCTCTAGATGTGTGTGCGCCTGCGCTCTTTTTCCAAATGGGCTGCGCGTGCGCACACACTCGAGGAGTGATGTGTGGAAGGCAGCGGGCGCGGAGTACGTTGTCTCATGCAAATTGTGTGGCTCTGCCAAAGCGGACCCAAACCCAGATTTGCTGCAATCCTGTGTATAGGCCCACTTGTAACAGACACATGTTTCCTGGTCCATTGTCACAGCTGGTTTGATAAGGTACCCTAACCTCACAAACCCCACTACAGTGCTAGCCAACTGTCAACCACCCCTATGTTTCTGCCCACACCATGATGGGTGTTCTAATTTGTTTTCTTGGGTTAAGTTGTTCCCGCTCCAACATGTGGCCCACTATTAACATTAGCCAAACAACTGCTAAAGATTCCTTTACATAGCACTGTCTATGTTATTTGCACATTCTCTTTAGGGATACATGTGTCAAGCCTAACAAATTGACATTAACTCATGGTCCAGGAAATATGCTAATTTAGTACAACCTGTATGTAACCATGCAAGCCTTTGCATTTTCAGACTCAATAACCAGATGGATGTCAAATAGTCAGGTGTCATTTGCCCACTAATTGTGTTTTTGTCTTTTGCTTTCTGTTGACAGATGTTGCGACGCAGACGGAGCCAGAGACCCTCCTCCCCACCCCAGCTCCAGGGACGGCCAGCAGCATGGGCCCCCGCCACAGCTGCGATGGTGAGTACATCCCACTTCATATGCCTAAAGACTTGTGAAACCTATGTCTTATAGTCACATCTGCAGACATTTTAAATTTACCTATGTGTTAATTTCACACACATCTCGATTCAATGTGTTTGTCCAATAATCCAACATGCCTGTTTGCATGCTTGATTGTTGGCTCACATTCTTCATTAGGCCACATAGAGACTATTTTTGCGTTAGACACAACCAAATGGGCCCTATTAGGTCTGGACCTCTAACATTATAGGGCAAACTCGTGTACTCGTTAGGACTTAGGCCCTGATGTTTGGCTGTGACTAAACACAAAAATGGACACACTGGGACTTATACCTTCTTTGCTTCCCAAGAGTTAAACTGGAACAACAACCAGGATTTTGACTTTCCTGGGTGTTGTTACACTACAGTGGGGCACCCCTGATCGTCACCGCTGTGTGACAACCCCCTGAACTCACTTTGACTCCAGCAAACGTACAAGCCACGGCAAATTGGCTCCTCCTCCGCCTCCCCCGCGCCCCTTTTTACGCGCGCGTGCCTGCGCCGGCCATTCACAGACGGCCGGCGCAGGCACGCACACGTCTAGAGGGGCGCCAGGGAGGGCCCGCCGGCACTGCCCCACCGAAACTGAGGTAGGTATTTGGGGGTTTGGGGGGGGTTTCACCCCCAGGGACATCCCGATCTCGGATGTCCCGCGGGGAGGGAGGTGATCGGGCAGGGAATCTGATAGATTCCCGGGCCGATCACCGGTGGGTGTTGGTACACTTTAAGAGTAAATGTATGCTTGGGATGTGTTGTTCACATTCCTGCCAGTCACTAGTACTCATATCATGTTAACCAATAAGCACACAGTGGTCAACAATGTTAATGTGAGTGTCACCTAATTGGACACACTGACATTACATTGCTACATCTGTGTCTGTTGAGGTCACATCCAATTTATTAATCAATTGTTGTTTCTACATCTCTACAGCTTGTGAAAACCAGCATCGCAGACTGTGGCGGGAGATCCGGCTCCTGAAGCTGATGCTGCTGGCCAAGAAGAGGCGCCGGCGGCGTCGTTAGGGTGGGGGGAAGGCTGGCCTCTTGATGCCCGTTGTTGGGCAATGTTGGCCATGTTGGCCATGTTTGGTTATAAAATTTTTTGATTACCATCATTACAGTGTGTTGCATTGCAAAGCATAGTTTAACTGTCTCAAAACCCATTTGTGTGTCAATTTAGCCATACCTTTGGAGCCATTTCATGTGTTAACCATAGTAAGCTATGGTCTCAAATGTGTGGCCTAAATTGACCAATACATTGACATATGTAGATCAAGATACTCATCCCTGACTGTGTTATTAGCTAGGTCTTAGGAAACACACAATTTAGAGGTGGGTGAAGCAAATATATTTACAAAAACCAAAAAAAACAAAATTAATATTCTTGGCTGGGTGGCCGGGGAGGTTGGGAGTCATTGCTAGGGGCGGTGTTGGGGGACAACAGTGCTGTAAAAAATATAGACTGCTGTTGTATGAGCTGTTGTAGCAACAACAAAGTTTGGTCCTGCCGCTGGATACATTCTTCCTGGCGCTGTATTGATTCTTCCTGGCGCTGGAGAGATTGTTCCTGGCGCTGGAGAGATTGCTCCATTAGATTTGCCAGCCGACCAAGTTCCTGGTTCTGGTGTTGGTTTCGGAGCAACTGGTCCATCTGGCGCTGCAGGGCCTCATTTTGTTGCTGACACATCAGCACCTGATTTTCCAACGCCGCAATGCGCTCATTAGTTCCATCACGCGGCTGTTGGCGACTGTAGTCCTCCAGCATCCGGACCCCTAGCTCATAGAAATCAGCACTGGTTGGTGCCACACCTCCTCTTGCTGTGGTTTGAGCCTAAACAAATAGAAAACCACATTTTAGTCAAACAGAACCAATGCAGGTATGCCCCTCAAAATAAATACCCGAAACAGTCACTATACAACTTACCCTTGTCTGAGCCTCGGAAGCTTGGCCACATGGGACTTGGGAAGAGGTCCCAGCTTGGGGTTCTGGTTCCGCCTCCTGCAAAAACAACAATGAAAGGAAATGTGACATGTTGCTTCATCCACTACCCACGAAGATGCCAATGTGGTTCTAGGTCGTCTACATCAGCCATGTTACCTGCGTGTCCTCCGGCACAGGTAGGCTCGAGGTATCGCTGCCAGAGAGTGGCAATTCCACATCCGAGATGTCCGGCAAGTTGGAATATGCTAAACAGGAAAATCAGGTTAGTAGGTCTGTGGCCCAAACTCAAATGTAACCTGGCTAGGCTATCGAGGCCATACCTCTAAAAAGTGCCAAAATACACACTAGACCAAAGGTATCTGTTAAACTCAGATTGTTAACATGTATGTTACAGGACTAAGAGGCAATAATTTTTGCTAATCACATCAGAAACATTGCTTAAATTACACATACCCGCAATCTCCCAGATGTCTGGAGTGGGGTCCTCACTCGAGCTTGGACCTTGAAAATACATGTGGACACACAAGTTGCCAGAAGCAAGTGCAACAAAAGTAGAGCCAAAATACAGACTAGAGCAAGGCAAAACAACTTACCCTCATCTCTGGCAGCCTGAACTTGAGGGGCCCTTTCTGGACAGCCACTTCCGATATTCGGGTCAACTAAAAAACACAAGGAATGTCTCTAAATATTCAGCAAACTACTACGGGGAATGTTTGGCAAAAAATATGTCCGCAAAAATACATTGCTATCACTCCAATAACTAATAGACTGACCCTGGGGAGGCAACAAGCACTCCCAAGAGGCATCTTCAAGTTTACCAAGCAAACATGTAGATTAGTAGACTAACCAAATTGAACCAGTGTAACATAAACAGCATAAAGGATACATTATGTATTGCTCTACACACCAACAGGGTCCTGTTGACCGGCAACATCGGAAGTGGGGTCCAAAGATGAACCAGTCACTTGGCCTACCAAGAAAAAAGAGGAATGAGACACATGCACTTGGGTAAAAGTGGATAAAGCAAGGTGGACACATGCACTTACCGACATCCAAAGAGTAGGTGGGATCCGGAGGAGATGCTGGGGCCAAGGGCATGGGAGCTAGGCAAAAATGAAGCCAACATTGAGCCATAGTTAATGTGCGTGCAAAAATACAACATGCATTAAGGTGTGTGTGAGCAGCTCTTTCACTAATATTCACTAATCAAGGCCAGTGTGGCTCCCACATTGATATGCCGATATATGGCTACACATCTCTGGCTTCAAACATATCTACACATGTTAGGGCCTTGTTAGTTAGTTGCTGTGAGTGTTACAGTGGGCGTGAAATTAGGCCGCAGGCCCATATTATTAATACTCAACAGTGCAACACTCGATTGTTTGAGCTGCTCCCACACCCATTTGTTCCCCAAACAACCAGCACCAAAATTAGGGGTAAATACCTTCAATGGCAGACTGGGGTAGCCTTGAGGTTGCTGGAAGGGCAGGAGCTTGGGTGTCCTGAGGCACATCCCGGACAGCAGCATGTGCACCTATGCAGAAAGCAACAGACAGAAAAGTAACAAATGTTTGAGCTCGAATGTAATACTTCACAGGTCCTACTGTTAGTTGGTCAGAATGAAAAAATGCTAATCACATACATTAACATTAGGTTTGTACAAAAGGCAGAAAATATGTACCTTCAGTCCAACCGGTGGTGTCATCCCCAGGATCCACACCCTGCAGCCGAGCCAGTGGGATTTTGGCCTTCAGCATCTCCTCATACGGCCTGTAGGTACTCTTTGGAGCCTGGATGGTCCCACTGTCCACATCAAGATCGTGATTCATCTTTTTCATAAGGGCCCCTCGCAAAGTGTAGAAGCGTTTCCTGCAGGATGGGCCACTACGTGGGTGTTGAGCAGTGCTACTAAGCTCCACACCAATGGCATCCCACAGTTTGCTTCTTTCTTGTTTGCCTATGGACTTGCTTTGGGAGCCAAATATCAGCTCCCATTTAGCAAGTGTAAGGCGCACAAGATGATTATTCTCAGCCAAATTAAATTCAGGCTCCCTCTTGGCACCTGGGCGCTTAGCCTGGGGTGCTGCCCCACCTTCAGGCTGTGCCCTTTTCCGTAAGGGAGGTCTGCGCACAGCACCCACCAAACTCCTACTTGGGCCTGCTGTGGCCGGCAGATGTCCTGAATTTGGCTCCATCCTGTAGCTGCACACACACACAAATACACACCCAACAAGCACGCATGCAGACTACAGAATGGCATCGCAATCTCTTAGGGTTGGGCAGGTTTTATGTGCTCTAACAGCCAATCCAAAAGCAGGCCACTTAATTGATTCACACATACAGCCCAGTTCCTTCTAGGCACACCTCCACTGCACTGACTGAAGCATGTGTGTTAGCCAATTAACTCATTACAGACCTCATTAACCAAACAACACACACCCAAATACAACAATGGACTGATGTATCTCAACCCCTTGTGACATGTGGTTAGCCTAACGGCTATTTAAAAAAACAGCAGCTTACCTTTCATTGGGCCACCACTGATTTTTGGGCCATGTCCGTTAATGCACGCAAGTTTCGGCTCAAGTACGCTAGTAGCGCTACTAGCGTGCGCGTGCGCACTCTGTTTTACGCACACCTGGGTCGGCTAATTGGCGCCCGGAAATAGCAGAGCGACGCAAAAGGCGGCAAAGCGGACCTGTCCCTTTTGAAAGAGAAGTATAAATGGAAGGAATTTTCAAGCTTCTGCTATTCTTACACTGTGGCAAAGGCTGTGGTGTGGTGCTGTGCTCGCTTCCCTTAGCTCATTTGAGCCTCTGTCTGGTTTCTGTCCTCACTCTCTGTGGCTTGTTGGGTGATTTCTGACATCAGTGCTGTTTCTTTAGGAGCTTGTTTTTGGTGGCATCTGCAAATATTGTGTAGCATACAGCAAGTGAGGCTTGATTTTGGGGCCTTTTGTGGGCTGTGCAGCAACTCCCCTCTTGGTTGTGCCTAACTTAGAAAGCTGGTTTTCAGCAGGCTGGTGGTTTGGACCACTATAGTTCTGGTTTTGTGGTGAGCTGCATTGTAGCGGGTGTGTGTGGAGTGTGATTGTTTGTGTGTGTGTTGTGTGTTTGTTTTTTTTTGTTTTTTTTTAGTTTTGTATATATCTTTAGTGTGTGTGATGGATAAGAGGGTGATGTATGGTGTCTGGGTGGATGGATGTATGTGTATGCTGAAAGAGCAGGAGGAAAGGGAGCGGGGTGTTGTGAGGCTTAGGGCACCCCGCTCCTTTGCAATCCGCCTTTCAGTATGGGACTTAAGTGACGAGCAGATCAGGAGCCGCTTCCGTCTGAATCGTGCTGCACTACAGTCCCTATATGATCAGATTAAGCACAAAATCGAGCCATCCACCAAACGCACTCATTCCATTCCAGGCATAGTACGCCTGTGTGCCACTCTCAATATTTTGGCACGAGGGACCTTCCAGGCAACCTCCGCCCTCCTCAGCGGGATAAGCCAGGCTACTATGAGCCGCATACTAATCCAGGTAGTTCTGGCAATTTGTGATTTAATCCCAATTTACATCAAGTTTCCTGAGGATGAGGAAGAGGTTGCCAAAATAAAACATGCTTTCTATCTGATGGGAGGGATCCCGAATGTGCTAGGGTGCGTTGATGGTACACATATCCCTTTCCGCCCTCCCCGTGCACAGGAGCTGTCCTACAGAAACCGGAAGCAGTTCCACTCGCTTAATGTTATGGTTGTCTGTGACCCAGACATGAGGCTGCGGGCGGTGAGATCGGGGTTCCCCGGCTCATGCCACGATTCTTACGTCTTGCAGCGGACAGTCCTGTGCCGGAAGTTTGATAACAACGAAATGCCAGCTGGCTGGCTACTGGGTAATAAATTAACCATGTCAATGTATTTTGCAAAAATGTGGCCTAGTAAGGCAAATTTAACAAAACAACCACCAAAAAACATGTACGAGTACTAATTGCTGTCTCTCTCCTTGTGTTTTTTCAACAGCGGATAAGGGATATGGGCAGAGAACGTGGGTCATGACTCCGGTCAGGAACCCACGGACCTCTGCCCATGAACGCTACAATGCAGCGCATCGCAAGACCAGAAGCATTGTGGAAAGAACCATCGGCCTGCTGAAAGCACGCTTTCTTTGTTTGGCACGGCCAGGAGGAGAGATGCTCTACAGCCCACAGAAGGTCTCCAAGATCATCCTTGCCTGCTGTGTGCTACACAATATTTGTATTTGGCACCGAATCCAAGCCCCCGAGGAGACAGCACTGGTGCCAGAAATCCCCAACATGCCCGCAGCAAGAAGTGAGGACACCCAGACTGGCGATGAGCTAAGGGAAAGGATGATCACTTCTTTTTTTGCGGTAAACTAACTACCCTTCACTATAATGCAAGTACTGCACTACTGGCTAAATGTATTTGAACTCCCATCAAAAAGAGCCCAAAAAAACACTAAGGGGGGTGTAAGATGACCCAAACCACTCTAAGGGGGGGTGTAAGATGATCCCAACCACTCTAAGGGGGGTGTAAGATGATCCCAACCACTCTAAGGGGGGTGTAAGATGATCCCAACCACTCTAAGGGGGGTGTAAGATGATCCCAACCACTCTAAGGGGAGTGTAAGATGACCCAAACCACTCTAAGGGGGGTGTAAGATGACCCAAACCACTCTAAGGGGGGGTGTAAGATGACCCAAACCACTCTAAGGGGGGTGTAAGATGATCCCAACCACTCTAAGGGGGGTTTAAGACGCCAATGTTGGTTATCAAGTAATGCATTTTTTTATTGGCAACAACAATACTACTTTAAAGATCTATACTAACTGCACTTTTCTTATTTTTTCAGGCACCAAGAGATGCACCCTGATCCCTATTTGGCACTTTAAAAACTTTCTTTCCCTTTACTTTGCTTTTTCCTTTCTGTTTGAATTTTGAATTTCATTTTCTCTTCTGTTCCTTTTTTAATTTTTGTAGATTTGACAAATAAAATCTACTATATATAGATACATGTGGCTATGTGTTTAATTCTGTTGAAAGTTTCTTTTGCATTCTACTTCCTATTTTAATTTTCATTTTCTTTCTGAGTTCTGTTTTTATTTCCCTTTTCGATTTTCCTTTTCTTTCTCATTTATGTTTTTATTTTCCTTTTCTATTTTCCTTTTCTTTTCCTTTTCTTTCTCATTTATGTTTTTATTTTCATTTTCTATTTTCCTTTTCTTTTCCTTTTCTTTCTCATTTATGTTTTTATTTTCCTTTTCTATTTTCCTTTTCTTTCTCATTTATGTTTTTATTTTCCTTTTCTATTTTCCTTTTCTTTCTCATTTATGTTTTTATTTTCCTTTTCTATTTTCCTTTTCTTTCTCATTTATGTTTTTATTTTCATTTTCTATTTTCCTTTTCTTTTCCTTTTCTTTCTCATTTATGTTTTTATTTTCATTTTCTATTTTCCTTTTCTTTCTCATTTATGTTTTTATTTTCCTTTTCTATTTTCCTTTTCTTTCTCATTTATGTTTTTATTTTCCTTTTCTATTTTCCTTTTCTTTCTCATTTATGTTTTTATTTTCCTTTTCTATTTTCCTTTTCTTTCTCAGTTATGTTTTTATTTTCCTTTTCTATTTTCCTTTTCTTTCTCATTTATGTTTTTATTTTCCTTTTCTATTTTCCTTTTCTTTCTCAGTTATGTTTTTATTTTCATTTTCTATTTTCCTTTTCTTTCTCAGTTATGTTTTTATTTTCATTTTCTTTCGCATTGGTGGTTTAATTGTATTTCCTTTTTATTTAAAAAATAAATAAAATAAATTAAAATGTGGCTATGTGTTTAATTATGTTTTAGTTTGCATTTATATTCTAATATCTGGTTTAATTTAATTTCCTTTTCAACACAAAATAAAAACTCCAAAAAGTAAAAAAACATGTTGCATTGTGTTTTATTGTGAAGGTACTGGATGGCCAGGCCACAGCAAAGCTAAGCGCAGGCGCTGTGTAGAATAGCGTGGTCACACTGACTGACAGCGCCTACAAAGCTGATGGCCAACATCATATTCAGCAATGTAGGCGTTGTTCCCAACAACGCCAGGTAGCGACTGAGGAGGCCTGCTATAGCGAATCGCTAACGCCCGCGGCTGACGCTAGCGGCGCTTATAGCGCCATACTTCAGTCGCTCATCTGTCGCTACCTGGCGCTATTGATGAATCGGCCTCCCCCTGTCCTAACTGCCATAAGGGCCGATTTAGCACCATGAAAATCGTTTTACCTCACATTTATGTGTGTAAAAATATTTATCTTGAATGCTACCTCCGTGCCATTCAGCTCCATGTTTAGCTGTGCAAATGTTTTATAATTTGCACAGCTAAGAAAAAATTGCACTGTGAAAAAAAAATCCTCTCTTATTTTTTATTTAAGAATTCTTTTATAATCATTTTTTCCTAATTGAGCCTTATTTTTAGCTGTGCAAATGATTTACAAATGTGCACAGTTAAAATGCTGTGGAATGGCACAAAGGTAAAATCATTATAAAAATGTTTTTCTCACTGAGAAATTTGAGAAAATAAATTCCCACAATGTTGAATCAAACCTAATGTGACAGTTTAGTTATAACTGAACTAATTAGCATATGGCAGGTTATTCACCATAATACTACTTCCTGTTAGTATTTTATTCATTTTTATTTATATCAATATTGGCCAAAGATTTTTTAAAAAAAAAAAGAAACGCAGGCTGTTCTGGGGCACTGGATTGGGGTTGGAAGATGACAATATAAACTTCTTTTCTGACTACAGGTACACTTTAATAAATTTGCTCAGTTACCTACAGTAGGGAATATATTTAAACGTTAATGTGTCCTGAAACTGTACATACCCTTTAGTTTACATTACATTATCATGTTAACATTGTGCTATATTGTACTTTTGCAGGTCTTTGTCCAATTTGCTGTACAAGAAGTATATCTCTCTCCTGTAACAATATGCCTAGTGGACAACTCTAGCCAACAGCTACCACCCTAGAAAAATGTGCATTCTATCGGCTTTCTAATCAAATATGAATAATTCACCTTCTGACCCACATGCAGCCATCAACATAATTTACTTTATTTTGCTTGTTCCCTTCAGGCAACAGTGCGCCACTAATTGCAGACAAAGGCTCATTTAGAATGATGCTGAATAATAAAGGTTGACTATTTGTATATTGCTAAATTTATGTGCTTAGACAATGTAGGTCACTTTTTCCAGATAAAAACTTTAATATGGTTAACATTCTTAGAAATGGAGCAAAGTAAATAATTCTGAAAAAGTGTCTCTGTAAAACAACACACACAGGTAGTATATAGATTCCAACAGTTGCAGAACTTCAGATTTACAGACAAGTGCTGCACAATTGCTTGGGGGAACAATCAGACAAATGATTTGGCTGATTATTTCCCTTGTATTATTATATTTATTATTAAAGCTCCCTACTCCCTCCAGACTACCAATCTGTGACACCAAGCATAGGCGCTGTCAGCCAAAGCCCTGTGCCCAAATTTCCACCCCAGGCCTGATAACTTAACTTGCCATTGGGCACTGGGATTTTTGGCAGGGTAGCCCTGCCAATGTATACCAAGTTACATGGACACCAAATAGGGTATACTACATAATTGGAATTACAAGAGATAAAGCTATGCACTTTATGGGATTTTCCAGATTTAGGGTCCTTACAGAATTTCTTAGGTTTGCCAATTTTAATGCTTGTTTTGCTGTATCTGCTCACATTTACATATAGGGTGATTTTCTCAGCACGTGAGACTTACTGATGAATTGGAAACCTCTTCCCGCCCTTCTTGACAGCGTGCTCGGGTGTAAAAACAGAGTCTCGCGCCCTGCTGAGCATCCGAGTTCAAGTCCCCTCCAGGGATGAAACACGTAGGATTTATGACACTCTAATGGAGGATTTAAAGTGAAAGGTGATGTGAGTTGCTGAATCAACTTTGCCTTGTTTTTAAGCTCATCAAATTTTATATCTTGTAAGTGCATATTATACCCATTAAATTTTCTGTGAACTTCCGAAGGTATTGCACTCGATTTTTTTTTTTTATTTTGTTTGCATGCTACCACTTATGGATACTCCTCTGTGTTGAAATGCTATTGCGTGGAGACCAATTTGTATGCATTTTGGACGCTTATGCTTCTTTGGGTTTAACATAATTCTGGAAAACATCTTGATAATGTATATGCCCTTCTGACCATAGGCTTTAGTAAGAATTTTGCATAAATGATTTGCATCTAGATTAATGAGAAGAATTACTCTATACAGTGTTGCGCGGTTATCTTACATCAATCCTATCTGGAGATTTTGTCACCCTTTGCTGCCAGACCATTTTGCACAATTTTGTGCTCCACATGTTCAACAGTGATTTTTGAAGGGATATATTGAGTCTGAGCTTTAACATGAAATGTCTTGTTTGTCATTTTTTAGGTGTATTCTCAATATCTATTTTTTACAATTTGTAAGGTTTTTTTGTAATAAAAAATGTAAGTTTGTCAATAAAATCTTATTGCGTGTGAAATCCAGATTTCTTCCAGTTACAGTGGTGCCACATATGTATTGGTAGACACCCTTTCCTGCCCAGGAGACCATCCCCCAAACTGAAACAGCGCTTTAGGAGATTTTCCACTAGGCGCTCTGCGCACATTACAGTTTTTAAAATATCCCCCATAAACTATATATTCTCTGGAAGTACACACCTCAAGCTTTTTTAGACGTACCAGGCTTGTTGACATGGGTGCAGTTTTCTGGAAGTAATGAATTTTTTGGTTGCACAGGGTTTCCCTAAAAAAAGAATAAAAAAGCAAAATCAAAGCCACATTTTCCTAAAAAAACAATATGCAAACAAGAAAAAACAAGTTATATCTGAAAAAGCAACATCCCCCGAACAGAACAATATCCAACATGCATAGGTCCTGTCAAGGGAAGAGTTGCTGGAGTGTGCATGCGCATGTGAAGCTGATGGCAGCCTGCTAGTTTGGCTCCGTGCCCGCCAAGTGGAAGGGGTGTTATAGAAGCGAGCGGCGCTCACCACAGCATCCAGGCAGTGAGGTGAAAGTAAGGGGATATCAGAAGAGTCCCTTCTTCATGTTAGTCTATTAGCCCAGAGCAAAAAAGGCAGCTTAATGCTGACAGGAATCCAAGATGGCCACCAGCTAAACTAGAATAAACACAATAAGAGCTCCTGAGACGTGGGAATAAAGTGGGAATAAAGGTGCCCAAGGAGAAATTTTACCTCAGACTATTCACCAGCTTCTCAATCTTAAGGAGATATACAGTGCAGCACGCCTCTGCATAGCTTGGAGTTTAAGATGGCTGCCAGCTAATATTAGAATAAACAGAGAAAGAGCTCCTGAGACTATATTTCTGTGGTAAAGCGGGAATAAAGGAGCCCAAGGAGAAATTTTACCTCAGACTATTCACCAGCTTCTCAGGCCTTAAAAGGGAACACAGTGCAGCACGCATCAGTGCCTTAGCGTAGCCTGGAGTTTAAGATGGCCACCAGCTAAATTAGAATAAACAAAATAAGAGCTACTAAAACTATATTTCTGTGGTAAAGTGGGAATAAAGGGGCCCAGGGAGAAATTTTATCTCAGACTATTCACCAGCTTCTCAATCTTAAGGAGATATACAGTGCAGCACATCTCAGCGCCTTAGCATAGCCTGGAGTTTAAGATAGCTGCCAGCTAAACTAGAATAAACAGAATAAGAGCTCCTGAGACTATATTTCTGTGGTAAAGTGGGAATAAAGGGGCCCAAGGAGAAATCTTACCTCAGACTATTCACCAGCTTCTCAATCTTAAGGAGATATACAGTGCAGCACACCTCAGTGCCTTAGCATAGCATGGAGTTTAAGATGGCTGCCAGCTAAATTGGAATAAACAGAGTAAGAGCTCCTGAGACCATATTTCTGTGGTAAAGTGGGAATAAAGGGGCCCAAGGAGAGATCTTACCTCAGACTATTCACCAGCTTTCCAGGTGTTCTCTGATCTTTCACCTGCAACATTGGCAAGATGGAGGGAGATGAAGCCGCTTCTAAAAATTCTACAGGACAGCAAAGTCACCTATAAATGGGGTTTCCCATTTCATATATCTTTTTCCTATAGGGGCGGTTCCTTTACGGCGGTATCTGTCGAGGAGTTACAAAGGCATCTGGCTTCGTCGGGTCTCCTACAGGACGTGAAGCAGAACAGCTCCATGAAATCTCCCAGAACCAGAGATGACTCTCTCAAGATACAACGGGCAGGGAAAAGACCGAGACGCAGAACACAATCGGTAGAGCGGCGCTCATCTCATATCTCCAGAGTAACTAGTAAATCGTGAGGCGATCCCACGTTGAGGTTCTTGGTTTATCTTGTTACTGTTGCCTGAGGCTGAATCTAAATATATGATTGCTATTTTGTCAGTGGTCCATCTGGAAGAACTGGACTAGCTGTTGGAGAGGGAAGGGAAGGAGATTTTTTTTTCTTCCTTTTCTCTGACCTATTTGATCGGTTGTTGTAGGATATTTTTTTTGGTGAATTGTTGCAAAAAATCAGATGGGTCCTGAGAAGGGGAGCGGCAACGCAATGTTGTGGCTCTCTTTTTCAGGCCTCATATGTGTTTAAGTTAGTTAGCTCACAGTTATAGCATTTAGGTGTCAAGACCCTCTTCTCGGCGGCATTTACATGCTGCACTCATATCTATGTGGGAGACTCTGGCAGATAGACATATATAGTTTTATTTTACTATTTCCTTTTTTATTAGCTTTAAGTTAATCAAACTTGTCCCAGGGACATTGTTCTACCCCCGAGTACCGCAGAGAAGAATCCCACCAGTACTTAGAGTAGAGTCTGAGGGAATTTTTCTCCTAATCTAAAGTTATTTCATTGCATTACTAAATTTTTGGTTTCTTTTCTTCTTCTCCTCTCCTTTCGCTCCATCTCGTTTTCATTCCTTCCTTCCCCTCCTCCTTATTTATTTATTTTCTCTCTCTATTCTTTATTCTTCTCCCCACTTCTTTTTCTCTTTTCTTTTAATATCAAGTTACAAGTTAAATAATGGCTACTGTATTCTCACTCAATGTACAAAGGTTTAATTCACCACAGAAAAGAAGTTTAGCATTCCATAAAATTAGATCATTGCATCCTCATATACTGTGTCTCCAGGAGACACATTTCTCGAACAGATCCAAGCCCAAATTCTTTGACTCCTCATATCCCCAAATTTTCTTGGCATGTGCCGACACCAAACAAAAGGGCATCCTAATAGAGTTTAGAAGGGGCTCCCAATTTCATTGCAAAAAAGAAATTAGTGATCCGGAAGGGAGATTTCTGATTTTAGTTGGTTCCCTGCAGGATGTGGACGTAACAGTAACTGGTTATTACGCTCCAAATGTCAACCAGATTAAGTTTCTTTCTAAGTTTTTTGATGAAGTGGCGGCAGTAGCACAAGGTACGACCATAATCTGTGGGGATTCGAATATGGTTTTAAACCCCCATATAGACAAGCAGTCCCGGTCTGGCTCTCTAGTAACCGCCCATATGACGACATCTGCTAGATCTTTTAGAAAGTTGTTGGATAGATGTTGGCTGGTGGACTGCTGGAGAGAGGCACACCCGGGAACACAAAATTTCACACATTACTCCCATCCGCATGAAGTTTATACGAGAATTGATCATATCTTCTTACCGCAGAGATTTTTAACGCTTATGAGATCAGCTAAAATTATTCCATCTCGTGGTCTGATCATGATGGCTTGCTGCTAAAACTGGGCTCCCTGATCAGCAGACCGTCAGATTATTCCTGGTCTCTTAATGAGTCTCTGTTATCAGATGATGCAATTGTTACCACTCTTAAGGAAGCGTTGCTTGATTACTTTGCAGTGAATGAAACCCTTGAGGGATCGGCAACATTATGTTGGGAGGCCCATAAAGCTACGATTAGAGGGAAGCTGATTCAGGTGGCGGCTAGGAAGAAAAGAGATAGGAACGAGTATATTGACAGGCTAGAAAAAAATATCTTCTGGTTTCGTAGGCAGCTAAGCGGGGTATCACTCCAGAATTGCGGGCCAAACTTCATACAACAAAAAACGAAAAAAACACACAACACAAATACATTTAGAGGGTGATTTACTATGTTCACTACTGTTCGCTACTTGACATAAAAGTATGTTCACCGGACGCACAACGGATGTGTGATGGATGCATGACACACCAGCAAGTAAGCAAAACTTACAGTAGCGAACACAGACTTGCAATGCATTTTGCTGTGTTTGCGCCACAATTATCTGGTGAAAGTCACAGATATTTTACAATGAAAAGTGTTTTGAAGAATGCCAGCTATATGCAGACGAACTGATGTGGCAGAATTATTTCGCTAAAAACCTTAGATCTTGCCAAAAACACACTTTTATAGCATATATTGGCATTGGAGGGGTTGTTCAATATATGTGGGGTATCTTGGGAGTGTCTGGATTGTTTGAAATGCTTTCTCATGCGTTGTTCCTCTGTGCGGCGGCATCCCGAATTGGGATTCCCCGCTGAGTGTATCCCCCCAGGCTGCCCCATACGCTCACCTGCTCTCACTCACAAAAGGGAGTGTACTGATCCCAATTCCGGAAGCCCCGAGGACAGAAACTAGGACAACCAAGGAGTCCTTTAGACTCCAGGGCTTTCGAAGTTCCTCTTTAAGAATAAAAGTTTATTTGAAATGATAAAATTCATGTAAAAACATTGTTATTAGCTGTTTTTTACATACTGGGTAACTTTCTAATGTTCACGCTTGATAAATAAGTTAAAGATGCTAAAAAAACGAAAGTGACAATCTCCCCCTAAATAATGTTGATTGCTATGGGGTACGCCAGAGGTGGCAAATGCAAAAGTGTTGCCCAGCATTCACCGAGCCAAACTGAAGTAGAAGTAAATCCAAGAAACACACCGTGTGGAGCATGCAAAATTTCACTTGATAAACCTGTGGGTGTGCGGTGAATGCGCAACAAATGTTGGTGAATCGTTTCATAAATGACCCCCTTAATATTCTAAATGTAACTACTCTTTCTTCTGTCCCCAGCCGGGTCTCCCTTAGATCTTCATGGCTCTTCCGTGCCACTCCACTGTGTTCTTTAGATGGTAGCAGCGTCAAACCCCCTTCCCTCCTGTGATGTGTAATCAAGTGGGGGAGATTCCAGAAAGGCTCTGCCTGCAGCCCCTGGCCCTGCCGACATACCAGTCCTCAAGCTGACTTAACCTTTATGACATGAATAATACTTTTTATAAAAAATTCTCCTTTTCCACCTGAAATTAAATTAAAGGCGTGATTAAACAGGTGAAATATGTGTGATAATATTTTAAATAGAGATGAGCTAAACAATTTGAACCAGGTTGAACTTTGGGGAACATTAGGTTCGGCCTGGTCCCAAGTTTCCTGCGAGTTAGTTCAAACAAACTCACTGTTTTTATTAGCTACTACACATGTATGTGGGAGCCAGGAAGTGACTGTAGCTAAGTCACAGGAAGAAGAGGAAACAGGAGGTCACAGATTTTTTTAATGCAGCCGGCCAATCCGCTCCTAGCCCCCCACAAGCCACCACCCTTTGAGGGCACACATGCCCTGCCAGTATAAATGTCCTGCCTTCACAAATAAACACCATTGCTGCTTCCTGATTGATTATCGGCTCCTCATAAGGTTCAGACCTAGAGATAGGAAATGCTGTACTTTGCTTTGTACTTTGCTTGTGGACAGAGATAGGTAGTGTAGTGTAGGGGAGAATTCCATTCTTCTTTTTCCACAGGTGGTCTGCCACAGCTTTGCTCTCACTCGCTTCTACCTCTTTGGTGGGCCTCAGTGTTACTGTTGGTTCTTGGGTTGTGCTGAATTTAAAAAAAAATAATTTACTAAACAGAACCCTTTGTGTAACTCCATTTTACTAAAAGGCAGCCAGACCCCCAAACCGTAAGTGGTCTGGCTGGAAGTCTAGTGACAGTGGCAAAACTACCAGTCCCAGGAGGAAATGCAGCAGTAGAAGGACTCCTGCTTTCAGCAGCAACAGGGTGAAGTTCCCTTTAACATCTAGTGGAAATGTGATGACCATCCAACCAACAATCTTAGACCGATTGACACAGACCCCAGACTCCACAGTAGATAGAAGCCAATCAAGAAGCCAGGCATTGGGTGGATCCTCAGACACCACCATTACTTGGGCGTCCACATTCCTCTGGGGTCTCTCAGATCCTGAATGTGCCTTCGCACGTCTCCATCTTTCCTATAGTGATTCAAGTATTACTAATGACATTGATGGCTTATCCTATTACAAAAGCACATAGTGGCATTTAATATGAAGATGAGCATGCCGATATTACATGGAAACCATTAATATGTTTTATCTTCCTGAATCTGAGATTACAAACAGGAAGAACCATTAGAGGCAGAGGACATGGATGATTCATTCTTTTACCTCAAAATAAATTGATTTAGAAAATGGAGGACCCTAGTCCTGCTTCTTGCTAATAGATTGCATTAGCATTACATTTAGATGTGTGCCTCAGATACAAAAATATAAATGGCTCTGGAATAGAAAAGACCTGGAAAGATATAATAAATTCTCCATAATTCTATAACATAGGACTATAGTCACAAACAAATATAACCACCAATCTCCCAACTCTATATTTTATAAGGGCAGCTCTATCAAATCTAGAGAGAAATTAGGGCAGACACACTGTGCTGCTAGTCACAATTCTGGTTTGAAGAATCCCATTATTTACTGGCCAGCTTCCAAAGCTCTGCTTAGATTCTATTCTTTGTCTGTTATCATGCATGTATCAGTCATTGCAAGTAAAAACTGCCCTACCCACAGCAAGATGTTAAAATAATAAAACTGATACACTAATATTTTTTTTAAATAAATGAATGCTTAAACCAGAACAAAACCCAGAAATTTGAATTTTCTGGGTTTTGTTCCATGCCCCCAGGGCATCCTGAACCCACTGTGTGAAACCCCCATGTTCCTCCATGAAAACTCACCTTGCCACACTCTAATGGTGCATGCTTTCAACCAATGAGAGTCACCGGGTCTGACTATATCATGGCAGAGTGACGGCCAACTTGAAAGTATGAATTGGCACTGTCTGCATTTTAAGCACCCCTCATTTTTGAGGGGGGCTACACTAGCAGTGCAGAGAGCAGCAGCTTTCTCACTACTTGCGAAAGGAAAGAGGGGATCAATCCCCCCTCCTCACCAGATACAAATATCAAAATGATTGTTTAATGCCAGCAGATCCCTCCTCCCAGATTTCAAGCAGTCCCCCTTATCCCAGTATAAGATTCAAAATGTCAGTGGATCATGTCAAATCAGATGTTTAATAGGCAAAGTGTTAGTGTATCCCTTCCAGGCCCCACCATTAAAGCCAATCTTGTAGGCAAAGGAATGCTATATACAGGATGGTCAGGATGATCCTTATATACTGATCCTGTCTCTTTTTTGAGCCTTACATACTCTGTTACTATTAGAGATGAGCGAATTTCTTCAATAGGGCCATTTGCAGAACTTCCCCAAGAAATTAGTTTTGCCCCAAATCGCATTTTAAGGAATCGCTCTAAAAAAGTAAACAACAGAACTCACCTCTTTACAGCAATAGGCGACCTCCATCGTTGGTCGCCATCAGTGACATCAGAGGTCTTCTGATGTTACTGTGAGTGATGGGGTTGTGATGGACTTTCCCTGCAGATCACTCCAGGTGATATTAAGAGACCATCCTTGCAGCAGGGCAAGCTGGTAGCACATAGGATTTGTGTCCTCAACCTTGCTGTAGAGCAGGGATCTGCGTGGGACACCCACATTCAGAGGACAGTAAGGACCCAGGTCTCGTGGAAATATCCAACCGGCACGAATCCAAATCAATTTTTTCCTGAAATTTGGTGTTAATTTTGATTCATCTGAATCTGTTTGCTCATCTTTAGTTACTATGATCCCTCACAGTCCTTACCATTTAACTTTGGTGCAGTCAGCATGCGCCTTCTTACACGTGTGAGGGTGCAATGGCGGTTGCTATTAAGTGTGCCACATCTGGCCCAGGAGTCAGCTGCCAACACTCAATAAATGAACTGGAGAGATTTAGCTGGTAAGACCATGATGGACCCATTCTGCAGGGATCAGGTAAGTATTGACTTTATTTTTGCCAACAAGGTTATATTTTATGCAGTGTCAGCAGATGCCTCCAAACCTCAAAGACAATTATACAGTGTGAGCAGATTCCCCCAAAACTTTTAATTCATAGGCAGCATAACAGTAGACCTCCTCAGAGCCCAAAAATGTTAGGCATAAATGCCTCCCAGATGCCACATACTACTAGCAAGGGGCAGGCAGAGGCCCATGACCAGATGCAACCTATAAAAGGCTTACCCCTATGAGAGGATTTACCCCCTTTAAGACCTAATCTACAGACTCCCTTAGAAACTGAAAAGAACTCTTATGGCCCAACCACTAAGGTTCTGACCCCCCACCTCCCAAAGTAAAAAGGATTAGTGCCCAGTGAAAACCCCCTTTTGCGTCCACAGTAGTTGGTTTCTCCACTTGGAACAACATGAGGTGAGACTTCAGTTCCATCCTATAGAAGCGCCTTATCATTAAGTGTTGTCCCCAGCAAAGGGGAGAAAGGGGCAGCTACAGCATCCCAAAGGCATTGCAGAATAGATGGCCTAGCAGCCAGGACTGTTGAGTCGGTAAGCCAAAGTCCTGACTCATGCATTTTGTAAGGGTCAGACTTCGACTCCAAACAATAATTATACTACATTTACTGTAGTAAAATGGTAACATCTGACTTTTTATCATCATTATAAACGTAATCAGGCTACTTAGATAAAACATGAAGTAATATCTGATTAAAAACTATTTCTGAACAAATAACTTAAAGCTCATGTCCAGGTAATAACATAAAAGGGCTGATTTAGCACCGTGAGCATTTTTTCTTTCATGTTTTTTGATTAGGAAACAAAATGTATAATGGTTTTTTCTAACAAGAAAACATGACATTCAGTGTTTAAACAGCCCTAAAGTCTATACTCTCCTTTTGCCCCTCCCCCATGGCTTCTATGTGCAGTGCTGCCATCTTTATACTTTGTACAACAAAACCCACCACCAGGCGGCCTGGAATCTAAAATAATTCAGGGCCGGCCACTGGCTTTCCCCCAGAGCATCCTGAATGGGAAGGATGCGCTGCCGCATCCCCAGTGATGTGTGCATGCTCCAGCCTATCCAAATGAAAGGAGAGTGCACGAGGTGGCAGCATGTGCTCCCTATTCATTTCAATCAGAGTCCTTTGCCAAAAGGAAGTACATACTGTAAAGGGCTCTGATTGGCTGAGAACCCACTCATGTGCCATTGGAGCGGGAAAAAGTTTTAGTGGGTTTCCTGGGGGGTTTCAGACAGCACCGGGGTCATGGAACAAAACCTGGGAAGGTCAAATTCTCTGGTTTTGTTCCGCTCTAAATTCTCCATCATCTTGAGACATGGTGGATTCCATAAATATGACTTTCCCAAGTTACCCTTCATCCCGGTGACATCCACCCACTACAGGAAATGAACATTGCAGATTAAAAAGACCCACCACCCATCCCTGGGCCCCAGGATTGTTTGTGTTTCTACAGGAAGCAGACCATGCCGTTCTGGGTGCTGAACCATGGATGGTTCACAGAAGTCACTCTAGGTTTTATCAACAAATTGGTCGATGACACTGTCCACAAGTACACCATCACTGTTTTCCCCAACCAGAAGCCATGGGTGGACAGATCTATTAGAGAGCTTGTACAACTGCATACAATCAAGGTCTCCCCACAGGTGATATGACTGAGTACAAGGCTGCATTGTATAAAGTACAGAAGGAAATTAAGGAAAGCAAAGCAAAAGTATGGAAGGAACTTAAACAACAGCTTCTACAGGAAGATACCAAGGGCTTCTGGCAGAGCCTGCATAATATCACAGATTTGGGAGCACCAGCACCAAGGCTGGCAAGTGAGGAGACATCCCTGGCAAATAGTCTGAACACCTTCTATTCCTGCTTCGACCCTACAGCAAGCAGCAACAGCGGTACATACAGAATAAACAGCAACAACTGTCTAATTATGAAACAGCTTAGCCTTGTATAGAAATGCATGTACACAGTTTCTGAAATCAGACAAACACTAATTTTACAAAAAAAGGTCGGTCTGCTCTGATTGCTGGTGCCTGCAAACCCCCTAAATCTTACCTGTCACCTCGCTCCCTCAGTGAAATGCTGCTGGCGTATCCCGTTCTCTGACATTCGCTTTGCTGGTTATCGTCCGAGATAGGGAAATGTATCTTTTTTGAAAGGGGATCTTGGGCCACCTGATTCCCTCTACCAGGCACATCCCGGATCGGGAAGCCGTTTAGACGAGAGTTGCGCCTACATGATGGGCTCAAGGAAAGGTAAGGACAGCAGGCTAATTCCGGGAATTCACACAGCAGGGCATCCCAAACCAGAGTGCCCTGGGGGGGTCAGACCAAAACACAGGATACTGAAAATCCAGGGCATGGTCAACTTTAAAGAACAGCAACCACTGGCCTAGAGTCTATAAGACTGTAGTGTCGGTGTGGTCTTCCTTTTTTGTGTGCCGCCACGGCCACCTGGTATTCTTGTGGAAGGTAAGATTTATGTTGGGAAGGTACAGAGGGATAGAATGCGTAGGATGTAGGAAGCATAGGTACAACAAGTAAGATGCAGGCAGGATGGGGTTAACTTGGTCCACCGGGGTCTTCTCTTCTGGTTCTGGGATGGGAAGAGGGATGCAGGTGCCAGTTATGGGAAAGAAAAGGGTCTCACTGGGAAACTGCATCTACTACCCCTCCCAAGGACAACCACAAAAAGGCTGTACATTTAAATGTCTACTTACCATGTGGGTGTGGGGAGGTTCGCATGGGTCCCCATGGGAAAGCCCCAACCACAGGTGGTTCTGGCAGGAACACTAATCTGGATCTTCCATTGGTGCCATTCCTTGGCGCCTGGAAGAGCTGTAAGTAGAATGGAAAAGGTTAGTAAAATAGGGAGCACAGTGGGTTCCCTAGGCATAGAGAAGGGGTATCGAGAGTATAGCTTACCTTCACGGGACGGGTGTCCTCTGGCCTTTTTCCAGCAGCACTGGTCCCGGGCCAGTCAGAGGGAGGCAGTTGGTTGCCCCAATGTGCTGCAGGAATGCCACGGGGAACCCCTGATTAACTGAAACCTGGTAGCCCTAGATTCTACTCCTACCAGGAGAAGAAACCACAAGCTTGGCAGACATTTTATTCAGTTCAAGTATAAAGGTGGCCTTTCCTCTCATTAGCCAATGTGTTTATTTGGATCTTTGATCATTTTGCAATAGGGCTCTCATCCAATAAAACCCGCCTGTTGCAAATATGTAATTTGGCAGGCGGCTCTGAGTGTTTACAATAGGAAGTGAGTGAGAGCTCACTTATGTGCTGTTGGAGCCTGGACAGGTGAATTTTTTGGGGGGCTTCCTGGCGGCTTAACACAGTGGAGCGTCCTGAATAAGGGACACAGAGCAAAATCCAAGAGTCAAATTCCTGTTTTTTGTTTTGCTTTAAGAGAGTTAGAGACGTGACTTTACTTGTGGAAGTTACAACCCTAATTTGTGAATGTGCTACCTTTTCTAAGTCAATAAAGTGAAACAACCCTGTTTATGCTGCAACTGGGATGTGTGTGGATTTATCAGCCGACCGTGACATATGTTGGATTAAAACTGAATGATGGTGTTTGCTATCGCTGTCTAACAGCAGATATCACAGTTACATTCTCACCTAGCCAGACATCCAAAGTCGCATGTGCAGGCTCAGAAATGTTAAGCTGGAGGAGCAGCGCACTCACCATCCAGCTTGCCACTCTGAGCAGCATAGAAACAAATAACAGCGCGGGCTAGCAACCAGAGCACTTGCGGTGGGAGTCGCCGCAAAGGTGCATTTACAGTCAATCTACAGGATTTCACAAAATGCTTTGGGCGCCCTGGGTAGGGGGAACAAGACCCAGGACAGTAAAAATTCCTGATTTTGTTCCTCAGAACAAAAGCCACAAGTGGCCGATCTAATAGATTTCAGGACGGGCTGCTAGTTTTCCACTGGGGCATCCCAAATCGTTATGCCCCGCTGTGTGTAAATCCCCAGGGCGCCAGTAACAACTAACCTTTCCACCGGTCCAACAACGCATGCACAGGCTCTCATTCAATCAGAGCTCTGATGGTTTACAAAGCGCGCGCTGCCACACTCGCGCCATAGCAATTCAGATAGGATGAGAGCCTGTGCATGTCCCATTGGAACGAGAAGGGGTAAGTTTTATTTTGCTTTAAAAATGACAGTACAGTCTAAAGGCTTGTGGTTAATGGGTGCAGCCATAATGGGATTACCGTTTCTATTGAGATGTATGAGGCAAAGCATTCCCCCTCCTTCTCTCAATAGAGGCTGCTCCAATGAACGACAAGAGTTTTTTTAGACTGGACTGTCCCTTTCTTTCAGTCTGGGCAATCCACAAGAAGAGCAACAAATCCCAAGATTCTCACTATCCTGGGTTTTGTTCTCTTGGTGTGAACATCCCGATTGGGGATGCGCTGCGGTGTGAATATCCCAGATCGCCCCAAAACACATGTTTTACTCGTGTGAAAGCGCAGGTCAGACAAGTAGCGGCTTACTGTCAATTAAAGCTGAATGGTGCTCACTCATCTCTAGCTGTGGGCGTTTCCACGCCAGTCATTCAGAAAAGCTTTGCCATGGTATGCCCCCAGATAAAGGTATGGCGGGGTTACAACCACAGCTTGGAAATGCAGCGTGGGATCCCCAGTGAGGTGTGTGTTGCAGGCCATCCACGGGGTTTCACACAGTGGGGCATCCAAATGTGAGTCACCTCTAAGACTCCAGAGAGATGGTTGCTCCTCTTTAAAGAGCAACTTTAGAGGCACTGTAGTCTTTTAGAAAACCACCTGAGCACCACTCCTTGGGGCAGCTCACATGTCTGAATGCAGGTAACAGACATGAGACACTAAATCAAAAAGTATCAAAGATTCATCCAGTGCATCCAAACTGTCTCTCATGTAAATTAGGTTATCCCACATAAACTTGATTTGTGGAAAAATCTGCGCTCTCTGAAAAATATCCTGCAATGATATTTGTTGATTCTTCTCACTGTATGTTAACATCGCATTCGGGAGAATAAAAACAGACTCACCACCGCGACCCCGTGTAGCAGGCCAAATTAACCCTGATTAAATCCTGGTATAGTTTGGCTTAGACCAGAGTATACCCCGGGGGTATAAATTAGCCTACGCCAAACTATACCCCAGAGTAAAAATTAGCCTAGGCCAAACTATACTCCTCCAGGCCAAACTATACTTTGGAGTAAAATTGGAGTAAATAGTCAAACTATACCCCAAAGTATAAATTGGCCTAGGCCAAACTATACCTAGGGGTGAAAAATAGCCTAGGCCAAACTATACCCCTCCAGGACTAAATATACCCACCTAATTTTAGACCCGTGTATAGTCTGGCCCAGGCCACATTATACCCTGAGGATAAACTCAATGCATGGTGGTGTAAAATAGCCTAGGCCAGACTTCATCTCTCCAGGACATAATGTTATCACTTCACTGGTTTCTCATCCAGGTGACTAAAAAGGTAAAATATATTAATTTTAGATGCTGAGGAATAGTTTAAGGGTTTGGTCTTTTTATTAAATGATGCTGAAGGTCAGGTTTAACAAAGAAAGCTTAATCAATGGAGTTATAAACACTATAAAAGTGTTAACAACAGATGCGCTAATTTAAACGTGAATTAGTTTATCGGTGTATGTGAAGAATAAAGGGAGTAATCCGCAATAAGAGTTCACGATGGTATCCTTATTAGCCTTTAGTTCCCCTGCCTAAGCGTGAATGGAGAGGCGGAGGAGGACAATGGCTGGGACGAGGAAGATAAAAGGTTACAGGCTGCTGATTGGCAGCCTAAACATCGAAGCATAGGTGGTGAGTGGCAGGGCAGGTGTGAGCGAGTCACCGACCTGACAGGAGGGAGGAATGCTGAGCGAGAAGCAGAGAGCTGAAGGGGCCGCACGGTGTTACAAAGCTCAGGTGGTTCCTGGCTTTACATTGACCCAGTCCACGGTGGTGAATGTTTGTATTTATTCTCCTGAATGCAATGTTAACACACCTAGGCCTCGATTCCCAAAGAGTTGAAAAAAAAAACTCTCATGGTAGTAAAAAATTCAATTCATGGCCTTGATTCACTAAGAGTTGAAAAAAAAAAAATTCATGGTAGTAAAAGATTTAATTCATGAGAAAAAAGCCTGAGAATTTCACTGTTAGTGAATCACAAGATAGGAAAACAATGAAAGTCAATGGCACTTTTTTACTCCTGGACAAAGTATTGAACTTTTTTACCTCTAGTAAAAAGTGCCATTGACTTTCATTGTCTTCCTATCTGGTGATTCAATAACAGTGAAATTCTCAGGCTTTTTACTCATGAATTGATTTTTTACTACCATGAGAGATCCAAGGCCTAAGTGAGAAGAATTAACAAATATCATTGGAGGATAGTTTCAGACCCCTGGGGGCATCCTGATTTTAGGTCCCCCCAAACACCTTTTTCCAGGCAACCCCACTGCGTTCAAGGCAAATTCGCAGTTGAGGCGCGCTCCTGTGCCTAGCCATTTAGGAAGGTCAGGCACAGGAGCTACCAGATAAGGCAGGCATGGGTCCCCCTGCAGACTGCATGGAAACCGGGGATACTGCCACTCCTCACTTCATATGCTAATGCTTTAATATGCACAGCAGGTTTTTATGGTGATTGTACTAATTAGGGCATCCCAAAAATGTTGCAAACCCACAAAATAGCTATTTTAGTGCCAGGTTGCGGTCAGGCCACTGGACTTTCTCCAGTGCATCCCGAATCGAGATGCCCCGCTGCGTAACCCCCCCCCCCCCAGAAGCCAGAGGGGGGTTTCACACATCAGGTTTCCCCAGGGACAAGAAGCAAAACACAAGATAGTGAAAATCCCAGGTTTAGATTCACTTTGATGTGGAACAAAACTGGGATTTTTACTACCAAAGTTTTTTTCCTTGCCCTCAGAGAATCCCAATATTGGAATGCCCTGCTATATGAAACTCACCAGGTTACCCAGAAAACTCAACTTTTGCTGGTTTACAGAGCATGCAGGGCCTCTTGTCCAAACAGAGCTGTTTGCTATGCATGTGTAATGTTCAGCAAACGTTTTTATTTTTGCTCCATAAAAATGGCTGGCACAGGAGCTTGTGCACAACCGAAACATGTGGGGACATGTGCCCTTAAATCACTTCAAAGTGATAGTAACATCATGTCCTCAGATTGTTATAGGGAGGAGATAATGAGGCAACTGAGTAACACCAGGTTTTATCGTAATTTGCCCTCTGACCCTACATCAGTTTTCCAGAGGAAATTACAGGGATTACTTTGGGCGGGCTTTGAACGCAGGGTGATTACCAAAAAAGAATTTGATTTCTTGATGGTTGAAACTCCCATTACACCGACAATGTACATATTACCAAAGGTAAATAAGTCTAAAGAGACATCACCGAGTAGACCGATTATTTAGGGTAGAGGCAGTCTACCAGAAAAATGCAGCAGTTTCATTGATTTTTTTCTGCAGAAACATGTTACTGCTTTAGATTCATATGTACGGAAATCCAGTGACTTATTAATTAAGACACACGATCTGCAACACACTTCTAGTGACATGTGACGTTAAGTCACTTTATACTAATATTGAACACAGACATGCATTATTGGCTGCCAAATACTTTCTGAACATGGTGGCACCAGTTTTTTGATTGCTTTATTGAAATTTGTTTAGGAACACTATTTTTTTTTGACAGCGGGGGTTGCCATGGGTGCAGACTGTGCCCCCTCAGTTGCCAAGCTTTTTTTAGGTTGGTGGTAAAAGGAGTTAATCTTTGGCACCACCATGGAGCGATACCACCCCCATATTGTGGGGTGGTATCGCTTCATAGATGATCTTCATAGATGATTTTCTGGGACGGCACCCTAGAACTATGCAGAGAGTTCATTGAAACCTTGAACAATAATGACCTCTTTGACATCACATTATTCCCATAGAGAAGTAGAATATCTTAAGATATGCTTGACTGAGGAGTGAGAACTGAACATGTCCCTCTTTCGAAAAAATACAGCCATGAACAGTTTACTGCATTTTCAGAGTGCTCATCCGAATAAACTTAAACAGTCCATACCAATTGGACAATTCCTAAGAATTAGGAGGAATTGTTCCCAGTTTGAACATGAGGCTGTCACATTGGGCGAGAGGTTCAGAAAGAGGGGCTATCCAGCTTGGACTGTCAAGAGGGCCTATTTGAGGGCGTCCCGGATGGATAGGACAACTTTGTTGGCCCCAAAAAAACGTAATGTAACCCAAGATCAAGTGAGATTTATTACTACATTTAACTCACAGTGAGATGACAGCTGGATGATTTTGAAGGAACATTGGTCTGTCTTAGGGACAGACCCAGATATACGGACATATGTAGGTAGAACCCCATGAGTTACAGCCAAAAGGGTCAGAAATGTAAATGATATGCTATGCAGGAGTCTTTACAAACACCGACAAATAGCCTGGGCAAAGGACAGAGGATGGTTGGTAGTTTTCCGTGTGGTACCTGTAATATTTGTCAACATATGATTCCTTCTCAGTCCTTTGGTGGACAGCTGAGGAGGGATGAATTTAGGATAATGGACTACATGAACTGCCTGACCAGAAATGTGGTCTATCTGATTGAGTGTGATTGCCCAAAAATCTATATTGGTGAAACAACACAACCTTTAAAAAAAATGTACTCAGAGACATCTATTGTCCATTTGGTTGGGACCAAGGAATCGGAGTGAAGGTAAGATATTGACTGCCCTTGTAACACACTGGGTTGACATACACGCTGTTAATATTAGAGGCATTCGTGTTTGTGCCATAGAAAGAGCCACGTTGTCCATTAAGGGTGGCGATGTTAAAAAGAGGTTGAGACAATTGGAAAGTACTGGATTTATCGTCTAAACACATGCACACCCTATGGACTAAATGAGGAATTCTCACTTACTTCCTTTTTGTGCTAGTTCATTTTAGAGGGGGAGGGGTGGATGGGATAGGAAACGGCTTCCCCTTCGGCAGTTATGTGGACAGTCACAGGCATAATGGATATAGTTGGTATGTATTTAGGTGCTCGGTATAACATTATAAGCTCCTCCTTTTTTTTTTTTTAGCTTAAACCGGACCTTCACCATGATTTATTGAAAAGCCCAAACCCTTAAAAAACGATTCCCCAGTATATAAAATGAATCTATTTTAAGTTTTTTGTCACTTATTCTTCTTTCCCCCACTGGGCTGCAACTCTGTTCGAGGCTTTAGGATACGGGCGCCGCCATCTTGATTCAGAAGCATCACACTTACTGAGGAGAGGAAAGCGGGATAAAGTACAGGGGGTGGGGTTATAGCAGTGCTTTGCTCAGACAGAGCAGAGCTGGGGTCAGGAAAAGGTCAGCAATCCCAGAATGCAGAGCAGCACAGTCAGAAGGCACTTCCTGTTTGCAGGCTGCCTGATGTCCCATGAGCCGCCATTTTGGATGTTTAACCCTTTCGCTGCCAGCCTACCTGGAGTTTTTGTCACACTCTGTTGCCAGACCATTTTGCAATATTTTGCGCTCCCCATGTTCAAATGTGATTTTTGAAGGGATTTCCAGGGATTTCCCAGGAAAATGATATATTGTTTTTTTCAGCAGAGTCTGGGCTTTAACATGAAATGTCTTGTTTGTAATTTTTTAGGTGTATTCTCAATATTTTTGGGTGAAATATGTGAAAAAAAATTAAAAACAATTTTTTTTACAATTTGTAGTTTTTTTTGTAATAAAAAATGTAAGTTTGTCAATGAAATCTTATTGCGTGTGAAATCCCAATTTCTCCCAGTTACAGCGATACCACATATGTATTGGTAGACACCCTTTCCTGCCCAGGAGACTCCCCCAAACTGAAATAGCGCTTTAGGGGATTTTCAGATAAAATACAACATGCTATGCAATATGCACACCTTGCAGTTTTTCCAGAAAAACAACCCTTTACATTTGAAATACCCCCAACAAACTATATATTCTCTGGAAGTACACACCTCAAGCTTTCTAGGGGTACCAGACTTGTTGATGTGCCCATAGTTTTCTGGAAGTAATCCCTCAATGTATTCTTTGGTTGCAAAGAGTTTCCCTAAAAAAAGGATAAAAAAGCAGAATCAAAGCCACATTTTCCTAAAAAAACTATATACAAACAAGAAAAAACAAATTTAATCTGAAAAAGGAAGGTCCCCCGAACAGAACGATACCCAACATGCATAGGTTCTGTCAAGGGAAGAGTTGCCAAACACCCCCATAAACCATATATTCCCTGAAAGTACACATGTTACGCTTTCTAAGCGTACCCAACTTGTTGTAGTGGGCTCATCTTTCTGGAATTAATCCCTCAAAGAATTTTTTGGTTCCGCAGGGTTTCCCTAAAAAATGTATAAAAAAGCTGAATAAAAAACACCTTTTCCTAAAATATAAATATGCAAACCAGAAAAAACAAGCTAAGTCTGAAAGCGCAAGTTCCCCCGAACAGAACAATACCCAACATGCATAGGTACTTTTAACCCTTTTAATTGCCAGCCTACTTGAGATTTTGTCACCCTCTGTTGACAGGTCATTTTGGGCCATGTTTTGCGTCATTTTTGCTGGAATTTTCAGGAAAATTATATATATATATATATATATATATATATTTGCAGCAGAGTTTAGGCTTTAACATGAAATGTCTTGTTTGTAAATTTTATTTTGTTTTTTACAATATTATTAAATAAAAAAAAAATAAATAAATAATTTTTTTTTAGAAAATTGACTCCTTTATTTTAAATAAAAAATGTATTTTATTAAGGAAAACCATATTGCATGTGAAAGCCCCATTTCTACCGATTAGAACGGTACCACATATTTATCGGTAGCCCCCCGTTCCTGCCCAGGAGACCCCACAAACTGAAACAAGTACTTTATAACATTTACAAATAAAATACAACTACCATCCACACTACAATGGGTTAAATCAAGAAAAAAAATGACATAGGGCCCCCCTTCCCTTAAAAATCCCCAAAAAATTGACATGGGGTCCCCCTTACCCAAAGTAACCAGCCCGGGACAAGCTATGCAGGGCTTGTAGGAACAGGGAGCAGGGGCCAGCTTTTGTGGCCCCTGGCCCTGCAGGCTACAAGCCCGCATAGCCCGTGGGCCCGGGCTCTTCTGCCCCCCCCTGGGCTTTGGGGAGGCAGGTAATGCGGGTTCCGGGGGTTAATGGCAAGTCACCCGCTAGTCACAGGTGACTTGCCACCTCCCCCAGCCTTGTGAACTGGTATAGGGGTCATGGACCCCTTACCAGTTCACAAGGGGTTAAATGTAAAAAAAAACCACAGACACACACAAAGAGAAAAAATTATTTTATTAATTTTTTTTTTTTTTAATACTTACCTCCCATCCATCCTGGAGCACTGTGTCCCTCGGCGATCACTGGCTTCTGCTCACCTGCTGGAAGCCTTTTATAGCTGCTGGATGACAGAACACAAAGGGTTAATTAAAAAAAAATGACATAGGGTCCCCCCTCCCGGGGGGGGGGGGGGGGGCATTTTCTGGGGGGATTTTTAAGGGTTAAACATTAAAAAATCCAAAAAAAAAATTTACATGGGGTCCCCCTTACCCGAAGTAACCAGCCCGGGACCAGCTATGGGGACTTGTAGGAACTGAGTGGGGGGGGCAGCTTTTGTGGCCCCCCCACTCTGCAGTCTACAAGCCCACATAGCCTATGTGGGCCCGGGCTCTTCTGCCCCCCCCCCCGGGCTTTGGGGAGGCAGGTAATGGGGGTGCCGGGGGTTAATGGCAAGTCACCCGCTGCGGCAAGCGGCCGCCCATATTGACCTTTATAGGAAGAATGTGAGTTTTGTGGTGCCCTGGGGTGGGGGAGGGGGCAGTTTTGGTTCACACAGGGGGGAAGGCTGGCCCCATTGGGTTTTGCTCCTCTTATGGCTAAATTTTGGCTAAAGGTACAGAACATAACTCTATCAGAATAGATGAACATTTATATGCTAGATTCCTTCCCGGAGCTGAAGGTCTTTTGACAGTGCCTGCACACATAGGTTAGTTCGGGGTTACAGAAGGGCCCGGGACGCTGGCTCTGGTCATTTTGCATGTTTCCAGGGACTATACTGAAATTATATTATATTGCTATATTGCTTGCACCTTCCTGCTGCATGCTGAAACTGCAAACAGATTGAAATGTCTCCGCGTTTCCTTCCGTCGGATTCTATTCATTTTTCCAAGGCGGGATGAAGGTTTTGGAGAACACATCCTGGTTGCTATTGGTCACAGGCTTGTTGGCCCCGACTTTGCTTACATCATCAATGACCGTTTTGATCTGCAAGATGCTGGCCCCCGTCAGGATCTGCAGAACCTCCGATTGAATGGCATGCATTGCCATTTTAGTTCATAAAAGCCACACAAACTCAAACAATTTTAAACAAAAATATGTATACCATTATTATGTACAGAGTATTAAAAACATTTAAAAACACAAACCAGAGGCAGCAAACCCTGGGCAACAGTACAGGCTTGCAATGCCAATATACACATATATACAAAAGCACAGATCTTCAGATATAAGATGATCTAATATATCATGACTTCTCTAAGGGCAATGGAGACTAATAATAATAATGAAAAGATAGAACAACACTCTTTATAATGATCTTTGTATTATTAGTCCAAACATTCCTCTATATCCCAGCAGATAAGCATTATGATACTAAAGGTTCAATCCATATCTGAGAGATTAGATCAAACGTCTCGCCCAAGGCCCATTCTTTCTCTGTTCCCACGCAAGTTCCAAAGATGCACGCTCCCTCACGGGCCACAGCTACTCTGTTCATCGGGGTGCCTTAAGAATCATAGCTCAGCAGATGAACAATGGGCCCCCACTCTCATAAAAAGCGTTTGTACACTGCCACGGTGTATAGCAGCCCCATCTGTAATGATTGGGCTGTATTAAAAGTGAAAATCTCACCTCGAAATTTTGCAAGATTGCGGCCACCATGTTTAGTCCAAATATTATTTTTTGCAGTGCAGTAAATGCGAAAGTGACAATATAGTCACAATACATAGCCGCTATTATAAGCAAAGATTATCAGCCCATCCATTTCCAGCCCTAGGGAAAAAGTTTTTTTTTGTGTGTTTTTGTTTCTTCTCATCCAAGAAAGGGATCCAAATCAAGGCATGTATTGGTGCATCAGCGATCTGTGATGTGCTAGTGCTTTAGGTGAATGCTTTTGAAGATGCTGTAGTAGATACACAGCAGACCATCGCAAGTTGCCAGCAAACATATAAAGGTACACATGCACCCTAACAGGATTTTGAGTGTAGTATCTAGTTTGTGATAAACTTCAATTTTAGCTATGAAAAACCAGGTCTAAACCAAACACAGAGACATATGGCAAAGTAGTTAAAATGGGCCACACAACATTATTGTGATGAATAATGTCAAGTGGCGGTCAATGTGGGAGTCAGTGGATCCTTGAAATACCTTTAGGTCACACACTGTCGTAGTCTTACAAAAGAATTTATTCTAATAAAATGATCTAAGCTGTACAAACATTCATACATAATTCATAGTGCAATAATACAATACATTTGTTTTTGTCTCTATCAGATAATGGGAGCCTCCTCGGCTTAGTGTCCTTAGATGAGTTTATACTTTGGGGTGGGCTTAAGTACTTGCCCTCCCGCTTGATGGTCTGTTTGCTGGTAGTCCCTTCAATTTGTAGCAAATTGGGGTTCAGTTCTTTTTCCACAGTTTGTAGCAAGTCATTACCCTTCAATGGTTTTTAGCAAGAATAGGTACTCCGTCACATACGCGTTTCGCCAAAGCTTCCTCAGTGTGAGGGTCCGTTATTTCTATTAACAGTGTATTTATGGGGAAGGTAAGTAATAGATTTGATAATTAAAAAGCGTGGTATAATCAAATTGGTAGGTTACTTACATGGTTCCTTGCGAGCGTCTGAAGTGTAACTTCTGTGGTTCTGTCCAGCTAGTATTTAGGTATATAGTTATAATTGTATCTTGTTGTTCCTCTAGATGTGCCGTATAAGAGGATGGGGGGAGGGGTTAATGGTAGTGGTGGTGTGTCAAATTGATTCACTAGTTTAATAATAGCCAAATTGTGCTCACCTTATCACTTTTTAGGGGTCTGTCCAGTGATCGGCACCCTCTATGTCCATGGAGGGGAGAGGGTGCTGCTTCAGTTTAAGCTGCGCTTTATATGTGAAGATTCAGCTGATGATGTGACGCGCCTCCATGGGGCGCTGTGTTTTGTGATGACGTCTCAAGATGGTGGCGTGGGGCGCGTTCCCTGGTGCGGCGCTCTGCAGCACAAACAAGGCCGCCAAGTGCAGGGTGGGCGTGTTTTCACTCGTGCCTGCTCCCTGCCTGGCCCCTGATAGGTCGAGCGGATAAGGGGCGGAAGTGCATGAGACCGTGCTTCACGTTGGGGCGGCCCCGCCCGATCATTGGACGGGGCATCCGTCAGTTATGACGCTTGCCTGCATGGGTGTCGTTATTTATGATGACAGCCATGTTTTTGGTTATATACAGGTTCCCTGTATTGAAATCGTTGTTGCGCAGCAGCGCCTCCATGTTTATGGTTAGTGTGAGGTTGCATGCAGAGTCAGTGCTCTGTCGGTGTTTGGCGTAGGGGTGTAGTATATTCAAATTAGCGTGGAATGGGAAGTCACCACACTTACCTTCCCTTCAGACGTTGGGGGTGCCTCATTTGGCCATCGCTGTTCCTATACAGTGTGTAATATACATATATAAGTTATTATACATTGTTGCCAAAACATGCAATTCATGCTATTCATTACACATATTATAAATCGTTGCTTAAGTATAAAAAAATCAATTACTCATCGTAGTGTTTCCATGTTTGCATATGAACACTCTGGGATTGGTCACTATGTATATATATATATATATATTGTGGTAAAGTGTGTGGAGAAGTCCTGGATGGAGTATATTTTTCCCCTACAGTGCTGTAGAGAGCACGATCCATGCCAGGATTTCAGAACCCTAGTCACATTCCCCACTCCTAGGTTTCTTCTGATCTCAGGCCTTGCACACCTGGTTAGATTGATTTCAGGAAGGAGCCTGATGACCAGCCTGATGGAGGGAGCTCAGGCTGAACTGCATGTTGTGTGAATAACAATACTGGACTATTAAGCCGGAGGACTTGGCTTCTGCGCCCCACTCTTGGACCATTGCGGGTGAGGAGCGGTGGGCTGGTTTGCCCCGCAATCTGGATTGGACTTTCCTTTGACCCACAGCTTGCTGGAATCCCCAGCCCTGGATTTACCTTTATTTGGTGATGTAACCATTTGTTTTGATTTTCTGCATTGACGCTGCAACCTATGAATGGAGAAGTATTATTTCATTTGAATACTTTCATTTTCTGCAATAAACCTGTTTTGCCGAGAGAGAACTGTTGTCTGTGTCACTTCCATTCGCCCCCAATATCCCACAATATATTTATAAAATATTCCTTTTGTCTGAGTCGTTGTGGGACTGGGGTTGACTAGTAACTGTAGTTGGAGGTTGTAGTTAATGAAAAAAGGGATTAATGATAATAATGATATTTATAATGATAATAATAATTTAAAAAGTTTCATTAAGGCCAGGTGTTCGTGTTGCTTTGAGTTTGTTGATCCACCTTGTTTCCCACTGTAAGGTTTGTTTTTGGATGTCGCCTCCTCTTTGATTAACGTATAGTCTGTCAAGTGCTTGAAAGATTACCCCTTTGGGATTGGAAGCATGTTTGTTAAGCATGTTTGTTAAAAAAATGTCGTCCTACTGGTGTGGTGACATTTTTATTCTTAATGTCCCTTATGTAGATCCTGATTTTGAATTTACGGTTAGTTTTTCCAATGTAGAAACGTTCACATGGACAGGTAAGTAAATAGATAATGTGGGGGGAGTTACAGTTAACAAAGTGTTTGGTGCTATGTGGTTGGTTGTTTGATAGAATGAAAGTGTTACCTTGTTTTATATACTTGCATGTATTGCAGCCCCCACAGTTGTATAGGCCCTGAATCTTACAGCATTTTTGTGTGGTTTGGTCAGTGTAGTGACTTCTTACTAGTGAGTCTTTAATTGATTTTGGTTTTCTAAAAACCAGTTGTGGTCTCTCCGAAACAATATCTGTGAGGTCAGGGTCATGAGTCAAGATGTGCCAGTGTTTTTAAAAAAAACTCTGATTGTTGTATGTTGTTTCGTGTATGTTAGTATGAAATTAAGTCTCTGTCTCTCTTTTTCTTTGTGGGAACAGTGGGGTCTGTCTACTTCTTCCCTATGTTTTTTTGTAAGCACGTTTAAGTGTTCTTTTACTATAGACTCTTTGTAATAGTCTGCCCCTAATTGCATCCGCTGCCACCTGGAAGTCTTTGTTTGTTGAGCAATTGCGTCTGGCAGTAAGTATTTTCCATATGGTATACTTTGTTTTAGTGGTGTTGGGTGTGAACTCACACAAAAGTACTATTATTTTACAAATTCCCTTTCTAGGCCACAACATATGTAACATGCTAGGCATGGATCAATCAAATTACTAGGATGTAATGGAAGATGTGGACTATGGTAGTGGGTAAGGATGAGAGAGTGGTGACTATAGATGTTACAGATTTGTAAGGCATTGTGCAGTCTGACACATGTAATAGGTCACCCAACTATAAGATTTGCTTGCACGTAAAAAAACATAACATGCTAATAAATGTCTCCTCCCCTAAAAACGAAATGCCCCCCAAAAAACCTAAACACGCATCAACTTTATAATGTTGCCCGAACATATACTTACAAGTACAATAAGCCCACGTGCGGAGTCAGTGACCAGCTCCCGAGAAATGATTGGCGTATGCAGTTTTCACACACCTGACCGTTGCTGCATGTAAGCGTATTTCTCAAGGATAAACACCAAAATAGACAAAAATTGGAACTCAAAACTAATGCTAAATTACTCTCTCACAAATCTCAACCGGTAATGTGCAACATTTTTAAAAGAGACCATGGTGGTTTTGCAGAGAAAAAAAACTAAAATTAATATAAAAAAATGCGTGAGAAAGTATAGAAACCCTGAGAGCAACAACATTGGAATCATACCCTGGAATACATTTGCTGGTAGAATGTTGTATTTACCCTGTGCCCGGTGTAACTATGGAGCACCACTTTGAGCCACCATGAAGAGTGCCAACAATGACATACCTAACATGGTAAACAGTGGATATTTTGAGAAGCGCTGTTTGGCATTAGGGGGACAAGAGCAGGGGATTGAGTTTAACTGGATGAACAAAGACCTGTTTCCAGACACTTTTACATTTAAAATATACTGGAGTAAAGTGTTTTAAAAAGCCCCCCCCCCCTATAAAAAGGGAAAGACATAAACACATATGTTACTTCCATGCCATACAATCATTTTAGGGTGCTAGCGTATAAAGCGGAAGAAAACCCAGGAATATGACTTTCCCAGGTTTTTTTCTGTTCCCCCGGGGAATCCCAAATGTGGATGTCCTGCTGCATGAAATCCCCCAGAATGCTGCTATTCACTCACGTCTTCTTCATTTCTATGGCGTCTAATGAGAGCTGTCTGCCATGAACCAAATTTGGCAAATGGATCTCATTAACTTTGATAGGGATATCCCCAGCGGTGTGCATGTGCTCCCGCCCCAGCCATTAAGATGGGGGCATCCCAATTTGGAATGCCTCTGGGGAAAGTCAGTGGCCGGTCCTGGAAACATCTAGATTCCAGGAACGGCCGCTGGTGGGTTTGTTTCTGCTGTAAAAAAAAGATTGCAGAGTGTGAATCCTAAAAACATTGCCTGCCCAATGAAGACTATGGGAGATTGTATTGGAGCACCAAAATTAACTGGTGCAGCTTGGGAAAGTAAGTTGCTCTCTGCATATTATATGGTAGACTGATTTTTCATATATTACTAAGTGTAATTAACAGGCGCCAGCACTTAATAAATGAGGATCTTGCTTTCTGCGCGTTGTGAACCATATTCCAGTTCAAAAGATAAGGAGGTCAGTAAACCACCTGCTCAGCATGTGGTGGGTGGCTTGCAGATACCCAGTCCCAATTACACACTTCCTCCTGAGCACCAGGGGTTTGGGGGAGCCTTTTGCCAAAACCTGTGCAACTGGCATAGGGGCTGACTGTTGGCATGGCCAAACACTCTGTTCGGCCTCCAAACTCTAGAAATAAGTCACTGTGCCCTATATGCCAGGCTAGTAGTGTTGAGAAAGAGAGGCCATGGGAAAAAAATGTTTTTTTTAAGGGGGTGGAATACTTTGATTCCAAGCAGATCACCAGTAGCCCCTCCTGATTATTTGAATTAATATTTGTGATACCTTTGATATTAGCAATTCTGTTAACCTGCCAGAGCATGAGGATTTTAAGGAATGACTGATCCAAAAAGCACTGCACCATGTTTTTATATTTCTGACATGAAATTAGATACATTTGACATCTTACAGATCAAATACCTGAATAAGTAACAAGATTACTGTGCCATTTGTATTGGCAATTATTTAACTTTCTATGCACTTGTGCATTTGATATTGATATTTCTGCAGTCCTCTATATACTTACAAGCCCAGAAAATAAAAGACGATCTTCCAGGGTGATTTTGGTAAATTATAACAGCATTCATATTTAAAATGCATCAAAAGCTACAAGAAGCATATTCATTATATTGATTGATACTTGATACAGAATACGGAAAGCATCTGTCAGTGACCTCTGTTAGAGAAGGCTTTGATTGTACTTTACCCTCCTCTATTTTATAATGCATATTTCTTATTTCCTGTATTTTTATTAAATTTTTTTAATGAGGCCTCTCTCCTCAATTAAAAAATAAATAAATAAATGTCCTTTTCTCAAAAAATTCAAACTAGCCATAATTACTAGTAGCTAATGGCTCAATCAGTATGATTAGAATCGAGTAAAAATACATGTTTTTTCCCCCGCTATTAAAATGTGCCTTTGCTTCAGAGTCAGTTTGGATTAGAAAATCAACCACTGCCCATCGTTCTGACAACTGCAGCTCTCCTAATGATTAAAAAGTAAATTCCTCACAACTGAACTGCTTACATACTGTAGACTTGGCTCAATATAAAAACCATGTGACCTTACTGTGAAAAATCATCTACCCTGGGCTTTTTACTGATCACATTAAAGAGCTTCCTGCTTTCAAGTAGTGAAGAACCAGAGCAGAGCCAAACAGTTTTGGAAGTCCTCTCGCTGAATTGTCCCCAGAAAAAAAAATGGATATTTTCAAAATCCCCTCTAAAGGTTTGTGGGGTCAAGGACCTCCTCCTGCTCTGATGGGCATTGGTCTGCTGCTGGTGGGGAACATCTGAAGTAAAAGGGGATATAGGTCCTCAGGAATCTACCCCGATGTCACTCCCTTCAAAATTACCACCAAGGTTATGTCCATTTTTTATTGTTACTATTTAACTCCAAACGCACTTGGCCACTCAGCAGTACTCATTTTCTCCTTTGGAAGTACCCCAAGTCTCCCACACTGCTCTAAGAAAATATATGTGCCCTTTTATTGAAAAAAATACAATTGGAGGCATTCAGTTTATTAAATCACCATTCGTCATTTTGGTATCCTACTTAACCACTATTGGCTTGATGCAGAGCCTCCCCGTTCAGCTATCCCGTGCGTTTTCCCGTTGGTTTTGGGCTTTGATCGGGTCAGGAAAGGGTGCTACGTTGATTTTAGTGTGCGTTTATGCGCTCAGGTGTGCGCTCAGCCGCCTTTCCAATTGTCGGCTCGCACGAGGCTGTTTTCCGGGAAAACGGACGCCTCGTTAATTGGCCCGTTTTTTTCAGTGATGCAGAGCCTTGGTTTCCGATTGAAATCAGCCTAATAAAACGGGGCCGCCGAGCCTTCACTTACGGCAAGTCTGACCAGCCGTATTGGAGATCCGTGCTATTTGGGAATGCATTCCTCTGTGGGCCAACATCAAAGGCGCCAGCTACGCCGTCTGGTAGTTCCGAGTATGGCAGAAACCAGGCTGCAGCGCACGCCTTTGGACATCGATGGCATGAGTGACGTTGACCTATTCGAGCTCACCCGCCTTAACCGTGTTTCTCTCCATGCCTTGTATAGCGAGCTGCGGCCATGGTTAGCCCCCACCACAAGAAAGGGGCATGCAATTGCAGGTATGACCAAATTGATTGGCTGCTTGCAATTTTTGGCGGCTCGTTCCAGAGACTGGGTGCCTTCTCCCTGGGGATGTCCCAGTCTACGCTGAGCCGCAGCCTAACCAAGTTTTTGGATGGCATGGCTACCCTGGCACAGAATTACATTTTTTTTCCCTCAAACAGGGGAAGCCTGGAATGCAGTTAAGTTGGGCTTTTATAACATAGCCGACATGCCCAACGTCCTTGGTGCAATCGATTGCACACATGTCTCGCTCATCCCCCCTGCGGACCAGGAATATCTGTTCAGGTATGTGGTTTGGGTCTGCTTTTTTTCTGGTTATCACACATGTTTTATGGCTCACACTAATTACACTTGTGTTTTGCTTGGTGCAGGAACAGGAAGATGGGCCATTCCATCAATGTTCAGGCAGTGGCGGGCCCTGATCTTCAATTTTTCAGTCTGTTTGCTGGCTTTCCTGGGTCCACGCATGATGCGCACATTTTGAGGAACTCCAGCCTCTATCAATGGTTTAAATCTGGAGATATTTCTGGAGGATGGTTATTGGGTATGTGTATTAAAGTTGTATTTCTTGGCCCCCAGGTTTGAATGTGGATTTGCCACTACCCCACTAATCTGTGAGACCTTTCCTGGAAACTTGAAAAGGTTTTTGGTTTAATTAATGGGTGAAAGTATTCTCCACTATTGGCTTATGTTCTGGCCCTCTTATCTCAGTAGCATTACGCAGACATTTTTAAGGAGTGTACAGGTTGCATGTGTTTGTAGGCTCAGTAAAAATGTCAATTCACCATACCTAGCTCACCTATTTGTCCCTGTGTACTAATGTTTCTATGCACACCTAAACCTTTTTTTAGGCATCCACCTTATGTTTGTCTTTTGTATTTTTGCAGGTGACTCAGGCTATCCCTTGTTACCATGGCTGCTCACACCCATCCTGCACCCATCTTCCCAGGCACAGGAGCGCTACAACACAGCCCATAGGAGGTCTCGCTCTGTGGTGGAACGTGCCTTTGGGTTGTGGAAGATGCGTTTCCGATGTCTGGATCACAGTGGGGGTTCTCTTCAGTATCAGCCTGGCAAGGTTATCAAAATAATTATTGCTTGTGGGGTCCTGCACAACCTTGCCATTAGAAGCAGGATTGCTCGATATACTGACCTGGGTGCAGAACCTTTCCCTATTTATGATGAGCAGACCCCTCCTTACACTGGTACACCAAGTGGGCCAGCACACACAATCCGTGCTGACCTTGTGGCCAATGTATTTTCTTGAAACCACCCCCTGTCTGCAGGCTGGGGAAGATTAAATCACACCTAATAAGTGTTACATGCTGGTCACAAAGCGACTCTAAATGCATTTGGGCTTTACCTCTGCTGCCGGCGCATGTCCATTTTTGGGAAACTATATGATTTCAGGTCCACAACTGTTCGCTTGATTTGTTCAGTATCTCGATGGACAGAACACCATAATGTACCCAAACAGCATTGGCAACAGCCATGCTTTGTGCTTATCAAAAACGGCCTGTTAGGGACCCACGGCATGGTTATCGCCCACATGGGTGTGTGTTGTCCCCTGCATCACTTGGAATAGATGGTTGGCTATCTGGTCGTGTGTGGTTTTTGGGCCGGTGGTTGAGAATGGGTTAATGTCTCCTTGCTCCTGTGTTTTGGGGAATGTGCCTGTGTCTGTGGAGTCCCCACCATTTTAGTTGGTGCATGTTCTACATGTGTCTTGTGCCTGCTTTTGTGTTTTATTTAGGATGAGGCATGTGTGCGGCTGCTATGTGGCTTTGGCCTTGGTTGGCTCTTTGTGCTCCCTTTAGGTCTGCCCATATTGATATGGTATCCCACACCAAGCGGAGTGCCTTGAACTTTAAATATGTTTACAACTGCGGTTGCGCGCCTGCGCGCACGCACGCACGTCACCGCGGGGGAACGTCAGAGCTAGAATTTGAAAAAGAAGCCAAGATGTCCCCCGCCGTCTTTACAACGGAGCAGGATGAGCTCATCATGGATGTGAGTATGCGAGCGAGCGAGCGTGCGTTTATGTGCGCGCACACATTCCTTGTAATAAAAAAAGAAAAAAACGCAAGAATAGTCTGAAACAACTTAGTTTGTCACGTTACAGACCAGCCCACCTTAGTTTAACCCATGTACGCAGCTACAAACTAGTCTACATGCAGATAGCAGAACTAGGGCAATGTGAGGCAGCAAGAGGTTAATAAAGTGACTTGATTTAGGCCAGGAAACTTGTTAATGTATTTTGTGGATTAATGGTGTGTCCTTGTCTCTTTTTCTAACAGATGATGCTGAGGAATCGCTACGACTTCCTGCCGTCAGATTATGACAAGCGGACGTTGGCCCTGGCGGTGGTGGACGCGATTGAAAGAAGATCCCAAACCACCTATACCTTCACTCAGATCGCCCAACACTGGTCTGATTTAAAAAGAAGACATAAGCCCCGGGTGAGGCGGTACTTCGCAACACATTTCCCATGTAAGTGTAGAAAATGTCAATGCACCTCTAACCCTGGCATCGCCTGGGCGTGGTTTAATGATTGTGTTTGTATTTCAGCCCATGAATGGAATTTGCGGTTCCGCCCCACCCGGACCAGGACACGCAGCCAAGTGTTGGGCGAAACAGGTGACGGTGTCGGCCACCCCCTCCTCTGTAAGTGACTCGGAGGAGCCGCTGGACCTCAGCATGCAGGGGAGGGGGCAATCTGACGGCAGGGAGTCGAGCAGAACAGAGCCTCAACCTGACTCCGGTAAGGGAAATATAGTTAGATATGTGGTAAGACATGCATTAAATACAGATACTCATGTGCACTATTGTTGTAGATTCAGACGTCGCTGGAACATCCCAAGGGATGAGTGAGGAAGGGGGCGAGGAGGAAGAGGTTGCTGGGGAAGGTGAGTAGATTGATACCTAGAAGCCTAACATAATATTATATTAATGAAAGAACAACAGTCTCTAATATCAGTGTGTTTGTCATTTATACAGATTCCCAACTGCCACAGAGGGAGTATGAATGGAGACTCCGCCCCCGATGCAATGTGCGGCCTAAACCTTGTAAGTGGTAAACATTTCCATTTTAAACATAAAAAAACTTTAACAGTTCCCTCAAAATGTATCCAAAAAAGCCCTTAAAGCGGACCTTAACTATGAATAAGAGGCTAGCTTAGATAGTTCCCACATCCTGTACATACAGATTGTCCACCTTACAAATCATGTTACCAACCTTTTCCATAGCACATCTCGGCTCTGTGTGAGCAAAGCACAGCTATAACCCACCCCCTGTACCTTATCCCACTCTCCTCTCCTCAGTAAGTGTGATGCTTCAGAGTCAACATGGCGTTGCACGTATCCTAAATTCCTGAACTGAGTTGCAGCCCAGTGGGGGAAAGAATAATAATTTATTGACTACAAAATTAATATATATTAGTTTAAGATGCTGGGGCAATGTTTCTGAAGAGTTTGGCCTTTTCATTAAAACACGCAGAAGGTCCCATTTAATAAGTGCACAAACAATCAAAAAAAAAACAAAAAAAAAATGCTAAAGTAATGTTGTTTTTCATTCACAGATCAAAGAACACAGGCTACAGACCCCGAGGCCTTTTTTGGAAAAAAATTGTAAATATGTTTTTTATAGTTTAAAAAAAAAAAAATATTTAATACAAAAACACAAAAAAAAAAAATACTAATAAATAATTAATAAGATTTTGAGAGTTGTGTTTCCTGCAAAAGTACCATCACACAACATCAGCACACATTTACATTACACACCAAAGGTTTAGATATGGGACAATAAAAAGAAAAAAAAAAGAAAAAATAAAGGTATGCATTAAGGACAAGTGAGAAGGAACTACTAGATGATTTAGGTATGCATTATGGACAAGGAAACCCCCACCAAAAAAAGCAACCAAAAAAAAAAATTGTCTCAAATTTGCATTTGTGGCCATATGCATATTCCAATGGAGTTTGCGGGATGTGCGCTTGCGTGTAGCCAGATTGGCAACTGAAGTATACTTGCTAAAACCACCAAAATGGAAGGTCAAATACGACGGAAACCAAGCAGGTACGTTCACAAAAAGGCAGGAAAAATCAGGGGAAAACGGGCCGCCCGTGTGAACGTGAACGGGAGCCCCGATCAAATTGAAGGCACCCGAGAGAGCAAAAAAAGCTTTCCGAGTAAAGTGAAATTGACAGATCAGTTAGGGAGCCATTCCGACGGAGGCTCTGCATCACATTTGAGCTACGATTCAAACGGGAGACCCGGACAATCGGAAGGTTTTAAGGGCAGTTCAGAGGAGGCTCTGCATCAGGCCCTATGGGTCCCAAATATAAACCCGAAGACATTTTCTCATGAAATTAGCTACCTGGTCATAATAGCAAGTTTTAAGGATGCCCTATTTAAAAAAACCTGTGTGTCACTGATTTTGTTTCCTAGTACCACATCCATGCCCCTCCTTGCTAGCTGGTTCACTATTAGTGGCAGAATTAGTGGTATCTCTGACTACAATGGCTACAATTTTTTTGAAGATCCTGATAATCTGAAGTTATCAATTAAATACCTCAAATTTTGAAAGTGTAAAAAATGAACATCTTAAACTAGCAATCTTTAAATTTATTGAATATTCTGTTTCTGTTACTTTTGTTAACAACCATAATCGACATTTGCATTGCCGCAGTGGTGCCCCCCATAGGCTGTCCTGCAGTGGTCTTGACTAGTGTTAAGATCTGGGAGACCATAGAGGAATCCAGCAGTGGCAGGACATGGTGAAGACATGCAAAGCAGCACAGGTGAAGATCAATACATACGCTTTAGCTGTCTATTGACGTCCTCAAGCTGTGTTGTACCAATGCCAAGAGGAAAATGCTGGCATTTTCCAAAATGTTAATGCCATGCAAGCTAAGAAAGAACATATTTTTTCAAAAGGCAGATTTCTATTCCTGCTTATGGTACCTTGTTATATTACTACTCCAATGTGACCCACAAAGTGAGATGGTGTGAAAGAGGCCCACGGCTTCCGTGAAAACCTGTCATGAACTTTGGGATTATCGCCAGTGTTAAATTTTTTGTAGTTACAGTACAGTTGTTTTTCTTGAAACTTCCAATAGGTTGAAAATTTTTTTACTTAATTCTCTACTATGGACTCTCAATAGATATGTTTTCTAAGCTACATATTTGATCAGGGACAGTAATCTATTCAGCAATTGAGCAGCTTCCCAAGCAGAGGTCAGAAATCACATTTTATACTTTGACTGCCTACAATACAGGCTCCCTTTTAATAATATAAATTTGATTTTACATTAGATAGCAGACACATCTGTAATATTTTATGCCTTGTTTTTAACATTTCTGTATTTGTGCAATGTTTCACATCCGTTTTTCATATACCATGTACATTTATTTTCATTTATCCTATTATGCCATGTGAAATAAGCTCACTTGAAATGTTTTAGAACCTTGATGAGATATTGTGCAGTTCTTCAAAAGTATTTATGGCGAGATAACAGACCCACCGCATAGGCTTTTAAATGGAATAACTGTCTCTAACCTTTTGCCGATACAGAATAAATCATATTTTGCTGTATGCAAGATGTAAAACGATATGAGATAAGTTAAAGAGCTAAATCTATTTCAGAGGCAAAATTATCAGTTTAAAATACTACTTATTTTTCTCTAGAAGCCATTTTACAATATTGAAAGACACATCTATGAAAGTAAATTTGATCATTAAAATTCATAAGGCTTTAACTCACATTTGCTATGTCTGCTGCAGTCACGTTAGTTTTTTTTTTACTTCAAGCTTATTTATTGTTGCATGGTGTATTCTGTATTTATTTAAGCAGGAAACTGCTTTATTTTGCAATCAAGAAAATTATGTTGTCAGTTTATCTTTTGAAAATGACCATAAGAACATGTTTCAAATGGGTGATAAAATGCCCTAATTACAATCTCCTGCTCCATTATGAAAGCAAGAAAAAAAAGTTACTGCTGCAACCCTTAATGCATGCTATAAGAATTTCATTAATTTTAAGAGTTATAAAAATATTCTGGCTTTTGAGATATCTTTCAACTCAATTTCTTATTTTTCTCAATGCTTAATCCCATGCACCTGTGATGGCTAGGTGCAGAATTATCCAGAAAGTAAGCAAAGATATATACGTATCCTGACTCATAAGAATATATAACGCATTAGCCCAAAACAGGTACAGAATTATCGGAATGTAGTCGTAGTACAGACCAATACATAAGACTAAACAAACTGTGGCTTATTATCTGGTAAATAATTGGTTGTAAACAATAAAGAGAGGGAAAAAGGGAAATAAAAAAAGGATTAAAAAGAAAAAGACAGTAAAAGGTAGAAAGAGAGAGAGACATCAGCAAAAGTAATCAAGTGGTTTATTAAATATGTAAACGAGATCTCTTGAAAGTAGAATGGCCGAAATGTTCAATCCAGTCATTCAAAAATTCATCAATTTTTTCAACTACCATTATCTCATTGACTTGTGGGATAAGTTCACTGAACAGGTGAGAGGGTTTCTTCCAGGATTTAGCTATAATCATAGAAACATAGAAGGTTGACGGCAGAAGGAGACCATAGGTCCATCTAGTCTGCCCTTATGTGTATACTGTATGTTCTCTTTATCTTAGGATAGATGTGTGCTTATCCCAGGCATGTTTAAATTCGGTGACTGTTGATTTTTCAACTACCTCTGCTGGAAGTTTGTTCCAAGCATCTATTACTCTTTCTGTATAATAATTTTACTCTTTCTGTAAAACAATGGTACCACGTATGTATTAGTAGCCTCCCATTCCTGCCCAGGAGGCCCCCAAACTGAAAAGAGCACTTTATAACATTTACAAATAACACTACTATCCACACTATAAAGGGTTAAATCAACAATAAATTGGTGTGAGGAGGGGACCCTTGTTTTCTTGGAGTTTTAAGGGTTAAAAACCCTTAAAAATACCCCCAAAAATGAGGCATGAGGTCCACCCTAACAGGGCACAGAGGCCAGCCTCGGTGGACCCCATAGCCTGCAGGCTACAAGCCTGCACAGGCTATATGGCTCCTGAGCCCTTCTGCCCCCCTGAGCTTTGGGGAGGCAGGTAATAGGGGGCTGGGGGTTAATGGCAAGTCACCCACTAGCTGCAGGTGACTTACCAGCCCCCTAAGCCTCGTGAACTGGTATAGGGGTCTCATAGATCCCTTAATATTTCACAAAGGGTTAAATGTAAAAAACAAACACACGAACACAAATAAAAAATTCATCCCGGTGATCACTTTGGCTTCTGCTTTCCTTTTGCTGCTGGAAGCATATACCTGTTGGGTGACAGGTAACAAAGGGTTAATTTAAAAAAAATCACATAGGGTACCCTCTCCCAGGAAGACCCCATTTTTGGGATTTTAAGGATTAAAACCCTTAGAAATCCCCCCAAAAATGTCATAACAAGTCCAGGAACCAGCTATGGGGCCAAGGCGGAGAGGCCAGCCTGACCCCCGGAGCCTTGTGAACTGGTATAGGGGTCTCATGGATCCCTTACACATAAAGAAAATGACTTTATTAAAGGAGCATTATCACAAAATTGTGTAATGTTAAAAACCCATATAAACACATCAGCTAAGAGAGGTCACTTATACACCCAAACTGAATAAAACTCTCACCAGGCTTGTGATTTATTCTGATGTGGTAGGAACAAAATCCTGGGGTGACAGGTATAGTCTATGAAGGGTGACAGAACCTGTCTCCTCTGATTTCCTCTTCCAACCATTTAAATAAAAAAAACAAGCCTGGCTGGATATTTCTTGATGCCAGGTATATAAGTGACCTCTCCTTCCACCATCCAGCATATTCATGTGGATTTTTTATCATTAGTCCATTTTATCGCGACAGTGTTCCTTTAATAAAAAAAAATTTTTTTTTCTTTACTCACCTCCGATCGTCACCTTCTATGTCCCTCGTTGATCTCAATGATAGATGCTGTGATCACTGGGGGGGGGGGGGAGCAGGGCAGGGGATCAGAGGATCTCACGGCCCTCCACCCCTCTCATCAGCAGTCACTACATTTGACAACTGTCAGGCTGGGAGCGGTATGACCTCAGCAGGGCAGGGCTAGTGGTGAAGATAGTGGCGGCCATGGCAGAAGCATGAGGATGTGGCATATCAGGCCCTCTCCTGAAGACTGAAGAGCCCGGGGGGAGATCAGAGGTCCCTCCCCCTGGTGAAGAGGATACCCAGCGGGAGTGATCGTGCACGAAGGTGAATAAAGGTCATTTTTATATTTTTTTTTTACAGTGGATGCCGGTGGCAGCTGAAGTGGGGGGGCTATTCCAGGCCCTCTCCTGAAGCCGAAGGGGCCCAGAAGGGGGTTCTGATGCCCCCTGGGTGAAGAGGAGACCCGGCCTAATCAATAAGAGGAGTCAGGTGAGTGGCTATTTATTTTTGGCCGCTAGCAGGGGGTAAAGCTAGGCACGTAGAGGAGAGCCAGCCATGTAAATTTGACTTGGGTGGCAGTTAAAAGGTTTTTTCACCCTTTAAACACCAAGCCCTGGAAATTCACATGGTTGACTCTGCAACTGTTAACTGACAGCCACGTGAATTTCATGTGCCTGGCATTTTCCTCATTTGCAGCAAAATAAAATGCTTATCTTTGCCTGGGATCCAGTGCATGGGGGTCTTCTCTTACCCTGGGGGGGGGGGGCATCTGATCCCCACCACCCCGGGGTCTTCAATGAGACAGAGAATGCCATTCTCTGCCCGGAGCTCTGGCTTCTGCCATCTCGCCAAGTGTCAAAGGGAAGGGCCTTTTATAGGGTGAGTTAGAAAATGACATCTGACTCGCCCTATTAAAGGCCGCTACCAGAGACGGGAAGCAAGTCAGAAGCCATGGGGGTCCTCAGAACTGGACAGATGTGTTTTTTTTCTATAATTTTCCCTGATGCATTTTAAAGCTTTGTGTATCCCGCTAATACTGTCCTTAAAAGTTAAAAAAATATGCCCCAACATTTTTTTAATTCAACCCTTACTTGAGTACATAGTATTTTATTTGAAAATGTCATCAAGCTCTTTTCAGTTTGGTATGTGGTACTGTAGGCTTTTAGATGCAATATGTTTTTCATAAAAAAAAAATCACATTTTAAAAAAAAATGCAACAAATTTAAAAAATATGAAGAAGAAATTACAAACAAGACCCCCATACCTCCATTAAAGCACACAACAAAAATCCTGCCTAGTTGAGTAGAGTAGCATAGAGTAGCCTAGGTTGCCACAAGGTGCACATAAGACATCTGTAAGTAAATAACACATAATAGCAATAAATACATTAAATAATGCAATGTGTGGTTTGAAGATTACTACAGTATAAAATTGCTTGAGCTTACTACATATAATGTGCTCTCTCTTTTATATATCATTTAACCTTAGTATATAGGCTACTCTGGCCAACAAAGACCCATATTTACTTATTTGCAGATTTGCCGGTTATATTCTGGTCAATCTCCCCATTTTAAAAATATGTTAAGAAAAAAATGTATTACTTACCATCCTCCTTAAATAACTCCAGTGTCTGGAGGCTTAACATGGTAGAGTCTCCAACATCTCTTATCAGCATCTGTGGTGTCCCCCACTGGTGTTTTGTTATTCGGAAGTACAGCACATTGTGGTTGACACTTAAGATCTTCTTTAAAGTGGACCATGGCTGACTGCCCTGGAATCCATAATTCCCTCCCCCCAAGGCATCCAGATTCGGGATGCCCTGCTGTGTGAAACCCCCAGGTCACCAGGTAAACTCACCTTCTCCCCTGATCCAATGGCACATGTTTGAGCAATTGTCGCTCCCTGCTATAGCTTCAGCGGGTGTGTATGGCAAGCATTTGTGAATGGTCAGCATGGGCGCGCTCCCTGTTTGAGGATAGCCGGCATGCCAGGTCTGTTTGGCTAGACTCGCTGGAGCCATGTAGATTCTTAGACGAGTGGGTGGAGGCAGATTTAAGCACGCTGAATGGACGAGAGGTCGTGCATGTGCTGTAGAACTGGGGAAAGGTGAGTCAGATTGGGCAACCTGGGGGGGTTTTCACACAGCAGGGCACTCCGGATCCAGGTGCCCTGGGGGCAAGGACCAATCTTTGTTTGTTAAAATTTTAAACTAAACATTTGCTGAGTTACTTTTGACTTGCCTGGGTTTTGGTCCACTTTAACTCAGCAAATGTTTAGTTTAAAATTATAACAAATAAAGATTACCAATATAAATATTTTGTTTGAGAGTTTAAATTCCAGATTAGTGTTAGGCAAACCCCAAAAAGTTTGGGTTTGACAATTTCAGTCTAACAAAACCCGAACCTGAACCCCATTGAAATTCAGGGGAATCTTGACAGAGAGCCCCCCTCTCCTTCCGCCTGGGTGTCCCAGAAGCAGAATTGAATTGGGACTGTAAAAAAAATTTGTGGTGGGCAGGTGGCCGCTTTAAACTAATGCAGAGTGTGTTTGAGATGTACCGCTGGCATCATTTAAAAATACCTAGTGTGGGACAGAGGGTGGGATGAGTTAAGTATAGAATAGCATAATTTTTGTGTGTGTATTTTGTGTGTGTTTTTGGGAACTACTTTTGAGCTAGTAAAGTAAGTAATCCAAAGGACCCCCATACCCCAGAAAACCTCCCTCCCCAACCCTTTGGTTGGAAGCCAGGAAGAAAGAAGAGAGAACATGTGCTTTAGGCACATTGCTGCTATCATCAGAAGAATCCAAGCCCTTCGTCATCTTCCACGGGTAGTGGCCCTTGCAGCTGGAGTCGTACTTGGCCTTTCCACATGTGTAGTGCTTGATGTGAGTGAAGCAAAATGGAGGTGATGGATACAGCTACTCCTCATGCACCCCCTGTTGGTCATGCTGGAGCTGTGGATCCAGCTACTGCTGCAGAGGGAGTGTGGGAGTCTGTTGCTGCAGTGGCATCTGTTGAGTCGGCTGCTGCTGCTGCAGTGGCATCTGTTGAGGCAGATGTGTGTGAGGATGCTGGTGGGGGCAACTGGGGCTGCAGAGGGTGTTGTTGTAGTTGAGGCTGATGCAGTGGCTCATTCTCCTCCAAATCCTGTATGGCAGCCAGTATCAGGGGTGTCTGTAAGGCCAGACAAATCAGCTTGTTGTTATATATACACTGTCAACATTTTCAAAAAAACTGGGTGGTGTTCCATTGATCACCAGTTTGGCCACATTACACTTACCATATCCAAATCTTCATTCTGTCCACTCCTTGAATATGCATTCCTTGATGAAGTAGCACCAATATGGTTCAGCAAATGGAACTTAAAAGTTCTAAAAAAATGCGCTTGTATCTATACACTAGACATATATGTTTTTATAGCATCTCGCTCCAAGCCTCCAGACTGTTGTCACCTCAGTCCCGATATTCAGTATAAACAATATATATATATACAGCCCTAAAGCTGTATATCAGGCTCCGCGACAGCAACTTTATCACCACAGGTGCTCTTCGTGTCAATTCTGTGACATCACCACCACCTTCTTATATATAATGTACCAGATTAATCCTGTTTTTTTAGCGCATCTGATTCCACTTAATGGCTCCGCTTTTTCTCCTTTGGCTGTATTTAATGCTTATCTATTCGGGTATTCGGATGGTCACCCTCTTAAAATATGCTCTTATTAACCAATAAAATCCAATTGCCACAAAGTTAATATAGCACAAAAGCACAAAAGCGCTCCAATAGCGTAAGTATGTTCCACACAGGGGAATTCAAATAAATGGCCGCTGGCCCCTTAATAAGCCGCTCACCAGATATTTAAGACAAACATGCATTAAGCATAAAGCTGTAAAAGGACGGGTGTCATCTAAGACTTTCCTGCATAGTACGCGCACACCAGCATACAAAAAACGAGTCCCAGCTCACCGCCTCCTCCGGCCGTAGTCAGCGGCGCTGCTCGTCCGAAAAACCATTCTTGTGTGGTCATGTGTATTTGCTGTAGTTTTCCTGCAATGTGAATAGGACTTAAGGTTATTCCAGACACATACCTTGTTAGCAATGGCTAACTGCTTCCGTGTTTTAGAAGTCATGAAGGTGTGACATAGACACATGCCTAAAAAGATCATGAATTATCTATGAGTTGTATGTGTAACTTTCTTATATTCGCCTTTCATGCTCCCCCAACAAGGCCATGATGGCATCATGAACTAGACAACTGAAATTAGTCAAACTCCTTTTGAGATAAAGCAATTCCAAAAATGTAACTAATTACCCACTACAGCATAAGCAGCATGCATGTCTTAGTCAATGGTCCCTGGCAAGCCCTGGAGTGTAGCTGGGTTTTATAGGCCATACACCATTTAGTGTTATTACACCACTGGAACCCTAAACAAATAAAACAAGGATGGTTTCAAAGATCACGCACAACATTCACAACAGCACAAAGTATCATTACTCTTGTTGCTTGCGCTTGTTAATTTTTTGCCTAACAGCATATTTCATGTCGGGACAAAAATGAAAACTAATATAGAAGGCTCTGAATCAACCTTAGAGTATTAAACAGCAGCTTTTAAAATGTAAAATAATAAGGTCGGTTCACTGCCTCTCTTAAATGTAATTGCACATGAAAAAGTGTGTATGTTTGTTTTTTTGTATATTTTGTGGTCCATTTTCGAGATTTTTCGTTGTATTTTTGGACATATTACCGTTTGTGTAAGTGTATTTAAGCCTTTTCGTTATTGTCTATTGCATATCTGCTTCTAGTTATTTTTGCTTTTAAGCATATAATATTTGATTAGTATGGGCTTGCGCATGATTCAGAGCCTTGATTAGGCATGATTCACCCTTTGAGAAGGGCAAATAAAAAGGGTCTTTCACGCTCCACTTTTGGGCTCCATTTCCTGGTGTGGGAAAGCATAATGGAGCCCTCCAAGGATTAACTTGCTGAATATGAGTGCTGCAGTGTCGCAGCATTCTGTGCATGTGTCATTTCTCCCGTACCACATATGTATTGGTAGCCCCTTGTTCCTGCCCAAGAGACCCCCAAACTAAAAAGTGCACTTTATAACATTTACAAATAAAATTCAACTACTATCCACACTAATCAAGGGTTAAATTGTTGTGGGGTCCCCCTCCCCAGGGAGAACCCAACACTTTTGAAAAAAACCCTTAAAATAAAAAAAAAGGTCCCCTTCCCTGGGGGGAACATGCTTTAAAAATAAAAAAAATCCCTGGGGGAACACGCTTTAAAATAAAAAAAATTAAAGGGTTTATTAAGGGTTAAAAAATTTCATGGGGCCCCCCTACCCAGCATAATCAGCCCAGGGACCAGCTATGCAGGGCTTGTATACCAAGGCGCATGAACTGGGGGGCTGGGGGTTAATGGCAAGTCACCTGCTAGCCGCAGGTGGCTTGCAGATCTCTAAAACCAGGATGTACAAACACATTAATGCAGAGCTAAAGTGTTGGGGGGCTGGTAACAACCTGCTAGGCTTTTAATATGTATTGTCTCTACATTTTAGAGGATGATGATCTACCTCTATAACATCCTGTCCGACATCCATGCCAAGAGGGCGTTAGCACTTGATATTGTAGCAATGCTGAAGGAGGAGTCTCACACCCCCTATACATTTACACGGATCATACAGCATTGGTCGGACCTGAAAAGGAGGAACAAGCCACAGATGAGGAGGTTTTTATGAAAACTCTGAGATTCTTGCCTAAACTTTCACTACTACACACACATTAGCCAGGCCTGTGTTTAAAAAAATGTTATTCTTAGAGTGTGGCCCACCCAGAGGCGAGGAGTCCGGCCAATGCTGGCAAGACCTGTTGGACGTGTAGGTGTTGGGGCACAAGCACCAACGTTCTCACCCTCTTCTGCAAGTGAGCCCCAAGTTCACCTGCACCAACCTGCAGAGGAGGAGGTCCAGATTTCGAGCAGGAAGTCCCAAGATAGTGGACATGAAGATTCTGGTATGAGCATCCCACACAGACACACACAGGAGGAAACAGACGAAACACTCACACGTGTTTTAATGTTGTCTTTTTGAAAATGTTATTCTAGATTGGCAAGAGGTTCACTCAGGTGAGCAGCGAGGGGAGGAAGTTGGTGGGATCAAGAAGAAGGTGGGTCACACCTCTACCACATTGACTAACTTTTTTTTTGTTTATTTTTCCACAGACACGGACCAAGAGGTATGGCAGGTCCCATTGAGAAGGGTGGCTCCCCAACTCCCCCACCAGTCTAGTAAGTTTATAGACATGTGACTATTTACTAACATGCCTTCAACGGGTTTGCATGAAGCGGAGGCTAGACACAGTTTGATTTTTGTCGTTTACAGTACACATAGAAAATGCACAGCAGCACTTGGAGGAACTTGCAGCTGATGTGCATAGGCTGGTGGGGGAGATTGATGAGACAGCCATGGGGAGCCACCTACCTTAAGGCATTGGGAGCTTGCCACATTCTTTTAACCCCCCCAACATTGTAAAAAAAAATTTAAATATTTTTTATATTTTTATTTTCATCACTTTTAATAAAAAGAATTACTATATAAATATACTAAATAAAAAAATACTTTTTACATTCAGAATTAGATAATGTTGTGGTGTCTTTCATTTAATATTTTCCACCATAGTAATATTTATATTATATACATGGGGACATCCCAAATATACAACTATCAAGGAGAATGAGCTTCACTGAAGAGAAGAAATTTGTCAAGGTACACATTATGAAGAATAGAAGAACAATGCATCTCAATTCTTAAAGTGGTAAAGGTAAGCATTAAGAAGAATAGAAGAACACTGCATGCCAATAATGAAGGTGCTAAAGGTAAGCATTTAGAAGAAGAAAGAACCCTTCATGCAAATACTGATGGTGCTAAAGGTAAGCATTTAGAAGAAGAAAGAACACTGCGTACCAATACTGAAAATGGTAAAAGTAAGTATTAGGAAGGATGGAAGAGTTTTGAATGGCAATACTGTCAGGGGTAAAGGTAAGCATTAGGAAGAATAAAAGAACACTGAATGGCAATACTGAAAGTGGTAAAAGCAAACATTTAGAAGAAGAATGAACACTGCATGTCAATACTAAAAATGGTAAAAGTTAGCATTAGGAAGAATAAAAGACACTGCATGGGACATCCTAGAGGCGGGCCAAGGGATGAAGAATGGAAAACACTAAAAATGGCTCGCATATGTGTACAAGCTTGCATATGCAAACACATTACAGATAAACAATAGATTAACACACTAAATTAAGGGAAAAACAGCTCTTTTCCCAAAGAAACTAGTAGTACTTCTCTGGAAACTGAAACTTTACTCAGCAAAGTATGAAAAAAACGCCCTAAAAACTTTGGAGAATGGACCGTTCGCTCCACATAAACGTAACTGTCGCCAATCGCCTAAGCTGCACAAGCCGTAAGCACGGCGCTTTTGCTGGCTTACACAATGAGGACAAAGCGAAGTGCTCGCTGGCTTACACAATGAGGACACAGCGAAGTACTCCCTATGGAGGCTCTGTATCAAGCATACACACTTACAAATAACATAACATATGTTCTGCAATTGCTCCTACACGCAAAAACTAAAACTATTATTGAAGGCTGTGAATTAACCTTAATGACTTGCCATTAGGAATGCGCAAACCCGCTGAAGTTTGGGTTCGACAAGTTTGGCCGAACCTGCACCTGCTGTTTGGGTCACCCACACTTGGCCCGAATATGAACCCAAGCCCCACTGAAATCAATAGGGACCCGAATTTGGAGGACCAAAAATGGCTGTAAAAAGGGGGCAGCAAGGGCTAGAGGGCTGTAAATTGAGGGGAACACCAGGGTGATTACTCTGCACAAAAGGGGCTGGTGAAAGTACTCAAAATAATAGCAGAAAAAAATTAGGGAATACATATTTTATTGATCAGATGAGTGGGGGAGGGAGTCCAAAACTCTCCATTTTATTGCCCTCCTGTGGACAGGTGGCTCACATACTGAGGAACAGCTAGGGACAAATGAACCTCTGCTAACTGTCCTTTTCAAGCCACTTCCATGGACAGTCTACTCATATACTGAGGGGGAGAGAAAAACATCTGCTAATTGTCCTTTACAGGCCACTTCCAGGTACCAGTGGCTAATAAACTGAGGGGGACTGGCCACTGTCAGTAACTTCAAAAATTAAAAAATTAGTGAATAAGGGATGTGGGGGTGGTACTGCTTTTGGTGGTGATGGAGCTGGTGATGGAGGGAGAGGACATGTTACATCTGTACTTGCTAAACCTTTCTTTGGTGCCAGCAGGCTTTGCAGCGTATTCTTGTAGGCCCCAATACCACCACCAGAATGCTGAGGACAGACCAAGTTGAGGCATTGATAGATTAGATCCGGGTTCCCAACAGGTGGAACTAGTACCATTGGTAGTACTTGAGGTGCTCACAGGTGGTACTTTACAAAGTTGCAGACTTGTCCTGCATCTGTACCCCAACCTGATCTTCTGCCATCTGCAACTCAAGCATTTGCACCATAAATAAAAAACTAAATTTTTTTAATGTGGATCATTCACTTTAAAAAAGGTGTTAGGTAAGTTTTTATTACGGGTTTAGGTGACTGGCAATGCTCACACACTACCCAGCTGGTTTATTAAATCAGAAAATGAAAAGTGGTACTTGGTAAACAAATGTTGGGAACCCCTGGATTAGATGGCACACAGTGCAAAACAAACAGTCCCAGAGGAGGGAGAAGCATGTAAACCATCAGCGGTCAACCCCTTGCAACTAATGCCCACCACACTCAGGGACTGATCACTGAGAAAGTGGGTTCAAAGGATCTCACTAGGGATGAGCGAATCGATCCGGACGAACCCGAATTCGTTCCGAATTTCATAAATTCGATTCTGAACAAATCCGAATTTCCCCGCAATTCGATCGATCGAAGTTTTCCTTTAACCCTTTAAGTGCCAGCCTACCTGGAGTTTTTGTCACACTCTGTTGCCAGACCATTTTGCACTATTTTGCACTCCCCATGTTCAAATGTGATTTTTGAAGGGATTTCCAGGGATTTCCGAGGAAAACGATATATTGTTTTTTTCAGCAGAATCTGGGCTTTAACATGAAATGTCTTGTTTGTCATTTTTTAGGTGTATTCCCAATATTTTTTGGCGAAATATGTGCAAAAAAAAAAATTAAATTTTTTACAATTTGTAGTGTTTTTTTTGTAATAAAAAATGTAAGTTTGTCAATAGAATCTTAATGCGTGTGAAACCCCAATTTCTCACAGTTACAGCGATACCACATATGTATAGGTAGACACCCTTTCCTGCCCAGGAGACTCCCCCAAACTGAAACAGAGCTTTAGGGGATTTTCAGAAAAAATACAACTGTGAAATGCACTATGCGCACCTTGCAGTTTTTCCAGAAAAACAACCCTTTACATTTGAAATACCCCCAACAAACTATATATTCTCTAGAAGTACACACCTCAGGCTTTCTATTTGTACCAGGCTTGTTGATGTGGCCACAGTTTTCTAGAAGTAATCCCTCAATGTATTCTTTGGTTGCAAAGAGTTTCCCTAAAAAAGGATAAAAAGCAGAATCAAAGCCCCATTTTCCTAAAAAAACTATATACAAACAATAAAAAACAAGTATAATCTGAAAAGGCATCCCCTGAACAGAACGATACCCAACATGCATAGGTTCTGTCAAGGGAAGAGTTGCCAAACACCCCAAAGTAAAGCATGAGCATAACGGTAATTTTTCTTGAAAATTTCAGCTCTGCAGACAAAGTGCGCACCTTGCGATTTTTCAACCAAAACAACCCTTTACATTTGGAATATCCCCCATAAACCATATATTCCCTGAAAGTACACATGGTAAGCTTTCTAAGCGTACCCAGCTTGTTGTAGTGGGCTCATCTTTCTCTCTTCTCTCTTTGGTTGCGCAGGGTTTCCCTAAAAAATGTATAAAAAAGCTGAATAAAAAACACCTTTTCCTAAAATATAAATATGCAAACAAGAAAAAACAAGCTAAGTCTGAAAGCGCAAGGTCCCCCGAACAGAACAATACCCAACATGCAGAGGTACTATTAACCCTTTTAATTGCCAGCTTACTTGAGATTTTGTCACCCTCTGTTGACAGGTCATTTTTCCCCATTTTGCGCCATGTTTTGCGACATTTTTGCTGGAATTTTAAGGAAAATTATATATATTTTTTGCAGCAGAGTTTAGGCTTTAACATGAAATGTCTTGTTTGTAAATGTTATTTATTATTAATTTTATTTATTAAGTAAAAAAAAAAATAATAATTTTTTTTTTAGAAAATTGCCTCCTTTATTTTAAATAAAAAATGTATTTGATTAGGGAAAACCATATTGCATGTGAAAGCCCCATTTCTACCGATTAGAACGGTACCACATATTTATCGGTAGCCCCCTGCCCAGGAGACCCCCCTAACTGAAACAAGTAATTTTTAAAACCCCTTAAAAATCCCCCAAAAAATGACATGGGCCCCCCCCCCTTACCCAAAGTAACCAGCCCGGGACCAGTTGTGCAGGGCTTGTAGGAACAGGGCACAGGGGCCAGCTTTTGTGGCCCCTGGTCCTGCAGGCTACAAGCCCGCATAGCCCGTGGGCCCGGGCTCTTCTGCCCCCCCCCTGGGCTTTGGGGAGGCAGGTAATGGGGTGCCAGGGGTTAATGGCAAGTCACCGGCTAGCGCAGGTGACTTGCCATACCCCCAGCCTTGAGAACTGGTATAGGGGTCTCATGGACCCCTTACCAGTTCACAAGGGGTTAAATGTAAAAAAAACACACCACACAGAGAAAAAATATTTTATTATTATTTTTTTTTTTTTAATACTTACCTGCCATCCATACTGGAGCACTCTGTCCCTCAGCAATCACTGGCTTCTGCTCTCTTGCTAGAAGCCTTTTATAGCTGCTGGATGACAGAACACAAAAGGGTTAATTAAAAAAAAAATGACATAGGGTTCCCCCTCCCATTTTTTGTGGAATTTTAAGGGTTAAAAACCCTTAAAAATCTCCCCCCAAAAAATGACGTAGGGTCCCCCCTACCCAGCATTACCGACCCGGGCCAGCTATGGGGGCTTGTAGAACAGGGCGCAGGGGCCAGCATTGGTGGCCCCTGGCCCTGCAGGCTACTAGCCCACATAGCCACTAAGTGGCCCGGGCCCTTCTGCCCCCCCCTGGCCGTTAGGGAGGCAGGTAATGGGGGGCTGGGGGTTAATTGCAAGTCACCCGCTAGCCGCAGGTGACTTGCCAGACCCAGAGCCTTGTGAACTGGTATAAGGGGTCTCATGGACCCCTTACCAGTTCACAAAGGGTTAACTGTGACAAAAAAAAGACACCACACAATAAAAGTATTTTATTAAAAAAACATTTTTTTTAACTGTACTTACCTCCGATTGCAAGCTCTTGTCCCGCGCCGCTCTGCTGACAGATGCCGGTGATCGGCATCCAGAGAAGGGGGAGGCAGAAGATCCTCTGATCACCGGCATCTGACAGCTGAGAACGCTGAAGCCGGTGATCGGGGCTGGGATGATGCCATAGCCACGCCCCCAAAAGGGGCGGGGCTTGGCGCGGAGACGGAGATTATTACAAAGACATTATACAATTATAACAACAAACACACAGTTTTAAAAAACATGTAACACATAGCACAACTTAATCTGCCACCAGGGAGTGCTGTTGTACCGTGCTGATATAAACCCAGTCATATATGTATATGTCTAAAGAATACAAATCCCCAATAGTACTGTATGAAGGTAAAATATGAAATATTTATTTACATCAAAAAAGAAAGTGCTAACTGTGCATCAATCCCAAGTAAACAACTGTGCCAATAAAATCCCTATTCAATCTAAATCACAAGGAGACATAAGTCAAAGTAAAAAAGGGTGCTACTTATCTTAAGACTGGGTAATGACAGCAGAAGCGCAACCCCCCCACAGAGCCCACGCGTTCCGAGACCAGTTGTCTCTTCCTCAAGGCAGAGTGCTGCAGACAGGGAGAGATTTAGAGATAGGCAGGGACAGTCGTTGAGACCCACAGAGAGGCAGACAGAACCAGGGAAAGATAGGGAAAAATCAGGAGCGATCGGGAACGATCCAGGAAGGGACAGTGAGAGGGAAAGCTTTTTTTTATTTTAATTTGCCAGATCAGTTTTCAATCGGTGTTCTTTGTGCTGTAAATATTCCTTGCCACTGTGCATCCCATCTTGGCAGTGGCATATTTAACCCTATCTGTTATACACAAGCATTTCTCATAACTGGATTAGTTTTAATTTTTTTTTATCGGCTGTAAAAACCCAAGCCCGCATGGCCATTCCATTTCAGCACATGTGACCCTATCTTTTAAACTAAATCAGCTTGTTCAGCCTCAGGTTTATGAAACTATTGCATTTTGATTTGGTTTTTGTCTGCTTTAAAAACACCAGCCCACATGGGCATCCCAAACCAGCACATGTGACCCTATGTTTTGTACTAAGTCAGCTTGTTCGGCCTCAGCTTTATTAAGCTATTGCATTTTGAATTGGTTTTTGTCTGCTTTAAAAACACCAGCCCACATGGGCATCCCAAACCAGCACATGTCACCCTATCTGTTATACTAAATAAGCGTTGTTCAGCCTCATTTTAATTAAGCTATTGCATTTTGAATTGGTTTTTGTCCTGCTGCAAAAACACTAGGCCGCAGGGTATCCCAAACCTGCACATAGCACCCTATCTGTTATACTAAATAAGCGTTGTTCAGCCTCATTTTAATTAAGCTATTGCATTTTGAATTGGTTTTTGTCTGCTTTAAAAACACCAGCCCACATGGGCATCCCAAACCAGCACATGTGACCCTATCTTTTATACTAAATCAGCTTGTTCGGCCTCAGCTTTATTAAGCTATTGCATTTTGATTTGGTTTTTGGCCTCATGTAAAAACCCAAGCCCACATGGGCATCCAAACCAGCACATGTGACCCTATCTTTTATACTAAATCAGCTTGTTCAGCCTCAGCTTTATTAAGCTATTGCATTTTGAATAGTTTTTTGTCTGCTTTAAAAACACCAGCCCACATGGGCATCCCAAACCAGCACATGTGACCCTATCTTTTATACTAAATCAGCTTGTTCATCCTCAGCTTTATTAAGCTATTGCATTCTGAATTGGTTCTTGTCTGCTTTAAAAACACCAGCCCACATGGGCATCCCAAACCAGCACATGTGACCCTATCTTTTATACTAAATCAGCTTGTTCAGCCTCAACTTTATTAAGCTATTGCAGTTTCAATTGTTTTTGTGTGTGCTGTAAAAACACCAGGCCTCAGGGCATCCCAAACCTGCACATTTGACCCTATCTGTTACACTAAAGCAGCTTTTAAAGGCTATTTTTCATAAATATATTGCAGTTTGAATTGTTTTTGAGTGTGCTGTAAAAACAGCAGGCCGCAGGGTATCCCAAACCTGCACATTTGACCCTGTTACACTAAAGCAGCTTTTAAAGGATATTTCTCATAAATATATTGCAGCTTGAATTGTTTCTGTGTCTGCTGTAAAAACACCAGCCCACATAGGCATCCCAAACACTAGTATACATCTCAAGACTACCTGTCTAATAACTGCTTGCATTTTATAATTAATGTCACTTTTCCACAATCAAGGGAGGCCTCCTTTGTATGTGAGGAGGGGGCATCCCAAACACTAGCAGTAATATTTCAAGAGTACCTGTCTAATAAATGCTTGCATTTTATAATTAATGTCACTTTTCCACAATCAAGGGAGGCCTCCTCTTTATGTGAGGAGGGGGCATCCCAAACACTAGCAGTAATATTTCAAGAGTACCTGTCTATTAACTGGTTGAATTTTGTAAAGAAAGTCACTTTGTCAAATTGCCATCAGCCATTGCCTTTAACCGGGGGGCATCCCAAATATGCTAGCATGCGTCTTTTAAGAGTGCTCACATTGGAGTTGGCAGCAGCAGCATTAGGAGCCCATATATTGCCTGAAAGACACACATATGACCTGGCAGCAGCAGCATAGGGAGCCCATATATTGCCTGAAAGACACACCCAGGAGTTGGCAGCAGCATAGGGAGCCCATATATTGTCTGAAAGACACACCCAGGAGTTGGCAGCAGCATAGGGAACCCATATATTGCTTGAAAGACACACCCTGGAGTTGGCAACAGCATAAGGAGCTACCATGCACCAGCTACTACCATGGATCAGCCACTGTTGGCTGGAAATCCTGGTTGAACCATGCCTAATTCATCTTCACAAAGGTGAGTCTCTCCACATTATTCGTGGACAGACAAGTTCCCCTTGGCATGACTATGGCCCCCGCCGCACTAAACACCCGCTCAGATGGCACACTACTGGCCGGGCAGGACAGCTTTTCCAGGGCAAACTCTGCTAGTTGCGGCCACAAGTCAAGTTTGGCTGCCCAGAAGTCCAGCGGATCCTCAAGTTGTGTCTGCATGTTTATGTCAAGGTATGACACAACCTGTTGGTTCAGGTCCTGCTCCAGGTCTTCATGCTGCTCATGAGTAGACTCACTATGCGACTGAAGACTGAGGCTGCTGCTGATGGAGCTGCTGCTGATGGAGCTGCTGCTGCGTCTTCTTCCACCCCCCCAGCAGCCATGGCAGTGGAAGGTGATCGCAGCGGTCCTCCTCGAGTCAGACCTGCGAGAGTATGGACCATGGCGCAGATAGGCATCAGCCAACTGACTGCGTAGAATGTCTTTGTAGTAGGTCAGTTTGTCCTCCCTCTCGGCGGGTTTAAAAAATGCCCCCATTTTGTGCCGGTTCAGTTGCAACGCGGCTTGATCGACCATTCCTGTCTGCTGCCTGTACTGACCTCTGCTTTGTCTGACCACAAAGCTGCCTGCCCCTCTGGATACTCCGTGATCTCTGACCTCCTGGCTTGACCCTTTGGCTACTCCTGACTACGCACCTGTCTCATCCCTGTACTGTGATGCACCCTCCGGATTGACTACCTGTGAACGAGTTCGGCTTCGGGATACCCTCGTGGTTCATCGGCCGTAATCGTAAGCAGCCATCCTTTGCGCCTATTAAGACCTGCGGGCAACCGTGTCCGGTGAGGCGTACCTAGCGTCCTGGCAAACGGGGGCCTGACTATAGGCAGAAGCGGCGGTGGAGATTGGGGGTTGCCTGTTTACAGAAGGCTGGTGTCCCGCTGGGCATCACAGTATGGATCATGGCGCAGATAGGCATCGCCCAACTGACTACGTAGGATGTCTCTGTAGTAGGTCAGTTTGTCCTCCCTCTCAGTGGGTGTAAAAAAATGCCCCCATTTTGTGCCGGAAGCGAGGGTCCAATAAGGCGGAGAGCCAGAAGCCATCCCGCAGACACACCCAGGAGTTGGCAGCAGCATAGGGAGCCCATATATTGTCTGAAAGACACACCCAGGAGTTGGCAGCAGCATAGGGAACCCATATATTGCTTGAAAGACACACCCTGGAGTTGGCAACAGCATAAGGAGCTACCATGCACCAGCTACTACCATGGATCAGCCACTGTTGGCTGGAAATCCTGGTTGAACCATGCCTAATTCATCTTCACAAAGGTGAGTCTCTCCACATTATTCGTGGACAGACAAGTTCCCCTTGGCATGACTATGGCCCCCGCCGCACTAAACACCCGCTCAGATGGCACACTACTGGCCGGGCAGGACAGCTTTTCCAGGGCAAACTCTGCTAGTTGCGGCCACAAGTCAAGTTTGGCTGCCCAGAAGTCCAGCGGATCCTCAAGTTGTGTCTGCATGTTCATGTCAAGGTATGACACAACCTGTTGGTTCAGGTCCTGCTCCAGGTCTTCATGCTGCTCATGAGTAGACTCACTATGCGACTGAAGACTGAGGCTGCTGCTGATGGAGCTGCTGCTGATGGAGCTGCTGCTGCGTCTTCTTCCACCCCCCCAGCAGCCATGGCAGTGGAAGGTGATCGCAGCGGTCCTCCTCGAGTCAGACCTGCGAGAGTATGGACCATGGCGCAGATAGGCATCAGCCAACTGACTGCGTAGAATGTCTTTGTAGTAGGTCAGTTTGTCCTCCCTCTCGGCGGGTTTAAAAAATGCCCCCATTTTGTGCCGGTTCAGTTGCAACGCGGCTTGATCGACCATTCCTGTCTGCTGCCTGTACTGACCTCTGCTTTGTCTGACCACAAAGCTGCCTGCCCCTCTGGATACTCCGTGATCTCTGACCTCCTGGCTTGACCCTTTGGCTACTCCTGACTACGCACCTGTCTCATCCCTGTACTGTGATGCACCCTCCGGATTGACTACCTGTGAACGAGTTCGGCTTCGGGATACCCTCGTGGTTCATCGGCCGTAATCGTAAGCAGCCATCCTTTGCGCCTATTAAGACCTGCGGGCAACCGTGTCCGGTGAGGCGTACCTAGCGTCCTGGCAAACGGGGGCCTGACTATAGGCAGAAGCGGCGGTGGAGATTGGGGGTTGCCTGTTTACAGAAGGCTGGTGTCCCGCTGGGCATCACAGTATGGATCATGGCGCAGATAGGCATCGCCCAACTGACTACGTAGGATGTCTCTGTAGTAGGTCAGTTTGTCCTCCCTCTCAGTGGGTGTAAAAAAATGCCCCCATTTTGTGCCGGAAGCGAGGGTCCAATAAGGCGGAGAGCCAGAAGCCATCCCGCTGACAAATGGAGACAATTCTGCGGTAACTACGCAAGCACGTGAGCATGCATCGTGCCATTTGTGCAAGTGACTCGAAGGGACTTCCTGTCTCCATCTCCACTGCAAACTGCCATGGTGTGTCTGGGTCCTCTGTCTCGCCTTCCTCACAACCCTCTAGCTCCTGTTTCTGCTCCTGCTCCTCCTCTCCTGTCAGATGACTAGATAAAATGGCCATTTTGTCAAACCTAAACTGTGCTTCGCTGTGCCTCACCCCCTCCTCCTCCTCCATTTCAGCCCCCACAGGCTTCATGTGGCTATGAAATGTATGCGCCATGTCTCCAGTGCCCTGACCAGCCATGGGGTAAGTACAGGCTCACCTAATGTTCCATAAAACTCAGCGCGCCTGTCACCAGGAGTAGATCTATTGATCCTTTGCCTATAACCCACACACGTATATGTATTGTATATGCCAGGCGTGGATTCAAGATCTTTATACCCTTCTTTATAGTTAGCTCCCTCATCATCATTGAAGCCCTGCGCTCCAAGCTGGAGCGCAGGATCACTTCCGGTTGCGGCCTGACGCACTTCCGGCCGGAGTGCGTCGGTGCCGTTCCAGCACACGTGAGGTCTGAGGGATGACTGATCGTGAGAGGGGTATTTAAGGGGTGCTGTGGATACAGCCCCTGTTACCACATAGCCTTGAAAAAGAGCCCCCGAGGCTCGGAACGCGTGGGCTTGCCGTAGGGACCCATCCTTGCCAGTGACACAGTAAGGTTGCTTTATTTGTGTACTCTATGTCTAACACTTTGCACTTTTGTTTTCTGTTGGGCCTGCTTCTAGTTAGGGGTCCTGTTTACAAATACTGAGGTACATTAATTATAGCACTTAGCACTTTATCAAATATTTTTAGTATAAAGGCATTAATTATGAATCACTCTAGCACTTTATAATCATGTATATTTCTGGCTCGATGGCTCCCTCATGTGGCTTGTTACGGTATAGCACCATGATTTGTTGCTATTTTTAACATGTTTTTAATGTGATTATCAGTAATAAAGATATTTTGTTTACTATTTTGCATTTTTGTGGAGTGTCAGTCCCCAGGGACACATTCGGGAGTTGTTTGGAGGGCATCCCAATAATTTTAGTACATGAAGCAAACGGCAGGTGTCACGTATGAGCTGCCACTGGTTTACATTGAAGTTACACAGGGGAGTCCCCCTATCCGCTTGGATCATCAAGAAATCTGTGATGGCTTTTCTCTGTTCCTGCATATGGAGGGTGGAATTCCAAAGGGTGGAAACATAGCAAGAGTATGTTTGGGGATACCAATCTGACGCTGAAGCTCAAGAAGGGTGTACTTGGCGGTGTAGGAGTGGCTGAAGTGCATGCAAAGTTTCCTTCCCATTATTAGGATGTCTTGCAGATGGGGAAAAGACTTCAGAAAACGCTTGACAACTAGATTGAACATGTGTGCCATGGCAGGACGCATGGCTCAGGCTTCCTTGTCGCAGCGCAGACAAGATGTTCTTCCCAGTGTCAGTCACCATGGGTCCCATTTGCAGTTTTCGTGGAGTAAGCCATGATTTCATTTAGTGAGTTCCCATTTTTAGCAGTTCTTCCCATGTGTAGCTCTGTGGCTCAAGGAAAACCATGTGAAGAACAGCTTGAAACCACCGTGTCCTGCACACATGGTAGGCTGGAAGGGAAAAAAATGAACAAAAAAAATTTAGAAAAAACAAAATACAAAAAAAAAAAATAGAAAATGAAAAAAAATGGTACAAAAATTCACAAAATATTAAAAAAAGACAAGGGAAAAAATATTTTTAAAAAATGTAAAATATATATATATATATATATATATATATATATATATTTTTTTTTTTTTTTAAATACAAAATATGAAAAAAAAAAATCCCCCCCCCAAATTTCTTTTTGATAAATTTGATACGTTACTGTTATTATGTTAGATGTTATTGTTGCTATGTTATAAGTTAATATATGTTATTATAAATATGTTCAAATAAGATAAACAAACTATTAATATGTAATTAGCCACTTTTTTTCTGTGACACCATTGCTAAGTGCAAGTGCACTGTCACAGGCACAAAGGCCTAGGAGCGTGGAGGCCACAGCGAAGGGACCTGTCCAAATTGCTGTTGTGGTTGTGCAGAACCACAATCACCCAGTGGGCCTTAAAGGATATGTATTGTCCCTGAACGTAGTTACAGCTCCAGACGTAGGCACTGCTGTGCACTTTGCTACACACTGACAGACTAAAGGACTGGCCCACCTTCTGTTCAAAAAAATTGTACAGGGCTGGTACTGCCTTCTTCGCAAAGAAATGACAGCATGAGACTCTCCACCTCTCCACAGTTCTCTGAAAGGTCCACCAACTCAAAAGGGAGGGACTGCAGCACCAGCAACTTATACAGGAGCACATTTAGCTTCTGCACGTTGGATGAGTGGGCACATACGGTTGTCTCTTGGACATGGCTTGGCCAATGGATTGCTGGCGGAATGACTGACTCGGAGGAGGAGGAGGAGCATCTGGAGCGACAGAGGATGGGTATGACACACAGGAGGTGGTGGAGCCTTGGCTGGCTGGAACAGAGAGCGGTGTGCCACTGGGTAATGCAGCAGGCTGGACCACCACTTTGGAGCCAACTCTCCCAGGCCGCTTTATGGTGACGCTGCAAATGTTGACGCAGGGCTGTGGGTCCAACATTGGGACCCTGGCCACAATTCACCTTCTGCCTACACATCTTTCATATAGCCATGTTAACCTCCTGCGGATGCTTGATGGAAAACTGCCACATGGCCTTGTAGCTGATTTTTCCTACCAACAGTCTGCACTAATTCACTGCTGCTGCCGCCGTAGCCAACTCGAGGGACCCTCTTCTACTACCTCCTGGGAAAATAGCCTGCCGCGCAAGTGGTCTACCCCGAGCACATTTGCCTCCATACTTTCCCCTTCTGCCTCCATGCTGGCCACTAAATCTGTCACTCTCCATCACTCCAAGCCTTTAAAAGTGCCCTCAAAACTCACTGATGTCCTCCTCAGGTTCCTCAACAGTGTCTGCTTAAGAAGCCAAAACGCCTAGTGGAAGAAGCGGCGAGTGTCTCCTCCACTTCTTGGCTGGGCAGTAGCTGCTGATTTTTCTGATTATCTGATCGTCCTCACTGAATAGTGGAGCTGAACCCTAAGCATAAGACATAACCGACAGTTGACTGGGGGTGTCAGATGTCACTTGTGATGCAGTGGATGATCATGTTAATAAATGGATGATGGGTTGCTGGTCAAGACACGACTGCTAGCTGATCCCGGGAGATCAGTCCTCTCACTGAGACTCCTGCTGCCACTCACCCCTTGTCTGCTGCAACCCCTGCTTGATGAATTTAGGCCTCTGCAACTTCTCTGTGCCCATCCTGCCACTTCTCTGCCTGACATACTTAGTGCGTATATGAGGGGAGGACAAAACGCTACACTACACTTAAAACAGGATTTGTTGATAAGACCAGCAAGTGTGTAACTATCTATGGTCTTTCACTAAGTAGTAACTAGGCCCTGAAGACTTTAACACGAACAAAGTGATGAAACTCTTAGATGTGCGTAAGTGATGCTCTGATGAAAGCAATTCAATGTGCTCCAGTATGCTTCAAAAATGTTTGCCTGCATGGAAATGAATCGGGCATGGATCGGCCAAGATTTCCACCCACCAATGCCTGATGCATTAGAGTAGATTGGTCTGGCCCCATGATCAACACTAAAGAAATATGGATTGTGCAAAACAGATTTTAGGCGCTGCTCTCCAGTTACAGACATTTCTCCGCATCAGATCACAAGTAATTATTGAGAAAATGCTTTACGTTACTCTTACTTTTTATTAATATTCTTCGGATAAGATATCTGTGCCGAAAATCTGTATATGTTCTCTTAATGCTGCTGCCAACTCCAGAGTGTGTCTTTCTGGCAATTTTGGGCTCCTGCTGCTGCTGCTTGCAGCTCCTGTGTGTCTTTAGGCCAATTTGTGGGCTCCTGCTGCCAACTCCAGTGTGTCTTTCAAGCTATGTTTGGGCTCCTGCTGCCAACTCCAGTGTCTCTTTCAAGCAATGTTTGGGCTCCTGCTGCCAACTCCAGTGTGTCTTTCAAGCAATGTTTGGGCTCCTGCTGCCAACTCCAGTGTCTCTTTCAAGCAATGTTTGGGCTCCTGCTGCCAACTCCAGTGTCTCTTTCAAGCAATGTTTGGGCTCCTGCTGCTGCTGCTGCAAACTCCAGTGTCTCTTTCAAGCAATGTTTGGGCTCCTGCTGCTGCTGCTGCCAACTCCAGTGTGTCTTTCAAGCAATGTTTGGGCTCCTGCTGCTCCTGCCGCCAACTCCAGTGTCTCTTTCAAGCAATGTTTGGGCTCCTGCTGCTGCTGCTTGCAACTCCAGGGTGTCATTCAGCCAATTTTTGGGCTCCTGCTGCCAACTCCAGTGTCTCTTTCAAGCTATGTTTGGGCTCCTGCTGCTGCTGCTTGCAACACCAGGGTGTCATTCAGCCAATTTTTGGGCTCCTGCTGCCAACTTTAGTGTCTCTTTCAAGCTAGGTTTGGCCTGCTGCTGCTTGCAACTTTAGGGTGTCATTCAGCCAATGTTTGGGTTCCTTCTGCCAACTCCAGTGTCTCTTTCAAGCTATGTTTGGGCTGCTGCCGCTGCCAACTCCAGTGTGTCTTTCAAGCAATGTTTGGGCTCCTGCTGCCAACTCCAGTGTGTCTTTCAAGCAATGTTTGGGCTCCTGCTGCTCCTGCTTCCAACTCCAGTGTGTCTTTCAAGCAATGTTTGGGCTCCTGCTGCTCCTGCTGCCAACTCCAGTGTGCCTTTCAAGCAATGTTTGAGCTCCTGCTGCTCCTGCTGCCAACTCCAGTGTCTCTTTCAAGCAATGTTTGGACTCCTGCCGCTGCTGCTGCTACTGCTTGCAACTCCAGGGTGTGTCTCTCAATCATTTTTTGGGCTCCTGCTGCTGCTGCCAACTCCAGTGTCTCTTTCAGCCAATGTTTGGGCTCCTGCTGCTCTCAACTCCAGTGTGTCTTCAGGCCAATTTTTGGGCTCCTGCTGCCAAATCCAGTGTCTCTTTCAGCCAATGTTTGGGCTCCTGCTGCTGCTGCTGGCAACTCCAGTGTCTCTTTCGGCCAATTTTTGGGCTCCTGCTGCCAACTCCAGTGTGTGTCTTCAGGCCAATTTTTGGGCTCCTGCTGCCAACTCCAGGATGTCTTTCTGCCAATATTTGGGCTCCTGCTGCTGCCAGCTCCAGGGTGTGTTTTTCAGGCAATATAGGGGCCCCTCATAGTGATGCCACCTCAACTCTCTGCAATTGTGCCGCTCTGTGATTCTAATAGCGATGCCTCTGATCTGCATGTCATAATTATTTACAGTATTATTTCACTAACCCAGCACGCATCCTATGCGTGTTACAGCAAGGCAGAATGGTTTACAACAACCCTATTGAGGCTCTAGGAAGCTCAGAAATAGTAGTTTTTAATAGCGTTTCGTCGCAAATAAATTCGGACCGAAACAAATTTTGTCGAAAAATTCGGCGAATCAGCCAAATCGAATTTTTCAAAAGTTCGCTCATCTCTAGATCTCACCAACATGGCATTTTCTTGAACAAGATAGACTCCTTTGCGCCCTGTGCCACTGTGAAGGGATAACTGTGAAATGTTTATTTATAGACCACTATTGTATTCTGTGATGCTCTACAAACTAAGTGTGGGACACTAAATTATCTTAACCATTTCCATGATCAGCAACCTGCAAAGCAAACAGAAAAACATTGTTAGCATTATTATGCCAATTACTGGGGGGCCACCATGCTGGATCCCCGATATAAAGATAACATCACCTCCTTGATTCCACCACTGAAGCAGGAAAGAAAGATGAAGGAGTACAGACGCAATCTGGTGTATGCTCTATTGGCGGAGTTCCCAGCTGACTTTCAGGGCTCAGTGGTGGCATGAGGTCAAGGAACAGGAAGATATGGGTCATCTGCATGCTTTTATAAAGACAAAATTAATTTGAGGGTAGCGCTGAGGATTAGAGTGAAAGCTGCAATATGTATGAGTGGCCGACTCACAAAGATATAGTGAATATAGTGCTGGTTATGGAGTATAAAAATCGGCATAAACCAACCAATACTATCCGAAAAAAACTGTTGCACTTATTTAATATGTGTGAGAGCACTGACAGCCTCAGACAGATAAGCTGTACTAAGACTTCTATGTTCTCTAAGTGGTGTAATCTAGGCTGATTCAGTCAAATATTAAAACATTTCAATAAAGAACATGTGTACCTTTTATCATACCATACCATCACACATGATTACAAAAAGCCAACAACATCTGTTAGAGGGCATAGAAGCCACAGCACAGCTGATCTGTCTGAGGCGGGCAGTGCTCTCATACATTATATGAAATAAGCACGACTGTTTTTGTTGGATAATATTAGTTGGCTTATGCCAACGTTTTTATTCGTTAACCACATTTGCATGCTTTGCCACCAGTCACTGAAGCTAGGGAAATCTGTGCATGGCATTCATCACCAGGGACAAGCAGAAAAATGTTGTTATTAAAAATTGTTATTGAAACATATAAATGCAAACACCTGGGGCTCCCTCTGATGCTTCCCTTGTGTCATCCTCTAATCCCACATCCACAAAGCCACCTGTCTCCCCTCAAAGGTAGATGTGAGACTGCCGCTGTGACCACCTACACTGAGCCTGTTCACACCATCCCAGGGAAGCATTCAGCTTTTCCTCAAACAATGGACAGAAAGTGGAAGTTTAGCCCATATTATCCCTGAGCCCCTGGATTGAATGCAAGCAATAGAAAATTGCTTGCCTGAAATGCTCCCATTTAGGATGGTGGAGCTGGAGAGCTTTAAAAATCTTATGGCGAGGGGGCTGGTTATTGCTGTTAGTTAGATCATGGTGCTAATAAAAATCGTATGCCTGCAGCTGCCCCATAATACATCATTCCCAGCCACCACAATGTTTCTCGGCAGGCCACCCATGCCCTGCACAAAATAAGGCTTGCACTGTGCAATTCTATATGTTGCAAGGTCCACATCACAACTGACATGTGGACAACTAAGGATAGGCAGGGATGTTACAGCTCTTTATCTGCCCTCTGAGTTAATGTAGTGGTGTTTGGGCTCAAGTCACAAATGGCTTTGAAGTATATACTTCCACCGCCCAGGATTTCCGGATATCACCTGTTGCCTCCTACTTCGCTTCCTCCTCTCCTGCCTTTTCATCCAGTCTGTGCCTGCACCACCATTTTGAGTCCAGATATTGGGAAACAGCAACAGACGGTACTGAAACTCATTTGTCTGGGTGAAAGACCACACACAGACAGATGAGTGGTTGCTACCGCTGCACCTAAAGCCCGGCAAGGTGGTGTGCTACCACGAGCAGAGCCTAGTAGCAGCCTTGGGCCAAGCTGAGTTGAGGCACATCCGTTGGCTGGCGCATGTGCACCACTTGGTGGTGCAAAGCTTCTTGGCCCCTTTATCAGAGATGCCAAAGCTGCTGCTTAATGTGCTTGCTATGTGCATGCACTTTGGGTGTTCACACCCTGCGACTGTTCGCCTACCTGCACTGCAGAGGCCTTCCCACTCACCGGCTCATGTGAATTGCCAACCAGGTGGAATTCCCCTTTACATACTGTATAGGTGTGTGAGCAGTAGCAGCAGGCAATAGTGGAGTTCCAGCAGGCAAGTAGGTTAAGTGGACACGTGGCAAGAGCTTGCTCTCTATGCCTTGGAGGTGCTGGTCTTCCCTGTGGTCATCCCCAACAAGAGAATTCACCTATCGACAGCCAACATGGACATCCTTACATTTGTTAAGATAAACTGGATGTTCCAGCACCTGAGCAAGCATATGGAGTGTTGACTACCACCATCTCTTCCACCTACCTAGCAGAAAAGAAATGGACTGGTGGAAGGTATAGAATATTTTTTATGCATAATGAAACTTCAACAGGTTATGGGTGGCCTGACTCATCTCTAGTGTGACAGCCTTGCTGCCCTTAAATGTAGATGATGAATGAATACTCCTTTTGGAAAAGCAGCAACACAGCTTTCAAGAGCTGAAGCAGCACATGCAGATGTTTCAGCAAATAAGGAAAGGTCCTCTCAGAAACACTTCAATAACATGGGAACAAGCAATTGTTCCAATTTCTCGCCCTAGGAGAAACATTGTCGGCTGCAGTAAGAGGGCAGGGGTCCAAAAACACAAGGGAAAGGATCTGTTTAGGTCAAGTACCAGTCAACCTTTACCTGTACCTTATTAAGTATGATGGGTTTAAATGTATTTATAGACTAGAACTCTAGGAAGAAAGGGTATCTGGTCTTGAAGTATTTACAGACAGAGTTGCTTTATCCAGGATAAGCAATGCTCATTTGGCCGACACAATGATTGGTAAAGCTGTGGAACATATGGTTGAAACAGAAGACCAAAGAGGAAGGGCAAGGGGTGGTTTTAGCCAGAGTACCAATCATGAACACATGGTTTTATATAACATATGAAAAAACCCTCTTCTATATTCTATTCATGTATCAGCTTTTAGATGACAATAAAGAAGATGATTAAGAGATGATAAAGGAGATGATAAAGGAGACCCTAATGATTCCCCTCCAGCGGAAAGAGAGCCAAGAGGGGTTGTGGACAGTCTAGTTAGGAAGCAAGTGGAATATGCCAGAGAAGATGGCTCAAAAAGAACTGGCATGGTAATTCATCAAGTGGAAGCTAAACCTTCAGTGTACTTTATCAAGTTTTACGACGATTTCCATATTTATGTTTATGATTTGGTGAAGACCTCCTAAGTGACATTCTTGAACTTTGCCAAGGTTGTGGAGGGAGCTACCAAGTGTAATATATATATAGAAAATCCAACTTTCAGATTATAATCTTGTATTCCTGCTAACTGCATTTAATGCAGTGAAGAGAATATGAGGAAGATTTTTTTGAATTACATCAATTCATTAGCCTCGATTCATAGACACATTCGTCTGGACATCCGTAGCTGTCTGTGTATGTTTTTGTGTGTGTTTGTAATTTTTTTAGGTTTTTCCGTTGCATTTTCATTCGTACGTTCGTTCGAGCTTATGCGTATATGCACTTTCGATGAACGAAAGTAAATCGGATCATTTGCGTTAGTTCTGATCATTTTCCCATCTAAATCTGATATTTTGCGTTCGTTCAGATAACTTACGTTATTGGTATGGGCTTGCATCTCATTCAGAGAGCTGATTGCCGAGGGACCACCACCCTATAAAACCGTTTCATTTGCGAACCCCTTACGGGACCATTTTGACTTCAGATACCTTGCAATCACCATGTTTTGTGCCTTTGTGGAGGAACATCACCAACTCCAGCTAATGGGGATTGAATGTATCAGCAGGGCCGAGGCCAGATTGCACCGACGATGCATGCATATCAATGGCATGCATGACGTTGAGCTGTTTGAGCTGACCAGACTTAATCGCGCTTCTCTCCATAAGTTGTATAGTGAGCTGCAGCCATGGTTAGCCCGCACCACAAGGAAGGGGCAAGCAATTTTAGGTATGACCAAGATGCTTGGCTGCCTGCAATTTTTGGCGAACGGCTCATTCCAGAGGCTGGGTGCCCTCTCCGTGGGGATCTCCCAGCCTATGCTATCCAAGTTTTTGGAAGACATGGCTACCATTAGTCAGAAATATATTTATTTTCCTGACGACATGGTAGCCTGGAACACGCTTAAGCTGGCATTTTATAATATTGCCAACATGCCCATCGTCATGGGTGCCATTGATTGCACCCACGTTGCATTGGTCCCTCCGGCAGCCGAGAAGTACATCTATAGGTAAGTTCATTTTTTTAATATAGTTTACATAAATTGTATTTTAACTATCTATTAATCCCTCCTTGTAAATTGTCCCTGTGAAATAGCTTACCCTGTATATCTAATTATCCCTCCTTGTAAATTGTCCCTGTGATACATTTGGCCGTCTTTAGCTTCATCAATGTTTTTCATGTCGGCCTAAGCCAAACATTTTCATGTGGACCTTAGTTAGTCATTTTAAAGTTAAGCTTTAGTTGATCCAACATACATATTCTTTTTTAGGCTAAGTGTTAGTGTTATTTGTATTGCCCAACATGTTTTTTGGAGGATGTTAGGAGTTAGTGTTTGAGTAGTTTACCTAGCCTTGTTAATTTTTGTTGTTTTTCTTTTTCCTAGGAACCGCAAAATGGGCCACTCACTGAATGTCCAAGCAGTGGTGGCCCCGGAACATGCGGTTCCTTAGCGCCCTCGCCGGGTTTCCAGGTTCATCCCATGATGCGTACATACTGCGACGATCTGGATTGTACCGTCGGTTTGAGTCTGAAGAATTCTCCGGTGGATGGTTCCTTGGTAAGTTGACGCAAATAACGTCATTCACTTTTCAATGTATGCCTATGAATATAGTTGATGACCCATGTCTGAACCTATGGCTGTTTTTACCCCTTGATGACATGTTAAACTGGACCTTAACCATGATCTTTCGCAAAGCACACACCCTTAAAAAATGATTTGCCACCATTTAAAAATAATATATTTCTACTTTCTAGTAAATTACTTATTATTCTTCCAAACACTCGGCTGCAATTCTGTTCTTGACTTTATTATAGGGTCTGCGCCATCTTTGCTCAGAAGCAGGACACTTACTGAGTAGAGGAGAGTGGGATAAAGTGCAGGGGGTGGGTTAGTGCTGTGCTTGGCTCAGACAAAGCAGATCTGGGGTCCTGAAAAGGTAAGACATCCAAGAATGCTGAGCAGCACAGTCCTAACCCAATTCCTGTTTGCTGTCTGCCTGATTTGCCCTCATCCACCATCTTGGATGTTTAAAGGGTCAGAACATGCAGTAGATGGTGTTAGGCTGTTTTTTAGCAGAGCAATCTGTATGTACAGGGTGTGTCTAAAATATTAGATAGGCTCTTAGTCAGGGGGAACGACCGTTTTTCTAAAAGATTTTTGCTGTAATGTGTAATTTATGTTATTATTTTCTTATTCGTTCAGGGGATTCCAGCTATCCGCTACTTCCCTGGCTGATGATGCCCGTCCTTCGGCCACAGAATGCGGCCCAGGATGTCTAAAATCGGGCACACCGGAAGACCCGGGCCATTGGGGAGAGGGCCTTTGGCCTGTTAAAAACACGCTTCCGGTGTTTGGACCATACCGGGGGCGTGTCCCCCGGTATGTGGATCTGCCCCCCTCTCCACCCAGCCAGGACCCAGAAGAGAACTACCGTGGCACACCTAGTGCCTCTGGCCAAGCTGTTCAGGCAAATTTGATTAATACCCATTTTACCTCATTTGTTTGTCCTGTTTTTGATTGTTGCATGAAATTCTTATTTTATACTATAATTTGGCTTTGTGAATGCTTTAGTATTATTTTTTGTACCAAATAGTAATGAGTTAATTACTAAAATATTCACACATGATCTGAGACTCATGCATTTTTTTGGGCCCTGTTTGTTTTCAAAAACCTTCAGTAATGTCAAAATAACCCAAACATTAATGCATCAACTTAGTCAACAACAGCTAAAGTCACATTCAATATATTTTTGGGAAATATGATAAATTGGAGTTAAAGGGCACTCGCAGACTTCATGTACATACATAGTACAATAAAAATATACATTGGTGCTGAATCAGGGCACCTAGCAATTGGTCACATCCAGGAGTTTTCAAGTAACGCACTCCAGGCCAAGTTGAAATAACAAATAAAATAAACAGACATAGGGAGCAAGCATTTGCATGTCAATATTTGGCTAGTAATACATAGGGCCACATACACACCCTCTCCTGCTTGGCCCCATTTGCCACAGGCACAGGTGGAAGGCAGCCATACCTATGCCACATCCATGCCTGTAAGTCAGTGGCCCACCCAAACAATAACCCCCAGACCAAATCCAAGTCCAGTCCAATGTTTGCCAGGGTTCAAGGTAGTAGTTTGCCAGGCCAGAATGTCACCCAATCATGCCTAGAAACAGGATGAGCCAGACACAGTTTTATTAGGCCAAAGCCTGCAGCGTGGCAGCTTGAGCGGCAGGTTCAGTGAGGCTTTATCTCAGGCAATGGCTAGTGGGGTCTCAGCACTCTAATGAGCTATATGGGCGAAAATCCAAATCATACAAGCAAAGCCATAAAAAAGGCAATCTTGGTAGCGCTCACCAGACAGGTCAATACAGTGGGGATGTTCAGGAAAGATGTGGAGCAGATACAGGGCAAATATCTGTTAAAATGGGTGTTGCCCATAAAACCCTGGTGGTGGGCCTTGGGGATGGCCCATCACCTGGGCATGTGTGGCATTCAGAATCTGCCACTGTTCCAACATGAGTCTATTGCTATTTCTAACTTCCTCGAGCATGCCTGTCAAATTATTAGTTAAGGTGGCCATGTGGCTGTTGCTCTTCCTAAATTCTGTCAGCATGGAGGTGAATGTATTATTTAATGTATCTAATTGTGCAGTAAGCTGCCCTGTGGTTCTTTGAGTCACCTGGCGAAATAAACGCCTCTCATGGTGCCATGCTGACTCCAGGATCGGCACGCGCCTCCCCTGGGAAACTGGTCGACGTTGCTGACTACGTCTCCCAATTCCCTGGGTTTGAGCGGCTGCAGATGCTGGATGTCTAGGGTGAGCAAGAGTCGCAGATGTGCTTGGCAAATCCTCTGCAGCAGAGCTACCACTGGGGACTGTAGGCTCAGTCTCTGCATGCTGCCGACGATGGGCTGGCAGCATGCGTCCAGCTTCACTTTGCTGCAGAGGATTTGGTCCGTGGCAGATTATGTTCCAGGGGGATCAGTTGTGAAGGTCCCATCAAGGTGGCATCCTCCTCCATCTCCTGATTTCCTCCATCAGTGTGTGTGTCTGTTGGGACATGAGCAAAAAAGGTTACGTTTGGTCCCTAAATATACTAGTTATGCAAATTAGTCATGTTCATTCACATGCATCAGCAGAATCATCAAAATAGACTTACCGTATATATCTGCTCCTGGCTCCTAGGCAGCATGGAATTTGACGGCGTGGTCCGACTGGATGAGGCTTCCACACTTGCTGTGGGTTGATGCTGGGCTGTATTGTAAATAAAAAGGCACGTAAACACCCAAATATCCATTGATGATCTGGATTACTACATATGCTTCAATAAAACACGTGGGCCAGCAGGAATGGCAACTCCCCCAACGGTCCAAGGTGAGCTTCACTATGAATGTAATTATCTGTTATATGTATGACTCACCCTGTACATACACATTGGTCACCTTAAATAATACAAACATGCATGTACTGCATGTTATGAGGCTTCACACACCCCTAAAGGGCCATTAGGGACCCACACTCAGCTTGCAAATAGCTTTTGGCTTAAGAGTATGCTGGTGGGGCATTCTTCCTATGTAGACCTTTCCCTGACCCCAGATCAAGTATTTGAGACCAAAGCACAGCTAAAACCCAAGTGGCCTAAAGACAAAGAAGGAAGTGTTGGATATGATTGAGTAGAATCAAATAACAGGCAGTGCTTTGCTAATATTAAGACTTTAATAGTGACCATAAATACTCTCCAAGGTCGTGTATGGCCTGGCAAATTTGAAAATGAACATTCCGCAGACATTACACACCCTGCTAAAATACCATTTTGTGAGTACTCACCTGAAAAATGGATATTGTTGGTGTGCCACACACCCCGCTTCACTTTTAAATATTCTTCACTTAATGGGTTAACTCACCGCCAGGTGACGTAGTGCAGAGAGGAAGTCTTGTAACGAGCCCCCTTCCGGCCTATATATACCTGGTACCTCCCTTCAATCACCAGTATATTAAAAAAGCAGAAAGACAAGGTACCAGTATTCCACCGGTAACCTCAAAATCAATTTGATATAAATAAAAAGCTTCACCATATAAAGGCTTCGGAAATACCGAAAAGGGTGGGAGTGAAGCGGGGTGTGTGGCACACCAACAATATCCATTTTTCAGGTGAGTACTCACAAAATGGTATTATTCTTGGTGTGCCACACACCCCACTTCACTTTTAAATATTCTTCACTTAATGGGACATCCGAAAAGGGTGGGAGTGAAGCGGGGTGTGTGGCACACCAACAATATCCATTTTTCAGGTGAGTACTCACAAAATGGTATTATTCTTGGTGTGCCACACACCCCGCTTCACTTTTTTAGATATTCTTCACTTAATGGGACATCCAAAAGCAGTGTCCACAAGGGATGGGCATCTCAAGGCCAGGTGAAGCATAACTTAAATGACTGCAGTCTGCAGAACTTTGCGGCCAAAAACAGCATCCGCTGAGGCTCGCACATCAACTTTGTAAAACTTAGAAAAAGTATGAACAGAAGACCAAGTGGCGGCCTTACAAACTTGTTCAACAGAAGCTTGGTGCTGAAAAGCCCAAGACGCCCCAACGGCGCGAGTAGAATGAGCAGTGATACGAAAAGGGGGAACTCTGCCCTTAGCAGAATAGGCCGCAGTAACGGCCTGACGTATCCACTTGCTAATGGCAGATTTGGCTGGTGCCAAACCCTTCTTAGGCCCATGGGGCACAACAAAAAAGGAATCCGTCCTACGAAAAGGAGACGTGATAATCAAGTAGTACTTAACACAACGTACTACATCCAAACAATGCAAAACCCTCTCTTTGTCATTCTTAGGATTAGGACACAAGGAGGGAAAAACAATCCCCTCGATTCAAAGAGCAAAAGTTAATTGATTTCGGATCGAGATTCGTAAGTTTGGGTGGGTGTTAGTCATTTTTTCCTGTTTTTTTGGCCATTTCCGACTCGCACAAGCCTACGTACGAATTCGTATATGCTCTTACGATCATCGGAAGTTTGTTCCTAAATTTTAGGATCAAAACGTAAAACTTAGGATCAAAACGTAAAACTTAGGATCAAAACGTAAAACTTAGGATAATCAGATGTGTTTAGGTGTGATTCAGAGAGCAGATTTCCAACCTCTAAATACGTTTTAAAAGAAAGCCACTGCCGACACCTTTTAGCAGTCGGATTGCTGTTCTTGAACAGGTTTTTTGGCTATGTGGAGGAGTCTGCGCGTCTTGAGCTGCAATGAACTGCATGTATCAGCATGGCCGAGGCCATAAATTGTATGGCAATGCATACCTGATTCAATACATTTCATGTATGCCTTATAAAAGCATTTTAATGTGGACCTTAATTAGTCCTTTGCATGTAAACCTTTATTTTGCAATACATCCATATATTTGCGTTAATTAAAGAAACTTATGTCCTTTGTAATTTATTTTTAAATTGATGTACTAGAATAATATTTTTAGATTGAATTTATGGGTATAGTTGTTTATCTTTGCTTTGTTTAATTATTTTAGCTCATCTTTGGTCAGATGCATCACACTTACTGAGGAGAGGAGAGCGGGATAAAGTGCAGGATGTGGGTTACTGCTGTATTTTGCACAGACACAGCAGAGCTAGGGGCACGGAAAGGTCAGAAATCAAAGAATGCAGAGCAACACAGTCACAAGGCCCTTTCTGTTTGCAGGCTGCCCGATAATACCTGACCCGCCATCTTGGCTGTTTCTAGACTCATAACATGCAGAAGTTGCTGGGTGTTTTTTTTATATTTGAGAGCAATCTGTGTGGAGAGGGTGTGGGTAACCACACACAAAATTTTAAGTTGTACCATTTGAAGCCAAAATATTAAAATTAAATCCACAAGTAAAAAATGCAAGTTAACTAAAAATTAAACAAAGTAAGATTTACTTATGCAAATGCATTCATTAATGGTTGGTTACTACAAAATGAATGAAATAAAGAAAAATAAAAGACCAAATATTTAGAATGCACTTTAATGAGGTAAGTTTGTAGTGCGCATCCGCAAGATCAGAACGATTTATGTCCAGACAAAAAAGGAAAAAGGGCAAAACCAATGTTGCAACCTGAGAAATGAAACGGAAAATTCAGGATGGAAACTGACATAGGTCTGATTCCCGAACTGCCATACGAACGGACGTACATTTTAGGATAGAAACGTATTTGCCTATAGAATTACTCGCAAGTTCATACGAACGCACGAGCGTACAGGAAAAATAGGATGATCGGCACCAAAATCAAAGCTGTTACATGTTTCTTTGAATCGACCCTAATATCTTGGTTCAAATGAAAAGCAGAAACAACCTTAGGAAGAAAGTCTGGCTTGAACCGAAAGACCACTTTATCCTGATGCCTCTCAAAGTAAGGCGCCTGGATAGACAAGGCCGCCAACTCCGAGACACACCGGACCGAAGTGATCGCTACCAAGAAGACAATCTTCTGAGTCAGGGTAGACAAAGCAATATCTTGCAAAGGCTCAAAAGGAGGAGCCTGAAGAGCAGAAAGAACCAAATTCAAATCCCAAACCGGGAGTAATGGTTTCCTGGGAGGCCGCACATGCGTAACCCCCTGGTAGAAAGTTTTAACTAAAGGCTTAAGCGCAACACGCTTCTGAAAAAAGATAGATAAGGCAGAGACCTGCCCTTTCAACGTACTTAGCTGGAGACCAGAGTCCAGCCCTGATTGTAAAAACTCCAGAATCCTGGAGACCGAAAAGACCCTACAAGGAAAAGATCTTATCTCACACCAAGCGATATAGGCTTTCCAAGTCCTATAGTAGGTGATGGAAGAAGACCTCTTCCGGGCACTGATCAAAGTCTTAATGACTGAATCAGAAAGACCCTCCTCCTTCAGGATGGAGGTTTCAGCAGCCAGGCCATCAAACCCAGCGCTGGTAAATTGGGGTAACACAACTGACCCTGAGTGAGCAGATGGGGCCGAAGAGGCAGAACGAACTGGTCCACTGCCAGCCGAACGATGTCTGCGAACCTCACTCGTCTTGGCCACCTTGGGGCCACGAGAACGGCGGACACCTTTTCCAGAGCCAACTTCTGAAGCACCCTGCCCAGCATGGGCATCGGAGGAAACAGGTATAGAAATCCCAGAACTCCCCAGCTCAGGGACATGGCGTCCACTGCCAGAGCCAGAGGAACCTGGGAGAGCGACACGAAGTTCGGGAGCCTGCGAGAGGCAAACGGGTCCACCTCCGGGGTCCCCCATCGGAGACACAGTGAGCGAAACACCCGAGGATGGAGAGCCCATTCTCCCAGACGGGGAGAGCCCCTGCTCAACCGGTCCGCTACCTGGTTCTTCATCTCTGGAATGCAAACAACCGCTGTTTGATTGCCTGAACGCACCTGGAACGGAAGGCCCAGAGTCAGGAGAACAAGCACCCGACGGATAGTTCTCAGCTTCAGCATATTGGTGGGTAAGTGGGCCTCCTGAGGTTCCCACTGCCCCTGAAACTGCAGCTCCTTCCAGAATCCGCCCCATCCCGACAGACTGGCGTCCGCGGTGACAATTTTCCAAAGGAGGGTCAGGAAAAACCTGCCCTACACCAGATTGGTCGAGACCGACCACCACAGGAGGGACTGCCGGACCCGGGAGGACAACTGGAAGAACTGATCCAGCAACCGAGGCTGCTGGACCCAAGACGCTAACAGAAAAAGCTGAAGCGTTCTCGTGTGAATTTGGGCAAAAGGAAGAAACACTCTGTGTTGATGAGAGTCCAGGCCGGGACGAACCGACCCATCTTTCTCGGGGACTGCAAAAAAGATTATAAACCGAGGCCCATCTCTAAGCGCGGCACCGGCCGGATGACCGCCATCTCTAACAGATTCCTTACCGACGCCAGGAGCCCCTGCGTGGCCAAAGGATCGATGGGCACCCGAGACCGAACGAACCGCGAAGGAGGGTGAGACTCGAATTCCAAGACGTAACCGGCCGACACTACCTCCTGGATCCATCTGCCTGGAACCAGTTGGTTCCAGACCTGGGAGAAGTGTCGCAATAGTCCCCCCACCCACACGGGTGAGGGCAGCCCCTCATTGCTGAGAGGGCTTATCAGCAGGTTTGGGCTTGGAGCCCCAGGACTGAGTGGGCCGGCCACGGCCCCTCCCCCGAGTCCAACCTGCACCTCTGGTAGCGGGAGAGGAAGCCCCCTTGCCCGCTCTGAATCCTCGAAAGGAAGGCCTACCGGAACCTGCCCCCCTAAAGGGGCCACGAGGCATCTTGCGTTGTGGCATCTTACCACCCTTTGCGACTGAATCAATTTTCTCCCCAAACAGACGTAACCCCAAAAAGGGGAGAGCTGTGAGCACCTTCTTAGAAACTGCGTCCGCCGACCACTGACGCAGCCATACTGACCGGCGAATAGCCACCAGCATAGCCGCTGCCTTGCTACTCATAGCCAGCGCATCGTCCTGAGCGGATAGGACATAGGACACAAAAGATTCACACTGCTTAAGCTCAGTAAACTGTTTACAAGCGGGATTAAGATCCTCATATAGCCCCTGAATTAAAGACCTAATCGCCAATAGAAGAAGGGCTGAAGCACACACCGGGCGCAATGCTGACCCGGAATAAATAAAAACATGGCGCGCGTATTGGTCAATCCGACGATCTTCCCCATCTTTAGGGACAGTGGTCTCAGCAGACTGTACCATAGCCGTGCTGGAGAGCCCTAGCACAGGGGTATCGACGTCAGGAGGGACAGACCAAAGCTTAACCAACTCTGGCGGAAAAGGATAACGCTTTTCCCAACTGGAAGGGATTGCAGATAACCGCGTGGGATGTTCCCATTCCCCAAGGACCACCCTCTCAAAGTGGTGTTGTCTGGGAAAAACCCAATGCGGCTGAGGTTCTTTAAACAACTGACCCTTTGGCAGGGTGACAGCCTCAGGTGGATCTAAATTCAAAATTTTAAACATTTGAGCCAGAATGGAGGGAGTGTCAAAAACAACCCCCTCCAACCAATCGCCAATCGCATCAGCCTCAAGCTGATCTGCAGGCTCATCTGACTCCAACAGGAAATCTTCCTCATCTGGGGATCCATCGGACCATTCCACAGGCTCACATAACTCGTCCTGTGGAGCCGAAGGTACCGGAGTCAGGTGCCTCCGTTTTGCAGCGGCCTTTAACCCTGCTTTAACGCGCACTACTTTCCGGGGGCTGGCCGACCGTGCCGCCACCTCGGACTGCGAATCCCCACTTTTGACAGTGTCATGCGGGGTCCGGAACAGGGAGGGCGAGGTAGGCGATGATGAAGGATGCGATGGGCCCGCAGCCAAAGCAACGGACTGGCGCGCAATAGTCTGCTTTGCACAAGGGATGCAGATAAAGACATCATCAGCTGGGAGTAGAGCCCCACAACTTACGCACCCCCCGAATGGCTCAGAAGAACCGTTTCCGGCAATAACGGAAGCCTCCATATGGTGATTTATGGTATTCGCAATATTTGGGCTTTTAGGCATAAGCCAACCCGGGATGCCCCCTTATTTGTAAATGTCCCGGAAGGGAGGATTTTTTTTTATATATATATATATATATATATATATATTTTTTTTTTTTTTTTAAGGTCCCCCTTAATAATCTATATATATATATATATATATATATATATATATATATATATAGATTATATATATATATATATGCAGGGATCCCGGGATCTGTAAGGCAAGAAAAACCACAATCAGATCCTCACATGTGTGCAGCAATCATATATGCATGCCACCAAAGTGCCTTTTAAAAAGAGCAAAAAGCCATGCCCCTTAATAAAAAATAACTCCCCACCATATCTATATACAAATCCCACTCAACGGCCCCACCAAGGTGGGGCCGCTTACCTGGACAGACCGAGAGCCGCAGCCGGAGGGCGAGACAGCAGCCAGCAGCCGCAGCACAGGAGAGAACGAAACCAAGTGCGGCCGCGCGCCCCACGTGACTTCCCCTTTGAAAGGAAGAGAAGCTGGGGCCGCCGCATGACGTCACCGCCGGCGCCACGCCCCCGTCGCCGCGTCACCGGGACCCGCCCCCCTACGCTGAGCAGTGCGGCCAAATCAACTGGGGATTACACCAGATGAGCCACTACACGTGCGCACAGGCAGCGGAGGGGGGAGGAAAGAAAAAAGACCGCAAAGCGCAGCCATGCCAAAACAAACTACATACAGTGGCCACAAGACCAGCGGGGAAGGGGGGAGGCGGGAGGGGGCCACTTAGGCGGCAAGCCACCTACCCAGCGCGGTCTGCCCCCAAGCAGACCTAAACCATAGTAAAAAAGAGAGCACACATGCTGAAGTAAGCTCAATGCATAACGTAAACACACACATGTTGTAATAAAGTTATACTAGTGAAACACACATACCAAATGCACACCCTCAAACCCCCCCCCCATAGTGAAGGGAGAAGGGACCGTAACGGGAGAGAAAAGGGGCTACGGGGACCCTTGGGACAGGGGCATCCCATTTCCGGATCACCATGCCGGATAGCCGCATTGCCCCACGCATGAGGTTGAGCGGTAGGAGATAAGCTCCTAGGCACTTAAAGTGCCATCTACCATTTGCCCAGTGAGCAGCCTAGGCTGGGAGGCTTCCATTCCACCATCAAGGTATAAACACTCAAACCGGGCAGAAATAGACCAAAAGGGGGGTGCCGGGGTAGAACACCGGCTACCTGTAAGCAGGAGACTTCAATCTTCTGTCTTGTCGTCAAGCAGAGAGAAAAATACTGGTGATTGAAGGGAGGTACCAGGTATATATAGGCCGGAAGGGGGCTCGTTAAAAGACTTCCTCTCTGCACTACGTCACCTGGCGGTGAGTTAACCCATTAAGTGAAGAATATTTAAAAGTGAAGCGGGGTGTGTGGCACACCAAGAATAACTGTAACCTCCCCTACAAGCCCCTCCCTAGGGGCATGTGTTCATATATGCCTGTGAGCCTCATTATACACGTTTAAAATATTTCACATACACACTAACATTACTAACCTGCAGGAATAGTAGGGATGCCCGTGTCCCGTCACCCCGAGTGGCCCTCTAATGCCACGGGATGTATCAGTGTCAGCACCATCTCCTCAGCTCAGGTAAACTGTAATTTTGTGGGGAAGCCTCCGCCAGTTTGTAAGCTGAAAACCTGTCGGGTGAGCTCCTCCAAGATTTCATTTTTTCGCATTTTGCTTGTAGATTTTGATTTTCGCCCATATAGCTCGTCATAATGTAGGGTCAGCCCACTTGCCAATGCCAGAGTTTGTACCTCACCAAACCTGCCACTCAACTGTCCTCGCCGCAATGTCCGGCCTATTGCTTGCTGTTTGGGCTCATCTCTGGATGTAGGGGGGCATTCTGGGCTGGCTCTGTTGTGTTGAAATGTTGGACAGGTGGCTGGATAAAGAATGGATTAGACTTGGAAATGGACTGGGGGTCCTTGCCTGGGTGGCCACTGAACTTGCAGGCGTGGATGTGGCATATGGATAGTTGCTTGCCCCCTGTGCCGGTGGCAAATGTGACCGAGGAGGAGAGGGTGTGCTTGAGGGTGTGGTGCTTCTGGCCCTGTGCCTCTTTGTGCCCTTGCCACTTGTGGTTCCATGCCCCTGCGAGGTACTTGCACGTGGTTCTGGAGATGCTGAGCTGGCTGTGCTTGGCCTTCTGGGCCTGTGGCTTTTGCTCTTTCCATGCGCATGGGTGTGTTTCCCACGTGGCTGACTACATGCAGAGCTGGCTGGGCTGGGGCTTCTGGGCCTGTGGCTCTTGGTGGTTCCATGGCCGCGTTTCCCACGTGGCTCAGGAGATGCTGAGCTGGGTGGGCTGGGGCTTCTGGGCCTGTGGCTTTTACTGGCCTTGCCAGTGGAGCGTTCTTTCAGAACAGATGTGGTAGGCCGGGGAGGAGGAGATGGTGTTTTTGGGGGCTGGGACTTCTCACCCTCTTAGTGGCCTTTTTTGCGGGCATACCTGCCTGCTTGGTTGTGGTATTTTTCTTCGCCGCTGCCTCCTTTGCTTTGCTGGTTGTTTTGGGCTTAGCGGACTTGGTGGGTATTGTCGCCTTGGCCTGGCCACTGTGGCTGCGCGTTTCCCGCACCTTCGGCGTTGGTATTTGTGACCGAGTGGTCGGCCGTGAAGAAGCCTCCTCAGGCCGCTGTGGCATTTTGCTGCTGGCCTCAGGCCCTTTAAATACTAATGCCTGGGAATGACGCGTACGTATGGCCGTTCGTCCGGCTGTGTGGAACCCGGAAACCGCTGGGGCATTACTTATCTGCTGCGGACAAGAAGAAAGATGGCGCCCACGATCTTCACCCGCCAACAAAAAGAGCTGATTACACTCCTTGGTGTATTGTAATGACTTTGATTTGCCATCTAAATGCATGCCTAGTCCTTAAGGGAGCGCAGAAAGAAACAGTTATGTGTAAAAGTTTGTAAAACTCTGTGGCAAACAGAAGTTAGTGCGCACATGTGCGAACAAACTCACTAACATCTGGAAGGATAGTTTGAGGCTGGAAATGTGTCTGGGAATGTCATTTATTTAGTCAACTGATCTAATTGTGACAGATATTTGTATGCAGTTTGATCTAAAAAATATGTTTATTTTGTGTTTTTTAGACGATGCTTCAGCGCAGGTACGCCAGTACTGCGCAGGTACTGCCCAACTCTTTTGAGAAGAGGACCATCGCCCTGGAGATCGTTTCCAGGATACAGCATGAGACGGACACCACCTTCACCCATACGCAGATCATGCAGCATTGGTCTGACCTGAAACGGCTTCACATGCCCCGGGTGCGGCGATTTTTCGGGCTCCATTTCCCAACTAAGTACATATCGATTGCATCGTAGATGTAACTAATACAGAAGGTAGGCCTTTATTTATAAATGCTTTTCTTTTCTAGTGCTGGAAATGGAGTACCGAATACGACGCACCCGGAGGGGCACAGGCCGACCAATGCTGCATGAATCTGCAGTACCAAGTGAAGGTGGTGGATCTGCAGGGCGACGGTCCTACCCTTCCTCTGTAGGGGCCTCCGACCAGCCCCTGGACCTCTCAGAGGAGGGGCGTCACGGCGTGGGCAGGGAGTCATACCAAGCGACTGAGCTCTTAGCCTTGGGTATGTAACTCTCAATGTAACCGCAAACACATACACGCTATTTAAACAAAAGCTGATTCCCTTAATCTATTTTTCTAGATGATTCGTTAGTGGGTGAAGGATCTGGAGCAGGGACTGCAGCAGATCATGCCCAGGAGGCACATGAAGAAGGTGGGTAATGTCACACACACATTCAAATTGTCATTTCCTTAATGTTGTCTAAGACATTAGAAGTGACCCTATTTGACATGTCTCTACAGCCTTAACTTCCCAGCAGTGGCAGGTCCCAGAACCCAGGGTGGTCCCCGACGCAGACGTCGGCCACCAACGAAGTAAGTTGTAATGTCATTCTTTTGAGTATGTGGTAATTGACATGATCACCAAAATACCTAAAGCTAAAGTCAATTAAATTAGCATATTGACATATGCCCTCTTCCTTAGATTAATTACTTAGCATAATGACATATGCCCTCTTCCTTAGATTAATTACTTAGCATAATGACATATGCCCTCTTCCTTAGATTAATTACTTTAATTACATAATGACATATGGTGCCATGAGTTAGCTTGCCACCTAAAAACATTCCATCCACAGCTGAGAAACATGTATTTGCTAACAAATAATGTTTGTTTCTTTTTTATACAGGGACCACACGTGCCAGAGTGGCAGCAATGAGTGAAAGGGTCCTTCAGTTGGTGGCCGACATGCAGGAGCTGTGTGACTCGTTGGGGACAACAGAAGAAGACTAATGTTCTGGGTCCTGCCATTGCTTTGTATATAGTTTTTAACGTTAATAGTTTTTTAAATTGTAAATGTTTATATTTTGTAAATAAAAAAAAAGTTTATACATTTTTATGATCAAAAGTTTTTTTTAAAAAGCCATAAAAAATGGCACTTTGTATTAAACCCCCCCCCCCCCAAAAAAAAAAAAAAAACTGTTTCAGTGTCATTTTATTTTCAAAATACATTAACACAAAATGAATGGGCCAAGAAATATTTAGAGATGAAGATTCACATGACCGCGAAGTGATTTGGGTAAGTTTTAGGGGTGAGAAATGGAAGAAGAACCTAACCGCGAAGTGATTTGGGTAAGTTTTAGGGGTCAGAAATGGAAGAAGAACCTAACCACAAAGTGATTTGGGTAAGTTTTAGGGGTCAGAAATGGAAGAAGAAGGAGACCGCGAGGTGATTTGGGTAAGTTTTAGGGGTGAGAAATGGAAAAAGAATGAAAGCGCAAAGTGATTTAGCTAAGCATTGTAGCACAAGTGAGTGAACCAAATATGTAGGCGAGCACTTTAATGAGTTAAGTTTGTAGTGCGCAGGCATAAGATCGTAAGGATTTTCGTCTGGACGATTATTTCTTGTAAAAGGAAACAGAATCTAACAGGAAACGTAAAGGATTTGTGGGAGGAGACGATGGAAAAAGGGCAAAAATGAAAGCCGACGTTGTAACATGAGAAAAAAAAAATGGAAAACGAAAGCTGGAAAATGACATTCTCGTTGGCATACGAACGGACGAAGACTTTACAGAAGGCTTGCAATGCATGCATAGAATCGTTCGTACACATACGAGGGCGGGAAAATTTCAAAGAAAATACAGATCGACATAAAAACAAAAGTCTTTTTTTGTCTCTCTGAATCAACCCTATCGTTCCTTACAAAGGAATAAACCACTTGACAAATGAGGGGCTTACGGAAATAAGGGAAGAAACTGAACATAAAATGAAAATGGGAGTTGTAAAAGACCGTACGAATGGAAGAGACGTGTGACTGCGATTTATAAAAGTTCTTATTAGTTTGAAATTCTTAAGCACTAATTCTTTACCTTCAAGGCATGTTAATTTTGCCTTCTGCAGATAACAATGCACTCTGAAGTCTTTATGTGTGCCTCCCTGTATAATGCAAGGTGTCCCAACAAGTAACTGGTTTATCAAAGCACAAGAGGGTATAATGCCAGGTGTGCCGACAATTAAATAGTTTATTAAAGCTCAAAAGAGTATATTGCACGGACACTATATTGTGTACTGACACACAAGTGGCCTGACCCAGTGGATATTTCAATAAAAATTAGTATTAAAATGTAGTCACTCCCAAGTAGCTTGAACAATTGGTATTACAGAGCAGAGACCCCAAAGTGGCCTGAACAATTGGTATTTAAGAGTACTGACATACCAGTGTTTTGAACAACTGGTATTCCACAGCACTTTACACACCAGTGAACAATCGGTATTAAAGTGTGCTAACACACTAGTGGTTTGAACATTTGGTATTCCAGAGCAGGGACCCTCAAGTGGCCTGAACAATTGGTATTCCAGAGCAGTGACCCCCAAGTGGCCTGAACAATTGCTATTACACAGCAGGGAGCCCAAGTGGCCTGAACAATTGGTATTATAGAGCAGTGACCCCCCAAATAAACTGAACAATTTCTATTACAGAGTCCTGACAATCAAGTGCTCTTACAGAGTACTGACACCCAGATGCTCCTACAGTGTACCAACACTCAGGTGCTATGATAGAGTATGGACACCCTACCTATCTCGCCCTAACTCCAGACACTTTCCCTAACTAAATGTCCTGAAAGGGACAATAGCGTGCTTTATACATGTCCTTACAAGGACATTTGTTTTTAAAAAAATAAAGTCCTAGCTGTCCCTCAGCAGCAGCACCTCTCCCTGTCTAACGCAGAGCAAGCAGTGACGTGTTGCGTAACACACCTATACATTGATTTCACACGTCGCACTGAGCCAATGGTGGAGAGGGAAGGAAGAAGCTGCTGTGCCGCCAATAAGCCTTCTGGGTTCGGGCCGAACACGCATAGTGGTTTAAATTAGAAATACGTGCTTAGGTTTGGGGACACAAAATCGCAAAATTTGTTACGAGCCTGAACTATACAGTTTGGGTCTGCCCAACCCTACTTCCTAACCCTATGGTGCTTGATATGTTGTACAGCAGGAGGGAGGCAATAGTATAAGGTAAAGAACTCCCAGCCCAAGATTCAGTACATTCAGTGATGCTGCCTCTGTTCATCACTGATCAGAAGTCCCTGAGATTCCTTGTTCTATACCATTTCCATTTCAAGTGTGTTATTATTCTAATATGCAAATCAGTACCATTTGAATAACCTTATTTCGATGAGGGATGATAGGTGTGTGGTTTCCATGATGAATTATCTAAAAATGTCAAATTTACTTGTTTGATTGACCTTACAGGTGATAGAATCCAATACACTGTAGTGTTGTAGTGAACTGCAGTTAGGAACTGCAGAACTGGGGCCGTGGGGTGGAGAATAATACCATTTTGTGAATACTAACCTGTAAAATGGGTATTGTAAGTATGTCACACACCCCGCTTCAAGAAATTCATAACATGTGGGTAATGCTGACCTGTAGAGGGCGATATGCAGAGATGCCAGGAAAAAAGAGAGCCCCTCCCGGTCCATAAATACCTGGGACCTCCCACTCATTACCCAGTATAAGAACAGCAGTAAGGTAAGGGACCAGGAAGAGCCAAATATAAGTCATAACAACGAAAAGTTCACCATATAAAGGATCCAGAATACAAAAGGGCAGGGTGAAGCGGGGTGTGTGACATACTTACAATACCCATTTTACAGGTGAGTATTCACAAAATGGTATTATTCTAAGTATGTCACACACCCTGCTTCAAGAAATTCAAAACGTGTGGGACATCCAACAGCAGTGTCCATAAAGGGCGGGGATCCAAAACAAGGCAACAAGGCACAACTTAAACCACAGCAGCTTGCAGAACTTTGCGGCCAAACACAGCATCCACTGAGGCCCGAACATCAACGTTGTAAAACTTGGAAAAAGTGTGAACAGAAGACCAAGTAGCAGCCTTACAAACTTGCTCAACAGAGGCCTGGTGCTGAAAAGCCCAGGACGCCACAACCGCACGAGTAGAATGAGCAGTAACATGAAAAGGGGGTACCTTCCCTTTGGCAGAATAGGCCCCAACTATGGTCTGACGGATCCATTTACTAATCGAAGACTTGGTAGGCGCCAAGCCTTTTCGGGGCCCGGAGGGCACCACAAATAAGGCATCCGTCTTACGAAAGGAAGACGTTACCTCCAAATAATACTTCACAACACGAACCACATCCAAAGAATGCAGGGCCCTCTCCTAGTCATTGCTGGGATTAGGACACAGAGAGGACAGAACAATGTCTTGGTTTAGGTGAAAGGCAGAAACAACCTTAGGAAGGAAATCGGACTTGAAACGAAAAACCACCTTGTCCTGATGCCCCTCAAAGTACGGGGCTTGAATGGACAAAGCCGCCAACTCAGAGACACGCCTAACCGAAGTGATGGCTACCAAAAAGGCCACCTTCTGCGTAAGTGAAGACAAGGTAATATCATTCAAGGGCTCAAAAAGAGAATCCTGAAGAGCAGAAAGAACCAAATTCAAATCCCAAACAGGGAGCAAAGGTTTTCTAGGAGGCCGCACGTGCGTGACTCCCTGGAAAAAAGTCTTAACCAAAGGATGTAGGGCAAATGACCTTTGAAAGAACACCGCCAGGGCAGAAACCTGCCCCTTCAGAGTATTAAGCTGGAGCCCCAGGTCCAGACCATGTTGAAGAAACTCCAGGATTCTGGAGATGGAAAATTCCCTACAAGGCAACGCCCTGATCTCACACCAATCAATATAAGACCTCCAAGTCCTATAGTAGATATTAGAGGAAGACCGCTTCCTAGCACTAATGAGAGTTCGAATCACAGCATCGGAAAGACCTTCCTCCTTCAAGATGGAGGTTTCAGCAGCCACGCCGTCAAAGCCAGCGTTGGTAAATTGGGATAACGTAGTTGACCCTGGGTGAGCAGATCCGGCAGCAGGGGCAGAATGAACTGATCATCTGCTAACCTTACCACAGCTGCGAACCAAACCTGTCTTGGCCACCTTGGAGCCACCAAAATTGCTGACGCACCCTCCAGGGCCAGCTTGCGCACCACTCTGGCCACCAAGGGAAACGGAGGGAACAGATACAGAAACCCCAGATCCCTCCAGTTCAGAGACATGGCATCCACTGCCAGAGCCAGTGGATCCCGTGAGAGAGACACAAATGTCGGAAGTTTGTGATTGTGACGAGAGGCAAAGAGGTCCACCACCGGGGACCCCCACCTGAGACAAATCAAGCGAAACCCTTTGGGGCTGAGAGACCATTCCCCCCGGCGAGCTGAGAACCTGCTCAGAGAGTCCGCCTCCGTGTTCTCCGCTCCCGGAATGTAAACTGCTGAAATGCACGGGACGTGGGTCTCCGCCCAGGCCAGAATCAAAGACACTTCCCTGGTGATTGATGTAGGCAACCGCCGTCCGATTGTCCGACCAGACTTGAACCGGCAATCCTTGCAACTGATGAGTCAAGCGAAACAGAACCATCCTGATGGCCCTCAATTCCAGAACATTGATGGACTCGTGAGCCTCCTGAGGCCCCCACAGTCCCTGAAACTGACGATCCTTCCAGAACCCCCCCATCCTGATAGACTGGCATCCATGGTGACCGTCTCCCAACAAGGGGCCAGAAAGGATCTGCCCCTCGACAGATTGATTGGATCCAGCCACCACTGAAGGGAGCACCGAACTCGGGGGGTCATCAGGAAGGACTGATCCAACGACAGTGGCGACCCGTCCCAGGCCGCCAACAGATGGAGCTGGAGTGTCCTTGTGTGGAACTGAGCAAAGGGAACCGCTTCGAAGGAGGCTACCATCAATCCCACCAGCCTCATCCCCAGTCTGATGGCCGGACGAGGGATAGACAGGAGGAGTCGAACCAACTCCTGAATCAAGAGAACCTTGGACTGAGGAAGAAACACCCTGGCCTGGGAAGTATCCAGGGACATTCCCAGAAAAGACACTAACCTGGACGGAAAAAGGGAGGACTTGGGGTAGTTGATCACCCACCCGAATCTCTCCAGAGTGGACACCACAGTTCTGGTGTCCAATACCGCTTGGCTGAAGGAAGATGCCATAATGAGAAGGTCGTCCAGATAAGGGACAATGCGAATACCCTGGGCTCTGAGGAGAGCCATCACTCCGGCCAGCACCTTGGTGAAAACCCTTGGAGCCGAGGTAAGACCGAAAGGAAGTGCCACAAACTGAAAATGCTGATCCTCCACCACGAACCTGAGAAATCTCTGGTGCGCTGGAAAAATCGGCACATGCAGATAGGCGTCCTTGATGTCTACGGACGTCAGAAAGTCCCCCTGCCGAAGAGAATGGATAGCTGAACGCAGCGTTTCCATGCGAAATTTCCGTGGACGGTCGAACCTGTTGAGGATCTTTAGATCCAGAATGGGTCGAACCGAGCCGTCCTTCTTGGGCACCATGAACAGATTGGAATAAAAGCCCCGACCCCTGTCTGAGGGGGGCACTGGGCAAATAACTGCCATATCCAACAGACTCTTTACTGCCGCCTGGAGCTCCTGCGCGGCCAGAAGGTCCGAGGCACCCGAGACCTGAGGAATCTGGGAGGGGGCCGGAGCTCGAACTCTAGCTTGTAGCTGGAAGTCACCACTCCCGGTCCCAGACCTGGGAGAAGTGTTGCAGCCGTCCCCCCACCCACATGGGTGAGGGCGCCCCCTCATTGCTGAGCTGACTTGGCAGCGGGTTTGGGCTTAGAGCCCCAGCTGTATCCTGGGCGGGCATGTCCTCTGCCCCTGTTCTAGGAATCTCCTCTGGCTGCCGGGAAAACAATTCCTCTGCCAGCTCTAGCCCCACGAAAGGAAGGAGCAAAGGAACCCGCCCCCCGAAAGGGACGACGCTGTTTTTTGCGTTGAGGTAACTTACCACCCTTGGCAACTGAATCCAACTTCTCACCAAAGAGCCGTAATCCCACAGAGGGAAGAGCGGTCAGCGACTTTTTAGACACAAAATCAGCCGCCCACTGGCGCAACCAAACCGAACGCCGAATAGTCACCAATAGAGCCGACGTTCTGCCACACATCGTCAGTGTGTCATCCAAGGCGGCTAGTACAAATGACAAAAACAATTCACACCTTTTAAGGCCAAGGAACTCGTCACTATCCGAATCTAACCCGGAAGAAGTCAACAGGTCCCTGACCACCGACCTGGTAGCCACCACCAGCAGCGCTGAAGCACAAACTGGCCTCATGGCTGACCCAACACTGGCAAAACCATGACAAGCCATTTGGTCAATGCGTTTATCCTCACCATCTTTAAGCGTGGAGCAATCAGGAGAATTTAAAACAGTAGTGTTGGATAAACCCAGAATCTGTGCATCCACCTCGGGAGGGGACGCCCAACGCTTAACTGTATCCAAGGGAAAGGGATATTTTTTTGTCCCAACCCTGAGGGACACCTGGGAGCCGGGCAGGCCTCTCCCATTCCTTAGCAATAATCCCATCAAAATGCTTTTAAATAGGGAAATTCCAAGCGCGGCCTGGATTCTTCGAAAAATTCCCCCTTTTGCTGTGGAACCGCCTCAGGAGGAGAAATAGCCAAAACCTCAAACATCTGAGCCAGAACATTAGGAGTATCCGAAGACCTCCCCAAGCCCCGCTCGGTATCAGCACCCACAAACTGATGATCGTCTGAATTATCTGATTCTTCATATACCTCCCCTTCCTCAAGTTGGGAGTAATCAGACCAGTCCAGATTATCAAGAGCATCCAAGTCGGCCGCCGGTGAAGAGTGCTTTCTCTTAGCCGGAGCCTTTCTGGTGACCGTGCTGGAGAATAATTTTTCAAGATTGGCCAATCGGGCACACATCTCCGATTACAACTGCCCGCCCATGACAACGTCAGACTGGGCACGGATCAAACTGGGAGGGGGGGGAGAGACTGGCGGTGCTGAACCAGACGCCTGGGGTCCGGACTGCCGCGTAATAGTCTGCTGTACGCATGGTATACACAGATATACATCATCGCCAGTAAGGGATGCCCCATACCCCATACACTTCCGGGATTGCCCCGAGGGGAGCCCGAGCCCAGTATCCGGGGATGCCTCCATAAGGTGAACTTATAGTTGGTTGCAATGACCGAGGGAATTACGCATATAAGCAACCCGGGATGCCCCTTTAATGTCCCAAGTGGGAGGATTTGCAATAAGCCAATTAAGAACCCAGGGACCCTAGGACCGGGAGAAACCCCCTAACACCACTGTAGGTTATATCTGAAAGACATAATAAAAAAGGCTAATAAGAAAAGCGGAGTATAATATATATATATTACATAAAAATATATAATTATAGGTGATGGGACAGAAGGGGGGCCCACCGGGCCACTCACTGTGGTTCTTAAGACAGCTTCCTCTCTCCGTGAGGTAAAGAGCAGCTCTGAGGAGAGAAGGGGGGCGTGGCCAGCTCCTTCTGAGGAAACAGGCACAGAGAAAAGCACCTCAGCGGTGCCTGTGACACAGGGGCGGGCCGCAGCGCTGGAAAGCCCGGCCCCGCCCCCAAGAGTGAAAGCGTGAGGGGAGAAGCTCCCCTCCGCCATGACAATGCAAAAAGGCCGGCACCGCAGCCATGTGCGGCCGCGGCGCCGGTCTCAGAAGAGACAGGAGGGGAGCGGCTTTGACCCTGACGCCCGGCCCCGCCCCTTTTACCTCAGGGAGAAAGCCTGCATAAAAATGGCAGCCACATCGCCGTTTTGACAGAGAAATACACGCTGTTATGAAGTAATAAATAAGTTAATAACTATTGGGAGGATAATTTAATAAATGAATACATTAAAACATTATTAAGAATTAATGATTACAAAATTTGGACCTAACACCGAATAAGGGGCCCTGCTCCTACCCTCCGCTATCCCGCTAGAGAGAGGGGCATTACCCAAAGGGGGGGACCACCCAAAGTGTAAGGCCAAGGGACGGGGCATCCCAAACCGGGGTCACCGTCCCGGATGACCGCCTACCCTCTTATATAGGGTCTCACGGGAGAGCATTTGCTCTTAAGCACCAAGGGTGCTTTTCTACCCTCACCCGGACCGTCAGCCTAGGCTGTGGAGGCATGAGGTAACAGAAAAAAAAAAAAAAAGATCCAGGCGGAAATAGATAACTAAAGGGCCGGGAGTCATCCCGGCTACCTGAAATCCCCCTGTGCAAGGAGGAGACCACATCTTCTGACTTGCTCGCTGACTGCAGAGATGAAGACTGGGTAATGAGTGGGAGGTCCCAGGTATTTATGGACCGGGAGGGGCTCTCTTTTTTCTTGGCATCTCTGCATATCGCCCTCAACAGGTCAGTATTACCCACATGTTATGAATTTCTTGAAGCGTGTGTGACATACTTAGAATAAATTGGATTTGTAGTTTTGGTGGTGCACAATGAACGGCAAAGAAATGGTTTCTGCTAGAATCATCATCTTCCTATACATTCTGTATAAGAAAGGCATAACATGTTTATTTTAAAGTCAATAAAGTTACCTCACACTGGGAAACCTAGCAACTTTTCTAGAGTAAACTGTTATCCAAGCCTTTTTCCCCATGTTTACAGAGCTTTTATGAAAACTTTGCTTGATACAAAATCTTTTGCAACTCATTTTCTCAGCAACCTATGAAAAACTAGAAATGAATAGTCAAGGGGCCTCTAAAACTTTACAGGTTCAAGGCACTGTTGACTTGAAACCAGTAAAGCTGTAGAACGTTTTGGGTACTTGTAGATTTATTATATATTTAGCAATAAATAATTATACAATTATAGGACCATATAATTGTATTTCAAAATGCACAAATTATTTGAGGCAGTATATCCATTTATATCAAATATATTAAATTATACATAATAATTAGTAATATGATGGGGTTTATTGGTATATGTCATGTTACATTTTCACACTAGGAACATCAATTATTTTAATAATTAGATTCAGTCAGCTAAATGATTTTCTACAGCTGCTCAAGAAAAAGCAAACTATTAATCGTCCGCAAACAAATCACTCCTTAATATAATCAAATAGTTCCAGTTAAATGTAGTTTTAAAATGCTGCAAAACAAACCCTATACCCCAATCAAGGAATGCCAGTTCTTGTAATTCAACAAGAACTCAGTTTTCCATTTTCTGGATAAATGACCAAATGTAATGCGGAATGTGAAACATGGGGTGATTTTAAAATCATCAGCCCCACTTTCTACACAAAGATGACTAATGACATGCCGTTATATCCTAGATAGACTATTTGAGCCAATTAGAACGCCTCACCAGTTATAAGTGGCTACCATGTAGCCACTCTCCCCCTGCTTCCTCCATGGGAGCAGCCATCAGAAGAGCATAAGTGATCAGCGTGGGACACAGTGCTCCTGGATGGATGGGAGGTAAGTATTAAAAAAAATAATAATAATAAAATATTTTTTCTCTGTGTCTGTGTGTGTTTTTTTTTACATTTAACCCTTCCTGAACTGATCTATGGGACCACTATACCAGTTCACAAGGCTTAGGGGGCTGGAAAGTCACCTGCAGCTAGCAGGTGACTTGCCATTAACCCCCAGCATCCGATTACCAGCCTTCCCAAAGCACAAGGGGGCAGAAGAGCTTGGGGCCATTTTGGCTGTAGCCATGTGGGCTTGTAGCCAGCAGGGTGGGGGCCACCAAGGCTGGCCCCTGCACCCTGTTCTACAAGCCCCCATAGCTGGTCACGGGGCTGGTTATGCTGGGTAGGGGGGACCTCACACTATTTTTAATTTTTAAGGGCTTTTAACCCTTAAAATTCCCCCCCCCCAAAAAACTTAGTCCCCACCCAGGGGAAGGGGACCCATGCCATTTTTTTAATCCTGCATAGTGTGGATAGTAGTTGCATTTTATTTGTAAATGTTATAAAGTGCTCTTTTCACTTTGGGGGGGGGGTCTCCTGGACAGGAATGGGGGGCTACCGATACATATGTGGTACAGTTGAAAATCGTGAGAAATTGGGCTTTTACATGCAATATAAATTAATGTTTTATTGTTTTTTTAAATCATTTTTTTTTTACTCAAAAATGTATAAAAAAACTGTGGAAAAATTACAAACAAAACATTTCAAGTTAAAGCCTAAACTAATTTTCCTGGAACTTCCTCAAAAATCACAGTTAATCATAGCATAAAATGGTGAAAAATGACCTGTCAACAGAGGGTGACAAAATGTCAAGTAGGCTGGCAGTTAAAAGGGTTATATAGGGTATTGTTCTGCTCAGGAGACCTTGTGATTTCATATTTAGCTTGATTTTTCTTGTTTGCATATTGATATTTTAGGAAAAGGTGTTTTTATTCTGGTATTCTGCTGTGTTTTTATACATTTTTTTAGTGAAACCCTGTGCAACCAAAGAATTCTTCAAGGGATTACTTCCAGAAGAATAAGCCCACTACAACAAGCTGGGTATGCCTAGAAAGCGTAACATGTGTTCTTTCAGAGAATATATGGTATGTAGAGGGTATTTCAAATATAAAGGGTTGCTTTGGTTGAAAAATTGCAAGGTGCGCACTTTGCCTGCTGAGCTGAAATTTTCTAGTAAAAAATTACGTTAGGCGCATGCTTTACTTTGGGGTGTTTGGCAACATTTCTCTTGACAGTACCTATGCATGTTGGGAAATGTTCTATTTGGGGACCTTGCTTTTTTCAGATTTAACTTGTTTTTTCTTGCTTGCATATTGTGTTTTAAGGAAAATGTGGCTTTGATTCTGCTTTTTAAATTCCTTGATTCTGCTTTTTAGGGAACCCTGTGCAACCAAAAAATGAGTTAAGAGATTAGTTCCAGAAAAATGTGCAAACATCAACAAGCCTGATACACCTAGAAAGCTTGAGGTGTTTACATCCAGAGAATATATAGTTTTTGGGGATATTTCAAAATGTAAAGGGTTGTTTTTCTTGAAAAACTGCAAGGTGCGCATAGCAGTTGTATTTTATCTGAAAATCTCCTAAAGTGCTGTTTCAGCGAGGGGGGGGGGGTCTCCTGGGCATAAAAGGGTGTCTATGAATACATATGTGGTAGCATTTTAACTAGAAAAACACTATAAATTGTAATTTTTTTTGCACATATTTCATCCAAAAATATTGAGAATACCCTAAAACAAGGCCAAACAAGACATTCCATGTTAAAGCCCGGATTCTGCTGAAAAAACTAAAAATTAAAATATTTTCATAGTTTTTCTGACCATACACAAATCTTACATGACTGGAGCTGGGTGCCTCTCATCAGAGAAATAGCTGGAGGTCACTGATCTGGGCAAACGCAGACCACAATGTTCGGGTTCATATCAAACTTTGAGAATTTGGGTTCCCAAACCTGAACATGGACTTCAGCCAGTTCGGTGTCCAGGCCTAAGGTTTTTTCTTTCACCTAAGGTTGCAGCAGAAGAAAGCTGCTGTAACTCACCTCTGCCAGGCATCTGTCTGTAGCCCCAACTGGGGCCAGTTTCAAATGCTACTACTGCTGGTGCCGCTGCCACTCTGCCACACTGACAGAAGAAAAAGAAGGGTTGAGTTTAAGCAGCGAGCTTCTGCTGCACACTCTGCAACCCCCCAAATTTCGGGTCCTCATTAATTCAACAGGGATTAGGTTCAAAGTTCGGCAACATTTGCCAAACCCAAACTTTGTGGGGTTTGTCCATCCCTACTGATCACCTTTTTTGGAGCAAGTAAGTTGCCAGCAAAATCTCTCATCAAAGCACCGGTTTCCTGTCAGTTGGGTACCAAAAGACCAATTTATAAAGTAGTAAACTGGTAATGGTTAGGAACAGTGGTGAAATGGCCCATATTAACCATCAGTTGAATTCTCTGATGGCATTGCCAATATGTTGGCAATATGTTTGGGCATTTCAAGGATATTGAATTGGCCTGGGACCACATTTTAATATTAGAGCACTGGTGTTGTAAGGTAATCACTGCAAGTATAAATGAAAATACATGCTGTACACCAGCAACAGAAAAGGCTATTGTCATGAGACAAGGCTGCCAACTTTATTTTGCATTATTTTACATCTTGAGATTTAATTTTGAAGCCTTAAGGATTGCTGCAGAAAGCAATGAAATAAACGTCTTGGATTATGTAGATGACCTACCATTGACCCTATCAGATCCCCCTAGCTACATTGCAGCTGCAGTCACTCAGTTATTACGTCTAAACCTGAAACGATGCTGATTAAATACAGTACATTTGACTAAAATGTGGGATTGCTTAGTTAGATATACCATTTTGTTTCGGTATACATACTGTATCTCAGTATCTATATTCTCGTTTTCTTCATGCTCAATAGATTTCTAAACCTGTTTGTATGTGGATATAAGAAGGCACAAATGATATTACAACCATTTTGGTTGGAGGTCTGAATTTTGATGTAAATGATTTCAAAGTTTATCTTCAAGGATTTTTAAAATGAGCTTGCATGAGAAAAAATGGGCCAAAATGGAAAAGGCAGTGATGGAATCTGAATCTATTTTAGCATGTAATATAGTACATTTGTGAAACTTGGGTAAATCAGTCACTCACCCTTAGATATCTATAACCCTTACACTGATAACAAACAGTGGCATATGGGCCCCAGAGCAAACTTTGAACTTAAAAAAACATTTTATTCCAGTGTCAGACAGGTGCCTTTAAAAAAGGCTTATTATTGTCTCCGGGCAATGTCCATGTCCAGCAGTGTATAAGCCAGAATTTGGGCTCACCATCTTCTAAGTTTCCATGGTTGCTGTGAAATGCTGCAAAGAGAAAAACAGAGTAGCTTAACTCCTGTTTAATAAAGAGAACAGTCTACACACACATACAACAGAGAGCATAGTTCTTAGAGTAAAGGCTGCATACTGAAAGGGAAAGTCCAGTTTTGATGGAATGTTTGAAAGTGTATATTTTTTTGTGTGACAAAATGGTGTCATTAACCCTTTCAGTGCCAGCCTACCTAAAGTTCTTGTGTTTTCAGACCTATTTCACTATTTTGTGCTACACATGTTCAACTCAACAACATGAAATGTCTTGTTTTAAGTGTATTTTCAATATTTATCTAAAATATCTCAAATTTCTTTTCAGGAATCCTTCAGCTTGACCACATGGAGAGATTATGCTCCACCCCCTCATAGGAAACATGAAACAGAAACAGAGGATAAAGCCTCAAACCTGCCTCTCCCCCTCAGTCTTTGTAAAATAATTTAAGTAACCCTGGGACTATCGGCGGGTAATAAGCGGTCAGGCTGAAGGATCTCGGTTACTGGTAATTCTATGGTGGTTTTTCCAAGTCATCCTTCAGTATGACCACAAGGAGAGGATTAGGCAAGTAATTATACCTTAAGGGTGGGAAGCTGTAAGTAGTACCCTTCTACCGAAGGCCTGGTGTTTTGCAGTTAATAAATCAGGTCTATAATGTCTGAGGAAGGTGTGGGGTGATGACCACATTGTTGCTTTGTAGATCTCATCCATAGAGGCACCTGTTCTTTCTGCCCATGATGTAGCCCTAGCTCCTGTAGAATACACTAGGGTATCTCCCCTGGACTTCTAGGGGAGATACCCCCCTAGTAGAATATGTTTGAGCAATAGTCTGTTTTATCTATCTGGCTATAAAGGATTTGGAAGCCATTGATCCTTTTTTTTGCCCCCTAAAGTTCACCAGGGGCTGTTCTGCTATGCGCCAGTCTCTGGATCTTTCCAAGTAATGATCACGGCTCTTCTGATATCTAGCTTCGAGAGATCCTCTTCCTTCCCTGCTCCATTTGGCAATGTCAGAAGAACTCTCTTGCAACCTATAATCTGAAGTCACTATTTTTGGTAAAAATAATGGATTGTGACTTTTTTCAGTATAGCTCAATATGGTTCTTTAAAAAATAAGGCTGGTAGCTTGCTTCCCCTCCTGGCAGAAGTAATAGCTAGAAAAAAACAACATTTCAATGATAACTATTTCTCTGGGTGGTTGACTATGGTCCCATCACTTAAAGGCCCACCTCAGCACTTGACTGACCTTCTCAACTACTGTACCTTAGAACCCTCCTACCACTATGGAACCCTGTTCTAACACCCCCTCAGCTGCTGACATGAACCCTGTTCTAACCCCCCCTTCCACAGTCACTGACCTAAACCTCTCACTTAATCCCCCTGCCCAGTTGCTGACCCACAACCCTCATCTAAGGCTAACACCCCTCTCCGGATGCTGATCTGTACCCTCACCTAACTCCCTGCACAGTTGCTGAATTGAAAACCTCACCCAAGCCCCCCTCTCCAGCCGCTGACTCACACACTCTCACCTTCTGCTGGACCTCCACATGTTAATGTTTAGATTTCCGGACTGGATCTTCATACTCATTTTGAGTTTAGAGGTATCTGTTTGCGCAGGCTAATGGCATAGCATGGCATGGAATAGCATGATGTATTTTTGCTGCTCACGGGTGTAGACAGTTGTTGCCATGTTGGTCCTTGTCATCTGCTCATCATCATGATGATGCTGCGTGATGTGCCAACGCCTGACAATGCCAACATGCACCAACATCGACACCCCCTGGTGGACCCCGTAAATGTGGTTGTGATGTGCATATGCCCATGATGTTATAGCCTATAGGTTGAGCCCGTCAGTGCTGGGCTGTTAAATAAACACAATTGTTGTACAAATATCCTCTCATTGAATAATAGAACACACCTGACCCCAGTTCTGGCTTACTTGGCATGTGAATATGACAAAACACAAACACCACCACAGCCTCCAGAGCTCAGAAGACAAGCATAGCTGAGGAAGCCGCAGCACACAGCCCTTAATGATGCCCAACTGGAGGTCCTGCTGAATAGCCTGTGTGAGAATTTTGGCCAGCTGACTGGGTCACGGTCACGCTCCACATCCAAAGCGATGCAGGAGTACATCTGGGCAGAGATTGCTCTCAACATGTCTGGTGCGGGCCAGAAACCAAGGATTGGAAGCAGGCCAAAAAACTTGGGAAGATCTTAAGATGGTGGTCCAGAAGAAAATTTGCACCATATGGGCTGAGGAGTAAGTGGTGAGGGGCCAGAGGGAGGTTTGGCCCACACACATTGGACACCTGTGAAACTCAACACTTATTTTTGTGTTTCAGGTTGCAAAATGGTGGTGGACTGCCAAAGACATTGCAGTTCACCCATGCAAAGGAGCGGGTGTCAGGGATACTGCACCCACACACCTACTAGGGAATGTTGGGGACCTTTGACCATGATCAGCAGCATGTGCTGACCAGGGGTAAGAGTTTTCTGCAAACTGAAGTTTTGGCCAAGGGGGGGGGGGGGTGACCACAAATGGTGGCCACAAACATGAGTGTGCAAATGAATACCCAAACTGGGTGGGCTTGTCTGGGGCACACATGGTGGGCAACTTAAAATACAAATGGTGTGGCCAACTTCTTAAATGGAAGCCAGGCCACTGCCATAGTTGCGAAGTGTTTTTGTCACATGTCGCAGTGTGGTACCCATGTTGAGGATAGGAAATAGGCCAGGTAATGAATGTTTTATATTTACATTGCTTGTTTTATATTTACAAAAGAACAAAACATTTCACAGGCAGTGCATTTACCTCAGGCTCCAACATGAGTCCCCAAGTGCCTCAATCCTCACAAGAAAGCATAGGGGATGACCATGACAGCCCTTTTGTGTGCTCATCTTCTTCTCTGTAGAAACTGCTTACAGTTTCCAGATTCCATGTATTCCTGGATCAAGCCCTAGAAACCATGGCCCATAAAATCACCTCACAGATTACAAGCATACTTTCTAAAGACATAGCTGTGCTGGGGAGAGAATGTCCCTGACAGAGCATGAGCTGAATGACATGACTGGGGAGCTGGAGTCACTATGACCTGAGATAACATTTTTGAAATCCAAGTGGGGGGATAAGGAGAACAGAGCCCGCAGGTCCAACCTAAGAATTACGGGATTACCTGAAAGCATATTGGACTTACAATAAGCAGTTACAGCGCTGTTTCAGGAGCTTGCTCCAGCTGTCCTGATTGATCTTACAAAGCATGTCAGGATGGCCCGCCGAGTGACCTGGCGGTCTGACTCCACTTTGACAGAACAAAGGGGAGACTCCTTCAGGGTTCACGCAGCAAAGGGACATATTACTTCAAGGGTACTCTAACCGCATCTTTAATGATCTGTCACCATTCAGAAGTTGCGGAAATCTAAACCCAACATGCAAGTTTTCAAGATAAACTGATTAGGTACAGATGGAACTTTCCATTTGGTTTGCAATTTTCATATCAAAATAAATCCTATGAGGGCTCCATTGTAGAGGATCTGCAATCAACACTATTTGAGCTCTATCAGACTCCTGATCACAGGAGTTTATCACAGCCCAGTCTCTACCTCTTCTTTATAAGCAGGGTGACTTTATTATCCATAAGCGTTGCCATTATGGTAGTGATTGGTGCTGCTGCAACAGGCTGTGCTTTTTGTTGCTTCAGGATGACTACATCCTTTTGATTTTTTTCCCTTGTAAACTCAAGCGTTCAAAATAATTTATATTCCATTTTAATTTTGTTTCAAACTAGTCTAACCCTTTAAATGCCAAACAAGTAGTTTCTACGTGCTCTATTCTCTTTCTGTTAAGTGCCAAACACATAGAAATTAAGTGCTTGCCATTTTCCGCTGCTACTGTCAGAATAATAAAAAAAAGCTCACCTCTGGCCTGGATCAAAAGCTGAGGGTCTCCTCTTTTTCCGGGGGGGCATCCGATCCCCACCCCATGGTCTCCCAACTTTAGGAGGTGGGCCAAAATAGGCCCCCCTGCTTCCACCACTGCTGACACTTGTGGCTGTAAAAATAAAAAAAATATATATTTACTCCTCACCCAATCGTTCCGTCCCAATCTTCTCTTCACCAGGGGGGGGGGAACAGGGAACAGGGCCCCCCACCGCCTCTGACAGCGCTGGCTGCCGCATCTAGCCACACCTTTTTGTGGGAGGAGCAGGGTAACATCATCCCGCTCCTCGGAATTTCCAGATCAGCTCTGGCAGATGCCAGTAGCACCGATACAGGGCAGGTGGGGGGGCAGGAGGCTCTGATCTCCTGCATCCCTCCCGCCCTGCTCCGATCACCACTGGCATCAGTCATCAGTGTGGGACAGCAGCTTGGGATACAGAATCAGAAGTGAGTAGAGAAACAAAAAGGAATAAATGTTATTTTTTTCTGTGTGTATGTTTATTTTTACATTTAACCCTTTGTGAACTGGTAACAGATCCATGAGATCCTATAGATTACAAGGCTTAGGGGACTGGCAAGTCACCCAGCCCCCCATTACCTACCTCCCCAAAGCCCAAGGGGGCGGCAGAAGAGCCAGGGCCATTTAGGCTGTGGGGGGTTTTAACCCTTAAAATTCAACCCCCAAAAATAATGGATTAACCATTAAATAATGGATTAACCATTAATGTCACATCGCTCAGCAGGTATAAAAGTTTTCCAGCATTAGTAGGAGAGAAAAAGCCAGAGTGATCAGTGGCATGGGACAAGGTGTTCAGGGATGGATCCATGGGAAGTATTTTTAAAAAAAGTTAAATATTTTTTCTACCTCTGTGGTATCTTTTTTAGCATTTAACCCTTCGTGAACTGGTTTGGGATCCATGAGACCCCTATACCAGTTCATAAGGCTCAGGGGACTAGCAAGTCATCTGAGGCTAGTGGGTGACTTGCCATTAACCCCCCTATTTCCTGCCTCCCCAAAGCCCAGGGGGTCAGGAGAGCCCAGGGCTATTTAGACTGTACAGGCTTGTAGCCTGCAGGGTGGGGGGCCACCAAAGCTGGCCCCTGGTTTACAAGCCCGCATAGCTGGTCCCCAGGCTGGTTATGCTTGGCAGGGGGGGACCTCATGTAATTTTTTTGGGGACTTTTAAGGATTTTTAACCCTATGTCATCTTTTTAATTGACCATTTATGTCCCATCACTCAGCAGGTATAAAAAGCTTCCAGCATCAGCAGGAGAGCTAGAAGCCAGGTGGTTCTGCATGGGACACAGTGCTTGGATAAATGGGAGGTAAGTATTAAAAAAAAATATTAAATAAAATATTTTTTTCTACCTGTGTGCATGTCTTTTTTTTACAGTTAACCCTTTGTGAACTAGTAAGGGATCCATGACACCCCTATACCAGTTCACAAGTCTAGGGGTCTGGTAAGTCCCTTGTGGCTTGTGGGCATTTTGCCATTAATCCCCAGCCCCCCATTACCTGCCTCCCCAAAGCCCAGAGGGGGCACAAGAGCCCGGGGGCCATGAAGCCTATGTGGGCCTAAAAGCCCTGCATAGCTGGTCCTAAAGCTGGTTATGCTGGGTAGAGGGGACCCCACACCTTATTTTTTCATTTTTAGGGGCTGTTTACTCATAAAAAATTAAAAAAAAAATAACCGTGGTGATCCCCCCGTGCTTTAAACGTGGTGGATATTGGTTGTAATTTATTTATAAATGTTATGAAGTGCTCTTTTTAGTTTGGGGGGTCTCTGGGGCAGGAACAGGGGGGTACTGATACATATGTGGTACTGTTGTAACTGTTGTAATCGGGAGAAATTGCAATAAGATTTTCTTGAATAAAATCCTTTTTTTTAAAAAAAAAGCAATAGTGTAGGGTAGTATGGTCCTGTAGAGCAGAAAGAACCAAATTCAAATCCCAAACCGGAATCAAAGGCTTCCTAGGAGGCCGCACATGCGTAACCCCCTGGAAAAAGGTCTTAACCAAAGGATGTAGTGCAAAAGACTTTTGGAAAAATACTGCCAGGGCAGACACCTGCCCCTTCAGAGTACTGAGTTGGAGCCCTAAGTCCAGACCATGTTGCAAGAACTCCAAAATTCTAGAAACAGAGAATTCCCTACAAGGGAAGGCCCTAGCCTCACACCAATCAATATAAGACCTCCAAGTCCTATAGTACATGGATGAAGAAGACTTCTTTCTAGCACGAATGAGAGTCTGAATAACAGCGTCAGAAAGACCTTCCTCCTTCAAGATGGAGGTTTCAGCAGCCACGCCGTCAAAGCCAGCGTTGGTAAATTGGGGTAACGAAGATGACCCTGTGTGAGCAGATCTGGCAGCAGGGGCAGAACGAACTGATCTTCTGCCAAAATTACCACGTCTGTGAACCAGACCTGTCTTGGCCACCTTGGAGCTACCAGAATTGCTGTTGCTCTCTCCAGAGCAAGCTTGCGCACTACTCTGGCCACCATGGGAAAAAGTGCAAAGCAAAAGTGTCTTTATCAGGCCAAATTACTTTTAGAATAAGTGCAAAGGGTTATAGTAAATAGAGGCTGGTGTAGTCACAGAATGGGATGCCCCAACCGCAGTGCACCTGGGAGCAGTAGTACTATGCAAAGCAAAAGTGTCTTTATCAGGCCAAATTACTTTTAGAATAAGTGCAAAGGGTTATAGTAAATAGAGGCTGGTGTAGTCACAGAATGGGATGCCCCAACCGCAGTGCACCTGGGAGCAGTAGTACTATGCACAGCAAAAGTGTCTTTATCAGGCCAAATTACTTTTAGAATAAGTGCAAAGGGTTATAGTAAATAGAGGCTGGTGTAGTCACAGAATGGGATGCCACAACAGCAGTGCACCTGGGAGCAGTAGTACTATGCAAAGCAAAAGTGTCTTTATAAGGCCAAATTACTTTTAGAATAAGTGCAAAGGGTTGATTGTAAATAGAGGCTGGTGTAGTCAAAGAATGGGATGCCACAACAGCAGTGCACCTGGGAGCAGTAGTACTATGCACAGCAAAAGTGTCTTTATCAGGCCAAATTACTTTTAGAATGAGTGCAAAGGGTTATAGTAAATAGAGGCTGGTGTAGTCACAGAATGGGATGCCACAACAGCAGTGCACCTGGGAGCAGTAGTACTATGCACAGCAAAAGTGTCTTTATCAGGCCAAATTACTTTTAGAATAAGTGCAAAGGGTTATAGTAAATAGAGGCTGGTGTAGTCACAGAATGGGATGCCACAACAGCAGTGCACCTGGGAGCAGTAGTACTATGCACAGCAAAAGTGTCTTTATCAGGCCAAATTACTTTTAGAATAAGTGCAAAGGGTTATAGTAAATAGAGGCTGGTGTAGTCACAGAATGGGATGCCACAACAGCAGTGCACCTGGGAGCAGGAGTACTATGCACAGCAAAAGTGTCTTTATCAGGCCAAATTACTTTTTGAATAAGTGCAAAGGGTTATAGTAAATAGAGGCTGGTGTAGTCACAGAATGGGATGCCACAACAGCAGTGCACCTGGGAGCAGTAGTACTATGCAAAGCAAAAGTGTCTTTATCAGGCCAAATTACTTTTTGAATAAGTGCAAAGGGTTATAGTAAATAGAGGCTGGTGTAGTCACAGAATGGGATGCCCCAACCGCAGTGCACCTGGGAGCAGTAGTACTATGCAAAGCAAAAGTGTCTTTATCAGGCCAAATTACTTTTAGAATAAGTGCAAAGGGTTATAGTAAATAGAGGCTGGTGTAGTCACAGAATGGGATGCCACAACAGCAGTGCACCTGGGAGCAGTAGTACCATGCAAAGCAAAAGTGTCTTTATCAGGCCAAATTACTTTTAGAATAAGTGCAAAGGGCTATAGTAAATAGAGGCTGGTGTAGTCACAGAATGGGATGCCACAACAGCAGTGCACCTGGGAGCAGTAGTGCTATGCACAGCAAAAGTGTCTTTATCAGGCCAAATTACTTTTAGAATAAGTGCAAATGGTTATAGTAAATAGAGGCTGGTGTAGTCACAGAATGGGATGCCACAACAGCAGTGCACCTGGGAGCAGTAGTACTATGCACAGCAAAAGTGTCTTTATCAGGCCAAATTACTTTTAGAATAAGTGCAAAGGGTTATAGTAAATAGAGGCTGGTGTAGTCACAGAATGGGATGCCACAACAGCAGTGCACCTGGGAGCAGTAGTACTGTGCAAAGCAAAAGTGTCTTTATCAGGCCAAATTACTTTTAGAATAAGTGCAAATGGTTATAGTAAATAGAGGCTGGTGTAGTCACAGAATGGGATGCCACAACAGCAGTGCACCTGGGAGCAGTAGTACTATGCACAGCAAAAGTGTCTTTATCAGGCCAAATTACTTTTAGAATAAGTGCAAAGGGTTATAGTAAATAGAGGCTGATGTAGTCACAGAATGGGATGCCACAACAGCAGTGCACCTGGGAGCAGTAGTACTATGCACAGCAAAAGTGTCTTTATCAGGCCAAATTACTTTTAGAATAAGTACAAAGGGTTATAGTAAATAGAGGCTGGTGTAGTCACAGAATGGGATGCCACAACAGCAGTGCACCTGGGAGCAGTAGTACTATGCAAAGCAAAAGTGTCTTTTTTTCAGGCCAAATTACTTTTAGAATAAGTGCAAAGGGTTATAGTAAATAGAGGCTGGTGTAGTCACAGAAAGGGATGCCACAACAGCAGTGCACCTGGGAGCAGTAGTACTATGCAAAGCAAAAGTGTCTTTATAAGGCCAAATTACTTTTAGAATAAGTGCAAAGGGTTATAGTAAATAGAGGCTGGTGTAGTCACAGAATGGGATGCCCCAACCGCAGTGCACCTGGGAGCAGTAGTACTATGCAAAGCAAAAGTGTCTTTATCTGGCCAAATTACTTTTAGAATAAGTGCAAAGGGTTATAGTAAATAGAGGCTGGTGTAGTCACAGAATGGGATGCCACAACAGCAGTGCACCTGGGAGCAGTAGTACTATGCAAAGCAAAAGTGTCTTTATCAGGCCAAATTACTTTTAGAATAAGTGCAAAGGGTTGATTGTAAATAGAGGCTGGTGTAGTCAAAGAATGGGATGCCACAACAGCAGTGCACCTGGGAGCAGTAGTACTATGCACAGCAAAAGTGTCTTTATCAGGCCAAATTACTTTTAGAATGAGTGCAAAGGGTTATAGTAAATAGAGGCTGGTGTAGTCACAGAATGGGATGCCACAACAGCAGTGCACCTGGGAGCAGTAGTACTATGCAAAGCAAAAGTGTCTTTATCAGGCCAAATTACTTTTAGAATAAGTGCAAAGGGTTATAGTAAATAGAGGCTGGTGTAGTCACAGAATGGGATGCCACAACAGCAGTGCACCTGGGAGCAGTAGTACTATGCACAGCAAAAGTGTCTTTATCAGGCCAAATTACTTTTAGAATAAGTGCAAAGGGTTATAGTAAATAGAGGCTGGTGTAGTCACAGAATGGGATGCCACAACAGCAGTGCACCTGGGAGCAGTAGTACTATGCACAGCAAAAGTGTCTTTATCAGGCCAAATTACTTTTAGAATAAGTGCAAAGGGTTATAGTAAATAGAGGCTGGTGTAGTCACAGAATGGGATGCCACAACAGCAGTGCACCTGGGAGCAGTAGTACTATGCAAAGCAAAAGTGTCTTTATCAGGCCAAATTACTTTTTGAATAAGTGCAAAGGGTTATAGTAAATAGAGGCTGGTGTAGTCACAGAATGGGATGCCCCAACCGCAGTGCACCTGGGAGCAGTAGTACTATGCAAAGCAAAAGTGTCTTTATCAGGCCAAATTACTCTTAGAATAAGTGCAAAGGGTTATAGTAAATAGAGGCTGGTGTAGTCACAGAATGGGATGCCACAACAGCAGTGCACCTGGGAGCAGTAGTACCATGCAAAGCAAAAGTGTCTTTATCAGGCCAAATTAATTTTAGAATAAGTGCAAAGGGCTATAGTAAATAGAGGCTGGTGTAGTCACAGAATGGGATGCCACAACAGCAGTGCACCTGGGAGCAGTAGTGCTATGCACAGCAAAAGTGTCTTTATCAGGCCAAATTACTTTTAGAATAAGTGCAAATGGTTATAGTAAATAGAGGCTGGTGTAGTCACAGAATGGGATGCCACAACAGCAGTGCACCTGGGAGCAGTAGTACTATGCACAGCAAAAGTGTCTTTATCAGGCCAAATTACTTTTAGAATAAGTGCAAAGGGTTATAGTAAATAGAGGCTGGTGTAGTCACAGAATGGGATGCCACAACAGCAGTGCACCTGGGAGCAGTAGTACTGTGCAAAGCAAAAGTGTCTTTATCAGGCCAAATTACTTTTAGAATAAGTGCAAATGGTTATAGTAAATAGAGGCTGGTGTAGTCACAGAATGGGATGCCACAACAGCAGTGCACCTGGGAGCAGTAGTACTATGCACAGCAAAAGTGTCTTTATCAGGCCAAATTACTTTTAGAATAAGTGCAAAGGGTTATAGTAAATAGAGGCTGATGTAGTCACAGAATGGGATGCCACAACAGCAGTGCACCTGGGAGCAGTAGTACTATGCACAGCAAAAGTGTCTTTTTCAGGCCAAATTACTTTTAGAATAAGTACAAAGGGTTATAGTAAATAGAGGCTGGTGTAGTCACAGAATGGGATGCCACAACAGCAGTGCACCTGGGAGCCGTAGTACTATGCAAAGCAAAAGTGTCTTTATCAGGCCAAAATACTTTTAGAATAAGTGCAAAGGGTTATAGTAAATAGAGGCTGGTGTAGTCACAGAATGGGATGCCACAACAGCAGTGCACCTGGGAGCAGTAGTACTATGCAAAGCAAAAGTGTCTTTTTTTCAGGCCAAATTACTTTTAGAATAAGTGCAAAGGGTTATAGTAAATAGAGGCTGGTGTAGTCACAGAAAGGGATGCCACAACAGCAGTGCACCTGGGAGCAGTAGTACTATGCAAAGCAAAAGTGTCTTTATCAGGCCAAATTACTTTTAGAATAAGTGCAAAGGTTATAGTAAATAGAGGCTGATGTAGTGACAGAATGGGATGCTCCAACCGCAGTGCACCTGGGAGCAGTAGTACTATGCAAAGCAAAAGTGTCTTTATCAGGCCAAATTACTTTTAGAATAAGTGCAAAGGGTTATAGTAAATAGAGGCTAGTGTAGTCACAGAATGGGATGCCACAACAGCAGTGCACCTGGGAGCAGTAGTACTATGCAAAGCAAAAGTGTCTTTATCAGGCCAATTTACTTTTAGAATAAGTGCAAAGGGTTATAGTAAATAGAGGCTGGTGTAGTGACAGAATGGGATGCTCCAACCGCAGTGCACCTGGGAGCAGTAGTACTATGCAAAGCAAAAGTGTCTTTATCAGGCCAAATTACTTTTAGAATAAGTGCAAAGGGTTATAGTAAATAGAGGCTAGTGTAGTCACAGAATGGGATGCCACAACAGCAGTGCACCTGGGAGCAGTAGTACTATGCACAGCAAAAGTGTCTTTATCAGGCCAAATTGCTTTTAGAATAAGTGCAAAGGGTTATAGTAAATAGAGGCTGGTGTAGTCACAGAATGGGATGCCACAACAGCAGTGCACCTGGGAGCAGTAGTACTATGCAAAGCAAAAGTGTCTTTATCAGGCCAAATTACTTTTAGAATAAGTGCAAAGGGTTATAGTAAATAGAGGCTGATGTAGTCACAGAATGGGATGCCACAACAGCAGTGCACCTGGGAGCAGTAGTACTATGCACAGCAAAAGTGTCTTTATCAGGCCAAATTACTTTTAGAATAAGTACAAAGGGTTATAGTAAATAGAGGCTGGTGTAGTCACAGAATGGGATGCCACAACAGCAGTGCACCTGGGAGCCGTAGCACTATGCAAAGCAAAAGTGTCTTTATCAGGCCAAAATACTTTTAGAATAAGTGCAAAGGGTTATAGTAAATAGAGGCTGGTGTAGTCACAGAATGGGATGCCACAACAGCAGTGCACCTGGGAGCAGTAGTACTATGCAAAGCAAAAGTGTCTTTTTTTCAGGCCAAATTACTTTTAGAATAAGTGCAAAGGGTTATAGTAAATAGAGGCTGGTGTAGTCACAGAAAGGGATGCCACAACAGCAGTGCACCTGGGAGCAGTAGTACTATGCAAAGCAAAAGTGTCTTTATAAGGCCAAATTACTTTTAGAATAAGTGCAAAGGGTTATAGTAAATAGAGGCTGGTGTAGTCACAGAATGGGATGCCCCAACCGCAGTGCACCTGGGAGCAGTAGTACTATGCAAAGCAAAAGTGTCTTTATCTGGCCAAATTACTTTTAGAATAAGTGCAAAGGGGTATAGTAAATAGAGGCTGGTGTAGTCACAGAATGGGATGCCACAACAGCAGTGCACCTGGGAGCAGTAGTACTATGCAAAGCAAAAGTGTCTTTATCAGGCCAAATTACTTTTAGAATAAGTGCAAAGGGTTGATTGTAAATAGAGGCTGGTGTAGTCAAAGAATGGGATGCCACAACAGCAGTGCACCTGGGAGCAGTAGTACTATGCACAGCAAAAGTGTCTTTATCAGGCCAAATTACTTTTAGAATGAGTGCAAAGGGTTATAGTAAATAGAGGCTGGTGTAGTCACAGAATGGGATGCCACAACAGCAGTGCACCTGGGAGCAGTAGTACTATGCAAAGCAAAAGTGTCTTTATCAGGCCAAATTACTTTTAGAATAAGTGCAAAGGGTTATAGTAAATAGAGGCTGGTGTAGTCACAGAATGGGATGCCACAACAGCAGTGCACCTGGGAGCAGTAGTACTATGCACAGCAAAAGTGTCTTTATCAGGCCAAATTACTTTTAGAATAAGTGCAAAGGGTTATAGTAAATAGAGGCTGGTGTAGTCACAGAATGGGATGCCACAACAGCAGTGCACCTGGGAGCAGTAGTACTATGCACAGCAAAAGTGTCTTTATCAGGCCAAATTACTTTTAGAATAAGTGCAAAGGGTTATAGTAAATAGAGGCTGGTGTAGTCACAGAATGGGATGCCACAACAGCAGTGCACCTGGGAGCAGTAGTACTATGCAAAGCAAAAGTGTCTTTATCAGGCCAAATTACTTTTAGAATAAGTGCAAAGGGTTATAGTAAATAGAGGCTGGTGTAGTCACAGAATGGGATGCCCCAACCGCAGTGCACCTGGGAGCAGTAGTACTATGCAAAGCAAAAGTGTCTTTATCAGGCCAAATTACTTTTTGAATAAGTGCAAAGGGTTATAGTAAATAGAGGCTGGTGTAGTCACAGAATGGGATGCCACAACAGCAGTGCACCTGGGAGCAGTAGTACTATGCAAAGCAAAAGTGTCTTTATCAGGCCAAATTACTTTTAGAATAAGTGCAAAGGGTTATAGTAAATAGAGGCTGGTGTAGTCACAGAATGGGATGCCACAACAGCAGTGCACCTGGGAGCAGTAGTACCATGCAAAGCAAAAGTGTCTTTATCAGGCCAAATTAATTTTAGAATAAGTGCAAAGGGCTATAGTAAATAGAGGCTGGTGTAGTCACAGAATGGGATGCCACAACAGCAGTGCACCTGGGAGCAGTAGTGCTATGCACAGCAAAAGTGTCTTTATCAGGCCAAATTACTTTTAGAATAAGTGCAAATGGTTATAGTAAATAGAGGCTGGTGTAGTCACAGAATGGGATGCCACAACAGCAGTGCACCTGGGAGCAGTAGTACTATGCACAGCAAAAGTGTCTTTATCAGGCCAAATTACTTTTAGAATAGGTGCAAAGGGTTATAGTAAATAGAGGCTGGTGTAGTCACAGAATGGGATGCCACAACAGCAGTGCACCTGGGAGCAGTAGTACTATGCAAAGCAAAAGTGTCTTTATCAGGCCAAATTACTTTTAGAATAAGTGCAAAGGGTTATAGTAAATAGAGGCTGATGTAGTCACAGAATGGGATGCCACAACAGCAGTGCACCTGGGAGCCGTAGCACTATGCAAAGCAAAAGTGTCTTTATCAGGCCAAAATACTTTTAGAATAAGTGCAAAGGGTTATAGTAAATAGAGGCTGGTGTAGTCACAGAATGGGATGCCACAACAGCAGTGCACCTGGGAGCAGTAGTACTATGCAAAGCAAAAGTGTCTTTTTTTCAGGCCAAATTACTTTTAGAATAAGTGCAAAGGGTTATAGTAAATAGAGGCTGGTGTAGTCACAGAATGGGATGCCACAACAGCAGTGCACCTGGGAGCAGTAGTGCTATGCACAGCAAAAGTGTCTTTATCAGGCCAAATTACTTTTAGAATAAGTGCAAATGGTTATAGTAAATAGAGGCTGGTGTAGTCACAGAATGGGATGCCACAACAGCAGTGCACCTGGGAGCAGTAGTACTATGCACAGCAAAAGTGTCTTTATCAGGCCAAATTACTTTTAGAATAAGTGCAAAGGGTTATAGTAAATAGAGGCTGGTGTAGTCACAGAATGGGATGCCACAACAGCAGTGCACCTGGGAGCAGTAGTACTGTGCAAAGCAAAAGTGTCTTTATCAGGCCAAATTACTTTTAGAATAAGTGCAAATGGTTATAGTAAATAGAGGCTGGTGTAGTCACAGAATGGGATGCCACAACAGCAGTGCACCTGGGAGCAGTAGTACTATGCACAGCAAAAGTGTCTTTATCAGGCCAAATTACTTTTAGAATAAGTGCAAAGGGTTATAGTAAATAGAGGCTGATGTAGTCACAGAATGGGATGCCCCAACCGCAGTGCACCTGGGAGCAGTAGTACTATGCAAAGCAAAAGTGTCTTTATCTGGCCAAATTACTTTTAGAATAAGTGCAAAGGGGTATAGTAAATAGAGGCTGGTGTAGTCACAGAATGGGATGCCACAACAGCAGTGCACCTGGGAGCAGTAGTACTATGCACAGCAAAAGTGTCTTTTTTTCAGGCCAAATTACTTTTAGAATAAGTGCAAAGGGTTATAGTAAATAGAGGCTGGTGTAGTCACAGAAAGGGATGCCACAACAGCAGTGCACCTGGGAGCAGTAGTACTATGCAAAGCAAAAGTGTCTTTATAAGGCCAAATTACTTTTAGAATAAGTGCAAAGGGTTATAGTAAATAGAGGCTGGTGTAGTCACAGAATGGGATGCCCCAACCGCAGTGCACCTGGGAGCAGTAGTACTATGCAAAGCAAAAGTGTCTTTATCTGGCCAAATTACTTTTAGAATAAGTGCAAAGGGTTATAGTAAATAGAGGCTGGTGTAGTCACAGAATGGGATGCCACAACAGCAGTGCACCTGGGAGCAGTAGTACTATGCAAAGCAAAAGTGTCTTTATCAGGCCAAATTACTTTTAGAATAAGTGCAAAGGGTTGATTGTAAATAGAGGCTGGTGTAGTCAAAGAATGGGATGCCACAACAGCAGTGCACCTGGGAGCAGTAGTACTATGCACAGCAAAAGTGTCTTTATCAGGCCAAATTACTTTTAGAATGAGTGCAAAGGGTTATAGTAAATAGAGGCTGGTGTAGTCACAGAATATGCCACAACAGCAGTGCACCTGGGAGCAGTAGTACTATGCAAAGCAAAAGTGTCTTTATCAGGCCAAATTACTTTTAGAATAAGTGCAAAGGGTTATAGTAAATAGAGGCTGGTGTAGTCACAGAATGGGATGCCACAACAGCAGTGCACCTGGGAGCAGTAGTACTATGCACAGCAAAAGTGTCTTTATCAGGCCAAATTACTTTTAGAATAAGTGCAAAGGGTTATAGTAAATAGAGGCTGGTGTAGTCACAGAATGGGATGCCACAACAGCAGTGCACCTGGGAGCAGTAGTGCTATGCACAGCAAAAGTGTCTTTATCAGGCCAAATTACTTTTAGAATAAGTGCAAATGGTTATAGTAAATAGAGGCTGGTGTAGTCACAGAATGGGATGCCACAACAGCAGTGCACCTGGGAGCAGTAGTACTATGCACAGCAAAAGTGTCTTTATCAGGCCAAATTACTTTTAGAATAAGTGCAAAGGGTTATAGTAAATAGAGGCTGGTGTAGTCACAGAATGGGATGCCACAACAGCAGTGCACCTGGGAGCAGTAGTACTGTGCAAAGCAAAAGTGTCTTTATCAGGCCAAATTACTTTTAGAATAAGTGCAAATGGTTATAGTAAATAGAGGCTGGTGTAGTCACAGAATGGGATGCCACAACAGCAGTGCACCTGGGAGCAGTAGTACTATGCACAGCAAAAGTGTCTTTATCAGGCCAAATTACTTTTAGAATAAGTGCAAAGGGTTATAGTAAATAGAGGCTGATGTAGTCACAGAATGGGATGCCACAACAGCAGTGCACCTGGGAGCAGTAGTACTATGCACAGCAAAAGTGTCTTTATCAGGCCAAATTACTTTTAGAATAAGTACAAAGGGTTATAGTAAATAGAGGCTGGTGTAGTCACAGAATGGGATGCCACAACAGCAGTGCACCTGGGAGCAGTAGTACTATGCACAGCAAAAGTGTCTTTTTTTCAGGCCAAATTACTTTTAGAATAAGTGCAAAGGGTTATAGTAAATAGAGGCTGGTGTAGTCACAGAAAGGGATGCCACAACAGCAGTGCACCTGGGAGCAGTAGTACTATGCAAAGCAAAAGTGTCTTTATAAGGCCAAATTACTTTTAGAATAAGTGCAAAGGGTTATAGTAAATAGAGGCTGGTGTAGTCACAGAATGGGATGCCCCAACCGCAGTGCACCTGGGAGCAGTAGTACTATGCAAAGCAAAAGTGTCTTTATCTGGCCAAATTACTTTTAGAATAAGTGCAAAGGGTTATAGTAAATAGAGGCTGGTGTAGTCACAGAATGGGATGCCACAACAGCAGTGCACCTGGGAGCAGTAGTACTATGCAAAGCAAAAGTGTCTTTATCAGGCCAAATTACTTTTAGAATAAGTGCAAAGGGTTGATTGTAAATAGAGGCTGGTGTAGTCAAAGAATGGGATGCCACAACAGCAGTGCACCTGGGAGCAGTAGTACTATGCACAGCAAAAGTGTCTTTATCAGGCCAAATTACTTTTAGAATGAGTGCAAAGGGTTATAGTAAATAGAGGCTGGTGTAGTCACAGAATATGCCACAACAGCAGTGCACCTGGGAGCAGTAGTACTATGCAAAGCAAAAGTGTCTTTATCAGGCCAAATTACTTTTAGAATAAGTGCAAAGGGTTATAGTAAATAGAGGCTGGTGTAGTCACAGAATGGGATGCCACAACAGCAGTGCACCTGGGAGCAGTAGTACTATGCACAGCAAAAGTGTCTTTATCAGGCCAAATTACTTTTAGAATAAGTGCAAAGGGTTATAGTAAATAGAGGCTGGTGTAGTCACAGAATGGGATGCCACAACAGCAGTGCACCTGGGAGCAGTAGTACTATGCACAGCAAAAGTGTCTTTATCAGGCCAAATTACTTTTAGAATAAGTGCAAAGGGTTATAGTAAATAGAGGCTGGTGTAGTCACAGAATGGGATGCCACAACAGCAGTGCACCTGGGAGCAGTAGTACTATGCAAAGCAAAAGTGTCTTTATCAGGCCAAATTACTTTTTGAATAAGTGCAAAGGGTTATAGTAAATAGAGGCTGGTGTAGTCACAGAATGGGATGCCCCAACCGCAGTGCACCTGGGAGCAGTAGTACTATGCAAAGCAAAAGTGTCTTTATCAGGCCAAATTACTCTTAGAATAAGTGCAAAGGGTTATAGTAAATAGAGGCTGGTGTAGTCACAGAATGGGATGCCACAACAGCAGTGCACCTGGGAGCAGTAGTACTATGCAAAGCAAAAGTGTCTTTATCAGGCCAAATTACTTTTAGAATAAGTGCAAAGGGTTATAGTAAATAGAGGCTGATGTAGTCACAGAATGGGATGCCACAACAGCAGTGCACCTGGGAGCCGTAGCACTATGCAAAGCAAAAGTGTCTTTATCAGGCCAAAATACTTTTAGAATAAGTGCAAAGGGTTATAGTAAATAGAGGCTGGTGTAGTCACAGAATGGGATGCCACAACAGCAGTGCACCTGGGAGCAGTAGTACTATGCAAAGCAAAAGTGTCTTTTTTTCAGGCCAAATTACTTTTAGAATAAGTGCAAAGGGTTATAGTAAATAGAGGCTGGTGTAGTCACAGAATGGGATGCCACAACAGCAGTGCACCTGGGAGCAGTAGTGCTATGCACAGCAAAAGTGTCTTTATCAGGCCAAATTACTTTTAGAATAAGTGCAAATGGTTATAGTAAATAGAGGCTGGTGTAGTCACAGAATGGGATGCCACAACAGCAGTGCACCTGGGAGCAGTAGTACTATGCACAGCAAAAGTGTCTTTATCAGGCCAAATTACTTTTAGAATAAGTGCAAAGGGTTATAGTAAATAGAGGCTGGTGTAGTCACAGAATGGGATGCCACAACAGCAGTGCACCTGGGAGCAGTAGTACTGTGCAAAGCAAAAGTGTCTTTATCAGGCCAAATTACTTTTAGAATAAGTGCAAATGGTTATAGTAAATAGAGGCTGGTGTAGTCACAGAATGGGATGCCACAACAGCAGTGCACCTGGGAGCAGTAGTACTATGCACAGCAAAAGTGTCTTTATCAGGCCAAATTACTTTTAGAATAAGTGCAAAGGGTTATAGTAAATAGAGGCTGATGTAGTCACAGAATGGGATGCCACAACAGCAGTGCACCTGGGAGCAGTAGTACTATGCACAGCAAAAGTGTCTTTATCAGGCCAAATTACTTTTAGAATAAGTACAAAGGGTTATAGTAAATAGAGGCTGGTGTAGTCACAGAATGGGATGCCACAACAGCAGTGCACCTGGGAGCAGTAGTACTATGCACAGCAAAAGTGTCTTTTTTTCAGGCCAAATTACTTTTAGAATAAGTGCAAAGGGTTATAGTAAATAGAGGCTGGTGTAGTCACAGAAAGGGATGCCACAACAGCAGTGCACCTGGGAGCAGTAGTACTATGCAAAGCAAAAGTGTCTTTATAAGGCCAAATTACTTTTAGAATAAGTGCAAAGGGTTATAGTAAATAGAGGCTGGTGTAGTCACAGAATGGGATGCCCCAACCGCAGTGCACCTGGGAGCAGTAGTACTATGCAAAGCAAAAGTGTCTTTATCTGGCCAAATTACTTTTAGAATAAGTGCAAAGGGTTATAGTAAATAGAGGCTGGTGTAGTCACAGAATGGGATGCCACAACAGCAGTGCACCTGGGAGCAGTAGTACTATGCAAAGCAAAAGTGTCTTTATCAGGCCAAATTACTTTTAGAATAAGTGCAAAGGGTTGATTGTAAATAGAGGCTGGTGTAGTCAAAGAATGGGATGCCACAACAGCAGTGCACCTGGGAGCAGTAGTACTATGCACAGCAAAAGTGTCTTTATCAGGCCAAATTACTTTTAGAATGAGTGCAAAGGGTTATAGTAAATAGAGGCTGGTGTAGTCACAGAATATGCCACAACAGCAGTGCACCTGGGAGCAGTAGTACTATGCAAAGCAAAAGTGTCTTTATCAGGCCAAATTACTTTTAGAATAAGTGCAAAGGGTTATAGTAAATAGAGGCTGGTGTAGTCACAGAATGGGATGCCACAACAGCAGTGCACCTGGGAGCAGTAGTACTATGCACAGCAAAAGTGTCTTTATCAGGCCAAATTACTTTTAGAATAAGTGCAAAGGGTTATAGTAAATAGAGGCTGGTGTAGTCACAGAATGGGATGCCACAACAGCAGTGCACCTGGGAGCAGTAGTGCTATGCACAGCAAAAGTGTCTTTATCAGGCCAAATTACTTTTAGAATAAGTGCAAATGGTTATAGTAAATAGAGGCTGGTGTAGTCACAGAATGGGATGCCACAACAGCAGTGCACCTGGGAGCAGTAGTACTATGCACAGCAAAAGTGTCTTTATCAGGCCAAATTACTTTTAGAATAAGTGCAAAGGGTTATAGTAAATAGAGGCTGGTGTAGTCACAGAATGGGATGCCACAACAGCAGTGCACCTGGGAGCAGTAGTACTGTGCAAAGCAAAAGTGTCTTTATCAGGCCAAATTACTTTTAGAATAAGTGCAAATGGTTATAGTAAATAGAGGCTGGTGTAGTCACAGAATGGGATGCCACAACAGCAGTGCACCTGGGAGCAGTAGTACTATGCACAGCAAAAGTGTCTTTATCAGGCCAAATTACTTTTAGAATAAGTGCAAAGGGTTATAGTAAATAGAGGCTGATGTAGTCACAGAATGGGATGCCACAACAGCAGTGCACCTGGGAGCAGTAGTACTATGCACAGCAAAAGTGTCTTTATCAGGCCAAATTACTTTTAGAATAAGTACAAAGGGTTATAGTAAATAGAGGCTGGTGTAGTCACAGAATGGGATGCCACAACAGCAGTGCACCTGGGAGCAGTAGTACTATGCACAGCAAAAGTGTCTTTTTTTCAGGCCAAATTACTTTTAGAATAAGTGCAAAGGGTTATAGTAAATAGAGGCTGGTGTAGTCACAGAAAGGGATGCCACAACAGCAGTGCACCTGGGAGCAGTAGTACTATGCAAAGCAAAAGTGTCTTTATAAGGCCAAATTACTTTTAGAATAAGTGCAAAGGGTTATAGTAAATAGAGGCTGGTGTAGTCACAGAATGGGATGCCCCAACCGCAGTGCACCTGGGAGCAGTAGTACTATGCAAAGCAAAAGTGTCTTTATCTGGCCAAATTACTTTTAGAATAAGTGCAAAGGGTTATAGTAAATAGAGGCTGGTGTAGTCACAGAATGGGATGCCACAACAGCAGTGCACCTGGGAGCAGTAGTACTATGCAAAGCAAAAGTGTCTTTATCAGGCCAAATTACTTTTAGAATAAGTGCAAAGGGTTGATTGTAAATAGAGGCTGGTGTAGTCAAAGAATGGGATGCCACAACAGCAGTGCACCTGGGAGCAGTAGTACTATGCACAGCAAAAGTGTCTTTATCAGGCCAAATTACTTTTAGAATGAGTGCAAAGGGTTATAGTAAATAGAGGCTGGTGTAGTCACAGAATATGCCACAACAGCAGTGCACCTGGGAGCAGTAGTACTATGCAAAGCAAAAGTGTCTTTATCAGGCCAAATTACTTTTAGAATAAGTGCAAAGGGTTATAGTAAATAGAGGCTGGTGTAGTCACAGAATGGGATGCCACAACAGCAGTGCACCTGGGAGCAGTAGTACTATGCACAGCAAAAGTGTCTTTATCAGGCCAAATTACTTTTAGAATAAGTGCAAAGGGTTATAGTAAATAGAGGCTGGTGTAGTCACAGAATGGGATGCCACAACAGCAGTGCACCTGGGAGCAGTAGTACTATGCACAGCAAAAGTGTCTTTATCAGGCCAAATTACTTTTAGAATAAGTGCAAAGGGTTATAGTAAATAGAGGCTGGTGTAGTCACAGAATGGGATGCCACAACAGCAGTGCACCTGGGAGCAGTAGTACTATGCAAAGCAAAAGTGTCTTTATCAGGCCAAATTACTTTTTGAATAAGTGCAAAGGGTTATAGTAAATAGAGGCTGGTGTAGTCACAGAATGGGATGCCCCAACCGCAGTGCACCTGGGAGCAGTAGTACTATGCAAAGCAAAAGTGTCTTTATCAGGCCAAATTACTCTTAGAATAAGTGCAAAGGGTTATAGTAAATAGAGGCTGGTGTAGTCACAGAATGGGATGCCACAACAGCAGTGCACCTGGGAGCAGTAGTACCATGCAAAGCAAAAGTGTCTTTATCAGGCCAAATTAATTTTAGAATAAGTGCAAAGGGCTATAGTAAATAGAGGCTGGTGTAGTCACAGAATGGGATGCCACAACAGCAGTGCACCTGGGAGCAGTAGTGCTATGCACAGCAAAAGTGTCTTTATCAGGCCAAATTACTTTTAGAATAAGTGCAAATGGTTATAGTAAATAGAGGCTGGTGTAGTCACAGAATGGGATGCCACAACAGCAGTGCACCTGGGAGCAGTAGTACTATGCACAGCAAAAGTGTCTTTATCAGGCCAAATTACTTTTAGAATAAGTGCAAAGGGTTATAGTAAATAGAGGCTGGTGTAGTCACAGAATGGGATGCCACAACAGCAGTGCACCTGGGAGCAGTAGTACTGTGCAAAGCAAAAGTGTCTTTATCAGGCCAAATTACTTTTAGAATAAGTGCAAATGGTTATAGTAAATAGAGGCTGGTGTAGTCACAGAATGGGATGCCACAACAGCAGTGCACCTGGGAGCAGTAGTACTATGCACAGCAAAAGTGTCTTTATCAGGCCAAATTACTTTTAGAATAAGTGCAAAGGGTTATAGTAAATAGAGGCTGATGTAGTCACAGAATGGGATGCCACAACAGCAGTGCACCTGGGAGCAGTAGTACTATGCACAGCAAAAGTGTCTTTTTCAGGCCAAATTACTTTTAGAATAAGTACAAAGGGTTATAGTAAATAGAGGCTGGTGTAGTCACAGAATGGGATGCCACAACAGCAGTGCACCTGGGAGCCGTAGTACTATGCAAAGCAAAAGTGTCTTTATCAGGCCAAAATACTTTTAGAATAAGTGCAAAGGGTTATAGTAAATAGAGGCTGGTGTAGTCACAGAATGGGATGCCACAACAGCAGTGCACCTGGGAGCAGTAGTACTATGCAAAGCAAAAGTGTCTTTTTTTCAGGCCAAATTACTTTTAGAATAAGTGCAAAGGGTTATAGTAAATAGCGGCTGGTGTAGTCACAGAAAGGGATGCCACAACAGCAGTGCACCTGGGAGCAGTAGTACTATGCAAAGCAAAAGTGTCTTTATCAGGCCAAATTACTTTTAGAATAAGTGCAAAGGTTATAGTAAATAGAGGCTGATGTAGTGACAGAATGGAATGCTCCAACCGCAGTGCACCTGGGAGCAGTAGTACTATGCAAAGCAAAAGTGTCTTTATCAGGCCAAATTACTTTTAGAATAACTGCAAAGGGTTATAGTAAATAGAGGCTAGTGTAGTCACAGAATGGGATGCCACAACAGCAGTGCACCTGGGAGCAGTAGTACTATGCAAAGCAAAAGTGTCTTTATCAGGCCAATTTACTTTTAGAATAAGTGCAAAGGGTTATAGTAAATAGAGGCTGGTGTAGTGACAGAATGGGATGCTCCAACCGCAGTGCACCTGGGAGCAGTAGTACTATGCAAAGCAAAAGTGTCTTTATCAGGCCAAATTACTTTTAGAATAAGTGCAAAGGGTTATAGTAAATAGAGGCTAGTGTAGTCACAGAATGGGATGCCACAACAGCAGTGCACCTGGGAGCAGTAGTACTATGCACAGCAAAAGTGTCTTTATCAGGCCAAATTGCTTTTAGAATAAGTGCAAAGGGTTATAGTAAATAGAGGCTGGTGTAGTCACAGAATGGGATGCCACAACAGCAGTGCACCTGGGAGCAGTAGTACTATGCAAAGCAAAAGTGTCTTTATCAGGCCAAATTACTTTTAGAATAAGTGCAAAGGGTTATAGTAAATAGAGGCTGATGTAGTCACAGAATGGGATGCCACAACAGCAGTGCACCTGGGAGCAGTAGTACTATGCACAGCAAAAGTGTCTTTATCAGGCCAAATTACTTTTAGAATAAGTACAAAGGGTTATAGTAAATAGAGGCTGGTGTAGTCACAGAATGGGATGCCACAACAGCAGTGCACCTGGGAGCCGTAGCACTATGCAAAGCAAAAGTGTCTTTATCAGGCCAAAATACTTTTAGAATAAGTGCAAAGGGTTATAGTAAATAGAGGCTGGTGTAGTCACAGAATGGGATGCCACAACAGCAGTGCACCTGGGAGCAGTAGTACTATGCAAAGCAAAAGTGTCTTTTTTTCAGGCCAAATTACTTTTAGAATAAGTGCAAAGGGTTATAGTAAATAGAGGCTGGTGTAGTCACAGAAAGGGATGCCACAACAGCAGTGCACCTGGGAGCAGTAGTACTATGCAAAGCAAAAGTGTCTTTATAAGGCCAAATTACTTTTAGAATAAGTGCAAAGGGTTATAGTAAATAGAGGCTGGTGTAGTCACAGAATGGGATGCCCCAACCGCAGTGCACCTGGGAGCAGTAGTACTATGCAAAGCAAAAGTGTCTTTATCTGGCCAAATTACTTTTAGAATAAGTGCAAAGGGGTATAGTAAATAGAGGCTGGTGTAGTCAAAGAATGGGATGCCACAACAGCAGTGCACCTGGGAGCAGTAGTACTATGCAAAGCAAAAGTGTCTTTATCAGGCCAAATTACTTTTAGAATAAGTGCAAAGGGTTGATTGTAAATAGAGGCTGGTGTAGTCAAAGAATGGGATGCCACAACAGCAGTGCACCTGGGAGCAGTAGTACTATGCACAGCAAAAGTGTCTTTATCAGGCCAAATTACTTTTAGAATGAGTGCAAAGGGTTATAGTAAATAGAGGCTGGTGTAGTCACAGAATGGGATGCCACAACAGCAGTGCACCTGGGAGCAGTAGTACTATGCAAAGCAAAAGTGTCTTTATCAGGCCAAATTACTTTTAGAATAAGTGCAAAGGGTTATAGTAAATAGAGGCTGGTGTAGTCACAGAATGGGATGCCACAACAGCAGTGCACCTGGGAGCAGTAGTACTATGCACAGCAAAAGTGTCTTTATCAGGCCAAATTACTTTTAGAATAAGTGCAAAGGGTTATAGTAAATAGAGGCTGGTGTAGTCACAGAATGGGATGCCACAACAGCAGTGCACCTGGGAGCAGTAGTACTATGCACAGCAAAAGTGTCTTTATCAGGCCAAATTACTTTTAGAATAAGTGCAAAGGGTTATAGTAAATAGAGGCTGGTGTAGTCACAGAATGGGATGCCACAACAGCAGTGCACCTGGGAGCAGTAGTACTATGCAAAGCAAAAGTGTCTTTATCAGGCCAAATTACTTTTTGAATAAGTGCAAAGGGTTATAGTAAATAGAGGCTGGTGTAGTCACAGAATGGGATGCCCCAACCGCAGTGCACCTGGGAGCAGTAGTACTATGCAAAGCAAAAGTGTCTTTATCAGGCCAAATTACTTTTAGAATAAGTGCAAAGGGTTATAGTAAATAGAGGCTGGTGTAGTCACAGAATGGGATGCCACAACAGCAGTGCACCTGGGAGCAGTAGTACCATGCAAAGCAAAAGTGTCTTTATCAGGCCAAATTAATTTTAGAATAAGTGCAAAGGGCTATAGTAAATAGAGGCTGGTGTAGTCACAGAATGGGATGCCACAACAGCAGTGCACCTGGGAGCAGTAGTGCTATGCACAGCAAAAGTGTCTTTATCAGGCCAAATTACTTTTAGAATAAGTGCAAATGGTTATAGTAAATAGAGGCTGGTGTAGTCACAGAATGGGATGCCACAACAGCAGTGCACCTGGGAGCAGTAGTACTATGCACAGCAAAAGTGTCTTTATCAGGCCAAATTACTTTTAGAATAAGTGCAAAGGGTTATAGTAAATAGAGGCTGGTGTAGTCACAGAATGGGATGCCACAACAGCAGTGCACCTGGGAGCAGTAGTACTATGCAAAGCAAAAGTGTCTTTATCAGGCCAAATTACTTTTAGAATAAGTGCAAAGGGTTATAGTAAATAGAGGCTGATGTAGTCACAGAATGGGATGCCACAACAGCAGTGCACCTGGGAGCCGTAGCACTATGCAAAGCAAAAGTGTCTTTATCAGGCCAAAATACTTTTAGAATAAGTGCAAAGGGTTATAGTAAATAGAGGCTGGTGTAGTCACAGAATGGGATGCCACAACAGCAGTGCACCTGGGAGCAGTAGTACTATGCAAAGCAAAAGTGTCTTTTTTTCAGGCCAAATTACTTTTAGAATAAGTGCAAAGGGTTATAGTAAATAGAGGCTGGTGTAGTCACAGAATGGGATGCCACAACAGCAGTGCACCTGGGAGCAGTAGTACTATGCACAGCAAAAGTGTCTTTATCAGGCCAAATTACTTTTAGAATAAGTACAAAGGGTTATAGTAAATAGAGGCTGGTGTAGTCACAGAATGGGATGCCACAACAGCAGTGCACCTGGGAGCCGTAGCACTATGCAAAGCAAAAGTGTCTTTATCAGGCCAAAATACTTTTAGAATAAGTGCAAAGGGTTATAGTAAATAGAGGCTGGTGTAGTCACAGAATGGGATGCCACAACAGCAGTGCACCTGGGAGCAGTAGTACTATGCAAAGCAAAAGTGTCTTTTTTTCAGGCCAAATTACTTTTAGAATAAGTGCAAAGGGTTATAGTAAATAGAGGCTGGTGTAGTCACAGAAAGGGATGCCACAACAGCAGTGCACCTGGGAGCAGTAGTACTATGCAAAGCAAAAGTGTCTTTATCAGGCCAAATTACTTTTAGAATAAGTGCAAAGGTTATAGTAAATAGAGGCTGATGTAGTGACAGAATGGGATGCTCCAACCGCAGTGCACCTGGGAGCAGTAGTACTATGCAAAGCAAAAGTGTCTTTATCAGGCCAAATTACTTTTAGAATAAGTGCAAAGGGTTATAGTAAATAGAGGCTAGTGTAGTCACAGAATGGGATGCCACAACAGCAGTGCACCTGGGAGCAGTAGTACTATGCAAAGCAAAAGTGTCTTTATCAGGCCAATTTACTTTTAGAATAAGTGCAAAGGGTTATAGTAAATAGAGGCTGGTGTAGTGACAGAATGGGATGCTCCAACCGCAGTGCACCTGGGAGCAGTAGTACTATGCAAAGCAAAAGTGTCTTTATCAGGCCAAATTACTTTTAGAATAAGTGCAAAGGGTTATAGTAAATAGAGGCTAGTGTAGTCACAGAATGGGATGCCACAACAGCAGTGCACCTGGGAGCAGTAGTACTATGCACAGCAAAAGTGTCTTTATCAGGCCAAATTGCTTTTAGAATAAGTGCAAAGGGTTATAGTAAATAGAGGCTGGTGTAGTCACAGAATGGGATGCCACAACAGCAGTGCACCTGGGAGCAGTAGTACTATGCAAAGCAAAAGTGTCTTTATCAGGCCAAATTACTTTTAGAATAAGTACAAAGGGTTATAGTAAATAGAGGCTGGTGTAGTCACAGAATGGGATGCCACAACAGCAGTGCACCTGGGAGCAGTAGTACTATGCACAGCAAAAGTGTCTTTATCAGGCCAAATTACTTTTAGAATAAGTGCAAAGGGTTATAGTAATTAGAGGCTGGTGTAGTCACAGAATGGGCTGCCCCAACCGCAGTGCACCTGGGAGCAGTAGTTCTATGCAAAGCAAAAGTGTCTTTATCAGGCCAAATTACTTTTAGAATAAGTGCAAAGGGTTATAGTAAATAGAGGCTGGTGTAGTCACAGAAAGGGATGCCACAACAGCAGTGCACCTGGGAGCAGTAGTACTATGCAAAGCAAAAGTGTCTTTATCAGGCCAAATTACTTTTAGAATAAGTGCAAAGGTTATAGTAAATAGAGGCTGATGTAGTGACAGAATGGGATGCTCCAACCGCAGTGCACCTGGGAGCAGTAGTACTATGCAAAGCAAAAGTGTCTTTATCAGGCCAAATTACTTTTAGAATAAGTGCAAAGGGTTATAGTAAATAGAGGCTAGTGTAGTCACAGAATGGGATGCCACAACAGCAGTGCACCTGGGAGCAGTAGTACTATGCAAAGCAAAAGTGTCTTTATCAGGCCAATTTACTTTTAGAATAAGTGCAAAGGGTTATAGTAAATAGAGGCTGGTGTAGTGACAGAATGGGATGCTCCAACCGCAGTGCACCTGGGAGCAGTAGTACTATGCAAAGCAAAAGTGTCTTTATCAGGCCAAATTACTTTTAGAATAAGTGCAAAGGGTTGATTGTAAATAGAGGCTGGTGTAGTCAAAGAATGGGATGCCACAACAGCAGTGCACCTGGGAGCAGTAGTACTATGCACAGCAAAAGTGTCTTTATCAGGCCAAATTACTTTTAGAATGAGTGCAAAGGGTTATAGTAAATAGAGGCTGGTGTAGTCACAGAATGGGATGCCACAACAGCAGTGCACCTGGGAGCAGTAGTACTATGCAAAGCAAAAGTGTCTTTATCAGGCCAAATTACTTTTAGAATAAGTGCAAAGGGTTATAGTAAATAGAGGCTGGTGTAGTCACAGAATGGGATGCCACAACAGCAGTGCACCTGGGAGCAGTAGTACTATGCACAGCAAAAGTGTCTTTATCAGGCCAAATTACTTTTAGAATAAGTGCAAAGGGTTATAGTAAATAGAGGCTGGTGTAGTCACAGAATGGGATGCCACAACAGCAGTGCACCTGGGAGCAGTAGTACTATGCACAGCAAAAGTGTCTTTATCAGGCCAAATTACTTTTAGAATAAGTGCAAAGGGTTATAGTAAATAGAGGCTGGTGTAGTCACAGAATGGGATGCCACAACAGCAGTGCACCTGGGAGCAGTAGTACTATGCAAAGCAAAAGTGTCTTTATCAGGCCAAATTACTTTTAGAATAAGTGCAAAGGGTTATAGTAAATAGAGGCTGGTGTAGTCACAGAATGGGATGCCCCAACCGCAGTGCACCTGGGAGCAGTAGTACTATGCAAAGCAAAAGTGTCTTTATCAGGCCAAATTACTTTTTGAATAAGTGCAAAGGGTTATAGTAAATAGAGGCTGGTGTAGTCACAGAATGGGATGCCACAACAGCAGTGCACCTGGGAGCAGTAGTACTATGCAAAGCAAAAGTGTCTTTATCAGGCCAAATTACTTTTAGAATAAGTGCAAAGGGTTATAGTAAATAGAGGCTGGTGTAGTCACAGAATGGGATGCCACAACAGCAGTGCACCTGGGAGCAGTAGTACCATGCAAAGCAAAAGTGTCTTTATCAGGCCAAATTAATTTTAGAATAAGTGCAAAGGGCTATAGTAAATAGAGGCTGGTGTAGTCACAGAATGGGATGCCACAACAGCAGTGCACCTGGGAGCAGTAGTGCTATGCACAGCAAAAGTGTCTTTATCAGGCCAAATTACTTTTAGAATAAGTGCAAATGGTTATAGTAAATAGAGGCTGGTGTAGTCACAGAATGGGATGCCACAACAGCAGTGCACCTGGGAGCAGTAGTACTATGCACAGCAAAAGTGTCTTTATCAGGCCAAATTACTTTTAGAATAGGTGCAAAGGGTTATAGTAAATAGAGGCTGGTGTAGTCACAGAATGGGATGCCACAACAGCAGTGCACCTGGGAGCAGTAGTACTATGCAAAGCAAAAGTGTCTTTATCAGGCCAAATTACTTTTAGAATAAGTGCAAAGGGTTATAGTAAATAGAGGCTGATGTAGTCACAGAATGGGATGCCACAACAGCAGTGCACCTGGGAGCCGTAGCACTATGCAAAGCAAAAGTGTCTTTATCAGGCCAAAATACTTTTAGAATAAGTGCAAAGGGTTATAGTAAATAGAGGCTGGTGTAGTCACAGAATGGGATGCCACAACAGCAGTGCACCTGGGAGCAGTAGTACTATGCAAAGCAAAAGTGTCTTTTTTTCAGGCCAAATTACTTTTAGAATAAGTGCAAAGGGTTATAGTAAATAGAGGCTGGTGTAGTCACAGAATGGGATGCCACAACAGCAGTGCACCTGGGAGCAGTAGTGCTATGCACAGCAAAAGTGTCTTTATCAGGCCAAATTACTTTTAGAATAAGTGCAAATGGTTATAGTAAATAGAGGCTGGTGTAGTCACAGAATGGGATGCCACAACAGCAGTGCACCTGGGAGCAGTAGTACTATGCACAGCAAAAGTGTCTTTATCAGGCCAAATTACTTTTAGAATAAGTGCAAAGGGTTATAGTAAATAGAGGCTGGTGTAGTCACAGAATGGGATGCCACAACAGCAGTGCACCTGGGAGCAGTAGTACTGTGCAAAGCAAAAGTGTCTTTATCAGGCCAAATTACTTTTAGAATAAGTGCAAATGGTTATAGTAAATAGAGGCTGGTGTAGTCACAGAATGGGATGCCACAACAGCAGTGCACCTGGGAGCAGTAGTACTATGCACAGCAAAAGTGTCTTTATCAGGCCAAATTACTTTTAGAATAAGTGCAAAGGGTTATAGTAAATAGAGGCTGATGTAGTCACAGAATGGGATGCCACAACAGCAGTGCACCTGGGAGCAGTAGTACTATGCACAGCAAAAGTGTCTTTATCAGGCCAAATTACTTTTAGAATAAGTACAAAGGGTTATAGTAAATAGAGGCTGGTGTAGTCACAGAATGGGATGCCACAACAGCAGTGCACCTGGGAGCAGTAGTACTATGCACAGCAAAAGTGTCTTTTTTTCAGGCCAAATTACTTTTAGAATAAGTGCAAAGGGTTATAGTAAATAGAGGCTGGTGTAGTCACAGAAAGGGATGCCACAACAGCAGTGCACCTGGGAGCAGTAGTACTATGCAAAGCAAAAGTGTCTTTATAAGGCCAAATTACTTTTAGAATAAGTGCAAAGGGTTATAGTAAATAGAGGCTGGTGTAGTCACAGAATGGGATGCCCCAACCGCAGTGCACCTGGGAGCAGTAGTACTATGCAAAGCAAAAGTGTCTTTATCTGGCCAAATTACTTTTAGAATAAGTGCAAAGGGTTATAGTAAATAGAGGCTGGTGTAGTCACAGAATGGGATGCCACAACAGCAGTGCACCTGGGAGCAGTAGTACTATGCAAAGCAAAAGTGTCTTTATCAGGCCAAATTACTTTTAGAATAAGTGCAAAGGGTTGATTGTAAATAGAGGCTGGTGTAGTCAAAGAATGGGATGCCACAACAGCAGTGCACCTGGGAGCAGTAGTACTATGCACAGCAAAAGTGTCTTTATCAGGCCAAATTACTTTTAGAATGAGTGCAAAGGGTTATAGTAAATAGAGGCTGGTGTAGTCACAGAATATGCCACAACAGCAGTGCACCTGGGAGCAGTAGTACTATGCAAAGCAAAAGTGTCTTTATCAGGCCAAATTACTTTTAGAATAAGTGCAAAGGGTTATAGTAAATAGAGGCTGGTGTAGTCACAGAATGGGATGCCACAACAGCAGTGCACCTGGGAGCAGTAGTACTATGCACAGCAAAAGTGTCTTTATCAGGCCAAATTACTTTTAGAATAAGTGCAAAGGGTTATAGTAAATAGAGGCTGGTGTAGTCACAGAATGGGATGCCACAACAGCAGTGCACCTGGGAGCAGTAGTGCTATGCACAGCAAAAGTGTCTTTATCAGGCCAAATTACTTTTAGAATAAGTGCAAATGGTTATAGTAAATAGAGGCTGGTGTAGTCACAGAATGGGATGCCACAACAGCAGTGCACCTGGGAGCAGTAGTACTATGCACAGCAAAAGTGTCTTTATCAGGCCAAATTACTTTTAGAATAAGTGCAAAGGGTTATAGTAAATAGAGGCTGGTGTAGTCACAGAATGGGATGCCACAACAGCAGTGCACCTGGGAGCAGTAGTACTGTGCAAAGCAAAAGTGTCTTTATCAGGCCAAATTACTTTTAGAATAAGTGCAAATGGTTATAGTAAATAGAGGCTGGTGTAGTCACAGAATGGGATGCCACAACAGCAGTGCACCTGGGAGCAGTAGTACTATGCACAGCAAAAGTGTCTTTATCAGGCCAAATTACTTTTAGAATAAGTGCAAAGGGTTATAGTAAATAGAGGCTGATGTAGTCACAGAATGGGATGCCACAACAGCAGTGCACCTGGGAGCAGTAGTACTATGCACAGCAAAAGTGTCTTTATCAGGCCAAATTACTTTTAGAATAAGTACAAAGGGTTATAGTAAATAGAGGCTGGTGTAGTCACAGAATGGGATGCCACAACAGCAGTGCACCTGGGAGCAGTAGTACTATGCACAGCAAAAGTGTCTTTTTTTCAGGCCAAATTACTTTTAGAATAAGTGCAAAGGGTTATAGTAAATAGAGGCTGGTGTAGTCACAGAAAGGGATGCCACAACAGCAGTGCACCTGGGAGCAGTAGTACTATGCAAAGCAAAAGTGTCTTTATAAGGCCAAATTACTTTTAGAATAAGTGCAAAGGGTTATAGTAAATAGAGGCTGGTGTAGTCACAGAATGGGATGCCCCAACCGCAGTGCACCTGGGAGCAGTAGTACTATGCAAAGCAAAAGTGTCTTTATCTGGCCAAATTACTTTTAGAATAAGTGCAAAGGGTTATAGTAAATAGAGGCTGGTGTAGTCACAGAATGGGATGCCACAACAGCAGTGCACCTGGGAGCAGTAGTACTATGCAAAGCAAAAGTGTCTTTATCAGGCCAAATTACTTTTAGAATAAGTGCAAAGGGTTGATTGTAAATAGAGGCTGGTGTAGTCAAAGAATGGGATGCCACAACAGCAGTGCACCTGGGAGCAGTAGTACTATGCACAGCAAAAGTGTCTTTATCAGGCCAAATTACTTTTAGAATGAGTGCAAAGGGTTATAGTAAATAGAGGCTGGTGTAGTCACAGAATATGCCACAACAGCAGTGCACCTGGGAGCAGTAGTACTATGCAAAGCAAAAGTGTCTTTATCAGGCCAAATTACTTTTAGAATAAGTGCAAAGGGTTATAGTAAATAGAGGCTGGTGTAGTCACAGAATGGGATGCCACAACAGCAGTGCACCTGGGAGCAGTAGTACTATGCACAGCAAAAGTGTCTTTATCAGGCCAAATTACTTTTAGAATAAGTGCAAAGGGTTATAGTAAATAGAGGCTGGTGTAGTCACAGAATGGGATGCCACAACAGCAGTGCACCTGGGAGCAGTAGTACTATGCACAGCAAAAGTGTCTTTATCAGGCCAAATTACTTTTAGAATAAGTGCAAAGGGTTATAGTAAATAGAGGCTGGTGTAGTCACAGAATGGGATGCCACAACAGCAGTGCACCTGGGAGCAGTAGTACTATGCAAAGCAAAAGTGTCTTTATCAGGCCAAATTACTTTTTGAATAAGTGCAAAGGGTTATAGTAAATAGAGGCTGGTGTAGTCACAGAATGGGATGCCCCAACCGCAGTGCACCTGGGAGCAGTAGTACTATGCAAAGCAAAAGTGTCTTTATCAGGCCAAATTACTCTTAGAATAAGTGCAAAGGGTTATAGTAAATAGAGGCTGGTGTAGTCACAGAATGGGATGCCACAACAGCAGTGCACCTGGGAGCAGTAGTACCATGCAAAGCAAAAGTGTCTTTATCAGGCCAAATTAATTTTAGAATAAGTGCAAAGGGCTATAGTAAATAGAGGCTGGTGTAGTCACAGAATGGGATGCCACAACAGCAGTGCACCTGGGAGCAGTAGTGCTATGCACAGCAAAAGTGTCTTTATCAGGCCAAATTACTTTTAGAATAAGTGCAAATGGTTATAGTAAATAGAGGCTGGTGTAGTCACAGAATGGGATGCCACAACAGCAGTGCACCTGGGAGCAGTAGTACTATGCACAGCAAAAGTGTCTTTATCAGGCCAAATTACTTTTAGAATAAGTGCAAAGGGTTATAGTAAATAGAGGCTGGTGTAGTCACAGAATGGGATGCCACAACAGCAGTGCACCTGGGAGCAGTAGTACTGTGCAAAGCAAAAGTGTCTTTATCAGGCCAAATTACTTTTAGAATAAGTGCAAATGGTTATAGTAAATAGAGGCTGGTGTAGTCACAGAATGGGATGCCACAACAGCAGTGCACCTGGGAGCAGTAGTACTATGCACAGCAAAAGTGTCTTTATCAGGCCAAATTACTTTTAGAATAAGTGCAAAGGGTTATAGTAAATAGAGGCTGATGTAGTCACAGAATGGGATGCCACAACAGCAGTGCACCTGGGAGCAGTAGTACTATGCACAGCAAAAGTGTCTTTTTCAGGCCAAATTACTTTTAGAATAAGTACAAAGGGTTATAGTAAATAGAGGCTGGTGTAGTCACAGAATGGGATGCCACAACAGCAGTGCACCTGGGAGCCGTAGTACTATGCAAAGCAAAAGTGTCTTTATCAGGCCAAAATACTTTTAGAATAAGTGCAAAGGGTTATAGTAAATAGAGGCTGGTGTAGTCACAGAATGGGATGCCACAACAGCAGTGCACCTGGGAGCAGTAGTACTATGCAAAGCAAAAGTGTCTTTTTTTCAGGCCAAATTACTTTTAGAATAAGTGCAAAGGGTTATAGTAAATAGCGGCTGGTGTAGTCACAGAAAGGGATGCCACAACAGCAGTGCACCTGGGAGCAGTAGTACTATGCAAAGCAAAAGTGTCTTTATCAGGCCAAATTACTTTTAGAATAAGTGCAAAGGTTATAGTAAATAGAGGCTGATGTAGTGACAGAATGGAATGCTCCAACCGCAGTGCACCTGGGAGCAGTAGTACTATGCAAAGCAAAAGTGTCTTTATCAGGCCAAATTACTTTTAGAATAACTGCAAAGGGTTATAGTAAATAGAGGCTAGTGTAGTCACAGAATGGGATGCCACAACAGCAGTGCACCTGGGAGCAGTAGTACTATGCAAAGCAAAAGTGTCTTTATCAGGCCAATTTACTTTTAGAATAAGTGCAAAGGGTTATAGTAAATAGAGGCTGGTGTAGTGACAGAATGGGATGCTCCAACCGCAGTGCACCTGGGAGCAGTAGTACTATGCAAAGCAAAAGTGTCTTTATCAGGCCAAATTACTTTTAGAATAAGTGCAAAGGGTTATAGTAAATAGAGGCTAGTGTAGTCACAGAATGGGATGCCACAACAGCAGTGCACCTGGGAGCAGTAGTACTATGCACAGCAAAAGTGTCTTTATCAGGCCAAATTGCTTTTAGAATAAGTGCAAAGGGTTATAGTAAATAGAGGCTGGTGTAGTCACAGAATGGGATGCCACAACAGCAGTGCACCTGGGAGCAGTAGTACTATGCAAAGCAAAAGTGTCTTTATCAGGCCAAATTACTTTTAGAATAAGTGCAAAGGGTTATAGTAAATAGAGGCTGATGTAGTCACAGAATGGGATGCCACAACAGCAGTGCACCTGGGAGCAGTAGTACTATGCACAGCAAAAGTGTCTTTATCAGGCCAAATTACTTTTAGAATAAGTACAAAGGGTTATAGTAAATAGAGGCTGGTGTAGTCACAGAATGGGATGCCACAACAGCAGTGCACCTGGGAGCCGTAGCACTATGCAAAGCAAAAGTGTCTTTATCAGGCCAAAATACTTTTAGAATAAGTGCAAAGGGTTATAGTAAATAGAGGCTGGTGTAGTCACAGAATGGGATGCCACAACAGCAGTGCACCTGGGAGCAGTAGTACTATGCAAAGCAAAAGTGTCTTTTTTTCAGGCCAAATTACTTTTAGAATAAGTGCAAAGGGTTATAGTAAATAGAGGCTGGTGTAGTCACAGAAAGGGATGCCACAACAGCAGTGCACCTGGGAGCAGTAGTACTATGCAAAGCAAAAGTGTCTTTATAAGGCCAAATTACTTTTAGAATAAGTGCAAAGGGTTATAGTAAATAGAGGCTGGTGTAGTCACAGAATGGGATGCCCCAACCGCAGTGCACCTGGGAGCAGTAGTACTATGCAAAGCAAAAGTGTCTTTATCTGGCCAAATTACTTTTAGAATAAGTGCAAAGGGGTATAGTAAATAGAGGCTGGTGTAGTCAAAGAATGGGATGCCACAACAGCAGTGCACCTGGGAGCAGTAGTACTATGCAAAGCAAAAGTGTCTTTATCAGGCCAAATTACTTTTAGAATAAGTGCAAAGGGTTGATTGTAAATAGAGGCTGGTGTAGTCAAAGAATGGGATGCCACAACAGCAGTGCACCTGGGAGCAGTAGTACTATGCACAGCAAAAGTGTCTTTATCAGGCCAAATTACTTTTAGAATGAGTGCAAAGGGTTATAGTAAATAGAGGCTGGTGTAGTCACAGAATGGGATGCCACAACAGCAGTGCACCTGGGAGCAGTAGTACTATGCAAAGCAAAAGTGTCTTTATCAGGCCAAATTACTTTTAGAATAAGTGCAAAGGGTTATAGTAAATAGAGGCTGGTGTAGTCACAGAATGGGATGCCACAACAGCAGTGCACCTGGGAGCAGTAGTACTATGCACAGCAAAAGTGTCTTTATCAGGCCAAATTACTTTTAGAATAAGTGCAAAGGGTTATAGTAAATAGAGGCTGGTGTAGTCACAGAATGGGATGCCACAACAGCAGTGCACCTGGGAGCAGTAGTACTATGCACAGCAAAAGTGTCTTTATCAGGCCAAATTACTTTTAGAATAAGTGCAAAGGGTTATAGTAAATAGAGGCTGGTGTAGTCACAGAATGGGATGCCACAACAGCAGTGCACCTGGGAGCAGTAGTACTATGCAAAGCAAAAGTGTCTTTATCAGGCCAAATTACTTTTTGAATAAGTGCAAAGGGTTATAGTAAATAGAGGCTGGTGTAGTCACAGAATGGGATGCCCCAACCGCAGTGCACCTGGGAGCAGTAGTACTATGCAAAGCAAAAGTGTCTTTATCAGGCCAAATTACTTTTAGAATAAGTGCAAAGGGTTATAGTAAATAGAGGCTGGTGTAGTCACAGAATGGGATGCCACAACAGCAGTGCACCTGGGAGCAGTAGTACCATGCAAAGCAAAAGTGTCTTTATCAGGCCAAATTAATTTTAGAATAAGTGCAAAGGGCTATAGTAAATAGAGGCTGGTGTAGTCACAGAATGGGATGCCACAACAGCAGTGCACCTGGGAGCAGTAGTGCTATGCACAGCAAAAGTGTCTTTATCAGGCCAAATTACTTTTAGAATAAGTGCAAATGGTTATAGTAAATAGAGGCTGGTGTAGTCACAGAATGGGATGCCACAACAGCAGTGCACCTGGGAGCAGTAGTACTATGCACAGCAAAAGTGTCTTTATCAGGCCAAATTACTTTTAGAATAAGTGCAAAGGGTTATAGTAAATAGAGGCTGGTGTAGTCACAGAATGGGATGCCACAACAGCAGTGCACCTGGGAGCAGTAGTACTATGCAAAGCAAAAGTGTCTTTATCAGGCCAAATTACTTTTAGAATAAGTGCAAAGGGTTATAGTAAATAGAGGCTGATGTAGTCACAGAATGGGATGCCACAACAGCAGTGCACCTGGGAGCCGTAGCACTATGCAAAGCAAAAGTGTCTTTATCAGGCCAAAATACTTTTAGAATAAGTGCAAAGGGTTATAGTAAATAGAGGCTGGTGTAGTCACAGAATGGGATGCCACAACAGCAGTGCACCTGGGAGCAGTAGTACTATGCAAAGCAAAAGTGTCTTTTTTTCAGGCCAAATTACTTTTAGAATAAGTGCAAAGGGTTATAGTAAATAGAGGCTGGTGTAGTCACAGAATGGGATGCCACAACAGCAGTGCACCTGGGAGCAGTAGTACTATGCACAGCAAAAGTGTCTTTATCAGGCCAAATTACTTTTAGAATAAGTACAAAGGGTTATAGTAAATAGAGGCTGGTGTAGTCACAGAATGGGATGCCACAACAGCAGTGCACCTGGGAGCCGTAGCACTATGCAAAGCAAAAGTGTCTTTATCAGGCCAAAATACTTTTAGAATAAGTGCAAAGGGTTATAGTAAATAGAGGCTGGTGTAGTCACAGAATGGGATGCCACAACAGCAGTGCACCTGGGAGCAGTAGTACTATGCAAAGCAAAAGTGTCTTTTTTTCAGGCCAAATTACTTTTAGAATAAGTGCAAAGGGTTATAGTAAATAGAGGCTGGTGTAGTCACAGAAAGGGATGCCACAACAGCAGTGCACCTGGGAGCAGTAGTACTATGCAAAGCAAAAGTGTCTTTATCAGGCCAAATTACTTTTAGAATAAGTGCAAAGGTTATAGTAAATAGAGGCTGATGTAGTGACAGAATGGGATGCTCCAACCGCAGTGCACCTGGGAGCAGTAGTACTATGCAAAGCAAAAGTGTCTTTATCAGGCCAAATTACTTTTAGAATAAGTGCAAAGGGTTATAGTAAATAGAGGCTAGTGTAGTCACAGAATGGGATGCCACAACAGCAGTGCACCTGGGAGCAGTAGTACTATGCAAAGCAAAAGTGTCTTTATCAGGCCAATTTACTTTTAGAATAAGTGCAAAGGGTTATAGTAAATAGAGGCTGGTGTAGTGACAGAATGGGATGCTCCAACCGCAGTGCACCTGGGAGCAGTAGTACTATGCAAAGCAAAAGTGTCTTTATCAGGCCAAATTACTTTTAGAATAAGTGCAAAGGGTTATAGTAAATAGAGGCTAGTGTAGTCACAGAATGGGATGCCACAACAGCAGTGCACCTGGGAGCAGTAGTACTATGCACAGCAAAAGTGTCTTTATCAGGCCAAATTGCTTTTAGAATAAGTGCAAAGGGTTATAGTAAATAGAGGCTGGTGTAGTCACAGAATGGGATGCCACAACAGCAGTGCACCTGGGAGCAGTAGTACTATGCAAAGCAAAAGTGTCTTTATCAGGCCAAATTACTTTTAGAATAAGTACAAAGGGTTATAGTAAATAGAGGCTGGTGTAGTCACAGAATGGGATGCCACAACAGCAGTGCACCTGGGAGCAGTAGTACTATGCACAGCAAAAGTGTCTTTATCAGGCCAAATTACTTTTAGAATAAGTGCAAAGGGTTATAGTAATTAGAGGCTGGTGTAGTCACAGAATGGGCTGCCCCAACCGCAGTGCACCTGGGAGCAGTAGTTCTATGCAAAGCAAAAGTGTCTTTATCAGGCCAAATTACTTTTAGAATAAGTGCAAAGGGTTATAGTAAATAGAGGCTGGTGTAGTCACAGAAAGGGATGCCACAACAGCAGTGCACCTGGGAGCAGTAGTACTATGCAAAGCAAAAGTGTCTTTATCAGGCCAAATTACTTTTAGAATAAGTGCAAAGGTTATAGTAAATAGAGGCTGATGTAGTGACAGAATGGGATGCTCCAACCGCAGTGCACCTGGGAGCAGTAGTACTATGCAAAGCAAAAGTGTCTTTATCAGGCCAAATTACTTTTAGAATAAGTGCAAAGGGTTATAGTAAATAGAGGCTAGTGTAGTCACAGAATGGGATGCCACAACAGCAGTGCACCTGGGAGCAGTAGTACTATGCAAAGCAAAAGTGTCTTTATCAGGCCAATTTACTTTTAGAATAAGTGCAAAGGGTTATAGTAAATAGAGGCTGGTGTAGTGACAGAATGGGATGCTCCAACCGCAGTGCACCTGGGAGCAGTAGTACTATGCAAAGCAAAAGTGTCTTTATCAGGCCAAATTACTTTTAGAATAAGTGCAAAGGGTTATAGTAAATAGAGGCTAGTGTAGTCACAGAATGGGATGCCACAACAGCAGTGCACCTGGGAGCAGTAGTACTATGCACAGCAAAAGTGTCTTTATCAGGCCAAATTGCTTTTAGAATAAGTGCAAAGGGTTATAGTAAATAGAGGCTGGTGTAGTCACAGAATGGGATGCCACAACAGCAGTGCACCTGGGAGCAGTAGTACTATGCAAAGCAAAAGTGTCTTTATCAGGCCAAATTACTTTTAGAATAAGTACAAAGGGTTATAGTAAATAGAGGCTGGTGTAGTCACAGAATGGGATGCCACAACAGCAGTGCACCTGGGAGCAGTAGTACTATGCACAGCAAAAGTGTCTTTATCAGGCCAAATTACTTTTAGAATAAGTGCAAAGGGTTATAGTAAATAGAGGCTGGTGTAGTCACAGAATGGGCTGCCCCAACCGCAGTGCACCTGGGAGCAGTAGTTCTATGCAAAGCAAAAGTGTCTTTATCAGGCCAAATTACTTTTAGAATAAGTGCAAAGGGTTATAGTAAATAGAGGCTGGTGTAGTCACATAGTGGGATGCCACAACAGCAGTGCACCTGGGAGCAGTAGTACTATGCACAGCAAAAGTGTCTTTATCAGGCCAAATTACTTTTAGAATAAGTGCAAAGGGTTATAGTAAATAGAGGCTGGTGTAGTCACAGAATGGGATGCCACAACAGCAGTGCACCTGGGAGCAGTAGTACTATGCAAAGCAAAAGTGTCTTTATCAGGCCAAATTACATTTATAATAAGTGCAAAGGGTTGATTGTAAATAGAGGCTGGTGTAGTCAAAGAATGGGATGCCACAACAGCAGTGCACCTGTGAGCAGTAGTACTATGCAAAGCAAAAGTGTCTTTATCAGGCCAAATTACTTTTAGAATGAGTGCAAAGGGTTATAGTAAATAGAGGCTGGTGTAGTCACAGAATGGGATGCCACAACAGCAGTGCACCTGGGAGCAGTAGTACTATGCAAAGCAAAAGTGTCTTTATCAGGCCAAATTACTTTTAGAATAAGTGCAAAGGGTTATAGTAAATAGAGGCTGGTGTAGTCACAGAATGGGATGCCATAACAGCAGTGAACCTGGGAGCAGTAGTACTATGCACAGCAAAAGTGTCTTTATCAGGCCAAATTACTTTTAGAATAAGTGCAAAGGGTTATAGTAAATAGAGGCTGGTGTAGTCACAGAATGGGATGCCACAACAGCAGTGCACCTGGGAGCAGTAGTACTATGCACACCAAAAGTGTCTTTATCAGGCCAAATTACTTTTAGAATAAGTGCAAAGGGTTATAGTAAATAGAGGCTGGTGTAGTCACAGAATGGGATGCCACAACAGCAGTGCACCTGGGAGCAGTAGTACTATGCACAGCAAAAGTGTCTTTATCAGGCCAAATTACTTTTAGAATAAGTGCAAAGGGTTATAGTAAATAGAGGCTGGTGTAGTCACACAATGGGCTGCCCCAACCGCAGTGCACCTGGGAGCAGTAGTACTATGCAAAGCAAAAGTGTCTTTATCAGGCCAAATTACTTTTAGAATAAGTGCAAAGGGTTATAGTAAATAGAGGCTGGTGTAGTCACAGAATGGGATGCCACAACAGCAGTGCACCTGGGAGCAGTAGTACTATGCACAGCAAAAGTGTCTTTATCAGGCCAAATTACTTTTAGAATAAGTGCAAAGGGTTATAGTAAATAGAGGCTGGTGTAGTCACAGAATGGGATGCCACAACAGCAGTGCACCTGGGAGCAGTAGTACTATGCAAAGCAAAAGTGTCTTTATCAGGCCAAATTACTTTTATAATAAGTGCAAAGGGTTGATTGTAAATAGAAGCTGGTGTAATCAAAGAATGGGATGCCACAACAGTAGTGCACCTGTGAGCAGTAGTACTATGCACAGCAAAAGTGTCTTTATCAGGCCAAATTACTTTTAGAATGAGTGCAAAGGGTTATAGTAAATAGAGGCTGGTGTAGTCACAGAATGGGATGCCACAACAGCAGTGCACCTGGGAGCAGTAGTACTATGCAAAGCAAAAGTGTCTTTATCAGGCCAAATTACTTTTAGAATAAGTGCAAAGGGTTATAGTAAATAGAGGCTGGTGTAGTCACAGAATGGGATGCCACAACAGCAGTGCACCTGTGAGCAGTAGTACTATGCACAGCAAAAGTGTCTTTATCAGGCCAAATTACTTTTAGAATAAGTGCAAAGGGTTATAGTAAATAGAGGCTGGTGTAGTCACAGAATGGGATGCCACAACAGCAGTGCACCTGGGAGCAGTAGTACTATGCACAGCAAAAGTGTCTTTATCAGGCCAAATTACTTTTAGAATAAGTGCAAAGGGTTATAGTAAATAGAGGCTGGTGTAGTCACAGAATGGGATGCCACAACAGCAGTGCACCTGGGAGCAGTAGTACTATGCAAAGCAAAAGTGTCTTTATCAGGCCAAATTACTTTTTGAATAAGTGCAAAGGGTTATAGTAAATAGAGCCTGGTGTAGTCACAGAATGGGATGCCCCAACCGCAGTGCACCTGGGAGCAGTAGTACTATGCAAAGCAAAAGTGTCTTTATCAGGCCAAATTACTTTTAGAATAAGTGCAAAGGGTTATAGTAAATAGAGGCTGGTGTAGTCACAGAATGGGATGCCACAACAGCAGTGCACCTGGGAGCAGTAGTACCATGCAAAGCAAAAGTGTCTTTATCAGGCCAAATTACTTTTATAATAAGTGCAAAGGGTTGATTGTAAATAGAAGCTGGTGTAGTCAAAGAATGGGATGCCACAACAGCAGTGCACCTGTGAGCAGTAGTACTATGCACAGCAAAAGTGTCTTTATCAGGCCAAATTACTTTTAGAATGAGTGCAAAGGGTTATAGTAAATAGAGCCTGGTGTAGTCACAGAATGGGATGCCACAACAGCAGTGCACCTGGGAGCAGTAGTACTATGCAAAGCAAAAGTGTCTTTATCAGGCCAAATTACTTTTAGAATAGGTGCAAAGGGTTATAGTAAATAGAGGCTGGTGTAGTCACAGAATGGGATGCCACAACAGCAGTGCACCTGTGAGCAGTAGTACTATGCACAGCAAAAGTGTCTTTATCAGGCCAAATTACTTTTAGAATAAGTGCAAAGGGTTATAGTAAATAGAGGCTGGTGTAGTCACAGAATGGGATGCCACAACAGCAGTGCACCTGGGAGCAGTAGTACTATGCACAGCAAAAGTGTCTTTATCAGGCCAAATTACTTTTAGAATAAGTGCAAAGGGTTATAGTAAATAGAGGCTGGTGTAGTCACAGAATGGGATGCCACAACAGCAGTGCACCTGGGAGCAGTAGTACTATGCAAAGCAAAAGTGTCTTTATCAGGCCAAATTACTTTTTGAATAAGTGCAAAGGGTTATAGTAAATAGAGGCTGGTGTAGTCACAGAATGGGATGCCCCAACCGCAGTGCACCTGGGAGCAGTAGTACTATGCAAAGCAAAAGTGTCTTTATCAGGCCAAATTACTTTTAGAATAAGTGCAAAGGGTTATAGTAAATAGAGGCTGGTGTAGTCACAGAATGGGATGCCACAACAGCAGTGCACCTGGGAGCAGTAGTACCATGCAAAGCAAAAGTGTCTTTATCAGGCCAAATTACTTTTAGAATAAGTGCAAAGGGCTATAGTAAATAGAGGCTGGTGTAGTCACAGAATGGGGTGCCACAACAGCAGTGCACCTGGGAGCAGTAGTGCTATGCACAGCAAAAGTGTCTTTATCAGGCCAAATTACTTTTAGAATAAGTGCAAAGGGTTATAGTAAATAGAGGCTGGTGTAGTCACAGAATGGGCTGCCCCAACCGCAGTGCACCTGGGAGCAGTAGTACTATGCAAAGCAAAAGTGTCTTTATCAGGCCAAATTACTTTTAGAATAAGTGCAAAGGGTTATAGTAAAAAGAGGCTGGTGTAGTCACAGAATGGGATGCCACAACAGCAGTGCACCTGGGAGCAGTAGTACTATGCACAGCAAAAGTGTCTTTATCAGGCCAAATTACTTTTAGAATAAGTGCAAAGGGTTATAGTAAATAGAGGCTGGTGTAGTCACAGAATGGGATGCCACAACAGCAGTGCACCTGGGAGCAGTAGTACTATGCAAAGCAAAAGTGTCTTTATCAGGCCAAATTACTTTTATAATAAGTGCAAAGGGTTGATTGTAAATAGAAGCTGGTGTAGTCAAAGAATGGGATGCCACAACAGCAGTGCACCTGTGAGCAGTAGTACTATGCACAGCAAAAGTGTCTTTATCAGGCCAAATTACTTTTAGAATGAGTGCAAAGGGTTATAGTAAATAGAGGCTGGTGTAGTCACAGAATGGGATGCCACAACAGCAGTGCACCTGGGAGCAGTAGTACTATGCAAAGCAAAAGTGTCTTTATCAGGCCAAATTACTTTTAGAATAAGTGAAAAGGGTTATAGTAAATAGAGGCTGGTGTAGTCACAGAATGGGATGCCACAACAGCAGTGCACCTGGGAGCAGTAGTACTATGCACAGCAAAAGTGTCTTTATCAGGCCAAATTACTTTTAGAATAAGTGCAAAGGGTTATAGTAAATAGAGGCTGGTGTAGTCACAGAATGGGATGCCACAACAGCAGTGCACCTGGGAGCAGCAGTACTATGCACAGCAAAAGTGTCTTTATCAGGCCAAATTACTTTTAGAATAAGTGCAAAGGGTTATAGTAAATAGAGGCTGGTGTAGTCACAGAATGGGATGCCACAACAGCAGTGCACCTGGGAGCAGTAGTACTATGCAAAGCAAAAGTGTCTTTATCAGGCCAAATTACTTTTTGAATAAGTGCAAAGGGTTATAGTAAATAGAGGCTGGTGTAGTCACAGAATGGGATGCCCCAACCGCAGTGCACCTGGGAGCAGTAGTACTATGCAAAGCAAAAGTGTCTTTATCAGGCCAAATTACTTTTAGAATAAGTGCAAAGGGTTATAGTAAATAGAGGCTGGTGTAGTCACAGAATGGGATGCCACAACAGCAGTGCACCTGGGAGCAGTAGTACCATGCAAAGCAAAAGTGTCTTTATCAGGCCAAATTACTTTTAGAATAAGTGCAAAGGGCTATAGTAAATAGAGGCTGGTGTAGTCACAGAATGGGGTGCCACAACAGCAGTGCACCTGGGAGCAGTAGTGCTATGCACAGCAAAAGTGTCTTTATCAGGCCAAATTACTTTTAGAATAAGTGCAAATGGTTATAGTAAATAGAGGCTGGTGTAGTCACAGAATGGGATGCCACAACAGCAGTGCACCTGGGAGCAGTAGTACTGTGCAAAGCAAAAGTGTCTTTATCAGGCCAAATTACTTTTTGAATAAGTGCAAAGGGTTATAGTAAATAGAGGCTGGTGTAGTCACAGAATGGGATGCCCCAACCGCAGTGCACCTGGGAGCAGTAGTACTATGCAAAGCAAAAGTGTCTTTATCAGGCCAAATTACTTTTAGAATAAGTGCAAAGGGTTATAGTAAATAGAGGCTGGTGTAGTCACAGAATGGGATGCCACAACAGCAGTGCACCTGGGAGCAGTAGTACTGTGCAAAGCAAAAGTGTCTTTATCAGGCCAAATTACTTTTAGAATAAGTGCAAAGGGTTATAGTAAATAGAGGCTGGTGTAGTCACAGAATGGGATGCCACAACAGCAGTGCACCTGGGAGCAGTAGTACTATGCACAGCAAAAGTGTCTTTATCAGGCCAAATTACTTTTAGAATAAGTGCAAAGGGTTATAGTAAATAGAGGCTGATGTAGTCACAGAATGGGATGCCACAACAGCAGTGCACCTGGGAGCAGTAGTACTATGCACAGCAAAAGTGTCTTTATCAGGCCAAATTTCTTTTAGAATAGGTACAAAGGGGTATAGTAAATAGAGGCTGGTGTAGTCACAGAATGGGATGCCACAACAGCAGTGCACCTGGGAGCAGTAGTACTATGCACAGCAAAAGTGTCTTTATCAGGCCAATTTACTTTTAGAATAAGTGCAAAGGGTTATAGTAATTAGAGGCTGGTGTAGTCACAGAATAGGCTGCCCCAACCGCAGTGCACCTGGGAGCAGTAGTACTATGCAAAGCAAAAGTGTCTTTATCTGGCCAAATTTCTTTTAGAATAAGTGCAAAGGGTTATAGTAAATAGAGGCTGGTGTAGTCACAGAATGGGATGCCACAACAGCAGTGCACCTTGGAGCAGTAGTACTATGCACAGCAAAAGTGTCTTTATCAGGCCAAATTACTTTTAGAATAAGTGCAAAGGGTTATAGTAAATAGAGGCTGGTGTAGTCACAGAATGGGATGCCACAACAGCAGTGCACCTGGGAGCAGTAGTACTATGCAAAGCAAAAGTGTCTTTATCAGGCCAAATTACTTTTATAATAAGTGCAAAGGGTTGATTGTAAATAGAGGCTGGTGTAGTCAAAGAATGGGATGCCACAACAGCAGTGCACCTGTGAGCAGTAGTACTATGCACAGCAAAAGTGTCTTTATCAGGCCAAATTACTTTTAGAATGAGTGCAAAGGGTTATAGTAAATAGAGGCTGGTGTAGTCACAGAATGGGATGCCACAACAGCAGTGCACCTGGGAGCAGTAGTACTATGCAAAGCAAAAGTGTCTTTATCAGGCCAAATTACTTTTAGAATAAGTGCAAAGGGTTATAGTAAATAGAGGCTGGTGTAGTCACAGAATGGGATGCCACAACAGCAGTGCACCTGGGAGCAGTAGTACTATGCACAGCAAAAGTGTCTTTATCAGGCCAAATTACTTTTAGAATAAGTGCAAAGGGTTATAGTAAATAGAGGCTGGTGTAGTCACAGAATGGGATGCCACAACAGCAGTGCACCTGGGAGCAGTAGTACTATGCAAAGCAAAAGTGTCTTTATCAGGCCAAATTACTTTTTGAATAAGTGCAAAGGGTTATAGTAAATAGAGGCTGGTGTAGTCACAGAATGGGATGCCCCAACCGCAGTGCACCTGGGAGCAGTAGTACTATGCAAAGCAAAAGTGTCTTTATCAGGCCAAATTACTTTTAGAATAAGTGCAAAGGGTTATAGTAAATAGAGGCTGGTGTAGTCACAGAATGGGATGCCACAACAGCAGTGCACCTGGGAGCAGTAGTACCATGCAAAGCAAAAGTGTCTTTATCAGGCCAAATTAATTTTAGAATAAGTGCAAAGGGCTATAGTAAATAGAGGCTGGTGTAGTCACAGAATGGGATGCCACAACAGCAGTGCACCTGGGAGCAGTAGTGCTATGCACAGCAAAAGTGTCTTTATCAGGCCAAATTACTTTTAGAATAAGTGCAAATGGTTATAGTAAATAGAGGCTGGTGTAGTCACAGAATGGGATGCCACAACAGCAGTGCACCTGGGAGCAGTAGTACTATGCACAGCAAAAGTGTCTTTATCAGGCCAAATTACTTTTAGAAGAAATGCACAGGGTTATAGTAAATAGAGGCTGGTGTAGTCACAGAATGGGATGCCACAACAGCAGTGCACCTGGGAGCAGTAGTACTGTGCAAAGCAAAAGTGTCTTTATCAGGCCAAATTACTTTTAGAATAAGTGCAAAGGGTTATAGTAAATAGAGGCTGGTGTAGTCACAGAATGGGATGCCCCAACCGCAGTGCACCTGGGAGCAGTAGTACTATGCACAGCAAAAGTGTCTTTATCAGGCCAAATTACTTTTAGAATAAGTGCAAAGGGTTATAGTAAATAGAGGCTGATGTAGTGACAGAATGGGATGCCACAACAGCAGTGCACCTGGGAGCAGTAGTACTATGCACAGCAAAAGTGTCTTTATCAGGCCAAATTACTTTTAGAATAAGTACAAAGGGTTATAGTAAATAGAGGCTGGTGTAGTCACAGAATGGGATGCCACAACAGCAGTGCACCTGGGAGCCGTAGTACTATGCAAAGCAAAAGTGTCTTTATCAGGCCAAATTACTTTTAGAATAAGTGCAAAGGGTTATAGTGAATAGAGGCTGGTGTAGTCACAGAATGGGATGCCCAACCGCAGTGCACCTGGGAGCAGTAGTACTATGCAAAGCAAAAGTGTCTTTATCAGGCCAAAATACTTTTAGAATAAGTGCAAAGGGTTATAATAAATAGAGGCTGGTGTAGTCACAGAATGGGATGCCACAACAGCAGTGCACCTGGGAGCAGTAGTACTATGCAAAGCAAAAGTGTCTTTATCAGGCCAAATTACTTTTAGAATAAGTGCAAAGGGTTATAGTAAATAGAGGCTGATGTAGTGACAGAATGGGATGCCACAACAGCAGTGCACCTGGGAGCAGTAGTACTATGCACAGCAAAAGTGTCTTTATCAGGCCAAATTACTTTTAGAATAAGTGCAAAGGGTTATAGTAAATAGAGGCTGGTGTAGTCACAGAATGGGATGCCACAACAGCAGTGCACCTGGGAGCAGTAGTACTATGCAAAGCAAAAGTGTCTTTATCAGGCCAAATTACTTTTAGAATAAGTGCAAAGGGTTTTAGTGAATAGAGGCTGGTGTAGTCACAGAATGGGATGCCCAACCGCAGTGCACCTGGGAGCAGTAGTACTATGCAAAGCAAAAGTGTCTTTATCAGGCCAAAATACTTTTAGAATAAGTGCAAAGGGTTATAATAAATAGAGGCTGGTGTAGTCACAGAATGGGATGCCACAACAGCAGTGCACCTGGGAGCAGTAGTACTATGCAAAGCAAAAGTGTCTTTATCAGGCCAAATTACTTTTAGAATAAGTGCAAAGGGTTATAGTAAATAGAGGCTGGTGTAGTCACAGAATGGGATGCCACAACAGCAGTGCACCTGGGAGCAGTAGTACTATGCACAGCAAAAGTGTCTTTATCAGGCCAAATTACTTTTAGAATACGTGCAAAGGGTTATAGTAAATAGAGGCTGGTGTAGTCACAGAATGGGATGCCACAACAGCAGTGCACCTGGGAGCAGTAGTACTATTCAAAGCAAAAGTGTCTTTTTTTCAGGCCAAATTACTTTTAGAATAAGTGCAAAGGGTTATAGTAAATAGAGGCTGGTGTAGTTACAGAAAGGGATGCCACAACAGCAGTGCACCTGGGAGCAGTAGTACTATGCAAAGCAAAAGTGTCTTTATCAGGCCAAATTACTTTTAGAATAAGTGAAAAGGTTATAGTAAATAGAGGCTGGTGTAGTGACAGAATGGGATGCTCCAACCGCAGTGCACCTGGGAGCAGTAGTACTATGCAAAGCAAAAGTGTCTTTATCAGGCCAAATTACTTTTAGAATAAGTGCAAAGGGTTATAGTAAATAGAGGCTGGTGTAGTCACAGAATGGGATGCCACAACAGCAGTGCACCTGGGAGCAGTAGTACTATGCACAGCAAAAGTGTCTTTATCAGGCCAAATTACTTTTAGAATAAGTGCAAAGGGTTATAGTAAATAGAGGCTGGTGTAGTCACAGAATGGGATGCCACAAAAGCAGTGCACCTGGGAGCAGTAGTACTATGCACAGCAAAAGTGTCTTTATCAGGCCAAATTACTTTTAGAATAAGTGCAAAGGGTTATAGTAAATAGAGGCTGGTGTAGTCACAGAATGGGATGCCACAACAGCAGTGCACCTGGGAGCAGTAGTACTATGCAAAGCAAAAGTGTCTTTATCAGGCCAAATTACTTTTATAATAAGTGCAAAGGGTTGATTGTAAATAGAGGCTGGTGTAGTCAAAGAATGGGATGCCACAACAGCAGTGCACCTGTGAGCAGTAGTACTATGCACAGCAAAAGTGTCTTTATCAGGCCAAATTACTTTTAGAATGAGTGCAAAGGGTTATAGTAAATAGAGGCTGGTGTAGTCACAGAATGGGATGCCACAACAGCAGTGCACCTGGGAGCAGTAGTACTATGCAAAGCAAAAGTGTCTTTATCAGGCCAAATTACTTTTAGAATAAGTGCAAAGGGTTATAGTAAATAGAGGCTGGTGTAGTCACAGAATGGGATGCCCCAACCGCAGTGCACCTGGGAGCAGTAGTACTATGCACAGCAAAAGTGTCTTTATCAGGCCAAATTACTTTTAGAATAAGTACAAAGGGTTATAGTAAATAGAGGCTGGTGTAGTCACAGAATGGGATGCCACAACAGCAGTGCACCTGGGAGCCGTAGTACTATGCAAAGCAAAAGTGTCTTTATCAGGCCAAATTACTTTTAGAATAAGTGCAAAGGGTTATAGTAAATAGAGGCTGGTGTAGTCACAGAATGGGATGCCCAACCGCAGTGCACCTGGGAGCAGTAGTACTATGCAAAGCAAAAGTGTCTTTATCAGGCCAAAATACTTTTAGAATAAGTGCAAAGGGTTATAATAAATAGAGGCTGGTGTAGTCACAGAATGGGATGCCACAACAGCAGTGCACCTGGGAGCAGTAGTACTATGCAAAGCAAAAGTGTCTTTATCAGGCCAAATTACTTTTAAAAAAAGTGCAAAGGGTTATAGTAAATAGAGGCTGGTGTAGTCACAGAATGGGATGCCACAACAGCAGTGCACCTGGGAGCAGTAGTACTATGCACAGCAAAAGTGTCTTTATCAGGCCAAATTACTTTTAGAATACGTGCAAAGGGTTATAGTAAATAGAGGCTGGTGTAGTCACAGAATGGGATGCCACAACAGCAGTGCACCTGGGAGCAGTAGTACTAGTCAAAGCAAAAGTGTCTTTTTTTCAGGCCAAATTACTTTTAGAATAAGTGCAAAGGGTTATAGTAAATAGAGGCTGGTGTAGTTACAGAAAGGGATGCCACAACAGCAGTGCACCTGGGAGCAGTAGTACTATGCAAAGCAAAAGTGTCTTTATCAGGCCAAATTACTTTTAGAATAAGTGAAAAGGTTATAGTTAATAGAGGCTGGTGTAGTGACAGAATGGGATGCTCCAACCGCAGTGCACCTGGGAGCAGTAGTACTATGCAAAGCAAAAGTGTCTTTATCAGGCCAAATTACTTTTAGAATAAGTGCAAAGGGTTATAGTAAATAGAGGCTGGTGTAGTCACAGAATGGGATGCCACAACAGCAGTGCACCTGGGAGCAGTAGTACTATGCACAGCAAAAGTGTCTTTATCAGGCCAAATTACTTTTAGAATAAGTGCAAAGGGTTATAGTAAATAGAGGCTGGTGTAGTCACAGAATGGGATGCCACAACAGCAGTGCACCTGGGAGCAGTAGTACTATGCAAAGCAAAAGTGTCTTTATCAGGCCAAATTACTTTTAGAATAAGTACAAAGGGTTATAGTAAATAGAGGCTGGTGTAGTCACAGAATGGGATGCCACAACAGCAGTGCACCTGGGAGCAGTAGTACTATGCACAGCAAAAGTGTCTTTATCAGGCCAAATTACTTTTAGAATAAGTGCAAAGGGTTATAGTAATTAGAGGCTGGTGTAGTCACAGAATGGGCTGCCCCAACCGCAGTGCACCTGGGAGCAGTAGTACTATGCAAAGCAAAAGTGTCTTTATCAGGCCAAATTACTTTTAGAATAAGTGCAAAGGGTTATAGTAAATAGAGGCTGGTGTAGTCACAGAATGGGATGCCACAACAGCAGTGCACCTGGGAGCAGTAGTACTATGCACAGCAAAAGTGTCTTTATCAGGCCAAATTACTTTTAGAATAAGTGCAAAGGGCTATAGTAAATAGAGGCTGGTGTAGTCACAGAATGGGATGCCACAACAGCAGTGCACCTGGGAGCAGTAGTACTATGCAAAGCAAAAGTGTCTTTATCAGGCCAAATTGCTTTTAGAATAAGTGCAAAGGGTTATAGTAAATAGAGGCTGGTGTAGTCACAGAATGGGATGCCACAAAAGCAGTGCACCTGGGAGCAGTAGTACTATGCAAAGCAAAAGTGTCTTTATCAGGCCAAATTACTTTTAGAATAAGTGCAAAGGGTTATAGTAAATAGAGGCTGGTGTAGTCACAGAATGGGATGCCCCAACCGCAGTGCACCTGGGAGCAGTAGTACTATGCAAAGCAAAAGTGTCTTTATCAGGCCAAATTACTTTTAGAATAAGTGCAAAGGGTTATAGTAAATAGAGGCTGGTGTAGTCACAGAATGGGATGCCACAACAGCAGTGCACCTGGGAGCAGTAGTACTATGCACAGCAAAAGTGTCTTTATCAGGCCAAATTACTTTTAGAATAAGTGCAAAGGGTTATAGTAAATAGAGGCTGGTGTAGTCACAGAATGGGATGCCACAACAGCAGTGCACCTGGGAGCAGTAGTACTATGCAAAGCAACAGTGGTTAACCAGGGTGAAACAGCTAACAAAGCCAGTGACCCAGGCAGTAACACTCAGGCTGGATGAAAAAAAAAAAATCTCCCTGTGACTGCCTCCGATTTTTCCTAACTTTCCTTGCTTCTCGCTGACTTCCTGCCTGTCTCCTGCCTGTCTCCTGCCTGTCTCCTGCCTGTCCCTGTCTGTCCCTGTCTCTCTAACTGTCTCTCCCTGACTATAGCAGCGTACTGTCTCTCACGAATGCAATAGAGAAATGAGGAAAAGCAAGATATCCGCCGCCTTAAATAGCGCTGTGACGTCACCGGGATTGCTGGCTGCTGATAGGCTGCATGTGACTGCCCCAGCATGCACTGGTGCGGGGTAGATGTCTGGACATGTCCCGTCCGCCATCTTAGAATGCCTGTAATGTAAATTAATGGATGTTAAAGGAAAACTTCGAGCGATCGAAGCACGGGGAAATTCGGATTCGATCCGAATCGATTTTACATGAAATTCGGATCGAATCCGGGTTCGTCCGGATCGATTCGCTCATCCCTAATGGCAATGTTTACAGGTTAGGTAAATCAAGTTTTCCAATTAGGTAATATAAAAATATATCCTTACATCACTGGAAAAATAATGTACCTAAACTGTAGAAATGTGCCTTCACCAACGGGTGATTTTTATGGGGGAAAATATAGGACAAATCATTTTTTTGCACTTTTTTGTGTGTTATCACTAAAAAGCTCACTGGGATGCAGGTTGCAATCCACACTACAATGCATACTGGCTTCACCAGATATTTAACATGAGCATGGAAAATGCACAGTAGATGCACATTTGGGTGTGCATTGCAACCTGAATCTTAGGGACCTTTTATTTAACACACCAAATATGTTCTACTTTTTCTAAAGAAAATCACTGTAATTTGGCACTTTTACAGTTGAGGTTCATCATTTTTCCAATTTTCCCAACACACCAAATATGTTCTACTTTTTCTAAAGAAAATCACTGTAATTTGGCACTTTTACAGTTGAGGTTCATCATTTTTCCAATGAGTTAAGGATACCTTTTTGAGAGTTTGGAATTAACAGCACCCTATGCAGTATGTAAAAGAATTAGCATTTTTTCTGCATACCCCATAGGGTGCAGGTGTTCCCAAAAATTCACAAAATTGTTCACGTCATTGAAAAAATGATGGACCTCACATGTAAAAATGCCTGCCCCATCACAGGGTAGGTAAGTTTTTTTTAGGGAAATATTGGACAGAAATTTTTAATATAATTTTCTTGTGTGTTAAAGTACAGAAGCTCACTCAGATGTAAATTTCAGTTCATACACAAAAACACACCCAAAGGTAAACTAGCATAAGAGTTTCTTAAATAAGGCCCTTATGCTTGTAAATCTTTTAAATCAAGTACCACTGCAATGGGGCATTTTTACAGGTGATTACCAGCTAGGTAAGGGGCAATTAAAAGGGAATTATACTGTATGACGTGGCTGCCGGCTTGGAAATCTCAGTCAGTTCTGATCAGCGGTTGGTGAATCAGTTGACAAAGCTGGTGGGGTTACAAGTAGAGTTGAGCGAACTTCTTGAAAGTTCGATTCGGGCGATTCGCCGAATTTCCCCAAGAAATTCGGGTTTCCCCCTGAATCGAACTTTCACGAATCGCTCATCTGAAAAAAAAAAAATGCCGGCATGGTGGGAGCGGGCAGGCCGGCTACGCCTGTCAGCTGACAGCGGGCCAGCGGCGGCAAAAATGCCGCCGCCTGACAAAAATGGCGGCATGGTGGCAGCGGGCAGGCCGGCTACGCTGCGCCCTCTGATGACAGCTGCCTCCACACTCCGGTGCCGCTCTCAGCTGTCATCAGAGGACGCGTCATCAGAGGGCGCCTGAGAGCGGCGCCGGCCTCCACGCTCCGACCATGCAGGTAAGTGTTTGCTTTTTAAAAAAATGCCGGCATGGTGGGAGCTGACAGCGTAGCCGGCCTGCCCGCTCCCACCATGCCGGCATTTTTTTTTTTTTATTTCAGGGAAAATTCGATCGGCACAAACCCAAAAAAATTCGGGTTCGTGCCGAATCGAATTTTCCCTGAAATTCGGAGCGAATTCCGGTTCGTCCGAACCGGTTCGCTCATCCCTAGTTACAAGGAACCAGGGTGCATTTATTGAATAAGCTGGAAAGTGTAGTTCTAAGTCAAATTTAGGGCTAATGATTTTATTTGGTGATTGGAGCGGTAGATAATGATCAGTGTTGCTGTTGTAAAACTAGAGATTATAATGTATTCAAAGTACATTGCAGGTTATGTATTTTTCTTTTGTAATTAGCATCAGTTACTGTGAAAATGAGATGGTGTTTTGTAAAAGGTCAGAATTACCATTTCAATGTTTTCAGCCTGGTATACTATAATGATGGATCTGAGTTTATTAAAGCCATTTTAAGTAATTCAGTAACCAAACCATACCTCTAATAAGCAAGCCACATTTTGTGGGCCTTTATTATGAGCCCAAGTTGGCATCCTTTAACTACCTTGGTGCTGAAAAAACACTGTATAAAAAAAAAACCCACCTGTGAAAATTTGACTTAGCACCCTATATTACAAGATGTGAAATGTATCAATATTTTAAGATATACATGTTCAACTGTGGTTTTTAGAAGGGATTTCCCAGGGAAATTATTTGTAGTTTTTTTTAGCATAGTCTGGGCTTTAACATGAAATCTTGTTTGTAATTGTATTAGTTTATTTATATTTTTGTGTAAAATATGTGGAAAAAAATTAAAAAGTATATATTTTTTTACAATTTGTAGTTTTTTTGGAAAAAAGTCATTTTGCGTGTAAAAGCCCCCTTTCTCCTGATTGCAAAAGTACCATATGTATTGGTAGACAGCCTTTCTTGACCAGAGAAATTAAAACAGCACTTTAGGATATTTTCAGACAAAATACAACTATGCTATGCACACCTTTTCAAGAAAAACAAATTTACATTTGAAAGACCCCCCACAAACTATATATTCTCTGGAAATACACACCTCATGTTTTCTAGACGTACCAGGCACATTCTCCTGAAAAAAAACAATATGCAAACAAGATAAACAATGTAAATCTGATAAAGCAAAGTCCCCAGAACAGAACAATATCCAACATGCATAGCTACTTGCACTCAAGGTGAGCGGTGGAGGGGGTGCTGGGTACTACATTGAAGCTAGCAGGCATTGCGCCAAACTCTAACCAATTAGCTTTGATTGTTGCACTGAGGTATTGGCTGGCCTATGTCTGTGCCTGTTGGACCCGCCAACTGATTAGCCCAGTGTCACTTTGCACTGCTGCTTTTCTGGCATTACCAAGCAAATTTATTAACTTGTTCCTCCCTGAAATCTTTGGCACTGTATTTTTCCAGTGCTGGTTAGTGTTTCATCATTACAATTACAAGAAATCACTGTTGATAGGGTTCAAACTTTACAGTGCGCTTACGCTACATTTAAGTTATCGGTGTCCAAATTACACATTGTTAAGCAAAACAAGCCATTTAAATCAATTTTAATAACACAAATAAAAACATTTTGGCTCATCTAGGTCCTGTGTTTCAATTACTTACAAGTCCCAATGCAAGTTCTGAACAAATAGATGTGTTTAATATCATTAACCCTTTCAGTGCCAAGCACGTAGATTCTACGTCATCGCTTCCACTCCACTTAAGTGCCAAGCACGTAGAATCTACGTGCTTGACTTTTCCCCCTCAATGTTCGATCGCTCCCGCAGGGTCTCCTCTTCACCAGGGGGGCCTCCGATTGCCCCCCCCGGCTCTCCAGCTTCAGGAGAGGGCCTAAAAGGCTCTCTCCCTGTCCTCCTCGACGGGCGCTGCCATCTTGCCGTTAAGCCCCGCCCCTTTAGGGCAGGCTTATGACGTCACGCCTCGGGTGTCGTCCTGACTCCGGCTGTCATTTTTTTCACTTGTCATCGCTGGCCACAGGAGGAGGAAGGCAGGTGATGATCTGATCGCCTGCCTCCCTCCTCCACTGGCCAGCGATGACACCAACTGTCATCAGAGCTGCGAGGGACACAGGAGCTGAGGATCAGAGGTGAGTAAAGTAAAAAAAAAGTTTTTATTTTTTAATAAAGTCATTTTTTATTCTGTGTGTGTGTGTGTGTTTTTTTTACTGTTAACTCCTTGTGAACTGGTAAGGGGTCCATGAGACCCCTTATACCAGTTCATAAGGCTCGGGGGTCTGGCAAGTCACCTGCAGCTAGCGGGTGACTTGCCATTAACCCCCGGCACCCCCATTACCTGCCTCCCCAAACCCGGGGGGGCAGAAGAGCCCATGGCCATGGGCTATGCGGGCTTGTAGCCTGCAGGGCCAGGGGCCATAAAAGCTGGGAGGGGGGACCCTATGTTGTTTTTTTTAATTAACCCCATATGTTCTGTCACCCAGCAGCTATAAAAGGCTTCCAGCAGGTGAGCAGAAGCCAGTGATTGCTGAGGGACACAGTGCTCCAGGATGGATGGGAGGTAAGTATTAAAAAAAAAATATATATATATATATATATTTTTTTTTTTCTCTGTATGTGTGGTGTTTTTTTTTACACTTAACCCCTTGTGAACTGGTAAGGGGTCCAAGAGATTCCTATACCAGTTCACAAGGCTGGGGGCTGGAAAGTCACCTGCAGCTAGCGGGTGACTTGCCATTAACCCCCCGGCACCCCCAATTACCTGCTTCCCCAAAGCCCGGGGGGGGGGCAGAAGAGCCTGTGGCCATGGGCTATGCGGGCTTGTAGTCTGCAGTGCCAGAGGCCACAAATGCTGGCCCCTGCGCCCTGTTTCTACAAGCCCTGCATAGCTGGTCCCGGGCTGGTTACTTTGGGTAAGGTTTTTAACCCTTAAAAATCCCCCCCAAAAATGGGGTCTCCCCCCCCCCGGGAGGGGGGACTGTATGTCATTTCTTTTCTCAATTTAACCCTTTGTAGTGTGGATGGTAGTTGTATTTTATTTGTAAATGTTCTAAAGTACTTGTTTCAGTTAGGGGGGTCTCTTGGGTAGGAACAGGGGGCTACCGATAAATATGTGGTACCGTTCTAATCGGTAGAAATGGGGCTTTCACATGCAATATGGTTTTCTTTAATAAAATACATTTTTTATTTGAAATAAAGGAGGCAATTTTCTAAAAAAAAGTGTATATATATTTTTTTTTTCACTTAATAATAATATTGTAAAAAACAGAATAAAATTTACAAACAAGACATTTCATGTTAAAGCCTATACTCTGCTGCAAAAAAATATATATATATAATTTTCCAGAAAATTCCACTAAAAATGGCGCAAAACATGGCGCAAAATGGGGAAAAATTACCTGTCAACAGAGGGTGACAAAATCTCAAGTAGGCTGGCAATTAAAAGGGTTAAAAGTAGCTATGCTTGTTGGGTATTGTTCTGTTCGGGGGACCTTGCACTTTCAGATTTAGCTTGTTTTTTCTTCTTTGTATATTTATATTTTAGGAAAAGGTGTTTTTTATTCAGCTTTTTTACACATTTTTTAGGGAAACCCTGCGCAACCAAAGAATTCTTTGAGAGATTAATTCCAGAAACGTGAGACCACTACAACAAGCTGGGTACGTTTAGAAACCTTAACATGTGTACTTTTAGGGAATATATGGTTTATGGGGGATATTCCAAATGTAAAGGGTTGTTTTGGTTGAAAAAACGCAAGGTGCGCACTTTGTCTGCAGAGCTGAAATTTTCAAGTAAAATTACCGTTACGCACATGCTTTACTTTGGGGTGTTTGGCAACACTTCCCTTAAAAGTAGCTATGCATGTTGGGTATCGTTCTGGCTTTGTTACATGTGCAGCCAGTATTCTCGGCTCACACATCTTGCTCATTATCATTACTCACTGCTGTTTAGTGTCGGGCTACATATATAGCCCTTGATATATTGTTATACGGCTATTTTTTTGCACACTTGTCACATTGCTATTTTGCACAAATTTTAATGCTGCTATTTTGTACACATCACACGGTTTGTATACATTTATGTATATATAGTATATGCATTTAGTTTTTCCTTACACACGTTAGCTTTTTCTCACCACATTAGCATATTTTTTATTATATTTTTTTCACTGCTGTAAGTACACACATATGCTGCCGGATCTGGGCACACCCTTTATATTATTTAGTTTTTTACATCATATAAACATGGCGGCACCAGTTTAATTGAATATTTGGTAGTCACTATATATTGGATCCCCTCAGCCTGTGTCTTTCATGTTTTTTAACTTTGTATATGTGTAGATAAGTGTTCCTTTTTTATCCATACTATATTCATTAAAATTATATATATATTTTTTATAATTAGTGTGCGGCCTCTCTTAAGGGTTTTTGGGGTTCAGTCTAGGATCCCCTCTTTTGCATATTTTAGGTTTCTGATCTCCCTTACGGCTGGCACCTTTATTTGAATAGTTTTGCGGTGCACCCTCCAAACCCATTTGTAGATGTACTTGTCTCTAACTGAAGTGGTAATGTCACACCCCACCAACTATGTCAATTTATGTTATTTCGCTTGCTTACTGCTGTTCCTGTGTGTAAAAATTCACTCTAATCACACAGCGGCTGGCGCTCTATGCCACAACTACAACAAACTGAGCGCCGACGCTGTTTCATTGAAAATTGTTGTTGAATTTGGTGTATAGCGGCGAGGGCCAGTCGCTCTGAGCAGGTGCTACATGTCGCTACATGTGGCGCTGTGCTTTTGATAGATGTGTAGTAGGCTTTTCTGTAACATTTTCTCACAACGCCTTGCGGTGCTATTTCTGAATAAGCTGTAGTCAATAGATGGTTTCTTCGGAGCGTCTCACCAGTAACTAGCAAACCTTGTTAAAGTTAAATGTAATCCATTTTTTGGGTTTCAATGAAACACATTGTTACACTTAACCTAAAAGAAGATTTAGAATTAGATATAAGCTATTTTTTTAGTTAATGAAAATACACATACACCTATCTATAGATGGCCATGTATACACATGTATTTAGTATTGATGTGTTAAAGTAGATTCAAACATTTTGGTTTGGTACACAAGTATTTATTTTTACAAACAAAAATTAGTCATGCTTTGACAATAATATTTTGTATTTTAACACAAAAAAATAAAACATATTAATCTTCTTGTCTTTCCGACTGTTGAGGTGTGAGGCCTGTGATGGGGACCAACAGTGCAGCAAAAAAAATATGCTGCTGTTGTATTAGCTGATGTAGCAACAACAAGGTCTGGTCCTGACGGTCAACAGAGCGGTTGATGGCCTGCACTAATTGTGTCTGGAGTTCCAGGCTCTGTGGTTGGCTCTGTGGTTGGTTCTGTTGTTGGGTGAGTTCTTGGATTTGTTGGCGCATTTGTTGTTAATACACCAACTGCTGTCGAGTTTTGCACGTGGCTACTGGTGACTGTAGGCCTCCAACATGCGGGCTCTAAATCAAATAGTTCCACACTTGTGGGTACTGCTCGTGCAGATTCTTGGGTAGTGCTCTATAAGAATGTAAATATAAAAAGTAATTAATTTCAGTAGCATATAAACATATGGGAGCAACATCTTTGACACGTACCGCTTGTGCTGCTTCAGTTGACTGAGAACATGGCACTTGGGAGGAGTCCACATCCACGTACAATATTGTTTGGATTTATGCAAGGTATTTTCTGCACAAGGTTAAGTTACCATCACATTGTTCCCAAAAATTAACCTTGTTTGTCTACTTATATTCACAAACTGAAGCAATGTTGGGGTATTATTTGGTTATTTGGGGTATTTGGTTTTACTTTTGTAATGATTGCAGATTGGTTTTTACACACCTACAGCATAGAAACGCTCAGGCGCTGTATTGAATGAGGTGTTACAACTCTACAGTGCCTCTTCTGCAAATCAATAACATCACATTTAATATTGGCAGAGTGATTACTACAAAATGCCAGTAGCGATGGGGGGCGCTCTGTGATAGCGACTGACGGCCAATCAGAGCGAACACTAGAGGTCATTCTTAGCGCCACAGTACAGACGCTCATCTGTCGCTACCTGGCGTTAGTAATGAATCAGCCTGCCAATGTAGCTTGAAACATAGATTTAAAATGTATTTTGAATGTAAAAGTGAATGGAGTAATGAGAAGGCAATAAATATGTGTGACCCAAAATTTTTTATAATGCTGCTAAGTGACGGGTTCCCTCACTTCGGAGTACCCAGCCTGTCTAAATGGTTATCCACGAGAGCCCGCCTCATCCCAGAGATGTTCGGGCCACAGCTATTTACATTGCCATGGGAGCCAGGAAAAAGATGGGTAATCTGGCACCCGGGTGGGGTTTCACACAGTGGAGCATTCCCTATTGGGATGAGCCAAGGGTTGGCCACTCATGGTTTTGTTTCACTTTAAAGAGGAACATTGGACCAAAAATAAAAAGTTAGTTAGTTTATTTTGTACAGATTTTATATATTTATTGAATCACCTGGTGATCTCATCACAAAAGCAGCACCTCACAAACACAGAGCTCTTACCACCCTGTACAGCACCTGCCTGTGAATAAAGCTTAAACAAGTTTACTGCAACTGTTGCTAGTAGACCAGTTGGCTAAAAGCTGTTGCAGTTTATCATCACTGAATAAAACCCAGAAGAATTTGCATTTTTTTTCTGCATACCCCATAGAATGCTGTTGTTCCCAGACTCTCACAAAATTATTCTCACATCACTGGAAAAATGATGTACCTCACCTGTGAAAATTCCCCAACACAGTGGTAGGTGAGTTTTTTGGAAATATTAGAACAAAAATGTTTTATGGAATTCTCTTCTGTAGTTTAAAAGCTTACTCAGATGCAAACTTCAGTTCACACCCGAAAGCTCACTCAAAGGTAAACTTGCTTCACCAGATCTTTAGCATGACCCTGATCTAGGGTCATGCTAAATATTTGGTGAAGCCAGTGTGGTTTACCGTGTGCATTGCAATCTGTATCCCGATGAACAAACAAAAAAAGTGCAAAAAAGTCTTTGTCTTAAATTGTCCCCCCAAAACCTTTTACTTGTTTCAATAAATGCCTCTTAAGCGTTAAGCAGTTTATTGTTTCTTAAAAAAAATGGGGCCATAGCAAAGGTTACCATCCCAGGCCTCAAGCATAAAGGCTTGTAACCCAGGACTCAGAGGCCGCACTATTGGCGGCCTCTCTCCCTGCAAGATACAAGCACTTATGCCCTTTGGTATCGGCTCGGGGCTCTTCCCCACTCCCACAGCAACCGGGGCACTTCTGTGCCCCCCAAATGGGGGTGCGGATAATGTGTCATTTTACCGGCCACCTAACAAAAATGCCCCAAAAATTACCAAAAATATAAAAAAATAAACCGGCAGGCAGGTTTAATGTTAAATTGAATGCATTTTATAAGCAGCATTTAAACACTGTAAAAACTGAAAAAAATATCATTAAGAAATACAAAGTCCCACTATTCTTCATTAGATAAAAATTGCATCTAACCAAAAATACCAAAAAAAAATGAAAAATATAAAAAAAACGCAGGCATTTTCAATGTTAAATGGAATACCTTTTAAAAGTTGCATTTAGTAAAACACTTAAAACTGAAAAAAAAAAACTATTAAAAAATAAGTCAGGATATTCTTCATTAGATAAAACGTGTATCTAATGAGAAATGCCAAAAAAATCACATTAAAATATATTAAAATAAACACGCAGGAGGTTTAAATGTTAAATGGGATGATGTTAAAAGCTGCATTTTGTAAAACACTTACAAAACTGAAATAATACAATTAAAAAATAAAAAGTCAGGCTATTCTTCGTTAGATAAAAATGGTATCTTATAAAGAATAGCTAAAAAAAATATAAAAAAAGCAGCTCATCATGCCAAACCCCAGCACAGACTGCTGGCTGAAGTCCGTGTTGGGGTTTGGGGTTCGGGTTTCCCCAAGACTAATTGCCAGGTCATGGAAAAACCATATTATTTGGTCAAAATTTCTACTTAGAGTTACAGGTACTATAGTAAATTAAAAGCTAACAGCTATTACCCAAGACTGCTGCAGGGGGGTTTGAGGTTATTTTGGAAATCATAGCTCAACCAATTTAACTCATCCAGTCATCAAGCTCTAACTGGTTCTCAAGGTCACCCCGGCTATAGTGTTTTTTCTCTTATTTAGATTGTACATTTTCGCAACCCACCACTAACCCCCTGCCCATCCTATAACCCCAATTCTCCCCCATTTTGTTTACCCCCACCATGGTATGTATAGGATAGCTCTACTCCACTCTCACAGGAATGATGGCCAAACTCAAGCTCTCTTTCAGAAAGAGTTACCATGTTCCTGCTCTTACGGTGCCATCAGGCTACGGGTTTTCTTCTGTTTGTAATATGTTATGTTACATGTTTTCTGTGTATTAAGCAACAGTATACAATCTCATGTTTGTTATTAGTAAAAGCTTTTCTCATGGTCTTACGCACCTTGATATATGTTACGTTGCTTTTATATGGCCTTTATTTTCAATAAAAACCTTTGTAAAAGAAAACGTCAGTAGCACTCTTTTTTGTTTAGGGGTCTCCTGAGCAAGAAAGGGTGTCTACCAATACATATTTGGTACCGTTGTAATCAGGAGGAATTTGCCAAAACAGTATATCATTTTCATGGAAATCACAGTTAAACATATACAGCAAAAAATGTGAAAAATTTAGTGGGAACAGAGGGTGACAGCATCTCTAAGTTGGGCAAAACTGAACCACAATGGTTGAGTTCGTACTGAACTTTGCAAGTTCGGGTTCCTATCCCGAAAAGAGATGTCAGCCAGAAGTTTGAGTTTAGCATTCGATAAGAACTCAGAAATGCTGGTTGATGGGCTGCTCAGCTTCAAGAAGCTGCTGTACACCTTACCTGAGCCCTGTGATCCCGTCACTGGCTGGTGTTCTTTTCATTGTCAAATAGGCTACAGCTGGGGGCTACACCCGGGGCTTCAGAAGCCCTAACCATTTGATAGTGGCAGGAACACCGACTGCTTACGGGATTGCGGGGCTCAGGTAAGTCGTACAGCTGCTTCCTGCTGCACACTCTGCAGTTTAAAGCCCCCCCCCCCCACACACACACCTGTCACAACTATTTGCCAGGACTATTTTCTTTTTTTTTTTTACAGTCCCAGTCGTGATTCTGACTCTGGAGGCCCCTTGACAATAAGGCCCCCCTATGCCCATTGGGGGAGAAGTGGGGGACAGAGGGGCCCCCAGAAGTGGAATCTCCCTCCAAAAGTTTGAGTCCCCATTGATTTCAATAGGGACCGGGCTTGTGTGCCTGAACCGAACATTTGTTCAAAAAATCGTCAGAACTTACCTAACCCAAACTTCTAGGGGTATATCCAACACTAGTCACCAATGCTTGCCCTCATGGACTATTTTAGCACAACATTTGGTTTAGAATATTCAACATATATACCATAAGGTGCACCTTTATAGTCAGGTGCATCTTATATTAAGATACAATATATATATATATATATATATATATATATATATATATAAAAACAATAAATAGGAGAACACAGACAGCGTGAGAAATCTTGTTTAAGTGGCAGCACACTGTCGCTACCTGGCGTTAGTAATGAATCAGCCTGCCAATGTAGCTTGAAACATAGATTTAAAATGTATTTTGAATGTAAAAGTGAATGGAGTAATGAGAAGGCAATAAATATGTGTGACCCAAAATTTTTTATAATGCTGCTAAGTGACGGGTTCCCTCACTTCGGAGTACCCAGCCTGTCTAAATGGTTATCCACGAGAGCCCGCCTCATCCCAGAGATGTTCGGGCCACAGCTATTTACATTGCCATGGGAGCCAGGAAAAAGATGGGTAATCTGGCACCCGGGTGGGGTTTCACACAGTGGAGCATTCCCTATTGGGATGAGCCAAGGGTTGGCCACTCATGGTTTTGTTTCACTTTAAAGAGGAACATTGGACCAAAAATAAAAAGTTAGTTAGTTTATTTTGTACAGATTTTATATATTTATTGAATCACCTGGTGATCTCATCACAAAAGCAGCACCTCACAAACACAGAGCTCTTACCACCCTGTACAGCACCTGCCTGTGAATAAAGCTTAAACAAGTTTACTGCAACTGTTGCTAGTAGACCAGTTGGCTAAAAGCTGTTGCAGTTTATCATCACTGAATAAAACCCAGAAGAATTTGCATTTTTTTTCTGCATACCCCATAGAATGCTGTTGTTCCCAGACTCTCACAAAATTATTCTCACATCACTGGAAAAATGATGTACCTCACCTGTGAAAATTCCCCAACACAGTGGTAGGTGAGTTTTTTGGAAATATTAGAACAAAAATGTTTTATGGAATTCTCTTCTGTAGTTTAAAAGCTTACTCAGATGCAAACTTCAGTTCACACCCGAAAGCTCACTCAAAGGTAAACTTGCTTCACCAGATCTTTAGCATGACCCTGATCTAGGGTCATGCTAAATATTTGGTGAAGCCAGTGTGGTTTACCGTGTGCATTGCAATCTGTATCCCGATGAACAAACAAAAAAAGTGCAAAAAAGTCTTTGTCTTAAATTGTCCCCCCAAAACCTTTTACTTGTTTCAATAAATGCCTCTTAAGCGTTAAGCAGTTTATTGTTTCTTAAAAAAAATGGGGCCATAGCAAAGGTTACCATCCCAGGCCTCAAGCATAAAGGCTTGTAACCCAGGACTCAGAGGCCGCACTATTGGCGGCCTCTCTCCCTGCAAGATACAAGCACTTATGCCCTTTGGTATCGGCTCGGGGCTCTTCCCCACTCCCACAGCAACCGGGGCACTTCTGTGCCCCCCAAATGGGGGTGCGGATAATGTGTCATTTTACCGGCCACCTAACAAAAATGCCCCAAAAATTACCAAAAATATAAAAAAATAAACCGGCAGGCAGGTTTAATGTTAAATTGAATGCATTTTATAAGCAGCATTTAAACACTGTAAAAACTGAAAAAAATATCATTAAGAAATACAAAGTCCCACTATTCTTCATTAGATAAAAATTGCATCTAACCAAAAATACCAAAAAAAAATGAAAAATATAAAAAAAACGCAGGCATTTTCAATGTTAAATGGAATACCTTTTAAAAGTTGCATTTAGTAAAACACTTAAAACTGAAAAAAAAAAACTATTAAAAAATAAGTCAGGATATTCTTCATTAGATAAAACGTGTATCTAATGAGAAATGCCAAAAAAATCACATTAAAATATATTAAAATAAACACGCAGGAGGTTTAAATGTTAAATGGGATGATGTTAAAAGCTGCATTTTGTAAAACACTTACAAAACTGAAATAATACAATTAAAAAATAAAAAGTCAGGCTATTCTTCGTTAGATAAAAATGGTATCTTATAAAGAATAGCTAAAAAAAATATAAAAAAAGCAGCTCATCATGCCAAACCCCAGCACAGACTGCTGGCTGAAGTCCGTGTTGGGGTTTGGGGTTCGGGTTTCCCCAAGACTAATTGCCAGGTCATGGAAAAACCATATTATTTGGTCAAAATTTCTACTTAGAGTTACAGGTACTATAGTAAATTAAAAGCTAACAGCTATTACCCAAGACTGCTGCAGGGGGGTTTGAGGTTATTTTGGAAATCATAGCTCAACCAATTTAACTCATCCAGTCATCAAGCTCTAACTGGTTCTCAAGGTCACCCCGGCTATAGTGTTTTTTCTCTTATTTAGATTGTACATTTTCGCAACCCACCACTAACCCCCTGCCCATCCTATAACCCCAATTCTCCCCCATTTTGTTTACCCCCACCATGGTATGTATAGGATAGCTCTACTCCACTCTCACAGGAATGATGGCCAAACTCAAGCTCTCTTTCAGAAAGAGTTACCATGTTCCTGCTCTTACGGTGCCATCAGGCTACGGGTTTTCTTCTGTTTGTAATATGTTATGTTACATGTTTTCTGTGTATTAAGCAACAGTATACAATCTCATGTTTGTTATTAGTAAAAGCTTTTCTCATGGTCTTACGCACCTTGATATATGTTACGTTGCTTTTATATGGCCTTTATTTTCAATAAAAACCTTTGTAAAAGAAAACGTCAGTAGCACTCTTTTTTGTTTAGGGGTCTCCTGAGCAAGAAAGGGTGTCTACCAATACATATTTGGTACCGTTGTAATCAGGAGGAATTTGCCAAAACAGTATATCATTTTCATGGAAATCACAGTTAAACATATACAGCAAAAAATGTGAAAAATTTAGTGGGAACAGAGGGTGACAGCATCTCTAAGTTGGGCAAAACTGAACCACAATGGTTGAGTTCGTACTGAACTTTGCAAGTTCGGGTTCCTATCCCGAAAAGAGATGTCAGCCAGAAGTTTGAGTTTAGCATTCGATAAGAACTCAGAAATGCTGGTTGATGGGCTGCTCAGCTTCAAGAAGCTGCTGTACACCTTACCTGAGCCCTGTGATCCCGTCACTGGCTGGTGTTCTTTTCATTGTCAAATAGGCTACAGCTGGGGGCTACACCCGGGGCTTCAGAAGCCCTAACCATTTGATAGTGGCAGGAACACCGACTGCTTACGGGATTGCGGGGCTCAGGTAAGTCGTACAGCTGCTTCCTGCTGCACACTCTGCAGTTTAAAGCCCCCCCCCCCCCACACACACACCTGTCACAACTATTTGCCAGGACTATTTTCTTTTTTTTTTTTACAGTCCCAGTCGTGATTCTGACTCTGGAGGCCCCTTGACAATAAGGCCCCCCTATGCCCATTGGGGGAGAAGTGGGGGACAGAGGGGCCCCCAGAAGTGGAATCTCCCTCCAAAAGTTTGAGTCCCCATTGATTTCAATAGGGACCGGGCTTGTGTGCCTGAACCGAACATTTGTTCAAAAAATCGTCAGAACTTACCTAACCCAAACTTCTAGGGGTATATCCAACACTAGTCACCAATGCTTGCCCTCATGGACTATTTTAGCACAACATTTGGTTTAGAATATTCAACATATATACCATAAGGTGCACCTTTATAGTCAGGTGCATCTTATATTAAGATACAATATATATATATATATATATATATATATATATATATAAAAACAATAAATAGGAGAACACAGACAGCGTGAGAAATCTTGTTTAGGGAGTATATCTTTTATCAGATTCATAATTCATGGACCATGCTGTTACTGAAGTGGCAGCACACTGCATGAATTCTCATTGAAGTGTTTGGATCTAGATGCTGACTGGTGTGTGCTATAGTTTTGTTGCTTTGCAAGCAATGACAAAGTGGTAAACATAGCTCTGTAAACCCATGCATTCTGTATTTATCATTCAGCAAAGAATACAAGTCATATTACTCTAAACGTTCTACATCATGTCTTTAGGGATTTGAAATTACAAATGTAAACATTTTGAATGTCAGATAAGTCATCAAATGCTTAAGGTCATAACAAAGGCGGATTCGGTTACATTTCACAAAAATGTGCACAAAAGCATGTTGGTAATGGCAATGATTCGTCACATACATGAATGTCATGCTATGGCTGTTTCTTCAAATTCAGTCTGTTCACACTTTTTTCATTTTTAAAAATTTTTTTAGGTTTTAGGAGTGGGAGGTCACTATGTTTTCTTTTATACATTAACATGTTACATTATAAAGGGTAACTGTGCACATTTTAATGGCTTACGGCCTAGTAATTGCATAACCAGTGGCAGGCTAGTTCAATTTTATTCTCTAATTATTATTAATATATTCATTATTCATACATTTCAGCTATGTCTAGATATCTAGCTATATCAGTATTTAATTTCATTCAAGGCAGGTGTAGCTCCCAGGTCAGGTATCACCTAGTGACATACCTGCCAAGTTTATACAAAGCAGGATAACTTGATGGCTTATTCTGGCCTAATATAAAACCCCTAAACTTGTTGGCATGAGTCTGGTAGAACCTTCTGCTTCACTAATGACCCATCCTGACAGGTACCAGATTATAGTGCAGCAGAGTTTAGGACTGTCCATGTAGGTGCTGAACATAACGGGCCAGATTTTTTAACAGGGTGCGTCATTTTGTGCTATTTAGCAATATATAACGCTGTTTTGACTCGCCACTCTATACCGCATTTACAATGTGTGCACCAGTTTGCACCAAGCTGAAAGCTTTATACTGCTGAATGCATTTTCTCTGACTACTTCACAGTGCAGCGCTGTAGCACTGACCGCACCATTTTAAATAGATGCATAAAGGATAGAGCACAATGGCAGGAAAAGTATTTAAGTCTTTTGTAATGAAAAAATGTTGAAATGCAAAAACACCATTTTGCAACTTGCAAACACATGACATGATGTCACCAACTGCTATTCTTTTTAAATCATTTTTCCACTTTTACAGCAACCAGTGCCAATAAGATCATTCGCTAACCTCCTACTCATCTTAACAAAGAAAAGAGGTTGGTGAAACAGAGTAACGCACCTTGGCACTGTGTAGGTACACAAACATGCACTGATAAAAGCTGGCCAATAGGGATAACCCTAGTGCATCAATGTAAACTGATTGTTCAAAAACAGACTATGCCATTCAATGTGCGTTTACAGAAAGATAACAGCAGCAAATAAAAAAAAAAAAAAATAAAAATAAATAAGTGGATGTACCAAGGCAGGCGCTAATGCCCAAAAAAGTAATGATGCACTTCATAAATCAGGCTAGATGTCTAGAAGCTGGACATATACTTTAAGCACTCCTCCTTCTCTATAGTGTGTCAGAAACAAGTAGTATAAACCTTTAATTCACTTATTTACAGTAAGGTCCCAGCTGAGATTAGAAATACTGTCTATTTTCAAGGCACATAAAAGGGAAAAACACAAAAATATAAAAATACATACTCACCTTAAGTATCGCACAGCTTATTCATCATAGTTCAGTAGTCTGAAACTGGCCACCGCCCATAAAATCAGTCCCCAAATCCTAGAACATTGAAATGAATGGAGCCTGGGATGTGAGGAAGTGGCTGTGGTTGCTGAGGGCTGTGGTTGCATGGGAATGCTGGTCTGGTTTTCAGGGGACGGTAAGTTTCTTAGTACTGCATTAGGACAGATCAACTGCATGGGACTAAAAGTGAGCACACTTTTACAATATGAGTATGTGTGTTTTTCATGTCTTGCCTAGATAGTCCCTTCAAGGTACAGTAGGGAAATGCAGCCTAAGAGGGCTGATTTCTATGCTGTGATATGGCCGAGGTGGGCAAAATACTTTTCTGGGAAAGAAAAACAGACACAGCTGAAGAGAGGGTAAATAATTTGCCATTCCTTTAGAACTTGTAAGTAAATTGAGGACACCTTTAAGATGCACCCCGGGTTTAGAGGAGGAAAATAAGAAAAAACATTTTCTGAGCCAAATGGCATGCTAAAATACCCCATTCTAATTGTTCTGTGTGCAGAATCTTTCCCCAATCACCCCAGTAACAGGCAGTGTGTGTGTGTTTACGCCTGCAGCCAAAGGTAAGGAGCATCGGCAACAGCCACACAGTCATGGATCAATTACTCTGTCCGCCTGTCGCTTTGTCTGGCTGGCTGCGGAAGCCTGATCAGCAGTGTGGGAGCACTGGTTATGGGCATGTTCTTTTTTTTTTTACATTCTCTCCATAAGCCGCACTAGTTGTGCTTTGCACTGTTGGGAAAAACAGTGTGTCTAATGGAACAAAAAATACAGTAAATGGCTATCCAAAAGCCCTGTCTTTGCTTTACACAAGTAGAAGTAGCAGAGGAGGATTGTAATAATGGGCTGATCTGAGATTTGCAATTTGAACTTGCCAAGTTTCTCTCTGCTTGCTACACCACGTGATGGTAAAGGTGTTGTATGTCTGATTGCAGAGCAATAATTACAAAAAGGATTGGAGAAAAAAGAAGATGGAGGTGTAAAGGGGGCAGGGCAGGGGATGAGGCTGGGCTGGTCAACAACTCCTTTCACCTTGCGGTTGTATAAGCAACAGTCTAACTTGTTTGTCAGTGTCCACAGCCAACCTTTGACAGTCTGTAAATGAAAAAGAAAAGAAGAGGTAAAACTTACTCAACACCTCCCCTTCCCTATTGAGTTGTCTTGTGTTTGGCCGGGGCCAGTTTGTGCACTTTGGCCACTGTTGCTATTTGTCAAATACTGTTTGTTCAGCCTTATAATTTCGATCTCTTTTTATTTCATCTCTCAATTATTCACATTCCCAATTAAATTTTTTATCACAAGAATAATTGCTACCAAAAGTTATTTGCTTTGTTATAACTTTTTACTAATGGACAATTTAATACAGATTATGGTCATACATTGTTTCTTAATGTATGACATGGTAAAGTATCAGCATGGGTTCTAAATGTCAGAGAGGTATCTTTTCATACATTTTAGAATCCATATTGTGTAGACAAGTTTATTACCTAAATAATAGAGTGACCGTGTCCACTAACACACAGCAATTTGACTTCAGTTAAGCCCATGATTGATCATCTATACAGTGAAGATTCAAGATTTTAGAAATAATTAGGCCTCCATGCTTTGCAGAAATGTCGGGCTATTCCTTTAGACCTTGTGATCACTTCAGTCTATCAATAAACACAACATACTCCCCCCCACACACACACAAATAGGATTGACTTCTGCTCATTGATGTGTTAGGTAACCCATCTTTAGGTTACCATATGAACAGTAATCCCTTATTTACAATCATGCACAGTAATTGTCCAGCTAGAGGGGTAAATTGACAATCTAAAACAGTAACTGGCAGACCTTTGTTAGCATCCTGAATCTCAGTTTAGTATAATGCAATCATTATTTAAAACATATATTTATACTTATATATATTGGGTCCTTTCCTTATAGTGATTAATACTTCCAACATGTCACCTACTACTTCTCCCCCCTACTTAAAAATAATATGACAAAGGTGCTAAAAAAGATCTCTCTAATGGCCTCAAAGTAGACCAGACCTGGTACAACGAGCATTACAGTATAAAAGATTTTATGACTGGAAATTTTTTGCTAGGGTCTTGTTGATTTGGGATGCTCTGCAATGTGAAGACCCTCATATCTCCATTTACTCACCTTGTTCCTTAAGCCCAAAGCTCATATTTGGTCCCTACCTTACACACTAACGGCTTTGGGCAGACTTAAATGGCTGGTCAGGCTGTGGCTGAGCAGAGCACACCCTAGAAATGTAGAAAAAAAGAGGGGGGGGGGAAACATCAAGAGAAATAGAGACGCTCCCCTGGCATGTCTCAGACAACCCCACCAGACTGCTGGACTCCATAAGTCTCAGCAGACAGCTCTTTATATAGTATAAAGTCCAGTGGGGGGGATCATGTCCCTCTTTTTGATTTTTCCATAAACAAATAACAATATGCATGCATCAGACTCTAAATTTAAAATACTTTGTTGATGTATTTTACATTTAGGTTTACTTCTACAAAAATAATTCTGAAATATTTTTTATCTTGCATTCTCATGTTGAATCTTTCTTTTTGAAATCCCATTGAGAATTTGTTATAAAACTTACCCAATCCGTAATTTCTTTGCTAGTACATAGAGGGAATAGACTGAAGATTTAGATACTAGAGGTCTTTGATATCTTCCTTTTATGCATTACCATGCAGTGTATTTGTCTCATTCTACTTAAGAAAGGTTGTTAGGATTTGCTTCTTTGTGCTGATCTACCAGTTTTTTAAGCTGCTAGTCCTCTTGGATAAAGAGCATTTTCAAAGTTCCCCAACAAACAAAAATTGTCGGTTAAAAGTGTTTTGCATTTTTTTCTGCCATTAAGCACTTATAGATCTCAAAACATGAACGCTAAAAGAATACATTATGAGACAAGTATAAAGTAAAATAAATCTAACGTTGACAAATTTGTCTTTGCAGAAATATCCTAATATTGTAGTAGATGCTTTTATCTTTGCAAGAAATTTTTGAGGAGCAGGTATTTAAACCATAAAATGAGCATGAGTCCAACCAAGTGAAACGTTAGAATCTGGAGTGACTGCGCTTCCTCTCTCTACCCTCTCTGTTGACCATATTGTTTTGTCATACCTCTTGGTATATCTTTGTCACAAACCAAAGTTCTTGGTGCCAACATGAACACAGACACAGACACAAATCATCAGGTAGCAATTAAAATCGAGATATAGTCAAATTTTAGGATTTTTAGCCATCAGGCTAAAAGTACAACAGGCTTAAAACCATCACTATAATTAAAAAAAAGCCAACGCACAAGTTGGAGCATGCTGCAGCCACAGCCCTGCCTATTCTTATTAAACCAAATCCTCTTTAGCCTTTGACTGAGCCAAAATATAGCCCAGGCTGAATGGGCTAATACACATTTAACCTTTGGCTGAGCCAAAGCACAGTCAGTACCCCTTCATTTTTGACTGAGCCAAAGCACAGCTCAGATTCAGTCTCTCTTTGCAAAAGCATAGGCCAGGCTGGATATTGCCCCCCCCCCACACACCCACATAAAAACTGGAAAAAAAGACATAAAATGCTTAAAAACAATTCATTACTTTGCTATAAGTGGTATATTGTGCTATTATACACACCCCTACCCCCACTTGCTTCCTTGGACATTGTCTTGCTCACATCCCCACCCCTCAGGAGGGTGCTGCACAGTGAACAGTGCAACAGAGCTATGGTAAGTGTGAAGGGCTCATCCAGTTAGGAGGACAATAGCCTTTGACTCATTGTATTGCGCTTCTAGTCAACTAAGCAATATTATGTTAATGCACACTCTCACTTTACATCCTCAAGCCTTTTGAATGAAAACTTTCTTTGTGCTTCTTTGACACTTTTGGGGACCAGGGCCACTTTTGACAATAGCAGAATACCACAGAACATCTTGACTGGTCTTGGAAAGTGCTTGACGACTGAACCAGGAGGGGTGGTAACACTGCCCTTGCTAATATGTGGGTTCATTCTGCTGGAGATATGGGACTGCATATTTGCACGGTCAGCGAAAGACACATTGGCGCCTGATCATACAGATGGTCTTCTGTCCACAGTCAAGGGCTTGCTTGATCTCAGTGTTTTGGTTGTGTACTGTGGGAACCCTAAACAGTTTAACACTAAGCTCGCTCTGCCTCTGTATTGCGAAGCATACAGTATAACACCATTGGACTGCATATAGTGCTTTAACTGCCTTTGCTAATATGGGCTGCATACTTCCTCTGGACCAGAGGCACATGTCTTCCTGTTTTGAAACAGAGCTTCCAGTGTCTCCAGCACTGGTCAAGAGTGTCATCGCACAATTGCATTCACTTATTAGCAAATGCAGGCAACTTTAGCTCAAAACTGATCTTTCCTTACCTTTCTTGTGCTGACTGCATCCGTTTGCTACTGTACACACCCCTCCCCCAGCTGAGTTCCTGCAGATTGTCTTGCTGACAACCCCATCCTCCTTCTGATAGGGGGTGCTGTACAGTGAACCAAGCAGCAGAATAGTCCATTTCTACAGTGTGAAGTGCACTGCAATATGGAAAGACAATAACCCCTTTGAGTTAATTTTTTTTGTCTTACAGCGGGAAAGGAGGCTGCAAGCCTCCCCATGTCAGTCACAGGCAGGGCCCAGGTACAGATTCCTGGATCTTTAGGATTTTTCTTTTACTTTGGCTGAGAGGAAATAAATCAAAGACAGAACAAAAAATCTAGATTATTAAAGGGGACTATGGCTACAGCCAGTCTGAGCTGTGCTTTTGCTCCTTAGTAGCCAAACAGGGAAAATGTCCCATCTTACAGAGAATTTTGGCTTTTGTGCTAGCCTTTAAGCAGCAAGGGCAAACTGACCCAGGGTGATGGCCTGATTCCTTGGGGGGACTATTGCAGCCACAAGGCTGCACAGTAGCCCTTTTTTGAAAGAAGCCTGCTACCTCTGGAAACCCGTCTGCTAGGACTATGGCTGTATTTGCCACTAGGCATGCCTAGACAAATGGCTAGAGGTTTCTGGGCCCCAGGGGGTGCATCTTATTGAATGTAAAATTGATTAATAGGACTAGCAGGTTCTGGACGGGTCGATGTTCACACAAGCTGCTTACAACCTGTAGTTTCCTCTTTTTACCACTATGAGGCCAATGCATTTTCAGAGGCACAAAAAAGAGAGCCTTCCCAGCAAGGAAGAATGTTATCAGCTTGTCCTCCAAATTACTGTTCTGCCAACTACCTTTCTGGACTCATCTGAAGTAGGTTCTGCTGCTTGGGGTTGGTAAATGTAAAGGAGACATTTTGCTTGTTATTTTCAAAGCTGAGGAAGAATCAGCTGGGCCTTGAAATTCCCCAGACCTATGGAGGTGGAGCAGCTGGGGCTTGTAGTTCTCCAAGAGAAACTGGGGTTGAATTTCCATAGGCCTGGGGGGCAGCTGGGCCTTGTTTTTCTCCAGGGGCAGCTGGGGCTTGAATTTCCCTAGGTGACGGAGAAGCTGGGGCTTGTAGTTCTCCAGGCCTATGGAGAAGGAGCCTTGTTGTTCTCCAAGGGCAGCTGGGGCTTTCAGTTCCCCAGGCCTATAACAAGGGGGCAGCTGGGCCCTGTTGTTCTTCAAAGGCAGTTTTAGGTTCCTGCGCCAGTAGAGTTTAAACAGCTGCCCCAGGGTTCTGCTGCCTCTTCTTGACCTGGAGAACTACAAGCCCCAGATGACTCTTTATGACCTCTAGAACCACAAGCTCTAGCTGGCCCGGGGGGGGGGGGGGGGGGGGCAGCGGCAGAAAAGACTAAAAGGTGTGGCCCTGAGTGATGGGCATAGTGATTTGGGACCACCCAATTATTTCTGCATGTCCTGGTCCCACATTACTGCCAGCAACCAGGATAGCAAGTGGACAGGTGCACAGAGATGTTGAATTCAGCCGGGAAAACACATAACGTGACCCTGAACTAGTTTGTAAATAATTTTGCATGGTTTCAAACTAGTATGTGCAGTGTCTCACATCAGGATGCCTCTACACTGCCCCCCCCCCCCCCCATATTGCAGTATTTATACAGTAAACTAATTAGCAATCCCCCAATTAAGAGGAGGGCAGTATAGAGGGGGCTGGGGTCATGGTTCACACTGGTAAACTGAAAACAAGATTTTCAATAGGTGACCCCAGGGTAGCGTGGAGGGGACTTCGAGAATTTACTAACCTCAGTAAACCCTTTCCTTCCATAAATGTTAGCAAATCCAGGTAGTAGCTCTTAATGACTTTTATTGTAGGTTTGACAAGCTCCCGACAGGAGGCCAAAAAAGATCACAGATGGTTCACTGCCAGTTTGCTTCTGGTAGGGTTGCCCCTTAACCCAACAGTGACCCCACCTTGGTCTCCTTGGATTCTCTTCATCTCTTAGGTACATCAGATGCCCAGAAAATTGTGTGTAAGCATTATGTATGTTACCTACTTAAGAACTCCAGGAAAGCCCCCGGCCCAGATGGCATATCGACAACTATGTGCCTCAAGGCCTAAACAGACCAACTGTCAGCAATTCCCACTAACATCTTTAGCAAATCACTTGAAATAGGGGCAGTTACTTTATGCTTCAAGAGGCACACTATTATCCCCGTCCCCAAGTCATCAAAGGGATCTGACATAAATGACTTCAGGCTTGTGGAACTCACTCCAGTGATCATGAAAGTCCATGAATAGTGGCTGCTGATCTTCCTAAATAAATTCGAGAAGCATTGACCCACTTCAATTTGCATATAGGGGTAACAAGTTGTGGAATATGCAGTCAACCTGGCTCTCTACTATATGTTTATAGATTTCAGTTCAGTGTTTAATACAATGAACCCAAACATTCTTTTCCAAAATATGTCCATGCTTAACATTCCACATAACGTGTGTGGATCTGGAAATTCCTGATGGATAAATTGCAACAAGTAAAACTCTGCACTTTCTGATCCAATGTGAGAACCACAAACATAAGGGCTCCCCAAGGTAGGTGTTCTCTCCTTAATGCTGTTTGCCCTGTCCACCAACAATTGTGTCTCCTCCGAGTAATCTGTAAAGTTCATAACATTTGCAGACAATACCACCACGATGGGTCACAATGACGGAAAGGCCTGTCACAGAGAGATTGATAGACTCAGTCACTGGTGTAGTAGTAATAATCTGGTGTTAAACACTTCAAAAGGCAGTGGGGATGGTGGTTGACTTTATGAACGCAACTACCCCCTCACCCATCTCCATCTATGGGCATTATGACACATAATTTGAAATTGGAAAAAAACATTAATGCCATCCTGAAAAAAGCTCACAAAAAACATTTTTTCTTAGGCAGCTAAGGAGGTTTGGGTTGCCACAAAACATAATGCTTATGTTTTATGTTTTATATTGCTGTGATAGGGTCCACCTTATGCTCCTCCTTAACTATCTGGTTTGCAGGAGCTTCTAAGAGAACCATCTCTAGACTGCAAAGGGTGATTTAAATAGCTGAAAGAATCTTTGGATTACCATTACCACCATTACAGCTTCTCTTTAGGAGTCAGGTTAGAAGCAGAGCGGATAGAATCATCAGAATCAGTTTATTGTTCACCACATACATTAAGTACAAGGAAATTTGCTTGACACATAGCAGTGGTTACTATTTGTAGGAAAGGAAGGAGGAAGAGGGAGATGAACCAGAGAACATGGATAACATCGGAAAGGGGGTGAGTGCTTCTACAAACATACTACCTAAACAATTTAAATTAGTGTTAAATACAGCTAAACGTAATTATATATATGATAAACATTTATATCAGTGACTTGCAGGGCATTAATGGAGTGGCTACCTTTGGATATTAAACTTCAGTGTCTACCAACAACCATAGACCTAGAGTCCTCAAAAGCACAGGAATGTATCTGCTTGATGATATGCATAAAGAAGTATCTAGAGGTCCTGCTGCGATAGGCTGACTACTTGATGGTAGTAGCTTGAGGAACGTATGGTATTGAGAACCAGACATCAGTAGCTAAATTTCCGAATCTCTTACCTATATGCAAGTTAATCTCCATCTTTTAGATGCTAAACTCCCTGATCTCTTGCCTATATGCAAGCTAATATCAATCTTGTAGACCAATGATTGTAGTGTCATCCGCATGACGATTTTTACAATATCCTCAGTTGTTGAACAGTCACTGGTGTATATATGGAAAACAGTTTGGGAGAGAGCACACAGCCCTGAGGGGCACCTATACTTATGGTCTTCATACTGGATGTAACTGGTCCAATTCTTACCTGCAGCAATCTTTGTGATAAGAAGCTGTATATCCATCCACATAAGTGTGATGAAATGCCAACCTGGCAAAGTTTATTACCTAGGATGCTTGGGTTGATTCTGAACTCAGATCCACGAACAGCATTCATATAGCATGTGTAGAGCCAGATTGGTTGAATCATTATTAAAGTATAAAATATGATTTAAATTAATATTTGCTGCCCATTAACATTGATATTATAAATATAGCGGCCATCAATCTGATACAAACCAATGTTCGCTGAGGCTTTCCTCACACATCCAGTGAAATGTCCCAAAGAAGAATACTTTGCACATACAATCTATTGTGTGAGAAATTATCCACCACACACACAGTAAGATGTATAAATGAAAATGGATTTAATTTACCAACACAGTTAATAGCCTTTACTAAACCAATGTGTTCATGAAGTTTCCCCAGATAACCTTAGGCAGTCACATGTGAAGATAAAGTAAATTTACAGTACAATAAATGTTATACTTAGCTAGTATGGTTTCATTCAGGGATTGGCCAGTCCATCCACTCCCCTAGCCCACAAAGCAGCCTTACTAATCTACTAACACTAGGTGGGTGTGCCCAGCATTCCCAGCCTCCTGGGTGTGTCGTTGCCCTGACTACAACCCACCTCTGTGAGATTAGATAAATATTCTATAAAGTGATGTAACTCCCACAATATGCATGTTATCATACTTTAACCAATAAATTCATGATCCCCATTATTGTCTTATAATAGTAATACTATGTGGCTTATCAGTCTTGTGTCAATATATATATATATTTGATATCAAATGAAAGGTCTTATAATTCTGAATAAGACTCATTAATAAAGTCATAACTGACAGTCGGAGGCCAACCTAATTAGGAATTTAAGGATTCCTTTTCAAGGGGAAATGAGCTGCAGCCCAGAAAACACCCCAGCTATTGAGGTAGTTTGCAGCCTCAGTTTGAATATGTGAATATAGGCATGCTAGACTCACATACTATTTGAGTGTTATTCTGGGGACATCTGTAATCATATCCTTGCAATGGGGCGGCAGCACAGGTACAGCCCAAGTATGAACATGCCTAGTATTGAGCTGCAGCAAGGACTAGCTGCCCTAGGGGTTTGTTACCAGCGTTTCCCCTAGCTGCCCGACTGCTGGACCCTTGATTTGTGTTCCACCATGGGGGGCATCCTCCTTTATTTCTCCATCTTCCCTTCATCCTTGAGGGGCACAAGGTGGAGATAGAGGAAGCCACTAACCACCAGGTAAATATTGAGCAATATGTACCTTTCTAAATAATCTCAATAGCTCAAAGGCCATATAGTAATGACAGTATTATACCTCCCTATTTTCACAGTCCTATGCTACTGTCAGCACCGAGCAGCAGCTGTCTCATGATATATATACCCCGTCTATAAATCACTATGTAAGTGTTTTTCCATGAATTACAGAAGTACTCAATGTTAAACCATATTCTTTGGATTCTAATGTAATACAAATCTGTTTATTGTAGAGCCACCTTATAGTGATCAAGGCCAATAAAGCCGAAATGTGCGTTGATGTGTTGTTATTTTTAAGCTGGAACAATAAATCTAGAATTCAACTTTTGATGGGAATGAAGTATTTAAATGGTTTTATTCATGTTATAATGGCTTTGAATCAATAGAAAAATTGTCAATAGAAGTGTATTACTAATCTAGGGATAGAAGGGCACTACAGACTGGAGACAGGATTCTAAAATGCCTTGAAGGGTCTGGAATACCCTCCAATTAAGGGGCAATAGTGTTTTAGCTTCTGCACATGCTGGTTATTCTCCTTTCCTGTGTGCTATGGCTGTTGGTATTTCTGCGCATTCCCAGCATACCTTTAGGCTTGCTGGCTCCTTTTATGTCTTTCTGTTATTGCAGGTCAGCTTCCCCGCAGGTATTGCTGGGTTTAAAGTAGTAGGCTGACTCCAGTAAAACCGGGCCTCTTCTTTTGCTTTCTTTATTGTTATCCGTTGCTGACCTTGCCTTGCCTGACCATTTCTTTGATTGCTGCCTCTGTACTAGGAAATCTCTGACCACCCCGCTTTAACCCTCTGCTTGACCCTTGACCTTTCTTCTGCTACTCCCCTTGGTGCCACATATTGTGTAGACTGACTTCCTGTATATGACTCCGGTCAGAGCGACATCACCCAGTCTAGTCCCTGGTTCATTTGGTGCTGGTGAGCCTGGTGGAAGTGAGGCCACGCGAGTGACTGGTGGAAGTGAGGTCATCTGAATTTAAACCAAAACCAGCAAAACTCCTGAGTGTGATAAAAGATGAACCCTCACTGCAGCAATTCAAACACCAGAGCATGCAAGATGTCACTAATTATCTTATCTGTAAGAAATGGTTAATGCAGGCTTCCTCAAGTTTGATGACTGTCCTGAAAATTACTGGGCATAGAAGTCTTCTTCTATGAATGCAGTCAAAGACTTGAACTTAACAGCAGCGGAGATGTTAGACCTGATGGTAATGTGGCTTGGGTCAGAGTCCGCAGAGCATGCAAGAAGGATGCGCAGGATACTCCTATTTAACCCTCCAGTAGGACTCGATATGGCCGGGCAAAGGCTAGAAGATATGGATCACCAGAGGCAATTGAAGGCGCTCTAATGAAAAGACTGGAGTCTTTCCCCGAGCTAAACAGCAAAGACAATTTGAAACTACAAGGGATAGGTGATATTCTTTGGGAAGTTCAGTGTGCCAAGGAAGAAGTTTGATTTAAAGGGACTTGCACATTTAGATACCCCTAACGGTACTAAGCCTATAGTGGAGGAACTACCTCACCACCTGCAAGAAAAAGGGGTGTTGGAGCCAAATACAAAGAAGAACATGGTGTCCCCTTCCCCCCTTTCCTTGTCTTTTCTAGGTTTGTACAGCAGCAAGCTAAGATGAGGTGCGATCCCAGTTTTTCCTTCATGACCAGCAGCCAATGTCCAAAGGCAGAAAAGCCACCTAGACCATTCCATAGGACTTCAGTGATTGCCCACAAGACAGTGGTTCCCTCTGAAGACCCAGGAGGTACAAGCAGCTACAAGGTAAACACCTCTGAAGACCCTGACAGACTTTTCTCACTTCATAAAAAACCCCATCCTCTAAACAAGTGCAAGGGGTAAAAAAGTAAACCTATCAAGGAAAGGTTAGCCTTTCTTAGACAAAACAGCATCTGCTTCAAGTGTCGTGGATCCACCAAGCATATAGCCAAAGACTGCAAAATACAAGCAAATTGCTCAGAATGTGGCAGTAACAGACACATCGCAGCTTTACACCCCAATACTTTGCATCAACCACTAGAAGTTGCTGAAACCCTGAAAGATGAGGGCAGGGAGCAAAAAGATGAATCAGCTACCCCAGTAATGGCCAAATGCACTGAAATCTGTGGTGACAGTACAAATCCACGCTCATGTTCCAAGATCTGCCTAGCAACAGTGAACCCCACCGGGAATAAAGAGAAGGCAGTGAAGATGTATGTGGTTCTGGATGAACAAAGTAACAGGTCTCTGGCAAGGTCAGACTTTTTGATGCCTTCAACATTACATCCAGTGCAGTTCAATACACCCTAAAGATATGTGCAGGAGTAATAGAAACTTCAGGAGGAAGAGCGACTGACTTTAATATTGAGTCTTTTGACAAGAGACTTCTCTCACCTCCCACTTTGACTGTGTGATATGATACCAGATGATAAAGCAGAGATTCCTTCGCCAGAAGGGGCCCTTCATCATCCTCATCTTAAATCAATATCTCACCTTATTCCAGCTGTCCATAGAGACGCCTCTATTCTTCTACTTTTTGGAAGAGACATTCTACAGGTAAATAAGGTACGCCAACAAATGGACCTTTTAATCCTCCTTATGCTCAAAGACTTGATCTGGGGTGGGTTATAGTAGGAAAAGTTTGTCTGGGAGCAGCACATCAGCCTGACAGTGTCAACACTTCAAAGACATCTGTGCTAACAAATGGGCGCATGTCCCTCCTCAGTCCATGCCAGAACAACTTTGTTGTTAAGGAAACCCTGAAACCATGCTATGACTCTTCTTCCAGTTATAATAGAGACATTTGTTGTGACATGAAGACTGACGCTTTAGGGAACTCAGTGTTTCAGAAGACAAAAGATGATGACAAACAAGCAATGTCTATAGATGATCAAGCATTTCTCCATATTATGGATAAAGAGACTTTCCAAGACAAAAACAACAATTGGGTAGCCCCTTTACCTTTTCGCACTCCCAGGTGTTATTTACCTAGTAACAGAGTCCAAGCCATGAAGCACTTGAACACACTACGTAAAACTTTGCAAAGAAGACCTGAAGTGAAAAAAGACTTTACAGAATTCATCAAAAGGATGCTGGACAATAATCATGCTGATGTAGCACCACCACTGGATAAAGGTAAAGAACACTGGTATCTGCCAATGTTTGGCGTCTACCACCCACACAAACCGGATCAAATAAGAGTTGTGTTTGATTCCAGTGTACAACATGAAGGCGTTTCATTGAATGATGTACTGCTGAATGATCCAGATCTAAACAACACACTTCTGGGGGTCATCTTACGCTTCAGGAAAGAAGAGGAGATGTGCAACAGATGTTTTATTGTTTTCTAGTGAGAGAGGACCATCGTGGCTACCTGCGTTTCCTGTGGTTGAAGGACAATGACATAGATAAAGAGGTAACGAGTACAAAGAGTACAGAATGAGAGTACATGTGTTTGGTAACAGCCCTTCACCAGCTGTTGATATATACTGTATACGGAAGACTGCCCAGAAAGGTGCAGAATGTTATGGTCAAGATGCCAAGCACTTTGTGATGAGACATTTCCAAGGTATATGATGGACTTGCTTCAGTTAACACACCTGAAGGAGCAGTCAACATTCTCAATAAAGCAAAACAAATGCTGGCAGAGTCCAATCTGCGACTACATAAGATTGCCTCTAACAGCAAACAAATCAGGGAAGCTTTCACCTCAGAAGACAGAGCTAAAGACCTTTGCCTGGGAACAGAAGCCCTTCCTTTGCAGAAGAGCCTAGGCCTAAGCTGGGATCTTGCTAAAGACTGTTTTGTGTTTCAGGTTTCTTCATCAGAAAAGTTGTTCACAAGAAGAGGGGTCCTATTCACTGTTAACAGCCTCTATGATTCTCTCAGGTTCGTGGCACCAGTCACCGTGAAAGGTAAGGCCTTAGTTCGTGAACTGTCAAGGGGAGAAAGTGTGAGTGAGATGCCTTACTTCCACAAGAAAGACTCCATGAGTGGGTCCAATGAAAAGAGTCTTTGCAAGCCTTACAGTACATCCAGGTGTTCTAACTAACCCTGGGAGGGTCGAAGACCTTGCAATACAGCCTAGACCCCACACCCCATGTGCTTGCACAAATTCAAAAGAAACAAAGGAGGGGTGCCAGCCGCTCAGACCATTTTATAACTAACCTGGGAGGTGCACATTAGCAGGGCAATTAGGATAGCAGGGCTATTAAAGGAGCCACAGCACTCAACCCTGTTAGCTTGCAGGTCTTTGACCCTTCCACCCCATGGCTTGCACTTGAGGTTTAGGGCAACCTCAGGTAAGCCTGCTCCTAATTTATCTATTGCATGTTAGCTTGCAGGTCTTTGACCCTTCCACCCCATGGCTTGCACTTGAGGTTTAGGGCAACCTCAGGTAAGCCTGCTCCTAATTTATCTATTGCATGGTATGTCCCAAATGGAGCTCTCAGAGATTAGAGTTAGGACTGCACCCCACAGAGGCACCTTGGCGCTGGTGGTGCAGCTTAAGCATACTTCTGCAAATGTGTGTGACCGAGCCCTCTGTTTTTAACCAAGTTTAGAGACAGTTTGTAGGCTGGTCTGCAAGCTAACAGGGTTGAGTGCTGTGGCTCCTTTAAGACTTTTGTATCCTAATTGCCCTGCTAACGTGCACCTCCCAGGTTGGTTATAAAATGGTCTGAGTGGCTGCCACCCCTCCTTTGTTTCTTTTGAATTTGTGCAAGCACATGGGGTGTGGTGTCTAGGCTGTATTGCAAGGTCTTCGACCCTTACACCCCATGGCTTGCACTTGAGGTTTAGGGCAACCTCAGGTAAGGCTGCTCCCAATTTATCTATTGCATTGTATGTCCCAAATGGGGCTCTCAGAGATTAGAGTTAGGACTGCACCCCACAGAGGCACTTTGGCGTAGTGGTGCAGCTTAAGCATACTTCTACAGATGTGTGTGACCGAGCCCTCTGTTTTTAACCAAGTTTAGAGACAGTTTGTAGGCTTGTCTGCAAGCTAACAGGGTTGAGTGCTGTGGCTCCTTTAAGACTTTTGCATCCAGGTGTTATGTTCTTGTTTCATTGTGACAAGCCTGTAAAAAAGATCTTTATCTCTTTTCAGATGCATTTGTTATAGCAATAGGTGCAGTTGCTTACTTGAAAGTAACTGATGCAGGAAATGTCTGCCATGTTGGATTTGTTATGGGAAAATCCAAGCTAAGCCCTAAGGCGGCACATACGATTCCACATCTAGAGTTATGTGCAGCTGTACTAGCGGTTAAACTGTATGAGCTAGTGAGAGATGAGATAGACCTAAGTCTAGATACTGTGAAATTCGTTACAGACAGTAAAACAGTCCTAGGCTATATCTGCAACACTACAAAGTGATTCTAATTATATGTTTCCAACCGGACAGCTGTGGATAATCCTGATAATGTTTACCCTTTAGTGGAGCCTGAAGCTGATCCTGAAATTTGGTCAGAAGTAGTAAACTTTAATACTAAACCCCTTGATGCTAAACTGCAGCCACATTGCTTTGTAAGATTCTCTGACTGGAAGAGACTGAGCAGGGTTATAGCAAGGTTAATCCATGTTGCCAAAAGTTTCCAGAAGAGAACTAATGATGATCAACCTGGAAGCTGGAGAGTTTTCCATGAAATGGTCAGTTTAGAAGAAATTTCACAAGCCAAGACATTTATAATTTCTTCTGTACAACACACATATATAAAAATATGCAAAACATCCAAAACATAGCCGTCTTACAAAACTCAGTCCCTTTATAGGTCAAGATGGACTATTGAGAGTAGGAGGCCATTTATCATTTGCCACGCTGTCAGATGAGGAGAAGCAGCCTGTCATCATTCCTCATGATCATCATATTGCTGCCTTGATCATAGGATATTATCAAAACCAAATAGTACACCAAGGGCGTCATATTACTGAAGGTGCAATCAGAGCTGCAGGTTTCTGGATCCTTGGTGGAAAACGTCTAGTGTCTGCAATCATTCACAAATGTGTCATATTCCATAAGCTCAGAGGGAGATTGGAAAGCCAAAAGATGGCAGAGTTACCAGAAGATAGAGTCAATCCTGAACCTCCATTCACTAGTGTGGGAGTTGATGTGTTTGGTTCCGGGGAAGTTGTAACCCGCCGAACCAGAGGAGGCAGTGCTGAGAGCAAACACTGGGCTGTTCTTTTCACATGTCTTTCTATCAGAGCAGTGCATATAGAATTGGTCCATATAGAGTCCATTGCAGCATCCAGTTTCATCAATGCTCTAAGAAGATTCTTTTCTGTTCGTGGTCCAGCTAAGTTGATTCGCTCTGATAGAGGTACTAACTTTGTAGGTGCATGCAAGGGGCTGCATATCTGCTCAAATGATACAGAACTTCTAGACTATCTTCAAGACAAAGGATGCACATGGCTCTTCAACACTCCTCACTCTTCTCACATGGGGGGCGCTTGGGAGAGATTAATAGGTGTAGCGTAGGTGAGTATTTGTTATGTTGCTGGCACAATACATAACATACAGTTTGTCACTGGCAGCTCGCAAAGGTGACATTTGCCTTCAGTTGAATTCCATTCTGTGGATTGCAATTGGGGTTGGAGATAGTTTGGCTAAGTGCGGCTTCTCCAATCCGAAGATGGGTTTATGGACAAATTATTTCTTCATGTGAACTACTAGCGTGAAGTGCCACAGCCAAGAGACACTGATATCATGGACTCATGTATAGTTTATGTTACCAGTTTTGGTCAGGAATGTATTCTCTCATTAATGTGTTTTCCCTGTACAGTAGATATCAATAGGTAGTGATATAATGTATTATATCAGACAGGGAGTGTGCTGCCTCTTCAGGCTAATTGAGTTATAATTACTTATAGGTAGTGTAATCCTATAGTTTGTGTAGTGCACCACTGCCATCTGGTGGCAGAAGTTGGTAACAGCTTTTATTATGTACATTTCTCAGACAGGAAATTACCTTTGTTCCAGGAAATTCCTCAGCCATTTTAGATTTCATTCTTTATGGATGCAGGAAGTATTTTTCTCTCCCATGAGGTTTGGGACATCATCACCTGTAAGTGCCTTTCTGTTGTGTCATTGTCATTTATGCTGGACTAGTGATTCCATGTGTACTGATATGTTGTTATTGTATTGTATTTCAGTTTCACAAAATTACAAACTATAAATAATATTAAAGTGTAAAGTTGGATTCCTTTGGTGAACAATACAAGCATGTGCTTGTGTTTATTAAAATCTCCGACAAGTGTTTAGCTGTCCGTTTAGAAGCACACACAGTCACTGTTTTGAGAGCGGAACAGAGAAGCCTCCTGTTCACTGGGATGCTGGATATGCCTTACTAGACACAGTTTACCCAAGATTTAGGTAGCACAAAGTATGCAGACTTACAGTACAGGTGAAGGCAGATAAACCAGGCACTAGATTGGGTGATGTCGGGCTGGAGTCATACACAGGAAGTCAGTCCACATGATACGTGGCACCAAGGCTCAAAGTGGGGTGGTCAGAGAGTTTGTAGTACAGAGAATGAGATGGGCTTGGGGTGAGGCAGACAGGGGTCGGTCCAGGTAATAATCAAAGGAATGGTCATGCAAGGCAAGGTAGGCAACAGACAACAATAAACAAAGCAAAGGAACTATAACACCCAGCAGAACGCTATCAATGACCCCACATGCTGGGAGAGGCCTGGTTTTAGGTGGCTATCAGCCATTCAGAACAGAAGGCCAGAGTTAGCCCACTACCTTAACCCCAGCAATACCTGCGGGGAAGCTGACCTGCAATAACTAGCAAGTTAAAAGGAGAAAGCACACCTAAAGGTATGTTGGGGATGCGCAGCAACACCAACAGCCAGAGCACACAGGGAAGGTGATTAACCAGCATGTGGAGAAGCTGAAACCGTGACACTATCCCTCCTTAACTGGAAGGTATTCCCGACCATTTGAGACATTTTAGTAACCTGTCTCCCCGAACTGGTTTGGGCCTGATGGAGATGTCATCTTCATCTCCATCAGAGGTATCTGTCCACTGGTCACTCTCATCCTTAGCCTCTGCAGAAGATAAGATGTGACTAGGCTTTGGTACAGTGGAACAGGTTTCATCCTCATCTTTGGAGGTAACTGTATCACTCTGGACTTCAGGGGAGTGCAGCTGATTAGATGGCTTACTGACTTGAGGCTTTTGGGGGGTCAGACTTAGGTACAGACAAGCAGGATGCAACCACTGGGTAGGCTAGAGACTGGGTAGCCAGTAATGGGCAGACAAGTGACTGGAGCACAGGCACTGAATAGGTTGGAACTGGTGATGACCTAGGGGCCTTACAGGGGGCATAAGCAGAACCAACTTTATGTCCCACTGGGTTGGGTACTTCCATGGAATACTGGGTGAGCAAAATGCGCTACCAAACTGATGAAGGACACATCTGGCAGACCATCCAGGGCCCTATTTTGTAATCTATCCCTTTTTCCATTCTATCTAGGGGTTATGCATGCAGAGCCAGGACAGCCTCAGAATGAACAATGTTTGGAGGGCATCGAGCGTATAGAACCCCTGACTCTCAAAGTGTGTGGTACCCATGGTGATTTTGACCTAGGGAGTTATGAGAAGAGGTCTACCCTGCTGAGAGAGAGAGAGGGCAGGGGGGCCGCCAGGAGCTAGAAGACAGAAGAGTGTAAAAGTCACTAGAGCCTGTGAGTCTCTCCTCTTTGTGTTCTCTGTGATGATGATCGATCTGGATCGCCATCTGGATCGCCAACTGCATACCTCCCTCCAGGGATTTAGGAGCTGCGAAAGTGCCCAGAACATCTTTGATGGCATCAGAGAGACCTGCTGTAAACAGACTGCTGAGCAGCGGGTCGTTCCACAGAGAGTTGACAGCTCAGCGGCAAAACTCTGTACAGTATGGGCAATTTGTGCAGGTTGGCATCAACTGTAGCGATAATGTCTGGGTCGGAGTAGAATACCCCATAGTACTAACGGACTGCAGGGCTGGATCTTCAGGTGCGAGGCCAAAGACCAGCAAAGAGATGATTAGGCCCACTCTCTGTGGCTCTGGACCAGTCAAATGGGGGCAGTGCTTTAAAATGAATTTACAAGCATTTTGAAAGTTATCAAACTTAGGGCATTTCCCCAAGAACTTCTCAGACAGGGGCACTTCAGGTTCAGATGGTTTGGCCACTGAGGGAGAAAAACTAAACAAGATTCTGGGTCTCTTGAGCAACAAGCCACTGTATAATATGTCCCATGTCAACAGCAAAAACATTGACCTGTTTTAGGTTCTGGCTCAGGCTTTCAATGGCCTGAACCCACTAATTTAGGAGTACCAGTGCAGCAGCAATGGCGTTCTTCAGACAGGTTTTCCATAGTGATGGTTGTAGTGGACCCGTGATAATGTCAAGCCCTGCGGTACACCTACTTTTGGGTGAGTCAGCAGCCTCCAACCTCCGCTGCCACTTCTACCTATAGACAAGCCTCCATTCGCGGGGATGCTGGATACACCTCGCTAGACACACTTGCGCTCAGGACTTAGGTAGCACAAAGAATGCAGACTTACAGGATAAAGGCAGACGAACCAGGGACTAGATTGGGTGATGTTGTGCTGGTGGATGTACATGGTGCTCACAATACGTGGCACCAAGGGGAGTAGCAGAAGAAAGGTCCATGGTCAAGCCGAGGGTCAAAGCCAGGTGATCAGAGTTAGCAGTACAGAGACTGGCTCAGGGTCAGACAGGTGTCAGTCCAGGCAGCAATCAAAAGAATGGTCAGGCAAGACAAGTTCAGCAACGGATAACAATAAACAAAGCAGAGTTACTATAACATCCAGCAGAATGCCATCACGGAGGCCCAGCTTTATGTGGCCATCGGCCATTGTCTACCTTAACCCGAGAAATACCTGCGGGGAAGCTGAATTGCAATAACTAGAAAGACATAGACATAAAGGGAGACAGCAAGCCTAAAGGTATGCCGGGTATGTGCAGTAATACTGTCAGCGAGAGCACACAGGGGAAGGTGATTAACCAGCATGTAAGGAAGCTGAAACCAGGACAGTTTTGTTTTATTCATGTTACATAAAAAATAGAGCCTGCTACTGTGGTGTATCCTAATCTAAATGGACTATTGCCAATCTCTGCTCTAGTCTACTACAACCTACCTGCCTAACTGGGTTAAGGTTTAGTGCTTTGTATCATTTTACCCTTGAGAATTTTTGAGGGCCATTTGGGGTGTTTAATCATATTGCCTTCTATATATTATCTTCTATTTTTTTTGTAAGATAGAGAAAACAATAGTAACGGGGCTAGGCCAACTGTAACCCCTCCCCTTTTTCTATAAAGGACTGACCAGCCAGCAGCATCACGCTTGACTATACCACATCAGTGCTTTAAATCTGGGGACAGATGCAGGACATGTGTTTCACACTAGGAAGGTAATGGTCAGTTTTCATTAGGCAGTCATCAGTAAGGTTGCAACTCTTGTCTGCCAGCTCACCGCTGAGGAAACAATCAGGGGTTATGGTTTGAGAATCCAAAAGGAGGCATTGCATGTCTCTATCCGTTCTAGTCCCAATCAGTACAACTCATCACAAATCACTGCATCAGAGGCAGGGTTTTTATTTTCCATTTTTTGCACTCTCTTGTGTGCAAATCTTTTGGATTACCCATAATGTATCTCATTGCAAGTCTGAGATGAATTGCCTGGGACCATAGGTAGTGTTGATATAGCCTTCTATCCTTTTCTAAAACTTTTTTTTTATTAACATTAAGCTGCAGGTTGGCTTGCACCAAGATATAATCCACCCTCCCCAACCCCAATATACTGTTTGAAAGCATAATTTTTTTCATGTTAAATGCATAATTGCTGCCCTTACCCCTCGCACCCTCAACCCATGGTCAGTGACATAAGCTGTTTGAAAGGCTTAAACATAAGAATAAGAGGAGAGTTGTGCCAGCAGCAGCTCACACCAAACTGATGTATACATATATATATATATATATATATATATATATATATATATATATATGCCTTAGAAACATTTGCCTGTGATTTTGTGCACACGCACACACACACACACACACACACGCACACACACACACACACACATACACACACTGAATAAACAGCTAATGTAGCAAAGAAACTCTGTGCGAAGGGACAGCTGTTACAATGTATCTCAATGGAGTTGACTGTGAGAGAGCATCCAGTCAGTGGAAATGTATTTAGAAGATCTTAGCTGTAGGCAGAGCAACGACGTGTCATTACAGCTGATGGCTATCTACATCTGGCTAGAAATAAGGTATGATTGCACTGAGCTTTGAGTTAATTTTGACTGTGGGACTTGGATTTTCAGAAGAATGTCTTTCATGTGTGTGGCTGCTCTCATTCAGTTCAAAAGCTCAAAATCTGCATGCTTTTCCACAACATCTGCATGGGGTTAAGCTCTCTCAAATAGCTTATGTCACTGTTTGTCAGAGGGGGGCTTTAGGAGAGCAGTTTACTAAGCGACTGAAACTCCACTTTAAGTACTTTGTTTTTTTATTTATCTTTGCTTTTTCTTTCTCTCTGTATTTACCTGATTTTATTTATCTTCAAACATGTTATCATTACCTCCTGCCACTGCCTTGTTAAAATTGTATTCAAATTACAGTATATGTTCCTCTAAGATTCGGTTTCAATTTGAAAGTAAATAAACACAGCAGGGGTCATTAAGTAATAGCTTAGATGCTGAGCTTCAAATTAAGTAGTTGGCAGATGATAAATAACCTTCCTTGTGTAATGCAGAATAGAGATAAATCCATATTTTGTGCCTCTCTATTGTCTTGCAAAGCACATAGACAGAACCCTTCTCAGAACTAATTCACTGACCACTTACCTTACCTTAGTTAAAAGACATCTGTAAAAGGTCATCCAGGTCATTGCATATCCATAGCCATATGAACTACTATCCTGCAGGTGGCACTGCACAGTGTAGCACACAGGTGTAATTAAAGCAGGCCTCCACTGAAAACAAATTATCTTTTTTTAATAGTGTGTAGAAGTAATAATAATAATATACAGAATAAACTATAGATATATGTGTCACAAACTGTTATTTTTTATTCTAACAAGACTATCTCTTTAAATTTACATACTGAATGCATATAATAGGTTTCTACATAAAACTTATGTAAAGACATACTGTAGGAAACAAAGACAAAGAGAAAAAACAGGAGAAAAAAGTCTTGGCTTTTGCATCATAAACAGCCTATACCTCTACTCTTGCTCAAAGTTCAAGGTACATGTTCAAATAGTTGTTGATTATTCATTCGAATACTTGATGGTTTTTCATTTATCATTATCCAATTAACTTCTTGTTTTAGATGACCAAAAGAAATATCCACTTATTTTTAAGCTGTAGCTACAATCCTTTGCAGCTGTCAATATCACGTTAACTACACTATTTTCACCCTAAAGGACGCATCTGTCCATAAGAGGAAAAATCAAATAAGCAAGGTGCAGAATCCCCCATTACAAACAGAGTGACAACCCCACCTTATTCCCCATCACATAGGCTGTGAGGCTATCCCCAATCCCATAGGCAAGGAGGCATCCCCATCTCATAGACAAGGAGGCATCCCCATCTCATAGACAAGGAGGCATCCCCATCTCATAGACAAGGAGGCATCTCCCATCTCATAGGCAGGGAGGCATCCCAATCTCATAGACAAGGAGGCATCTCCCATCCCATAGGCAGGGAGGCATCCCCCATGCTATAGGCAGGAAAGCATCCCTCATCTCACAGGCAGGAAGGCATCCCCCTTTCCAAAGGCAGAGAGGCATCCCCCATTCCAAAGGCAGGGAGGCATGCCCCATCTCATAGGCAGGGAGGCATCCCCCATCCCACAGACAGGGAGGCATCATCCATCTCATAGCCAGTGATGTGTTCCCCACCTCATAATTAATGAGGCTTCCCCCATCCCATAAGCAGTGAAGGCATCTCCCATCCCATAGGCAGGAAGGCATCCCGTATCTCATAGGCAGGGAGGCATCCCCCATCTCATAGGCAAGGAGGGATCCCCCATCTCATAGGCAAGGAGGGATCCCCCATCCCATTGGCAGGGAGGCATGCGGCATCACATAGGCAGTGAAGGCAATCCCCATCCCAAAAGCAGTGAAGGCATCTCCCATCCTATAGGCAGTGAGGCATCCCCCATCCCATAGGCAGTGAGGCATCCCCCATCCCATAGGGAGGTTGGCATCCCCCATACTATAGGCTGGGAGGCATCCCCGATCTAATAGGCAAGGAGGGATCCCCCATCCCATAGGCAGGGATGCATCCCCCATCCCATGGGGAGGGAGGCATCCCCTATCTCATAGGCAGGGAGGCATCCCCCATCTCATAGGCAAGGAGAGATCCCCTATCCCATCAGAAGGGAGGCATGTCCCATCTCATAGGCAGAGAGGCATGTCCCATCCCATAGGCAGGGAGGCATCCCCCATGCTATAGGCAAGGAGGCATCCCTCATCTCATCGGCAGTGCCTATCAGAGTGCCATCTGGCTGACCATGCTTATTTCAGAAGTGGTCAGTCCTGACGAGGCCATAGTACATCGCAGTGAAGTGCAATGTCAGCACTTGAAGCTTTTGAAGCAGAACAAAACCCGGGTTTATTTACTTTCCCAGGTTTCATTCTGCTTCCCTGTTTGAAACCCCCAAATCACCCAATCTGCTTACCTTTGCCCTGGCCCAAAAGCGCATGTGTGGGCTCCCTTCTAATCAGAGCCGCTTGCTGTGATGATGTAATCCCATGACGTGGGCTGCTGGATTTTGTTCTTCTTTAAGCAGCCAGGGCTGTGTAGGTGATTATCGCAGTTTTTTTTTTTTACCCATTCATAACCTGTAATGCCTATTGTTTTGAAACTGAATGTTGCATCCAAGGTTTGAATATTTTTAAATTACAATGTATTTATATTTTACTATACATGTAGTCTTGTATTCACTTCAATTTCTCAGAATATTCAATTGAGAGAATGCCACCATTGCTTTTCATGTGTCTGTTTTATACTGAGAAAAAATACCCCCCTTTGACCATATTCCATGTCTCCAAAGCATATTGTCATAGAACGAATTCCCCTGTTTCAAATACATCAGTTGTTTTTTCCTATGCTCTCATAAACTTGCATTGAGTTCAGAGAGTTCTGTAGCACACGTTGCCATCTATTGGCGCTTTTTCATATGACAATTTTTTCTGTGAATGATTTGCTGTGTATTTTTCAGTTTGATTAGTTCTCACTTGATTACTACTGTCTTATGTATAATCTGGCCATTGATAGATCTGCCATCTTGCCTACAGAATAGGCAGCTCACACGTTCTGTCCATGCAATCTGGTGCCAACCTTCCTTTCAAACCTTATCATAGTACAGTCAGTAAGTTCCATTTGTTGTAGACGGTGATTTCTTTTTGTTCTATATAGAAGCCCCATTAGAATAAGGATGTTACCCATCTGTACTGTAGTTAATTCCCATATGGCCCCCCAAATGTGCTTCCCACCCAGGAATTATGCCATCCCTCCTTTCATCTACCAAGTGTAGCCTTGTTTACCTACTGTATATGTAATGTATAGAACTGTTTGCCACGTTATTTACCATGTTAAACTTTTTCATATAGTAAGACATGTCACTGCTTATTTACATTTTAACACCACTCCCTAAATAAAAGGCTAAACCTGAGTTTGAGGGAAGGAGTTAGCTGGCGGCCATCATGCTCTCTCACGGGTGGTGGATGACAGTATACGTATTATTTTTATTGAGCTTTACATATTAATATATATATATATATATATATATATATATATATATATATATATATATCTGCACCATAATCTTTCTTTCAGTTGAGCAGTTGAAAATACAAGTATGTGAACCGAATTCACAAAAGAAAGCATTGTTGTGAATCTCTGAAAAATCTCAAATGTATCTAGAAAAAGAAGAAAATAATTTCACTGAAAAACATGCTCAAATAGAGGCAATAATTTGGATAATCTGATTTAGTGTTATGAAACTTTTTAATAGTGCTTATTGATTTATCATATCAGTAAGAGTCAGCAGGTTAATATCATATATCGCCTTTATTTGCTACCTGCTTTTTAGGACCCTTCATTTCTAAAGAACCAAAGTACAAAGCTGTTGACTTGGGCGGAACAAAACTTACCAGAGGCTGATCTGGAATCTAAAAGATTCCAGGGCTAGCCACTGAATTTTCTCCAGGGTATCCCAAATCTGGATGCCCCGCTGTGTGAAACCCCCCAGGAAGCTCTAATGGTGCATTTGCTGGCTTTTGTCCAATGAAAGCTGCCTGCTATAATGTCATTTGGCAGACGACCCTTATTGTTTACAATGGGGAGCAGACACTGCTGCATCCCCTGCATCCTAGGCACAGGGATGTCAAGCCCCGTGGGACACCCGCCTTCTAGGTAAGTCCACAACCCCCAATCTCTGCTGCTAGCTTCATCTATAGACAAGCCCCCATCTGCCGGGGCGCTTTACATGCCTCACCAGACACGGTTGCCCCTAGGACTTCGTAGAACAAAGGATGTGGACTAACAGGGGTGAAGGCGGATGAACCCGAGGCAAGACTGGGCGATGTTGGGTAATCCGTCCAATAACGCAGCACCAAAGGGAAGAGACGGAAGAAGAGTCAAGGTCGAGCCAGGGGTCAAGCTGGGAGGTCACGGGTACACAGTACAAAGGGCGAGGCAGATTTGTAGTCAGGAAACAAGATAAAGATCATGAGGTGAGTCGATCATGACAAGGGATAGGCTGGGACAAGAGCACGCGCACGGCCAGGGTTGCAGCAGAGCTTGGTCTCCATTGATGAAAATGAGAGCCATCTGCCAAGAGCCCGCACATGCACCTTTCAAGCTTGGCAAGTTTTTGGGGGGTTTCACACAGAGGGGCATCTTGCTTTGTGGAAGGAACAGAACCAAGTTCCGCTTTAAAACCTGTAGGCCAAACTGTTATGTAATCATTTTTTAGATCTTTTTCTATGCAGACTGGCATGTAGGTTTAGGATTGGTAGGTCTATGATCTAAAAAAATGGGGCTGAAATTTGTGTGAAGGTATTGACATTTGTATCAGTTCAGACTGAAGCACTCAACCACCAGCCTATTCACCTACAAAGATTTTTTTTAGGTTTACAGTTAGGGATGAGCGAACCGGTTCGGACGAACCGGAATTCGCTCCGAATTTCAGGGAAAATTTGATTCGGCACAAACTCGAATTTTTTTTGGTTTGTGCCGATTTAATTTTCCCTGAAATAAAAAAAAAAAAAAAAATGCCGGCATGGTGGGAGCGGGCAGGCCGGCTGCGCTGTCAGTGGGCCGGCTTCCACCGCCCGCTGACAGCGTAGCCGGCCTGCCCGCTCCCACCATGCCGGCATTTGTTTAAAAAGCAAACACTTACCTGCATGGTCGGAGCGTGGAGGCCGGCGCCACTCTCAGGCGCCCTCTGATGACGCGTCCTCTGATGACAGCTGAGAGCGGCGCCGGAGCGTGGAGGCCAGCGTACGCTGTCAGCGGGCCGGCGGCGGCCCGCTGACAGGCGTAGCCGGCCTGCCCGCTTCCACCATGCCGGCATTTTTTTTTTCGGATGAGCGATTCGTGAAAGTTCGATTCGGGTGAACCCGAATTTCTTGGGGAAATTCGGCGAATCGCCCGAATCGAACTTTCAAGAAGTTCGCTCATCTCTATTTACAGTATCCTATTGGATATTCTAAAGAATTTGCCAAATTGTTTTGCATAGCCCATAGAGGGCTATTGTTGCCGAACTTTGAAACAATATATACTTACCTCACTGGAAAAATTATGCTCCTCACCTGTAAATATCACAGGTGTAGGTGATTTTGGGGAAAAAAATTAGAATGAAAGTTTTTTACAGAATTTTTGGTGCTCAAGTCAAAAAGCTCACTCAGATGTAAGCTTCACACCCAAAAGATCTTTAGCACGGCTCTCGACCATAAGAAGCCAGCCACCTCCCTTCTGTGTGTTACAGTGGGGGTCATGCTACTTATTTGGTGATGCAGGATGCATTTAGGTGAGAGATGCCCTGCGATGTGAATTGCAACCTGCATTTGGATGAGCTTTTTAATTTAAACACACAAGAATTTTTACAGATGAGCTACATCATTTTTCCCAAGGATTTGTTAGGAATCTAAAAATAGCATTGCCCTACAGGGTGTGCAGAAAATGGCCAATCTGCACATTGGTGCCAGGTCATTCCAAACTTTAAAAAACATATATCCTTTCCTCATTGGAAAAATCATATACCTTAACTGTAAAAAGGCCCAATTGCATGAGCAGACAATGGTAAAATGAAAAAGCTCACTGAGATGCAGGTTGCAATTCACATTGCAAAGCACATATGAAGTGCACATTGCATCACTAAATATTCATGCTGTGGCATGCTGTTGTAAAAAGAACTTTGGGTGTGAACTGAAACTTACATCCAAGTAAATGTTTTTACTTTGGCACACAAAAAATTGCAATAAATATGTTTGGGAATTTTTTGGGAATGTTTGGAAACAGCAGTGCCTTATGAGGTAAGCAAAAAAGCATATTCCTTAGCATACCCCATGGGGTGCTGTTGTTTCTAGATAGTATCCTCATTGGAAAATGACGCAGTGGAATAGCACACAAATTGTTATTGTACTTTGTAATGTGTTAAAGTACAAAACAAATGCTTACTGAGATGTAACTTTAAAGTTAAACCAACTTCAGAAAATAAATAGCATGACATTCACTGTGTAGCAGGGACAAGCCTTCTTTTACAATATAAGCAGCTCACAGCTGACATACAGCTTTCTGTCATGTATGAGCCATCTCTTGATTGCAGTGTTTCAGTGGAGGGATTACTGTGAAACATGCTGCATTTATCTCTATGCACCAATGCCTCTGAGTCTTTATTTTTCTTATAATTTGATTTACCTGTGTAAAATTCTGGATACAAAGGTAATTATCTAAATGACTTTTTTCTTTAGAGGCTGATTTTTGAAAGTCAGTCAGAGCCTTTCATGTGATATGCAATAGGGAAATTTCTACAGGTGAGGGACAAAATAACAGCAATCTTTGGGGAATCCAAACACATTTGGAGAGGGTCATTTTTTTAATTGGATTGAATTTGAATTATAAATATAAATTACATGATTTCAGGAGAAAGCTAAATAAGACTTTTCTCCCTCTCACATAACACTTATTCGAGAGGCTTGATTATTTTTCTTGTTTGGTTTTGTAACCCTCTCTGCCTACAGTTCTTCCCATGACATGGGCAGGACAGGGCATATTCCCCCCAGTTAAAGCCTGGCAATGGTACTCATGAATCTCTGCTTTTAGGTAAGATATTAGAATTTTAATGTACAATTCAATACGATGTCTTCCACCTGAAGACAGGTTTTGCTGAGCTTAATTTCTCTCCATAGGAACATCACAAGTTGTTTATCAGAGGGCAGTTTACAGTATTTCACAAATCGCCACTATAAGCAGAAGCTGCATCACTTTTATCTCAGATCTCTCACTGAGAAGCTAGACACAAAGAGATTTTAAATACATTTACAGCCTGATGAGCTTCGATTATTGCAGCTTCATGTTGTGAATAATACATCTACACAGAAGTTATTTGAATATTGAAGCTATGACTGCAAGAAATAACAACACCAATAAAAATGTTAAAACAAAGGAATGGTATGTATTTTTCCCCCACACTCCAATTGTACAGGTCCAGGTTTTTTTTAGTTACATATTGAGATCCAGTCCATATGCACCTCGACAACATCAAGCAAAGGGGGTGTGAACAGATAGTGCCTGCCATTCCCCATTCTGTCTACAGCAAATGGAGCTGCAGACCTACACACCGACTATTGGCTTATCGCTATAAAGACACCAAAGATGAGTTACATGGTTCTCTCTTCATCGAGATGGGGCATAGACATAAAGATTAAGAATAAGCTACCCAAACCTCACCCACAGGAGCCCTTTACTCAAACCATTAGGTTCTCAGGCCTTCTGTTGATCAGCTATTTTCAATTGCATTAATTCATTTGGATAGCATAGTCATTTTGGTACACAAAGAAGATGTGAGGCAAGATATAGAGTAGTAGAACACCTATACTCTCTTTTACTTGAACGGAGACCATTGTGCCAGTGGTTGTGTATCAATTATTTTGTAATCCATAGGAGTATTTGTACAGCATTTCTTTTTAGGGAGGGGATAAAAGTGCCCTTTGGAGATAGAAACATAAAACATATAAGTTTGACAGCAGAAGGTGACCATAAGGTCCATCTAGTCCGCCCTTATGTATATACTGTATGTACTTTTTATCTTAGGATAGATGTGTGCTTATCCCAGGCATTTTTAAATCCACTGTCGATTTTTCAACTACCACTGCTGGAAGTTTGTTCCAAGCATCTACTACTCTTTATGTAAAATAATATTTTGTAATGTTGCTCCTGATCTTGCCTCCGGCTAGAATCAGGTTTTGCCTGGGCGTTCAGGATAACAGCTTCCCTGAAGAAGGAGTTAAAAGAAGGTGTATTACAAAATTGTGTAAAATAAAAAAATAAAAAAATCCAAGTAGGTGGGTGGGTAAGTAGGTAGATGGGAAGGCAGGTAGCTGTGCTTAGGTAGGTGGGTTAGTACATACCTGGGTGAGCAGGCAGGTAGCTGGATCAGTGGATGAGTAGGTAGGCAGTGTGCTGAATCCATCCTCCCCAACCATCCCATAACAGGCTGTGTGCTGAATCCACCCTCCCCAACCATATCATAGTAGGCAGCATGCTGAATCCACCTTCCCCAACCATCCCATAACAGGCTGTGTGCTGAATCCATCCTCCCCAACCATCCCATAACAGGCAGTGTGCTGAATCCACCCCCCCAACCATATCATAGCAGGCAGCATGCTGAATCCACCCTCCCCAACCATCCCATAACAGGCTGTGTGCTAAATCCATCCTCCCCAACCATCCCATAACAGGCAGTGTGCTGAATCCACCCCCCCCCCCAACCATATCATAGCAGGCAGCATGCTGAATCCACCCTCCCCAACCATCCCATAACAGGCTGTGTGCTAAATCCATCCTCCCCAACCATCCCATAACAGGTAGCATGCTGAATCCACCCTCCCAACTATCCCATAAAAGGCAGGGCTGTATTTGGCACAAGGAAAACCTAGGCCTGTGCTTAGGGGAGCTTGCATGGGAGGGGGGCAGCCTGTCCATGTCCAGCAACAAAAATGTTTTCTTTTTTACAGTTTGTCCACAGGAGAATAGCAACCCAAAGCCAACAGATAGATCCGCCCGCATCCCCCACAGGCAGGCTCCCTCTTCATTGCCCCCTGCCATCTGGCTGGCCTGCCATTGGTTATACTACAGTGCCTACAGCGGGACATGAGAGCGGGTCACTAGGCTTTGTCCACCTACTATGAGTCACAGTCTTCCGCAGAAGGCGCATGACTAGGTGCCGCTGGGGCTGCTGGCTTCCTCGCACCCTCTATACAGAGACCTCAGAGAGGTGATGGAGGAGTGGGCAGGGTTTCTGAGGACTGTTACTGTCAGGATTGCTGAGTGTTGCTTTAATAAAAAAATAAAAAATAGATGATGATTTTGGAGGGTGGTGTATATTGTGTGTGTGAGTACACGAATGGGGATTAGGGGTCTGAACTTGATATTGGAGGAGCAGGGCAGAGACCAAGGGGGCTCACTCATCCAGTTGTGCCTTTTTTTACAGCGGAACAAAAACTGAGAGGATCTAGAGATTACAGATTACAGGTCAGGTCCCTGGCCATCCTGATTTGGAATGCCCTGGGGGGGGAAGCACCCATAATAACTCACATATAAGATCACAGTGCCCCAATGTGTAAACCCCCCCCAGAAGCCCGATTTCACTCACCTCGTCCCGGAGCCCTGTGACCGCACCCACGTCACAGCTTCTAGCTGTGCGCACACCCGCGTCCGGCCTTTCTGAATGGGCGCCGCAAGCATGCAATGACTAGGAGGTGAATGGGGGATGCGACCGGCTGCACACTCGGCTCGCTTCGGCGCCACTGATGGCTAAGCACCTGAGTGGAGGGAGCCGAGTGAAAGCAATCGCGCTGATTGGTTCAGTGGGCCACTCAGCCAATCAGTGTGCTCTTTCTCACCCGAGTTTCTAATGATCTTTCCAAAAACTTATTTAAAAAAAACAAATTTTAGTAGGCTAATGTATATCTTACTAAATTTATTGAAGAACAATATGTTCCCAAAAGGATTGAGGATAAAATTGTTCCCATTAAAGATGTTTACCAGATTTTAAGAAGAATTGGCAAAATATCCTACCGAATCAAATTTATGAAACTTCAAATCACACACTATGAGACATGTATGAAAAATATAATAAAAATGCAACATATGAGCATATGGAATAAGGAATGCTCAAATCAATGAAGCCAGGGAAAAATTAAATAAGAGCTTGGCAGAACAAAGAGAAGGAAAAGTAATAAGGGATAGATTATGCTTATGACAACCAATTAGCATATTAATTGACCTCTACTGAGGTACACACATTTAAGGAAACTGGGATAGAAAAGAACAGAAACGGAGGGAGACTACTACAGATGCTTCAGAGTCCTGAGAAAGTAATAACCCCTTTCCTCAATCGAAAAGATATCAAGGAAATAGTACAGTACCACAAAGAAATTGGGAATTACCCATAAATAGAGAACCTAATAGAGAAAAGAGAAAGGATGGCTCTTCACAATCTCCACCGCAGGGAAACAATAATGAGGATAGAAGACAGTATAGAAATAGGCCAAGAAATAGGAGACGTAAAAGAACAGAGATACAACAGATGTGTCAGACAGTCAGCCAGCCTAAAAATGGCAACAAAAGAAGAAAAAAGGTAGAACAATCATCTACCCCAACCACCAATGTTGTTAATTTATGATCCAAAGTCTTTAGCCAAGGACAAATGAATGTCCTTTCATTAGGTCTCAATCATTACCTAGCACAAAATATTGATGATATATATATATATATATATATATATATATATATATATATGCCAACAATGAGAGGTTCTGTGACAGGGCATGTAACATTGAGCTGGCCAGGCTGGTAAGAGGTCTCAGTGTAGCAGGAGTTAACATCAAGACCTCACTCGCCTCCCACAGCCTCCCCAGCCTTGATGGACGGGTAGCAGCTGTCTGGCTGGGATCTAGGCAGCACGGTGAGCCAGTGGCATTATGGTGCCCGTCTTCCAATGGCAGGGCGCATTCTAAAGTGACATCACAGACCTCTGCCTTCCAAACATGTGGGTTCAATGGAATGCAGGGCGCAGGAGCAAATGTTTTGAAACTGCACCATTTTCCGCCTGGTTAGAGTGGCATCGGGATGAGGAATTGAGACGCTAGCTCCTACGTCGAGAGTTAGGCTGCGGATCTCTTCCATTCTGTAAGGCTTGCAGCTGACATGACAGCCACTGCCTCACCTCCATATGGGTGCCAGAGCCTGAATATGGGTGAGTTTAATAACAACATGAATATATATTTAATACATTGGAAACTACCACTTAGGAGATTTAAACAAAGATCTTTATATCTATAGGTTCATGAGAATGCTTAATAGACAAAAACAGACTCCCCCTTTTTTTTGATGCAGGGATTATTCATCACAGCTTGTTAACGTGTCATATGACGTACCATTTGACTTTTGTCAAATATTTGTATCAGAACTGCATTTTTTAAAAGTGTCCCTTTTCCTATGCTTCTGCCCACTACAGCTGTATGTTGAGAAAGCCCTATATTTATATTACAGGGGCGAAACTGGTTAAGAACAAAATAGATCAATCAGCTCTATTTAAAAGCTTATAGAATCTTTGATGAAATTCAGAATCGCATCAAGTATTTTTTTTAAAGAGATGTGTATGATGTATTTTATCAGAATAAAACAGCAATAAAATATCTGGGGCAAGGGATCAGCCTGGGTCCCATCACTTCTTCGTTTGCATATATGTATTGGTCTTGAATGAAATCCTGAAATAGCCATTGGTAAGATGTCCATGGTGTATATTCCAGATGGGGAGGCCAATTTATCACAAGCGCCTCACAGGGTCACTTCTGCAGAGAGGCGCTATTTACGCCTCAGCCTCAATGGCGGCCACAGGCAGATGGCGCAGTTGAGGTTCGGTGCTGTAGGCTTCCTGTGGAACTGATGATGGGTAGCACCGGTGGGGAAGGGGGCAGAAATCATTTGTATTTATCATGTAGGGAGAGGGGCGACATGATTGAGACCTTTAAATATGTGAAGGATTGAATAAGGTTCAGAAGGGAAGTGTTTTTGAGTAGAAACTCAATGATAGAACAAGAGGGCACAACCTGAAGCTAGTGAGGGGGGAAGATCAAGAGCAATGTTAGAAAATATTATTTTACAGAAAGAGTAGTAGATGCTTGGAACAAACTTCCAGCAGAGGTTGTTGAAAAATCAACAGTCACTGAATTTAAACATGCCTGGGATAAGCATACATCTATCCTAAGATAAAGAGTACATACAGTATACACATAAGGGCAGACTAGATGGACCGTATGGTCACCTTCTGCCGTCAACCTTCTATGTTTTTGTGTTTCTATGTAAATGAACAGCACCAGCAGGGTCACTGTGAAACCACGATACTCAGGCATACATCGCCAGGTGAGGAGAGGGAGAGAAATCGCCCTCTCTCTAACTTCCTGGGTTGCAACTGCTAGCCCCAATTACCTGTCTACCCAAAGCCCGGGGGGAGCATAAGAGCCTGGGCCCACGGCGCTTGTAGCCAGCAGGGCGGGGGGCACCAAAGCTGGTGCTTGTGCCCTGTTCTACAAGCCCCCATAGCTGGTTCTGGGCTGGTTATGATGGGTAAGGGGGACCCCATGTCATTTTTTTTTTATTTATAAGGGTTTTTAACCCCCCCCCCCCCCCCCCGGGAGAGGGGACCCTATGTAATTTTTTTTTTAAACTGACCTCTTATGCTCTGTAGCCCAGCAGCTATAAAAGGCTTCCAGCAGCAGCAGCAGGAGCCAGAGTGTCAGCATGGGACACAGTGGCTGAGGATGGATGGGGGGTAAGTATTAACAAAGAGATAAATTAAAAAAATATTTTTTTCTCCTTGTACCTGTGTGTTTGTTTTACACTTAACCCTTTGTGAACTGGTAAGGGGTCCATGAAACCCCTATACCAGTTTACAAGGCTGGGGGCTGGCAAGTCACTTTTGGCTAGCGGGTGACTTGTCATTAACCCCTGGAGCCCCAATTACCTGCCTCCCCAAGGGCCAGGGGGGGCAGAAGAGCCCGGGTCATGGAAGCTATGTGGGCTTGTAGCCGGCAGGGCTGGCCCCTGCGCCCTGTTCTACACGCCCCAATAGCTGGTCCAAGGCTGGTTATGATGGGTAAGGGGGACCCCATGTCATTTTTTTTTTAAACTGACCTCTTATGCTCTGTAGCCCAGCAGCTATAAAAGGCTTCCAGCAGCAGCAGGAGCCAGAGTGTCAGCATGGGACACAGTGGCTGAGGATGGATGGGGGGTAAGTATTAACAAAGAGATAAATTAAAAAAAAAAATTTTTCTCCTTGTACCTGTGTGTTTGTTTTACACTTAACCCTTTGTGAACTGGTAAGGGGTCCATGAAACCCCTATACCAGTTTACAAGGCTGGGGGCTGGCAAGTCACTTGTGGCTAGCGGGTGACTTGTCATTAACCCCTGGAGCCCCAATTATCTGCCTCCCCAAGGGCCAGGGGGGGCAGAAGAGCCCGGGTCATGGAAGCTATGTGGGCTTGTAGCCGGCAGGGCTGGCCCCTGCGCCCTGTTCTACACGCCCCAATAGCTGGTCCAAGGCTGGTTATGATGGGTAAGGGGGACCCCATGTCATTTTTTGTTGTTTTTTAAAGGGGTTTTAAGGGGGGACCCTATGTTGTTTTTTTTAATTAACCCCCTATGTTTATAGTGTGGAAAGTAGTTGTATTTTAATTGTAAATGTTATAAAGTGCTCTTTTCAGTTTGGGGGGTCTCCTGGGCAAGAATGGGGGGCTACCGATACATATGTGGTACCATTTAAATAGGGAGAAATTGGGCTTTCATATGCAATATGGTTTTCTCTGATAAAGTAAATGTTTTATTTAAAATAAAGGAGACAATTTTCTAAAAAATATTTTTAATTTTTTTTTTGTTCTTTTTACGCAAAAATATAAAAAAAAAAAAACAGTAGAAAAAGACATTTTATGTTAAAGCCTAAACTATACTGCAAAAAATATATAGAAGTTTCCTGGAAATTCCTACAAAAAACATGGTTAAACATGGTGCAAAATGGGGAAAAATGACCTGTCAACAGAGGGCAACAAAATTTCAAGTAAGTGGGCAATTAAAACGGTTAATAGTACCTATGCATGTGGGGTATTGCTCTGCTCGGGGCACCTTGCGCTTTCAGATTTAGCTTGTTTTTTCTTGTTTGCCTATTGCTTTTTTAAGAAAACGTGTTTTTTATTCATCTGTTTTATAATTTTTTTGAGGGAAACCCTGTGCAACCTAAGAATTCTTCAAGGGATTACTTCTAAAACAATGAGCCCACTACAACAAGCTGGGTACACTTAGTAAGCTTAACATATTTATTTCAGGGAATATATGGTTTGTGGGGGGTATTCCAAATGTAAAGGATTGTTTTGGTTAAAAAAGTGCAAGGTGCACACTTTGTCTGCAGAGCTGAAATTTTCAAGTAAAATTACCGTTACACACATGCTTTACTTTGGGGTGTTTGGCAACTCTTCCCTTGACAGGAACTATTCATGTTGGGTATCATTCTGTTCTGGGGACCTTGCTTTTTCAGATTGAGCTTGTTTTTTCTTGTTTGCATATTTATTATAGGAAAATATGAGTTTGATTCTGCTTTTTTATTCTTTTTTTGTGAAACTCTGTGCAACCAAAGAATTAATTGAGGAATTACTTCCAGAAAACTGCACCCATGTTACAAGCCTGGTACACCTAGAAAGCTTAAGGTGTGTACTTCAAGAAAATATATAGTTTGTTGGGGGTATTTCAAATGTAAAGGGTTGTTTTTCTTGAAAAACTGCAAGGTGTACATAGCACATAGCATATTTTTATTTTATCTGAAAATCTCCTAAAGCGCTGTTTCAGTTTGGGGGAGTCTCCTGGGCAGGAAAGGGTGTCTAACAATGCATATGTGGTATGTGTAAGTTGGAGAAATTAGGATTTCACACGCAATAAGATTTTATTGACAAACTTACTTTTTTGTATTACAAAAACACTACTTTTTATTTTTTTGCACAAATTTCACCCCAAAATATTGAGAATACACCTAGAAAATGACAAACGAAAAACAAGACATTTCATGTTAAAGCCCGGTCTCTGCTGAAAAAACAATATATAATTTTCCTGGGAAATCCCTTCAAAAATCACAGTTGAACATGTGGAGCGCAAAATAGTGCAAAATGGTCTCGCAACAGAGAGTGACAAAATCTCAAGGCAGGCTGGCAGTAAAAGGGTTAAATAAACCCTTAAGTGTGAGTAAATTAATCTTTCAGAATAACGGTAGAGGTCGGAGTTGCCAATATAGGATAATAGTGTAAGGAGTATGGCTTACAGCAATTCATTTTCATTCAAGGGTGAGATTTCTTTAAGTAAAGATTTACCTACATCCAGTTGGTAAGGTGGTGGAGCTGTGGGGCCACTATAATATAGCTTTAGATCTGGTGCATCCCAATATTTTGTCATTCTTAGCCTTATATAATTAGCTAAAGCAAGAAAAAACATGCTACAATCACAGTAAAACCATACAGACTAACAATATGTCATGGGCTTACAAAAATAATTAGCCTTATATAGTATGTGGGTTACAGTTCAAAAACCCATGTACCTTGCTAAAGAGGAACAATTATTGATAAACTGTTACAGTATAGTTACTATAAGAAGACTTCGACCAAAATCAACAAGACCAGTCACATATCATAATTACCCTCCTTCAATGGACTTCCAGATGGTGTAATGCTGGCCAGAGTTGTCCCTTGGACCCCTGACAAGATCACAAACAGTTAAAGGAAAATAATACATAAAAAACTCATCTCTCCATGTCTTAATCACTTCAGACCAAGAGGGAGCCCTGACCCGGCAAACCTGAAGAGTGGACGCTGTGGAGACAATGAGTTTTCTTATTTTTTTAACTCTTTGTGAACTGGTAAGGGTCTAAGGGACAAGTTACCAGTTGACAGTGTAGTGGGTGGTGGAGCCAGAGGGCTTCCAAACTGTATTGTCCCGACTCCAGCCACCTCATTTGGAGAAGTAATCTCATTTGTGTGGTGTTCACTAAAGTTTAATGGGTATGTCAAGGGGCTCTGACTTACTATACATGCTATTATTAACATTAGAGATGAGCGAACTGAACACGTAGAACACGATTTTGACCCGAATTTCAGGAACTTTGTGTGGTCCATGGCAAAACGCAGTAGACACACCTGGCAGGGTTTCACTGGCCACAACCCACAGGTCAAGCCAGCCAAGGAGAATCAGAGTGACCGGGTCACTCAGGAGGTGTTATTGCCGGAGACAGTCACATGATGTGTCAACTATCCACATTATTGAGCTGGCTTTTGCAGAGAGAGCATTGCTCTTAGAGCAGGAACAGTTTAGGGCATTTTGAACCATAGGATAAGAGAAAAGAAGGAACAGGTAAGGAAGTGGGCACAGTGGGATGCTGGGGGGGGGGGTGCGCTGCACAGAAAAACTGCATCTGCCTGCGCTGGGATCTGCTGGTCATTGTAGTCAACTCTGTAAAGTCTGAAAACTTCAGTGAGGGTTTTTTTTTTTTTGGGGGGCACATCTGTCTGGTTTATCTGGTCCCTGTCACTGTGTAGGGAATTCTGCCACTAAAGATTTGGATGTTGGTGCCAGTACCACACCTGTGGTCAGCAGTGTGCATTGAAGTGTGTGTGTGTGTGTGTGTGTGTGTGTGTGTGTGTGTGTGTGTGTGCGTGTGTGTAATGTGTTGCAGAGGTGGTGGGGGTGGAATCGGTGCCCGAGACGCATAGCTGTGACAGTGGGGGTGGTGGTAGACATGGACATAATGTAAGTTATGAAGGTGGTTTTGGTGTGGAGAGTAGGCCATGATGAAACATCAGAACAGGGAAGTGGCGGGTATCAGGAGGAGGAGCATGATGATGTAGTTTTTGACAGGACCTGGGAACCAGGTGACAAGGAAGGGACATCGTCAGAGCAGGAGGGCACTTCTGGCACTGGCAGCAACAAAGAGCCGAGCCAAGGTAGGGCCAGATCATCTGCAAAATGGCACAGGGCTACGTCTGCTGGTATGGTCCACATAGGAGCAGGTGACGGTGACACTGAAGCTGCCTTTGCAGACTCCAGAAAAAAAGCCTGCAGAGAAGAAGAAAAGTCTGGTGGTGGTGTTGGAAAGGCTATCTCTGTATGGTACTCTGCCGTGTGCCAATTCTTTTGTACCTTCCCAAAGGAAAAAAACCTGGCACATGCCATATCTGCCAGCAAAATGTTAGCTGTGGCCAGGGTACAAATCTAGGAATTATGGCTCCACCTAGGCACATGGAGCAACATCACAAGGCTGCCTGGGAAATGGCTCCCAAATGCCCCATTGCTTTTGCTCTTACTGATGCTGTTGATGGTGTGGCTTCTATAACCTGTATTCTGTCTAGTAGCCAGGCTTCATCCACAGGCAGTACAGTCTCAGTTTAGTCATCGTCATCTAGTGATCCTCCTCCAAACCGTGAGTTATTCGTAATAGAATCTATATCCACCAAACAACAATATGCGCCCAGTCATCCAGTTTTCATGCAGCTGAACTCACACCTGGCCAAGTTGTTGGTGGTGCAGTCACTGCCATACCGCCTGGCATGTCCCCAGTTGCCATTTCTTCCCCAACAAGGCCGTCACTGCCTTGCACTGTTTTGTGGAAGAGAAAGTAGGACTGTCTATACAACTATCAGTGTGCAGCACAGTGCATGCAACAGTAGATAATTGGAGCAGTAGCTATGGGCAAGGGCAATACATGTGTGTCACAGCCCACTGGGTCAACCTTGTGCAGCACGATGCTCTGACACAACAAGGTCAAACATCAGTAACACCTCCGCATTTGTGCCAATCTGCTTCAGCTTTGGACACCAGGCGTCTATCCTCCTCGTTAACCCTTCTAGTGCCAGCTACGTGAGTCTCCTGTAGCTGCCTCTCCAACCGTTAAGTGCCAGCTACATGAGACTCATGTAGCTAAGTTTAGAGCCCCATAAAAAAAAAGTAAAAAAGATACAGACTTAACCTGATCCCTCGTTTGAAAGTGCCAGTGATTCTCTTCCATCATCACCTGTTTGATTTCCGCCCCTGGGCCTATGATCTTTAGGAGGGGGCCTGGAATAGTAGATCCCCCCCCCCACGCCATCTGAAAGAAAAAAAAAATTAAAAATGACACAAACTAACCTGACAGCCCGATCCCTCTCCCCGGGTCTTCTCTTCACCAGCTCTGATCTCCCTGCCTCCCACCCTCCCTGCTCCGATCACTACCGACAAGTGTCATCTGCAGCGGCGCGGGACACGGGATCAGAGGTAAATATAAGTGAAAAAAGAATAAATAAAGAATTTTGTGTCTGTGTCTTTTTTTTTACTTAACCCTTTGTGAACTGGTAAGGGGTCCATGAGACCCCTTATACCAGTTCACAAGGCTCTGGGGCCGGCAATCACCTGCGGCTAGTGGGTGACTTGCCATAACCCCCAGCCCCCATTACCTGCCTCCCCAATGGCCGGGGGGGGGGGGGCAGAAAGGCCCGGGCCACTTAGAGGCTGATTCATTAATAGCGGCAGGTAGCGACAGTTGAGCGACCGGCTCCCACCATATTCATTAAAAAATCACGCTCAAAAAATTCAAGCGCTGTAAAATGCATGTTTAAACCCCATAGCACTGGCGGCGATGGTTTAAAAGTAGTTTTTTTAACCCCCAAACAACCATATTTTTGGAAACCAAAAAAAACAAGTTTTTAAAATAATTTTGTAATATGAATACATTAATATCAGACCTGTAATATCAATTCTGTACAATTTTTTTTTTTTTACCTTAAAAAAATCTATCAATCTAAAATGGCAGAAGTGGTTACAGAATTTTTCACATTAAAAAAAAAAAAATTAATAACAATTAATTATGAATATTTAAAGATTGTTCCATTGAAATGCATTGGAGAGCGCCAGGTAGCGAGAGGTCGCTGTTCAAGGTCGGACGCTGGCGCTGTGGGCTGAGGCTGGAATAATGATGAATGAGTGGCTATCTGGCGCTATCTCAGTCGCTAAGCAGGATTGGCTTGATAAATGTGTGATTGTGGTGGGGAGCCGGCATTCTCGTGGCGGGGCCCGTCATTACCGGCCGCTCACCAGTCGCTACCTGTCGCTATTCCTTCATAAATAAGAGCCTTAGTGGCTATGTGGGCTAGTAGCCTGCAGGGCCAGGGGCCACCAACACTGGCCCCTGCGCCCTGTTCTACAAGCCCCCATAACTGGTCCGGGTTGGTAATGCTGGGTAAGGAGGACCCTACGTCATTTTTGGGGGGGATTTTAAGGGTTTTTAACCCTTAAAATTCCCCCAAAAAATGAGGTCCCCCCCCCCCCCCCCGGGAGGGGTGACCCTATGTCATTTTTTTTTTAAGTTAACCCCTTACAACTATGCAATATCTGAAATCTCCTAAACTGCTGTTTCAGTTTGGGGGAGTTTCCTGGGCAGGAAAGGGTGTAAATTGTAAAAAATAGATTTTTTTATTTTTTTGCACATATTTGAGAATACACTAAAAAAAGGCCAAACAAGACATTTCATGTTGAAGCCCAGACTCCACTGAAAAAAACAATGAAAAAAACAATATATAATTTTCCTGGAAAATCCCTGGAAATCCCTTCAAAAATCAAGGTTGAACATGTGTAGCGCAAAAATGTGTGACAAAAAATCTAGGTAGGCTGGCACTTAAAGGGTTAACAGACAGGAGAGAGCAGGGCATAGTTTACCCTCCTCCTCCATCACTGAAAGGTGCAGCACTGCCACGCCGTATTACACATGCTGAGCCTGGGCGAGAAAAAATGACACTGCCGAGGAGTTACTGTGGTGTATGCATGAGGAGTTCCCCCGCTGGCTGTCTCCACGTCACCTTAGATTGGGCAATGTGGTTGCAGTTAATGAGATGAACATTGTGGCTGCTCTGCATCTAGATCGCATGCCACATGCCACATGCCTGGCTCACATGATAAAACTGTTCATCAAATGCTTCTTAAAAACATATGTTGGTCTGGCGGATGTTCTGGCCATGTCCAGGAGGGTATGTGTACTCTATGCCTTCAAACACCTACTCCTAGACTTGCAGTGCCAGAATGATTTTCCCGAACACCTCTTAATCTGTGATGTCCCCATGCGCTGGAATTTCACCTCAACGCCTCTACCACCAGCGCAAATTGGTGAATGATTTCTTCATGCAGCAACTGGCCAGCACTTCAAGCCAATGTGATCTTCAGCTCTGGCATTGACAGATGATCAGAGACACATGTCGCGTGCTGAGACCTTTTGAAGAGGCAACAAAATTTGGCAGCAGGGACAACAGCGGAATGAATGATGTTATGCTGCTGATATTCATTTTGGAGGAAATGTTAATGGCCATGATTCAGCAAGGGAAGGAGGAAAGATCCTGTTTGTCTCCTATATCTTTGGATCCACAAGAAGAGGTGGAGGAGGAGGAAATCAGAACCCAGGAGGTGGATTTGGAGATGGAAACAACCAACTTATCTCTGGAAGGGATAGGGGAGGAGGCACGCTATGATGACGATGATGATGACAACGGCCATCAAGATGGTGGTGGTGGTGGTGATGATGATGATGATGACGATCAACAATCATGGCAATATGGAGCAAAGCTGGAATCAACCGGGCCCTCAGAAATGGCAGCTGTATACTCAGGTGCTTGCACACTGACAGCCGCATTGTTAGCAAGAAGCAAAAAGACGAGTACTGGATTTATACACATTTAGACCCTCAGTTTAAATCCAAAATAGGGGATTTTTTTACAAATGATAGGAAGGCAAAAATGGCTTATTAACGAGAGAAGACATGCAGTCAGTTAGCCATGGCTTTTAAGTGGCAGACACCGGCCACAAGCATGTCTGACTGGGTGTCCACTCTCCGCTCCCTACCAAAAAGCACCCCACTCAATCTTGAAAATATGATGTACAAGTTTTTACATCCCATAAGCCCACCGGACATACATCATGATGGAAGGGATGTTCATCATCAGCAACACCACCACCTGAACAACCAGGTGCACTCCAAACTTGACTGTACCCTTTCTCCAAGAGATACACTGAGCTTCTGGATGATCAGACCACTGGACAAAGCTAGCACATTTTGCCATGGGGGTCCTGTTTTGTCCACCCTCAAGCATAGCATCAGAAAGGGTTTTCAGTGCAGGTACAAGGTTGTCCGCCAAAAGCTTTGAAAAATCTTTTGTAAAGATGAATCAAGCGTGGATAGGTGATAATTTTGAAACTCCTGTGCCTGATGCACACTGATTAGCATGCCACTACTACCACCACCAGACGCCAATCCCTCTGCTACCGTCGTAAAAGTGGGATAGTTTTTGGGGGCTTGCCCGCTACTGCCAGCCCTACACAACCACCACAGGTCTCCTGCCCATCTGCCTAGTCTTTCAGTACTGCTAATGTCACTACTACCACCCACAGCACCTCCACGGCTACCCTCTGCTACTATTAGGCCTATACAACCGCAGGTCTATGCCGTAATGGGTAGATTTATCAAGGCTTGTAAAAAAGAAGTCATTGTTTCATCTTCTTCAACTAAATTGTCAAGATGCCAATCCTGCTGCTACCCCCTTTACAAATGGGATCATTTTTTGAGGGCTTGCTCCTCTGCCTAGACTTTTAGTACTGCTAATGCCACTAATACTACAAACAGCACCTCCACTGCCACCCTCTGCTACTACTAGGCCTACACAACTAGGCTGCACAACTGCAGGTCTATGCCATGATGCACACAATGAGTACATTTATCAAGGCTTGTAATAAAAAGACATTGTTTCGTCTTTATCAACTAAATTGTCAAGATGCCAATCCCGCAGCTACCTCCATAAAAATGGGATCATTTTTTGAGGGCTTGCCCACTACTGCCAGCTCTACACCACCGCAGGTCTACCCCTTGTGATGCCCAAAATGTTTTTTTTCAATGCTTGTAAAAAGCCATTACTTTTTACTTAGTCGGAACACAAACCCTGTAGCTTCTCCTCATTTGTATGTGCTTTAAACTATCAAAGACAGACATGTGCTATTGAAATGCTAATTAGGTCACGGGTGATTCATATGCTAAATAGCCGTGGTCAATGCATATGCTAATTACTTCACTAAAACATGTTTTTGTACAGTAAAGAAAAAATCATATGGGAAGCGCTGAGATCCAGGTTTAGTACTTGCTGCAACTTGTATGTGTACACAATTCATATCATAAATTTCACTTCATGTAGTTGGTTCTTGTTTACCATCTAGTTTTCTCTTGCTGATTTTATATATTTACTGGCACTATTTTGAGCACTTTATAGCACAGTTTCTTATTGTATTTATTAATATTTATTGAGGCGGGATATTCTAGGAAATTTGGGTATTCTATATGAATTGCGTGATTACATATTTATATATATATGGTATTGCACTAATGTGGATGGGATGCCCCTGCTATGGATGGGATTTTAGTGATATGTTGTGTGTCATATTTTTAACTTAATACATTTATGGAAAATATTTAGCTTGATTATTATGTGATTTATTGGGGTAATTGGTGCTGACTTGGGATATTGCTCATTGTGTGGTAGCTTGGGCCACAATACTTTGATAGCAGATCTTCCCGGTGCTACGGGGCATGCTCGGCCGCTCATCCAATCAGCGCGCTCAGAGCCTCTGATGTCACATTGTCTAAGCTTCGTCTAGGGCCAGCAGCTCCGAGCACCCTGGCGGCCACATCCCCTGTAGCCCCTGCATGGGCTGAATGAGGATGTTTTGCTTACATCATTCTTAGGGTGATATGGGGGGGGCACTGGTTAAAAAATATTTTTCTGTAGGATGACACATTTGTATGATAAGGGTTTGATTAAATTTTTTTTTTGTTTTTTTTCCAGATTGAGGTGGCATATGTACTTTGATAGTAGATCTTCGGGGTCCTACGGCGCCTGCGCGGCTGCTTATCCAATTGGCGTGCTCAGAGCTTCTGACATCATGTAGTCTAAGCTTCATCTAAGGCCAGCGGCACCGAGCATCCTGGCGGCCACATCCCCTGCTGCCCTCTAACAGGGAGCGTGCCCACGGTGCCCATTCACACGTGCCCTGCTAGAGGGATAGCGGTATAGCGGCTGCTGCTCGCGCATGTGCCATTGGACCAGTAAACAAGGTAAAAGTGTATGGGGCAACCAGGGGGAGGGAATCGATCGGCCTGGGAATCTTATAGATTACTGGGCCAATCGGCGTGGGGTTTGGTCCAATTTAAGACATCCCCCAGGACAACCAATCGTCTCTGGGACTGGGAGTCTCACAGAATCTTTCTGTTGCTTTATCAATTGCCATCTTCAGCCATATGTTTTGGGCCTGGAGTCTTGTGTACAGGACTCCATGGCCCTTCTGAGACAACTTGAGGGTGTCCATTTCCCTGCAGATGTGGTTATTGCTACTTGTGATTTAGAGTCTTTATATACCTGTATTCCACATGACATGGCAATATCCACAGTGAAATACTTTTTTAGGGATGGGACCAAATGATAAGAGAGCAGTGCATAAATTTGTCATTAAGTTACGTGACATTGTATTGTCATACAAAACAAATGGTGCGTTTTCCAGGAAGATTCGAGGTGTGCTAAATGTGGGCCGGGAGTGAGAGGTTGTGCTTGGGTAGCCTTGGGTAGCCTTTTCAACAGTACCAGTCCCCAATTTTGGGCTGGTACCATTTTATTAATAATGTATTGGTGATTTGGCAGGGCTCAGATGAGTCTTGCAAATTATTTTTTGAGGAGCTTAATGTCAATACATGGAATATCTTTCTAACAAGGAATATTTCCCAAATGCAGGTCATGTTCCTGGATCTGAACCTGAAAATTCAAAATGATGCCACCATATCATCCTCACTATTTCGGAAAGAGACGGCAGCTAACAGCCTTCTGCAGTTTACTAGACATCATGATTAGAAACTAGTGGATAGAAGAGTGGAATGTTTCTAAGGGTGCTCAGGAACTGCTCAAATGATGAGTTCAAAATGCAGGCAATTGAGTTAACAAGGCGGTTTCTACGGCGGGTTTACCCCAAAGATCTTGCAACGATGGCATGAGAAAAAGCAAAAAACAGCAGAACGGAAAGAGCCTCTGTGTGTGAAATTTCGTCCCAGAGGGAATGAAGTGAGATGTATCTTGTTTTTTAATAACCGGTGGGGTAACATTCAGATTATCTTAAGCAGACATTGGAGGACACTAACTACTTTACCCATGGATTATGGATGGCCCTGAGATGATGCCCAAACAGGCCGAACAGGACAAAAATTTGAGAGAGAGACTGTGTCATAGTCATTACACATAATTGGTTAAAAGGATATAGGACTAAAGACAACTTTGCTGTTGGTAAATGCTCTATTTGCCCATGGATGATTAAATCTGATCATATTGTTAATCCAATCTGTCAAATCAGTCATTCTTGACTTGTAGATTGAGTGCTATGATTTATGTCCTGATGTGTGGCTGTCCTTTGCTGTATGTTGGGGAGACACAGAACACCTTGAAGAGTAGAATTCAGGCACATTTTTCAAGCTGGCAGCATGAGATGAATGAGCGGAGAAAAGAATCTCGCTGGTGGCGAGGCATTTTCTCAGGTATCACATCAGTGATCAGTGATCTGAACACAAAAACACTGCATGTTTTTTTTTTTTTTTCTAGGTTGAGGTGTCGTCTAATATAATTTATTTTTCTGTTTTGTTTCAGCAGTATCGTGTACACACATGGTGTGGTTTTTGAGCACTTAATGGGTATCTGGAAGTCACTTATGGAAACTGCCCCCTGGCACTGTCGGCTGAAAAATCAGCCCAACATATGTCTTTGAGACATAAAACATCATGAACATCTCAGAACTGCATTTACCATTTTTTTTTTGACGATGTATCTGTGTGAGTGTGGGGTTGTTTCTCACTGTGAGATGGTGCCAATCTGGCCTGTAGATGTTGGATTGGTGGTGTCTTGTGGTCGAAACTGCTCCAGACTCTGGGTACCTCTTACACAGCAGATAGTGGGGTTTATGAATAAATTATTATTTTTGTATTAATAATATGGGACTACCCTTTTATCAACTAGTTAAAAAATTCTAGGCAGATTGTTGGGAAAATAAATTATTGTAATTTTGCTTTGTAATATGTTTATTTATTTGTAACAATATTGTCATTAATATAGAAAATATAACAAGATTTGTTATATATCATTTTATATAATTGTGTATGAATTTAGGCCAAGCTGTGTTTGAAATTTACAGAAAATAACAGCACAGAGCTCATAAAAAAGTCCTTTGGTGATTTCACAAAATGAAGTAACTTCTTCTTCAAGATTAACACATCACAGTGATCCTAAAACCGATTCAGTGCAGAATCCACCACCTAATGTTAAAATGCTTATCAGAAATAGGTAAGAGAAATGCCTTTCACACCCAATAATAATGGTGCTCTCTTATATAAATCCAGGTATATCCAAATGTAGATTTCACAATTAATTCACCGTGTCTGCCAGAGTATGACTTCCACAATCAAAGGGTTAAGGGGTTTGACTCCTGGGATGCTTTCTTCCCAATAACACAGTACTTGTGTGTTGGCTCCTGTGTTTGAAATTTGTGTATTCTGCTTGTCCGGCTAGTGTCACTGCTAGAACTGTCAGTTGAGTCAGCCTGGTTGTTTCAGGCCAGCTGGCATCCATTCTGCTGTGGCCTGACGTTGCTATTGGTTGCGCCTGTCACATGCATATACTCCCCTGGAAGCTGGGCTAGCTGGCTTCCGGGTGTACATGCTCCCTCAGAAGCTAGGCTACTTACACCTAAGTCGGCTTCCAGGTGCACTTTGGTGCATGCTGCGTGCCTGCGGTCGCGGTGACGTCACGCGATGCTGCATCCCGCGATTATGTTCAGTCTTGTGGCTGGGACTGAGCAGATTATATGAGGGATTAAGAACTGCAGTGATGGCGCAACTGGAGGTAGATTTGTCCATTGACCTGACAGCTTCTTAGCAGGGTATTTTAGCTGAGTAAGTGCTGCATTCTATTACTTTACCCTTTGTAAGTAGTGTAAATCCCATGCTAATTGGCTGAACACGTGCTTTTGATTATAGTCTGGCTGTGATAGGAATTTTGTTCACTGTATTAGCACTAAGCACTTTTTTTATTATATATTGTAATTAGATTACATTTTTGGTACAAGGAATATAAGGTCAAGAATTCTTAGCACTAGCACTAATAAAGATGCAGGAGAATATATATATATATATATATATATATATATATATATATATATATATATATTCCCAAGAACATAGGATTATATTGATAAATGTAAATTACCATGAATCTCCAGTAGAGGGCCTTCCCACCCTTTTAACTGTCTGTGCAAGTGTTGGCAGCTTTCTAATAAAGATATCTTGTATGACTATTTTTACAACTGTGCCAGCTAGTGGCCTTATTTTTGAGGAAATCAAATCATAATGACAACTTTTGGTCAGAGTTCCTAATTCTGTGTGGTGTATGCGGCCAGACTGAGGTACTATTGCTATCTGGGTGCCTCAGCGGAACTTCTAGCACAGTTGATGCCATGGGACTATGGTACTTGTGATCTGAGTTGGGAAAATCTACAAAAGTTGGCTCTACTTTTAACATTTTGGGAGTTCTTTCTGGAGCAGTGTTACTTAGACTTGTCTTCAAGACCCATCAATGGGTCTGGTTATTGGATCTCTTTACAGAGTTGCAGGTTCAACAGTTTTAAATGGCTGCCATCCGCCACACTGAAAATGATCTGATTGAGAACTCACACACCCACTGGGTTTCCAATTCTTACTAAAATGAACTTTGAGAACTTAATTAAATAATGTTACTGCACATAATATATTTTGCGAAAAAAATTGGGAGAATAAAAGAAGAAAACGCCATTAAGTTATTATTCTTAATAAGTATAGGCTATTTTTCTAGAATATGACGGGCTTCCCATTTTGACAAAACATTGCCAAATTGTTATATATATATATATATATATATATATATTTTTTTTTTTTCCACTCAGTGTTGATCTTGATTTAATAGCTCCGAGATCATAGAAACATTGTGGGAAGAGATCTAATTATCTAAATGCTTATAACAATATATATACATTTTTTCTCCCCTTTTTTTCATTTCCTTTACTCTTTTTCTTTTCTTCAATGCTCTCTGTCTTTCATCTCCCTATACCCCTTCTATTAATGCCAAAAGGAAAGGAAGGTGGATATCAACATAATAAAAAACAAAAAAAAGAGAGAAGTGGAGGGTGCAAATTAACACAGTAACACATAGGCTGATCTCCACACCACCAACATTCAAAGGGGACCATTCTTTTATTATAGTCAGCTGTTAAGTAATATCACGTTATATACTTGAAGTTGAAGATTCTGAGAGGTATGGATTGTATACTTATATTAGCTTTATGGATGCTTGTCAAGTTTAAGAGTTCCTCTAAGTCACATTCCCATTTCTTTTTATAGGAGTCCAGTTTATTGTTGTTGTTATTGTTGTATTCAGAAAGTGTCTTACAATAGATGGATAATTGTTTTGGAGGGGCTTCTGAGGAGAAAAATTGCTTTGGAAAGTTTGTTAAAGATGCTAAGGGGTTTGGATAAGTGAATGACCTAAGTATGTTTCGAGTTTTAATGTATTTAAGAAGAATATTTGTATCCTTCTCTACCTTTTCTTTGGGATACAACAGGTCTAGCTCAATTTCTCTGGTTCAGATATCTTGTACATGGATATATTTCCTTTGGAATGGCAGTGTTGTACAGACTTTGGCTAGGTCATTGTATTTGTCCAGGGCAATAAGGCATTGTGGGCATGGAGATTTTCCTGGGTTTAGAATCGTTTTTTTTAGCGTATTAATTGTTGGTAGTGAAAGAGGGTGGGATAGATGCCTGGTTATTTCTGTCAATATTTCCAGGCTTAAGAAAAATAATTTGTCTATATTAGTCACTACTAATTCCAGCTGTGCTCAATTTTTTTATATATCTGCTGGTTCCACTTAAATATTCTTTGTAAATGTGAAGCATTTATATTTTGTTTGCATCATATGGAAAAAGCAGGGTCTTCTGATTCTTTAATGTTGGGTTATGGGTGGTCATCCATAGGATGGACACTTGATAAAGTTCCAGGTGAGGTCCATAACTTCCTTCGTCTAATGGATTCAGCCAGCACTGTCAAGTATCCCTTCAAGGATGGATACCTTCAGGTGCTCTCTGAAAAGCAATTTTTTTCTATATTTTATTCAGGTTTTTTTTTTTTTACCAGGGTATAGAGCCTGATCTGGAACAATGCAGAACAAAAACGTTTAAGTGGGATTCCAGTCTCAGAGTAACCTGTCAACCCTGCCTCTCTCCTTGGTATTGAAGCAGGACAGGGGGTTACAACAACAAAAAAAGCTCTTACTCACCCAGATACTGCCCTGTTCTCCCAGTCTCATGCGGCTGTTTCACAGAGGACAAAGCGGCATCCCCTGATATGTATATATTTCCATGTGCCCATTCAAGTGAAATTGCAAGTGGGGCCAAACACATAGCAGTGAAAGCCACTAAGTGCTTCCTGTCCAAAATGGTGATGCCCACGACCCAGAGCACCGGGAGAGATGCACTGGACTGCGGGCAAAGTAAGGATTTTCTTTCTTTGTAACCCCTCTGACCTGCCTGGGGAGGGAGGCAGGGTTGAGGGGGGGTTACCCCTAGACTGGACTACTTTTTAAACAGAGTCAGGAGGTCTCCATTGCCATGGAGCAATAAGCTGGAGGCGAAAATGGACTGGGTTTTGAACAGGTAAATTTATCTAATTTTTTTTAATTATTTTTTTTAATTCTTGCCACTTACAGTTTTTTATGACCCAACTATAGTTATCTTTATCACCGTGCATGCTTGTTGGTCATCTTTATTACAACCTTTGGTACGGGTCCTTTTTATTATATGGGACATAGGAATGCTGCTGTGACTACCCTAGCACTTCTTGTTATGGTCGCAGTGTATAAGTGTGGGGGGATCTTTCTCCCTTATGCTAGACACAGCAGTCTTGAGTGCTGACTTAAAGCAGTGGTGAGATGCCACCAGGGACAGATGTTCTGTGGATTCCCCACAATAACTAGAGAGAGCTCTGGTTGATCACCAGATTAAAATCTATTCTGCACTGGTTGTAAAAAAAAACTCTGCTCCATGAAATAGAACTCTCACATTCTCACATGATTCAGGGGACGCCTGTGAGACAATCTTGCATGTCTGAATGCACTTGAAAAAGCCATTCAAGATCTATCACACCAGGCCCTATTTAATTGAGATGAAATGAAATGAAAATGAAATGAAAGCACTTCCGCATGAGCTTTCTCATTCTATAGCATGCTTGCATGACTTCTGCAGTTCCAAAGGTTCAAATGACTATTGTCAGGTCTGGAGTTCCTCCACAACTTCGGAGCATGCCTCTATTTAGTACTGCTTCCGGCTGGCTCCTTTTCTGGAACTTTCCCCTGCAATATGCTTCTCCGCCAGCAGATGGCTCTGTCCTGCAGAGGTGCTGGTAATCAACCAGCACCTGTGACTTCTTGGCCTATATTAGCTGATCCACTAATTCAGGCAGCGGATCAGCATTTAAGTGAATTGCATTGCCATCTTGATCTCCGATCCCAGATCTCTGTACCCAGGACTCTAGTCATAGTCATAGTCACAGCCTCAGCCATTGTGTTTCCCTCTCTAAGCCTTGTATCCAGCCTTGGACTTTGGACTTTCCTTGGACTCCTATGCATGTATGTTTTCTGACTTCACGTATATATATGTACAGCAATCTGAGTGTGTTTCATGTTTCCAGGTTTATTTATGTATCTGCACAGCTGTGATCACCTGTATTTCTGTTAAGTCATTGCAGTATATTTAGGTTTCCATGTGTATATGTGTGTATAGCAGCCTGGTTGGTGTTTAATCACTGTTTGTTACTATTAAACACGGTTTGCCGCATATCCACCTCTGTCTCTCAGTCTCAATTTCTGGCTACTTACTACAATCGGGATTTCTCCATTGAGAAATCCCTGACAACTATCCCTCCTTTCTCCTGCCTACTACTTTACAAACATACTTTGATGAATATTCACCCCATACTGATTTGTTGAAATGTAATATTTTTATGTATTTTAGTATTTAACATGTATGTTATGACTCTACTACCTCCATAATCATGTTTATTTATCCATTTTCTGTTTTAAGCAATCACACAATACCATAATTTCTAATAAAATGTATATTTAATTAGACGATAATAGTATTATTTTGATGTTTAAATACATTAAAATATATCCCAGCTTACTATAAATAATATTAAAGGAACTGTAAACCCAACAGCAATAATAAGGCAGAAAGCAGCTCATCTGATGCCTCTCCTCGATTTCCTGCAGTGCAGGGTAGACAATGTTTGCCCTTCTATCAGTTTCATTGCTCCAGGGCCACGCAACAAAATGATCTACTGTGTCCCTTGATGCTCTTGAGCAAGCCTGGCAAGTCACAGTTGCCCAGCAGGTCTCTGACCCAAGCAGAACGTGTGCCTTGACTCTGCCCAGCACAGCCATGACTCAGTGTTAAAGCAAAGCAAAAATACATACGGTATTTACACATAATCAAATAGTTTGAGATGCTTAGAAATGGTTTATTTTACCAAGGGGAATAAGGTGGAAGGAAGTCAAAGTGTGCTTGGGCAAGGATTTTAAAAGTGAAATAACATTTACATGTTATAAGCATTATCAAAGACAACAATAATTGAATTGTTTGATATTTAATAGTTCTAAACATAATGTGCATTTTACTTTTTTTCTTTTTTTTAATACTATTGTATGTGTTTTCACACTCTGTGGACACTCTGTTCTCAGTCAATGCCCCATTAACAAGGATGAGTAAGTACATATAAGATGCGTTAACTTAAAAATACAAAGCTCATTTTTGTGAAAGGATGAAAGACCTAATTAACTACTTACATGAGATCCAATTATTTATAACTCTGAATAATAAAAGGAGTCATTATAATATTAAACAGAGTTCTGAAGTGTTCTTGTTGCACCAAAGGGGTCATATAACGGTTTCTACGCTTTTGCCTCTGCACTGCTAATGTAAATATATGCAAAATGTACCAGAAACATTACACATCTATATCCCACATTCTTTTCATTTGCAGAATGGTAAAATGGCAAATTCATTACCCTCCATACCCTCTATAAGATGTACATTTTACTGTCACACACTTATACCCTTATTAAAGTGACTGGCAAGTCAAAAGTTAAAATCAGTAGCCTAACTTTCACTGAGTGGTTGGAGCACTGTGATTTCCCCTCGCTCTCCTTCGTGAGAAAATCATTTCCTTATTCATCTTTCAATCCCCACCCCACCAGGTCACTCAATTAACCTTCATTCAACTAAGAACAGAAACATCCCCCACTCCCTCCCCAGACATCCTGATTGGCTGCCTCTCTGCAGCAATGAACCCCTGCCCTCCTCTGTGCTGGCAGGCTGGAGTTGCTCTTAGCCTGCAGCATCTTTCACTCCCATTTTCTGGTCACACTATGTGCTGGCAGTAATAACTAGATGCACAGCAATGCACTTATTTTTACTATGATATATGTGCTTGATGTGCATACATCACATAGCTGTTGTCACAGCCACTGTTTCTCCTATTTTTTTCTCTGCATCTCCAATGCTCTAATACTTTTACAAATAACTTAGGAACTACAGGGTCATTTTGAAAATGGATTGATGTTTGGATCAGTGCAATGTGTAGCCTGAGACAATGGAACAACAACCAGGCTTGTATTTAGTTTAACTTTAACTAAAAATCTCACCAACTATTAATAACATTACCATTAACATACTACCATTATTATATGTGCAATACAAACGTAGTCTATTTAAATTCTGTAATAAAATAGTACAGTATTTTTCTATGTAATATGGTTAGGAAAAGGATTCAGACTCATGTGAAAATTAAATTCCACCAGAAATTTGCCAATTTGTTGCGACTTGGCCAAAAGAGAATATTGGAAACAATAGGGTCAAATTCATTAAAAAATGTTAACATCTTTGGATGATAGCATATATTGCCATTAGCCAAATAATAATAGCTGAAAAAAGTAAAGGAGAAAAAAAACTTTTAGCTATTGTAAAGTAATTACCATATTTTTCGCCCCATAAGATGCACCTAGGATTTGGAGGAGAAAAATAAGGAAAAAAAATATTCTGAACCAAGTGGTATGCAAAAATACCCATCCCCAATTATCCCATTACAGACAGTGTACAGTATTCCCCCAATCATACCATTACTTACAAGGGAAAGCCCACTTCTTCAGAGGTCTTCAGAGGTCTTTAAATCAAATACAGAGATAGCCTCTGAAATGCCTTCAAAACACCTTCTGAATACAAATGATATCCCAGTTTCCACACTTCCAGTATGTTGTCTTAATAACACAGTTTCAACGTTTGAAATGATAATTTAATATAATAATAGTTTCATGGGTAGAGACTGAATCTTTCAGCATAATATTTGCATAACATCTGTGTATAAAATGGCACAGGACTTTTTTCTTGGATATTTGTTCTCACTTACTTGAGGTTTTTTTGGGCTGCTCTATAGGCTTTCCAGGGACCAGAACACAACACCAGAATTGTGTCCTTATAAATCTGATTGCCATTTGGATTTGGAACCAGAAAAAAAGTCAAACTGCACCAGAACTGTAGAGCGGCAAATCCTACCAACCCGAATTAGGAGTTTAAAAAGGGTCTCATATAAATATTCCTTTGCCCTCTTCAATGCTGATATGATACAGGGAGTGTCATTGTGATGTTCACACAATGCATTTGCTAGACTGTTTTTCCTTAAGTAAGTCCAGGATAGACAATTCTAGGCTCTGATAAGAACAACGCTAAATGTGCAGTACATACATTTCAAAGTCATACAGGATGTTAAGAAGCGTTCAAATGAGAAAATACATTTGTCTAGAATGTTGATTTTGTTCAGCATTAGAGATGTCCATTCCTTACCTGTTATTCATTCCTAAATATGTAGCATTTCACAGATTTCCTGTGTCTATTTTGAGAAAAGCACATCAACAAATATATCAAGATATTTCAAGTGGTTAGTAGTGCTTTTTTTCTTTGCAAGGCCAATATTAATGGAAACTCTGTACCATTTTTGTAGAGGAACATTATTAAAATTACCTTTTCACGTAAAGCAGCTATAAAGCCATGCAATGCGGTCCTGGAGTATGAAAGCTGATGGCTTAGAGTGTGGACCCACTCAGCCACCCCTGACTCCTCAGGATAGAGCCTACAGGCAGTCAGGTCTGCTTATTTTATGCTTTGCCTAAACATACTTGTTTGTGACTGCAGGCAAGGCAAAACTCTTCTAGACTCTTCTAAAATGTTTAAAAGGAAAACAATAAAAACCTGAAAAAAATCAAATAAACAGTGTCCAAACCTAATTACTGCATATGTTAAAATATGTTAATTGTTGCATAATTCGATATTAAAATCTGTTTAGTGTAATCCTCCCACATAAAACGGAATACTGCAAGTTGTCAAACAGGAAGCAAATGTATGTGATTACATATAATCACACAGTACAGTACATTCACATTGTTGGATATATAGACAAACTTATTTATTTACCCTCAGCAATTTTTCCCAATGACAATATATTGAATCAATATATAGCAAATATATATTGCTTACATGGACTGTTTACATTTAAAGGACACTCCAGTCTGATAACTTTGTACTGTCTCTTTAAATTGGACCAACACTATTGTACCGACTATAGGGGGGCATTCCCATTGCCTCCTGCCCCTGCTCAATCCATGCTGTAAAGCCCCTTATTTGTTGACTGTAGTATGGTCCACAAATATATAGGCAGAGTAAAAGCATATCTCCCCCCCAGACCCATAGTTAACAGGCAGAGGACACCACACTCAGTGACCAGACCAACAAAAGATTAGGCAGGGGAAGGCCACCTAAAGCTACAATTAGTCTAAAAGAGGTTGCATTCCCCCCTTTATTGACAATAAAATAGGCACAGTCAGAGGGTGCGAGGGTGCGGAAAGATGCTTGTTTTAAAGCAGTACAAAACACAATGTGGCGGGCCCTGGAATCTAAAAGATTCTAGGGCCAGCCGCTAGCCGTCCCCCAGGACATCCCAGATCAGGATGTTAAGTTGTGTGGATCCCCACGTTTGCCGAGCATTACATATGCATGACAAACAGCTGTGATTGGACAAGAGCATGTGCATGTGGACCAGGAAGAGGCGAGTTGAACCGGGCCATCTGGGGGGTTTCACGCAGTGGGGCATCCATACTCAGGATGCCCCCGGGGCACTGAACAAAAACCCAGGATAACCACAATCCTGGGTTTTGTTCTGCTTAAAGGAAAATACAGTGTTTTGGTGAAAAGAACTATGGGTGTGATTTAGAGCTCTTTGTGAATCAACTAGTGGGATTAAGCAGTAAAATTTAAAAAGAAGAAAGAAATGGAACATCAAATTCAAAAAGCAGTGGGAAGATACACAGAGACACAATGGCAGAAAATAAAAAAAAGAGATTGCCAAAAAGAAAAAGGTAGAAAACAAATGAAAGACTTAAACAATAAACTAAGCAGATGGAAATAATAAATGCAGTTAAGACAAGGGCTTGGTAGGGTGGGGTTAAATATTATATGATAAAGCACAACCCAGTCTAAACTTCTGGAGTGACTCTCAGGTCCCCTGCATTCCCCATTCCCCAAATTAGGATAACCACCAGCGTAAAGTGGACCAAAAGAAAGATTTGTAAATTTCTCCCCTCTGGCAAAAACTATTTGAGAGGCTATACCTCCATGCAGATGTTCTGGAATAACAAGTCGACTCTTTGGTGCAGAACTGCATGGGAGCGGCTATCTTGTCACACACATAAGCATGAGGAGAGCTGTGCAAGCAGCAGGCCACACCAAACTGAGAGAGATAAATGCTTCAGAAACACAGGCAGCTTGTGTATTATGCTATTTAAACACACACACATAACCAGCTGCTAGAGGGTTTGTGTGTTTGAAGGGAAACCTGCAACAATGTTTCTTTATTACTGTTCATGGCGGACTCTGGATTTACCGCAGTCCATTCAAAAAGTATAAACATATCTTCAAAAATGATACAATTCTTTCAGCTGTGCAGCAGAGCATTGAATAATTACAGCTGATGGCTTTCTACTAGAAATAAAGGAGGATTGTAGTGATATTTGAGGCAATTTTGACTGTGTGATTGGGTTTTTATAAGCTGGACTCATGTATGTGGCACAGGCTGGTACAGTGGTGGTGATGGAGCATTCCTCAGCATGCTGCAAAATAACTATATGAATCAGTTCATGGAGGAACCTACTAGGGGTCATGCCCTTTTGGATCTGGTAATATCAAATGATGATGACCTGACCAAAATCTTGGTAACAGTGATCACAATATAGTTGTATTAAAAAAAAACTGTAAGAAAGATTTTCTGTCTGGGAGGGCAAAAACACTGAATTTTAGGAATGCCAACTTCCTAAGGCTCAGAGCTGCACTTCAAGACATACCCCTCGATTCAGAGAGACACAAAAAAACTTCAGTTTTCGTGCCGATCTGTTTTTTTTGTGAAATGTTTCCGTTCTCGTATGAGCGTGCGAGCGATTCTATGCATGCATTGAAAACCTTCTGTAAAGTTTCCGTCCATTCGTACGGCATATTACGAATACGAGGATGTCATTTTCCATCCAGACTTTTCCGTTTCATTTTCACATGTTACAACGTAGGCTTTCGTTTTTGCCCTTTCATATCATATCCTCCAACTAATCCTTTACGTTTCCCGTTCGATTCTGTTTCCCTTTTTCAATAAATATTCGTCCAGACGGAAATCCTTACCATCTTGCGCCTGCGCACTACAAACTTAACTCATTAAAGTGCTCGCTTACATATTTGCCACCCTCACTTCTACTACAATGTTTAGCTAAATCACTTAGCACTATCCTCCATCTTCCCTTTTGGACCCTTAAAGCTCACCCAAACCACTTAGCGCTATCCTCCATCTTCCCTTTTGGACCCTTAAAGCTCACCCAAACCACTTAGCACTATCCTCCATCTTCCCTTTTGGACCCTTAAAGCTCACCCAAACCACTTAGCACTATCCTCCATCTTCCCTTTTGGACCCTTAAAGCTCACCCAAACCACTTAGCACTCTCCTCCATCCTCCCTTTTGGACCCTTAAAGCTCACCCAAACCACTTAGCACTATCCTCCATCTTCCCTTTTGGACCCTTAAAGCTCACCCAAACCACTTCTCGGTTAGGTTCTTCTTCCATTTTAGCCCCCTAAAACTTACCCAAATCACTTCTCGGTCATGTGAATATTCATCTTTAAATATTTCTGGGCCCATTAGTTTTGTGTTAATGTATTTTGTAAATGAAATGACAATATAACATTTTTTTTTATACCATCATAAAATATAAAATTTTAAAAAAATGTGAAAAAGTAAAATGTTTACAACTATAAAAAACAAAATACATAGCAATGGCAGGCCACTGAACATTATTCTTCACCTGTGGTCCCCAACGGGTTGCGCAGCTCCTGCATCTCGCCCACCAACTGAAGGACACTCAGTTGTGCCACTCTGGCACGTGTGGTCCCTGTTAAAAAACGTAAATTAAAATTTTGGTATAACCTTGTTGGGGTCATACTGCAGTGCCCCCCCCCCCCCCATATGGTCCAAACACCTAAATCTGGACTTCAAAAGCCAGAGGGCCCTTGCCACCATGGCCCGGTTTTGCATAGTGCCTGATTAGAGAACCCCTGGCCCGCATTCTGCAGGCAAAGAACGGGCATCAGGAGCAAGGGCGAGTGGCACATCTTGCGGTTCCTGCAACCAAATATAAAATAATTACACAAAGCAAAGGTAACCAACTAAAACAATAACTCCTACAACAAATTAAGATTCAAGTTCAACAATCCTAATATAATTCACAAAGGATATAAGTCTAAAAAAATATAGCAATTATATGGATGTGTGGGAAAATAAATGTTTACATGCTAAGGACTAATTTAGGTCAGCATTAAAAGGCATCTATAAGGCATACATGAAATGTATTGATTCAGGTATGCATTGCTATACAATTTATGGCCTCGGCCATGCTGATACATGCAATGCCTTGGTGCTAAAGGCGCGCAGACTCCTCCACATAGCCGCAAAACATGTTCAACAATAGCAATCCGAGCCCTCAAAGGTCCCGTAAGTGGATCGGAAATGAAACGGATTTATAGGGTGGTGATCCGTCGGAAATCAGCTCTCTGAATTAGACAGAAACCATCCCAACAACGGAAGTTATCTGAATGAATGGAAAATTTCCGATTTGGTTTGGAAATGTTCCGATTTCCGTTCATCGAAAGAGCATATACACATTTTCCCGAACGTTCATGCGAGTAGAAAACGGACGAAAAAAAGCAAAAAAAAGACTAAGAGGCCGATTCATTAATAGCGCCAGGTAGCGACAGATGAGCGCCAGTAGCGTGATTTTCACAGCGCCAGCTAGTATTCGCTGTGCTTGGCCAGGGTTTGCTTGTTGACAGCGACTCAGTCGGTGTGCGGTAATGTTGAATACGGGCTTAGGGGTCGCTGTTTCACAGGTTCCGCTTGTATGGGTGAGCCTGACAACGAATGGCCAGAGCGAACGGCTTGCTGCAGATTCATTAACAAATCACGCTCCGAATTTTTTCGCGCTGTGAATTCCTTGTTTAAACCCCAGAGCGCTGGCGGCGATGGATTTAAAATAGTTTTTAACCCCCAAACAACCATATTTTTGGATTCTAAAATTATACAAGTTTTTATAAACATTTTGTAATATGAATACTTTAATATCAGACCTGTAATATCAATTCTGCACAAAATCATTTTTTTTTTTTTTTACCTTAAAAAAAAATCCTAACATTGCAGAAGTGGTCACAGAATTTTTGACATTAAAAAAAAAAAAAACATTAATAGCAATTAATTATGATTAATTAAAGATTGCTCCATTGAAATGCATTGGACATCGCCAGGGAGCGACAGGTCATACCTGGCGCTGTGATGGGATTAGCAGCGGCGCTGTTCGTTGCAGTCGGCTACATGATGAATCCCGCGGTAGCTGCCGCTCTCGCCGGCGCTAGCCTCATTTAGCTTGATAAATGCGTCATTTTGGCCGACGCCGGGCGTACTTGAGTCGGTAGCCGCCGTTAGCTGGCGGGACCTGGCGCTCGTCAGACACTACCTGGCGCTATCGCTTGATGAATAAGGGCAAAACACCCACCAAAACTTTCACAGACAGCTACGGAAGTCCGGACGAATGTGTCTCTGAATCGAGGCTATAGACTGGGAGCATCTGTTGAGGAATAAGGATACAGATGCCAAATGGGAGTGCTTTAAATCAATTGTGAGTACCAACATTGCAAAATTGATTCCTATTGGTAACAAATATAAGCAGCTAAAATTAAACCCCTCAACCACACCTGCAGTTAAAAGGGCAATAAAGAACAAAAAAGGGCATTTAAAAATTAGATCAGCTGCAACCCCTAAAAAGTATAAACTTGTAAAGAAAGCATGTAGGAAAGAAATAAGGTTGGCAAAAGCACAAAATGAAAAAGGTGTGGCCAAAAAAAAAAAGGATTACAAACCCTAAACTTTTTTTTAAATATATAAATTCAAAGAAAACTAGATCAGAGCAGGTAGGTGCCCTAATTAATGATTATGGGGAAATGGTCATTAGGAATGAAGAAAAGGTGGTGCTGTTAAATGGATTCTTTAGCTCTGTGTACACAAGAGAGGAGCAAGGAGCCAACACAGGAGATGCCACTGATACCAATATACCAAGAATAATACTCAACAAGCTAAACGTGGATAGCATCCAAGAAAGACAAAATAATTTTAATGTAAATTAGACTGCAGGACCAGATGGACTTCACCCAAAAGTTCTTAAAGAACTCAAGCACGTTTTTTCATCACCCCTGTTTTTGGTCTTGGAAGACTCAATAACAACTGGTATAGTGCCAAGGGACTGGTTCAAGGCAAATGTGGTGTCTATTTTTAGAAAGGGCTCTAGGTCTTCTCTGGTTAATTACAGACCTGTAAGTGGTGCCCATTTTTAGTGGTGCCCATTTTTAGAGGGCTCTAGGTCTTCTCTGGGCAATTACATACATGTAAGTTTAACATCCATTGTGGGAAAATAACTTGAGGGGCTATTAAGGGACTATATACACAACTATGTAACTATGCATAATATTATAAGTGACAACCAGCATGTTTTTTCTAAGGAAAGAAGCTGCCAGGCTAACCTGATTGGCTTCTGTGAGGAGGTTAGTAGAAGCCTGGACAGAGTGGCGGCTTCTATGGGAAATTGAGGTTTCGGGATTCGAAAATACAGTTTTTGAAAAATGGCTGAAAGATAGTGTGCAGAGAGATGTGGTTACTGATACCTCCTCTGAATAGTTGTAAGCTGTTTACCCCAGGGTTCAGTGCTGGACCCACTACTATTCAACTTGTTCATAAATGACATAGAAGATGGAATTAAATACACTATTTTTGCAGATGACACAAAGATATGTAGCAGTGCAGTCTACTGAAGATGTTCACAGGCTTTGGGCACTATGAGTGTCATTCACTTGGCAAATGAAGTTCACTGTGGAGAAATGTAAAGTCATGCACTTGGGATCTAATAACCTGAAGGCCACATATATCCTCGGGGGAGAAGAACTGGGAGAATTACTTGTTGAAAAGGATCTGGGGTTACTGGTAGAACACAGGCTATATAACAGCATGCAATGTCAAGAAGCTGCTTCCAAGGCCACCAAGATATTATCATGCATTAAAAGCATGCATGGAATCACAGGATAGGGATGCAATGTTGCCTCTTTACAAGGCACTGGTGCGTCATCGCCTGGAATATGCCGTCCAGTTCTGGCCACCAGTTCATAGAAAGGATGCTCTGACTATGGAAAGATGCAGAGGAGAGCCACCAAACTAATAAGTGGAATGAAGGATCTTACTTTTAAGGAAAGTTTTGAGAATTAAATCTGTTTAGTCTTGAGAGGAGACGACTGAGGAGGAAATGATTATCTTGTATAAATATATACATGGGCAATACAAAAAATATCCCTTTGACTGGAACAAAAAGAAATTCGATCTCCAGAGGCGACAATCATTTTTTACCATAAGAACTATAAGTAGACGCTTGCTACAGGCATCAACCACCGAGAGCTTCAAAAAAGGATTAGATGCTTATTTAGAAGAAAATAACATTACCATTTACTATTAACTTTATCAGTAAAAAAAACAAACAGAAAATAAAATAAAAAATGTATTTTAAAATTGAACTTGATGGACATGTCTTTTTCAACTGTATTAACTGTATAACTATGTATCATGTGTCATGGAATTTTTGTGGATGATCCTGCCATTCGCCTCTGGATTTCAGGGCTGGCGAGCATCATGCTAGTCAGAAACCAATGGGACGTGGCAATGACCATTGTATATAGACCAACTACTGTATGATTTAAGTTTATCTAGACTTTGAAATGAACAAAACACCAACAGACGAGCAGACTTCCTTGTAGAGAAAAAATATGTAACATTTTTTCCTTCAGAAACAACCCGATGGTACACATGTTTGGAACAAGAACAACAGATCTCCTAGATATTGCAGTAGCACTAGTGTTTAGTTGGTTCAGCTTTAATCTGGTGTATGTTTTTCCATCCCTTTGCCTATGAAAAAGTTCAAGCTGAAATGGATGCCAACCATTGTGGTCATGCCCAATTGCCTGAGGAGATTGGGATATGCAGGAGTAGCATGCCTCAATACCGCTACACACTTCTCCCTCCCTGCTTACTGTACTGTCTGATTTATAGCCCGGTACTCCATACTAATTTATTGCTGCTGGCTTTGATAGCATGCCTGTTAAAACAGTCCTCCTAATAAAAGAGAATATCAGCTCAGACGGTCCGTACCATGATCAGAGCATGGAACTCTACTTTTTCCAGGGGGTGCAAAAGATTCTGCAAACCTGTCCCTCGCCCCACCCCCAACAGGAGGGTTATTTTTCAATCCTATGTCAGAGATCTGCTGACTGCTGTTAACCCTTTCGCTGTCAGCCTACCTGCAGCTTTTGTCACCCTCTGTTGCCAGACCATGTTTCACTTTCTTGCGCTATACATGTTCAACTGTGATTTTTGAAAGGATTTCCAGGGATTTCCCAGGAAAATGATATATTGTTTTTTTCAACAGAGTCTGGACTTCAACATGAAATGTCTTGTTTGGCCTTTTTTTAGTGTATTCTCAATACTTTGTGGTAAAATATGTGCAAAACAAATAAAAAAAATCAATTTTTTGCAATTTGTAGTGTTTTTTTGTAATAAAAAATGTAAGTTTTTCAATAAACTTTTATTGCGTGCGGAACCCCAATTTCTCACAGTCACAGCGGTACCGCATATGTATTGGTAGACACCCTTTCCTGCTCAGGAGACTCCCCCTGAAACAGAGCTTTAGGAGATTTTCAGATAAAATACAACTGTGCTATGCGCACCTTGCAGTTTTTCAGAAAAACAACCCTTTACATTTGAAATATCCCCTACAAACTATATATTCTCTAGTAGTACATGCCTCAAGCTTTCTAGGTGCACCAAGCTTGTTTATGTGGGCTTAGTTTTCTGGAAGTAATCCCTCAATGTATTCTTTGGCTGCACAAAGTTTCCCCAAAAAAGAATAAAAAGGAAGAATCAAGCGACATTTTCCTAGAAAAAACTATATGCAAACAAGAAAAAACAAGTAAAATCTCAAAAAGCAACATGCCCCGAACAGAATGATACCCAACATGCATATGTACTGTCAAGGAAAGAGTTGGCAAACACCACAAAGTAAAGCATGCGCATAACAGTAATTTTACTTGAAAATTTCAGCTCTGCAGACAAAGTGCGCACCTTGCAATTTTTCAACCAAAACAACCCTTTACATTTGGAATATCCCCAATAAACCATATATATTTCCTGAAAGGACACATGTTAAGCTTTCTAAGAGTACCCAGCTTGTTGTAGTAGGCTCACCTTTCTGGAAGTAATCCCTCAAAGAATTCTTAGGTTGCACAGGGTTTCCCTAAAAAAATGAATAAAAAAACGGAATAAATAACATGTTTTCCTAAAGTATAAATATGCAAACAAGAAAAAACAAGCTAAATCTGAAAGCGCAAGGTCCGCCGAGTAGAACAATACCCAACAGGCATAGGTACTATTAACCCCTTTAATTGCCAGCCTACTTGAATTTTTGTTACCCTCTGTTGACAGGTCATTTTTTCCAAATTTTTGTCATGCTTAACCGTGATTTTTGCCGGAATTTTCAGGAAAATATATATATATTTTGCAGCAGAGTTTGGGCCTTAACATGAAATGTCTTGTTTGTAATTTTTCTACTTTTTTAAAAATATTTTTGCGTAAAAAAAACAAAAAAATAAATAAAATAATATTTTTTAGACAATTGTCCCCTTTATTTTAAATAAAACATTTGTTTTATTAATGCAAACCATATTGCATGTGAAAGCCCCATTTCTCCTGATTACAACGGTACCACATATGGATCGGTAGCCCCCCACTTCTTGCCCAGGAGACCCCCTAAACTGAAAAGAGCACTTAATAGCATTTACATATAAAATACTACTATTCACGCTATAAACATAAGGGGTTAATTAAAAAAAAAAGACATAGGGTGGGGGGGTCATTTTTTGGGGAATTTTAAGGGTTAAAAATTACGTGGCGCCCCCCTTACCCATCATAACCAGCCCGGGACCAGCTATGGGGGCTTGTAGGAGCAGGGCGAAGGGGCCAGTTTTGGTGGCCCCCCGCCCTGCCGGCTACATGCTCCATGGGCCGGGCTCTTCTGCCCCCCTTGGGCTTTGGGGAGGCAGGTAATTGGGGGTGCCGGGGGTTAATGGCAAGTCACCCGCTAGCGGCAGGTGACTTGCCAGCCCCCAGCCTTATGAACTGGTATAGGGGTCTCATGGACCCCTTACCAGTTTACAAGGGGTTAAAAGTAAAAAAAAACACACAGACACATGGAGAAAAAATATTTAATTTGTTTTTTTTACCTCCCATCCATCCTGGAGCACTGTGTCCCACGCTGATCACTCTGGCTTCTGCTCTCCTGCTGCTGCTGGAAGCCTTTTAGCTGCTGGGCGACAGAGCATAAGGGGTTAATTTAAAAAAAAAGACGACATAGGGCCCCCCCTCCCAGGGGAGGGACCCCATTTTCTTTTTGGAATTTTAAGGGTTAGGGTTAGCCTAACCCTTAAAAAAAAATGACATAGGGTCCCTCCTCCCATTTTTGGGGGAATTTTAATGGTTAGGGTTAGGCTAACCCTAACCCTAACCCTTAAAAATAAAAAATAAAAATGATGTAGGGTCCCCCTTACCCGTCATAACCAGCCCGGGACCAGCTATAGGGTCTTGTAGGAACAGAGTGGAGGGGCCAGCTTTTGTTGCCCCCCCCCCCCTGCAGCCTACAAGCCCACATACCTTGTGTGGGCCCGGGCTCTTCTGCCCCCCCCCTGGGCTTTGGGGAGGCATGTAATTGGGGGTGCGGGGGTTAATGGCAAGTCACCCGCTAGTTGCAGGTGACTTGCCAGCCCCCAGCCTTGTGAACTGATATAGGGGTCTCATGGACCCCTTACCAGTTCACAAAGGATTAACATTAAAAAAAAAACACACCACACAAAATGTCATTTATTAAAAAAAAAAAAAAAAAAAAAAATGTTTTTTTTTCTTTACTCACCTCACCCGATTGTCAACTCCTGTGTTGATCAGCTGTCAGATGCCCTGGTGATCGCTGGCCAGAGGAGGGGGGGCAGGGGATCAGAGCATCCCCTGCCCCTCCACTGCTCTGCCCAGCGATCACCAGGGCATCTGACAGCTGAGCCGAGGAGAGCCGGGACGACACCTGGGAGTGACGTCATAAGCCCCGCCCCCAAGGGCGGCACCCATCAGAAGGCTGGGGGAGAGGGCGTTTTGAGCCCTCTCCTGAAGACTAAGCAGCCTGGGGGGGCAATCGGAGGCCTCCCCAGTGAAGAGGAGACCCGGCGGGAGGCAGCGCGACTGCAGGTAAGTAAATGTCATTTTTATTTTTTTTTTTACAGTTAGCAGCTGCTGCTGCCGAAGCAGGGGGGGCTATTCCTGGGGCTCTCCTGGAGCCATCCGAGCCCCCACGGTGGATCGGATGGCACCAAATTAAAGAGGAGACCCGGACGGATCCAACGAGGGGTCAGGTAAGTATTTTTTATTTTTTTAACTAGCAGGGGGGAAAATCAGGCACATAGATTCTACGAGACAAGCTTGGCACTGAAAGGGTTAAACCAACCTTTATGTCCAGATCTGTCTAACCCAATAAAGAAATCTCTGCACTTTTGAGTGTTGTCACAGCTCTCAAGTACTGTACTTTTTGACAGCCCCTACTTTATGCCAATTTATTATAACCCTTTTTTGGTGGTCTAATCTGGTGTATGCAAGGGTATCTAGACAGTTAAAGTGCCTGTCCAGACACACACTAACTTCCTACCACCTTATACCCCATTGAAACACTGTAAAATTAACCATCACAAAGGATCTCAAAATCTCTTAATGAACGTGAACACCTTATGTATTTTAAGTAAAGCCTTTTTCTTCGCTTCAATTTCTGTGTTGTGGCTAAGCTGGGAAGGTCATGTCATGGCACAGCTTTATGAGTCATGCGCATGTTCTGTTGTGATCAGACCACTGTGGCTTGCTCAGTCACACTGAGAGCCCCAAGGAGCACTTTTTTTGCGTGGTCCTGGAGGGGCAAACTTTGAATACCTGCTATGACATGCATACTATGGTAAGCTGCAGGAAATGAAGAAGAGGAACATGGAACAGGTTTCAGGTGAGCTACTGCATTATCATTACCACTGGGTTTACAGTCCCTAGGTCGCTGCCTGTTACATTTATATTTTTTGTTTACCATTCACAGTGTTGACAGTGTGTGCGCGCCCCTCTCCGCCCATTCGCTTGAATTGGCAGGCGATCGGGCACGCGCACAGCTGCGTGTAAGCTGCCTTTCTCAAAAATTATTTGAAATGTGAAAACACATAAGCAAAATAACACATGTCACAAGATTTTAGAAATTAAAATAAAGGTTTGGTTTACTAAAGCATATTCGAAATTAATTTGTTGGGTCATTGTCCATTTTTTGAATAAATTGTCCAAATCTTCATGGTGTCTGTAATGGAGACAAAAGTGTTTTGTTAGTTTTGTTTTTTTATGTAGTTTATTAATTTAAAAGGCCCGATTTTTTTAAAATTATCCCCCAGTTCTAATGTAGTTGTAGTATATCTCTGCTTAGCTCACTTACCGAAAAAAATGCAGAAATCATGCTTTCCCGACGCTCAAAGCCAGTCTGGGTATCCTCATTACTGTCTGCGGCCATGTTGGGGACTTCTGGCACCAGTGCTGTTTCTTCGGGGGGCTCAATTCGGTGGCATATGCAAATGTTGTGTAGGACACAGCAGGCTAGGATGATTTTGGAGACCTTTTGTGGACGGTACAACATCTCTCCTCCTGGGTGTGCCAAACAAAGAAAGAGTGCTTTCAGCAGGGCGATGGTTCTTTCCACAATGCATCTTGTTTTGTGATGTGCTGCATTGTATTGTACTTGGGCAGATGTCTGTGGATTTCTGACGGGAGTCATTAACCACGTTTTCTGCCCATATCCCTTGTCCGCTGTTGAATAAAGAAAGTGAGAAACAGCAATTAGAAAAGTAGCTATACCAGTGTGTCTACAAACAATATCTGCAAATATAGCTGTTTAGTTGTTTTAATTTAATAATGTGATTGTTATTCTGTCTAGGATTTTTAATTACCCAGTAGCCATCCAGGTGGCATTTCATTATTTTCAAACTTCTGGTACAGTACTGATTGGTGGAGCACATAAAAATCATGGCATGAGCCCGGAAAGCCAGATCTCACGGCCCTCAGCTTCATGTCTGGGTCACATTCCACCATGACATTCATAGAAGGGAATTGTTTCCTATTCCTATAATGCAGTTCCTGTGCACGGGGAGGGCGGAAAGGGATATGTGTACCATCCACGCACCCTAGCACATTAGGTATCCCTCCCATGCGGTAAAACGCACGTTTAATATTGGAAACCTCATTCTCAGGAAATTTGATATATGCGGGCAAATAGCCAGGACTACCTTGTAAAAGATACGGCTCATTGTAGCCTGGCTGATCCCGCTGAGATGGCCTGAAAATTGCCCCAGGCCACTATATTTAACATGGCAAATAGGCGAACAATGCCAGGGATGGATTGGGTGCGTCTGGTGGATGGATCGATTTTGGTCTTAATCTGATCATATAGGGACTTTAGTGCTGCACGATTCAGACGAAATCTGCTTCTGATCTGCTCGTCACTTAAATCCCATACAGAGAGGCGGATGCCAAAGGATCTGGGTGCCCTAAGTCTCACAGCACCCTCCTCCCTTGGCTCCTGACCTTCCTCTGCACTGCTACAACAACACATCCATAACCCAAACATAACCCCAACACCACATCACACTCACTGGCCATAGCTCATGCACTCCCAAAAGCAAAATAAAACAATCTTCACACACACGCAACCAATCCACACATACAACCAATCCAAATCCTCTTGCACACGCACAAATACAGCTCACCACAAAACAAGATGTATAGTGGAAACAAGCATCAGCCTGCTGAAAGTATGCTTTCCAAGTTTGGCACAGCCAAGAGAGGAGTTGCACAATCCACAAAAGGTCCCCTAAACAATCCACACTTGCTGTATCCTACACAATATTTGCAGATGCCACCAAAACAAATCTCCCAAAGAAACAGCACTGATGCCACAAAGCTACAGGCAAAGCCACAGGCAGTAATAAAGAAACCAAGCCAGCCAGTTCCTGGCACCTATGTCATAGATACATGCACCAAACACTACAGCCTTTGCCACAGCGTTAAAAGATAATAATAATGTTAGGCATATTTATACATAGTGAACAAAGGGGGAGTGGCAGCTGCTCAGACCATTTTATTACTAACCTGGGAGGTGCAAGTCAGCAGGGCAATTAGGTTACTAAAGACTTAAAGGAGCCGCAGCACTCAACCCTGTTAGCTTGCAGACCAACCTATAATCTGTCTCTAAATCTGGTAAAAACAGAGGCTCGGTCACACACATCTGCAGAAGTATGCTAAGCTGCACCACCGCGCCAAGGTGCCTCTATGGGTGCAGTCCTAACTCTAATCTATGAGAGCCCCATTTGGGACATACAATGCAAGAGATAAAATGGGAGCAGCTTACCTGAGGTTGCCCTAAACCTCATGTGCAAGCCATGGGGTGGAAGGGTCAAGACCTTGCAATACAGCCTAGACCCCACACACCATGTGCTTGCACAAATTCAAAGTGAACAAAGGGGGAGTGGCAGCTGTTCAGACCATTTTATAACTAACCTGGGAGGTGCAAGTCAGCAGGGCAATTTGGTTACTAAAGACTTAAAGGAGCAGCAGCACTCAACCCTATTGTTAGCTTGCAGACCAACCTATAATCTGTCTCTAAATCTGGTAAAAACAGAGGCTCGGTCACACACATCTGCAGAAGTATGCTAAGCTGCACCACTTAACTTACTTATCCAAATGTATGGTCCGCTTTGCCGCCTCATGCATTTCCTAGCTGTTTCCGGTCTGTAATTAGCTTACCACAGGTGTAGTGGAAACTCCGAGCGTATAATTAATAGCGTTGTTGTGCGGATATGGTTGCACAGACATCTATGGGCCAATCAAAGGTAAAAACGTTAAAATTCAAATAGCCGTTAGTCTAGCAGCATTTGTAATTGTGTTCGGATATATGGTTAGAAGAAATTAATAATGTGTTTCTGGTTGTGTAAGTAGCTTCTTGTTTAAATGATTGTCTTCACACATTTGTTGCTGATACATCAATTATTGTTGTTAAGATGTAGATACACACACACACACACACACACACACACACACCTGTATTGAATGTCTCCATCAATTAACTGGGCCTGTTTCTGATTGGTTCCTAAAGCACTTAAAAACTCCCAGACACATTCAGCAATTGTTGCCATTCTTTAGTTTGCATGCATTCTTTAGTGGTGTTTTCAGCTACAGGATGGAGCCAAACTCTGGAAATCTGCCTGCCACTGCTGTGTCTCCTGGGGCTCCCAGTACCAGTCGTGTGCGTGGTGGCCACAGACCTTCCTCGAGGAAGAGGGGGCAGGCTGATGGTGGTGCCCCACCCAAGCCCAAGCGTTCCTATGCCAAAAGGGAGCCAGAATTTAATTTGGCAGATAACAATACTCTTGTTCGTCTGACACTGGCTAAGTGGGAGTTATTATTTGGCTCACAAAGTCAGTGTTTATGCAAACAAGAAATGAGCAAATTGTGGGATGCCATTGGTGAGAAGCCTACTAGCTCAGCTCAATTTCCATATAGTGGCACAGCCTGCAAAAAATGCTTCTACACATTGCAAAGGGCCCTTATGCAGAGATGCTGAAGTGCAAGATCCCCCTTTGTCAGCTGCAGGGTGTGGATGCTGGGGATGACACCACAGGCTGGGGTGAAGGTATAGTGTAAATACATTGTTAATGCTTTTAAATAATAATGTTGAACCATATTTGTATGTAACCTCATTCTTATCCTAAATTTAGCTCATGTTATGTATCATATTATGCCTATGTTATGTTATTTTAACCGTTATCTATTTTTCACCTTAGTGGCACATGAGGAATCAGGGGCGTCTGATGTTGAAGGATCACAGATTCCTGCCCTTCTACCAGCCTCTACATTAACCCAGTCTGATGTTGAAGGTAAAGAGGCAGCATTTGAAGGTTTTCTGATATAGGTCTTGATGGTTCTTTATAGTGCTCACATTAACAATGCCTACGTGTTCATTATATTTTAATATAGATGCCCTCGGAATTGGATCAGCATCTCCTCAATCAACTTTTTGGAAGCCAACTCTTTGGAAGCCAGTAAGTATATGCATTATTTTCGGTTTGCTAAAAATAACATAAAGATCTGGATTTAGATGTATTCTGTTTTTGATTTGTAGGCCAAATCCCAGCTTCATCTTTGGACCCCACTTCCTGTGTTGCAGGCCTACAGTACACTGTTGGTGTGTAGTGCAAAGAATACTGTATCCTTTATAGATGTTGTTTCTCAATATGTACCCAAAAATTATTTATTCGGTTAAAACATGCAAAATGTTACTTGCAAAAACAATTGCTAAACAAAATAACAGGTTGCTTTTTTGTTGGTCCCATTTTTCAACAATTATGAAAGCACTACTATTACACCTTAAACTAATAGCATTTATGTTTCCTTTCATTAGGCCTGAATACAGTGCTGGTCCTGAAAGGGTCCCTCAAAGTGAGGCTGCTAGGGATGAGGGTAAGCATGTGATTTGTTAAATTTTTATTATGATGTTTTGGATCATTAAATGTATGAGGCCTATTTACATTTGGTATGACCCATGTATTTGTAGGGCAAAGTTCTAGTGATGGCTTGAGTCTTGACATCTCCGATGTGGCGGGTATGTGTGTCTAATAATGTGCTAATTATACATGAGCACACAATGTGTTTTCAGATATATTGAATTGACTAACTTTCTATCATACTCATTAAAAATGTTAAGGGTGTGTGGAATGAACTTGAGGATCCAGGTTAGATTCCTAAAATCTTTAGAGGTAAACTTGACACAGTTGAGACACAATAAACCTTATATTAAAGCGGACCTTCAGCATCATTTAATGAAAAGCCCCAATCCTTAAAAAACTATTCCCCAGCATCTAAAATTAATATATTTAATGTTTTTAATCACTTACTTTTTATTCTTTCCCCCACTGGGCTGTAAGTCTGTTCAGCACTCTAGGATGCGGGCGCCGCCATCTTGGCTCAGTAGCATCACATATTGAGGAGTTGAGAGGGGTCAGAAGTGCAGGAGAGCGGGTTATAGATGTGCTTTGCACAAACAGAGCAGAGATGGGGTCAGGAAAAGGTTGACAATCCCAGAATGCAGAGCGGCACAGTGAGAGGACACTTCCTGTTTACAAGCAGCCTGCATGCCCATGAGCCGCCATCTTTGGTGTTTAAAGTCTCAGAAAATGCAATAGATGCAGGTAGGATAATTTTTAATGTGTGCAATCTGTATGTGCAGGGTGTGGTAAACATATAGGATAGACTCTTATGCAGAGTAAAGGACCGCTTTAAACTGAAAAATATTTTTCATTTAGCATATGTGATGTTGCCGCCATTATCAGATGATGATTTGCCCCTTCCTGGCAGCCAGACACCTGAACTATATGTGGAGGACCACACTCCGGTAACATAGATTGGTTGAATCAGATTGTGATAAATGTAAATTATTTTTTAACACTCATTTAAAAACATGTTACATACACCATACTTTTATCTTAGCAGGCAACCTTGACGGGAAACCTAGATATGGACTCCTCCCAAGTGCCATGTGGTCAGCCTACTGAGCCTGCACAAACGGTACATTTTATATAGGTGTATATGCCAAATACAGTCATTCATTTTTTCTATACTTTTATAGACCACTACACAACCAACAACACAGGGTGTCCCCACAAGTGTGGAACTTTTTGAGTTAGGGAGCCGCATGTTGCAGTCCTACAATCACCACCAGCCGCGTGCTAGACTGGAGGAGCGCATTGCAGCGTTGGAATCACAATCGCTGGTGGACCAACAACAAATGTGAACTGAGGCAAGAGGTCCGAGAACTAAGGCACCAACCACTGCAAGAACTAGTGACTGTAATTTACTGGTCGATCGATTGCCAGGACCAAACTTTGTTGTTGTTACATCAGCTAATACAGCAGCAGTCTATTTTTTTTACTGCACTGTTGGGCCCCAACACGGCCCCTGCAGCTGAGTCCTCAGAAGAAAGACCACCCACAGTTTAATTTTTTGGGGGATGAACATTTTATATTAAATGAGGACAGCTATTGTGTTGATTATATCTCGCAGAATAAATATTTGTGTTATAAGATAACATTTTGAATCTACTTGATTGCAAATATACTAACCCATACGTGTATACATGTCTATATATAGATATGTGCATGTGTTTTTTATTTCACAACAGTAATAGGTTGGAACACATTCAAATGCTTCTATTATGTTAGGTGTAACAATGTGTTTCAGTTTCAAACAAATAATGGGTTAATTGTAACTTTAACAAGGTTTTTCAGTTAATGCTGGTACGCTCAGAACCGCCCATCTATTGTCTGCTGCTTATTCAGGAACAGCGACTCTAGGCGTTGCAGAAAAAATAAACAGAAAAGCCTACAACACTGGAATGACATTGTTGGAGGGGGTGTGACATTAACAATTTACTGCCAGACAAGTAAATACATTTTTGGTTAAAAAAAAAACATTCAAAAACCTACATACAGGTCAGGATAAATGTCTGAAGCATTTGTATTATTTAAAAAAAAAAAAAAAAAATTGAGATGAGCGGTGGGATTTCAGGATCGTCCATTGAAATGTATGGGAGAGCTCCAGGTAGCGAAAGGTAAGACGTGGTGCTCTGAAAGTTTGAACGCAGGTGCTGTACGCTGAGGCTGGGATAATGATGAATCGAACGCTACATGGCGTTATCCCAGTCACTCAACATCTAAGAAATGTGTAATTCTCTTGCCGATACCTGCCGCTACCTGTCCCAAAATAGCCACTACCTGGCGCTATACCTTCATGAATAAGGCCCTTAATTTCACACCTGTTTCCCTTTCACTCTGGTTCGAAGCCTGGCTCTTAGGCCCTTATTTATGAAGGAATAGCGACAGATAGCGACTGGTGAGCGGCCGGTAATGACGGGCCCCGCCACGAGAACTCCGGCTCCCCACCACAATCACACATTTATCAAGCCAATCCTGCTTAGCGACTGAGATAGCGCCATATAGCGACTCATTCATCATTATTCCAGCCTCAGCCCACAGCGCCAGCGTCCGAACTTGAACAGCGACACGTATGACCTCTCTCTACCTGGCGCGCTCCAATGCATTTCAATGGAACAATCTTTAAATATTAATAATTGTTATTAATGTTTATTTTTTTTATTTTTTAAATGTGAAAAATTCTGTGACCACTTCTGCCATTAAAAAAAAATGTACAGAATTGATATTACAGGTCTGATATTAATGTATTCATATTACTAAATTAATTAAAATCCTTTTTTTTGGTTTCCAAAGATATGGTGGTTTAGGGGTTAAAAACCTACTTTTAACACATCGCCTCCAGCGCTCTGGGGTTTAAACATGCATTTCACAGCGCTAGAATTTTTTGAGCGTGATTTTTTGATGAATATGGTGGAAGCCGGTCGCTCTGACCAGTCGCTATCATGCGCACCCATACATCGCGAAACCTGTCAAATAGCGACTCGTAACCTTGTATTGAACATTTAGCCACACCGACTGAGTCGCTGTCAACAACCGAACAACGGCCAAGCACACCGACTACTAGCGGGCGCTGTGAAAATACCGCTACAGTCGCTCAACTGTCGCTACATGTCGCTATTAATAAATCAGCCTCCCCGTAGCACTGGAAGCCGCTTTGTGCAGCTGAATGCGCTGCCGGCCTTTTCCACTCCAAGTTAGACAGGCTGTGCAGGGGTGCACACGCGAGCAGAGAGGTGAGCAGGAAAAGCCAGCCATGCTGTCAGCTGCGTAAGACATTACCAAGACCATCCGTTACCAGCCGGGGACTGTAGCAGCCGGGGAGCCTGTGCAGATAAAGGACAGTGAGTTTCTTTTTTAAAGGATGACAGGGAAAATTTGATTTGCACGAATTTGAATTTCTTCGCAATTCCAAATCGAATTTTCCCTGAAATTCGGAGCATATTCCATTGTGTAATTATCAGTTTTGATTGTATCCTCCTATCCAGCTACAATCCGACAGGAGAGATTCTGTTTTGTATAATCTCCAGCGAAATCTGACTGAATGGAGATGAAAAGAAACTAAACTTAAAGCGGAACAAAAACCAGGTTTGTTTACTTCCTGGGTTATGTTCCGCTTCTCTGTGGGAATCCCCCCATATCACCTGAACTTCTTACCTCTGCCCTGGTCCAACAGCTCATGTGCGGGCTCCTGTCCAATCAGAGACACTTGCTGTGATAATTTAATTTGGCAAGTGGCTCTGATTGGGATGAATGGGAAGTGCGTGCTTCCACATCCCCGGCTGTGCGTATGCTCCTCTCCCAGAAAAAAGCTGGGGAAGCAGAGGATGTTGGAGCCCACGCATGCGCTATTGGATTGGGGAGAGGTAAGTGTCTATCAGCACCCTGGGGGGGGTATCACACAGCAGGGATGCCCCCAGGGAAAGCCAGCAGTCTGCCCTGAAATATTTTCTGTGCCACAGCGGTTTTGTTCTGCTTTAAGGTTAGTCAACAAAAATGTGTTTTTTGGGGTTACTTGACCATTGGATGCTGATACTGTACTTTAAGTCATTGTCCAGGTTTAGGACAAAAAACGCTTTACTCATCTTTTGTTCCCAGCAGATGATTGCTCCCAGTCTTAGCAAATTAGCAACTTTGGGCTTTATTCATCAAGGGATAGCGCCAGGTAGTGCCTTGTAATCAAAAACACTTAGGCCCTTATTCATCAAGCGATAGCGCCAGGTAGTGTCTGACGAGCGCCAGGTAGCGGCAGCTAACGGCGACTACCGACTCAAGTACGCCCGGCGGCGGTCACAATGACGCATTTATCAAGCAAAATGAGACTAGCGCCAGCGAGAGCGACGGCTAGCGCGGCATTCATCATGAAGCCGGCTGGCCCGAACAGCGCCGCTGCAAATTCCTTCACAGCGACACGTATTACCTGGCGCTACCTGCCGCTCTCCCATACATTTCAATGGCAGACGCTGCAATGATTGTTTTTAGTGGTTTTGGGGTTTTTTGCTTTGGTACAAAATTCAACACATGTTTATATTGATATGTTTTATGAATCTAGCTGGTTATTTATCTGTATTTTTTTTTTTATTTATTTTTCACAATGTAATGTTGTGAGTGACATGGGAATTGCATCTCCTCCACCCAAACTCATTGGCCTCAAAATCGCTGGTTTTCCACACAAACGGGGCTTGTCAAGCTATTTTGTAGCCTGTCAGGTTGGGCGGTCACGTTCGCTCTTAGAAATTGTCAGCGCCCAAGCTATTCGGCAGCCGTGTCCTTGATGAATCTGTGTTGGTCAGTGTTTGTGCAGTCGCTGTTTGAATTCGCTATGTGGCGGCGCGAGCGTCGCTGTGCCTCGGTGCGCTGCGTTGTGCGGCGCTGTGCTGTTCATACATGTGCCCTTCTGCCATTTGCAAGGAATTCACTTCCCGCGACCCCAGTCGTTGTTAATGAATACACTGTAGTTGTGAGCGTGCCTGGCCCCATATTGCAGGATTAACATTCAGTGGTACCAGCTCATAACAACCCGTTATGCATTCTCATGTGTGCCACATTTTCAGGTAGTTGTCTAGTTAGATTGTGTGATGACTTTGTGAAGCAATAAGCTCTGTATATTTAAGCACAACGGTGTATGCTTTAGAAGGACCTATGCATTACAGTATGTAGAATCCCCAGCTAAATCAAGCTAATAATTCGTTGCGCCTTTGCCCCTAGCTTGTTTTTCAGCGTCATTTTAATGTTTTTCCGCCACTTAGCTTGCACATAGCTGATATTAGCTTGTCCCTGCTGCGCGCATGTTTTTTTTTGAATTTTGAAGCACAGTTGCTTGCGTCATATCCGGTTCCGGGATCCTCCTTTGCGTTTCAACGCCACCTTAAGGTAAAACTGTCTTGCGCTTATGCCAATAGCTTGTTTTGCAGCGTCATTTTAATGTTTTTCCGCCACTTAGCTTGCACATAGCTGATATTAGCTTGTCCCTGCTGCACGCATGTTTTTTTTTGATTTTTGCAGCACAGTTGCTTGCGTCATATCCGGTTCCTGGATCCTCCTTTGCGTTTCAACGCCACCTTAAGGTAAAACTGTCTTGCGCTTATGCCACTAGCTTGTTTTCAAGCGTCATTTTAGTTTTTCCGCCACTTAGCTTGCACATAGCTGAGAATAGCTTGTTGCTGGGGCGCGGTGCGTATTTTTGTTATGTTTTGTTTTTTATTTGTCTAATGTCGCTAGCGTCATTTCCGGTTCCTGTTTCCTCCTTAGCGTTTCCAATATGGCTCCCAAACGGCGAGTAATGCGCCTCCCCAGCTCCTCCTCAGATTCCGGACCCACCACCCCTCCCCCACATCCCCCACCTACCTCACCTTCCCCAAATACCACCCCTCCCACCCATTCCCCTCCTGGGCCCAGGAAACAAAGGCGCACCCGGGTGGATAGCCGTGTAAATGGCCAGGTTGTGAAAGTGAGTATTTTAGTTATGTATTTTTAGCTTAAAAATTGATAAACACACAGGGGGGATAGGGGCAGAATTTTTATTGTTTTTAGGCCAAAATTTAACACTCCACATGGGGCATCCCCATTGTGGATGTCCTGCTTGGATGGCCCCCCCCCCCCCTGGAGGGCCCTAAAAATTACCTCTGCCCCGTCCCATCTGTGCATGCGTGAGTTGCGGATGCCTATTGCACTTACCTCTAGCAGGGTGTACCCCTGCGCCATACATATTTTCATTTTGTGTGCAGGCGCACTCCCTGTTAGAGTCAAACGCCACATGCGTACTTTGCCGTGCAGACACAGCTGAGCTGGTATGCACCTCCCAAGGGCCTTGGATGCGCATACCACACCGGCGTGGAGCGCTGTGTTTGGCTTGCGGAGTGACGTGGGAGTGTCCTCAGCGGTGTATTTGGGGCCTTCAAAGGGGGTTGCAGACAGTGGCCCACCCACAATAGTTGTGGCCCACAAAAGTGCACCCAAACCCAGAATAATGTAAATCCTGGGTGTGGGTCCACTTTGATCTTGTCTCTGTATAACTGTTTATGACATTGTTCTGAGGTCATGTATTTATTTGTTTTTTTTTTATTTGTTTTTTTTTTCCTAGGACTTCTGCCTGGCCGAATACGACTATGCCCGAGGAGCGAAAAAACGCCTTGCCATGGAGGTGAAGGCCACTGTGTCCCGGCGCTTCCAGACCGACCTGACCATCCGGGCCATCCAACAAAAATGGTCTGATTTTAAGCGCCGGGACCCAGAAGGCGTGTACCGCCTATATGATGCCTACGCATCAGGTAAGTTAAAGCTTATGTTCTTTTTTGCCTTTGTGCAGAATCATCTGCTAAGCTGTGTCCTTTTTTGCTCTTTATATTAATTATTTGCTTTCACCCCCTCCACACAGATAAGCGTCCTCCCCTGGGGAAACGTGGGAAGGGATTCCTCCCCCGAACCAGGCAGGCGGACTCGGGGGAGTCATCGGGGGAGGGTCCCTCCCGCGGGTCCTATTTAGAGGACCCAGGGGAGGAAGGGGATGACGCCCCAGAGGAGTGTGCTGCTGGGGGGCAGGCTGGATCAAGCCTCAGCTCCTCACACTCTGAGTCTGAGGACTCTCACCAGGCAAGGGGCCACTCTCAAGCAGGGAGTGAGAGGGAGGAGGGTGGCCCTTTGCCTGGTGGATCTTCTGAGCAGAGTGTGAGGAGCCGAGGCTCCCCGCCTCCTCCTCAGAGCCCTCCCTGGGCTTCAAGTGGCGCTTCATCCCCTGGTGAGTTTACATGTTTTAATTGTTAGTCTGTGACAGGTTTCATCTGACCATTTGTGCTTAGCCCTTGCAATTCCTCTGTAATTTGCAGGGCATCATATAGGCGGCACCTCCATGGATTTTTGGCGTCAAATCCTCCTCGGGCATAGTCGTGGTAAGTGTATGTTGTAAGCTAGTTCATTTTGGAATTTATGTCATTCCTTAAAGTGGACCCACAAACATTGATGATATTGCTTGGATTATGGCGCCTTCCCTGCCCAATCACATCCCTCACCCAGGGCCACCCCCCAACCAAACACCACAAACTACTTCCCTCTTTGGGGGTGGCAGAAGCCATTGTCCCTGCCTCCTGTGTGGCACTCGAGATGTGTGTGCGCCTGCGCTCTGTTTCATACTGGCATGCGCGTGCGCACACACTGGCGGAGTGATGTGCGGAAGGCAGGGGCGGTGGCGGACTAAAATTGTGTTGCTCTGCCAAAGTAGACTAAAACACTGAATATTCACAATCCTGGGTCTTGGACCACTTTTAACAGACACGTTTCCTGGTCCATTGTCTCAGCTGGTTTGCTAATGTACATTAACATCACAAACCACACTACAGTGCTAGCCAACTGGAAACCACCCCTATGTTTCTGGCCACACCATGATGTGTGCTAGCAATAGTTAATTTACGTGAAGTAGTTAGGGCAAACACATGTTGCACACTGGTAACATTAGCCATTAAATTGGTAATGAGTCATTTACATTGCAATGTAAAGGTTAGTGCCAGATTTTCATAATGGATACATGTGGCAACCATAAACACTTCACATTAACTAATGGACCAGGAATATAGCAAATATCGTTTAACATGTATGTAAATAAGTTTTTGTTTTTGGAGGTAAGACTCAATAACCAGATTGATGTCAAAACTTCGGGTGTCATAGCTCCACTAAATGTTGTTTTGTATTTTGATTTTTTATGGACAGATGTCGCTACGCAGACGGAGGCAGAATTCCTCTTCCCCACACCAGCTCCAGGGACGGCCAGCAGCATGGGCCACCGCCACAGCTGCGATGGTGAGTACATCCAAATTCATATGGGTAAATACTTTTGAAACATTTCTCTTCTAGTTACATTTGTAGAAATTTGTAATTTACCAATGTGTGAATTTCACACACATCTAGGTTAAATGTGTTTGGACAATAATCCAACATGCCAGTCACCATCCTTGATAGTTGCCTCACATTCTTGTTACGGACACATACGGACTATTTGTGGCGTATAGACAACCAAATGGGGCTGATTAGGTGTTTACCCATAACATTATAGGGCAAACTTCCATCATCCTTAGGCACTGATGTTTGGCTGGGACTAAAGACATAAATGTCCTTACTTGGCCATAAACATTATTACATTTGCAAGAGTTAACCTGGCCCAACACCAAGGGTGTTTAATGTGCATTAAACATTTAATTTGCCAACAACTAACAACTAACACCCCGCGGAACATACGATAAGTGCAGGTACCGCGGGTCCAACCCACCAAGCAAACCCCTAATTATGGGAACTTATCTTCCGCTGGCTCCAGCGCACCACTCCAGACGTGCATTTTTCCCCCCTGGGCCTCTGTGAATGGCCGCCGGGTCCCCATGAGCAGCCAGAGAGTGACATGCGTGAAGAGGCGGCGGAAGAGGAGTGTACATTCCTGTTCCCTGCATAGACGTTAGCGTGCGTTTTTTGTGCCAAGCACGTTGGAGCATGGAGAGGTGAGTGGCTATGGATTACTGTGTGTATACACACATCAGGGGAAAAACAGATCTGTGAGCAACAACAAAGTGGGCCAAAACCCATGATCAACTATATTGTGGGTGTTGGTCCACTTTAAGAGTAAAGGTATGTGGTCCTAACATGTTTTCAAGCCAATATTAAAACTTTAATTTAAAATTTTAGGGGCACATTGTTCACCAATGTTAATGTGAGTGTTAGCAAGTTAGAAACACTGACATTACATTGCTACATCTGTGTATGTTGAGTTCCCAATCAAATTCTAATATATTATTTTTAATCACATCTCTACAGCTTGTATACGCCAGCATCGCAGACTGTGGCGGGCCTTCCGACAGATGAAAGGGATGCTGCTGGCCATGAAGAGGCGTCGGAGACGTTAGGGTGGGGGGGATGGCTGCCATGTCCAATGTTATTGGCTTTGTTGGCCTATGTTGGCCGTGTTGGCCCAATTTGTTTAAAGACAATTATATTTACCAATAACTGTGTTGTTCCTTGACCAGCATAGGTTTAGATTTCTAAAAACCATTATGTCTAAAATTAGGCAGCCATTTTGAGCCAGTACATGTTTACACCATAGTAAGCAATGTTAACTAATGTGGCACATAAATGGTGGCATAATATTAGAGATGATTGAGCAAATCATCCATGACTGTGTATTTAGCTTTCACATGTATGGATAAACACAAATTAGAGGTGGTTTTCAAAAATATATTTACATAAATCATAAGAAAAAGGTTTACAAATTAATATTCTTGGCTGGGTGGCCGGGGAGGTTGGGAGTCATTGCTAGGGGCGGTGTTGGGGGACAACAGTGCAGTAAAAAATATAGACTGCTGTTGTATGAGCTGTTGTAGCAACAACAAAGTTTGGTCCTGCCGCTGTATTGCTTCTGCCTGGCGCTGTATTGCTTCTTCCTGGCGCTGTACAGATTGCTCGATAACATTTGCAAGGCGACCAAGGTCCTGGTTCTGTTGTAGGTTTTGCTGTAACTGGTCCACCTGGCGCTGCAGGCCCTCATTTTGTTGCTGACACATCAGCACCTGATTTTCCAACGCCGCAATGCGCTCATTAGTTCCATCACGCGGCTGTTGGCGACTGTAGTCCTCCAGCATCCGGACCCCTAGTTGGTAGAAATCGGCACTGGTTGGTGCCACACCTCCTCTTGCTGTGGTTGGAGGCTAAACAAATAGTAAACCACATTTTAGTCAAACAGAACCAATGCAGTTATGCCCCTCCAAAAAGTTACCATAAACACTCACTATACAACTTACCCTTGTCTGAGCCTCTGAAGCTTGGCCACATGGGACTTGGGAAGAGGTCCCAGCTGGGGGTTCTGGTTCCGCCTCCTGCCAAAACAACAATGAAAGGAAATGTTACATGTTGCTTCTTCCACTACCCACGAATATGCCAATGGGTTTCGAGGTCGTCTACATCAGCCATGTTACCTGCGTGTCCTCCGGCACAGGTAGGCTCGAGGTATCGCTGCCAGAGAGTCGCAATTCAACATCCGAGATGTCGGGCAAGTTGGCATATGCTAAACAGGAAAATCAGGTTAGTAGGTCTGTGGGCCAAACTCTAATGTAACCTGGTTAGGCTATCGAGGCCATACCTCTAAAAAGTAAAAAAATACACACTAGACCAAAGGTCTCTGTTAAACTCAGATTGTTAACATGTATGTTACAGGACTAAGACGCACTAATTTCTGCAAATCTCATCATAAACATTGCTTAAATTAAACATACCCGCAATATCCCAGATGTCTGGAGTGGGGTCCTCACTCGAGCTTGGACCTTGAAAATACATGTGGACACACAAGTTGCCAGAAGCAAGTGGCACAACATTAGAGCCCAAATACAGACTAGAGCAAGGCCAAACCACTTACCCTCATCTCTGGCAGCTGGAACTTGAGGGGCCCTTTCTGGACAGCCACTTCCGATATTCGGGTCAACTAAAAAATAAAAAAAAAGGCTCTAAATAATCAGCAAACTACTACAGGGAATGTTTGGCTAAAAATATGTCTGCAAATATACATTGCTATAACTCAAATAACTAATAGACTGACCCTGGGGAGGCAACCAGCACTCCCAAGAGGCATCTTCAAGTTTACCAAGCAAACATGTAGCTTAGTAGACTAACCAAATTGAACCAGTGTAACCTAAACAGCAGAAAGGATACATTATGTATTGCTCTACACACCAACAGGGTCCTGTTGACCGGCAACATCGGAAGTGGGGTCCAAAGATGAACCAGTCACTTGGCCTACCAATAAAAAAGACAAATGAGACACATGCACTTGAGTCAAAGTGGATCAAGCAAGGTGAACACATGCACTTACCGACATCCAAAGAGTAGGTGGGATCCGGAGGAGATGCTGGGGCCAAGGGCATGGGAGCTAGGCCAAAATAAAACCAACATTGAGCCATAGCTAATGTGCGTAGCAAAATACAACATGCATTAAGGTGTGTGAGCAGCTCTTTCACTAATATTGACTAATCAAGCCAAGTGTGGCTCACACATTGATATGCCGATATATGGCTACACATCTCTGGCATCCTACATATCTACACATGTTAGGGCCTTGTTAGTTACTTGCTGTGAGTGTTACAGTGGGCGTGCAATTAGGGCGCACGCACATATTATTAATAGTCAACAGGGCAAACCTTTATTGTTTGAGCTGCTCCCACACCCATTTGTTTTGAAAAAAACCAGCAAACAAATTATGGGTAAATACCTTCAATGGCAGACTGGGGTAGCCTTGAGGTTGCTGGAAGGGCAGGAGCTTGGGTGTCCGGAGCCACATCCCGGACAGCAGCATGTGCACCTATGCATAAAGCAACAGACAGAAAAGTTACAAATGTTTGAGCTATAATGTAATACTTCACAGGTCCTACAGTTAGTTGGTCAGAATGTAAAAATGCTAATCACAGACATTAACATTAGGTTATTGTAAAAGCCAGAAAATATGTACCTTCAGCCCAACCGGTGGTGTCATCCCCAGGATCCACACCCTGCAGCCGAGCCAGTGGGATTTTGGCCTTCAGCATCTCCTCATACGGCCTGTAGGTACTCTTTGGAGCCTGGATGAACCCACTGTCCACATCAAGATCGTGATTCATCTTTTTCATAAGGGCCCCTCGCAAAGTGTAGAAGCGTTTCCTGCAGGATGGGCCACTACGTGGGTGTTGAGCTGTGCTACTAAGCTCCACACCAATGGCATCCCACAGTTTGCTTCTTTCTTGTTTGCCTATGGACTTGCTTTGGGAGCCAAATATCAGCTCCCATTTCGCAAGTGTCAGGCGCACAAGATGATTATTCTCAGCCAAATTAAATTCAGGCTCCCTCTTGGCACCTGGGCGCTTAGCCTGGGGTGCTGCCCCACCTTCAGGCTGTGCCCTTTTCCGTAAGGGAGGTCTGCGCACAGCACCCACCAAACTCCTACTCGTGCCTGCTGTGGCCGGCAGATGTCCTGTATTTGGCTCCATCCTGTAGCTGCACACACACACAAATCAACACCCCACAAGCACGCATGCACACTACAGAATGGCATCGCAATCTCTTAGGCTTGGGCAGGTTTTATGTGCTCTAACAGCCAATCCAAAAGCAGCCCACTTAATTGATTCACACATACAGCCCAGTTCCTTCTAGGCACACCTCCACTGCACTGACAGAAGCATGTGTGTTAGCCAATTAACTCATTACAGACCTCATTAAACAAACAACACACACCCAAATCCAACAATGGACTGATGTATCTGCAACCCTTGTGACATGTGCTTAGCCTAACGGCTATTTAAAAAAACAACAGCTTCACTTTCATTGGTCCCCACCTGATTTTTGGCCCATGTCCGTTAATGCACGCAAGTTAGGGCTCAAGTACGCTAGTAGCGCTACTAGCGTGCGCGTGCACACTCTGTTTTACGCACACCTGGGTCGGCTAATTGGCGCCCGGAAATAGCAGAGCGACGCAAAAGGCGGCAAAGCGGACCTGTCACTTTAGAAAATGAAGTATAAAAGGAAGGAATGTTCTAGCTTCTGCTATTCTTACACTGTGGCAAAGGCTGTGGTGTGGTGCTGTGCTCGCTTCCCTTAGCTCATTTGAGCCTCTGTCTGGTTTCTGTCCTCACTCTCTGTGGCTTGTTGGGTGATTTCTGACATCAGTGCTGTTTCTTTAGGAGCTTGGTTTGGGTGGCATCTGCAAATATTGTGTAGCATACAGCAAGTGAGGCTTGATTTTGGGGCCTTTTGTGGGCTGTGCAGCAACTCCCCTCTTGGTTGTGCTTAACTTAGAAAGCTGGTTTTCAGCAGGCTGGTGGTTTGGACCACTATAGTTCTGGTTTTGTGGTGAGCTGCATTGTAGCGGGTGTGTGTGTAGTGTGATTGTTTGTGTGTGTGTTGTGTGTTAGTGGTTTTTTTTGTTTATTTTTGTTTTTGTATATATCTTTAGTGTGTGTGATGGATAAGAGGGTGATGTATGGTGTCTGGGTGGATGGATGTATGTGTATGCTGAAAGAGCAGGAGGAAAGGGAGCGGGGTGTTGTGAGGTTTAGGGCACCCCGCTCCTTTGCAATCCGCCTTTCAGTATGGGACTTAAGTGACGAGCAGATCAGGAGCCGCTTCCGTCTGAATCGTGCTGCACTACAGTCCCTATATGATCAGATTAAGACCAAAATCGAGCCATCCACCAAACGCACTCATTCCATTCCAGGCATAGTACGCCTGTGTGCCACTCTTAATGTTTTGGCACGAGGGACCTTCCAGGCAACCTCAGCCCTCCTCAGCGGGATAAGCCAGGCTACTATGAGCCGCATCCTAATCCAGGTAGTTCTGGCAATTTGTGATTTAATCCCAATTTACATCAAGTTTCCTGAGGATGAGGAAGAGGTTGCCAAAATAAAACATGCTTTCTATCTGATGGGAGGGATCCCGAATGTGCTAGGGTGCGTTGATGGTACACATATCCCTTTCCGCCCTCCCCGTGCACAGGAGCTGTCCTACAGAAACAGGAAGCAGTTCCATTCATTTAATATCATGGTGGTCTGTGACCCAGACATGAGGCTGCAGGCGGTGAGATCGGGGTTCCCCGGCTCATGCCACGATTCTTACGTCTTGCAGCGGACAGTCCTGTGCCGGAAGTTTGATAACAACGAAATGCCAGCTGGCTGGCTACTGGGTAATAAATTAACCATGTCTATGTATTTTGCTAATATGTGGCCTAGTAAGGCAATTTTAACCAAACTACCACCAAAAAACATGTACTAGTACTAATTGCTGTCTCTCTCCTTGTGTTTTTTCTACAGCGGACAAGGGATATGGGCAGAGAACGTGGGTCATGACTCCGGTCAGGAACCCACGGACCTCTGCCCATGAACGCTACAATGCAGCGCATCGCAAGACCAGAAGCATTGTGGAAAGAACCATCGGCCTGCTGAAAGCACGCTTTCTCTGTTTGGCACGGCCAGGAGGAGAGATGCTCTACAGCCCACAGAAGGTTTCCAAAATCATCCTTGCCTGCTGTGTGTTACACAATATCTGTATATGCCACCGAATCCAAGCCCCCGAGGAGACAGCACTGGTGCCAGAAATCCCCAACCTGCCCGCAGATAGAAGTGAGGACACCCAGACTGGCGATGAGCTAAGGGAAAGGCTGATCACTTCTTTTTTTGCGGTAAGCTAACTACCCTTCACTCTAATGCAAGTACTGCACTACTGTTTAAATGTATTTGACCTCCCATCCAAAAGAGCAAACAAACGCACTAAGGGGGGTGTAAGATGACCCAAACCACTCTAAGGGGGGGTGTAAGATGACCCAAACCACTCTAAGGGGGGGTGTAAGATGACCAAAACCACTCTAAGGGGGGTTTAAGATGACCCAAACCACTCTAAGGGGGGGTGTAAGATGACCCAAACCACTCTAAGGGGGGGTGTAAGATGACCAAAACCACTCTAAGGGGGGTTTAAGATGACCCAAACCACTCTAAGGGGGGGTGTAAGATGACCCAAACCACTCTAAGGGGGGGTGTAAGATGACCAAAACCACTCTAAGGGGGGTTTAAGATGACCAAAACCACTCTAAGGGGGGGTGTAAGATGACACAAACCACTCTAAGGGGGGGTTTAAGATGACCAAAACCACTCTAAGGGGGGGTGTAAGATGACCAAAACCACTCTAAGGGGGGTTTAAGATGACCCAAACCACTCTAAGGGGGGGTGTAAGATGACACAAACCACTCTAAGGGGGGGTTTAAGATGACCAAAACCACTCTAAGGGGGGGTGTAAGATGACCAAAACCACTCTAAGGGGGGTTTAAGATGACAAAAACCACTCTAAGGGGGGGTGTAAGATGACCCAAACCACTCTAAGGGGGGGTGTAAGATGACCCAAACCACTCTAAGGGGGGTTTAAGATGACCCAAACCACTCTAAGGGGGGGTGTAAGATGACCAAAACCACTCTAAGGGGGGTTTAAGATGACCAAAACCACTCTAAGGGGGGGTGTAAGATGACCCAAACCACTCTAAGGGGGGGTGTAAGATGACCAAAACCACTCTAAGGGGGGGTGTAAGATGACCCAAACCACTCTAAGGGGGGGTGTAAGATGACCCAAACCACTCTAAGGGGGGTTTAAGATGACCCAAACCACTCTAAGGGGGGGTGTAAGATGACCAAAACCACTCTAAGGGGGGTTTAAGATGACCAAAACCACTCTAAGGGGGGGTGTAAGATGACCCAAACCACTCTAAGGGGGGGTGTAAGATGACCAAAACCACTCTAAGGGGGGGTGTAAGATGACCCAAACCACTCTAAGGGGGGGTGTAAGATGACCCAAACCACTCTAAGGGGGGTGTAAGATGACCCAAACCACTCTAAGGGGGGTGTAAGATGACCCAAACCACTCTAAGGGGGGTGTAAGACGCCAATGTTGGTTATCAAGTTATGCATTTTTTTTTAAGAAAACACAAAACAACTATAAAGATATATACTAACTGCACTTTTCTTATTTTTTCAGGCACAAAGAGATGCACCATGATCCCTAAATTCCTTTTCCAACCCTTTCCTGGACTTTACTTTGCTTTTGAATTTCTGTTGGACTTTTCATTTTCTATTTCATTTCTGTTTTATTATTAATTTTTGGTTAGAGTAAAAATAAAAAAAGAATTATATATATACATGTGGCTATGTGTTTAATTCTGTTGTAAGTTTCCTTTTCATTCTAATTCCTATTTTCATTTTCCTTTTTTTTCTCTGTTCTGTTTTTATTTTCCTTTTCTATTTTCCTTTTCTTTCTCTGTTCTGTTTTTATTTTCCTTTTCTTTCTCTGTTCTGTTTTTATTTTCCTTTTCTTTCTCATTGGTGGTTTAATTGTATTTCCTTTTTATGTAACAAATAAAAAAAAAAAATAATTGTGGCTATGTGTTTAATTATGTTTTATTTTGCATTTATATTCGAAGATCTGGTAGAATTTAATTTCCTTTTCAACACAAAATAAAAAATCTTTAAATTTTTAAACAAATGTGGCAATGTGTTTTATTCAGAAGGTACTGGATGGCCAGGACACAGCAAAGCTAACAGGCGCTGTGTAGAATAGCGTGGTCACACTGACTGACAGCGCCTACAAAGCTGAGGGCCAACATCATATTCAGCAATGTAGGCGTTGTTCGCAACAACGCCAGGTAGCGACTGAGGAGGCCTGCTATAGCGAATCGCTAACGCCCGCGGCTGACGCTAGCGCCGCTCATAGCGCCATACTTCAGTCGCTCATCTGTCGCTACCTGGCGCTATTGATGAATCGGCCTCATAGAAGTTCTGTACCGCCTAAATCAGAAATGGGTGCTAGCCTAAAGGGGACCCTGACACACCGTGTCAGTACAACAATATATATACACATGAGGAGCTGCTAGTTACAGCTCCAAATGGACCCCAAGAAAAGGCCGCACAACCATAAAGTAAAATGTAAATTATTGTGTTTTTAATGTTCACAAAGTACCAATCTACAAAAATATACAATAACTACATAAAATGACAAGACTGATTAAAAACATACAAGACAATGCCACGAGGTGCTGACCCCACTGACTCTCTTGAAGCAATATTGCACTATGCCCTCAATCTCATGTATCAACCAGAATATTAAATACTCGAAGAAGGTATATAATTTAATACTTAATACTAAAAGTGTCTAACCAAAAAGAAAAAATTACAAAACCTAAATCCTGTGCAAAAAAATGTCAAAAACCTAAATCCTGTGCAATACAGTGTGACATTATAACATTATACACATTGTGCTAATTCAAAGTGCTTGTGCTGTAAACAATCAATGTATACCGCTAGGTATCATATATAGTGAAATAACACCTCTCCGAGCAAACCTTAATAGCTAGGGCAAGGATAAGAATAAGAAATCAAAACTTATATCACCATAATGTCATTTGCAGTCCGGGTCCGCACCAACATAGGCTATATCAACACCGATGCGTTGCAGCGTCGTTGTAAGCGACAGGTAGCGACAGGTAGTGACAGATGAACGCCAGCCACGGCACGCAATACCACATTTATGAAAGCAACACGTAGCGACCGATTCATCATCACAGACGGCTCAGCGGATCCCGGCGGCGCTCTGGCTTTCAGAGAGCCTGGTATTACCTGTCGCTCTCCCATACATTTCAATGGACGTTACTTTTCTTCTCTTTAAACAGGGTTTTCTTTTCTTTTTTTTGTTTTATATCAAATCATTGTGTGACCTCTCCTGGTCTATTTAAATACATTTTTGAAAACGTTTTAGATTTTTTATTTTTTTATGCAGAATTGTTATTACAGGTCTGGTATTAAAGTGTTCATGTCTCAATGTCATAACAATGTAATTTCATATGTTTTTGCTTTGTTACTAGTGAATATGTGTTCAAAAACGGACTTTAATCACAAGCTTCTGGCACCCTGGGCTACAGCAACACAATTTTGAATGCCGGCGCTGTGTGAGGCTGTTTTTTTGATAAATATGGTTTGAGTCGCTCACACTGACCGTTCGCTCCCATAAAGCTCTGTACTGGTGTTATAGCGACTCACATATCAAATTCATCAATGCCGGCAATGTTACTACAGCGACTGAGGCACTCTGTAATAGCGACTGACGGACGATCAGAGCGTCCACTAGCGGTCGCTCTTAGCGCCGCAGTACAGACGCAGTACAGACGCTCTTCTGCTGTTACCTGGCGAACTGCTGATCACATCTACCTGCTGCCCAAGTGGTGTCAACAATAATATGCGAGGGATAGTTTTTTTGTTTTTTTTTAAGCCTGGACAATGATTTTAGGCCCCATAGGAAGGACACCCTCACATTTAAAGTGTAAACATTTTGTATTCAAGAAAAACATATGTACAAAAAGATTGTATTTCTACAGTTAGTCTTGCAATAAGTCAGATCCTAGTTTTACTTTATTAACAAGTAAGGTTAATGATAAGGACCTTTAAGGGTTAAATAAATTACTTCTAGGTGAGCTTCAGAAAGATGTTTAACAAGGTGAAAATAATGTGGCGCAGCAGAATGAGGTCAGGTAAAATGAAATCACTGGTTTGCACTGTTACCAGGTGCAAACTTAACAAGGCAGATTTGTTCTCTGCAGTTTTTATATGCATCGTATTAGTCAATGAGCTGTGAGGACTCAGCATATGATGTTACAGGCCCAGCGAATGGAAAATGTGTTACAAAAAATCAGTCTATTCAGCAATTATTATTACAGCATCCAACCAAAAATTAAAGAAAACCTTTACTGCTATTAGGATAAATAAAAGAAAAACATTGGTAGACGTGAATGACCTCTTAAAGTGGACCAACACCCAGGATTTTGACTATCCTGGGTTTTGGTCCACTTCGGTGGGGCACCCCAATCGGGTGTGAAACCCCCCAGAAAGCCCCGAAAACTCACCTCACCCCGCTCCCACGTCGCCGGACAAGCGAGAGGCAGCGCCGGACAAACAGAGCCCGTCCGCCGCCGCCTCCTGCGCGTCCCTCTTACAGGGAGAGCACCCGCGCCGGCCATTCGCAAACGACCGGCGCGGGAGCGCGCCCTGCTAGAGGGACGCGCGGGAGGCGGCAGACGCGCATGCGCCGCTGGAACGTGGAAAAGGTAGGATTGTGGGCTTCCTGGGGGGTTTCCCCCCGCGGGACATCCCGATTTCGGATGCCCCGCGGGGAGGGATCTGATCCCCCCTGGGTGTTGGTCCACTTTAAATAGGAACCTGCTTGAAATGAATAATATAAAATTATTTACAATAAATTGGACAGGATATGTTTTCCTCCTCACTTGAGTACTGCTCAGATTAGGTGCCAGACAAATCAGAATATTCCAAAAAATTTACCCGGAGTGCATTAGTTATGCCTGTTTTTGTTCATCTTTCTATTCCTTTACTGAATGTTTTGGAAGCTGGAATTCTTGGTTTTAATGGGACATCCTAAAACTTCTTACATCCCAGGCAACTTATAATGGTGCAATAATCCCACATTTTGTAACTCTATTACTCCAGATGCCCCATTGAAAGTACATGACCTTGGAAAGGAACTACAATAACATATTTTTCAGGCTTACACTAACCTTGGCAACAGATCACTAGGGCATTTTTGCTCATTAAGCAGTGATTAGAAGACTTTTGGACCTAGTGGCAAGCAAGAACTTGCTCATGCACACAAAGGCATTGTGTTGCATTTCCAGTGAATCTATGAAATCTCAGGAAAAAAAATTAAAATAAACATCACCAACTCTGACAAAGGGGGTTAAACATGAAGGGATAGTGTTTCGTAGCGGCAGGCAGCATCTGGTGAACGCCGGGCGCTGTAGGCAAAACCACATTTATGAAAGCAAATCTGGTGAGCGACTCTAATAGCGCCATGTAGCATCTGATGAATTATTACAGGCGGCTGAGCGTATAGCTCCAGTGCTCTAGCTTCCAGAGCGCCAGGAATTACCTTTCGCTCACTGTCGCTCTCCCATACATTTCAATGGCCGTTCATTTACTTGTGTTTAAACAGAGTGTTCGACATATTTAATTTTTTTTGTTTGCTCAAATCATTGTGTGACCTCTCCTGGCTGCAAACAAACATTTTTAGAAACTTTTTTGACTTTTTATATTTTTATGCAGAATTGTCATTACAGGTCTGGCACTAAAGTGTTATTGTCACAGTGTTAAAATAATGTCATTCCATGTGTTTTCGCTTTGTTACTGGTGGATATGTGTTCAAAAACAGACTCTATGCTATAGCGACCAGATTTAGAGCGCCGAGCATGGTGTGGAGCGCCGGGTGTCGGATGCACTGAGCTGGCGCTACCTTTCACTCCCTGAAACGCTGTACTGGTGTTAGAATGCCCAACATACATCACATTCATCAAGGCAGGCCAGGTTACTAGAGTGACTGAGACACTCTGTCACAGCACCCGATACCTGCTTACAGAGTCTACTAGCGGTCTCTCTAAGCGCCGCTATACAGTCGCTCATCTGCCGATACCTGGCATTAGTAATGAATCAGTCTCATAGACTTCTATATAATTTTGATATTGAAATACTATTCAAGTCTTTTATGGTCAAAATTTGTTTGTATGTATGTGTGATAGGCAGGCGCCCCCCAATAATCAAAGAATGTGTTTTTAAAGTAAAAAAAAAAAAAACACGTTGCATTTGCTTATAATGCATTAGTTGACTATAAGTGATTTCTGCTATTAGCTGCAAAATAAATTCTAAACCTAAAAACTTCTAGTTTCACACTAGCATTATATACAATATTTTGCTATTCCGTCAATCCCTTTTTGCTCTAAGAATGCAATACAAAAAGGGGGTGATTTACAAAACGATTCGATTTGTCAGGCATGTGTGTTTGAGCTCCATATGCCATGATTTTCCCTCTCCCTGTAAACATGGTGAACGCAGAGAAAGCGAAAGTCGCACAAAGGCACAAACATTGTAATTCTGGCCCTAAACTTAAAAGAATGCCAGTTTTTAATAGCAAAAATAAATCTGACTAAAGCAACACCAAAAAAACACCAGCGTTAATGTGGTTAAGACATTTGTTTACTCCTTTATTTGTTCAATATTTAGAATACAAGCCTCTCACTTCAATAATTGATATCAAAAGCCAAATTACCAAATACTTGTATACAAACAAACAAAGTTAGAAATTTAGACAACCTTGTCTGCTAAAAAAGCATGCCCCCCCCCCACACGCCTAAGCATGGTCACCCACCACACGCCTTACAACAACACATACTCGCCGGCCAGTAATAATAGGGAGCAAGAAATTGCCACCACAACGCCAAACGGCTGATTTATTAACAGCGACAGTTGAGCGACTGTAGCGGTATTTTCACAGCGCCCGCTAGTAGTCGCTGTGCTTGGCTGTTGTTCGGTTGTTGACAGCGACTCAGTCGGTGTGGCGTAATGTTGAATACAAGGTTACGAGTCGCTATTTGACAGGTTCCGCGATGTATGGGTGCGCATGATAGCGACTGGTCAGAGCGACTGGCTTCCACCATATTCATCAAAAAATCACGCTTAAAAAATTCTCGCGCTGTGAAATGCATGTTTAAACCCCAGAGCGCTGGAGGCGATGTGTTAAGTAGCTTTTTAACCCCCAAACCACCATATTTTTGGAAAACAAAAAAAAAAGTATTTTAAATAATTTAGTAATATGAATAGATTAATATCAGACCTGTAATATCAATTCTGTACATTTTTTTTCCCTTAAAAAAATTATCTAAAATGGCAGAAGTGGTCACAGAATTTTTCACATTTCAAAAAAAAAAACACATTAATAACAATTAATTATTAATATTTAAAGATTGTTCCTTTTATTTGTTCCATAAATTTAAAGATTGAAATGCATTGGAGAGCGCCAGGTAGCATAGTCGCGGGGGACCAAGCAGCAATACTTAATCTCACAAATCCCAAAGTAACATCCTTGTTTGCTGGGCAGAATCTCAGCGCCTTCCTCAGTGACAGGCATACAGATGGCCATTAGAAGTGGGCAAGGAGAGGGGTGGGCAGACTCAGGCCACCATCAGCCAATTTTGTTTTGCTCCAAACCTGGAGCTTCAATGTCTAATGTATATATGTTATATGTGTTTTTTAATATGGCACTTCACATTTTTGATATTAGGAACTTTACCATAGGTTGTGCAACATTTTTAGCATGTAGTCCATTCTGGGGACCATATGTATAGTATGTAGTTTTCATATAATGGTTAACGACTTGATGCCTGCACACCTAGCTATTTGTTAACTGATGTGCATGGTACTTTTCTGTTTTGTTACATACTGTTTACTGTACAGTATACTTGGTGCAAATAAATCTGATTCTGATTAATCACTTCTGCTTGTCATATTTTAGATTTGCTGGCACCTGGTCCAAGCTAATTTAAAAGCTACTGCAAAAACTGGACCTCCTTCATCATTTAGTTATTTTTTTACTGCCTCAATTTTACATGTTTTATCTATGACTAGCTTCCTGTGATGTGTAAGCCTCCATACTGAAACCCAATGAAAGCTATAGTAGCTTTACACTTAAAATTGCTGTGTATGTAGTGCAGCTGGAGGAGCATTTGATAACAGTGAAAAGGTTACTAAGATTCTTTGCTTTCAAAATATTGTTTCAAGATTATTCTGCCATCATATTTCAATGGTTTACTGCAGAGACAGTCTTCTTTCACTCTGAAAATACATTATCTGACTAAAGGGGACCTGTGATTTTTATTAAACTGCATAATCATTGCCAAGATATTTTGTCATTTACTTTGGTTGTTTAGTAGCTTTCCAGACAAGGGCAAACAACACCTACAGAAGCAGCATTTGTTAAAATGCATTTGTTAAACTCGCACTGCATGTTTTAACCCTTGTGCTGCCTCAGTTGCCTTGCTCCCATTATGAAGCCAGGTGCCCCACTGTTACGCTGTAACAAGCGCAGGAGGGGGAAACCCCATTTTTAAAAATGTTTAAGGATTAAACTGTGATCCCTCGCCCCCCAGCCTCCCTCCACCGAGCACCCAGCAGCTGTCATTGGGGATCACCAGGGGACAGAGGAGGATGGGAGGTGAGTAAAGAAAAAAAAATACTAAATGTCATTTTTTTTCTTATGTGTCTGTGTGTTTATTTTTACTGTTAACCCCTTCTGAACTGGTAAGGGATCCATGAGACCCCTATACTAGTTCACAAGGCTGGGGGCTGGCAAGTCACCTGTGGCTAGCGGGTGACTTGCCATTAACCTCCGGCACCCCAATTACCCGCCTTCCCAAAGCCGGAGGGAAGGGCCCGGCCCACGGAGCTTATAGCCGGCAGGGTGAAGGGGCACCAAAGTTGGCCCCTGCGCCCTGTTCCTACAAGCCCCCATAGCTGGTCCGAGGCTGGTTATGATGGGTAAGGGGGACCCCATGTAATTTTGGGGGGGTTTTAAGGGCTTTTAACCGTTAAAATTCCCCCAAAAAATTGGGTCCCCCCTCCCCCCGAGGAGGGGGGACCCTATGTCGTTTTTTTTAAAATTAACCCCTTATGCTCTGTCGCCCAGCAGCTATAAATTGCTTCTAGCAGCAGCAGGAGAGCAGAAGCCAGAGTGATCAGCGTGGAACACAGTGGCCGAGGATGGATGGGAGGTAAGTTTTAAAAAATAAAAAAATATATATATATTTTTTTTCTGCTCGTCTCTGTGTGTTTTTTTTACCCTTGTGAACTGGTAAGGGATCCATGAGACCCCTATACCAGTTCACAAGCCTGGGGGCTGGCAAGTCACCTGCGGCTAGTGGGTGACTTGCCATTAACCCCGGTACCCCCAATTTCCTGCCTTCCCAAAGCACGGGGGGGGCAGAAGAGCCTGGCCCACGGAGCTTGTAGCCGGCAGGGCGGGGGCCACCAAAGCTGGTCCCTGCGCCCTGTTCCTACAAGCCCCCCAAAGCTGGTTCCGGGCTGGTTTTGATGGGTAAGGGGGACCCATGTCATTTCTATTTGGGAATTTTAAGGGTTTTTAACCCTTAAAATTCCTCAAAAAATGGGTTTCCTCCCCCAGGAGGGGTGACACTATGTTGTTTTTTTACATTAGCCCCTTATGTTTTTAGTGTGAATAGTAGTTGTATTTTATTTGTAAATGTTATAAAGTGCTCTTTTCAGTTTGGGGGGTCTCCTGGGCAAGATTGGGGGGCTACAGATACATATGTGGTACCGTTGTAATCGGTAGAAATGGGGCTTTCACATGCAATATGGTTTTTATTAATAAAAATGTTTTATTTAAAATAATTGTCTAAAATATATATTTTTTGTTTTTTACGCAAACATATTTAAAGAAACAGTAGAAAGAAATTCTGGCAAAAATCACGGTTAAACATGGCACAAAATGGGGGAAAATTACCTGTCAACAGAGGGTAACAAAACTTAAAGTAGGCTGGCAATTATAAGGGTTAATAGTACCTATTCATGTTGGGTATTATTCTGCTCGGGGGACCTTGCGCTTTCAGATTGAGCTTGTTTTTTCTTGCTTGCATATTGATATTTTAGGAAAACATGTTTTTTTTTTCAGCTTTTTTATACATTTTTTTAGGGAAACCCTGTGCAAGAATTTTTTGAGGGTTTACTTCCAGAAAGATGAGCCCACTACAACAAGCTGGGTATGCTTTAGAAATCTTAGCATGTGCACTTTCAGGGAATATATGGTTTATGGGAGATATTCCAAATGTAAAGGGTTATTTTGCTTGAAAAAATGCAAGGTGCACACTTTGTCTGCAGAGCTGAAATTTTCTAGTAAAATTACTATTATGCGCATGCTTTACTTTGTGGTGTTTGGCAACTCTTCTCTTGACAGTAGCTATGCATGCTGGGTATTGTTCTGTTCGGGGCATGTTTCTTTTTCTGATTTTACTTGTTTTTTCTTGTTTGCATATATGTTTTTTTTTAGTAAAATGTGGCTTTAAGTCTTCCTTTTTATTCTTTTTTAGGGGAACTCTGTGCAACCAAACAATTGATTGAGGGATTACTTCCAGAAAACTACGCCCACATAAACAAGCCTGGTACGCCTAGAAAGCTTGAGGCGTGTACTTCCAGAGAATATACAGTTTGTTGGGGGTATTTCAAATGTAAAGGGTTGTTTTTCCGGAAAAACTTCAAGGTGCGCATAGCGCATATCACAGTTGTATTTTATCTGAAAATCTCCTAAAGCTCTGTTTCAGTTTGGGGGAGTCTCTTGGGCAGGAAGGGGTGTCTACCTATACATATGTGGTACCACTGTAACCGGGAGAAATTGGGGTCTCACACGCAATAAGATTTTATTGACAAACGTACATTTTTTATTACAAAAAAATACTACAAATTGCAAAAAATAGATTTTTTTTATTTTTTTTGCACATATTTCACCCAAAAGTATTGAGAATACACTAAAAAAGACCATACAAGGCATTACATGTTGAAGCCCAGACTCCTAAGAAATCTCTGGAAATCCCTTCAAAAATCAAGGTTAAACATGTGTAGCACAAAATTGTGAAACATGATCTGGCACTTAAAGGGTTAAAGAACTGACACTCAAGTGCAATTACAGTGTAATGACACTCAAGTGCTATTACGGAGTACTGACACTCATGTGCTAATACAGAGTACTGAGACTCGTGCTAGTGTTATTACAGAGTACTGACACTCAAGTTATTAGTGTACTGACATCCAAGTGCTATTACAGAGTACTGACACTCACATGCTAATACAGTGTACTGACATCCAAGTGCTATTACAGAGTACTGAAATTCTGGTGCTAGAGTAGTGACATGCAAGTGCTTTTACAGTGTACTGACACTCAAGTGCCATAACAGAGTACTGACGCTCAAGTTATTTGTGTACTGGCACTCAAGTGCTATTACAGAGTACTGCCACTCAGGTGCTATTGCAGAATACTGAAAGTCAAGTGCAATTAGAGTACTTACACTCAAGTACTATAAGAGTACTGACACTCAAGTATTATAAAAGAACTGACATTCATGTGCAATTACAGAGTACTGACAGCCAGGTGCTATTAGAATACTGACATTCAAGTGCTATTACAGAGTATTGACACTCAGCTACTATTACAGATCCTGACACTCAATTGCTATTACGGAATACTGACACTCACGTGCTAATACAGAGTACTGACACTCAAGTTATTAGTGTACTTACATCCAAGTGCTATTGCAGAGTACTGACACTCAAGTGCTATTACAGTGTACTGACAATCAAGTGCTATTACAGAGTACTGACACTCACATGTTAATACAGTGTACTGACATCCAAGTGCTATTACAGAGTATTGACAGTCAATTGCTATTAGAGTACTTACAGTCAAGTGCTATAAAAGTGCTGCCTCCCAAGAGTTATTAGTGTACTGGCATCCAAGTGCTATTACAGGGTACTGACACTTAAGTGCTATTACAGAGTATCAAATCACAAGTGCCATTACAGAGTACTGACAGTCAAGTGCAATTACGGACTACTGATGCACAATTGCTATTTCAGATTACTGACACCCAAGTGCTGTTACAGAGTTCTGACACCCAGGTGCTGTTACAGAGTACTGACACCCAAGTGCTGCTACAGAGTACTGACACTAATGTGCTATTACAGGGTACTGACTCTCAAGTAATAATGTTGTTCTGAAATCCAAGTACTATTACAGAGTACTGACACTCAAGTTATTAGTGTACTGACATCCAAGTGCTATTACAGAGTACTAACACGCAAGTGCTTTTACAGTGTACTGACATCCAAGTGCTGTTACAGAGTACTGAAACTCAGGTGCTATTACAGAGTAGTAACATCCAAGTGCTATTACAGTGTACTGACACTCAAGTGCCAGTGTACTGACGCTAAAGTTATTAATGTACTGGTACTCAAGTGCTATTACAGAGTACTTACACTCAAGTGCTATTACAGAATACTGACACCCAAGTACTATTAGAATATCCCAAGTGCTATTAGAATACTGACACCCAAGTACTATTACAGCGTACAGACACTTGAGTGCTATTAGAGTACTGACAGTCAAGTGCTTTATTAGATTACGAACACTCAAGTTATTAGTGCACTGACACTCAGGTGCTATTATAAAGTCCTTAAACTCTGGTGCAATTAGAGTAGTGACATCCAAGTGCTATTAGAGTACTGACAACAACGTGCTGTTAAAGGGTACTGACACTCAAGTGTTATTACAGAGTACTGACACCCAATTGCTATTACAGAATACTGACACCCAAGTGCTATTTCAGTATACTGACTCTCAAGTGATAATGGTGTACTGATAGCCAAGTGCTATTACAGAGTACTGACACTCAAGTTATTAGTGTACTGACATCCAAGTGCTATTACAGAGTACTGACATCCAAGTGCTCTTACAGAGTACTGAAACTCAGGTGCTATTACAGAGTAGTGACATCCAAGTGCTATTACAGTGTACTGACACTCAAGTGCCAGTGTACTGACGCTAAAGTTATTATTGTACTGGTACTAAAGTGCTATTACAGAGTACTGACACTCAGGTGCTATTACAGAATACTGAAAGCCAAGTGCTATTAGAGTACTTACACTCAAGTGCTATAAGAGTACTGACACTCAAGTGTTACTCAAGTGCTATTACAGAGTACTGTCACTCAAGTGCTATTACAGAGTACTTACACTCAAGTGCTATTACAGAGTACTGACACCCAAGTGCTATAAGAGTACTGACACCCAAGTACTATTACAGCGTACTGGCACTTGAGTGCTATTAGAGTACTGACAGTCAAGTGCTTTAACAAATTACGAACACTCAAGTTATTAGTGCACTGACACTCAGATGCTATTAGAAAGTCATTAAACGCTGGTGCAATTAGAGCACTGACTTTATAGCAATAAAGTGCAATTACAGGGTACTGACACTCAAGTGCTATTACAGAGTACAGACAACCAAGTGCTATTACAGAATACTGACACTCAAGTGCTTTTACAGAGTTCTAACTAGAGATGAGTGAACTTTTTAAAAGTTTGATTAGCTACTTGAAATGTCATCTAAAAAGCATGGGAAACAATGCCTGATGGCCCTAAATATCCTTTATAACACACTCAAGTCACCCAAGACTGTATAAAACATGTTTTAGTTGGCTAATTATCATTTGAATTGGCGCCACTAGTAGCATTTTAAAGTTTAAGTCAAAAAAATAAAAAATTGGAGAAGCAACAGGGTTGGCGTTCCTGGAAAGTGGAAAGAAGTCATGTCTTTTTACAAGCGTTGAAAAATGTATGCATTTTGGGGATGACAGAGGGTAGACCTGCGGTTGTGTAGGCCTGACAGTAGCGTGCAAGTCCCATTTGTAATGGGGTAGCAGTGGGATTGGCCCCCTAAATTTTAGCTAAATACTCAAGTACTACTATAGAACTTACACTCAAGAGCAATTACAGAGTACTGACACTCAGGTGCTATTAGAATACTGAAACCCAAGTGCTATTACAGAGTAGGCAGAGGGACAGGAGACCTGTGAGGGTTGAGTAGGGCTGCCAGTAGCAAGCCCTCAAAATATGATCCCATTTGTAAAGGGCGGTAGCAGCAGAATTGGCATCTTGACAATTTAAGACTTAACAATGGCTTTTTACCAGGCTTGAAAAATGTTCCTATCTTGGGCATTACAGGGTTAAACTGCAGTTGTGTAGTCCTAGTAGTAGCAGAGGGTGGCAGCGGAGGTGCTGTTGGTGGTAGTAGTGGCATTAGCAGAACTAGGCAGAGGGACAGGAGACTTGTGGTGGTTGTGTAGGACTAGTGTTAGTTGACAGCAGCAGGGGTGCTGGTGGTGATAGCATTAGTAAAGACACAGATTTTAAATTCTAGGCCAAAGGACAGGAGACCTCTGGTTGTTATGTAGGCCTTGTATAGGCCTGGCACTGGCAGTAGCTAACAAGCACTCAAACAATGATCACATTTTTAGAGATGTAGCGTCAGGATTTTGATTGTCCCCATCAGCTTTGTGATGTCGCTCCAGCTGCCTATGTAGATTCGTAATTCCTAGTCCTAGATTTATGCCCTGGCTACGACTAACTTTCTGCCTTCAGGTCTGGCACTGTAATAGGTTTTGTTTTACAGGGAATGTACAAAAGAATTGCCACATGGCAACGTACCATTAATAAGAAGACCTAGAATGTCCATCACTACCTGATTTTTCTCTTCTTTTTTTTCGGAGTCTGCAAAATCAGCATCAGTGTCACTGTCATCTGCTCCTGAGTGGACCATACCAGCAGACCTAGCCCTGTGCCATTTTGCAGATGATCTGGCCCTACCTTGGCTCGGCTCTTTGTTGCTGTCAGTGCAGGAAGTATCCTCCTGCTTTAACGGTGTCCCTTCCTTGTTGCCTGGTTACCAGGTCCTGTTCAAAAGTACATCATAATACTCCTCCTCCTGATCCCTGCCGATTCCCTGTTCTGAGGTTTCATCATGGTCTTCTTGCCCCCCCCACATCACAACCAGCTTCATAGCTGCTAGTATGTCCATGTCTACCACCACCCTCACAACTATGCTTCTCAGACACCGCTTCCACCCCCACCACCTCTGCAACACGCTTCAACGGCTGACTATCGTCAAATAAATTCTCCTTATCACTATCCATAGCAACTGGGCTGCTGATAAAAGCTGGCGCCCCACTAGGACAGGGCAGCAAAGAGACAGATGGTGGAAGAGAAAGGCAGTTGTAGTGGAGACAGAACCAACTAAAACCTGGCCAAGTCATTGAGTCAGAGTCTTCCTCCTCCTGAGATGGGCGAGTCAACCAGTCCACAATGGATGCATTGTCTGAAATAACATGCCCACTGGAGGAAATGTACAACTCTGGCTTGCTGATGCAGCTACTACTACCGTGTACTTTGCTGCTGCCGCTAGTAACAGCACACACACCAAAATGACACACTTGCACAGCCCAGCTAGAACAGACAGATGTGCCCTAAAATATTGCTTGCCGGTGAACAAAGAGGCACGGTGTACCCCGATTTAGGAAGAGAAGGGTCTGTACACTTAAAACAGAGCTGCCCCCTTGTTTTCTTTTTTAAACTGTATTTAACAAAGAGGCAACAGTGGGTGCACACTTGAAACAAAATTCTTGGCAGGTAAAATAGATTGATTTTTTTTTTAACTGTGTACCCCAAGTTCACCAGTAGGGATGAGCGAATCGATCCGGACGAACCCGGATTCGATCCGAATTTCAGGAAAAATTCGATTCGGATCGAATCCGAATTTCCCCGCGATTCGATCACTCGAAGTTTTCCTTTAACATCCATTCATTTACATTTACAGGCATTCTAAGATGGCGGACGGGACATGTCTGGACATCTATCCCGCGCCAGTGCAAGCTGGGGCAGTCACATGCAGCCTATCAGCAGCCAGCAAGCCCGGTGACGTCACACAGCGGTATTTAACGGCGGCCATCTTGCTTTTCCTCATTTCTCTATTGCATTCGTGACAGACAGAACGCTGTGTAGCTGAGGCAGTTAGACAGGCTGGAGACAGGGACAGACAGGGACAGGCTGGAGACAGGCAGGAGACAGGCAGGAGACAGGCAGGAGACAGACAGGAGACAGACAGGAGACAGACAGAAAGCCAGGGAAAGGTAGGAAAAACGGAGCTGGCTGACAGGGAGATTTTTTTTTTTTCATCCAGCCTTTGTTAGCGTTTTCAGGCTGCTTATAGTAACTAACTGTGCATATATACTGAACTGATCTTAAGTCTGCTGTGAGGCATCCCATTCTGTGACTAAAGCAGCCTCTGTTTAAGACCATATAAGCATTTGCTCTTATCATATTTGAAATTAGCCTGATAAAGACACTTTTGCTGGGCAAAGCACTACTGGACCCTGCCAGGTCCATTCCTGCCCAGGGCATCCCATTCTGTGACTACAGCAGCCTCTGTTTAAGACCATATAAGCATTTGCTCTTATCATATTTGAAATTAGGCCTGATAAAGACACTTTTGCTGGGCAAAGCACTACTGTACTCTGCCAGGTCCATTCCTGCCCAGGGCATCCCATTCTGTGACTACAGCAGCCTCTGTTTAAGACCATATAAGCATTTGCTCTTATCATATTTGAAATTAGCCTGATAAAGACACTTTTGCTGGGCAAAGCACTACTGTACCCTGCCAGGTCCATTCCTGCCCAGGGCATCCCATTCTGTGACTACAGCAGCCTCTGTTTAAGACCATATAAGCATTTGCTCTTATCATATTTGAAATTAGGCCTGATAAAGACACTTTTGCTGGGCAAAGCACTACTGTACCCTGCCAGGTCCATTCCTGCCCAGGGCATCCCATTCTGTGACTAAAGCAGCCTCTGTTTAAGACCATATAAGCATTTGCTCTTATCATATTTGAAATTAGGACTGATAAAGACACTTTTGCTGGGCAAAGCACTACTGTACCCTGCCAGGTCCATTCCTTCCCAGGGTATCCCATTCTGTGACTAAAGCAGCCTCTGTTTAAGACCATATAAGCATTTGCTCTTATCATATTTGAAATTAGGCCTGATAAAGACACTTTTGCTGGGCAAAGCACTACTGGACCCTGCCAGGTCGATTCCTGTTGGGGCATCCCATTCTGTGACTAAAGCAGCCTCTGTTTAAGACCATATAAGCATTTGCTCTTATCATATTTGAAATTAGCCTGATAAAGACACTTTTGCTGGGCAAAGCACTACTGGACCCTGCCAGGTCCATTCCTGCCCAGGGCATCCCATTCTGTGACTAAAGCAGCCTCTGTTTAAGACCATATAAGCATTTGCTCTTATCATATTTGAAATTAGGCCTGATAAAGACACTTTTGCTGGGCAAAGCACTACTGTACCCTGCCAGGTCCATTCCTGCCCAGGGCATCCCATTCTGTGACTAAAGCAGCCTCTGTTTAAGACCATATAAGCATTTGCTCTTATCATATTTGAAATTAGGCCTGATAAAGACACTTTTGCTGGGCAAAGCACTACTGGACCCTGCCAGGTCGATTCCTGTTGGGGCATCCCATTCTGTGACTAAAGCAGCCTCTGTTTAAGACCATATAAGCATTTGCTCTTATCATATTTGAAATTAGCCTGATAAAGACACTTTTGCTGGGCAAAGCACTACTGGACCCTGCCAGGTCCATTCCTGCCCAGGGCATCCCATTCTGTGACTACAGCAGCCTCTGTTTAAGACCATATAAGCATTTGCTCTTATCATATTTGAAATTAGGCCTGATAAAGACACTTTTGCTGGGCAAAGCACTACTGTACCCTGCCAGGTCCATTCCTGCCCAGGGCATCCCATTCTGTGACTAAAGCAGCCTCTGTTTAAGACCATATAAGCATTTGCTCTTATCATATTTGAAATTAGCCTGATAAAGACACTTTTGCTGGGCAAAGCACTACTGGACCCTGCCAGGTCCATTCCTGCCCAGGGCATCCCATTCTGTGACTAAAGCAGCCTCTGTTTAAGACCATATAAGCATTTGCTCTTATCATATTTGAAATTAGGCCTGATAAAGACACTTTTGCTGGGCAAAGCACTACTGTACCCTGCCAGGTCCATTCCTGCCCAGGGCATCCCATTCTGTGACTAAAGCAGCCTCTGTTTAAGACCATATAAGCATTTGCTCTTATCATATTTGAAATTAGCCTGATAAAGACACTTTTGCTGGGCAAAGCACTACTGTACCCTGCCAGGTCCATTCCTGCCCAGGGCATCCCATTCTGTGACTACAGCAGCCTCTGTTTAAGACCATATAAGCATTTGCTCTTATCATATTTGAAATTAGCCTGATAAAGACACTTTTGCTGGGCAAAGCACTACTGGACCCTGCCAGGTGCACTCCTATTTGGGGCATCCCATTCTGTGACTAAAGCAGCCTCTGTTTAAGACCATATAAGCATTTGCTCTTATCAGATTTGAAATTAGGCCTGATAAAGACACTTTTGCTGGGCATAGCACAACTTGTCCCTGCCAGGTGTACTTACTGCTGGTTTTTAGGGCATCCCATTCTGTGACTACACCAGCCTCTATTTAAGAACCTAACCATTTGCACCTATTCTAATTGAAATTAGGCATGATAAAGACACTTTTGCTGTGCATAGTCTTACTGCTGCCTGCCAGGTGCTCTCTGGTTTTTGGGACATCCCATTCTGTAACATACCATTAGCCTCTGCATTTACTGTAAGCTGCACAGTTATTTAAAGAAATTTGGCCTGTATGAGCCTGCTAACACACTGCTGCTGTGTGCATATATACTGATCTCAAGTCTGCTTGGGGCATCCCATTCTGTAACATACCATTAGCCTCTGCATTAACTGTAAGCTGCACAGTTATTTAAAGAAATTTGGCCTGTATGAGCCTGCTAACACACTGCTGCTGTGTGCATATATACTGATCTCAAGTCTGCTTGGGGCATCCCATTCTGTAACATACCATTAGCCTCTGCATTAACTGTAAGCTGCACAGTTATTTAAAGAAATTTGGCCTGTATGAGCCTGCTAACACACTGCTGCTGTGTGCATATATACTGATCTCAAGTCTGCTTGGGGTATCCCATTCTGTAACATACCATTAGCCTCTGCATTAACTGTAAGCTGCACAGTTATTTAAAGAAATTTGGCCTGTATGAGCCTGCTAACACACTGCTGCTGTGTGCATATATACTGATCTCAAGTCTGCTTTGGGGCATCCCATTCTGTAACATACCATTAGCCTCTGCATTTACTGTAAGCTGCACATTTATTTAAAGAAATTTGGCCTGTATGAGCCTGCTAACACACTGCTGCTGTGTGCATATATACTGATCTCAAGTCTGCTTTGGGGCATCCCATTCTGTAACATACCATTAGCCTCTGCATTTACTGTAAGCTGCACATTTATTTAAAGAAATTTGGCCTGTATGAGCCTGCTAACACACTGCTGCTGTGTGCATATATACTGATCTCAAGTCAGCTTTGGGGCATCCCATTCTGTAACATACCATTAGCCTCTGCATTAACTGTAAGCTGCACAGTTATTTAAAGAAATTTGGCCTGTATGAGCCTGCTAACACACTGCTGCTGTGTGCATATATACTGATCTCAAGTCTGCTTGGGGCATCCCATTCTGTAACATACCATTAGCCTCTGCATTAACTGTAAGCTGCACAGTTATTTAAAGAAATTTGGCCTGTATGAGCCTGCTAACACACTGCTGCTGTGTGCATATATACTGATCTCAAGTCTGCTTTGGGGCATCCCATTCTGTAACATACCATTAGCCTCTGCATTTACTGTAAGCTGCACATTTATTTAAAGAAATTTGGCCTGTATGAGCCTGCTAACACACTGCTGCTGTGTGCATATATACTGATCTCAAGTAAGCTTTGGGGCATCCCATTCTGTAACATACCATTAGCCTCTGCATTTACTGTAAGCTGCACATTTATTTAAAGAAATTTGGCCTGTATGAGCCTGCTAACACACTGCTGCTGTGTGCATATATACTGATCTCAAGTCTGCTTGGGGCATCCCATTCTGTAACATACCATTAGCCTCTGCATTTACTGTAAGCTGCACATTTATTTAAAGAAATTTGGCCTGTATGAGCCTGCTAACACACTGCTGCTGTGTGCATATATACTGATCTCAAGTCTGCTTGGGGCATCCCATTCTGTAACATACCATTAGCCTCTGCATTAACTGTAAGCTGCACAGTTATTTAAAGAAATTTGGCCTGTATGAGCCTGCTAACACACTGCTGCTGTGTGCATATATACTGATCTCAAGTCTGCTTGGGGGATCCCATTCTGTAACATAACATAACCTACCTACCATACTAAGCAGCTCTCTTATTTAAACTAAGCAGGCCTCTTGGAGGCTGAGTGTCCACTTTTGGGTGTGCATTTATATTCGGTTTCATATACAGTGGGGTATCCCAATTTGTAAGATAACCTACCCCAACCATGTAAACTAAATAGGCCTGTTGCAGCCTGAGTTTCTCTGCTTGCGTATGGCCTGCATTACAATCTGTCTCTTTCAATGACACTGCTGCCTGGGGTATCCCAATTTGTAAGATAACCTACCCCAACCATGTAAACTAAAGGTTACGTCCTTCCAGAAGGAAAACTTATGCCGAACACTATTTTTGTTAGGGGCATTGACCTTTGGATTGATCGGCATGAAATTAATTTTTTTTTTTCAAAGTATGGCGCTGTGAAGAAGGTCAAAATGATGTCTCATACTTGGATTATTGTTACTTTTTGTTCAGCTTGAAATATAACAGGCCACACGGGCATCCCAAGGCACATGCTATTTTAAACCTATCTGTTATACAACATAAGCGTTGATCAGGCTACTTCAGTTTGCACTTGTTTTTGACTGATTTTAATAAACCAGGCCGCAGGGCATCCCAAACCTGCATGTTGCACCCCATCTGTTATACTAAATAAGCGTTGATCAGCATCAGCTTTATTAAGCTATTGCATTTTGCATTGGTTTTTGTACTGCTGCCAAAACACTAGCCCATATGGGCATCCCAAACCAGCACATGTCACCCTATCTGTTATACTAAATAAGCTTCTACAGGCCCTTTTTTTATTTATTTATTTTTATTTATATAGAGCTGCAATAGCTTATATTGTGAGGTTAATTTGCCATTTTGCAGCATAATATAGAGCAGCCCCTGTGTAAATCTGAGGGGCAATAGCTTATATAGTGAGGTAAATTTGCCATTTTGCTTCGTTATATAGAGCAGGCCCTGTGTAAATCTGAGGGGCAATAGCTTATATTGTGAGGTTAATTTGCCATTTTGCAGCATAATATAGAGCAGGCCCTGTGTAAATCTGAGGGGCAATAGCTTATATTGTGAGGTAAATTTGCCACTTTGCAGCATAATATAGAGCAGCCCCTGTGTAAATCTGAGGGGCAATAGCTCATATAGTGAGGTAAATTTGCCATTTTACTTCGTTATATAGAGCAGCCCAGTTGCCATCTAAATCAACTACTGTCCGGCCAGTACAGCTTTTCCAGGGCAAACTCTGCTAGTTGCGGGCACAAGTCAAGTTTGGCTTCCCAGCAAATCCAGTGGATCTTGAAGGTGTGTTGGCATGGTCATGTCAAGGTATGACATGACCTGCTGTTTGAGGTCCAGCTCTAGGTCTTCCTGCTGCTCATGAGTAGACTCACTATGCGGGTGTAGAAAGCTACTCACTAGCGACTGAAGACTGAGGCTGCTGCTGATGGAGCTGCTGCTGCTACTCCTTCCACCCCCCCAGCAGCCATGGCAGTGGAAGGTGATCGCAGAGGTCCCCCCGAGTCAGACCTGCGGGAGTATGGGCCATGGCGCAGATAGACATCGCCCAACTGACTACGTGGGATGTCTCTGTAGTAGGTCAGTTTGTCCTCCCTCTCAGTGGGCGTAAAAAATGCCCCCATTTTGTGCCGGAAGCGAGGGTCCAATAAGTTGGAGAGCCAGAAGTCTTCCCGCTGACAAATGGAGACAATTCTGCGCTCACTAGTACGCAAGCATGTGAGCATGCATCGTGCCATTTGTGCAAATGACTCGGAGGGACTACCTGTCTCCATCTCCACTGTAAACTGCCACGGTGTGTCTGGGTCCTCTGTCTCACCTTACTCACAACCCTCTAGCTCCTGTGGCTGCTCCTGCTCCTCCTCTTCTGTCAGATGACTAGATAAAATGGTCATTTTGTGAAACCTAAACTGTGGTTTGCTTTGCCCCACCCCCTCCTCCTCCTCCACTTCAGCCCCCACAGGCTTCATGTGGCTGTGAAATGTATGTGCCATGTCTCCAGTGCCCTGACCAGCCATGGTTTCCAACATGTGTTGTAGTACATGAAGCAGTGGAATCTCATCGTTCATCTCATAGTCCTGGCAACTGACTAATAACGTAGCTTCCTCAAAGGGCCTGAGCAAACGGTCGGTGTCACGTATGAGCTGCCAATGGTTTACATTGAATTTACACAGGTGTCCCCCTATCCGTTTGGATCATCCAGAAATCCGTGATGGCTTTTCTCTGTTCCTATAGTGCAGTGGTCCTCAACCCTGTCCTCAAGGCCCACCAACATGTCATGTTTTTTGGATCTCCAAATAGCCAGCTCTATTGCTCTGCAGCTGCACTAATTACTCGACCTGTGCATCTTTGTGGAGATCTGCAAAACCTGGCCTGTTGGTGGGCCTTGAGGACAGGGTTGGGGACCACTGCTATAGTGGATCCTGCATATGGAGGGTGGAATTCCAACGGGTGGAAACATCGCAAATCAGACTATGGTGGGGTACACCGTTGTGACGCTGAGGCTCAATAGGGTTGTGCTTGGTGGTGTAGGAGTGCCAGAAGTGCATGCTAACTTTCTTTCCTGTTGTTCTTTCAGATGGGGGCAAGACTTAAAAACTAGACTGAACACGTGTGCCATGTGAGGACGCATGACTTTGGCTTCCTTGTCGCAGCGCAAACAAGATGTTCTTCCAAGTGTAATGCAGCAGGCTGGACTTATGGTGACGCTGTCTAAGAGGAGAAATCCCTCAGACATCAAGATTAAAAATTCCAAGAATTTTTGAGGGCTAATTATTCAGAGGCAAATGATAGCTAGTTGTTTCTGATTTAATTACAAGGTGGAAACACACCCTCAAACAAAACTTCACTTTGGCAATACTATTGCATTTGTCTATTCATAATTTTATGTATATACACTAACTAACCTACTTTTTCTCCCCAGGATGCTGCATGAAACACTGCCACATCGCTGAGTAGCTGATTTTTCCGAACAACAGTCCGCAATAATCTGCTGCTGCTGCCGCCGCCACCGCCGCAGACTCCAGGGACCCTCTTCCACTACCTCGGCTTGCAACACCTCCTCCCACGACACTCTCCTCATCACTAATTGCCGGCTAGTGGAAGAAGAGGCGAGTGTCTCCTCCACTTCTTGGCTGGGCAGTAGCTGCTGAATTTTATGATTATCAGATCTTCATCAATGGATAGTGGAGCTGAACCCAAAGCATAACAGACAGACAGTTGACTGGGGGTGTCAGATGCCACTTGTGATGCAGTGGACTGCTTTTGCAGCACTTCGAGACAAAGTTGCTTCATTGGCTGACACAATGACTGGTAAATCTGTGGAACATATGGTTTACAAGCAAGAATAACCATTTGTTTTTATATGAAAAAGACCCTGGTTTATACAGACTTTTTTTTTCCAGAGACTGCCCTGCGTGGAAATGAATGGCGCTTGGATCATCCAAGCTTTCCTCCCAACAATGCCTGATGTATTCCAGTAGATTGATGACGGGGCCAGACCTACACTAAAGAAAGATGGATCGTGCAAACCAGATTTAAGGCGCTGCTCTCCAGTTACAGACATTCCTCCGCATCGGACCACAAGTAAGTATTGATAAAAAATCCTTTACGTTACTCTTACTTTTTATTAATATTCTTCGGATAAGACGGATCAGACATGATTCCAGATTAAAAATTCCAAGAATTTTTGAGGGCTAATTAGTCAGAGGCAATGATACCTTCTTGTTTCTGATTTAATTAAAAGGTGGAAACACACCCTCAAACAAAACTTCACTTTGGCAATACTTTTGCATTTGTTTATTCATAATTTTATGTAGATATTACTAACTAAGCTACTTTTTCTCCACATGACTCTCCACAGGGTGTGATTCATCCAATTTTTGGGCTCCTGAAGCCAACCCCAGGGTCTCTTTAAAGTAATGTTTGGGCTCCTGCTGCTGCTGCTGCCAACTTCTGCCAACTCCAGGGTGTGATTCATCCAATTTTTGGGCTCCTGAAGCCAACTCCAGTGTATATTTGGGCTCCTGCTGCTGCTGCTGCCAACTCCAGGGTGTGAATCATGCAATTTTTGGGCTCCTGAAGCCAACCCCAGTGTCTCTTTAAAGTAATATTTGGGCTCCTGCTGCTGCCAACTCCAGGGTGTGATTCATCCAATTTTTGGGCTCCTGAAGCCAACCCCAGTGTCTCTTTAAAGTAATATTTGGGCTCCTGCTGCTGCTGCTGCCAACTCCAGGGTGTGATTCATCCAATTTTTGGGCTCCTGAAGCCAACCCCAGTGTCTCTTTCAGCCAATGTTTGGGCTCCTGCTGCTGCTTCTGCCAACTCCAGGGTGTGATTCATCCAATTTTTGGGCTCCTGCTGCTGCCAACTCCAGTGTCTCTTTAAAGCAATGTTTGGGCTCCTTCTGCCCCTCATAGTGATGCCACTTCAACTCTCTGCAATTGTGCCGCTCTGCGATTCTATTAGCGATGCCTCTGATCTGCATGTGATATTTCTTCAAAGTATTATTTAACTAACCCAGCACGCATCCTGTGCGTGTTACAGCAAGGCAGAATGGTTTACAACCCTATTGAGGCTCTAGGAGGCTCAGAAATAGCCGTTTTTAATAGCGATTCGTCGCGAATTTATTCGGGTCGAAACGATTTTTGTCGGAAAATTCGGCGAATCAGTCGAATCGAATTTTTCAAAAGTTCGCTCATCTCTATTCACCAGTGCAGTGACAGGAGACAGCTAAACCAGACAGATGTGGCCGAAAAATAAAAAACCCTCACTGAAGTTTTCAGACTTTACTGGGTGGACTACAATGACCAGCAGATCCCAACACAGGCAGATTTTCTGTGCAGCTCACAACCCCCCTCAGCATCCCATGTGGCCCACTTCCTTTCCTGTCCCTTATTTTCCCTTATAGTCAAAATCCTAGGTGTTGGTCCACTTTAAATCACCAGATAGGAAGACAATGAAAGTCAATGGCACTTTTTATTCCTAAGAAATGTAGTGAACTTTTTCACTGCTTTTTACACTGTAGTGAAAAGGGCTTTCATTTTCTTCCTCTTTTCATGCTTTTTTCAACTAAAGTGCATATTTTACTACCAAGAGAATCTTACTTGAATCAAGGCCAAAATCATGGACAGAATGAAACAAGAATGAAAATAGTTACATTTTTGTATCAAGTAACATCAATGTTACATAGTGGCAAAAGTGGAAAAAGAGAATAAAATGAACGAACAAGACATAAATGATATCCAATTTCTGTGCGATTACTTCTAAAAACTATACAGTAGTATGAATTTTAACCAGATTTGCTTAATGAATTCATCCCCAGGTCCCATATTTTTTGAAAAATATTGTTTTTCGAGATCGAGGTTAGTTTTTCATTAATCATCAACCTGGAGGTCCTATGTATCACCTGGTAAGTTGTTTTTTGTAGTCAAGAAGATGAAATTCATTAGCTTTTATTTATGCAGAAAATCATATATTTTTGTACATAAAAATGCCTCCCATGGGCTTTTATGAACTTAGACCTATTATTAAATAGATCAAACTATAGACTTGAACCCCAAATCGTTTATATTTAGGGCATCCCCAAAAAGTATGAAGCAATGTACCACGGTCTCCACAACTAGAGATGAGCGAACTTTTGAAAAATTCGATTCGACAGATTCGCCGAATTTTCCGACAAAAATCGTTTCGACCCGAATAAATTCGCGACGAATCGCTATTAAAAACGGCTATTTCTGAGCCTCCTAGAGCCTCAATAGGGTTGTAAACCATTCTGCCTTGCTGTAACACGCACAGGATGCGTGCTGGGTAAGTTAAATAATACTTTGAATAAATATCACATGCAGATCAGAGGCATCGCTAATAGAATCGCAGAGCGGCACAATTGAATTCAAGAGAGTTGAAGTGGCATCACTATGAGGGGCAGGAGCCCAAACATTGCTTTAAAGAGACACTGGAGTTGGCTTCAGGAGCCCAAAAATTGGATGAATCACACCCTGGAGTTGGCAGCAGCAGGAGCCCAAACATTACTTTAAAGAGACCCTGGGGTTGGCTTCAGGAGCCCAAAAATTGGATGAATCACACCCTGGAGTTGGCAGAAGTTGGCAGCAGCAGCAGCAGGAGCCCAAACATTACTTCAAAGAGACCCTGGGGTTGGCTTCAGGAGCCCAAAAATTGGATGAATCACACCCTGGAGTTGGCAGAAGTTGGCAGCAGCAGCAGCAGGAGCCCAAACATTACTTCAAAGAGACCCTGGGGTTGGCTTCAGGAGCCCAACAATTGGATGAATCACACCCTGGAGTTGGCAGGAGTTGACAGCAGCAGCAGCAGGAGCCCAAACATTACTTCAAAGAGACCCTGGGGTTGGCTTCAGGAGCCCAAAAATTGGATGAATCACACCCTGGAGTTGGCAGAAGTTGGCAGCAGCAGCAGCAGGAGCCCAAACATTACTTTAAAGAGACCCTGAGGTTGGCTTCAGGAGCCCAAAAATTGGATGAATCACACCCTGGAGTTGGCAGGAGTTGACAGCAGCAGCAGCAGGAGCCCAAATATTACTTTAAAGAGACCCTGTGGTTGGCTTCAGGAGCCCAAAAATTGGATGAATCACACCCTGGAGTTGGCAGGAGTTGGCAGCAGCAGCAACAGGAGCCCAAACATTACTTTAAAGAGACACTGGGGTTGGCTTCAGGAGCCCAAAAATTGGATGAATCACACCCTGGAGTTGGCAGCAGCAGCAGCAGGAGCCCAAATATTACTTTAAAGAGACACTGGGGTTGGCTTCAGGAGCCCAAAAATTGGATGATTCACACCCTGGAGTTGGCAGCAGCAGCAGCAAATATACACTGGAGTTGGCTTCAGGAGCCCAAAAATTGGATGAATCACACCCTGGAGTTGGCAGCAGCAGGAGCCCAAATATTACTTTAAAGAGACCCTGGGGTTGGCTTCAGGAGCCCAAAAATTGGATGAATCACACCCTGGAGTTGCCAGAAGTTGGCAGTAGCAGCAGCAGGAGCCCAAATATTACTTTAAAGAGACCCTGGGGTTGGCTTCAGGAGCCCAAAAATTGGATGAATCACACCCTGGAGTTGGCAGAAGTTGGCAGCAGCAGCAGCAGGAGCCCAAACATTACTTCAAAGAGACCCTGGGGTTGGCTTCAGGAGCCCAAAAATTGGATGAATCACACCCTGGAGTTGGCAGCAGCAGCAGCAGGAGCCCAAACATTACTTTAAAGAGACACTGGGGTTGGCTTCAGGAGCCCAAAAATTGGATGAATCACACCCTGGAGTTGGCAGAAGTTGGCAGCAGCAGCAGCAGGAGCCCAAACATTACTTTAAAGAGACCCTGGGGTTGGCTTCAGGAGCCCAAAAATTGGATGAATCACACCCTGTGGAGAGTCATGTGGAGAAAAAGTAGCTTAGTTAGTAATATCTACATAAAATTATGAATAAACAAATGCAAAAGTATTGCCAAAGTGAAGTTTTGTTTGAGGGTGTGTTTCCACCTTTTAAATAAATCAGAAACAAGAAGGTATCATTGCCTCTGACTAATTAGCCCTCAAAAATTCTTGGAATTTTTAATCTGGAATCATGTCTGATCCGTCTTATCCGAAGAATATTAATAAAAAGTAAGAGTAACGTAAAGGATTTTTTATCAATACTTACTTGTGGTCCGATGCGGAGGAATGTCTGTAACTGGAGAGCAGCGCCTTAAATCTGGTTTGCACGATCCATCTTTCTTTAGTGTAGGTCTGGCCCCGTCATCAATCTACTGGAATACATCAGGCATTGTTGGGAGGAAAGCTTGGATGATCCATGCGCCATTCATTTCCACGCAGGGCAGTCTCTGGAAAAAAAAAAAAAATATGTATAAACCAGGGTCTTTTTCATATAAAAACAAATGGTTATTTTTGCTTTTAAACCATATGTTCCACAGCTTTACCAGTCATTGTGTCAGCCAATGAAGCAACTTTGTCTGGAAGTGCTGCAAAAGCAGTCCACTGCATCACAAGTGGCATCTGACACCCCCAGTCAACTGTCTGTTGTCTGTCTGTTATGCTTTGGGTTCAGCTCCACTATCCATTGATGAAGATCTGATAATCATAAAATTCAGCAGCTACTGCCCAGCCAAGAAGTGGAGGAGACACTCGCCTCTTCTGCCACTAGCGGGCAATTAGTGATGAGGAGAGTGTCGTGGTAGGAGGTGTTGCAAGCCGAGGTAGTGGAAGAGGGTCCCTGGAGCCTGTGGTGGTGGCGGCAGCAGCAGCAGTGAATTATTGGGGACTGTTGATAGGAAAAATCAGCTACTCAGCGATGTGTCAGTTTTTCATGTTGCATCCACAATCCTGTGGAGAAAAAGTAGGTTAGTTAGTATATATACATAAAATTATGAATAGACAAATGCAATAGTATTGCCAAAGTGAAGTTTTGTTTGAGGGTGTGTTTCCACCTTGTAATTAAATCAGAAACAACTAGCTATCATTTGCCTCTGAATAATTAGCCCTCAAAAATTCTTGGAATTTTTAATCTTGATGTCTGAGGGATTTCTCCTCTCAGACAGCGTCACCATAAGTCCAGCCTGCTGCATTACACTTGGAAGAACATCTTGTTTGCGCTGCGACAAGGAAGCCAGAGTCATGCGTCCTGACATGGCACACGTGTTCAGTCTAGTTTTGAAGTCTTGCCTCCATCTGAAAGAACAACAGGAAAGAAAATTAGCATGCACTTCTGGCACTCCTACACCACCAAGCACAACCTTATTGAGCCTCAGCGTCACAACGGTGTACCCCACCATAGTCTGATTTGCGATGTTTCCACCCGTTGGAATTCCACCCTCCATATGCAGGATCCACTATAGCAGTGGTCCCCAACCCTGTCCTCAAGGCCCACCAACAGGCCAGGTTTTGCAGATCTCCACAAAGATGCACAGGTCGAGTAATTAGTGCAGCTGCAGAGCAATAGAGCTGGCTATTTGGAGATCCAAAAAACATGACATGTTGGTGGGCCTTGAGGACAGGGTTGAGAACCACTGCACTATAGGAACAGAGAAAAGCCATCACGGATTTCTGGATGATCCAAACGGATAGGGGGACACCCCTGTGTAAATTCAATGTAAACCATTGGCAGCTCATACGTGACACCGACCGTTTGCTCAGGCCCTTTGAGGAAGCTACGTTATTAGTCAGTTGCAAGGACTATGAGATGAACGATGAGATTCCACTGCTTCATGTACTACAACACATGTTGGAAACCATGGCTGGTCAGGGCACTGGAGACATGGCACATACATTTCACAGCCACATGAAGCCTGTGGGGGCTGAAGTGGAGGAGGAGGAGGGGGTGGGGCACAGCAAACCACAGTTTAGGTTTCACAAAATGACCATTTTATCTAGTCATCTGACAGGAGAGGAGGAGCAGGAGCAGCCACAGGAGCTAGAGGGGTGTGAGGAAGGCGAGACAGAGGACCCAGACACACCGTGGCAGTTTACAGTGGAGATGGAGACAGGTAGTCCCTCCGAGTCACTTGCACAAATGGCACGATGCATGCTCACATGCTTGCGTACTAGTGAGCGCAGAATTGTCTCCATTTGTCAGCGGGAAGACTTCTGGCTCTCCAACTTATTGGACCCTCGCTTCCGGCACAAAATGGGGGCATTTTTTACGCCCACTGAGAGGGAGGACAAACTGACCTACTACAGAGACATCCCACGTAGTCAGTTGGGCGATGTCTATCTGCGCCATGGCCCATACTCCCGCAGGTCTGACTCGGGGGGACCTCTGCGATCACCTTCCACTGCCATGGCTGCTGGGGGGGTGGAAGGAGTAGCAGCAGCAGCTCCATCAGCAGCAGCCTCAGTCTTCAGTCGCTAGTGAGTAGCTTTCTACACCCGCATAGTGAGTCTACTCATGAGCAGCAGGAAGACCTGGAGCTGGACCTCAAACAGCAGGTCATGTCATACCTTGACATGACCATGCCAACACACCTTCAGGATCCACTGGATTTGCTGGGAAGCCAAACTTGACTTGTGCCCGCAACTAGCAGAGTTTGCCCTGGAAAAGCTGTACTGGCCGGACAGTAGGTGATTTAGATGGCAACTGGGCTGCTCTATATAACGAAGCAAAATGGCAAATTTACCTCACTATATAAGCTATTGCCCCTCAGATTTACACAGGGGCTGCTCTATATTATGCTGCAAAATGGCAAATTTACCTCACAATATAAGCTATTGCAGCTCTATATAAATAAAAATAAATAAATAAAAAAAGGGCCTGTAGAAGCTTATTTAGTATAACAGATATGGTGACATGTGCTGGTTTGGGATGCCCATATGGGCTAGTGTTTTGGCAGCAGTACAAAAACCAATGCAAAATGCAATAGCTTAATAAAGCTGATGCTGATCAACGCTTATTTAGTATAACAGATGGGGTGCAACATGCAGGTTTGGGATGCCCTGCGGCCTGGTGTATTTAAAGCAGACCAAAACCAATTCAAAATGCAATAACTTAATAAAGCTGAGGCTGTAGATGCTTATTTAGTATAAACAGGTAGGGTGCAAGGTGCAGCTTTGGGGTGCCCTGCGGCCTGGTTAAAGAAAGCAGTCAAAAAGGAAGTGCAAACTGAAGTAGCTTAATGAAGCTGATGCTGATCAACGCTTATGTTGTATACCAGATAGGGTGCAAGGTGCAGCTTTGGGGTGCCCTGCGGCCTGGTTTATTAAAAGCAGTCAAAAACAAGTGCAAACTGAAGTAGCTTAATAAAGCAGCTGATGCTGATCAACGCTTATGTTGTATAACAGATAGGTTTAAAATAGCATGTGCCTTGGGATGCCCGTGTGGCCTATTATATTTCAAGCTGAACAAAAAGTAACAATAATCCAAGTATGAGACATAATTTTGACCTTCTTTACAGCGCCATACTTTGAAAAAAAAAATAATTTCATGCTGATCAATCCAAAAGTCAATGCCCCTAACAAAAATAGTGTTCGGCATAAGTTTTCCTTCTGGAAGTGTTCCTAATGGAATGTCCTCCCAATCATTCCTCCAGTGGCCCCCTGGGGTCTAACCCTCGCACTCCACAAAATATAGCTGGTACTCCAATATAATGTCAAATAATATTTTTATTCCAAATCACAGTTAAAAACAGTTTAAGAACAACAGCGAGTCCTGGTGCTATACTGGGAATAACCACATGGGGGAGCCCGTGGGCCGGGTAAAAGTAGTGCTGTGCTCAACATACATAGTGCTAAATTTATATGCTAAAATGGTAACTGTACACAAATCTAATAACCTAATCTTGTAAAGTGCTAAGTGCATGTAAACTTAATCGCATCAACATGATCCAGTAGGACTCCAAACAAGGAAGGCCCAACAAGAGACAAAGTGCAAGTGGAAAAAACATCAGACATTATACAAAAAATCCTCTATCATGCTTACTGTGTACTTGGCCAAACGGACCCCCCGCGGCGTAGCCCACGCGTTTCGAGCCTAATAGGCTCTTTCTCAAGGCTGTAAGGACGTAACCTTTAGTTTACATGGTTGGGGTAGGTTATCTTACAAATTGGGATACCCCAGGCAGCAGTGTCATTGAAAGAGACAGATTGTAATGCAGGCCATACGCAAGCAGAGAAACTCAGGCTGCAACAGGCCTATTTAGTTTACATGGTTGGGGTAGGTTATCTTACAAATTGGGATACCCCACTGTATATGAAACCGAATATAAATGCACACCCAAAAGTGGACAATCAGCCTCCAAGAGGCCTGCTTAGTTTAAATAAGAGAGCTGCTTAGTATGGTAGGTAGGTTATGTTATGTTACAGAATGGGATGCCCCAAGCAGACTTGAGATCAGTATATATGCACACAGCAGCAGTGTGTAAGCAGGCTCATACAGGCCAAATTTCTTTAAATAACTGTGCAGCTTACAGTAAATACAGAGGCTAATGGTATGTTACAGAATGGGACGCCCCAAGCAGACTTGAGATCAGTATATATGCACACAGCAGCAGTGTGTTAGCAGGCTCATACAGGCCAAATTTCTTTAAATAACTGTGCAGCTTACAGTAAATGCAGAGGCTAATGGTATGTTACAGAATGGGATGCCCCAAGCAGACTTGAGATCAGTATATATGCACACAGCAGCAGTGTGTTAGCAGGCTCATACAGGCCAAATTTCTTTAAATAACTGTGCAGCTTACAGTAAATGCAGAGGCTAATGGTATGTTACAGAATGGGATGCCCCAAGCAGACTTGAGATCAGTATATATGCACACAGCAGCAGTGTGTTAGCAGGCTCATACAGGCCAAATTTCTTTAAATAACTGTGCAGCTTACAGTAAATGCAGAGGCTAATGGTATGTTACAGAATGGGATGCCCCAAGCAGACTTGAGATCAGTATATATGCACACAGCAGCAGTGTGTTAGCAGGCTCATACAGGCCAAATTTCTTTAAATAACTGTGCAGCTTACAGTAAATGCAGAGGCTAATGGTATGTTACAGAATGGGATGCCCCAAGAAGACTTGAGATCAGTATATATGCACACAGCAGCAGTGTGTTAGCAGGCTCATACAGGCCAAATTTCTTTAAATAACTGTGCAGCTTACAGTAAATGCAGAGGCTAATGGTATGTTACAGAATGGGATGCCCCAAAGCTGACTTGAGATCAGTATATATGCACACAGCAGCAGTGTGTTAGCAGGCTCATACAGGCCAAATTTCTTTAAATAACTGTGCAGCTTACAGTAAATGCAGAGGCTAATGGTATGTTACAGAATGGGATGCCCCAAAAAAAGATCCAGTAGTGCTATGCCCAGCAAAAGTGTCTTTATCAGGCTAATTTCAATTATAATAAGAGCAAATGGTTATATGGTCTTAAACAGAGGCTGCTGTAGTCACAGAATGGGATGCCACAACAGAAGTGCACCTGGCAGGGTCCAGAAGTACTATGCCCAGCAAAAGTGTCTTTATCAGGCTAATTTCAATTATAATAAGTGCAAATGGTTATATGGTCTTAAACAGAGGCTGCTGTAGTCACAGAATGGGATGCCATAACAGAAGTGCACCTGGCAGGGTCCAGAAGTACTATGCCCAGCAAAAGTGTCTTTATCAGGCTAATTTCAATTATAATAAGAGCAAATGGTTATATGGTCTTAAACAGAGGCTGCTGTAGTCACAGAATGGGATGCCACAACAGAAGTGCACCTGGCAGGGTCCAGAAGTACTATGCCCAGCAAGTGTCTTTATCAGGCTAATTTCAATTATAATAAGATCAAATGGTTATATGGTCTTAAACAGAGGCTGCTGTAGTCACAGAATGGGATGCCACAACAGAAGTGCACCTGGCAGGGTCCAGAAGTACTATGCCCAGCAAAAGTGTCTTTATCAGGCTAATTTCAATTATAATAAGAGCAAATGGTTATATGGTCTTAAACAGAGGCTGCTGTAGTCACAGAATGGGATGCCACAACAGAAGTGCACCTGGCAGGGTCCAGAAGTACTATGCCCAGCAAAAGTGTCTTTATCAGGCTAATTTCAATTATAATAAGAGCAAATGGTTATATGGTCTTAAACAGAGGCTGCTGTAGTCACAGAATGGGATGCCACAACAGAAGTGCACCTGGCAGGGTCCAGAAGTACTATGCCCAGCAAAAGTGTCTTTATCAGGCTAATTTCAATTATAATAAGAGCAAATGGTTATATGGTCTTAAACAGAGGCTGCTGTAGTCACAGAATGGGATGCCACAACAGAAGTGCACCTGGCAGGGTCCAGAAGTACTATGTCCAGCAAAAGTGTCTTTATCAGGCTAATTTCAATTATAATAAGAGCAAATGGTTATATGGTCTTAAACAGAGGCTGCTGTAGTCACAGAATGGGATGCCACAACAGAAGTGCACCTGGCAGGGTCCAGAAGTACTATGCCCAGCAAAAGTGTCTTTATCAGGCTAATTTCAATTATAATAAGAGCAAATGGTTATATGGTCTTAAACAGAGGCTGCTGTAGTCACAGAATGGGATGCCACAACAGAAGTGCACCTGGCAGGGTCCAGAAGTACTATGCCCAGCAAAAGTGTCTTTATCAGGCTAATTTCAATTATAATAAGATCAAATGGTTATATGGTCTTAAACAGAGGCTGCTGTAGTCACAGAATGGGATGCCACAACAGAAGTGCACCTGGCAGGGTCCAGAAGTACTATGCCCAGCAAAAGTGTTTTTATCAGGCTAATTTCAATTATAATAAGAGCAAATGGTTATATGGTCTTAAACAGAGGCTGCTGTAGTCACAGAATGGGATGCCACAACAGAAGTGCACCTGGCAGGGTCCAGAAGTACTATGCCCAGCAAAAGTGTCTTTATCAGGCTAATTTCAATTATAATAAGAGCAAATGGTTATATGGTCTTAAACAGAGGCTGCTGTAGTCACAGAATGGGATGCCACAACAGAAGTGCACCTGGCAGGGTCCAGAAGTACTATGCCCAGCAAAAGTGTCTTTATCAGGCTAATTTCAATTATAATAAGAGCAAATGGTTATATGGTCTTAAACAGAGGCTGCTGTAGTCACAGAATGGGATGCCACAACAGAAGTGCACCTGGCAGGGTCCAGAAGTACTATGCCCAGCAAAAGTGTCTTTATCAGGCTAATTTCAATTATAATAAGAGCAAATGGTTATATGGTCTTAAACAGAGGCTGCTGTAGTCACAGAATGGGATGCCACAACAGAAGTGCACCTGGCAGGGTCCAGAAGTACTATGCCCAGCAAAAGTGTCTTTATCAGGCTAATTTCAATTATAATACGATCAAATGGTTATATGGTCTTAAACAGAGGCTGCTGTAGTCACAGAATGGGATGCCACAACAGAAGTGCACCTGGCAGGGTCCAGAAGTACTATGCCCAGCAAAAGTGTCTTTATCAGGCTAATTTCAATTATAATAAGAGCAAATGGTTATATGGTCTTAAACAGAGGCTGCTGTAGTCACAGAATGGGATGCCACAACAGAAGTGCACCTGGCAGGGTCCAGAAGTACTATGCCCAGCAAAAGTGTCTTTATCAGGTTAATTTCAATTATAATAAGAGCAAATGGTTATATGGTCTTAAACAGAGGCTGCTGTAGTCACAGAATGGGATGCCACAACAGAAGTGCACCTGGCAGGGTCCAGAAGTACTATGCCCAGCAAAAGTGTCTTTATCAGGCCAATTTCAATTATAATAAGAGCAAATGGTTATATGGTCTTAAACAGAGGCTGCTGTAGTCACAGAATGGGATGCCACAACAGAAGTGCACCTGGCAGGGTCCAGAAGTACTATGCCCAGCAAAAGTGTCTTTATCAGGCTAATTTCAATTATAATAAGAGCAAATGGTTATATGGTCTTAAACAGAGGCTGCTGTAGTCACAGAATGGGATGCCACAACAGAAGTGCACCTGGCAGGGTCCAGAAGTACTATGCCCAGAAAAAGTGTCTTTATCAGGCTAATTTCAATTATAATACGATCAAATGGTTATATGGTCTTAAACAGAGGCTGCTGTAGTCACAGAATGGGATGCCACAACAGAAGTGCACCTGGCAGGGTCCAGAAGTACTATGCCCAGCAAAAGTGTCTTTATCAGGCTAATTTCAATTATAATAAGAGCAAATGGTTATATGGTCTTAAACAGAGGCTGCTGTAGTCACAGAATGGGATGCCACAACAGAAGTGCACCTGGCAGGGTCCAGAAGTACTATGCCCAGCAAAAGTGTCTTTATCAGGCTAATTTCAATTATAATAAGAGCAAATGGTTATATGGTCTTAAACAGAGGCTGCTGTAGTCACAGAATGGGATGCCACAACAGAAGTGCACCTGGCAGGGTCCAGAAGTACTATGCCCAGCAAAAGTGTCTTTATCAGGCTAATTTCAATTATAATAAGAGCAAATGGTTATATGGTCTTAAACAGAGGCTGCTGTAGTCACAGAATGGGATGCCACAACAGAAGTGCACCTGGCAGGGTCCAGAAGTACTATGCCCAGCAAAAGTGTCTTTATCAGGCTAATTTCAATTATAATAAGAGCAAATGGTTATATGGTCTTAAACAGAGGCTGCTGTAGTCACAGAATGGGATGCCACAACAGAAGTGCACCTGGCAGGGTCCAGAAGTACTATGCCCAGCAAAAGTGTCTTTATCAGGCTAATTTCAATTATAATAAGAGCAAATGGTTATATAGTCTTAAACAGAGGCTGCTGTAGTCACAGAATGGGATGCCACAACAGAAGTGCACCTGGCAGGGTCCAGAAGTACTATGCCCAGCAAAAGTGTCTTTATCAGGCTAATTTCAATTATAATAAGAGCAAATGGTTATATGGTCTTAAACAGAGGCTGCTGTAGTCACAGAATGGGATGCCACAACAGAAGTGCACCTGGCAGGGTCCAGAAGTACTATGCCCAGCAAAAGTGTCTTTATCAGGCTAATTTCAATTATAATAAGAGCAAATGGTTATATGGTCTTAAACAGAGGCTGCTGTAGTCACAGAATGGGATGCCACAACAGAAGTGCACCTGGCAGGGTCCAGAAGTACTATGCCCAGCAAAAGTGTCTTTATCAGGCTAATTTCAATTATAATAAAAGCAAATGGTTATATGGTCTTAAACAGAGGCTGCTGTAGTCACAGAATGGGATGCCACAACAGAAGTGCACCTGGCAGGGTCCAGAAGTACTATGCCCAGCAAAAGTGTCTTTATCAGGCTAATTTCAATTATAATAAGAGCAAATGGTTATATGGTCTTAAACAGAGGCTGCTGTAGTCACAGAATGGGATGCCACAACAGAAGTGCACCTGGCAGGGTCCAGAAGTACTATGCCCAGCAAAAGTGTCTTTATCAGGCTAATTTCAATTATAATAAGAGCAAATGGTTATATGGTCTTAAACAGAGGCTGCTGTAGTCACAGAATGGGATGCCACAACAGAAGTGCACCTGGCAGGGTCCAGAAGTACTATGCCCAGCAAAAGTGTCTTTATCAGGCTAATTTCAATTATAATAAGAGCAAATGGTTATATGGTCTTAAACAGAGGCTGCTGTAGTCACAGAATGGGATGCCACAACAGAAGTGCACCTGGCAAGGTCCAGAAGTACTATGCCCAGCAAAAGTGTCTTTATCAGGCTAATTTCAATTATAATAAGATCAAATGGTTATATGGTCTTAAACAGAGGCTGCTGTAGTCACAGAATGGGATGCCACAACAGAAGTGCACCTGGCAGGGTCCAGAAGTACTATGCCCAGCAAAAGTGTCTTTATCAGGCTAATTTCAATTATAATAAGATCAAATGGTTATATGGTCTTAAACAGAGGCTGCTGTAGTCACAGAATGGGATGCCACAACAGAAGTGCACCTGGCAGTGTCCAGAAGTACTATGCCCAGCAAAAGTGTCTTTATCAGGCTAATTTCAATTATAATAAAAGCAAATGGTTATATGATCTTAAACAGAGGCTGCTGTAGTCACAGAATGGGATGCCACAACAGAAGTGCACCTGGCAGGGTCCAGAAGTACTATGCCCAGCAAAAGTGTCTTTATCAGGCTAATTTCAATTATAATAAGAGCAAATGGTTATATGGTCTTAAACAGAGGCTGCTGTAGTCACAGAATGGGATGCCACAACAGAAGTGCACCTGGCAGGGTCCAGAAGTACTATGCCCAGCAAAAGTGTCTTTATCAGGCTAATTTCAATTATAATAAGAGCAAATGGTTATATGGTCTTAAACAGAGGCTGCTGTAGTCACAGAATGGGATGCCACAACAGAAGTGCACCTGGCAGGGTCCAGAAGTACTATGCCCAGCAAAAGTGTCTTTATCAGGCTAATTTCAATTATAATAAGATCAAATGGTTATATGGTCTTAAACAGAGGCTGCTGTAGTCACAGAATGGGATGCCACAACAGAAGTGCACCTGGCAGGGTCCAGAAGTACTATGCCCAGCAAAAGTGTCTTTATCAGGCTAATTTCAATTATAATAAGAGCAAATGGTTATATGGTCTTAAACAGAGGCTGCTGTAGTCACAGAATGGGATGCCACAACAGAAGTGCACCTGGCAGGGTCCAGAAGTACTATGCCCAGCAAAAGTGTCTTTATCAGGCTAATTTCAATTATAATAAGAGCAAATGGTTATATGGTCTTAAACAGAGGCTGCTGTAGTCACAGAATGGGATGCCACAACAGAAGTGCACCTGGCAGGGTCCAGAAGTACTATGCCCAGCAAAAGTGTCTTTATCAGGCTAATTTCAATTATAATAAGAGCAAATTATTATATGGTCTTAAACAGAGGCTGCTGTAGTCACAGAATGGGATGCCACAACAGAAGTGCACCTGGCAGGGTCCAGAAGTACTATGCCCAGCAAAAGTGTCTTTATCAGGCTAATTTCAATTATAATAAGAGCAAATGGTTATATGGTCTTAAACAGAGGCTGCTGTAGTCACAGAATGGGATGCCACAACAGAAGTGCACCTGGCAGGGTCCAGAAGTACTATGCCCAGCAAAAGTGTCTTTAGCAGGCTAATTTCAATTATAATAAGAGCAAATGGTTATATGGTCTTAAACAGAGGCTGCTGTAGTCACAGAATGGGATGCCACAACAGAAGTGCACCTGGCAGGGTCCAGAAGTACTATGCCCAGCAAAAGTGTCTTTATCAGGCTAATTTCAATTATAATAAGAGCAAATTATTATATGGTCTTAAACAGAGGCTGCTGTAGTCACAGAATGGGATGCCACAACAGAAGTGCACCTGGCAGGGTCCAGAAGTACTATGCCCAGCAAAAGTGTCTTTATCAGGCTAATTTCAATTATAATAAGAGCAAATGGTTATATGGTCTTAAACAGAGGCTGCTGTAGTCACAGAATGGGATGCCACAACAGAAGTGCACCTGGCAGGGTCCAGAAGTACTATGCCCAGCAAAAGTGTCTTTATCAGGCTAATTTCAATTGTAATAAGAGCAAATGGTTATATGGTCTTAAACAGAGGCTGCTGTAGTCACAGAATGGGATGCCACAACAGAAGTGCACCTGGCAGGGTCCAGAAGTACTATGCCCAGCAAAAGTGTCTTTATCAGGCTAATTTCAATTGTAATAAGAGCAAATGGTTATATGGTCTTAAACAGAGGCTGCTGTAGTCACAGAATGGGATGCCACAACAGAAGTGCACCTGGCAGGGTCCAGAAGTTCTATGCCCAGCAAAAGTGTTTTTATCAGGCTAATTTCAATTATAATAAGAGCAAATGGTTATATGGTCTTAAACAGAGGCTGCTGTAGTCACAGAATGGGATGCCACAACAGAAGTGCACCTGGCAGGGTCCAGAAGTACTATGCCCAGCAAAAGTGTCTTTATCAGGCTAATTTCAATTATAATAAGAGCAAATGGTTATATGGTCTTAAACAGAGGCTGCTGTAGTCACAGAATGGGATGCCACAACAGAAGTGTACCTGGCAGGGTCCAGAAGTACTATGCCCAGCAAAAGTGTCTTTATCAGGCTAATTTCAATTATAATAAGAGCAAATGGTTATATGGTCTTAAACAGAGGCTGCTGTAGTCACAGAATGGGATGCCACAACAGAAGTGCACCTGGCAGGGTCCAGAAGTACTATGCCCAGCAAAAGTGTCTTTATCAGGCTAATTTCAATTATAATAAGATCAAATGGTTATATGGTCTTAAACAGAGGCTGCTGTAGTGACAGAATGGGATGCCACAACAGAAGTGCACCTGGCAGGGTCCAGAAGTACTATGCCCAGCAAAAGTGTCTTTATCAGGCTAATTTAAATTATAATAAGAGCAAATGGTTATATGGTCTTAAACAGAGGCTGCTGTAGTCACAGAATGGGATGCCACAACAGAAGTGCACCTGGCAGGGTCCAGAAGTACTATGCCCAGAAAAAGTGTCTTTATCAGGCTAATTTCAATTATAATACGATCAAATGGTTATATGGCCTTAAACAGAGGCTGCTGTAGTCACAGAATGGGATGCCACAACAGAAGTGCACCTGGCAGGGTCCAGAAGTACTTTGCCCAGCAAAAGTGTCTTTATCAGGCTAATTTCAATTATAATAAGAGCAAATGGTTATATGGTCTTAAACAGAGGCTGCTGTAGTCACAGAATGGGATGCCACAACAGAAGTGCACCTGGCAGGGTCCAGAAGTACTATGCCCAGCAAAAGTGTCTTTATCAGGCTAATTTCAATTATAATAAGAGCAAATGGTTATATGGTCTTAAACAGAGGCTGCTGTAGTCACAGAATGGGATGCCACAACAGAAGTGCACCTGGCAGGGTCCAGAAGTACTATGCCCAGCAAAAGTGTCTTTATCAGGCTAATTTCAATTATAATAAGAGCAAATGGTTATATGGTCTTAAACAGAGGCTGCTGTAGTCACAGAATGGGATGCCACAACAGAAGTGCACCTGGCAGGGTCCAGAAGTACTATGCCCAGCAAAAGTGTCTTTATCAGGCTAATTTCAATTATAATAAGAGCAAATGGTTATATGGTCTTAAACAGAGGCTGCTGTAGTCACAGAATGGGATGCCACAACAGAAGTGCACCTGGCAGGGTCCAGAAGTACTATGCCCAGCAAAAGTGTCTTTATCAGGCTAATTTCAATTATAATAAGAGCAAATGGTTATATGGTCTTAAACAGAGGCTGCTGTAGTCACAGAATGGGATGCCACAACAGAAGTGCACCTGGCAGGGTCCAGAAGTACTATGCCCAGCAAAAGTGTCTTTATCGGGCTAATTTCAATTATAATAAGAGCAAATGGTTATATGGTCTTAAACAGAGGCTGCTGTAGTCACAGAATGGGATGCCACAACAGAAGTGCACCTGGCAGGGTCCAGAAGTACTATGCCCAGCAAAAGTGTCTTTATCAGGCTAATTTCAATAATAATAAGAGCAAATGGTTATATGGTCTTAAACAGAGGCTGCTGTAGTCACAGAATGGGATGCCACAACAGAAGTGCACCTGGCAGGGTCCAGAAGTACTATGCCCAGCAAAAGTGTCTTTATCAGGCTAATTTCAATTATAATAAGAGCAAATGGTTATATGGTCTTAAACAGAGGCTGCTGTAGTCACAGAATGGGATGCCACAACAGAAGTGCACCTGGCAGGGTCCAGAAGTACTATGCCCAGCAAAAGTGTCTTTATCAGGCTAATTTCAATTATAATAAGAGCAAATGGTTATATGGTCTTAAACAGAGGCTGCTGTAGTCACAGAATGGGATGCCACAACAGAAGTGCACCTGGCAGGGTCCAGAAGTACTATGCCCAGCAAAAGTGTCTTTATCAGGCTAATTTCAATTATAATAAGAGCAAATGGTTATATGGTCTTAAACAGAGGCTGCTGTAGTCACAGAATGGGATGCCACAACAGAAGTGCACCTGGCAGGGTCCAGAAGTACTATGCCCAGCAAAAGTGTCTTTATCAGGCTAATTTCAATTATAATAAGATCAAATGGTTATATGGTCTTAAACAGAGGCTGCTGTAGTCACAGAATGGGATGCCACAACAGAAGTGCACCTGGCAGGGTCCAGAAGTACTATGCCCAGCAAAAGTGTCTTTATCAGGCTAATTTCAATTATAATAAGAGCAAATGGTTATATGGTCTTAAACAGAGGCTGCTGTAGTCACAGAATGGGATGCCACAACAGAAGTGCACCTGGCAGGGTCCAGAAGTACTATGCCCAGCAAAAGTGTCTTTATCAGGCTAATTTCAATTATAATAAGAGCAAATGGTTATATGGTCTTAAACAGAGGCTGCTGTAGTCACAGAATGGGATGCCACAACAGAAGTGCACCTGGCAGGGTCCAGAAGTACTATGCCCAGCAAAAGTGTCTTTATCAGGCTAATTTCAATTATAATAAGAGCAAATGGTTATATGGTCTTAAACAGAGGCTGCTGTAGTCACAGAATGGGATGCCACAACAGAAGTGCACCTGGCAGGGTCCAGAAGTACTATGCCCAGCAAAAGTGTCTTTATCAGGCTAATTTCAAATATAATAAGAGCAAATGCTTATATGGTCTTAAACAGAGGCTGCTTTAGTCACAGAATGGGATGCCTCACAGCAGACTTAAGATCAGTTCAGTATATATGCACAGTTAGTTAGTATAAGCAGCCTGAAAACGCTAACAAAGCCTGTCAGGCTGGATGAAAAAAAAAAAAAAAACTCCCTGTGACAGCCTCCGATTTTTCTACCTTTCCCTGTTTTTTCGCTGACTTTCTGTCTGTCTCCTGTCTGTCTCCTGCCTGTCTCCAGCCTGTCCCTGTCTGTCCCTGCCTGTCTAACTGCCTCTCTCCCTCAGCTACACAACGTTCTGTCTCTCACGAATGCAATAGAGAAATGAGGCAGGAAAGCAAGATGGCCGGCCTTAAATACCGCTGTGACGTCACCGGGCTTGCTGGCTGCTGATAGGCTGCATGTGACTGTCCCAGCTTGCACTGGCGCGGGGTTGATGTCTGGACATGTCCCGTCCGCCATCTTAGAATGCCTGTAATGTAAATGAATGGATGTTAAAGGAAAACTTCGAGCGATCGAATCGCGGGGAAATTCGGATTCGATCCGAATCAAATTTTTCCTGAAATTCGGATCGAATCCGGGTTCGTCCGGATCGATTCGCTCATCCCTATCCACAACCTCTTAAAACATTTTCCATAAGGAGTCAGTGCCATAATGAGCCATTTTATCTCATGTGAGACACATCTAAATAAAACATAATGATTAATTGCCCTAACCAAAATTCTAATAGAGCAACCAGCTATATATGATATTATTTCTGACCCTGCTTTTTTCCACAAGTTTATTGTACTGTATGTTTTTTTATCAGTGTAAATGATATTGCACATTACCTGCCATTCTATTACCATGAAATGATAGTCTCAATGAATTAGTAAATTCACATATCTCTGTTTTATAATGTGTATACTGCAGAACAACATTTTAAAGTGATGAATCCTTCTTTCTTTGTATTTTGTTTCTATACCTGATCCCAAAAGAATACACAAAGTACCATGTCACCAATCCCAATACCACTATCATATTCTTTAATTTATTCCCGCAATATTCATAACACTCTAAAATTAAAACTGTAAGAAATGTTTTTTTTTCATTACCGTATTTTTTGCCCTATAAGACACACTTATCTTTCCCCAAAAGTGTGTGTGTGTGTGTGTGTGTGTGTGTGTGTGGGGGGGGGGGAAATATCAGCGCATCTTATCAAAAACTTACATTCCATAGATTCTCCGACTCCGTAGTCTCAGCTGCCTGCCTTCTCTGCCGCAAGTTCAGAGCCATCCAGTTTTGGCCCCTGTGTAGGGCGTGGCCTGTAACTCTTGCCAGCGTCCAATGACACTAAAAGAAGTCACAGGCCACACCCACCCAGAAGGTTACAGCTTCTGAGTGGGTGTGGCCTGTGACTTCTTCTAGCTCTCTGAACTTGCAGCTAACCGTCGCTTCCATAGCTGACGCTCCCTGCCGCCTCCTACAGAGGCAGTGGGGAGCAGCAGCTGGAAGCCGCAGTCAGGGAGCTCAGAGCGGGCCGATTCTGAAGCTGGAACCGGCTCTCTCTGAACTTGCGGCTGACTGCTGCTTCCGTAGCCACCGCTCCTGCTGACTCCTACAGAGGTGATGGGGAGTGGCAGCAGGTAGCGACAGTCCAATTTTGGCCCGGGGGCATGACCTGTAACTCCTGCTAGCGTCATTGGCCCATGTACAGTTTCAGGGTATTTCATGTGCCTTTAATGTGCCTTTTAGGTGGGATACGGCTCAATGCCTGTAATTTGGAATGCCCCTCACTGACTTTGATGTGGAATACTGCTTACTGCCCATGAGGGGTCTGTAATGGTGTGATCGGGGGAATTCTGCACACTGTCTATAATGGGGTGATTGGGAGGGCATATTTTAGCACACCATTTGGTTTAGAATTTTTTTTCTAATTTTTCTCCTCCAAATCCATGGGGCGTCTTATAGGGCAGATGCTGACATATCCTAAAAATGTTAGTGTTAACATATTTGTGATCCCTTATTTTTCATGTATATTTTCTATACAGCTGGCTTTTTCCATGACCAATTTACACCCAAAAACTTATTTTTACGGAGCATTCTTTGATCCTTGAGGCTTACTATAATTGCTATTTTTTTATTTCTGTGTGTTTTTTGCAACCATACAAAAGACAGATACACATGTTGTAAATTTCTAATAGACCTCTTTGGTATGCTGCTTACCATACTCTATATGCTGTGATTTGCATAACATAACCTCTGATATAGTAAAAATGAATAAAAAGGCTTAGCATATGCTTGGTGTGTGTTTTTCTGCCAAGAATTGTAGCACACAATATGCCTGAATAATCTTCAAATCTTTATGCCCAAAGTAATTCAAGAGATATTGCTGAAAGAAACTCCTCTGTGGCTCCTAAAAAGTTCTCTGTAGTCTCATTAAGCAGAAACATTACTTTTTCTTGCTATAACTCAAAGCTAGCAAGAAAGTAATATAATTGTTTTTGTAAACAATAGCCAAAAAGTAACAATTAAAATACACCAGTATCTTATATTGCTGACAATAAAGTAAAGATGTCAGAAAATAGATTTATACCTTTACATTAAAATAACAACGATATAATGACATCCCTGCCTATAAAAAACACCAATAGGAACTCTGATAATGCAGAAAGTTCTGCACCTTAGCATTTTGTTAAAGGGAAAGTCATCGCTGCAGACCGCAAATCAGAATGTGTCCTCTGATACAAGACTGCCCTCTTAACTTATACCTACTCTGCTCCTCACTACCTCGTGTATGAATGTACCCATTGATCTCAGTTGGAGTGTTCCATGCGAAGGCTATGCCCACCCACTGTACTTATGCTGTGGCTAAACCAGGTGCTGTGCAAAAGAGCACCCTATTTCAGAATGTTTTGGACTAATAGACAGACCAAGTTGAATTGACTAAATTATTTCCCCTTCCCTGAACACTTGCTCCTTAAAGGAATCACATATTTACAACTTCGTGCTGAGCTCTGAGTGTGGGCCAAGCAGCTAGCCTTCTTTTTTTCTGGCACATGCAGGCTCAGCCCCAGAGAAGACAATGCAAGGTTTGTAACATGTTGTTAAATTTGCGGGTTGCTGGGGTTTCTATTTACCAGAGTTCATATTCAAAAGGAAAGTCCATGAAAGTGACCTGCAGATCAGACATGCCAGGAGGGTAGGAGTCTCCCATCTTACTTTACACGTGCTCCCGCACTGCTGTTCATTCATACGCAATGCCAGTATGAGAAGCAGATATGGTGGGTGGGCCTGGCCTTAGTCCGAAGCACTCCTATTGACTTTAATGGCCCCCCCATACCTGGAGAACTGCCGCTAATGTTAAAAACAAGGTATATGGTGGGTGCCATGCTACGTCATGGTAATTATTTGGTAAAGCAAATTTACCTTGGGGTGTGTTTTGGGTGTGAATTGCAACCTAAACTTACATCTAAATAAGCCTTTGAATTTTCAAACACAAAAAAGTGTAGAAAAAATTATATTATAGTCCATAGGGTGCTGTAATTTCCAAACCTTCTAAACATTATGGACACCACCTGCAAAAATGTCCAATCCCAGGTACACTCGATTTATGATTTATAAATCAATGATTTATTGATTTTTTGTGAGTTAAAGTGTAAATGTTCACTCAAATGTAAATTTGTATTGTGCAGGTTAAGTGTAAAAACAAATCATTGTTTGTGTCGGGGCCAGATTATAGGCAGGGCACAAGGGGAACGTGTCCCTAGGCCTCCATCATTTGCCCTGCACCCTTCACTAAGTTTGAAGCTATGGTTGGGGTACCAGGACACCCCGATCCACATGCAGTTGTAGGGGTGTATGCCTGTGGGTCTCCCCTTTCCAACGACATCTCCAGTGGGTTGTTAGCCACCCTAGGTCCAAAGCTTTTGCACTCAGAAATGTACCAACCTGGCACCTGTGAGCATTAGTTAACAACAGTCCTGAGACTTTGCCGTACCGCCGCTTAGTCCAGTTGGCCCCGATCAACATGCCTTTCCAGAGGTTTATACTTGGAAGGGTTTATCACCCTCTGGCACCTGCAAGCAATGGTACCAGGACTGTAGTAACGCCACCTGGTCTGGTTCTCCCCTTTCCAACAATATCTCTAGTGTACCATCCTGAGCGAGGTGCATTGATTCCCAGGCATATGGATCCAATCAACGGTACTGCAAAGTCCCGGTTCTGTTGCTCGCCGGAGCTGGGGTCTAAAAATCGTTGGAGGGGCTAGTTCTGCAGCTGAAGATCTTAGCTACTTTCCCTGTAAATTTCCTTCCCCCAGGGTCCCAGAAAACCGGGGCTCAAAAGTGGACCTCCCTGGGTGAGGTGCATTGATTCCCAGGGTAACTCTCTTTGGAGCCCCGGTTCTCCAGACATAGGGGGGCTAGCAACCAACTGGATGCACCAAGGACAGCTAAGGTGAGGAATGGCGCAGATGGGGAATTGTGGCCGGCAGTACCCAGCAAACAACAGGATCCTCCAAGCTCAAGCCCCGATCAGCAGTGATGTCAGTCAATGAGGTATGTTGGCTGTTGCTGTATAAGATGAGAGGTGCTTGTGTTTACATCCTGACTTGCTGACTGATCTATTCACCTATTTACCTGCCTACTGACCCACTTACCTATATACTTTCCCACTGACCCACCTACCTGTCTACTGACCCACCCCATACCCATCTGCCCACCCACCTATATACTTATTTACCTTACTACTGACCCACCCACCCAACCTACCAGCCAATCTACTCACCTACCTGCCTACTGACCCGCCCACCAATTTACCAACCTACCCTTCTACCTATCCAACATACCTGCTCACTCTCCTCCCTACCCAGGACCTAGAGTGGCAGCTGCCAGCCCTGGTGCAAGGGTAGGATCGTTAGATCCTGGAGTGGAGGTGGCAGTCGCCCACCCACCTGCCCACCTGTCCTTCCACCAACCTTGCTACCTGCCCTCCCACCTACCTACCCACTGATTTATTTGACTAACCACTCACCTTTCTATCTACTTACCCAACTAAATACCTACTGACCTATGTATCTAAATGTCTACCCACCCACTGTCCTACCTATCCTAATTTCCTATTTAATAGGAATTCCTATCTATGTCTAACTAAATTCGCACTCCTGCTCCCCAACCTACCTACCCTTTTTACCTGCCCTCCCACCTAAATGCCCACTTATCTACCTACTTACCTATTTACCTACCCACTCACCTATATGCCTGCCTGCTCATTCACCTACCTTCCTAACATAACCTACCTACCTAGGAGATACAGGGAGGTAAAATTATTTTTTATGGGTAAGGTCCATACACACACCGCACACAGCAAAGATGTAAAGCACTAGGTAGAGTGGTTTTAAACAGGAGCTTATTCACTCATAGCAGAAACCAGCTTCTGTTTTGTTTATTAGTGGCATTGGTTACTGACATGTGTATGCACCCATCCATCACAGTTAATGAAGTGGGCATCACTGTGACAGATGAGAGGGGTGGCATGCTTATCACAGAGGGTGCCTGGAGATGATACGGCCAGGATGGCACAGGGGACTGGATTTGACATTTCGTTTAGTGTGCAAGCAAAGGCAAGCATTCTTTTTGTTATGTTACTTGGCTGCACTAGGTAAATCAAATGCCCATTGTCTTCATAAGCTCTTACTCCTCGGAGGCAGGCTACAAAAAAGCCTTACCTCTCCCCTAATCCAGCAATGTCACCTAGGCACGGGCAGCAGCCACACAGAGAGAGCACTGAGTGGCATCCCCAATGTGCACGCACCTTCCCGCCCATGTAAGGATGGGGGATGCTGCTCTATGCATTCTCTTCAAGATGGCTGTGCCCATGACCTGGGACAGCTGGGGAATGGCACTGCATTCCACCCATTTTTTACCCCCCTGTCCTGCCTCAGCACCTCTCAGTTCACCTCTCAATGCTTAAAAAAACAAAGGTGGTCATAATATGTAGGAGCAGGGAAAGGGGCTAAATCTCAACAGTAACAGCTTTATTCAGCAGCATACTGGGATGAACACTCTTCATGGCAGTTAAGCAAAAATGATTTGTTTTTATACATATCCTGGAAATCCCTTTAAACTTGCTTCACCAAAAAATAAGCATGACCCCAATTATTGGAACTCTGGATTATTGTATACAGTATGTGTAAGAATAGGTAAGACTGGCTGTGTCTGTCCCTGAAACATATAGCCTGATTTATTAAGCACCAGCCGATACCACTCAGCTCCAATATTTTTGCCTCAGTGGCACTGATTGTTTGATTTATCAAAAAAAATGCCATGCAGCCCATAAAAGACACAGTACAAAGTGGTACTAACTGACACAGTTATAATTATCAGTCAGGTCCAAATGGCGCTGACACAGGCCGGCCACTATCTAATGCAACAAACAATGCTAGTAAGTGACTTCCAGATCCATTCTGTCCAAATAGCAGCACCAATAAAAAAAGATGCTGGCACTCAAAAAATGGCACTATAATCAACAGAAGTTAAATGGCACACTTCATAAATAAGGCTCACAGTGAACCCATGCATCAAATGCAAACTTCATAAATAAGGCTCACAGTGAACCCATGCATCAAATGCAAAATGAAAAACCAGAATGTGATTTTAAGCTGTTTAAAACTATCATGTCTTCTTTAAAACAAAAATATTGCATGTTCCAAACTTTTTGGCAAAATAAACACATAAACTGGTTATTTGATTGGACACTCTGCTGGTGTATTTCTGCCTACTTCAATACAACAATTCAAGACTATTCTCAATGAAAAAGGTATTTTTCCATTGCTGTCATCCCAAAGCCTTAGTAGGCTCTGTGTCAGATATGGCAAGAGGTTCCCCAGGGTCTGTGGAATGGTTCTCTCCAGGGCAATGCTCGGAGGCTCAGAGATGATATACCTTGTTCAAGACCTATCCATTATTTAGCCCTGGGTGGATGGAACCAATTGACTATTCTGGATAGAACAGCCACTTTGTGGTAAAGTTTAAAATCCGGTAAGTCCACCTCTCCTCTGTTTAGGACTTGATTTCTTGATACTTAGCCTGGCCTGACCCCTGTCCCATACAAACGCGACAAACACTGTTTTCAACCGGCGGAAGAATATTCTTGGGACATGTATAGGATCAGTCTGAAAGGTGAAAATAAGTCATGGAACAACATCCATTTTCAGAGTATTTCACCTGCCAAACGAGGATAATCATTTGTTTGCAGAAGATGCCAACATTTTCTTTTTGTGCTGTATATCAGGGGTTCATAATTTAGATGGTAGAGAAGGTTACAATTAGCTTTAATCAGGACCCCCAAGAATGTTATTGTCGTACTGTTCCACTTACAGGGGAAATTAGTTTGTAATTGCTTAGCTAATAAGGGGCTACTCCCACATTGAGGATTTTCGACTTGGGTATGGTAGCGTTTGATGATAACCCAAATCGATTAATGCTAATTTTATAATAAGCTAATAAATATCTATTATAACTTTACTACTCTATAAATAAAAATCTATAAAACGTTTTCTTTGTTACAATTCTTCCTAATTGCAGTTCTGCAGGCAATACCTTTTTTCAAAGTTTAAAAAGTTCCTGAAACAATCAAAAAGTCAAGCTCTTATTTAAAACAAACAGCTCTCTGGGTGTATTCTATTATAAATAATTAGGATTTATTAGGTCTGTAGTGTTACCAAAACCACTGTAATCGACATAAGATAAAAACTGCTCTAAAGTTATCTAGCTAGAAATTTACATCACGATTTTCATACTGAGTTAATGAAATATTTATGTGTAAGTCTGATGTCTTTTTCCTGTTTTTATGCCAGTTGGTAGAAAATAGAGAAAAACAAACTGTTCTTCTAAATGATCCAGATTAGTCAAGAAGGAGCTATAGTTAAACACAAGATATCGCATCATGATGCTCAAGTAGACATTATGTTAAATTAGTATAAACACAAGTCAAGGTAGTTTTGCATGGTAAATAGAGAAAACAATCTGCTCCTCATTAGTACCTACCCAACAACCTTGGAATCTTAGAAATGGCTAAATAAAAACTTTAGCAGGTGTGTGCCAAAATACATTGTTTGAAGCATTTATTAGAAGATGTTCTTTTGTTTTCTCAAATTATTGCTCATATAAGATTGTTTTATAGCAGCATGCTTTAGCTATGATGATCATGTTAATATAGAGAGAAAAAGAGGTACTAACAAGGATAAGGAGGTACCTTCCATGCTGCCATAAACGCATAATTTGCACCATTGCCTTCTGTTAATTACATTGTATACTACTGGCTAAGTAACTTGTACCTAACTTGAAGCTAGATGGTCCCATAGGACACATGTTTATTAAGCTACAATAGATTTACATATTTTGTCAGCTTTATGGTTTTTCTCTGTTTTTCTCTTCTATTTTAATTGCAAATATGAAGAGACATTTGAAGGAAAAGTCTGCTTTCAACAGCATTTTTGAAAGTGTATATTAAAAAATATTAAATTAATTGTAATGCAATGTAATTAATATTAAAATATCTTTAAGGTTCTGTATATATTTGTGAACCAGAACGAAGCTTGAGACCGCACTCACCAGTCTATATGTGGAGTGTGCACAATCTAGGGGTGGAGGCACATATGTGCACTACTATATCCCACACAGAACAAAGGAGTCCCAAACTCCCCCAATCCACTCCCTGTAGTGAATGGCACCACTCCAATTATATTTCTCAATTAATAATTACTTTATTTAGATCAATCTACTATGTACATACATATTTAAAAACATTGATTAAAATACATGTATTTACACACAAACCCCTACAAATAGGGGGGAACACTCAAGGAGAACCAAAATGTATGGGGGAGGGGCCGGCACTCTATCCAGAGTAACCCGATGACGTCGCCCCTGTGGCTAAATAATTACTAAATTTCATATAATTTGATGCTGCTCTACCCTTTCAGGGCCATATAATCATAAGTGTGCCAGTGTCTAAATAAAACCTTCATATATACAACTTGTGCCAAAGACAATCAATCTGTCTAATCATATAAAGTGCAAAGTGCCATTCAAAGCCTAATTATCTACAGCTAATACAAGGACAGCCGTGGGAAAGAGCAAAGCAAACATGTATTTAACTCAACACAGTACCTTATATAACCAGCCACAGCAGCCCCAACCTCACCCGGGACCGACACGTTGCGTGACTCCTCGTGTCACTTCTCCAGGGCCAAATAGGACATAACTGCCCTCCATCTTGATCCCCCTAATATACTCACCCCTGCCCGTTCCCCCGCCAATCCCCGGCCATGTAATCATGAGCGCAGGCAGACGCGCACCACCGGAAGCGCGTCGCTCTGCCATCGGTCACGTGACGCACACCGGCCGGATGTGCGTCACGGGCTTGCGTTCCAGGCACCGGAACGCATAGTTCCGGTGTCTGTAAAACGCAAGACACAGCCGAGTCTGCGGGGGACACTGGATGAAAAAGAGGTGAGTATCCCTAGTTTTTAACACAACACTTATCCACATACTTATATTTACCCTAACCACCAATGTATGTAGCTATTCTAAGTATTTCTTACATTATTAGAACCTACTGTGTTAAATCATATATTCATATATGCCTAGAAACTTCGAACCACAAAAATATATACATCATACAATTTTCTTATACCTAATGGGCACCCATGTTAAATTTGTACCATTGTTCTTTATATATCCATGTTTATAGTTGTTTGCACCACTATCTTTCTATATCGGCAGTTTTATAATCATGCATATATATATTCCCTTATATAAATCTGCGCCTAATACCCCACCCTTTCTGGGACATACGCTATATGTCCAATAGTTATCTTGGGCTCTTATACCTAGGAGCTTGACAATAGGGAATAAGAGAGGGGGCATCCCAAATCCAGGGCTTCTGTCCCCCTCCCAATCTTAACAATAGGGGCACGAACCTCAGCCATAGGGGGACTTCTCATGTTTAAACAAGATATCATTTTCCCCATATATATCAAATGCTTTTGATTTCTCTTATATTAGAGGAAGGAGGGGGGAAGGGGGGGGGGGGGGAAAGGGGGAGGAAGGGGAAATGGGAGAGAGAAGGGAGAGGGAGGAAGTGGGGGAAGGGAGGAAAGGGGGGAGCTAGGGAGAGGGGGAGGGGAAACAACCTCCTGTTCAGGAGCCAAGACAGGAGAGGAAAGGAGGGGAAAGAAAGGAAGAGAAAAGGGGCAGTGCCGGAGGGAAAAGGAAGAAAGGAAAAGAGGGAAGAGGGGAGGGGAAAGGGAAATAAGAGGAAGAAAGAACGAGAGGGAAAACACAAATCACATCAGGTATCTATATCCATTTGTAACAGTAACAAATCACATCAAGTATCCATATCCATTTGTAGCAGCCTTGCGCAAATCGGTGGTGTCTCCAGGACTCGCTTATTGTTGCCCTGTTGTTTTCTTTTTCATTCCAGAAGATGTTTCCTTCGAACGTGTGACCCGGTGCTATGACTCAAAGTGATGAACTAAAATAACTAAGTGAAAACATAACCATTACCCACGTGAACTGTGTACTACCAAAATGTGTCAACAACAGTCAACAATATGAACAACCAAACACATTATCCAACCAACATATCCTTGTGTAGGTGCAATGGTTAAATATTACCCATAATGTGATTCAAACAATACCTATATCAAAATTACTTAATACTTACCCTCCCTAGGTGCCCAACTCAAAAGTGAATGTACAGTGCTACCCTCAAATAAAGCATATGCTACCACCTATGTGCCCAAAAATGATGTAAACGCCAGGTCCTCATTCAATCCTGTAGGGGCTTGCGAGTCCAGATAGTAAATCCATCGCAGCTCCTTCTGCTGTAGTAGTCTCTTTAAGTCACCTCCCCGAGGGCCTAGACACACCCTCTCAATGCCCGTGACCCGCAAACTGCTGGCGTCACTCTGATGTACCTTCAAGAAATGTAGGGCCACTGGTGGTACTATTTTGCCCAATGAGATGTTCCTTGAGGCTAACCGGATGCTGGATAGGTGAGCTTGTATCCTAGCTTTTAAGGTATTATGGGTCTCCCCTATATACATCTTCGGGCACCCACATGTTATGGCATAGATGACCCCTGATGTCCTGCAGTTAATAAACTGACGTATTGAAAACTGTTTACCTGTCTGTAGATTTTTTATATTCGTACCTTTCACCATGTGTGGACACACCGTGCACCCCCCACAGGGATGATTCCCTCCTGTTCCAGCACTCTCCCGTAACCAATTTGTTGCACTTTTGTAATGGCTGGAACACACCCTATCTCTTATACTAGGGGCCCGCTGTGCTGTCATACGTGGGCCACCACTTATCCATCTAGCTATTTGGGGATCAGTGCTCAAGATACCCCAATGTTTTTTCAATATGGCTCTTAATTTGGACCAATCACTGTTGTATCTTGTCACGTATCTTACCTCAGGCGTCTTGCGAACTCTCTGTTTCGGAATCAGAAGGCCTGATCTTGGTGTGCTTCTTGCTCGTGACCGAGCTCTCTCCACCACTGCCTTAGGGTACCCCCTTTTCAGGAATCGTTGTACAAGGTCGGCAGCCCGCCGTTCAAACTCTTCATCATTGGAGCAATTCCTGCTAGATGGATAAGTGGTGGCCCACGTATGACAGCACAGCGGGCCCCTAGTATAAGAGATAGGGTGTGTTCCAGCCATTACAAAGGTGCAACAAATTGGTTACGGGAGAGTGCTGGAACAGGAGGGAATCATCCCTGTGGGGGGTGCACGGTGTGTCCACACATGGTGAAAGGTACGAATATAAAAAATCTACAGACAGGTAAACAGTTTTCAATACGTCAGTTTATTAACTGCAGGACATCAGGGGTCATCTATGCCATAACATGTGGGTGCCCGAAGATGTATATAGGGGAGACCCGTAATACCTTAAAAGCTAGGATACAAGCTCACCTATCCAGCATCCGGTTAGCCTCAAGGAACATCTCATTGGGCAAAATAGTACCACCAGTGGCCCTACATTTCTTGAAGGTACATCAGAGTGACGCCAGCAGTTTGCGGGTCACGGGCATTGAGAGGGTGTGTCTAGGCCCTCGGGGAGGTGACTTAAAGAGACTACTACAGCAGAAGGAGCTGCGATGGATTTACTATCTGGACTCGCAAGCCCCCTACAGGATTGAATGAGGACCTGGCGTTTACATCATTTTTGGGCACATAGGTGGTAGCATATGCTTTATTTGAGGGTAGCACTGTACATTCACTTTTGAGTTGGGCACCTAGGGAGGGTGAGTATTAAGTAATTTTGATATAGGTATTGTTTGAATCACATTATGGGTAATATTTAACCATTGCACCTACACAAGGATATGTTGGTTGGATAATGTGTTTGGTTGTTCATATTGTTGACTGTTGTTGACACATTTTGGTAGTACACAGTTCACGTGGGTAATGGTTATGTTTTCACTTAGTTATTTTAGTTCATCACTTTGAGTCATAGCACCGGGTCACACGTTCGAAGGAAACATCTTCTGGAATGAAAAAGAAAACAACAGGGCAACAATAAGCGAGTCCTGGAGACACCACCGATTTGCGCAAGGCTGCTACAAATGGATATGGATACTTGATGTGATTTGTTACTGTTACAAATGGATATAGATACCTGATGTGATTTGTGTTTTCCCTCTCGTTCTTTCTTCCTCTTATTTCCCTTTCCCCTCCCCTCTTCCCTCTTTTCCTTTCTTCCTTTTCCCTCCGGCACTGCCCCTTTTCTCTTCCTTTCTTTCCCCTCCTTTCCTCTCCTGTCTTGGCTCCTGAACAGGAGGTTGTTTTCCCTCCCCCTCTCCCTAGCTCCCCCCTTTCCTCCCTTCCCCCACTTCCTCCCTCTCCCTTCTCTCTCCCATTTCCCCTTCCTCCCCCTTTCCCCCCCCCCCTTCCCCCCTCCTTCCTCTAATATAAAAGCATTTGATATATATGGGGAAAATGATATCTTGTTTAAACATGAGAAGTCCCCCTATGGCTGAGGTTCGTGCCCCTATTGTTAAGATTGGGAGGGGGACAGAAGCCCTGGATTTGGGATGCCCCCTCTCTTATTCCCTGTTGTCAAGCTCCTAGGTATAAGAGCCCAAGATAACTATTGGACATATAGCGTATGTCCCAGAAAGGGTGGGGTATTAGGCGCACATTTATATAAGGGAATATATATATGCATGATTATAAAACTGCCGATATAGAAAGATAGTGGTGCAAACAACTATAAACATGGATATATAAAGAACATTGGTACAAATTTAACATGGGTGCCCATTAGGTATAAGAAAATTGTATGATGTATATATTTTTGTGGTTCGAAGTTTCTAGGCATATATGAATATATGATGTAACACAGTAGGTTCTAATAATGTAAGAAATACTTAGAATAGGTACATGCATTGGTGGTTAGGGTAAATATAAGTATGTGGATAAGTGTTGTGTTAAAAACTAGGGATACTCACCTCTTTTTCATCCAGTGTCCCCCGCAGACTCGGCTGTGTCTTGCGTTTTACAGACACCGGAACTATGCGTTCCGGTGCCTGGAACGCAAGCCCGTGACGCACATCCGGCCGGTGTGCGTCACGTGACTGATGGCAGAGCGACGCATTTCCGGGGGTGCGCGTCTGCCTGCGCTCGTGATTACATGGCCGGGGATTGGCGGGGGAACGGGCAGGGGTGAGTATATTAGGGGGATCAAGATGGAGGGCAGTTATGTCCTATTTGGCCCTGGAGAAGTGACGCGAGGAGTCACGCAACGCGTCGGTCCCGGGTGAGGTTGGGGCTGCGTTGGCTGGGTATATAAGGTACTGTGTTGAGTTAAATACATGTTTGCTTTGCTCTTTCCCACGGCTGTCCTTGTATTAGCTGTAGATAATTAGGCTTTGAATGGCACTTTGCACTTTATATGATTAGACAGATTGATTGTCTTTGGCACAAGTTGTATATATGAAGGTTTTATTTAGACACTGGCACACTTATGATTATATGGCCCTGAAAGGGTAGAGCAGCATCAAATTATATGAAATTTAGTAATTATTTAGCCACAGGGGCGACGTCATCGGGTTACTCTGGATAGAGTGCCGGCCCCTCCCCCTCCCTCCCCCATACATTTTGGTTCTCCTTGAGTGTTCCCCCCTATTTGTAGGGGTTTGTGTGTAAATACATGTATTTTAATCAATGTTTTTAAATATGTATGTACATAGTAGATTGATCTAAATAAAGTAATTATTAATTGAGAAATATAATTGGAGTGGTGCCATTCACTACAGGGAGTGGATTGGGGGAGTTTGGGACTCCTTTGTTCTGTGTGGGATTCTGTATATATTTAGTAATGTTTTTCATTATTTCTTAAGTTAGTGAATATGTGTTTTATGGAAAGAGTTTGCTGCTTGCAGTATGTTGCTATTAGCAACCGTACACCAGGTTTAGTGAAGCACCAATGTTTGATTTGAAGTAAATAGATCCCCTCATAAGGAAGGAAACCAAAGCACTAAACCATACCCCTCTTGCAGGAAGAAAACATACCTGGGCTGAAAAGGCATAAAGAAGATGCAGGAATCAGTCACATTGGTATCAGGGGAACTGACTTGTGTGATATTAGAAAGTTCTCTCTTTTCAATATATCTGTGCGGGTGCAGGTGTTGGTCCCTGCTGCAATAAGACTGGGGGGCATCAAGTATGCTGGAGCATAACCCCACCAAATGCCTGATATTGATACCTTAGCCTCGATCCCGTATGGGTGTTGGTCCTCTTTAATGATTCTCTACCATTCATTAGGCTGGGTTGGACACATCACTATCAAAAACATTTAAATCAGGGTTAGCTATTTCTGATTTTTGTGGACTGTCTCTGGATGGATTTACCAGCATGTTTAGGGTTACTGACACGTTGCAAGTTCTATTTTTGTTCACCCTTCAGTCGAAAGATGTAAGCATGGCAGACATTGATTCTTGGCTCCTATTAAATTATCCAGATTGTTGTGTTCAGTTGTTTTAGACACAAACAGGTGGTAAAATATCCAGTTTATGTATCTATCTAGATTTTAATGGCAATGTTAAAAATAAGGCAGCAGGACGCTGACCTGAAGCTTGTCCCATGCGCCTCTCATCCATTTTCTGCAACACACTGTAAATGCTGTAATAGGGCTGTAATAGGGCTTCAACATTTTCCCCTACTTACTATTCTATTGCATTTCCTAATTCTTTAAATTTCAATCCTTATTTGTTTAATTTATTTGATTATACAGTGGGCATATATATTAAGGGCCTTATTTAAAAAGGGCTAAAGCCAAGTAGTACCACGTAGAATCAAGTGAACGCGGGCGCAGTATGCGAAAACCATAAATATGAAAGTCCGACTGGAGAGCACCTCTAATAGCTGTAGCGACACATGTATCACTAGCGGTGGCTCAGTTTAAAGCGCCAGTGCTCTATGTTCAGAAGCGCCACTTAGCACCTGTTGCATTCTCCCATACAATTCAATGATCTTTAATTTGTTTGTGTATAGAGTTTGGATCCACTTTTTCCCCACTATTTTATCATATGATGATGGTTTGGCTCTCCTGGCCACCAACCAAAGACTTATATTGTGATTTATTTTTTGTTTTTGTCAGGATTGTATATGTTGGTCCACCATTGCAGTGTCAGTGTAGTGTAGAAACAATGTCATTCCATGTGTATTCGCTCTGGTGCTGGTGTATATGTGTTCAGAAACTAACACTGGTTTTATGATTTTTTCTTAAATATGGGCTTCAGTGTCGAACGTCGGACGCACTTAACTGGCACCACCTATCGTTTGCTGCAGCCTTGTCCTGTTGGTATATGTAGAGTGGCCTTGGGCGTCTTTCCCTTGGGGCGCTACATATGCATTGATTCATGGAGAGCGCTTCTACAGCGCCCTCCAGACATCACATTTATCAGTGCTAGACAGGATACTACAGCGTCACGTTTCCAGTGCCAAAGCTACATTATAGCGCCAGTCATCCATTTGCAGCGTACTCTTGCGGACGCTCTAAGCGCCGCTACATAGAAGCACAAATGGCAAAATGTGGCGCTAGCCTTAAATCAGCCTCCACGTCACAGAAGACAACTAATACACACATGTCCAGAAATTTACTGTATACTTAAGTGATTAGAACTGCCCGGCATGACACCACATTTTAATATTACATTCAGTGACTTTTTAGCACCAACCACCCATCATTATAGCTTTCTATACATATCAGTTAGAAAGCTTTATACATCCTTAGCTGCCTAAGAAAACCCCAGTGCACCCTTCCTCCCTTATACTTTTTGTGAGGTCCTCGAGTGACGACCCCCAAATAGAAAAAAAAAGAAAAAATAAACTATGAATAGCTCAGCCTCCCAAGACCTCCATATTACATTTCTTTATGACCACCTCCAAATTTGGTTGCCTGGCCAGTCAGTGCTTCCAGTGTGTGTGAACTCAGTTAGTGTGACCCCAGTGGCTTGCCAAGCTCACTCACCCTAAGAGCACTGTTAAATAAGGTGGCACATTTAGAGGTGGTCGTGGAGGTATGAAATTGAAAGGAAGGGCAAACATTGGAGATTTCCCACAGCATCCAAAGCCCACTGCTGTGTGAGTTTTTTATTTCTATTGTGCAATGGGTTGTTTATAGTTCATGTGCTTATATTTTTTAACAGTCCATAAATGTAAAATAGACATCAAATAACCCCTTCTGCTGATGCGGATATTGTAGATCCAGCTGGTCTGCAAGTGTGATCTGAAAGACACAATTTCTTGGCAGATGTCTTAGAATAAAGATTCCAAATTAGTTATTAAAGTTAAAGATAGAACCCTTTTTCATTCCTGCAAACTCGCCGTTTTTCATACAAAGGTTATTTGCATGTGGTCAATTATAATTTTGATGCCATTTTTAAAAGTTTCCATTATTGTGTGTCAAAAAGATGTCTTCAATGTGCTAAGCTTATCTATTATTTTTTTTTTAATTTTCAACTCTGTGTTATAGAAGAAAACAGTTTTCCATAGCAACAATGTGTTTACCTTAGCTATTTACATTTCAAGTACATATCATTGTCAGGTTACCGGGTGTGAACCCTGATTGCGGAGACTAAGAACCGGCTCACCTCTCGACCGGGAAGCCTGGAATCTAAGGACCAACTAGAGCCTCTAATGGTGAGGATAGACTGGGCTGCAGGAAGGCCCCAGGTCAGGCAACCTAGGAGTGGGTTTTGCCAAGTTCTGGGTAGAAGACAGACCAGAGCTGGACTGGAACGTAGAACAAGCCGAGGTCGTGGGCAGACAGATCAGGATCGAAGTCGTAAACAAGCCGAGGTCGTGGGCAGGCAGATCAGGATCGGAGTCGTAAACAAGCCGAGGTCGTGGGCAGGCAGATCAGGATCGGAGTCGTAAACAAGCCGAGGTCGTGGGCAGGCAGATCAGGATCGGAGTCGTAAACAAGCCGAGGTCGTGGGCAGGCAGATCAGGATCGGAGACGTAAACAAGCCGAGGTCGGGGGCAGGCAGATCAGGATCGGAGTCGTAAACAAGCCGAGGTCGTGGGCAGGTAGATCAGGATCGGAGTCGTAAACAGGCCAAGGTCGTCAGGAGAACAGGAGAGTAGTCAGGATCAGGCCGGGTTGGTACACAGGAATGGACGACTGGAACTCAGGTACAAGCAGGAGAAATGACCAACTGGCAATGGAGCTCAGGGCTTGCCAGTATTTAAAGGCCCCTATGCATGCGCAAAAGCGAGCGCATTTTTGCGCATTTGCTATGCGCATGCCCGCGCATAATCGCACATGTGCATGAATGATTGAATCACACAGTTCACAAATGTGTGCGCATAATCGCGCGCTTACTGGCCCTAGTACGAAAATGCGAGCGCATGGGAAACCTTGGCGCCCTCTGCTGGGGAACAAGAGGAACAGTCTTGGTTCTATGACAATCATAGACTTCCTCACTCTAGCTTGCTAATTATCTGTTTGGCTAAGGCATATATGACTGGTTTAAATCATTCTGCTGAAATTCAGCTTCTTCATGTTGGAAGGATCTCAGTCTTGTGTTTCAGTAGCAAGGCTTAATGGCCAGGTTCTCAACTTGGATAGGTCAACAGGCTGCTTATACTTAGCCAAAGCTGCTAAAGAGTTCACCTGTGACATTGGAAGAATTTTGGGACTGTAGTCCGTGCACTTTACTCGAGGCCATGAAAACAACTCCCAGTGTAGCAAAACAGTGTCCCAGGGATATGAGAATTGTGGAAACGGCATGCTGATAAGTAAATCACAGGTCTGGGGGCACAATCCTAACACAAATGCTTATTTTACATTCAAAAAAACCTGCTTTAAGGAGAATAAAAGTTTAAGAATATATTTTAATATGTCACTTTCGTGTTTATTTATATAATATTCAATCAAACGTTTAATTTGTTTCAGAAAAGTTGATGTTTCCGATTTATTTTTATGTTTCTTATACTGATAGACAGAAAGCAGGGCCATGCCAGTGCCACATGGAGAGCAAAGGCAATGCTCAAAAAGGCAGGAAGCCTGGGGAGTGGGTACATGCTCACAGCGCCACCTCACTGTAGAGACCAACAGGTTATTCAGAGCATGCACACATGCCACAAGTGGCATCAAGGATGAGGACTGGTGCTCCAGAAGTACTGCTTTTTTTAGCTTTTTCACTTTGTAGAATGAACAGTAAATGGGGTTGACTATCCCTGTTTTTATATATTGTCTTGTCTTTTATTTATATATATAGATTCTCAGATTATATATGAGCTGTATACAAATGTATCAAATCAATATCAAGTCATGACCTATGGATGGCTAACTAAATGGCTAACTGTAGATGGCTACTCAAGGTCTGTCAAGCAGACTTGATCAAGCTGCCAAATCAAAGAAGAAACAGAAGGGTGTCCCAATGCATGCCGACCCAATTCATTGCAAACCTACACCTATTTTAAACAAAATGGCTGTTGATCCCACTGAACACAGGGATCCCAGTTGCTGATGTCCCCTGCGTATACACCCTCCACAAGCCCGGTTCTCTTACCTTCTCCCCCGCAAAAATGGATCCTGCAATTGGTTACTTTTGGTCATATGGACCACAGTTCTCTTCCCAGTCCACAAAAAAAATGCAGGACCACTGCCTAGGATATCAGGTATAACGGGTATTACCTCTGAAACACGTAACCTATTCCGTGTGAATTTATATAAATTAGTTAATTCGTAAAAGTTATATTTTAGGGGCTTGGTGAGCTGGACTTGTGATGAGATAGAAACTCTATGCTCGAGGCAGGTCAACAATCTCTGCAAGACCACAACTCTATGTTATTATTGCACTTTGATGATCTGAAGAATCGCCACAGGCACAACAATGTCCGATTATGGGGTATCGGAAGCCACTGAGGGGAGCAATTTTGGCCCCACCATGCTTGGCATATTTAACAACCTGTTGGGCAAACCCCCCTCATCACCCATTGAGCTTGACAGAGTGCATTGAGCATTAGGCCCTAGAAGCACCAATCCGGCCCGGCCGAAAATGTCTGTTGGGTGTTTTACTACTCAATAAAAGAGGAGATTATGAGAAAGCCCTGGGATGCAGGTCCAATTGACTTTGACGGTGCCCAAATCAGAATATTGCTGGACATCTCCAGACGCACACTACATATGAGACGTTTGCTGAAACCCTTGCTGGAACTGAATTGTGCGTCGGGTGATACAAATAGATGGGGCTTCCCCTTTCACCTGCTGGTTAAAAGACAGGAGGCCATGTATACCCTATGCAGCCACTCTGACCTGCCAGGCCTATTCATCTTCTTTGACAAACCACCTATACAGGTTCCAGACTGGCTTCAATTCTCCTTGTGGGTGCCTCCTCTCTAAACAAGTTACCCACTGCAACCAACCCTAGTATGTCCGACATATGCTTTGTTCCTGAGAAGAGGTCTGCTGCTCTGCATGAGCTCTATAGACTGTGTAGCCAAGTTTCTTTCCTTCTGAAGACACATTTTACTTGCAGGAGGCCCCCCTCACTTGGGAACCCCCTCCCTTAGGATCCACTTAGGATCTATAGATTCCCAGGCTGATCCAGCTGGGTTCTAATAAATACCAATAATTACATTTTTTCATTTTAAAAAAGTTACAAAATGTCAAATGTCAAAAAATAACATTTGTTTTACCTTTTCTACATATTTCACCCAAAAATATTGCAAAAGCTCTGAAAAAATGTCAAACAAGGCTTTTCATGTTAAAGGCCAAACTCTGCTGAAAAATACAATATACTGTATACTTTTCCTAGGAAATCCCTGGACATTTCTTCAAAAATCACACTTAAACATCTATAGCGTGAAAAATGGCCTGGCAAAGGAGGGTGACAACATCTCTAGGTAGGTTGGCACTGAAAGAGTTAAACTTTAGGGCTGGGTGGACTAGGTTTTGACCTGCTTTAAATATGCGACACATCTCTATAGTCTATACATGTAGGAATTTGAAAATTTCACTGAAAGGTACAAGGTATTGGACAGTAAATAAGAGTTCATTGCGTACCATTCTAGCTGCAGCCGGAAGTGACTGGCAGAAGCAGGAGCGGGACAGAGGATTGGAGCCCTCTGGCCTCACATCAGGATTCCAACCATCACGCCAGCTTCTCTGCTCTCACCGCAGGGAGAGTGCTTTTATAGCAGCGATTGTGCTGATGTCGGGCGGACATGCAGCCACAAACATTTCATCTGCTTACAGTTTAACGGGTTAAAGGAAAACTCCCTTTTTGAGGTTCTGCCTTATTGCTTTTCCTTTCTGGAATGTTAAATAACACTTGTGTCCAGATCTGTAATTTTCTTATCAGTATGCTTTTTCCAGGTTTCTTATATTCCTGTGGCTCTGTCTTGGTAAAGTAGGGGTGTCTCTCCTGCCCTTTAGTAAAGCTCTTAGTATATCTTAGAATATTGACTACAAATACCAGAATCATTCCACTGTAACAGGTTAGCTCATCAATAGCTTTGGATAAGCAAAGCAGCAGTAATTACATCCCCAGCTGAGAACGTTGCAGCTACTAAAGTATAAGAAGACCCCCCCCCCCTCTGAAGAGGTTGAATTAATGCAGAAGGGGTTAAACTTGTCACCACTGCATAAGGTATAAGAAATATGTCACTATATTTATATACAATATTCATAATATGTATTCAGTAGGAGTGGGTAGTGCGCCTATACTCAGAGGGAAGCTTATTGTCACCTTCCATCCCCAGCCCAGTGCCCCAAAACAGCCTGTGTTTCTTTTTTTACTAACTCTCTTTGCTCAATACTCAAAACAACATAAACTGGATGCAGTCACCCTTATTGCTCTCTGGCCAAGCAGCCCCTGGTGGTTTTTAGCGATGATACATTCAGATACAGTACACACAGTTCAGGAATGGGGAGCGCTTCAGACTAACTGCCATTATGTGACAGTTTCACTAACTGAATAAATTAGCATATGGCCACCATTTACCATAATACTACTTCCTTTTAGTTTTTTTTTTTTATCAGTCTCGGGCAAAGGCATTAGTAAAAAAAGAAACAGTGGCTGTTTTGGGGTACTGGGCTGGGGAAGGTGACGACGTAAACTTCCTTCTGAGTATAGGTGCTCTTTAAATTAGTTATATATCATAGGGTTCACACTATAAAACACACAGAGGGTTTAGAGCAGGAAATTTAGAAATAAAATATTCTGAACCAAATAGTGTGCTAAAATACCCTTCCATGTGCAGAAACCTCATAACAGGCATTGTGCAGAATCTCTCTCCCCAAGAACCCCATAACAGGCAGTATGCAGCCTGGCCGCCCACTGTCACGCACACTCTTTAAAAAAAAGAATTAGTAAAATAACATTCTATTGCTCAGGGGGTGGACTAGGCATAGGGAGACCCTATGGACTACAATTTATTGGGGTCACCTGGCCTTCTGCTTATTTGACCCCTACGCAAGGCTCCCCCAAAACCCCACGGTATCCTCCCAGACCATGTTCTGTCCCTAGTGCAGACGTGGAATCATGGCTGGGGGGCATATCCACCTGGCAACATTATTTCACACAGTGGGACATCCTCAATCTGGATGCCTCGGGGGTAGGGAATCGGGCAGATTCCGGGTCCTCCAGCCATGGGTTTTGGTCCACTTTTATGGGGCCTTTGGGGCAGATTGTACACACTACCTGTTATTGTTTTTTTTGGAGGGGGGTTCAGCACACCGTCAGTTATGGGGTTCTTGGTCTGCACAATGCCTATATTATGTCGTTTTTGAAGGGGGTTCTGCACACTGCCTGTTATGGGCTTTTTTTGGGGGGGGGGGGGGGATTTCAGCACATCATTTTTTTCACACTTTTTGTTTCGTGTTTTTCTTCTCTAAACCCTCAGTGGATCTTATAGTGCAAATAATACGGTAACAACAACATGATTACCGTATATACTCGAGTATAAGCCGAGTTTTTCAGCCCACTTTTTGGGCTGAAAAAAGCCGCCTCAGCTTATACTCGAGTCAGTGGCCGCTCTCACACACACTGACACTTACTGGCTGTTGCGCGCAACAACCAGGAAGTTCCTGCGCGCGTTTGTGAGAGCGGCGGCGGAGGCAGTGTCGGCGGCGGAAGGAGCGGAGGTGGCCAGCGCGCGTTTGTAAGAGCGGCGGCAGAGGCAGTGGCGTCGGCGGAGGCGGCAGCAGAGGGAACGGAGCTGGCCAGCGTGCGTTTGTAAGAGCGGCGGCGGAGGCAGTGGCGGCGGCAGAGGGAACGGAGGTGGCCAGCGAGCAACAACAGGTAAGTGTGGGGGGGACCACTGGGTTTTTTTTTTATTTGTAATTGTTGTTAACTGTTAATGATGCCAAGTGAGCACACATATGATATCCAGGGCCTATAAGCAACACCAGCAGTAATAGTGTGGCAACCTGCATGTCTCAGGTCAGAGTGGCCATTATTAGGGCCACCTAGCTGGGCCCCCTTTTCATCCCTTGGACCCCTATACCTGAGTCCCTAATGGCTGCTGTCATCACATCCACAGCCTGCATTTCCCACCCTCTGCTTATAATCGAGTCAATAACTTTTTCCAGTTTTTTGTGGTAAAATTAGGTGCCTCGGCTTATATTCGGATCGACCTATACTCGAGTATATGCGGTAATAATTAATTTTCCCCCATTATAAACTGAAAAACTGTAAGGGCCTATTAATAAATATTAATAAATATTTCTTGATTCAAAATGTATCATGTTCTATTTGGAATATGTTCTAGCTTGGAAAATATAGTACAGGGGAAAATCCAATAAATAATGTGGAATATGTATCTATCAAGTTACATTTCAAATATAATTTACAGTTTATTATACTGGTGAAATAAATTACATTTCACCAGAACAACCTTTTTCCGTATGTCTTTAAAATATTGGTATAATTAAGCAATATTTCTAAAAGTGACCCTCAGTGGATCTTATAGTGCAAATAATACGGTAACAACAACATGATTAATAATTAATTTTCACCCATTATAAACTGAAAAACTGTAAGGGCCTATTAATAAATATTAATAAATATTTCTTGATTCAAAATGTATCATGTTCTATTTGGAATATGTTCTAGCTTGGAAAATATAGTACAGGGGAAAATCCAATAAATAATGTGGAATATGTATCTATCGAGTTACATTTCAAATATAATTTACAGTTTATTATACTGGTGAAATAAATTACATTTCACCAGACCAACCTTTTTCCGTATGTCTTTAAAATATTGGTATAATTAAGCAATATTTCTAAAAGTGACATGCCATTATCTGCATAGTCGGCCAGTTAAATTAAGATCAAATATTATATAGATAATGTTACTTAGTATAAATGTGGTTATGTTAACTTATATTATTAGGTCATGTAAATGAATGGCTGCTTTATCTAATCCAGCAGCAACCACTCTACATCTTGCCATACAGTGAGATTGCCAAGTAAGACAAGCAAGCCGTGTAGGAGAGAGATGCTGGGCTTATTAAAAAAAAGCTTCAGTGAGTCTACAGCAAGAATGGATTCTACTATCTTAATCATAAGGTTTTGTGCAAAAAGGCTTGTAAGCATAATGGCTGTGTTTATCAAACCTTGCTATCCCACTGTTCATTTAGGGGTTGATTAGTAGAAAAAAACCCAAAAATGTATGCAGAAAATTGGCTTGATGCAGAGCCTCCCCGTTCAGCTATCCCGTGCGTTTTCTCGTTGGTTTTGGGCTTTGATCGGGTCAGGAAAGGGTGCTACGTTGATTTTAGTGTGCGTTTATGCGCTCAGGTGTGCGCTTAGCCACCTTTCCGATTGTCGGCTCGCACGAGGCTGTTTCCCGGGAAAACGGACGCCTCATTCATTGGTCCGTTTTTTTCAGTGATGCAGAGCCTTGATTTCCGATTGAAATCACCCTAATAAAACGGGGCCGCCGAGCCTTCATTTACGGGCAGTCAGAGCAGCCGTATTTGCACTCGGGCAATAATATGCAGTCCTCTGTTGGAGCACATCAGCGGCGCCAGCAACGCGGTCTTGTACTGCTGAGTATGGCAGAAACCAGGCTGCACCGCACGCCTTTGGACATCGATGGCATGAGTATTTGTTATATTTTTTGAGGTTTTTTTTGGGGGGGGGGTCCTTTTTACAGGGTCTACCGAATTTTTTTTTTTTATTGCCTGTGTGCAGGAGCACTGGCTGGCCCAGAATTGGTTTTTGGGAGTCGTTTTGCTGGCTTTCCATGCTCGACGCATGATGCGCACATCTTGAGGAATTCCTGCCTAGATGAGCGATTCAAATCCGGCGATCTTTTTGGTGGCTGGCTACTGGGTATGTGTATGAAACTTGTATTGGTTGCCCACCCTGTCTGACTGTGTTTTTTCCCTTAACACACTATTTTGTAACAATTTTCGTAGTATATTTTGAGCCTAATTATTGAGCTACAAATTAAATGGGTTAAGTGATTGTACCCTATTGCGTCATGTTCTTGCCCTCTTATGTAAGTAGTATTCCCCAGACTTTTTTAATGAGTGTACAGGTTGGATGTGCATGTAGTCTCATTAGAAATGTCCTTTCCTCCCACCCTACCCCGCTCACCTATTTGTCCCTCTTTTCTATTGTTGCAATGCACACCTTTTTTTTAATTATTTATTTATTTATTTATTTATTTTTTGGGGTTTGGCAGGAGACTCTGGCTATCCTTTGCTCCCCTGGCTGCTGACCCCATATTTTCCTGCCTCCATGCTTCCTCCAAAATTTGAAGTTGCCTTCTTTGGGAAATATGGCGTCTGGACTGGGTTGGAGCAGTGGGACGGGTGGTTGGTTCTGGTTCAGAAGGTGGTTGTGGATGTGGTGGTTGTGCCGGGGTTGACTGCGTTGCTGCCACTGTTGCCGTAGTGGTTAGTGACATATGTGGGGTGTCCTCCTCCAAATCTCTTATATGGTCGATGATGGGTGGGCTTCCTGTGGTCTGTAAAGAAATATAAGTTCCTTTTAGTTTATTTCTGTCCACAAAAGCTCTCAAAGATCAATGTTAAAAGTACACACCAATGACCATTGACTTACCTCATCGCAATCCACAATTTGGGTTCGTGGTGTAGAATCCTGGTGTGCCCTTGGCCTCGGTGCTAACGCAGGGGTTTGGGGGCCTGGTGTGTCCTGTTGACTTGGTCCTTAGAATGTAGATTTGAAGATTAGCTAAATGGCCAAGTACAGTGTGTTGTGTAGCCTAACACTGCCTTATTGAACTTTTTGTAATAGGTCATGGCAAATTCAGACTCACCTTGGGACCTTACATTCCGGTCTGTGTCTTGTGCCTCTGCCAGGCCCTGGATGCTGGCCGGGTGTATGTATGTATATACATGTTCCTCAGCGGGTGTAAGGATTATTTTAGTGGGTAAGCCACCCCCTGTCTGTTGGCTGGGGAAGATTAAATTACACCTAATAAGTGTTACATCCTGTTACCAATGCGACTACAAATGCATTTAATTTGCCCTTTACCTCTGCTGACGGCGCATGTCCATTTTTTTTTTTACTGTAGTATTTCAGGTCCCCAAATTTCCTTTTGATTTGTTGAATATCTCGCCGGACAGATCCCACACTATTTACTTGGCGGCAAATATTCGTCCAGATCTCCAGCTTAGCCTGCTTAGTGGTTGATTTCGAGCTCCTGCCAAATAGGGCATCATAATGCTCACAAACTGCATTTGCCACCGCCATGCTTTGAGCATCGCAAAAACGTGCAGTTAGGGAGCCACGGCGTAGTTGTCAGCCACATGGGTGTGTGGTGTCCCCTGCATCTGTGGAAATTGATGGTTGGCTATCTGGTGAGTCGTGTGTGGTTCTGGGGCTTATGGGGGAGGGTGATGTTGTGTGTGTGCTGCTATGGCTTAATGTCTGGGTTCCTGTTGAGCTATCAGATGTGGAGCTGCATGTGGAATGTGAGGTACTGGAATTGGGAGAACCAGAGGGTTGAGGTGGAGGGGTGGGTGACCTTGGTGGGGTGGTGGGTTTGGCAATACGCTTTCCCTTGCTGATGTGTTTTGTTTTGTGGGTATGCTTGGTGTGTTGAGGCTGAGGATGCTGCAGGGTCTTACTCGATTTGGCACCCTTGTGTGTTCGTGCTTTTTTGGCAGGTGGTGGTGAATGTCTCCTTGGTCCTGCGTTTTTTTGAATGATCCTGTGTGTGTGGAGCATCCAGCGTTTTAGTTGGTGCATGTTCTGCCTGTGTCTGGTGCCTGCTCTTCTGTCTTTTGGAGGATGAGGCATGTGTGCGGCTGCTATGTGCCTCGGGCCTTGGTTGCCTATTTTTGCTCCCTTTAGGTCTGCCCATATTGATATGGTATCCAACACAGAGCTGAGTGCCTTGTGCTTTAAATATGTTTCCCGTGTGGGCGTTGTCAACAGCGGGTGCGCGCCTGCGCGCACGCACGCACGTCACCGCGGGGGAACGTCAGAGCTAGACCAGGAAAAGCAAGAAAATATGTCGCCCGCAATCTTTACCCACGAGCAGGACGACATCATCATGGATATGAGTATGCGAGCGTGCGTTTATGTGCGCGCACACATTCCTTATAATAAAAAAAAAACAAAGCGCAAGAATAGTCTGAAACAACTTGGGCCCTTATTCATCAAGCGATAGCGCCAGGTAGTGTCTGACGAGCGCCAGGTAGCGGCAGCTAACGGCGACTACCGACTCAAGTACGCCCGGCGGCGGTCACAATGACGCATTTATCAAGCAAAATGAGGCTAGCGCCGGCGAGAGCGACGGCTAGCGCGGCATTCATCATGAAGCCGCCTGGACCGAACAGCGCCGCTGCAAATTCCCTCACAGCGCCAGGTATGAGCTGTCGCTCCCTGGCGATGTCCAATGCATTTCAATGGAGCAATCTATAATTATTCATAATTAATTGTTATTATTTTTTATTTTTTTAATGTCAAAAAATCGGAGACCACTTCTGCAATGTTAGGATTTATTTTTAAGTAAAAAAAAAATAAAAAAAATATGTGCAGAATTGATCTAACAGGTCTGAGATTAATGTATTCATATTACAAAATGATTCTAAAAACATGTATATTGTTACATTCAAAAAATATGGTTATTTAGGGGTTAAAAACTAGTTAAGACACATCGCCGCAAGCGCTCTGGGGTTTAAACAAGGAATGGACAGCGACAGCACATTCGGAGCGTGATTTGTTGATGAATATGAAGCTAGCCATTCGCTCTGGCCATTCGTTGTCAGGCGCTCACATACAACGCTGGACCTGTGAAACAGCGACCCCCCAGCCCGTATTCAACATTACCGCACACCGACTGAGTCGCTGTCATCAAGCTAATGCCGGCCAAGCACAGCGAATACTGGCTGGCGCTGAAAAAATCACGCTACAGACGCTCATCTGTCGCTACCTGGCGCTATTAATGAATCGGCCTCTTAGTTTGTCAAGTTAAATACAAGCCCACCTTAGTTTAACACATGTACGCAGCTACAAACTAGGCTAGATGCAGATAGAAGAACTAGGGCAAAGAGGTGGCTGGGGAAGGTGAGTAGATTGATACCTAGAAGCCTAACTTAATATGATATTCATGATACAACAACAGTCTCTAATATCAGTGTGTTTGTCATCCAAACAGATTCACAGCAGCAACCCAGGGAGGAAGAAAGGAGATGCCCCCGACGCAATGTGCGCCCCAAACATTGTAAGTGTTTTTTTATTTGGTCAAAGTAAATGAACTAACAATTCCATTGCCAAAAACATCGCCCCCAAAAAAATAAAAAAAAAATATTAAAGAAAATAGCCCTTAAAGCGGACCTTCACTCTGAATAAGAGTCTATCTTATATGTTTCCCACACCCTGTACATACAGATTGGCCACATTAAAATTCATCCTACTTGCACCTAGTGCATGTTATGAGCCTTTAAACATCCAAGATGGCTGATTATGGAAGCCGCCATCTTATCAGGCAGCCTGCAAAAAGGAAGTGCCTTGTAACTGTGCTGCTCTGCATTCTGGGATTGCTGACCTTTTCAAGAGCACAGCTCTGCTCTGTGTGAGCAAAGCACAGCTATAACCCACCCCCTGTACCTTATCCCACTCTCCTCTCCTCAGTAAGTGTGATGCTTCTGAGTCAAGATGGCGGCGCACGTATCTTAAATTCCAGAACAGAGTTGCAGGCCAGTGGGGGAAAGAATAATAAGTTAGTGACTAAAAACTTTTAAAATATTAGTTTCAAATGCTGCGGTCTCGTATTTGAAGAGTTTGGCCTTTTCATTAAATCACGCTGAAGGTCCGGTTTAAAAAGGGCCCCCAAAAAATCACGCAAAACCAAACCATAAAAACAATGCTAAACTAATGTTGTTTTTCATTCACAGATACCAGAAAATCACAGCCACAAGAACCCCAGGCCTAAAGCCTTTTAATTTGTTTTAAAATGTAAATAGTTTCTTTGGTTTTAAATTAAAAAAAAAATATTAGGAAAAAACAGAAAAAAAAAATTATAAATTCCAACGTTGGAATAAAAAAAAATAACAAAGATTTTGAGAGTTGTCTTTCCTGCAAATGTACAATCACACAACATCATCACACATTTACATGACACAAAAGGTTTAGATATGGGACAATAAATCAAAAACAATCAGAAACAATTAAGGTATGCATTAATGGCAAGGAAAAAGGAACAACAAAGGAGATTAAGGTATGCATTAATGGCAAGGAAAAAGGAACACAAAGGAGATTAAGGTATGCATTAATGGCAAGGAAAAAGGAACACAAAGGAGATTAAGGTATGCATTAATGGCAAGGAAAAAGGAACACAAAGGAGATTAATGTATGCATTAATGGCAAGGAAAAAGGAACACAAAGGAGATTAAGGTATGCATTAATGGCAAGGAAGAAGGAGCAACAAAAAATAAATGTGACAATATATATATATGTGTCAAATTGGCAGTTGGTGCCATATGTAAATTCCAATGGAGGTTTAGGGATGTGCGCTTGCGTGTAGCCAGATTGGCAACTGAAGAGCCATGGAGATGTAAGTATACTTGAAAAAAACACCAAAATGGAAGGTCAAATACGACGGAAGGCAAGCAGGTACGTTCAAAAACCAAGGAAAAAGCAGGGAAAAACGGGCCGCCCGTGTGAACGGGAACGGAAGCCCCGATCAAATTGAAGGCACCCGAGAGAGCCAAAAAAACTTCCCGAGTGAAGACAAATTGACGGATCAGTTAGGGAGCCATTCCGACGGAGGCTCTGCATCACATTTGAGCCACGATTCAAACGGGAACCCCGGACAATCGGAAGGTTTTAAGGTCAGTTCAGGGGAGGCTCTGCATCAGGCCAATTGTGCTGGTGTTGGGCAGTTCAAAGTAACAGCACATATTTTGTGATAGCAAAATAGCAGGCGAAAGGTTGAGGCTTTTATGTGAGTTTTGGTAGCGGCATAATAATGAAAGTGAGAATGCTAATTCTGGCTGGTCATCAGGCAGCGTTGAGCCTGCTCTTGACAGGCTTTGCAATGCTAGGGCTGTAGAAGCCCTTTCTTTTTGTATTTTTCTACAGCTTTTTCTTTCTGCATAAAAAAATGTGTGCAACCCCTCCCAGAGCCAAGTAGCCTGGTACACCAAGCATAGGGGTGGCTAACCCAGGCCCTGCCAACCCCGTGTCCCTTTGGCACAGCTCCAATACTGTTTGCTCTGGTCACAGAAAAGAGGTAGAATTTATTCTCCCTCTTCCTCTGCTGCCAGTGCCTCCCCCGATCCGGACTACCACCCCCCATCTGTTAGTGATAGGCTTGAATCAATCTCAGCTAACTTCAATGCAATGCACACAGCCCTGTCACTCACATCACAGGAGGACAGCACAGGAGGTGAAATTGTAATTTATAATTACTTACTATAATTAATAAACACATTGTAAGTGCAGCCCTGCACAATAGGAATACTTTTGAGTGTGCCTGGACAATGGGCCTGATTCAGAGCCTGCCCGTGAATGCTCTGTGTTTTTAGGAGCTGATCTCGAAAACCGGGAAATTGCGAATGCCTGTATCATTTACAGCCGCGTTTCCAGGAAAGTTTGTTAGTGTGTAAGTGGCCGGACTTGCTTTGCACAAGCATTTATGGTATTTGCAGCCGAAGTCTTGGAAGCCAAGTTTTTACTTGTTCTCGGGTATAACTTGCTGTAGATCCCATTGTTCTCAGCATGCAGTCTCCTCCGGTGGCTTTCCAGCGTAGGCTTATTTTTGTTTTCCCAAGCTATTTTAAGTGCTTTCTGCTGTCCCCCACCAGTGAACTCATGGTAATCTGCAAGTCCTTGCACATACTTACATTTTTACCTTGGTTGCCATGTCATCTGCTTCTACCCACTGTTAATCACCTACTATTTAAGACATCTTGGGCATCCAATGTAGTCTGCATGTCCTTGCACATACTTACCTTCTCCCCCCTGCTGGCATCTATGGCATCCAATGTAGTCTGCTTGTCCTTGCACATGCTTACCTTCTCCCCCCTGCTGGCATCTATGGCATCCGGGTTAGTCCCCTTTGGGGTTTTAGGGGAAAACCTTGTAAACTAGGGAGTTTACTGGACCATTATGAAGGGTGTCCCTGGTCCTTCTATTCAGTTAATGGTTAGCAATGAAATCGTAAATACAGTGCATCAGTGAATGTTGATAGTATCATTTAGTATTTATTGTTGGGTTACAGATTTACAGTTTTTCTCATGTTTTACTCCATACCAACAAAATACATATCCAGTTTGTAGCAAGTGATGTTGTTTGTAGCAAGTATAACAGTTCGTAGCAAGTAGTATTGGAAATGGCTGATTACAGACGCGTTTCGCGGTTTATCGCTTCATCAGTGTAAATTGCCATGTTGTCTAAGACATAAATAGTAAATGGCATTAATTAAAAAACATTGTGTTGTTGTAATAGAATAAACAGTAGCGTGAAGTATCACAATACCTTGTGCATAGTGCCGGCAGGAGTGTTGTATTTTGGAGGTAGGTAAGTAGATTTGTGCCTTATGGTGGCTAGTGGGATAGCCTTTGTGTAGGAAGGATCCTTTCCTTAAGTGGAGGAAGGATAGGTAAGTATTATGGTTATTGAAGGAGGGGGCCACACAGAAAGCGGTATCACGCGGGACCTGGCCTGATTGGCCAGGCAGCGTGCCCTTCCTGAACGCTCCCATTGCCCAACAGGGAGCAAGTATCGGGACTGGGTAACAAATAGGATCCCAGCCCCACGCACCTGGCCCCCCAGCGACGTCACACACTGCACACTTAAATAGACGCGACCAGAGTGTCAAACTATGCACTACCCACGAAGTAACGCCGCCGCCCGCCCGAGCGAGGTCGGACGCTCCTCTCGCCTGCAAGCTCCACATCTTACACAGTAAGTCTCTTACTTATTTGCATGGGACCACCAGTGCCTTAACTATACAACCAATTATACTATATTCCTGTCATTCCTAAAGGAATGGACTATATTCCTGTCCTCCTAAAGGAATGGACTTGAACTTAAAAAATCTTCACCAATGTTAAAACTATTCCACCCCTTCTCTCTCTTAAAGGGACAGATATGTACAACAATGACCCCATTAAACGCCTACTATAAGGTAAAATACGTGAAGAAATATTTTTTTCAATTTTATCAATTTAACATATTACTAACTTCTATAACCATAATACTTACCTATTCTTCCTCCACTTAAGGAAAGGATCCAACCTACACAAAGGCTATCCCACTAGCCACCATAAGGCACAAATCTATTTACCTACCTCCAAAATACAACACTCCTGCCGGCACTATGCACAAGGTATTGTGATACTTCACGCTACTGTTTATTCTATTACAACAACACAATGTTCTTTAATTAATGCCATTTACTATTTATGTCTTAGACAACATGGCAATTTGCACTGATGATGTCACAATAATGGTGAATACTGCTGGAGTCCAATGGCAGAGACTAGGCCAAAACGCAGGAAGTCAAAGTCCAATCCGGGTCAGCAACAGGGAAGCAGATCAATGCAGAGTCAAAGTCCAATCCGAGTCAGCAACAGGGAAGCAGATCAATGCGGAGTCAAAGTCCAATCCGGGTCAGCAACAGGGAAGAAGATCAATGCGGAGTCAATCCGGGTCAGCAGGTAGCAAGGATTTGCAGGGTAAACCGCAAGAGGAGGAACAAGGAGGAGTAAGTTCCAGGCTAGAGAACTGCACAAGCAGGAAGTCAAACACAATACTCAAGCACTGAGCAACAGGCCTGAGAGGTTTATATATATGACAGGAAGTAAGAATGCACCCAGCTGAGACACAATCCGCCATCTTAACTAAGGGAAAACTTAAGGGAAACAGTCCAACTAGACAGACTAACAAGGCTATTCCTGACAGATGAAGCGATAAACCGCAAAACGCGTCTGCAATCAGCCATTTCCAATACTACTTGCTACGAACTGTTATACTTGCTACAAACAACATCACTTGCTACAAACTGGATATGTATTTTGTTGGTATGGAGAAAACATGAGAAAAACTGTAAATCTGTAACCCAACAATAAATACCAAATGATACTATCAACATTCACTGATGCACTGTATTTACGATTTCATTGCTAACCATTAACTGAATAGAAGGAATAGGGACACCCTTCATAAGGGTCCAGTAAACTCCCTAGTGGGACACTTAACTATACTGACAATTTAACAGGTAATAGGTGTGGCCTATAGGATCTTGGGGTGTGGCTTATATGGGGGCTTTTGAGGAACAAGTATGCACAACACTCTATGCTGCTCCTTTGTGTGTAAGAAGGTGCAGTTCGACCCCCAGACATATGCTTAAAAGTGGACCAAAACCAGAATTGTTTACTATCCTGGGATTTGGCCCTCAGCCAGGGCATCCAGATTTGGAATGCCCCGATGTGTGAAACCCCCCAGGTCAGCCATAAAAATACACCTTTCCCTGATTCTAAGCCACATTCATGGGCATGCAGCCATTTAGCATGCTCAGCTCCACTTGTAAGTTTTGGCTAAGAATCAGCTAAGACCCAATCTAGCTGAAAGCAGCCGAGCGTGCAGACGGCCACATCCCCGCTAGCCTCTAGCAGGGTGCGTACTCGTGCTGACCATTCACAAGGTATAGCGTAGTGTGGCCGTGGCCCATGCATTGGGGCATCCTGATTTATGGAAATAGATTATAGATTTCAGGGCTGCCCATAATGGGTCTTGGTCCACAGTTTAGATATGGTTGGTGTTTGACCCAATGCTCAGCCGATCCATTCATTCCACTACCCCCATTCAGACAATGAGCTGTAGCAGAGCCCCAGTTGTAAAGTGATGTCCTGGATTTAGTGGGACAGTCTTTCCCTTAATGCCAACAAAACGGGACATTTTAGTGTCCCTAGATTCTTTTTTTTTTGGGGGGGGGGGGCAGTGGGAAAACATGCATCAAAGTGGAACTGTCCAAAAGTGAAACATCTGGTCAGTTTACAATTGGCCCTGTTTTCATATTGAAGGTACAGTAGCTCTTCCACAAAGCCTACATCTGAAAATACTTATATGTACAGTATATGAGTGTACTAGTTGCTTTTGCCAGTTCTGTACTGCTGGACATCTACCGATTTTAAACTGTGTACAGAATATGGCCTTCGCCTTTGCCTGTTTTTGCGTGCTTCTTCAAAACAACTTGAACAGCTTATCTTGGAACTCTGCTTTGGGAGAGACCTGCATATTTAGTACCTTGTGTCTTGTGGCATGAAACATTGTTACACACACTTACCTTACATATACTTTTTGCAGCACTATTTCCCAAAACTTCCCAAAATCACATTGTAAACATTCATAGTGTGCACTTGGTTGCAAAATTAATGAATAGGCAGCAAAATGAAGCCTCTGCCCAGGCACATACCAACTTTCTTCTAGTAAAAAATTTTGTAGTACAAAATTGACCAATGGGACAGTAATGACTCCACATAAAAAATAATTAGGTCTTGCTGACCTGCTTACAAAAATATAGACCACTTAGCAAGCAGAGCATCAAGCAGATTGTAGCAGCATTCTTTTGTTCTTTTCCTAGTTTACAAATTGTAATATTAAGGCTAATTGTAAATCGAAAAAAAACAATAAAAGCTACCGTATTTGCCGGCGTATAAGACAACTTTTTCCCCCTGTAAAACATGCCTCCTAGTGGGGGGGTCGTCTTATACGCTGGGTGCAACTGGGTCACATACAGCGGCGAGCATCAGCAGCCCGTTCTGCTGGGCTGGAAGCAGTGGCGCTCCCCCTGAAGCCTGGTCCGAAGCTGCAGAAGGTAGCCGGGAACTGTCAGTGTGTTTGTGTGTGCAGCTGCCCCGCGCTGCCCCTCTCCCTCCTCTCCCCCCCTCCCTCCTGTTTCCTGTGTCAGCGCGCCATTATATCTTTCCCTTCCCCTGGCCGTGTGATGATAGTGCAGCGCCACCTCTCCATGGTCTCCTCTCCATGGAGCTCCCCCGCGCTGCCCCTCTCCCCCCTCTCTTCCTCCTCTTCCCCTCCTCCCTCCGGTTTTCTGTGTCAGCGTGCGCCAGTATGTGTTCCCCTTCCCGGGCCGTGTGTGAAGTGATGAGCTACCTGGACTCACTTGCTGATAAGATGCTGATAAGAAGATGGCTACAGAAGCAACATGAAGCATCAGAGCAGGTCAGAAGGCAAACTGTCAGTACCTCAAAGCACCTGGTTTCCCTCACCTGGTTTTTGGTCTACATTACAGGCGCATCCGAATTTTAGATAACCATGTGTGTGAAACCCACATTGGTTTTTACTCAACTCCAACCACCCACCCACGGTGCATGCACAGGCTAACATTTAATCAGAAAAGATTGTGGTGCATATTATTGACCACAATCTATTCTGAATGCAGCAACCTCTGCTGACTGCTCCTCGGTGCTATGCACAGCCACTGCCTGCCATTCAAATATGCTGGCAGTGGATGCCACATGAGCTGCATGAGTAACAGGGATTCACACAGCCAGGCAACCCCTATTGGGATGCCCTAGGAACAAGCTGTAACCCAGCCTTTGAGTGATTTAGAGCTGTTTTACCAGAGTTTTGGTGTGTTTTGAAGTGGATCAAATCCTGATTTGGAATACCCAACTGTGTCAACCCCCCTGGATCAGTGCATAAACTTACCTATCCAGTGATCCAACGGTGCTTGCGCGAGCGGGGATGGCTCCATTTGAACTTTAGCCATCGTGTTGTTGCCTGCTCTGCACATTCACTGCCCACAGCTCCCATGGCAGCTTTAGATTCCCAGGACAGGTAAAGTGTTTAATCCCAAATTGGGATGCCTCATTATCAACACCCACTATTGCCTAGGTGCTGGTCCTGCCGCATCACTATTAAACATCCAGAAAAGAACATTTGGTTTCTGAGCACTAGAAAGGAACAGCAGAAAATCACAGACATGATCACTGCAAGGGGCCCACTGTGACACTCTTGCCCAAGGGCCCATCAAAACCCGGAGCCAGCCCTGGCAGGTGTACACAAGAGTTTGATAACCTATAGCCTTGTGACAGTTTTCCTGCATGTCATAAGCATTTGAATATAAATTAACATGTTGAAATAAAATCTGTTGTTTTTTTTACGTTTTATTTGGTGTGCGGAAGAGGGAGTAGTCTTATACGGCGAGTATATAACAAACTATATTTTGAGTGGAAATATTGGGGGGTCGTCTTATACGCCCAGTTGTCTTATACGCCGGCAAATGTGGTATTTAAACCTACCATATACAAGGAATAAATAGAACGTTCTTGATGTAGGTCTATTTCATATCAGTAATTAAGTGTGTAGTAAACCATTTTTGGTAAAATGCTGGTATGCTAAAGCAATTATTCTCATTTATAACTACAAATCATCTAGGTATTATATGTTTTATCCGCAGACAGTAATTCTTTTTAAAAACTTATACAAATGAAACTTCCATTTTCTTGTTACTGTTGACAGCAGTGAATTTTCAATGTACTTAGACCAATACCAAATGATTGCAAATTTAAATTTTGTATTTCACTCTGCCTTTGGGTATTGCACTGGTGAAACCTAAATCTAAAGCTGTTGGATACTAAAGGGAACACTACTAATCCCTACTTGAGCCGAATTAAAGAGTAAGTCCACTTTTGACTGACTATTTGAAATTGTATATTTTTTGTGGCAAATGGATGTTCTCACTGTGCTGAGCTTATCTAGTGTTTTTATTTTTTTTTTACGGAAGCAGTTTTCACTTCCTACTATCTGTTGCCATTGGCATCGTACAACAATCTGTACACCAAGAAGAGAGAAGTGATCCCTGTACACACAAAATGCTGCTGCTATGGTAGTTGCTGAGGTGAGGGAGCTCACTCAACCTTGCACATGTCCAACAGCAGTGTTCTGTGTGTAGAGGACTCAAATCTACACTCCCATAAAACACACATTTTCTAACACAAGAAAAAAATAATAAAATACAAAATCAGCTCAGCACCTCATTTTGGGACACAAGAATATATACTTTCCAAAAATGCCATTGAAAGTGGACTTTCCTTTTAAAGTCTCTCTATTACTCAAGATGAAGGTTTGAGTACCTTGCAGGACAGAAATTCACTGAAACATATTACATAAACATATTAAAAAACACAGGAGTAAAAAAGCAGAGCAGGACTAAAAGCAGATGAAAAAAACCTCATGATCCATATTATTTTTTTTCTTTACCTTAGTACCAAATAATGAAAAATACATACCTTCTTGTAGATTTTAGATTGTACCCTTTTGTAGTCTACTGCAATATCTCCATAGCAACACATCTTTTACCCATTGCATTCCTGTTGTGTTGAGGTTGGGAACTTCCAAACACCAGCATCAAGCAACCTATTATGTGATCGGTTCAGCCCACAAAATGCTCACCCAATATTTTTTCTATATGGTTCAAATAGGTCCTTTTATGGACCATGGCACATTGTACTCTGTATAGCATAGAACAAAAAAAGAATCATTATGTACAGTATGCAACCATAATGATGTTGGCAGCTGTAGAAATTAAGTCACCACTTCCGCATTCATGATGTATGCCACCAAATGGCAGTTAATCAGGTGATCAATGAAAACCATTAGGGTATGTTGTGCAAGCCCACTGGGAAATCCATATTGATCACCAGACAGTCACATGATTGCCTGCTACTTGTGAATGAGGAAGTGGTTAACATATGGGTAAAGGATCGCTTTAAACCGGACCTACAGCCTAGCACAGTTGTAAAAGAAAGGTAGCGGCCATTTTGGAGCGTCCTCTCCCAGCATCTTAGCCATGCTGCTGCCTGGATTCAACTGACATAACTGACAATGCACAGTAACAGGACGCCCAGCAGCACTTCCTGATTGCAGGTGGCCTGCACATCCACGAATAGAAAATGGTACATGAATTTTTATGTGCTGCAATCTACACTGGGGCGGGATGCATATGAGCTCTGTTTGTTGCGTTGATCTGGTTTAAGGTTTTTGACTGTTAGTCCGCTTTAATTCCAGCATACTGTAATGGAATGGCAGCTGTAGAGGTCAACAATGCAGCATATGGAAAAGCCTGGCCCAGTAAGGCAGCAAGGCTTTGAAAATATGTCATGTAATCAGTATCCAATCACTGAATGAACACCTGCTTAAGCTGTTCAGTTAGAATACAATGTACTGTAATTGCACAACATAATCAGATAAAAGTCCCTCATCAGCCTACACGGTTTATAAGCAGAAATTTTGGGGGTCCTATGGAATCCAGAAAGGTCTGCTGCTGCTTTGTAGAGTGGTAGTCTGCCAGGCATGCTTCCCCTGTCACTGTGAAAGAAGCAGCATGCTCCAGATGCACATTCCATGACTGTGATGCTAAGGGAATCACCAGAACCTGCCCCCCTTCTAAGGTACTGTATTATAAAAGTGTCTAAGACAGATTTGAAAATAACAAAAGTTTGAAAATAACATTAGTCTATGGGAATTTATGACCAACATACACTTATGTTATTTCTAAACTTCTAAAATAAAACATCTACCTCATTAAAAATAATTTCACTCTACATGTTACATTTTCCCAAATAGCAAGATTTCATATTTAGATCTTTTTGCAGCAAAGAATAGGTAAACTAAATCCAATGAAAGTCTAAAACACCTCCATCATTTGTGTTATGGGCCAAGCTGTTCGCCAAGCTACTTAGCTCTGAAATCATTTTAGCTCCTACAAATGGTAGATGAATGTGTACTGAGTGGAGCTCTAGGTCTTCACAAGCAACTGAACAAGGGTAAATAGGGACTAAACTATGCCAAGAATATAATTCATGGGGAGGGGTCCTTATACATAAAGCTACTTGTCTATACAAAAACCAAGGATGCACAAGCTACTGTACTATATTCAGATAGAGAAAGTCACAGTCACAGAAGAGTCCATCAATAGTCTTCCATCTATAAGTCTCCAATCTCAATATTTCTTCTATTAGTCTGGCATAGATAAATTCACCCTAGTGATGGCTACTCTGACTCCATCTATGCATATAAAGTTCCTTCACAGGGGTGATTGTCACATGGAGTATAAACTAAGGGGGTGGGATCGCCCAATTACCCCCAAAACAACTCAATCTATTTTGCCCCCCCAGGTACATTACTGATTGGATGTTTCCTGCCCTCAGTGATGCTTGGCATTCATGTTAGAGTGATTTTAATTTTTGGTTTCCCCAGGTATACCATTGTTTTCCATTGGTTTAGAACATTGTTCTAAACTAGCTGTTTAAGCCCCTCTCCTCCCCTTCTCACAATCTCATGCTGGGAGCAATCTGTGACTATTGAAAATAGTGCTAGAAGGAAGGCAAGGGCCAAAAGAAGATTTAATTTTTTTTCTTATTTTTACCCCAATTTTTCCTTTGAAGCAAAAAAATCCAATTCATTACCATGACACTATTGGAGGTTGATACATGTTTTTTTTTGGTGCGGGGAATGTAACTTTCCATAGGACGTGGTCGGTCCTTATGCATTGCTATAAATTCTGACTGGGAAGAACTGCTTGTCAGGGTCAACTTATATGTGGAGGCTCAGTAAGGGAGCCGTGCCTATTCTGCATATAAGTTTTGAGGCACGTGCACTCTCTAACTGTATATTATTTTGGGGGGAGGAGGTGACAAACATACACTCTGCATACTATATTTTGGGGCTTATGGGGGGCCGTGTGTACTTCGATAGGTGAAGGGCAGTTTGTGTGTATTTTTGGAGACTGGTGGTCTGCTCACTTTGTGCATAGTTAATTTTGGGTGCTGGGGGTATCCACATGTAATCTGTATATTTATGCTGACCTCCATTGTCTGGAGAACCCCCTTCTCTAGGGTAATCATGTTCCCTTCTCTGGCATCTGATGCTGTGCATGCATGCCTGGCAATCCCAACTGACAAATAGCGGTTACAGGTTCTAAGAGAGTGGTGAAGGACAATGAACCCGGCAAGTCATATAGCACTCTTTTTGGAAGGTTGGTCCAAATTAGGATAATCTGGGGGGAAATGAACCCTGAACCACTTTTAACTGGAGATCCATGGCTAATCAGTGAACACCCTTCATATCTTCGGGGTGCTAAGGGGTAAGCAGCTTTTTAGGGGTGCTGGGAAACTATATGCACTATTTATATTAACTATAGCGGTCCGGGTGGCTGCCACGAGTGGGATGGGGCAGTAGGGAGCTGAGTTCCACTTTAATCTAGCTCAACAATAATGAGAGTGAACCCTAAATGTGCCTAGGACATTACAAACACCAAATACGTTGCTGAACATAGCATGGGCAAACCAAAGAAACTGTGCTTGAGAGAAAAAAAAAACCCACAATCTCATTGACACACAGTAAACTTACAGAATATATGGCATGTAGTGAAAGGGATGATAATGAGGAACAGCTGTTTCAGCACTGAAAAAGGAAAACTTGCCATAGATCAGTCATTATTACACATTATTATATATCACTGCTAAACTGCATTAGTCTGTTAGGATCATCAAATGTGCTAAAACCTCAGAAAATGTATAGCAGGTGTAGCAAGCCTCCTGAATGCAGAGTGAATTATTCATTGACTGGACAAAACAAGCCAAGACATCAGCACATCCCTTTTTAGTGCAGCTTTCTAAAGCATAACACGGCTATTGATTCAACCGTAGCTCTCATTCTGAAAGGAAGAGATGAGCAGATGTCTGTTTAATCCCCCTTTTCATTTATTAAATGAATCCCATAAAAGCAAACACCTTTTTTGTGTGATACGACTTTCTTTTATTTAACACAGTTAAATATTGTATTAGTAATAAAACTGGATAGGAGCCATGGAGCTTTCCTTATTTTAACACAAAATGGTTTATAGTTTGTCCATATAGCAGAGAACAACATGCAAGGTTGCAAATCCTGTGTATATAGTATCAAAGCAAACATATATTAATTATTTTTGTGGCATTCATGCAGAATAGACTCCAGTCATAGGGAAGGGTATCCAAATGACTTTGAGAGCCTTTGCAATTTGTGGAGCAGTTGAGCATTGGTAGATTTTCCAACTCGTCACACAAAAAAAAGTTTTTCTTGTGATTAGCTTGTAATCCACCATTCCTGTTCTTTAGATAGTTCAGATTTTTTTATATAAATAAATATGTACATAACATCAGCCTGTGAGGAATTTAAATATTTGAAGGCTGTAAAATAAAATACAGTATTTTTCGCTACAATTTTTCCCCCCAAAGTGTGTGTGTGTTGTGGGCAGTATCTGTGCGCCTTTTAAAGTGACACCAGACAGGACTGCAGAAGGTGCAAATTAGATGCAGGACACAATGGCGTGCAATTGAATGGGGGGAAAGGCTCTCAGCACTGGGTGCAGCCATCTTGGTTTTGCTGCACAGAGCTGGGAAAGCTGCTCTAAGCAGCAAAAAAATTTGGTTACATGAGCGCCACTGGACCCTGGGCAGGGTTATTTTGCGCACCAGCATGGTGGGGGGGTTCTGCCACAATGCCTGCTACAGGGTGATTGTGGGGCGATTCTGCACACTGCCTGTTATAGGTTGATTGGGGGGATTCTGCATGCTGACTGTCATAGCATGACTGGGGTGATTCTGCTAATTCCTGTTATTAGGCAGGGAGGGGGGGTATTTTAGCAAACAATTTAGGATTTTATTCTTATTTTCCTCCTGTAAACTGTAGGTGCTTATGGTCAGGTGTGTCTTATAGTGCAAAAAAATAAGGTACCTTACTTATTAGAATCACAACTCAACCCACAATTATCTCTTCTGTCAACCTCTTAGCCCTTCAAATGATTACAGAGGCTCTTAAATTATTAGATAACCCTACACATTTTATAATACTATTAAGGCAAGGCAGATTTAACATCACTTGCTGTTGCTTTTTACTTGCATTTACTTGCACCTGACCTACATTTGTGTTGAGTTTCAAGCTTTATTGAAAAAAATTTAGAAATAAATGCAAACACAGTGTATTGCACTATGCTGAGATGTAAAAGTGCCCATAAGGTAGCATAATTATTTTGCATTCTACATGCGACTCATGAATGCAATGAAGACAGCTATGTTTAAATCTAGCCTATGGCTACACACTGTGAGGGTCACCGAAGAGCCCTGAAGGTTGAATGAAAGACCAGTAGTGGGACCTTGAACACCTCCAGACCAGAGGAAGATGGTGCTTGGCCTGGGACCAATGAAAGAAGACAGGGACCAGTAAGTAGTGAAGTTTAGAATATTAAATGTATTTGTGTGTTTTTTTTTCTTGTTACACTTGGGGTGAACTGGTAAGGGGTCCCGGGGATCCCTATACAAGTTCACAGGGTTGCAGACTGCAGTGTCACTTTCAGGCATTGGTGGGTGTCATGGCAAAACCCTGCCGAATTACCCGCAACCCCATTTGGGATGCCAGTGGTACGGAAGTGCCCAAGAAACAAATGCCAGTTGTCACTTTCATTGAAAAAAGCTATGACGTCTATTGTGGAAAGGCTTTATTTTCCAAAACATCCTTAAGGTAGCATGCCACTGAGATATTAAGGTCCCCCCAAGGTAGTAACACATGAATACACAAAAGCCTTAGCTCCTCCTCCAGGTACCATTTCTTTATGTGTTTCTGACCCATGCCCTGGGTCTGAAGACTGCCTGCCTGGGGCCCAAGGGACTCCTAGGAGATATGCCAGATTCCCCTATCCCTGACTCATAGCCAGCAGAGGGAGGTTAGAGCTGGCCTCAGACCAAGTATACTAACAGTCTGAGGCATTGTGGAAATTGTCAAGGGGGGATTTCCGGGTCCCCTTTCCAACACACCCTCCCTCCTTCGATACCATATGGCAGCCGATCGAGTTGTGAGGCTCCGGTGGGATATAATACTGGCAGTCGTGCAGCATTGTGTTTTTTGTGTGGGTCTGTGGAGCTCACCAGGTTGTGGTGCATCTCTTCCGTCTCTAGACCCAGCTAATGCACATGCTCCTGGCTTAAGGGAGAAGCAGAAGGGGTACAGCTCTGATCTGGTAAGTCCCTTTTTTATTTATGGCACGCTCTTGCATTTTTAAGGAATACTTTTAATTATGGCTATGTGTTTGGAAGGTTATATAAGATCCTTATGGCCTACTACCCCTTCTTTTGTATTTTAGACCAAGCCCTCTAAGGAAGTGTCCAAGACTAAAACTGGCTCCAAGTCTAGGGATAAAAGTTGGAGATGCTCGATATGTGAAATCCAGCTACTAGAGCTACTAACAATCCTGTTTGCAAGCCATGTACCGATAAGATTGTGAGTAAAGAATGCTAGCCCAGCATGACTGATATGATGAGAGTTCTGAAGGATCTTAGGACCCCACTGGACTTGGTTGGACATAAGGAGTTTGTGGGGCATCCCCTAGACCCCCCTTTTTTCTAGAGGGCAGGAGTCAGATGTCTCCGATACCCCCTTTCTCGGGGGGATGAGGGCCCTTCCTACTCTTCCTCCGAGGGCCTTTGTTCAGGCTCTGATTCAGTTTCCCCAGTGAAATTCCCTTTTCCTCCAGAGGATTTTCCATATCTCCTATGGTTCATCTTTATATGGGCATTGAAGTCTAAACATGAAGGGTCCTATCCTGATTTTGTTTCTGATTCCCCTATGACCTTTCCCATTCATAACTCAGTTAGGGAAGCTATCCTTAATGAGTGGAAGGTTCATAGATCAGGGGCTCTTAAGAGGCGTTAACCATTCATTGAGGAAGACTCACATATTTGGGATAAACTTTTTCTAACCTCTACTTGCGTTGCCAGGAATTTAAAAGCGGTCCTTCACTCTGAATAAGAGTCTATCTTATATGTTTCCCACACCCTGTACATACAGATTTCTCACATTAAAAATCATCCCACCTGCATCTACTGCATGTTATGAGCATTTAAACAACCAAGATGGCGGCTCATGGAACATCAGGCAGCCTGCAAACAGGGAGTGCCTTCTGACCGTGTCGCATTCTGGGATTGCTGACCTTTTCCTGACCCCAGATCTGCTCTGTCTGAGCAAAGCACAGCTATAACCCTGCCCCCTGTACTTTATCCTACTCTCCTCTCCTCAGTAAGTGTGATGCTTCTGAGGCAGAGTTGCAGCCCAGTGGGGGAAAGAATAATAAGTAAGTGACTAAAAACTTAAAATATATTAATTTTAGATGCTGGGTAATAATTTTTTAAGGGTTTGGGCTTTTCAATAAATCATGGTGAAGGTCCGGTTTAATTATTGGCTTCATCAGCTTAAACCATGTCTCTTGAAGCAAATGGATATTAATGATTCTCTTCTCAGCAGCAGAATTTGTGAGATCTTGGTGTGTAAGACTTTGTGGCTACATACTTGGAATACAGGTTGAAAGTTGTGCCTGTGTGCCATGCCCTTTATGGGGAATTCCTCCTTGGCCCAGAACTAGAGAAGGTGTTAGACAGGTCTGCTGACAGAAATAAATCTTTTCCCACTAACCATAGGGTTTTCAGGAATAGAAAACATGTTTCTAGTCAGTCCTCTCATAGATGGCCTTTTCTTAGCAAGGACTCTTTTATAGGGGCTAGAGGGGCCCCTCCTACTTCTAGGAGAGGAACGTTTAGAGGATCCACTCTCTTTGGTACCCAACAGTCAGTCCCTAAGAAGCAATGACGCCGGGTCATAGGTGCTCGGTTAAAACAATTCCACATTTGGTGGAAGACTCTCCTGGATTGCCCCTTTATTTCCAGGGAAATAAGATAGGGTTTCTCAATAGAATGCATGCACATCCTTCCCAGAAGTTGTTACTCCTCTCCCAGAGGGCAGAGAGGAAAGACTGTCCATTTGCAGCAGTCCAAAATCTGTGTTGAATATAGGAGTGATTGTCCTTGTTCCCCGCCACCAATAGGGGTAAGAATTCTACTCAAGCACTTTTTTTGGTGAAGAAGACCTCCGGAGGATTCATTTTTCATTTTGAAAGAGCTAAATCTGTTGGTCTGCTTCAGACACTTCCGCATGGAGTCCATCTTCTCTGTGAGGAATCTACTCCCAGCTGACTCCTTCATGGTCTCAGTAGACCTAAAGGATGCCTATTGCCAGGTAATAATGAACTTGGTGGCTCAAACCTTTTTGAAATTTGCAGTAAAATTTGAGGACCAAATACTTCCCTTCCAATTTGTATGCCTACATTTTGGGCTGTCTTTAGCCCCGAGAATTTCTACAAAAGTTCTGGCGGAACCTCTAGCTGCTGTAAGGAAAAAAAGGAGTTGGGATCATAGCATATCTAGACAATCTCCTCCTTTTTGCCCCAGATCAGGAGAGGTTGCTTCAGGATCTAGAAATCTAAAGGAATTTTTGCTATGACTGGGTTGGATCCTGAATTACCAGAAGTCCAATCTAGTCCCATCACAGGTCATGTCTTATCTGCGGTTCAAGATCAATACAATACAGAAAATATTTCTGCCTCAGTTAAAGATAACAATCCTTTAGGAAGTTGTTCAGTCCCTGTGTTCCAGTCAGTCATTTTCATTTCGTCAAGCTATGCGGGTCTTGGGGCTAATAACCTCTTCTTCCCCGCTGTAAGATGGGTCAGCTACACTCAAGGACTCAGCTACATATTTAAAACTCTTGGGACAGGTCTCAGGAATCCGTAGACAGAATAATTGAAGTCCCATATTTAGTCTCTGAATTGGTAGCAAGGCAAGCACAGGTTTGTCAGTGGCATATCCTGGTCGACCCCAATGACATGGTAGTAATGATGGACGCCACGTCATGGGGTTGGGGGGCCCATTGTGAATACCTGACCACTCAAGGGAAATGGTCCAGAATTATGAGCTTATCCTCGTTGAATCTCAGAGAATTGATAGCTGTGAATGGAAGCATTGCTAGCCTTCTCTTCCCACCTGAAGGGTCATCACGTACAAATCAGAACTGACAATGCGACTATCATGGCATATCTGAATCATCAGGGAGGGATGGAGCATCTATCCTGCAACAAGCAGCAAAGGAAATTCTGATCTGGGCAGAACTGAATTTTTTATCCTTATCAGGCATCCACCTGAAAGGTTGCCGAAATCAGGTGGAAGATTTTTTGAGTCGCTCTCCGCTATTGGAAGCAGAATGATCACTGAACCAGGAAGTATTTAATCAGATTTGTGTCCTGAGGGGAACTCCGGAGATGGATTTTTACGCCTCTGGTTAAAACTACAATCCTTCCTTCCCTTAATCTTTCCAATCAAGCTCTAGAAATAGACGCCCTGGCTCACCAGGTCTTGCTGACGCTTTTCCTCCAGTTCTGATCCTCCCTCAGGTTCTAAACAAAATATCCTGCCAGTCAACCACGATTCTATTGCTGAAGGTGCTCTCGGTCCAATAGCCTTGGGAACTCCCTGTGAGACCAGATCTTTTATTCCAGAGACGAGTGCTTTGTCAGGATCTGCAGAAGTGGCACTTTGGACCCTGAGATTGCGATGCTCCTGAAAAAGGGGTTTTCAGAGGGAAGTGACAAGGAAGATTTATTTGAGAATTTGGCAAACTTTTAACACCTGGAAGGTTTGTAATCAAAGATCCCTTTCCAGTCTTCAGTCGTATTGAATTTCCTACAGAAAAGAGTCAACCTGGGTCTCAACATCAGAACCCTTAAGGTTCAATTCACATCCCTTTTTATTTTTTTTCGGATAAAATACTTTCATCCTTCGCGTTGGTCAGACATTTTTGCTAGCTGTCAGGAGGGGTGGATCCTTTCTACCTTCCTAACCTCTCTACCGACTTTCATCGGACCCCAGAGATTATCCTTTCATCCGCCAGGGATAATAATCCCTCCACGGGTTCTGTAGATAATTCTTTGGATGTCAGGGCCTATTTTCTGGCCCTGATATTGGAGGAAGTATTGGAGGAAGGCCAAAAGCATATTTGTTTCCTTCTCCAAGGCAGATTACAGCTCAATCAACTAGAAGTATTTCTATCTTGGGTGGAGCAAGCTGGTGCTTCTATTGAACAGATTTGTAGAGCAGCAACCTAGTCATCAGTTAAGTTGTTTATTAATTATTATTGCCTTGATCTGCTCACCTTACAAGGTCAATCATTTGGCAAGGGTGTGTTACAAGCAGCCTTTCTCACCCAGGTAGTATCTCACTTATCTTCTCAGTGCCATGCTGCCGTAAGGAGGTTTGGTAAAACTTATGTTAGTTACCAGATTACTCCTTTTCTAAACATCCGAAAGGGCAGCATACAGGCTTCCTGTTCCCTCATGCTACTGTTTATTGTTACATGTTATTTTACTGATTTACCAGGTGGTGCTTTGTTTGTCTTTGTTTTCCAGATCTCTTAAACTGCTGGTGGAGGAGCTAAAGCTTTTGAGTATTCTGGTGGTCATATGTCCCTACCTTGGGGCAGAGGCTCAAACCGGACCAACACCCGTTATTACTTTAACGGGTGTTGGTCCCTCTCTCTGCTGATAGCAAAAACCTCGGGGGGCATCCAGAACACTGGAGCCCCCTCACACCTAACTGCACAGAATGCTGAGTATACGCACCTTCATTACCAGCGCCAGTAAAGGAGTCCTGCGATTGGCCGCCGGGCAGACACCTTTCCCAGTGTTGGCTCGTAATGGCTAAATTCTTTCTTTTACTCACCTCCGATCCTCTGCTGTCCCATGCCAGTGTCCCTTGAGAATCTCCGATGACAGATAATGGTGGTCGGTGGAGGGGGGTGGGGAGGAAGGGGATCAGAGTCGCACCCACCACATATTTTAGAAGAGACTTCTTGTCTCATCTTTCGAATGCATGCAGGCTGTATTTTGAATTATAGTAAGTAGTTTTTTTAACATTGCTATATTATTTTTGCAATTATTGCATGTTTTGTATTTGCACACTACTGGTTGGTTATATACTAGTTTTGGAAATTGTTTTGTCACTACCTTTGTAATGTATTCTTGATACTGTGTGGCAATATTCTTTGAATTAATTATGTTAAAAAGTAATGTGCATGCAACTTGGTGTCACTTTTGCAGCGGTAATATAATTTAATACCCTGTTTACTAGCATTATTAATTTCTGTGGGTGCTGTAGGTATTGATCTTAATGCTTCTTGTCTTCTGTGACTGAAAGGAACTTTTTATTTGAGATATGTTTTATTTTTTAGTGGTCATGTCAAAATTATTTTAGATTTTCTAATGGACATTTTTGTTAGGTAAGTAGATATGTATTTAAAATCTGTAAAATAAATGAGCAAAGGAGGAAGAGTCTGCTGGAACAGTGGCTAACCTCTTTTTGACTTTCGTTGAATTGTTGGTCTATGTAAATAGTCAAACCCATGACCTTCTCTAATGAACTTATAGAAATTGAACTATGAGTCATTTAGGGCATGTGAAATGTAAATTAACTCCTGAGAGTTGTTTCTGTTGGAGATACAACAGCTTAGCTTTTCTACATTTGCTAGATTAACCCTTTAACTGCCAGCCTACCTAGAGTTTTTGTCACCCTCTGTTGCCAGACCATGTTTCACTATTTTGCGCTACACATGTTCAGCTGTGATTTTTGAAGGGATTTCCAGGGATTTCCCAAGAAAATTATATATTGTTTTTTTGAGTCTGGGCTTCAACATTAAATGTCTTGTTTTACCTTTTTAGTGTATTCTCAATACTTCTGGGTGAAATATGTGCAAAAGAATTTTTAAAAATCTATTTTTTACAATTTGCCGTGTTTTTTTGTAATAAAAAAAATGTAAGTTTGTCAATAAAATCTTATTCCGTGTGAAATCCCAATTTCTCCCGATTACAGTGGAACCACATATATATTGTTAGACACCCTTTCCTGCCCAGGAGACTCCTCCAAACTGAAACAGTGTTTTAGGAGATTTTCAGATAAAGTACAAATATACTATGTGCTATGCGCACCTTGCAGTTTTTCAACAAAAACAACCCTTTACATTTGAAATACCCCCAACAGAATATATATTCCCTCAAAGCCACATTTTCCTAAAAAAACTATATGCGAACAAGAAGAAAAATATCTGAAAAAGCAAGGTCCCCCAAATAGAACAATACCCAACATGCATAGGTTCTGTCAAGGGAAGAATTGCCAAACACCCCAAAGTATGTGCGTAACAGTAATTTTACTTAAAATTTCACCTCCACAAAGTGCACACCTTGTGATTTGCAACCAAAGCAACCCTTTATATTTGGAATACTGCCCATAAACCATATATTCCCTGAAAGTACACATGTTAAGCTTTCTAAGCGTACCCAGCTTGTTGTAGTGGGCTCATCTTTCTGGAAGTAATCCCTAGAAAAATTCTTAGGTTGCATAGGGTTTCCCTAAAAAATGTATAAAAAAGCAGAATAAAAAAACATGTTTTCCTAAAATATCAATATGTAAATAAGAAAAAATAAATCTGAAAGCACAAGTTCCCCCAAAAAGAACAATACCCAACATGCATAGGTACTATTTACCCTTTTTGACACCCTCTGTTTCACCATTTTGCGCCATGTTTAACCGTGATTTTTGGAGGAATTTCCAGAAAAATGATATACATTTTTTGCAGCAGAGTTTAGATTTTAACATGAAATGTCTTGTTTGTAATTTTTCTACTGTTTTTTTAAAATATTTTTGAGTAAAAAAACCCCAAAAATTATTTTTTAGAAAATTGTCTCATTTATTTTAAATAAAACATTTGCTTTATTAAAGAAAACCAAATTTCATGTGAAAGCCCCCGATTACAACGGTACCACATATGTATCGGTAGCCGCCCATTCTTGCCCAGGAGACCCCCCCCCCCCAAACTGAAAAGAGCACTTTATAACATTTACAAATAAAATATAACTACTATTAACACTATAAAGAGTTAAAAAAATGGTGGTCCCCGGGCCATTCTGCCCCCTCCTTGGCTTTAGTGAAGCAGGATATAAGGGGCTGGGGTTATTAGCAAGTCACCCGCTAGTGACTTGTGAACTAACTATATCACCTCAGCTGCAACACTTCCTAAAGTCAGTCAGAATAGAGCTCCAATACCACTAAACCTAGTTCACAGTGATGTATGTGGTCCCCTAAACCCATCTACACCTGGAGGCAACAGGTACATAGTGACTTTTATAGATGACTATTCGAGATACACAGTCACTTACCTAATGCAACACAAGTACTTAAAGCTGAATGGAATAGAGCATCAAAATACAGTAACACACAACACAGCAAAATTGGGTAGTTGAAAGAAAGAACTGAACAGAACTGACTGATATGATCAGTTGTATACTGACAGACGCTCGACTGCCACAAAAATATTAGGGTGAGGCAGCAATGACAGCCACTTCATTACAGACTGTGGCACAATGAGAAGCCAAGTTAAAACACCTAAGAGTTTTTGGATGCAAAGTGTTTATCTACATTCTAGAGACTCCAAAACTCCAAAACAGAGCATTTGAGGGAATCTTTGTTGGATATAGTGACAGTGTTAAGGGTAACAGAATACTAAAACCCAAAACAGATGGATAAGGTTATCATTAGCAACAGCATAACTTTTGTCGAAGGTTTGAGAGACAATGTGATGACAACTGAGGTTAAAGTAAGAACAGAAGAGAAGAGATAACACCGTCATTTGTAACTTCTGAACAAACAGTTGAAATGAGCGCAGAACCTACCAGTGCTGAAGAGCAGACACAAGCAAGCTCAGGCACACCTGTACCTCTTTCATACAAGGCAAGCACTGCCAGTGCTAATGAATTTACAACTTGAGAAGACATATTTTAGCTTTCAGACGCAGAAGAAGTAAATAGATAGAGGCTGAAAAGGGCGAGATCAAATCCATGCAAGGCACCAAAACATGGACACTTACAGAACTACCACCCATAGGTTGTAAAAGCCATAGGTTGTAAATAGGCTTTTAAAGTGAAGCACAATGCAGATGGCACAGTGAAGTGATACAAAGTGAGACTCGTAGCCAAGAGATATTCTCAAAAATATGGAGAGGACTATGATGAGAGTTTTGCTCCAGTAGTCAAACATTCTACAATAAGGACTTTGCTGACAGACATCCTAATTTGTTTTGAGCAAGAAGGGGATGAAGCAGAAATACTGCGAACCCTGAATCAGCACTTAAAGATTTTGGCAACATAAATAATTACCTCGGCATTCAGATTGAGAGAGAGGAAGATGTCAGCTTTCTTCTGAACCAAAAGCACAAAATACAAGAAATTATTGAAATATTTGGAAGATGCCAAACCAAGAAACTTTCCTATGTAAGCTAACTATTTGAAGAAGATAAACAGCCAAGATACCTCACTACCAACCAACACTCGGTACAGAAAAGCAATACGGAAATTGCTGTACATTACCACTGCTACAAGGCCTGACATTGCAGCAGCTATTGGAATCCTATGCAGAACGGTTTCAGTGCCAAGTCAGATGGACTGGAATGCTGTAAATTGAGTCATTCACTAACTTAAAAGGACTTTACATTACAAATTAAGGTTACCAGCATGTGATGAAAGCACCCTGACAGGATATGTGGGCCAGAGACACCAGTGATAGTAAATCTACCAGTGGCTACTTGTTTCTGCTATCAGGAGGTGCTATCAGTTGGACTATCAGAAAGCAGCTCTCTGCTACACTTTCATCTGCTGATGAAGTGCAGGCAAGCCAAGAAGTTATATGGCTGAGACAATATGGCTGAGACAACAGACTTGGGTCAACCACAGTCGGAACCAACGAGAATCTTTGAGGACAATCAAGGATGCCTTGCACTTGCACAGATGGAGTTAGCTTGAGAACCACACATATTGCTGTGACGTTCCACTTTCCGCGATCTTAAAGAGTTACTTTATTGCCCTATTGAGGATATGACAGCAAGCCTCTGACCTCTGAAAGAAACTTGTGGCTTAAAAAAGAAAATGGGTTTAACAGACTAAGCCTCAGCGGTTGGGAAGGGGTGTTGGAGATTCAACAGCCTAGCTTTGTCTACATTTTCTAGATTAATGCAGTTTACAGTTAAGACATTAGATATTGGTGTTATCAATGCTTAACTGTAGTCTCTATATCAATTTTTCTTATGTGTTGTATTTCCTGTATATTGAACTTCTCTTAATATTTATTTTTCCTGTCTGTGTTAGCCACCATGTAAAGTGACCTTCTCTTAATGCATGCATGTTCCCCAGTTCCTGTTACACCACAAAAGTCTATCTGGATTTAAATCAGCTGCACCCAGCACTCACACGCTACAGAAGTTACTTAGCAGGTTATAACTAGGGATGAGCAATCCTGGCCTGTAAAGTTTGGGGTTTGTACCAAACAGTGGGTGTCTGGGTCCCCGAACATGAACGCAGACTGGAAATTCATGTATATGTTTGCAGTTTGGAAGTAGAACTGGGGACCACTGTGGACCACATCGTCAGATGTAGCCCATGCAGCCCAGTCTGATACTGGGAGCAATCATCTGCAAGGGACAAAGGTGAGTTTTGCTTTATTTTAGCCTGGGTAATGTCTTTTAATTCTTATATTGCTGTCGAAAAAATATAAACCCTGTCTCACAAGATTTTGTTATCTATATGTTAAGTTATTTCTGATAATTAATATTATAATAGTGTGCAGACAGTCAATTTTTTCCCACATGTGTAAAAAGCTAGCATCGCCACCTTGTTCAAATTGTACTGTACAGTCTATCAAGTCATCAATGTTTCTGCTGTTTTGTGGTGGTGCTTTAATTTTGAGGTAAACTTACACTACATACCAAATTTTTATGTAAATTGGATGTAAGTGCCATATACAATAGATGTAATTTTGATTTCCATTTAACCCTTTGAGTGCCAGCCTACCTAGAGATTTTGTCACCCTCGGTTATCAGACCACTATGAATGTTCAACTGACATTTTTTAAGGGATTTCCCATGAAAATTATATATATATTTTTAGGCTATTACATGCAATATCTTGTCATTCTTTGTGCATTCTCAATATTTTTGGGTAAATTATGTGCAAAAAAATAAAAATAATCTTTTTTACAATTTGTAGTAGTTTTTTTAATAAAAAATGTAAGTTGTTCAATAAAATCATAATGCTTATGTATTGGAAGACACCCTTTCCTGAGACTCCCCCAAACTAAAATAGCACTTTAGGAGATTATTCAACAAAATACAACTGCAGTTTATCAAGAAAAACAACCCTTTACATTCGAAATCTATATATATTTATATTCTGGACTTACACGCCTCAAGCTTTCTAAGAGTACCAAAAAAAAATAAAGAATAAAAAGGCAGAATCAACACCACATTTTCCTAAAAAACAAGAAAAATCTGAAAAAGCAAGGCCCCTGAGCAGAATATTACCCAACATGCATAGTTACTGTCAAGAGAAGAGTTGCCAAACACCCCAAAGTAAAGCATTTAATAATTTTACTTGAAAATTTCAGCTCTGCAGACATAGTGCACACCTCGTGCTTTTTCAACCAAAACAACCTTCTAGATTTGAAATCCCCCCCCCCCCCCCAAACCATATATTCCCACACATTAAGCCTTTTAGGCATATCCAGCTTGTTGTAGTGGGCTCATTTTTCTGGATGTTATACCTTGAAGAATTCTTTGGTTGCACAGGGTTTTCCTAAAAAATGTATATGAAGCAGAATAGAAAACACATTTTCCTAAAATATCAATATGCAAACAAGAAAAAACAAGCTAAATCTGAAAGCACAAGGTTCCTTTAACATGAAATGTCTTGTTTGTAATTTTTCCAGTGTTCCAAAACATATTTGTTAGTGAAAAATGTAAAATAAAAATAACGTTTTTTTTTTAATTGTCTTATTTAAAATAAAAATGTATTTTATTTGAGTAAACAATATTTAATGTGAAAGACCAATCTCTCCCAATTACAATGGTACCACATATGTATCGTTTGCCCCTCGTTCCTGCCCAGTAGACCTCCCAAACAGAAAAGAGCACCGTATAACATTAAGAAATAAAATACAACTACTATCCACACTAAGAGTTAAAGCGGACCGACAGCCAAAAATGACTTAAACTAGGCACCCCCAACATTGCTAATATGTATCTCCCCAGGGCAATTTATATTGCTGAACATAGAAATTCACTTACCTTTTTTCTATCATGCTGTGGTAAATTTTAGAAACAAAATGGCCACTCATGCATTTGCAGGCCTCCTGCAAACAGGTAGTGCTGATTGGCTTCCTGTTACTGTGCATTGTCAGTTGTGTCAGAATTCACGCAGTAGCATGGCTGCTGGAAGAGGAAGCTCCAAAATGGCAATACCTTTTTTTCCAACTCTGCCAGGCTGTTGGTCCGGTTTAAATAAAAACAAAATTGGCACAGGCCCCCTCCCGGGTTAACCACTGACTTTTCTTTGAATTTTAAAGGGTTAAAACTATGAAAAATAATAAAAAAAAAACAAATGGCGTGGGGTACCCCCTTTCCAGTAAAACCAGCCCACGCACTTGCTATGTGGGGCTTGAAGGCCCTTGGCCCTGAAGGCTACAAGCCTTCATAGACTTTGAGGCCCGCAGGCTCTTCTGCCCTCCCTGGTCTTTGGGGAGGGAGGTAATGGAGGCTGGGGGTTAATGTCAAGACATTCGCATCTTGCAGGGGACTTGCGTATAGGGGTCTCATTAATCTCTAACCAGTTAACAAAGGACTAACTGTAAAAAAAAACACACAGAGACAAAAGAGAAACAAACATTTTAACACTTTTTTAAATACTTACCTCTGATCCATCCCTGAGCACTGTCCCACTATGATCACTCTGGCTTCTGCTCTCCTGCTGCTGCTGGAAGCCACAAATACTGGCTGGGTGATGGGACATCAACGGTTAATAAGAAAAATGATATATGTCCCCTCCTCTGGGTGTGGGTTAAAAACATTTGAAAATTAACAGAGAAGCCATGGTGTCCCCCTTCACAGCATAACCAGCCCGAGTACCAGCTTGTAGAACAGGGTGCGGAGGTCAGCCTTGTTGGCCCCCATCCCTAAAGGCTACAAGCCCACATACCCTATATGGGCCACGGGCTCTTCTGCTCCCTTTTAAAAGTCATTAATTAAAAAAAATGAAAAAAAAATTATTACTCACCTCTGATCCGGTGTCCCACGTCACTGGCCCACGCCGATACAATGACAGCTGCTGGTAAATGGCGGAGGCAGGGTGGAGAGGGTGGGATCAGAGTTCCTTGCCCCTCCACTCTCTCTTCACCGATCATGACCCCAGCATCTGAGGACTCTTGGCACAGGGAGAGGGATCACAGGAGCCCCACCCACAAAAGGTGAGGCTACAGGCAGCATCCAGCAGAGACAGCAGAACAAGGGGGCTCTTTTGGGCATTCTCCTTATGGCGGGGGCCCCCCAGGCAAAAAGGAGAAAAGGAGAATCAGCAGGAGGGATTGAGCGCTGATGTGAGTAAATGTAATTTTTTTTCTTGCAGCAATGTAAGCAGCATCAGAAGTGGGGGGGGGGGGGGGGCTGTTTCGGGCCCTCTGCTGAAGCCGGAAGAGAAGACTGAAGGGTCAGGTGAGTTTTTGACGTTTTAACTTTTTTCATGGCCAGGGAAGTCTCATGTGGCTGACACTAAAAGGGTTAAGATGATTGTCCAAGCTATAAAACAAAAAACTCCTAGTCCAGCACTCTAAATCTTACCTGAACACCAGATCGCAGTCCTGAACCATTCATCTCCATTTGGCCTGTGCAACCTCAATTATGATGACAGGCAGGGCCAGAATAAGTGTGGCGGAGGCCCCTGATGCAATATTTTTTTTCCATTAAATCAATTGTCCATTGTCTTTCTAACCTACCCACCCTGGCTTCCTTCCCCTAGCGCTAAGGCAGGAGGTCACAAAAGAGAAACAGCGGGGATGGAATGCCATTCACCAGCTTTCTCAAGCCATGTGTGGCTGGTGGAAAGTGGTTAGTGAGGATTAATCAGCAACTACTTTCAGAGGTCTTTACAGTGGTAATTCATATCTGTTCTGCAGATGCAATACATCACCACATGATGGCACTGTTGGATAAGAGATGAAATATAACTTTGAAGGTTTCTCAAACAGTTAAAATGGACCCAAATTCAGTATTTTGACTATCCTGGGTTCTAGCTCTTGCCCACGGGGCACCCCGATTGAGGATGCCCCGCTGTGCGAGCCCCCCCATGAGCTAACTCACCTTTCCCCGGCCTCTTCCAATCAGCATGCTCAGATCTGCTCCTGTCCCCTAAGTCTAAGCCTTTGTCTAAGGGAGCAGACCCGAGCACGCCGACAGCCGCATCCCCGCTATGGCAAGCAGGGAGCGTGCCTGTGCTCAGGCCATTTACAAATTTCTGGCATGGGCATGCACCCTGCTAAAGTGATAGTGGGGATGCGGCCACTGCTCATGGATGTGAGACAAAGGTGAGTTTGCTGGCAACCTTGGGGTTTCACACAGCGGAGCATCCGATTTTGGATGCCCCAGAGGGAATCTAGCAGCCCTGGAATCTTTTTGGTCTTCTTTAACAGGAAAGTTAATTCAGATATGCTGCCATTGGTTGAGGTGAGTAATATTGTATTGAACAACAGAAGGTATATAGGGAACCCCCTTAGTTATATAAAAGATGGGAATCTATAAAAGTCATGAGTTTGGCAGAGAAATTCATCTCATTTCTGTAGTAAACGGGAGTAAGGAAGGATGGTACAAGCAGGGTCAGTGGGAAGCAGTCAACAGAGGGAAGGAGAGAGCAGAGATATTCATACCTAACAAGCGACCATAGAAAAGGTGAACCTTTTAGCCTGAAGTAATTCTCATTTAGGCAATTGAAGATAGACCCACATTGGGAGGTCCTCCAAGCCCATGACAAAGAAACCACTCCCCACACACCGGATTACTCTGGTCTCCCCTGTCAGCCCTCTGCCAGTCCACCACAGAGCTAGAGGGGGAGAAGTTAGTGATCACAGCTGCCAGTCCGACTGTGAAGCCATTTTGCATTGCCCTGGAGGCTGTTGCACAGCGCTACGGCAAACTGAATATTGCTGTGCCACCTGAGACTCTGGTGCTTCCTGAAACTTCATCCCATTCTCAGGGCCAAAAACTAGTGACTACTGACATGGTGCTTGAAGCCTTAAAGCTAGAGTCAAGTGCCAGTGCCAGCCACCCCACCCAGTTCAGCAGTGACAGAGACGGTACCTAGTGGTGCCATTAATGCTCTAGACATTGTTCAGACAACATCCCACACTCCTACACCTGGAAGTGTGGGGGGAGGACCTTGCTTAGATGTGCCTGTTGTAACCAAAGCCTTTGTGGCGGCTGAGAAAGATTCTTAAATATGTTTAGCCAAACGTACCAGCTGCGTTCATATTTTGCCTGGGCGAGGAGACATTAAACAGATGCCTGAGTTCTCAAGATGGCAGAGAATAGTGCAAAGACAGTGTACAAGAGATTTACAGCTTGAATACCCTTACTTAACTCATTCTGCAATGGAGTTTGTGGAGACCCAGCTATGGGTGACACATTCACATTGATTGTTTGATCATGGCCTAGAAGAACCAGCCTGATGAGATCAATCAGATTCTCTGGGAGATAGCAGATGGAAAAAACATTTGGTTGCCTCACCCAAACTTTTATACACCCTAAATGGACAGTACCAAGAGACTCCTGCTGCTTATGTGTTGTTGAATAAAGAAAAAGTTAATGTACCTAACCAGTTTGTGTTACAGATTGAAGAAGTAAGAAGAAAATGTAGTGTTAAAAGTTTTAAGTAGGCCTAAAAAGTGGATAATGCTTGTTGTTTCTTGTTTGCCTCAAAGAAGTAATCTAAAAATCACTTAAGTGGTAAAATTGTTAAATAATTGAAAAGTGTTTATTAAAGGGGAACCCATTATTTAAGTCCTTTGCAGCAAGCAGTGAATGGGCTTAGTGGGTTTTCTTAAAGGGGAAAACCACATTCAAGCAGACCTAAACTGCTTCAACATGGAATCTCTTAGCTGCAGGTGTTCATGCTATAGATGGTTTGGTTGTCCTTAATTATATGCTTTTTGCAAGAGACATTCAACCCAGACAAAGTTAGAGGGTGGATCAAGGAAGAAAATGGGATGTAATTGCAAGAAAAGTGTTTTGTGTTTAAAATGCACTGAAGGCTAATCACTATTAACCATGCAAGCCGTTGGTTGTGTTTTTATTTGGGTATGATAATTCTAAGGAGCCAATAGTAACTCATTATTGAACACACATACAGTTATTCATTCTTCTTTACTGGATGCTGAGCTATGGATGTTGTCAATAGCAACCGTGACACCTGATTTCGGGAAGTCAGAGGTTTCAAGAAAGGGACACTGATTTAGGTCAGCTCTTGGAGGGTGGAGCATACAGCCAATCAAATTCAAAGTGAAAGATTGTTATACACAGTAGTCTCTAGATGGCACTGATATACCTCCTCTAAAGTCTTATGTTTTTCAGTGATCCTCTATTAGGACATAGTGGAATATAATGAGCATACCAGGTGCAGGGGTTAAGATTTATGGTGGTTAAAATAAAAAGGTAAAACACTAACATGCCCCAAATGGGTACACATTCACCCATAACAGGTACTGGGCAGAAATGTCGGTACGTGGGGAAGGAAAGTAGAACCAAATTGGAGATAGTAAAATAGGTTAGAGTAACAGACCAGCCCCCATGCAAACTTAATTGGGCTAGGGAGGCTGGGGTCTTTTCCTTAAATTTTTCCTCACATTGAACCTAGGTTTGTAGAGTGTAGTTAGGATCTCTCAGGCCTGAGGGATTGTTCCAATAAACCTGTGAGGACTGAACATTTCACAAAGATGCTGAGGGTACCTGGAGGATATGCTATTGCAATAGTCCTGTAACTACAGTGAAGTTCTTCTAACAGTTCTTAGGTGAGCCAGTGGGTAGTAAGGTGAAGCAACAGTGTAAGCTCAGTGGAATACAAGACCTCAGTGACTCTTACCAGCAAAAGCATTGCAGATTTAAGGGTGGAGCTGGAGTTGGGATAGTAGTCACTACAGTGAAAAGAGCTAGAAAATGCAATAGTAAGACAGGGACTAACATTAGATCCAGACGCACTTGGATGGTGTTGGACAAAAATGGGTGGATTGCCTGCAGTAGAGTGAGGGTTAAAGGGAGGTGCCATATGGAAAAGGTTATGAGAACCTTGGGACCTTAAAAATCGACCCCAGTGGTAGGAGTGGTAGTTACCCAGCTAGCATTCAAATGGCAGTAAGAACAGGGCTCCTCTTAGTCAGTTATAGTTAGAACCACAAGAGTAGATGCACTGTTTAATAACCATAATGTGGTTATGGACAGATAACCTAATCATTATCACACTGATTAACATTTTTTCTTAATAACTAGTAAATCGCATTCTAGATATTATCGTACTACACAGGTTTTAATAAACAAGGGGGTGAGATGCAACTATATGCATATTATTTAAAGGGGGCCACCCCCAACGAAAGTAATACATCAGGGTTATTTATATATGCATAGTAATAGGGGAATTCCAGTTCCAAAACGATAAATATGAAACAGTTACCTATTATTGTAGCAGCACAGATCTTGAGTCATAGTGTAGCATGCTTCAGTAGCCTCTATGTAAAACACAAAAGAGAAAGGTCCAGCATTAAAGTATTGGTATGCACTAATGTATATATATTTTTCATTCAGTCCAATTGGTTTCAGGGAATCTAAAGTATAGATCCAATAAACTGCACTTATGAGGAGCTTCGTTTCAATAGCGTAGGGGTCTTCATGCGGACAATCACATGTTTCCAGCACTTGCCATCTAAGGTCATCGATGGTGTGGCCACTTGTGGAAAGTACCTGGCTATAAGTTTTTCCTTTTGGCCGGAGTGCTCATTTTTTGGTCTCTTCAGCAAGAAGCTGCCAATGACGCTTTTATGTCCATTGATACGTATCCCTATTGGAATGCGAAATATGGCCAGACCACAAGGGCATTTCAACAAATAAATGACTTTGTTCAACACGCGAAAAAACCTTTGATAGCATTTTCAGTGCCTTGAGTGGGATTATGGAAGTGTTCACCTTTTCTAATGGCTGGAGAAAGGTGCCATTGCTTTTGCATCGTAATAAATTTTGTCTGGGCAATTTATGCTCAATTTTGATGTCACCGTTAAAGTGGACAAAAACCCAGTGAACTTGTGAAATATATTAGGCCAAAGCCCTCTCTTCTTAGGGTGTAGAACTAGAAAAGGATATTTCCCCTTTTCAAATAATCCTGGAACACTGATTTGTTTGGCTGTCTCTCTCTGTAAGATGGCAGGTGATCAGTCATTGCCACCCACAACAGTGGAATTGAATGTAGGAGGCGGAGCTTTATAGCTAAAACAGGCGCCATTATCAGGGATTCGAGTGAAGCAAGAGTAGTGAAAATTAGCAAAAGGTTCTCTTCATGGGGAGAGCAATTCAGGGGATGCAAGTTAAAAATGCGAGTTTTGGTCTGCTTTTACTAATGTTTTGCCCAGAGAGGTGTTATTTTTGGTATTGAGGGTTCTGGGATTATTTTCCTGAGGTCCGGATCACTTAATATAATATTCCAGTTCCTTCTCAGGATGTTATTGAGAGTCTTGGTATGTGGACCATATGTGCTGAGAAAAATTCATCGATTATCCTTAGTTCTGGTCTTACATTTAACCAATTGTTCTCTGGCGATGCGTTGCATGTCATGTACAGCTGACGCTGTTCTGCAGGGCTGTGACGCTTTGCTAGGTAATCTTGGAAAAAGTTGCCGGCATTTATTTCAAACAAAAGCTCATCATTTGAAATCCTTTTCAGTCTAGCCAATTGTCCCTTAACCTTTTAACTGCCAGCTTGCCTGGAGTTTTTTCATCCCATTTTTCGCAAGTTTGCGCTATATATGTTCAACTGTGATTTTTGAAGGGATTTCCCAGGAAAATTATATATTGTTTTTTCAGCCTGGGTTTTACCGCAAAATGTCTTGTTTGTCATTTTTGTAAGTGTATTCTTAATATTTTGGGGTGAAATATGTGCAAAGAAAAATCTTTTTTTTTTAATTTGTAGTTTTTTTTGTAATAAAAAATGTAAGTTTTTCAATTAAATCTTATTGCATGTAAAATCCCAATTTCTCCTAGTTACACTGGTATGTGTATGTATTGGTAGACACCCCTTCCTGCCCAGAAAACTCCCCCAACTTGAAATAGGGCTTTAGGAGATTTTTAGATTAAATACAACTGCTATGTGTACCCTGCAGTTTTTAAAGCAGCCCCTTTAAATTTTAAATACCCCAATCAAACTATATATTCTTTGGAAGTAAACACCTCAAGCTTTCTAGGCATACTAGGCTTGTTGATGTGGGAGCAGTTTTTTGGAAGTACTCCCTCAACTAAATCTTTAGTTGCACAGGGTTTCCCTAAAAAGAAAAAGAAGCAGAATCACAGCCACATTTTCCTAAAAAAACAAACAAACAGAACAATACCTAATATGCATAGGTACTCTCAAGGGAAGAGTTGCCAAACACCCCAAAGTAAACCATGCACGTAACGGGTATTTTACTTGAAAATTTCAGCTCTGCAGACACATTGCACCTTGCTCTTTTTCAACCAAAACTACCTTTAACATATGGAATTTTCTGAAAGCTTTCTAGGTATACCCAGCTTGTTGTAGTGAGCTCATCTTTCTGGAAGTAATCCTTTGAAAAATTATTTTGTTGTACGGGAATTGCCTAAAAAAAGTATAAAAAAGTTGAATAGAAAACACATTTTCCTAAAATATCAATATGCAAACAAGAAAAAACAAGCTAAATCTGAAGGCTCAAGATCCCCCAAGCAGAACAATACCCAACATGCATAGCTAATTTTAATCCTTTTAACTGCCAGCCTACTTGAGATATTGTCACACCCTGTTTTTCAGGTATTTCCAGGAAAATTACATATTCTTTTTTTGTGGCAGAGTTTAGGCTTTAACATGAAATGTCTTGTTTGTCATTTTTCCACTGTTTTTTAAATATTGTTTTGAGTAAAAAAAACAAAAACAATAAAAAATTATTATTTAAAAAATTGTCTCATTTATTTTAAATAAAACGTTTATTTTATTAAAGAAACCAATATTGCATGTAAAAAGCCGCATTTCTCCTGATTTCAATGGTACCACATATGTATAGGTATTTCTTTTCTGTTTCTATGTTTTCTCTGGCGCAGATAAAGCATGATCCTTTTTTTTTTTCCCAGTGTTATGGGAATGTTGGGGATGGGGGGGCGGGGGTGGGTTATTATTTGTACTTGTTTTGTGTTTTTTATTTGGAGAATTCATGTCTCGGTTTGCCCTGTACACCTTGATGATCATATTTCTCTCTGCGAGCAAAAACATTGAATGATCTCTGTTGGCATATGCCTTTAAGCTTTTTAAAAAAAAATATTGAAACGAGAAAAAAATACCCTTAAAAATCCCCCCCAAAAATTACATAAGGTCCCCCCTACCGAACATATTCAGCACAGGGACCAGCTATGGGGGCTTATAGAACAGGTCTAAATGGCCCTGGGATATTCTCCCACCCCTGGGATTTAAGGCCGGTAATGGGGGGCTTGGCATTACCCACTAGCTGCAGGTGACTTGCCAGCCCCCTAAGTCTTGTTAACTGGTATAGGGGGTCTCATGGATCCTGTTCTGCGGTGAGCCGATGACAGCTGCCAGGCTTGATCACTGGAGGGGGGCTGGGGAGGCAGAGGAGACAAGGGAGGGGGCCTATTTCTTGCCATCCCCTCACCACGCCAAGGGGGGAGGGGGGATCAGAGGCAGGAGGGATCACACACAGAGGTAAGCAAATGTCTTTTTTTTTACAGTAAATGCGGCAGTGGCTGAGGTGGGGAGGCCCTATCCTGGGTGAAGAGACCTGGCCGGATTAATCGATGGTCAGGTGCGGTGTACAGTGTTAAGATATGATGCAAAGTCCTTGAGTGTAGTTTCATCACCCTTCCAGGTAAAGAACACATCATCCATATAGCGCCATAGAAAGGAATAATCAACAACTACTTTCATAGGTATTTAGAGTGGCAATTAATATATGTCCCACAGATGCCATACATCACCACATGATGGCATTGTTGGTTAAGAGATGAAATATAACTATGGGCTTTTCTCAGTTAACAAGAAAGTCTAGAAAATAGAGAATTAACAAATGTCATTAGCAATATTCAGATGTGCTGCCATTGGCTGAGGTAAGTAACATTAACTAAACCCCTCAGTTATGCGTGTGCTACACATGGACCCATTTTAAAGAGAATGCATAGAGCGGCATCCTCCACTCAGTATGCGGCCCCATCCTTACATGGGGGGCCAGTGCATGCATAGTGGAGGGATGCCACCCTTTCCATTCTCTGTGTGCCCATTATCCGTTCTTGGGTGACTTGGGTGAATTACAGAAAGGTTAAGGCTTTTTGTAACCCCCCTCTCAGAACCTGGGGAGTCTGAAGACACAGGACATGATGCTGTCACACCAACACCATTCACTGTGATTGAGGGGGGCATGCCAGGGCTTTGCATGTATGTGGAAACAGGTTACCCACAACCCCTCACTTCACACACTGAGTGGATAAACCATGCTTCTCCTCTGTGAAACCACAAAACCAATCATTGCTCCTTTAGACCAATAACCAATGCATATACATGTCAGTAACCATCGTCACTAAGAAAACGCAAGGCAATTCCTTATATGAGTGGATACACTGTATACCTGTTTAAAACCACTCTACCTCGTGCTGTACATATGTGATGTGTGTGATGTGTGTATGGACCCCACCCACTAAAAAAATAACTTCACTGTATCTCTAAATAGGTAAGTAGGTTATCTTAGGCAGGTAGGTGTTTGAGCAGGCAGACATATAGGTGGTGGGTAGGTAGGTAGGTAAGTAGGTAAGTGGCAATTAGGCAGGTAGAAAGAAATGTGGGGTAGCAGGCAGGTGGGTGGGCAGATAGAAGGGTAGGTACTCAGATGGACAGGTAAGGGGTAGTCAGGAAAAGATATATAGATATATAGGGGGATTTAGATAGGAATAGATAGGAAGAATCAGGTGGGTTGGTAGACATGTAGATATATAGGTCAGTAGGTAGATGGGTGGGTAAGTAGGCCGGTGTATAGTTGGATATATAGGTGAGTAGGCAGGAAGGTGAGTGGATAGGTGAGTAGGGAGGTGAGTGAGCAGGCACGTAGTTTGGTGGGTGGGTCAGTAGGCAGTTGGATAAGTAGGTGGGCTGGTCAGCAGGCAGGTATTTAGGTAGGAGAGTGAGTGTGTAGGTGGGTGGGTAAATTGGTAGGTGGGTGGGTAAATTGGTAGGTGGGTGGGTAAATTGGTGGGTGGGTGGGTGGATAGGTAGGTAGTTGAGTCAGCAGGTAGATAGGCTGGTAAGTAGGGAGGGGTTGGTCAGTACGAATGTAGGTGCGTAGGTTGGTGAACATGTGGGCCAGTAGGCAGGTTGATTGATATGTAGGTGGGTGGGCAGATAGGTATGTGGGTGGGTCAGTAAGCAGGTAGATAGGTAGGTGGTCAGTGGGCAGGTATATAGGTAAATGGGTCAGTAGTCAGGTAAATAGATCGGTATGTCAGTCAGCCAGTCAGGACGTGAACATCAACACAAGCATATTTTTTGTATCTTAAACAGCCAGCATACCTCAATGCTGATCTGGGCTAGAGAATCCTGTTGTGTGCTGTCCTCGGTGCTGACCACCACTTGTCCACCCCTGATCAAGTTCTCACCACCTCTCTTCACTTGGTGCCTCCAGTTGGTTTCTAGCCCCCTACGTTCTGGTAATCAATGCACCCCATCCAGGGAGGTTCACCTCTTTGGGACCTTGGAGAATCATGGCTCCAAATCATCCTGAAATCAATGCACTTTCGACCAGAATGGTAAAATTCCAAGCGCCAGATCTCCAGACCTAGGGGGGCTAATGACCCACTGAAGGTGTCGTTTGAAAGGGGAAACCACAGGTATATACCCCTACAAAGACATGGGCTGACCGGACCAAGCATCTGCACTGCAAAGTCACGGTAACCCCAACCATAGACCCAAAGTTGGTGGAGGCCCTCTTGCAGCGCAGAGAGTGGAAGTCCAGGAGTGTGCTCTGCCCATAATCTGGCTCTGACAATGGGCCACCCCCACCATCCCTCACTGGCACACCAGGTCATTACAGGCCCCTTACGTTGCAATGTGAATATAGCATGTTTTTCTCTGTAGTCTGGACAATAATGTTCCATATTATTAAGCAGGCCACAGGTTTCAAGCACTATGGGAAAGAAAAAAGCACAGAATAATGCAATGCCTTGGACAAGGTATGAAAACATTAGATATTTGTATAAAAGCGTGATCATCATACTGTGAAGAAATTTGTGGCTGATTCAGGGCACAGGCAGTGCAGATAAAGACAAACCGAGGAAAGTTTCTGCCAGTAACTTTAGTCAGATCAAAAGAGCAGCTGCAAAAATGTCATTACAAAGCAGCAAACAGGTATTTGAAATTGCAGGCATTTGAAGCTGCCGGTGCAACTTAAGTCACACAAACTTCAAGGTGAAGGATCCTTGCTGTTGTGCATAAACCTGCTATTCAGCCAAACAACCAAACAGCCAATCAACTAACAAACAGAGTTGGAATGGCCCAGAGGTTTATGAAGATTAATTAATACATTGTTTACTGATGAGTATTGAAGTGATGAGTATTTTTCACTGATTCATCTAAATTAATTCTTGCCTTTATCCTCACAGGAGAAGCCAGCACGAAACTACAACTACCACCTGAACCTGAAAGTACAGCACTTTCATTCTCTGCTTCCAAACTGGCCAGTGTTAAAGCAAACCTGCATTTGTCAGGTTTTAATTTATTGCCTATGCGTTAGCCCTGTTCTACTTGCTGAAACCCCCCTAGTCTAATGTCATCATGATCTCCTTGTCACCATGGTCTGGTTCCTAGGTCTTATCTAGCACCATCTCGCTATTACCATCTCTTGATTATTTGCTCAATGTTACCAGTGCCCTATCGCTACCTATTGCAACCAGCACCCCTAGCACCACCATAGCTGTCATAGCTGCCAACACCACATAAGTGCATTTTAGATGTGTCCATCACCTTCACCTGCTCTTCCACATTGCCACAATCTCTCATCAAGCTCATAAAAAGTAGCATTTGTAGAATCTTCTTGATGAACATTCTAGCTCACTAGAAGTCCCTATAGACCAGCTTAACCTTTTGAAGAGCTCAGCCACTTAAGCGATTTGGAAACTGGTCATGGGCCATAATGAATAGGTTCAGAATTTTGAATTTAAATAGCATGACGAAAATTTTCTACAACGATCAGGAAATCCACTGTCTCCACAAGCTCCATTCAAATGACTCATATGTCATTCCACCGCACCACCCCTTTACCACAGTTATATATATATAACAATCCCCAATGGATAATAATACACATTCATACATACAATATATGGGTTCCATATTTATAGCGCATCCCCCCATCAGTCCGAATGTACCAGTATTCACCCAGGGGTTTTGTTGCACTATCAATGTCACTACATTCCTTCAAAGCACTGCTGCCAACTCTATTTAGCAAATTGCCCCTCCTTTAAAACTCTCCTTGCAATCTCTCATCCACTTGAGTCTCTATTTATTTACACCAGTTCTATTTATCACTCACACCACAGCAGTTTGGGAGCAACATACAATAGCTCTGAGAGCCACAGGTTGAGCATATGTGCTATAGACTATAGGGTCGATTCAGTGCCGTCCATAAAAAAGCTCAGCTCCTTGCGAAAACCAACTTGCATGCTTGATTTATCGCTTCTTCACATGATTTAGGTACACATGCAAAATGCAGGGCCGGTGTTTGGCCAAGGCACATGCCTGAGGCTTCCAGCTCATAAAGGAGCCCCAGGACAGTTCTACAACCCCCTCAAAGGCAAGATTAGGGGCACCAGGGCTGCATTAGGTATGGGGCCTGTGTCATCTTTAACTTTTTTCCTCTAAGAAAATCAGTTGCTCATCAGCCCTGCCCCCTTCAGCAGGCTCTGATCCATCCCCCTCCAGCCAACACCTGTCTTCTTTCTATGAGGAGCTGGTGGCTGCATAGTGAAGATTCTGCTTCAGCGTCAGTCAGCGCCTCTCCAGTCTCCTCACTGTGGGCTGTCTGGCTGGCTGCATAAAAAAAGATGTCAAGAGGGAGCTCAGCAGAAGTGCAGTTGGTCTTCCCCTCCTTTCCTGTGCAAATCCATGTTGTCCTGCTCCATATTGTTGGCTGACACGTGCAGAGGAGATGAGGGAACACACACACTACTTCCCTGTTTGCCACAGTTTGTCCCCATGTCTCCTCTGATCCTTCTTGCAAGCAATATGGAGCCTGGCAAAGAGGTGAGAGGTTGGGGGATAGTGTAAACACTGTGTATGCTGGCCTGTAGAAGATTCCCTGTGTAACCTTTTCAATCCCAGAAAGGCAGGAGCAGCAGAAATTATGCTGATGCTTTTATTGCTGGCTACACACTACCAAAACATACACAACTTACCTTAGAGTCCACAAGACTAGAGGGCCTGCCAAATACCTGTCGCTGGGACATCCCAATTTGGGATGCTCTACCGTCAGAAATCCCCCTGGGTTCACAGTAAAATCGACCTTTCTGTTGATCCCACTGCACATGCCTCTGGCATCCCTCTGGCTGGATGTGCGCACCCGTGCCAGGCTGGCATAAATCTGCAGAGCCAGAGCCACTGAATGGAGGAGAGCCAGGTAAACCAGGGGCTTCACACAGCTGGGTCTTGGTCCATTTTAATCCCTTCTCTGCCACTCTGATTGGTTGATGAGAACTGAACTGATATAAAATCACAATATTTGAAGAAAGTTGTTCTCCCAACTTTACCCACTGCTAACTGACCTGTAAGCTATTAAAACCTGCAAAATTTGGCAACCTGCTAAAGGTGTCCCAGTCTGACACTGCCCAAATGTGTCCCAATATGATAATTAATGCCAAAACAAAACAAAAAAAAAAAAACAGCAGGCACCTTCTATCTTCAGCAACAAGCCTGGTGACCAGATTAACACAGCCTCAATTCCCTTACCCATCCCCACTCCCCAGCTGTTGACTTACATCCCATACCTGATCTCCTCTCCAGGCTCTGATCCACATTACTCATCTAACCACCCTCCCCAGCCGCTGACCTGCACTCTCACCTAACCGCCCTCCCGGCCAGTTGCCTGCATCCCTAACCTAAGCTCTCTCATCAGCCGCTAACCTGCTCCCCTTACCAAACTGCCCTCTTCGACGCTGACCTGCAGCTCTAACCTAATCCCACTTTTAAGTTTGGGGCCCCACTTTTACATTTTGCCTAGGGCCACATTTTGTCTAAAACCGGCCCTGGCGAGATGTTCAGGTTTATGCATGCACATATCAGATAGCTGATCAAGATCTCTTGCACTGGAAATCCAGCTTGCTTACAGTATTTGTGCGAGATTTCTGAATACAAAGCATGCTCACTTGACTGACATGACTGCAGCTCCCAAGGTTCCTCTGACTGTTGCTCCTTTCTCCTGCCTAACATACTTAGGAGAATATTTATTCCCTATATGGATTTGTAGAAATGTAATATTGTTTTATGTATTTTAGTATTTATGTTTAACATGTACTGTATGCTATGACTCGACTCTAATACCTCTGTAATCATGTTTATTTAATCTATTTTGTTTTTTTCATTAATATATTAAACTGATCTCTTATTATGTTTTTATTTATTTTTTTATTATTACTGATCTCCTACCTACCTAGTTACTAGCGGTACCACTGTCCAACATCGTATATGTATAATATAGCACTGCTATGCTGTCTTACACGAGCTAAGGTGTTGTCTCTCAGCAGTAAGCTGCAAATATACAATCTTTTTGCCAACTACAAATCGGCAACATTGTGAGCTACCAAGTCCAGCATATTATTATTGCACTACAGTTCTAAAACATTCCCCACATGATGCATGTCATACTTTGCCAAGATCAATGTCTGACCACTTTTACCAGATTGACTATTTGAATAATTGCATAAAGAAGCAGACATGCAGATGAGTGTAGTTTATTCTGTACTATACTTGTTTGGTAGCCATAAAAAGATATGGTCACCAAGGTGATGTGTCTCCCAACCACTTTCAGATTATTCTGTTCATTTTAAAAATTAATGTATTAAATTGGAGTAATAAACCATGTTATAAATATGTATATACTTTTTAGATTGATCATAATGTATAATGTGATAATTTAATTAAACAATTGATTCTTTTTTCTTACAACTCATTCACAGGCAAATTATTGACATTGAACCATGGCAATGGCCTTCTATGGCACGATTACAAGGCTGCACATATCAGACCATAGTTACCACAAGTGCATTGCGTAGGTTGCCCAGCAACATCATCACCATCTAACATTTATGAGGCAACACCATGGACTTAAACTGGACCAACAGTCTGGCACAGCTGGAAAAGCAAGGTAGCAGCCATTTTGGAGCTTCCTCTCCCAGCATCTCAACCATGCTGCTGCCTGGATTCAACTGGCATAACTGACAATGCACAGTAACAGGAAGTCCAGCAGGTCTTCCTGTTTGCAGGTGGCCTGCAGATGCATGCCATTTTGTTTCTAAAATTGACTATAGCAGGAGTTAGAAAATGGTAAATGATTTTTTATGTGCAGCAATCTTGGTTCGCTTTAAGCCTTTCCTTAGTAATGTTACTCTCTATACAACCTGCTAATACTCCAAATCATGTTCTAGAAAATAGAATACATTTTAATGACACAGTGTCAAGCCCTGTGCGACACCCACCCTCCTGTAAGTCCACAACCCTAATCTCTGCTGCTAGCTTCACCTATAGCCAATCCCCCATTTGCCAGGATGCTTTACTCGCCTCGCCAGGCATGGTTGCCCCCAGAATTTAGTAGCACAAAGTTTGTGAACTTATAGGGAGGAAGGAGGACGAACCCGAGGCAAGACTGGGCGATGTCGGGTAAGCGAGGGTCATACACGGGTAATCAGTGCTTACTAAGTGCAGCACTAAAGGGAGAGACAAGAGATGAGCCAAAGGTCAAGGCAAGGGTCTAGCTTGGAGTTCACGGGTATGCAGCACAAGGGATGAGACGGGTTCGTGGCCAGGGTACAGGCAGGCGTCGGTCCAGGCAGCAGTCACGGAGTGGTCAAGCAAGACGAGGTAGGCAACGGTCAGACAAGCCATGGAAGCGGCTGCCGGCCGTCCAGGACTCGGACATGCCGGCCGCGCAGCCAACCAAGGACACCGCGGGATCTAGGTAAGTGACTTGTGAAACTACCCTCCCCTTCATGAGGGGCCTTAGGACCCTTCCTTGGTTTATCAGGATTGTCACAATGGAATTTTCTGATCAGAGTATTGGCATGAACATCTTTAGCTGGTACCCAACACCTTTCCTCAGGACCGAATCCCTTCCAATCAATTTAATATTGTAACTAATTACGTACAATTCGAGAATCAAGAATCTTGTTAATTTCATATTTGGGTTCATGTTTTACTATAACAGGTGAAGGAGACGAAACCTGAACATTACCAGTGGATTCTCGAAAACATTCCCCCAAGGCCAGCAGATTGGAGAAGGGCCAGAAACAGAAGAAGCCTTGGGATTTTTCCCATAGTTACAAAAGAATGGTGAAAATTTTGTTGAATCATTAGGTGCATTAGTGAAAGCGAATTCTGCTAACTCAATAAATTCAGACCATTGATCCTGGCAATCTAACACAAAGCAGCGCAGGTATTGCTCCAAAGACTAATTCACCCTCTCAGTCTGACCGTTAGATTGAGGGGGGTAGGTCAACCAGAGGGACACTTTACCTGCCTAATCGCAAACAGAAGTCCCTCCAAAAGTGAGAAACAAATTGAACCCCCCGATCTGAAACTAGGTATGCTGTGAAGTTGAAAGATGTGTCTTATGACTAGTTGAGCCAATTCAGGAGCTGACAGGAGTTTTGCAGTCAGTTTCTTTCCGATTACCTAAATAATCTGAGGTTTTGGCATCATGAAATTCTTGCAGAACAGAGAGACGCAAGTGCGACGGAACAAATTGGCACCCGTGGGGTTTTGCGCGGAGTGGCATCTGCCTGAAATGGTACTAAGGAATTGGACAAATCAGGGAGAAAGGCACCCACTATATATCCTGAGGGTAAAAAGGGTTCCTTCTGGTCGAACCTACTCTTACAATCTCCAAAGTTGCATGACATGGCATCTGCTTTGGTATTTTTTGCTCCTGGTTTAAAAGTAATTAGGAAAATTAAAATGGAAGGAGTCTTTTGGCTGATTCAATATACTTGAGGTTTTTATGGTCAGTATAATCGGTTGCAGAGAGCCTTCCAACCAATGCTACCACTCCTCAAAAGCCAGTTTTATTCCTAAAAATTCTCATTTCTCCACATCATAATTTTACTCAGCTGGACAAAATTTTCATGAGAAATAGGCACACGGATGTAATCTTTCTGGATCACCGGAATATTGGGAGAGGACTGCTCCCACCCGAGTTCTGAAGCATCCACCTCCAAAATGAATGAACGATTAATATCGGGATGGATCAATACAGGGTCTGACATAAAAATCTCCTTTAAGGCCTGAAAGCCTTTCACTGCTGAAAGAGGCCAATTCTCTACAAAAACACCTTTCTGGGTTAGGTCTGTTAAATGGACCACAATCGAAGAGAATCCCTAAATAAAACGCCTGTAGAAATTGGCAAAAACTAGGAACCTCTGAAGGGCCTTCAAGGTTTTAAGCTGTTCCCACTCCAGGATTACGGACACCTTGGAGGGATCCATAACCCTGATTAGAGACCAGAAACCCCAGTAAAGGGACTTCAGAGACCTCAAATACACATTTAGACAATTTGGCTTAGAGACTGTTCTCCTGCAACTTTTGTAACACCGCCTTAACATGCCGTCGGTGTTCAAACACTGAACGGGAGAAATTAGGATCACTGAGATAAACAACCACAAATGGACCCAAATATTCTTGATATACATTGTTAACAAAACCGTGGGAGCATTACATAAACCAAAAGGCATAACCAAATACTCATAGTGCCCATCTTTCACGTTAAAGGCCATCTCTCATTCGTTCCCTTAGCATATACGAATGAGATTATAGGCCCCCCTTAGATCTAGCTTTGAAAAATCTGGGCCCCCGATACCTGATTAAAGAGCTTGCCAATTAGCGGTAACTGGTACCTGTTCTTGAGCATGATTTTATTTAAACCTATGTACTCAATACAGGGTCGTAACCCTCCGTCCTTCTTCTCAACAAAGAAAAACCCTGCCCCTGATGGTGAGGAAGAGGAATGGATAAACACCTTTTTAAGAGTCTCCGAAATATATTCCTTCATTGGTAACTCCTCTGAGAGAGTGAGATTGTAATTCTTCCCCCTAGGGGGCATGGTACCCATTAATTTATCTATGGGACAATCATAGGCCCTATGAGGAGGAAGCTAGTTGGCAGACTTTTTGGAGAACAATCTGCCCAATCAGCATAGGGTGGAGGTAACCTTGCGAGACATGGGTTGTCCTAAGGGCTGTGCAGAAGCAATGGTCAAGACAAAACAAGCTCCACCTAGACAAATCTCCAGTCTCCCAATCAATGACAGGGTTGTGGGTTCGCACAGACTACTGGGGTAATTGGACATTCTAAGACCAGGAATTCCAGATCCTCGAAATGAGAGGAGGCCGCGATTCATTTTAAAAGAGGGGTTTTAGAGAAAACCAATCCCCCCAGGATAGGTTCGTTATTAACCGCCACAACATTAAGGAGATTTTCTAAAGGGATCAATGGAATACCTAGTGGAGTGGATACTAAAGACTTGTCCAAGAAGTTGCCAGCCGCCCCACTGTCGATAAAGGTGGTGACATATTTCCTGGAGTCCCCCAAAAAATATTGTGGTTGGCAAAAGCAATTTTTTAATATGAGGGGAAGATGCCTGGTTGCCTAGATGTGTTCCCTCAACCATGTCAAGGCACTGAATTTTCCCACCGATGATTTCTTATTGCGGCAGGTCTTGGCAAGTTGACCTGAGTTACCACAATACAGTCAAAGGCCACCTCGTTTTCTCGGTCTGGGAGAAGTGAGTCATGCCAGTTGCTTGGGCTCCTCTGGCACTGACGAGGAGGAGCTAGCACCCACAGTAGAGGACTCTTGGCCAGGGAGAACCCCAGTATTGGTCTTTAGCTCTTTCTAGTTGTCATCCTCTGAGATGTCTGTCCACCTTAATGACTACTTGAATATACTCATCCAGGTTCTGGGGCTGGAGAAAATTCACCAAAGCATCTTTTATACTCTCTGAGAGACCAATTTTAAATTGACTGCAGAGAGCTGTATCATTCCAACGAGAGTCAATCGTCCAGCGGCGGAATTCAGCACTGTAGTCCTCGGCCCAGCGTTTCCCTTGTTTCAGGCTTTGCCACTGCATCTGCAGTTGAAGCCCAATTCTGTGGGTCTCCTTTTAACAGAGAAATAACTAGGCCCACTCTTTGTATCTCTGTGCCAGAAGCGTTTGCCTCAATCTTAAGTAAAGTTCGCAAGAATTCTTGAAGTTGGAGAATTTTGTACGAACTCCACAAGATTTCTCAGTATGGGGAACCTTGATTAGATTGGAGGTGAGAATACTTGTGGTGCAGACAGCTGATGTTTTTCCTGGGCAGCCACACATTGAGCTAGCTGGTTGATGGTGCTAGCCATGGTCTGTGTCACGGTTAACTCACCTGGCTTTCGGTCCCGCGCCACCCCCGGGCTGCCGGCTGGGACGCTTCCTGCTCGGGGTCCGCGCCAGGCAGCGGCTCGGGCAGCGTCGGCTTGTACGTCGCCGAGCACTGCCGCTCCCCCTGCTCTCCGTCGCGTCCCCGGCTCCTGCGACATTGCTCGCACGCGCACATGAGCTTGTATCTCTTATGCAAAATAAAAGGGCCATAAGCCCAAGGTGGTGTTGGGCTATAACGCCCTTTTTGCTTATTAAAGGGCCAATGAGCCCAAGGGGGTTTTTGGGCTATACGCCCTTTTCTCTTTTGGACCAATCAGAATTAGGATTGTGGGTGCACCAATCACACACACACTTCCCTCTCATCCAATCCTGTCTGGAATCCTATAAAGACGTTATTCCTGCAGTGCTTCAGTGCCAGTGATAGTGTTTGCTGAGTGTGCCTTGGATTGTCATTTACACCCGTTTTGATCTTGTTGCCGACCTTGCTTCTTTTGACCATTCTTGATTGCTGCCTGGACCGACCATTGCCTGTACCCCGACCACGCTTCCGTCTCACCCTCTGTACTGCAAACCTGTGACCTTCCGGATTGACCTTTGGCTTGTCCTCGATGCTTCTATTTGCCTGTCCCTTTGGTGCTGCGATATTTTAGGACTGCCTTTCCCGTGTATGACCCAGCTGGTCGACCTTGCCCTGTCGGCCCCTTGGTTCATCTGCCTTCACCCTTCCGTAAGCTCACATCCTTTGTGCTATCAAGTCCTGGAGGCAAACGTGTCCGGCGAGGCGTATAAAGCATCCCGGCAAATGGGGGCTTGTCTAAAGGTGAAGCTAGCAGCGGAGATTGGGGGTTGTGGGCTTACTCTGAAAGTGGGTGTCCCACGGGGCCTTACATTATCATGGGCCATTTAAATGGAAGAACTTGTGCAGCAAGTGCAGGCCATGGCTACCACCATCAACCAGCTGGCTCAACGCTTGGCGGTCCAAGAAAACCATCACCTGCCTGAATCATCAGCATCCTCACCTTCTGTCGAACCAAAGGTTCCCCTTCCCGAAAAGTTTGATGGGTATCGCACAAGATTGTCTAATTTCAGAAACTCTTGTGATTTATATTTCCGGTTACGCCCGAACTCCTCTGGTTCTGAAACACAAAGAGTGGGCCTGGTCATTTCCCAATTACAGGGGGATCCGCAGACATGGGCTTTCGGGTTAGCACCCACTGATGAGGCTCTGCAGACAGTTGCTGCCTTTTTCTCGGCCATGGAGGTCTTGTATGAAGACCCTGACAAGGCTTTGACCGCTGACGCCAAGCTGCGTAACCTCAGACAAGGGAAGCGTTCTGCTGAGGAATACAGCACGAAATTCCGCCGCTGGACGATTGATTCTCGGTGGAATGATCCAGCTCTTATCAGCCAATATAGAATTGGCCTTTCTGAAAGTATCAAGGATGTCCTAGTGAACTTCCCTCAGCCTAACAATCTGGATGAGTCCATGCAGATGGCGATTCGAATCGATAGGCGGCTTCGGGAGCGTCGAGTGGAGAGGGGTAAAACTTCATCCAAAAAACAATAAAAGGATAGGGAGACCTCAAGACCTCATAGCCATTATAACATATTATTTAATTTTATCAAAACAATGGCACACACAGATATACAACTTTCATGAAAATTACAATTAAAAAGCACATATATGCAATAATAAAAAACACGGGGGCCCCCCCATGCAGCCACTACAGCCACACTCCCGTCACACTCATTCCCCACCTATCAGCTACTGTATAGCCTATGGGTTAATTCTTGTTAATTTGATCCCCCTTAGGGGTATTGTATTTGGCAATCCCATCGCTGTCGCCTCTAACATCCGTTGGGATCATACGATCCTTATTTATATGAGGAAAAGCTTATTGCAGCAGTCTCCCATGTTTCATTAAGCCTCAGTATGCACCACTTTAAACAGCTGCCGCAAAAACCACAACGGGTTAATATCACGCTGCCTCACAGGGTGTCAGTTGTCTTCAGCCAGCCTCACTGCTCAATGTGCACGTGATGCCCGCATGTAAACAAGTAAATGTACTTAGCTCAATCTTGCAAGCTTCGCTTTCATGAGATGTCATGCTCACACTGTACGCGGGGTAATCCAAACATCGCTGGACAGACACTTAGATGCTGTTGTGGCTGTGGGGGGCCTGAATACAATGGTCCATCACCACCCAATATGTAGGAGGCTGATCGTCTGCACACTGCTTTTTCCCGCACAGCGCGCGGCTCAGACTGAGATGCGGTGGGGCTGTGACGCCAGAGTGCCGGCCGGCCGGCCCCGACGCGTGTTTCGCTCCGCCCACCGGAGCTTCATCAGGGTTGGGGGCGGGCGGATCGTCAGCTCATTTATGTGCTGGGAGACTTCCCCTTAGAATCCGTCCTCCAATCACTTTCTCAGCAGGCAATTTATCATGCCTGCCTAATGAATCCAAGTGGACTATGGGTCCCAGCAGCAACTCTTTGTTACAATACCGCCACAACTCCCCAGCTATATCCAACATGTGGCTGCATACAACGATGAAAAAGGAAAGGGCCTCCAAATACTTAGTCCCGTGGAATGTAATTAATATTGATATTACTATACATATGTTCATGGCTATAACCAGAGTCACAGACCGGGTTTATCTCTCATATATGTTGTCCATGATGCACAATAGGGGTCTCCTTTATTCACCCTCATGTGGCTGCATGGGGGGGCCCCCGTGTCTTTTATTATTGCATATATGTGCTTTTTAATTTTAATTTTCCTGGAAGTTGTATATCTGTGTGTGCCATTGTTTTGATACAATTAAATAATATGTTATAATGGCTATGAGGTCTTGAGCTATTTGTGCCAGTCCCACTGTTAACCTTGTGGAGTGTTGTTGTTATTAGGGGTAATGGGTGCCACTCCTCTCCTCTGCAGAAGAGCCCATGCAGATTGGGGCTACTCACCTTTCCCAGGCAGAGAAACCTTGGGTCTGTGCCTATACTGCGGTAGTCCGGGTCAAGTCGTGCCCCAACAAAAGATCGGAATACAACACAAAATGAACCGCACCAGCAGAACTATTAAATTGTTTGCTTGCCTGTGGGTCTAATATTAGTGCAAATTGCACACATAGTCAGAAACAACTTGGGGGTTCCCCAAAAGACAAAAGGCAGCACCACTAGACTGTAAAATAGTATCAAATATTTATTTAAAGCCAAAAATACATATAGACACTAATGACACAAGCTAAAAAACATTTACTCAAGAGACACAAGGTGGCGCCAGTTTTTTTTTTCCCCTGTTTTTTTCCCCAACAAAAGATCACAGGCGGAAAACTTCAGCACCTAGACACCACTGAGGGAACGTGTCTAGGCAATCAGGTATTTTCCCCTAACCTTAATAAATTATTGTTACCCGCCATTTTGTTTTGGGAGTCTTCCGGAAAGCCTGCCACTGCCTTCGCGGATATTGGGCGGCTGGCAACTTTCTGGATAAATCCATAATTTCTGCCTTAGGCATTCCATTAATTTCCCTTGAGAGTCCCCTTCAGGTTCTAGCTATCAATAATGAGCCCATTATAGGAGGAACGGTCACTTCTAAGACCCCTTTGTTAAGATTGGTAGTGGGGTCTTCTCATTCTGAAGAAATTGAATTTTTTGTCTTGGATTGCCCTGATACTCCAATAATCCTAGGGTTTCCTTGGCTGAAGGTTCATAATCCCACCTTCAATTGGGGAACTGGGGATCTGACTAAATGGAGTACTTATTGTTTGTACCATTGTTTTATCATTCCCCTTAGAGCGACTCAAGTCTCGCTGGAAGAGTTACCCGAACCCTACATAGATTGGGCGGATGCATTTTCCGAAAAATCGGCCGATTCGCTTCCTCCCCATAGATCCTATGATTGCCCCATTGACCTGTTACCAGGTACTATGCCTCCTAGAGGTAAGATTTACAATCTCACCCGGCCTGAGGAGCAAGCAATGAAAAATTATATCTCAGAAAACCTACAAAAGGGATTCATCCGGCCCTCTACTTCCCCAGCCGGAGCAGGATTTTTCTTTGTTGAGAAGAAGGACGGGGGATTACGTCCCTGTATTTATTATAGGGGTTTGAACAAAACTACGGTGAAAAACAGACATCCACTACCCCTCATTGAAGATTTGTTTAATAAGGTCATTGGGGCACAGATATTCACAAAACTGGATTTAAGAGGAGCTTATAACTGAATCCGCATTCGTCAAGGGGACGAATGGAAGACTTTAATGTCAAGGACGGACACTATGAGTACCTAGTCATGCCATTCAGGTTATGTAATGCTCCAGCAGTCTTCCAGGATTTCGTCAATGACATTTTTCGTGAATATCTGGGGCAATTCATGGTCATTTACTTGGATTACATTTTTATCTTCTCCCGATCAGTGACGGAACACCGGCAACATGTGAAGGCGGTGTTACAAAAGCTGTGAGAGAATAATCTGTATGTCAAGTTATCCAAGTGCCTATTCGAGGTCTCCAAAGTTCCTTTCCTGGGTTATTTGGTGTCAAATCGGGGATTGGTTATGGGTCCCTCCAAGGTTTCGGCCGTCTTGGAGTGGGAAACCCTGAAAGCTTTACAGAGATTCCTTGGCTTCGCCAATTTTTACAGGCGATTCATTAAAGGTTTCTCTTCCATTGTGGGTCCTCTGACTGATCTGACCGGAAAGGCACTTTTTTGGAGAATTGGCCTTCCATGGCAATTAAGGCCTTCCAGACCTTAAAAGAGGCCTTCACTTCAGCCCCAATACTTATTCATCCTGATGTCAGTCGGCCGTTCTTTGTTGAAGTTAATGCCTCTGAATTTGGGGTAGAAAGTGTTAACTCTCAATATTCCGGCTTCCCCAAGAGATTACACCCATGTGCCTATTTCTCGCGAAAACTTAGCTCAGCAGAACAAAACTATGATGTGGGTAATCGAGAATTATTAGGCATAAAGTTGGCCTTTGACGAGTGGCGGCATTGCCTAGAGGGTTCCCTACACCCGATTACGGTTTATACCGATCATAAGAACCTAGAATATATCGAATCTGCCAAAAGGCTGAATTCCCGACAGGCACAGTGGGAGCTCTTTTTCTCCCGCTTTGATTTTGTTATCACCTTTAAACCAGGAGTAAAGAACACTAAGGCAGATGCGTTATCTCGTAATTTTGGGGAATGTAAGGGCAGATTCGATGAGAAGGAACCCATTTTGCCCCTGGGTTGTGTTGTTGGGGTTCTGCTCCCTGATTTACCTAAGTCACTAGAATCATTTCAGACTGATGCACCACTGGGTAAACCTTCTGGGTGCCAGTTTGTCCCACCACAACTACGCCTCTCTGTATTGCAGGAGTTCCATGATGCCAAAACTTCAGGGCACTTAGGTTATTGCAAGACACTAGCCCTTTTCATACGTCATGTGTGGTGGCCCACGATTAGGCGTGATGTTATCACCTTTGCTGAGGCCTGTCCCGTTTGTGCCCGAAGTAAGGGGTCTCACAAAGCTCCAGCAGGGCTATTAATGTCCCTGTAAATTCCTGAGGAGCCTTGGACCCATGTGTCGATGGATTTTATTGTTGATTTACCACAATCTCAGAATAATACGGTAATCTAGGTGGTGGTTGACCGATTTAGTAAAATGGCGCACTTCATCCCTTTGACTAAGCTCCCGTCGGCACCCGAATAATCTCAGTTGTTCATATAACATGTATTTCGTATTCACGTTATACCTCAGAATATTGTCTCTGACCGGGGAGTGCAATTCGTCTGGCGGTTCTGGAGGGAATTTTGTGCACGTCTGGGAATTAAAATCTCGTTATCGTAGGCATATCACCCACAATCTAATGGTCAGACGGAGAGGGTTAACCAGTGTTTGGAACAGTATTTGCGATGTTGCATCTCTAATTGCCAGGAACAATGGTCAGAGTTTCTTGAATTTGCCGTTCTTTTGCAATTATGGTAAGAATCCCAAAGCATCTTCTCTCTCCGGTCCTTCCTCCAATTTGCCGGCTCTGGAGGAATGGCTTCAAGAGAGAATGACCATTTGGTCTAAGGTGCAAGAAAACCTTAAAGGAGCCGCTGAGAGACATAAGGCATTTGCTAACCGTCATAGGTCACAGGAACATCCTTTTCGGGTGGGGGATCTGGTTTGGGTTTCTACCCGGAATATTGCGCTTCGCCAACCGTCACCTAAGTTGGGTCCTAAATTCATTGGTCCTTTTCCGATCATTCAAAAATTAAATGATGTAACATTAAATGATTAAATGATGTAACATTTAAAGTTGAGCTTCCATCCACCATGAAAATTCCTAACGCGTTTCATCACCTCCACCTCCACAACTCTTTGCAGTATTTGATTGATTGGAGAGGATTCGGTCTTGAGGAGAGATGTTGGGTACCAGCCAAAGATGTGCATGTACATTTCATTGTGACAATCCTGATAAACCTAGTAAGGGTCCTGAGGCCCCTCATGAAGGGGGAGTAGTGTCACGGTTAACTCACCTGGCCTTCGGTCCCGCGCCGTCCCCGGGCGGTTGGCTGGGACGCTTCCTGCTAGGCGGCCGTGCCGAGCGGCGGGTCAGGCAGCGTCAGCTTGTGTGGTGCTGAGCACGGCTGCTCCCCCTGCTCTCAGTCATGTCCCCGACTCCTGCGAACGTGCTCGTGCGCTTGTATCTCTCATGCCCTCCGGCGGGCACGCTGAGTGCAGTGGTAGTATTAAAGGGCCATGAGCCCAAGGTGTTGTTGGGCTATAATGCCCTTTTTGCTGATTAAAGGGTCAATGAGCCCAAGGGGGGTTTTGGGCTATACGACATTTTTTCTTTAGGACAAATCAGAATTAGGATTGTGGGTGCACCAATCACACACACTTCCCCCTTATCCAATCCTGTCTGGAATCCTATAAAGGCGTTATCCCTGCAGTGCTTCAGTGCCCGTGATAGCGTTTGCTGAGTGTGCCTTGGATTGTTATTTACTAGAGATGAGCGAACATTTGAAAAATTCGATTCGACTCATTTGCCGAATCGTTTCGACCCGAATTTATTCGCGACGAATCGCTATTAAAAACGGCTATTTCTGAGCCTCCTAGAGCCTCAATAGGGTTGTAAACCATTCTGCCTTGCTGTAACACGCATAGGACGCGTGCTGGGTTAGTGAAATAATACTGTAAATAATTATCACATGCAGATCGGAGGCATCGCTAATAGAATCGCAAAGCGGCACAATTGCAGAGAGTTGAGGTGGCATCACTATGAGGGGCCCCTATAGTGCCTGAAAAACACACCCTGGAGTTGCAAGCAGCAGCAGCTGCCCACACATTGGTTGAAAGAGACACTGGAGTTGGCAGCAGGAGCCCAAAAATTGGATAAATCACACCCTGGAGTTGCAAGCAGCAGGAGCCCAAACACTGCTTTAAAGAGACACTGGAGTTGGCAGCAGGAGGCCAAAAATTGGATGCATCACACCCTGGAGTTGCAAGCAGCAGAAGGAGCCCAAACATTGCTTTAAAGAGACACTGGAGTTGGCAGCAGGAGCCCAAAAATTGGATGAATCACACCCTGGAGTTGCAAGTAGTAGCAGGAGCCCAAACATTACTTTAAAGAGACACTGGAGTTGGCTTCAGGAGCCCAAAAATTGGATGAATCACACCCTGGAGTTGCAAGCAGCAGCAACAGCAGCCCAAACATAGCTTGAAAGAGACACTGGAGTTGGCAGCAGGAGCCCAAAAATTGGCTGAATCACACCTTGGAGTTGTAAGCAGCAGCAGCCCAAACATAGCTTGAAAGAGACACTGGAGTTGGCTTCCGTTGCCCAAAAATTGGATGAATCACACCCTGGAGTTGCAAGCAGCAGCAGGAGCCCAAACATAGCTTGAAAGAGACACTGGAGTTGGCAGCAGCAGGAGCCCAAAAATTGGCTGAATGACACCCTGGAGTTGCAAGCAGCAGCAGCAGCCCAAACATAGCTTGAAGGAGACACTGGAGTTGGCAGCAGGAGCCCAAAAATTGGCTGAATGACACCCTGGAGTTGCAAGCAGCAGCAGCAGGAGCCCAAACATAGCTTGAAGGAGACAGTGGAGTTGGCAGCAGGAGCCCAAAAATTGGCTGAATGACACCCTGAAGTTACAAGCAGCAGCAGCAGCAGCAGCCCAAACATTGCTTTAAAGAGACACTGGAGTTGGCAGCAGGAGCCCAAAAATTGGATGAATCACACCCTGGCGTTGCAAGCAGCAGCAGCCCAAACATAGCTTGAAGGAGACACTGGAGTTGGCTGCAGGAGGCCAAAAATTGGATGAATCACACCCTGGAGTTGCAAGCTGCAGCAGCCGCCCAAACATTGGTTCAAAGAGACACTGGAGTTGGCAGCAGGAGCCCAATAATTGGATGAATGACACCCCGGAGTCGCAAGCAGCAGCAGCAGGAGCCCAAACATAGCTTGAAAGAGACAATGGAGTTGGCAGCAGGAGCCCAAAAATTGGATGAATCCCACCCTGGAGTTGCAAGCAGCAGCAGCAGCCCAAACTTAGAGGCCGATTCATTAATAGCGCCAGGTAGCGACAGATGAGCGCCAGTAGCGTGATTTTCACAGCGCCAGCTAGTATTCGCTGTGCTTGGCCGGGGTTTGCTTGTTGACAGCGACTCAGTCGGTGTGCGGTAATGTTGAATACGGGGTTAGGGGTCAATGTTTCACAGGTTCTGCGTTGTATGGGTGCGCCTGACAGCGAATGGCCAGAGCCCAAACATTGCTTTAAAGAGACACTGGAGTTGGCAGCAGGAGCCCAAAAATTGGATGAATCACACCCTGGAGTTGCAAGTAGTAGCAGGAGCCCAAACATTACTTTAAAGAGACACTGGAGTTGGCTTCAGGAGCCCAAAAATTGGATGAATCACACCCTGGAGTTGCAAGCAGCAGCAACAGGAGCCCAAACATTGCTTTAAAGAGACACTGGAGTTGGCAGCAGCAGCAGCAGGAGGCCAAAAATTGGCTGAAAGGCACACCCTGAAGTTGGCATCAGCAGGAGCCCAAAAATTGGCTGGAAGGCACACCCTGAAGTTGGCATCAGCAGGAGCCCAAAAATTGGTCTAAAGACATAAATATGTTTGCACCATTTGGAAAGTGTAAAACGTGGCACCATGCTGAATCTAGTCGCATGCATCAGCCATTGGTGGGTGGAAATCCTGGCTGATCCATCCCTGATTCATTTTGACAAAGGTGAGTCTCTCCACATTCTTAGTTGACAGACAAATTCTCTTCGCCGTAACTATGGCCCCCGCCGCACCAAACACCCGCTCAGATGGCACGCTACTGGCTGGGCAGGAAAGCTTTTCCAGGGCAAACTCTGCTAGTTGCGGCCACAAGTCAAGTTTGGCTGTCCAGAAGTCCAGCGGATCCTCAAGGTGTGTTGGCATGGTCATGTCAAGGTATGACATGACCTGCTGGTTGAGGTCCTGCTCCATGTCTTCCTGCTGCTCATGAGTAGCCTCACTATGCGGGTGTAGAAAGCTACTCATTAGTGACTGAAGACTGAGGCTGCTGCTGCTCCTGCCAACCCCCACAGCAGCCATGGCAGTGGAAGGTGAGCGCAGAGGTCCCCCCGAGTCAGACTTGCGAGAGTATCGACCATGGCGCAGATAGGCATCGGCCAACTGACTACGCAGAATGTCTTTGTAGTAGTTCAGTTTGTCCTCCCTCTCGGCGGGTTTAAAAAATGTCCCAATTTTGTGCCGGAAGCGAGGGTCCAATAAGGTGGACAGCCAGAAGTCATCCCGCCGACAAATGGAAACAATTCTGGGGTCACTACACAAGCACATGAGCATGCTTCCTGTCATTTGCGCAAGTGACTCGGAGGGACTACCTGTCACCATCTCCACTGCATACTGCCACGGTGTGTCCGGGTCTTCTGTCTCGCCTTCCTCAAAACCCTCTAGCTCCTCTGGCTGCTCCTGCTCCTCCTCTCCTGTCCGCTGACTAGATAAACCAGCCATTTCGCCAAGCCTAATCTGTGCTTCACTGGGCCACTCCTCCTCCTCTTCCTCCTCCTCCTCCAGTTCAGCTCCAACGGGGTTCATGTGGCCGTAAGATGTAGACGCCATGTATCCAGTGCCCTGACCAGCCATGGTTTCCAACATGTGCTGTAGTACATGAAGCAGTGGAATCACGTCGTTCATCCCATAATCCTGCCGACTGACAAATAAAGTGGCTTCCTCAAAGGGTCTGAGCAAACGGCAGGTGTCACGTATGAGCTGCCACTGGTTGACATTGAAGTTACACAGGGGAGTCCCCCTATCTGCTTGGATCATCAGGAAATCCGTGATGGCTTTTCTCTGTTCATATAATCGGTCCAACATGTGAAAGGTGGAATTCCAACGGGTGGAAACATCGCAAATCAGACTATGTTGGGGGCTACCGTTCTGATGCTGTAGCTCAAGAAGGGTGTGTTTGGCGGTGTATGAGTGGCTGAAGTGCATGCAAAGTTTCCTTGAAGTTGTTAGGATGTCTTGCAGATGGGGGGAACACTTCAGAAACCGCTTGACAACCAGATTGAAGACGTGAGCCATGCAGGGCGCATGGGTCAGGCTTCATTGTCGCAGCGCAGGCAAAATGTTCTTCCCATTGTCGGTAACCATGAAGAAGCTGAGCCCTAGACTGGCCCACAATGTCCCTATATGATTAAACTGCACACCACCGTTGTATAGAAAAATATATGTATAAATTTATTAGATCATCCTTAGAACAACAAAAACATCACAAGACTTAATTAAAAAACATATACACAATTGTTGGGGAAAGGGGAGGTCCTATTTAAGAGCTATTAATGGTCACCTATCACATAAATGTAAATTCATTGATCAATATATAAATATCTACAATAACCTTAACCTTAAATGGCTGTATGGTGGCGTGTGAAGATGAAAAATATATAAGTGCACAAAGATACAAAAAGAAGAAAGAGCTAAAATAAATACAGTGTGGTAAAGTGCCAAGTGCCTAAATAGTGCAAGAAAAAGTATCAAAATCCATGAGTGCTGTGGTATATAATACACATAAGAGATAAGTGGATAGAGAGTGCTGAGCCTAATGTTAATGAAATAGTGCACACGCCAGCATAATAACCACTGTATCAACAATAAAAGTCACTTATAAACTATAAACATCACCACATCCTAGAGCTCCGGACCCCCCGAGGCCGCAACTATACACCGACGCGTTGTGTGGCCTTCTGCCACTTCGCCAGGGTGAGTAAGTTGCCAGATACCCCCTCTCCCCCCTTTGTACCCACCTGACACCACGTGTGTGACAGCCGCTGCTTCCCGCCACGTCCCGAGGGCCGGCGCGCGTCGGCGAGATGACGTCATAGAGCCGCGTCACCCACAGACTCAAATGCCGAGGCGCGCATGCGCACGGGAGAGGGCGGGGGCGCGGGTGCCCGACGCACAATCGCGCGGCCGCACTGCTGTGTAGGGCTGGTCTCCTCAGGAGACAGCCTGACAGTGCGGTTTCGCGCGTGCGCGCTCAGATGGTAAACTCTCCAAGGTACTGAACAACCTGTCAGTACGGAGCGTGGTAGATGAGTCCAGAGGGGGAGAGAAGGGGAAAATTAGAAAATTACATACTTTCAACAAATGTTTGTTCTCAAGAATAAAAGATTTAGTAATAATCATGACAATAATATATAACCAACTATAATAAAACATATATTATGGTCTATCATAGCCAAAATGTTCAATAGAGACTGCATATTATAGAGATCATTACAGAGCATGACATGTAATTCGGTAGTGGTTATTGCCTTCAACCCGTCATCTAAGTGTCGGTATTTTTAATTCGTCATACATTCAATGCTAGAGCCATACAGATATGTCATCCTCATATCTCCAACGCTGAACAGATGTGTATAAAAACCGATACATTGAGACTTTGAGGCATTGAGACAAAGGAGCAATACGCTGACTAGGTGCCAGTCCCAAATCCTATTTTTAGTCATTGTAATAATATCGCCCACCTATTGGTTGACCTATAAATACCAAATGATGTCGCCCACCTATTGGTATAGCCTATAAATACCAAATAGGCTAGGGCAGTCAATGTTAGATATTCCTAGGGAAAAAGAAAGAGGGGGGGGGAAGGGGATTGAGGGAGGAAAGGGGGAGGAACAAGGGATAAAAAACTGAAAAATATCACAAAAATTATTATACAGTGTTTGATTCATAAGATTGCTACTCATAATCCATGGATATTGGTACGGCGGGCCTCTCCTAGGATATATGTATTCATCCAGGGCGACATCATTTGGTATTTATAGGTCAACCAATAGGTGGGCGATATTATTATAATGACTAAAAATAGGATTTGGGACTGGCACCTAGTCAGCGTATTGCTCCTTTGTCTCAATGCCTCAAAGTCTCAATGTATCGGTTTTTATACACATCTGTTCAGCATTGGAGATATGAGGATGACATATCTGTATGGCTCTAGCATTGAACGTATGACAAATTGAAAATACCGACACTTAGATGAGGGGTTGAAGGCAATAACCACTACCGAATTACATGTCATGCTCTGTAATGATCTCTATAATATGCAGTCTCTATTGAACATTTTGGCTATGATAGACCATAATATATGTTTTATTATAGTTGGTTATATATTATTGTCATGATTATTACTAAATCTTTTATTCTTGAGAACAAACATTTGTTGAAAGTATGTAATTTTCTAATTTTCCCCTTCTCTCCCCCCTCTGGACTCATCTACCACGCTCCGTACTGACAGGTTGTTCAGTACCTTGGAGAGCTTACCATCTGAGCGCGCACGCGCGAAACCGCACTGTCAGGCTCTCTCCTGAGGAGACCAGCCCTATACATCAGTGCGGCGGCGCGATTGTGCGTCGGGCACCCGCGCCCCCGCCCTCTCCCGGTCGCATGCGCGCCTCGGCATTTGCGTCTGTGGGTGACGCGGCTCTATGACGTCATCTCGCCGACGCGCGCCGGCCCTCGGGACGTGGCGGGAAGCAGCGGCTGTCACACACGTGGTGTCAGGTGGGTACAAAGGGGGGAGAGGGGGTATCTGGCAACTTACTCACCCTGGCGAAGTGGCAGAAGGCCACGCAACGCGTCGGTGTATAATTGCGGCCTCGGGGGGTCCGGAGCTCTAGGATGTGGTGATGTTTATAGTTTATAAGTGACTTTTATTGTTGATACAGTGGCTATTATGCTGGCGTGTGCACTATTTCATTAACATTAGGCTCAGCACTCTCTATCCACTTATCTCTTATGTGTATTATATACCACAGCACTCATGGATTTTGACACTTTTTCTTGCATTATTTAGGCACTTGGCACTTTACCACACTGTATTTATTTTAGCTCTTTCTTCTTTTTGTATCTTTGTGCACTTATATATTTTTCATCTTCACACGCCACCATACAGCCATTTAAGGTTAAGGTTATTGTAGATATTTATATATTGATCAATGAATTTACATTTATGTGATAGGTGACCATTAATAGCTCTTAAATAGGACCTCCCCTTTCCCCAACAATTGTGTATATGTTTTTTAATTAAGTCTTGTGATGTTTTTGTTGTTCTAAGGATGATCTAATAAATTTATACATATATTTTTCTATACAACGGTGGTGTGCAGTTTAATCATATAGGGACATTGTGGGCCAGTCTAGGGCTCAGCTTCTTGGGTAATTCATGGGTTATTGTCCCTATATTACTAGCACCCTCTAATATCTTGACATCAATAATTTTAGTGGTGCACACCCACTTTCCCCTTTTTTATATCCATTAGTATAAAAGATAGGGTCACATGTGCTGGTTTGGGATGCCCATGTGGGCTGGTGTTTTTAAAGCAGACAAAAACCAATTCAAAATGCAATAGCTTAATAAAGCTGAGGCCGAACAAGCTGATTTAGTACAAAAGATAGGGTCATGTGCTGGTTTGCGATGCCCATGTGGGCTGGTGTTTTTAAAGCAGACAAAAACCAAATCAAAATGCAATAGCTTAATAAAGCTGAGGCTGAACAAGCTGATGTAGTATAATAGATATGGTCACATGTGCTGGTTTGGGATGCCCATGTGGGCTTGGGTTTTTACAGGAGGTCAAAAACCAAATCAAAATGAAATAGCTTAATAAACCTGAGGCTGAACAAGCTGATTTAGTATAAAAGATAGGGTCACATGTGCTGAAATGGAATGGCCATGTGGCCTGGGGTTTTTACAGCAGACAAAAAAAATTAAAACTTATCCAGTTATGAGAAATGCTTGTGTATAACAAATAGGGTTAAATATGCCACGCCACTGCCAAGATGGAATGCACAGTGGCAAGGAATATTTACAGCATAAAGAACACCGATTGAAAACTGATCTGGCAAATGAAAATAAAAAAAAGCTTTCCCTCTCACTGTCCCTTCCTGGATCGTTCCCGATCGTTCCGATTTTTCCCTATCTTTCCCTGGTTCTGTCTGCCTCTCTGTGGGTCTCAACGACTGACCCTGCCTATCTCGGAGAGGCCGATTCATTAACAGCGGCAGGTAGCCACAGTTGAGCGACTGTAGCGGCATTTTCAGAGCGGTTTGCCGTAATGTTGAATATTGGGTGAGGAGTCGCTATTTGACAGGTTCCGCGCTGTATGAGAGCGCATGATAGCGACTGGTCAGAGCGACCGGCTTCCACCATATTCATTAACAAATCACGCTCAAAAAATTCTCGCTCTGTAAAAGGCATGTTTAAACCCCAGAGCGCTGGCGGCGATGGGTTAAAAGTAGTTTTTTAACCCCCAAACAACCATATTTTTGGAAACCAAAAAAAAGACGTTTTTCAAATAATTTTGTAATATGAATACATTAATATCAGACCTGTAATATCAATTCTGTACTTTTTTTTTTTTTTTTTACCTTAAAAAAATTATTAAAAATGGCAGAAGTGGTCACAGAATTTTTCACATTAAAAAAAAAAAAAATTAATAACAATTAATTATGAATATTTAAAGATTGTTCCATTGAAATGCATTGGAGAGCGCCAGGTAGCGAGAGGTCATACCTGTCGCTTTTCAAGGTCGGATGCTGGCGCTGTGGGCTGAGGCTGGAATAATGATGAATGAGTGGCTATCTGGCGCTATCTCAGTCGCTAAGCAGGATTGCCTTGATAAATGTGTGATTGTGGTGGGGAGCCGGCGTTCTCGTGGCGGGGCCCGTCATTACTGGCCGCTCACCAGTCACTACCTGTCGCTATCCCTTGTTAAATAAGGGCCTAAGTCTCTCCCTGTCTGCAGCAACCACCGCTGTTTCTGGAATGCAAGGCTGAAATGCGCAAAAGGAAAATGGTTGCCGTTTATATAGCACGGAGACATCACCGGGCTTCCTGGCTGCTGATAGGCTGCGTGTGACCTTCCCATGATAATTTGCCCCAGGGGATATGTCTGGGCATGTTCATCCACCATTTTAGAATGCCTGTAATTGAAATAAATGGAGTTTAAAGGAAAACTTCGATCGATCGAATCGCGGGGAAATTCGGATTCGTTCAGAATCAAATTTTTCAGAATCAAAATTCGGAACGAATTCGGGTCCGTCCGAATCGATTCGCTCATCCCTAATTATTACATCACTTTATTGTGTGCCGAGTTGGAAAGTCTTTTAAAAGCTCGTTAAACATATCAAATGCTCAGCAAAGCACTGTGATATATAGGACATTATTATGTGCAATGTTACACTTTAAAATTATTCACATATTTTAAGGTCAGTTAATATGAATGAAATTGGAAATGTGTGTAGAAACACAAAATGTGTCACTGTATTTGGCATGGGTGCAATGTTAACAAGCTACACATACAATTAGTGTATATTGGTAGTAATTGTTTTAATGTAAAGCTAATCATATTTCAAGCTGAATATGTTACATGCCTGTTGCATTTATGATTTCCTAGGAAAGAAAGCAAGCACACTGTATTTTACAGAAAGATTACTCTTACAAATACACGACTGCAAAACATACATAGAAAGTTGTTGATGGGCAGATGATCAGGCCCATATCTTTCAGGCTCTACATCGCTGTATTCATGAATTAGAACATACTGGAATAAATTGATCGTAGCAATGCAGGGCTGGGACTTTCCTTCCTACTGTCTGCTTTATATATTCCCTGGGGAGTGGCCCTTTTCAAACATCTAAATTTCTATATTGATTGTTTCAGTCAACAGTTTGTTTGGAGCGCTATTTCTGGTTTCCTACCAAAAATGTGAAATTTATTGATACCAAAACTAGACGTAAGGCACATGTGTGGATGGTAGCAGAATTGTCTAAATGTTATATATCTGGAAAGTCACTTAGGGGTTTATTTATCAAGGGCTTGCGCCAGGTAGTGTCTGACGAGCACCAGGTACCGCCAGCTAACGGCGGCTACCGACTCAAGTACGCCCAGCGGCGGTCACAATGACGCATTTATCACGCTAAATGAGGCTAGCGCCGGCGAGAGCGTCAGCTAGCGCGGGATTCATCATGTAGCCGACTGCAACGAACAGCGCCGCTGCTAATCCCATCACAGCGACAGCAATGCAAAAAAATACTGCAGGAAAGCTGTAAAATGGTTTTATGTATATACAAAGGAGGGTATATATGTGGACAGAGATGAGGTGGGAAGAAAAGGGGAAAGGGTTGACAAGAAAATGTAAGATGAGCAGAAGACTTAAGAGGTGAAGTGATCAGAGGTGTGAGGAGGATATCAGTAGGCAGAGATTTTTGTTTCTTCTAAACCTTCTGCATTTTTCATACTAGGGTACTATTACCTAGAATTTAGTATGAGGACTCTATTCAGCCATCAGACACCTTCTATAAGACCATATATTCTAAATTAGTATTCATGGTGGAATAGTCACATGGCAAATGTACCTATAAAATATAAAAGAAGGAGTGGGCACTCTGGTGAGGCAAGGTGAGCAGAGATGGATAGCAGTTGGTAGAGGTGAGATGGAAAGGGCTGAGGTGGGGGGGAAGAGGAGGTGAGGCGGGAAGAAGTGAAATGAGCAAAGGTACATAGAGGTGAGGTGATGTGAACATAGGTAAGGTGGAAGGAGGTGGACAAAGGTAAACCGGTAAGATCGGAAGAGGTAAGAAAAGGTGGAGTGGGAAGAGGTATATAGCGATAAGGTGGCAGAAGTAAGATGGAAAGAGTTGTTACAGGCAGAGGAGAGATAGAAGGAGCAGGGCAGAAGTGAGTTGAGCAAAGACGTGACAGACAGTGGTCAGATGGGAATAGGTGGGCAAAGGTAGGGTAGGAATAGGTCTCTCCATAACATATTGAATCAGGGGTTCCAGGGTCCGCAATTGAGGGCAGTGTGGGGCGCATGCAGCCCCCAGGCCTCAGGATGGGCATCCCTGCTGTAGATGGAAAAATACTTTTTTATCACATCACATAAAAGTAATCTCAGGTCATTCAGATGCAGCAGATTTAATATACCCACAGCCAGAACATCGTTCTTAAAAGGCTAACATTGCTGTTCTTGTACTGGACACTGCTTAAATGAAAATTCTATACCACCCCTGATCCCATTAATTTGTACATGTCTCCAGATATTGCCCATTCTAAGACAAAAGCACTATTCAGAAGCAACTTCTGTATCAGATACCACTCTGCAAGGAATCCTGTTGCAATTAAAAAATACTTTAGATACAGACATGCGTGTTAGAAAAATGTGGGGGTATAAAAGTCTTGGCTCTTTTTGGGCAGCATGCACAACTAAAAAAACAGAACCATTCATATAACAGTCTGACTAGAATTTAACTAGCTGCAAGCTAGGCGGTTTCAATGATAGACATTTAAACACTATTAAGGTCATCTTGTATTTGAATAATTTTCCACAGTGGTCTGATACGTATGAATGCATTGATAGGAATTTGGGAAGAGTCATGCTGCTTTCCTTCCAAATGTGTCCTCCCTGTCTATGTTTGAATAAACTGAATGTTCTAAAATTATGTCACGCTTGTGGAATTTTCTAAAGACTGCAGGGCCAGGCAGTGGCAGAGGGCACTAGATGATCTGCTTACCTTAGTGCCGCTCCCTAACCATTGATCAGTCTCCCACACCCTCAGTTTGTAAAGCTGGAAACTGCACTTCCTGGTCCTAGTTGGTGGGTGGGTGTGGCCTGTGTATGGTTAATGAAATTGCTTTCAATGGGAAAACAATTTTATGGACTTTACACGGACCACATCTACTTGCTAGCCCCGGCATCCCAAATGGGGATGCTGGTAATCAGGCAGGGCGCCTCCATGTCACCATGCCAGCAGGTGACAGGGAGGCCTTACCCTATGAACTGGTTTAGGGGTCCCATGGACCCCTTAGCAGTTCCCCCGAATGTAAATAAATAAAACCCACAACATTGTCAACATAATCTAAATTTCACTACTCCCCGGAGGAGACAATGCCATTTCAGTGCAAATTAGAGTAGTGCAAAATATGATTTATACATTTTTCAGCATGTTGCTGCACTGCTAATATTTTAGCAAATGTGCTTCTTGTAGTGCAGCAATATGTGCAAATGTGAGAAAAAAATATTTTATTATATTTTTTAATAGTCTAATTTGTACCTGTTTGGTGCTGTCTGGCAGAAATGCTTGGCAAATCAGTTACTTATTATTTAAAATCAATCACAAGCATGGGAGTGTGCATGCGCGAAGCGCGGGGATGGCAGCTTGACCAGGCGCTCCGCAAGAACTGGCTTCCCCGGCCCCCTACAGCCGCTAGCAACGCCCCAGGACCCTCCCTGTCAATTTTGGGGCCGATTGGTGATGGTCCCAAAACCGCCATTGAAAATAGTAGGCGGCGGCGAGCTGCCACCGCCATCTTGTCCATAGGCGCACCCTGCGCACTCTGCCGGCCTCCTACCTGCGGGATCTCCCTGGCGCCTGGGGACCCAGTGCCCTCTGGTCCCACCAATTCACCCCACACTGTGGAGAACCAGGCTGCAGAATCTCCCAGCATCTCCCAGCACCAGCCCTGGAGGGTTGCTCCGGCCCATCCAATCCACGTTCTTTCCCTGGGCTCCTCTGCCCTGGCTTCTTGGCAGCCCTGCAAGCCTGACAACGCACAACCAACCGGCAAGTAGCAGTAGTATTTCTTAACTTCAACTTCGCTAATTGTCATTACTTACTATATACTGCCTCTTACTCAGCCCTCGGGCCTTCTTAAAGGGGAAACGCTTCTATTCGTAACTTGATGAGTTAGGGACTCTCGCTGACCCCCCTTAAAGCGGACCTTCACTCTGAATAAGAGTCTATCTTATATGTTTCCCCCACACTGTACATACAGATTGCTCACATTAAAAATCATCCTACCTGCATCTACTGCATGTTATGAGCCTTTAAACATCCAAGATGGCGGCTTATGGAAGCCGCCATTTTATCAGGCAGCCTGCAAACAGGAAGTGCCTGCAAACAGGAAGTGACTGTGCTGCTCTGCATTCTGGGACTGCTGACCTTTCCCTGACCCCAGCTCTGCTCTGTCTGAGCAAAGCACAGCTATAACCTGCCCCCCTGTACCTTATCCCACTCTCCTCTCCTCAGTAAGTGTGATGCTTCTGAGTCAAGATGGCGGCGCCCGTATCCTAAGTTCCTGAACAGAGTTGCAGCCCAGTGGGGGAAAGAAAAATAAGTTAGTGACTAAAAATGTAAAATATATTAATTTTTAGATGCTGGGGAATCGTTTTTTAAGAGTTTGGGCTTTTCATTAAATCATGGTGAAGGTCCGGTTTAAGCGTATCCTATATTTTCCGCCTTGTGTGACTGTCCAAACTACTAACGCACCCCTACTGTGAGGTGTCCCTCACTTCCTGTGGCTTATCTACCTGCCTTGCATGAGCCTCGCCAAAACATTTAACCAGCAGTCACTACCAGGATGGAGGCTTCCCAAATTCCCTCCGATTTACTACCAGAGGATGAGTTCTGGATAGACGACTCCCTCCACGGCTCGCCACAGAAATCCCAGTTATGCTAGAGAAAGCCCTTGAGCGATGGGCCCTAAACATTACGTCCCAGATTACCGTCAACCTCTCAGCGGAAATGAAGGAACTGGGCCAAAGAGTTGACTTTCTCGAACAACAGCAGGCGGCACACAGCTCGGAGCTGTCCGGCATTACGATGGATATAGAGGCCTTGAGAGAGGAGAATCTCACCCTGCATCACAAACTTGAGGACATGGAGAACCGATCCCGCAGGGCTAACATCAGAATCAGAGGTATTCCTGAAACAGTCCCCGACCTACAATCCACAGTTACTGCCCTCTTCCAAGAGCTTGCCCAGCCATCCCAGTCGAGAGATTGGAATTTGACAGGATTCACCGCACCCTACAGAAGAAGAGAGCAGACGGTCTTCCGCAGGACGTACTTGTGAAACTTCATATTTACCGCACAAAAGAGCAGCTCATGGCGACCGCACGAGATCAAGGCACACTTAAATTCCAGAACTTTGACTACCAACTTTTTACTGATATCTCCCTCCAAACCATGACGAGGCGGCAAGCCATGAAACCCTCACTCGAAATTCTACAAGCTAAAGGGATCAGATACAAATGGGAGTTTCCCTTTAAAATCTCTTTTTACTTCTTTGACCAGTGGTTCGAGGCTACTACACCGCAAGAGCTGGAGGCAGCGCTAGTCGCGTCGGGCTTGAAGACAACCACAACAGCTCCAGTTCCAACTCCCCCCCCCCCCGCAAAAGAAGAGGGCACTTTCATTCTCGCCAGTGCCTAAAGATAAACGAGGTCCACAGCGGAGCACTCCATCAACAAGCAAATCAGCGAACTCTCTAAGCCGGTGCTTGGTGAGGGATAAGATTCCCTGTGCAATATTCCAGGGTTCTTGAACCTCACCCTGCTACCGCTGTGATAACACAGGGTTCTTCCTTGACAGTCCTAGTTTAATGTTATTGGGACTTTAGCCTTAGTTCTATGTTTTTTGGGACGTTTAATGTTGCTTGAACAATTCCCCCTTTTACAAATCCCCCTTGTATTGATAGCAACTGTGAGCTTCCTTGTGCGACTCTTGTTTTAGTCGCGTATTCCTATCCTCACTGCCTAGATTGTTATTTGTGTTCTTCATTCACTGTTGCTAAATGTTTTAGTAGCACACTCCCAGCTTCCTCTCTCGTCGGCTATCCGCCGAGTTAGGAAGCCTTTGACTCTGACCCCCTTTGAGGGTCAGCCAAGTCACTAGTGTGTACCGGGACCTTCATATTAGAGTCCTCTTGCTATTTTAGTATTCCCCAGTGGGGTTGAGAATACCTCGGCCCCAGTGGATAATGGAGGTTCTTCTTCCTCTCCTGCATTTGAGTTGAAATTATATTTGTAGGTAAATTGTTATTTGTATGTTCTACCCAGCGGTTCCCTTTTCCGACTCTTTTCTTTCTTTCTTCTTGGGTGTCCTTCCTCCTTAAAGCGATAGCTCTTGAGTGGTCCAATAATGGCAGTTAAACTTGTATCGCTTAATGTACAGGGCCAAAATGCCCCCCAGAAAAGAGTTAAGGCCTTCCGCCAGATGAGAGCCCTACACGCTGATATTGTCTGCTTCCAAGAGACTCACTTCACCAAGAAAAATACTCCCAAATTCCTAAGCAATGATTACCCCCTCTATTACACGGCTTCGGCTAATACCAAGCGGAGATGTGTCCTTATTGCATTCAAGCGATCTCTTCCCTTCTCTTTGGAGCAGATAATAAGAGACCCTCAAGGTCGGTTCCTCATAGTCCTTGGCATGATTCAGGACCAACCTGTTACAATTGCCACATATTATGCCCCCAAACAGAATCAGAACGCTTTTCTAGAGGAGTTCCTGCGGACTATGGATCCCTTGGCAAAGGGGTTTCTAATAGTTGCTGGTGACTCAAACCTAACTTTTCATCCTACCTTGGATAGAAAATCGTCTGACCGACCCTCAGATGGGCCCAAAGATAGCTCCTCAGGAAAAGCATTTAGTGCCCTCCTCAATCATTATCATTTAGCCTGGAGGGAACTCAACCCCACTAGGAGGGACTATACTCATTACTCATATCCGCACAAGGTCTTTACCAGAATTGATCATATTTTTATGCAGCTTCCCTCCTTGCCACACCTGACCCACTCCTCCATAGTCCCTATCGTCTGGTCGGACCACGACCTGGTCTCGGTTGAGTTGTCCTCCCTAACCCAAAGATCCTCCCAAAAATCCTGGAAGCTCTATGACCCTATATTATCTGACGAGTTGTTCCTTGAGCGCACAAGCAAAGTGATCGAGGACTTCTACCTAGATAATATAGGGTCAGTGATCTCGGATGCCCTACTCTGGGAAGCCCATAAAACGGTCATCCGAGGTCACTTTATCCACGAATCTGCCTGGCGAAAGGCCCTACATAAGAAGCACCTCCAAACCTTACTGGACGTGTACCACTTAGCCTCCTCTGCCTACAAATCTCGTCCAACCAGACACAATAGTGTTTTATTAAATCAGACCGGCGACCGACTCAACCCGTGCCTCTCTAACGAGGCCGAAGGTCAATTAAACCGGTCGAGGTTTAAGTGGTACCATCTCAGCAATAAACCAAATACCCCTCTTGCCAGGAGACTTAGGGGGGTCACGTATAGAGCTAAACCACTACGTGTGCGGACCTTAGACGGCACACTGTCTAGCAACCCAGCGAGAGTAGTAGCGACTTTTGGTAAACACCTTGAGGATCTTTACAAATCAAAGACTGCACCTTGCCAAGAACCTGCTAGGACAACTCCAACTACCCTCCCTCCCCCTCGAGGCTAAGAATTCCCTGGATAAGCCAGTTGAGCTCTCCAAAGTCCAGAAAGCCATCAACTCTCTAAAGATAGGGAAACAACCGGGCCCGGATGGATTTACTGCCCTCTATTATAAAAAATTATCCCAGGTACTCTCCCCGCGTCTAGTTCAGATATTCAATTCCCTTAGTAAAGGCGACTCATGGAGCACAGACACACTCACTGCGGCTGTCTGCATGGTACCCAAACCTAATGTTGACCCCACTCTCTGGTCCAACCATAGGCCCATCTCTCTATTGAACATTGATGTTAAGCTCCTAGCAAAGGTCCTCGCGATGCGTCTCAACAAGTTTGTTGCGTCTTTAATTCCCATATTCTCTGAAAGAAGATTTTATGTAAAGAAACCTGAGTAATCAATCAAGGCATTTGATCACACCTTTTTCCGGTAAGCTCACACCCAATTGGCGGTGAACACGAGTGGACAGTTTGACCGCGCATGCACTGTGGGATATCCGACTGATTTGAGAACTGTTCTTCACCTACTGATCTCTTCTTCACTTGAGGATATCTTTCTAGTATTGGTGCATGCATTTTGGGATATTTTTGATCTATACATTTATGGACATTTAAAATCTATAAATTGATCTCATTTTCACTTTATTTTTGTATTTGTGCATGTGTCTTGGGACACTTATGATTTATACATTTATGGACATTTAACAATTGATGCATTTTCTATATAAGAAATGTTTTTGCTCTGTGCCATAATACTGTAGATATTTTGATGCATGTATCTAATCCTATCACATCCCCCCCTAACCTTTTCCGCACTCTAGATGATTTTTCCAAGATATCTGGCCTACAAATCAACACCTCAAAATCCCATGCTCTTAACATCTCTCTCCAAATAGGACACTAGCCGCGGTCAAATCCGCCTTTGATTTCTCTTGGCAAGAGCGTCACATCAAATATTTAGGTGTCCATTTAACAGCTAACTAAGGCCCTTATTTAAGAAGGGATAGCGTCAGGTAGCGCCTGGTTAATGACAGGTAGTGACAGATAGCGACTGGTCAACGCCGGACACGGCACGCAATTACACATTTATCAAGCAGAATCTGTTTAGCGACTGGGATAGCGCCATGTAGCGTCTGATTCATTATTTTCACAGCCTCAGCGAACAGCGCCAGTGTTCAGCCTTGCACAGCGCCAGGTATGACCTCTCACTACCTGGCGCTCTCCCATACATTTCAATGGACGATCCTTTTCTTCTCTTTAAACGGGTTTTTTTTTTTTTTTTTTTTAAATCACAAATAATTCTGTGACCTCTTCTGGCATTGAAATAGCAGTTTTAAATTTTTTAAATATTTCCTCAGAAAATGACATTACAGGTCTGGCATTAAAGTGTTCATGTTACAATTTTGTTACAATGTAATTCCATGTTTTCGCTTTGTTGCTAGTGGAACGATGCTGAAAAACAAGACTTTAAACACACCGCCTCCTGCGCTCTGGGCTTCAAACAAATATTTTTCAGCGCCAGAGATTTGTGAGGCTGTTTTTTTCCTGAATATGGTGTGAGTCGGTCGCTATGAGCAGTCGCTAACATGCGCTCCCATACAGCGCTGTACTGGTCAAATAGCGACTCTTCACAATGTATTCAACATTACTGAACAGCGACTACTAGCGGGCGTTCTGAAAATGCCTGCTACAGACGCTCATCTGTCGCTACCTGCCGCTAATGATGAATCAGCCTGTATGACTATCTCTTCGCTGCTAACTACCCCGCCATGGCTAAGGATCGTAGCTATCGTGGCTAGCTAGGATAACGGCTGTGAAAATGACTTGGCTCCCTAAAATGCTCTACTTTTTTCGAGTTTTACCAATACCAGTCTCTGCCCCATTTATTAAAGGCCTCCAAGCGTCCTTAAATTCTTTCATTTGGGGGAAAAAAAATGTGTGTAAACCGCGCGACACTTTACAGGCCTAAACAACAGGGAGGCCTAGGAGTTCCTAATATTTCGCGCTACTATTCGGCTTGCCAGATTGCTCAAATGTCTGCCATTCATGCGGCGGTGAGTAGGCCGCTGTGGGTAGACATTGAGCAAGCTAGCTGTTCCCCGGTAGAAATTGCAAACTTGCTGTGGCTGCTCCAGCGGCTTACAAAGCTATTGATAATCTGGTATTGAGCCACTCCCTCAGAATCTGGAAGTCAAATAGATTGAAGGGGGACCTCTTCTCGCCCCAGTCTCCCCTGCTCTCTATCTTGGGCAACCCTGAATTCCACCCGGCCTATCGGGAACCGGTGGCCTTCTCCTGGTGGAAGACACAAAACTTAATATGGGTCAAAGACTTTGCCACATATAGGAGTCTACCAGCCTTTTCTGAGTTACAGTCCCTTAGGGGTATTCCAAACAGGGAATACCTCCGCTTTTTGCAAATTACCCATTATGTAGGCACTAAAATCCCGAAGGGGTTTGTACCAAGGCCCTCCTCGCCCTTCGAGATCATTTGTGAATTGCAACCTTTTGGTGGCTGCGGTATATAGGCTGTTGAGTGAGGCAGAGGGGGCACTCCTTCCGTTCTACATGGCTAGGTGGGCAGATGACCTTGGGGTTAATCTCTCGGCCGAGGAATGGAGAGCAGCATGGAAGAACTCATTTACTAAGTTCTTGCACACAGGTGCCCAAGAGGTTAACACTAAGATCCTTCTCTGCTGGTATCTGGTCCCAGAAAGAATCCAGAGGTTCTGCCCAGCTTACCCATCGGATTGTTATGCTCCCAAGCTGGAGCATAATTGGCCACTTTAATTTTCTTGTCACTGAGGAGGAGTGGCTGAAAAGGAATGCAGAAAAGCTGGCCTTGCTCTGGGGCCCCTGTTTTTGAGCCCTGGGGTACCGATGTCTTTTCTGGCATCCACTCATTTTCCTGTGGAGGAGTGTGGCCTGCATGACTGAGTCCTGAGGCCCTACTTGTCCTTTGGGGACCCTGGAATCAAGTGGAATCAAGTTACAAGAAGAAAAAGTCAAGTATGTACTGTAAATAATATATGGCATAAACAGAGAAATTGACGATCTACAGTATGGCCAGTGCAGTTTACTAATAACAATATAGTGGAAGGTATTTGTGATTGTAAGAGATTTGACCTGACATATTTCATTGATAAATGGTGAATTAAACCCAGGGAGCCATGACACTACAACTCCTCTATATGGAAAAAATGTTTTTGTTAGTCTCATTCATTTTGAAAAAGTAATTACAGAAAGCATATTCAGGCAGTGTCAGTGCGTCATCATTGCTTAGTAACAGTCATTTTAGCAAAATCACTACAATAACTTAATAACTTAAGGGGCAGTGTTCAATTTCGCTGCATCTTGCAGATTGTTCACTGGTCTCAAAAATAATGTTTCTGCACTTTACGAATGTGTCACATTTTGTTAATTCTTCCAAATGGTGGTTTTATAAGCCACATAATCAATAGGAAAAGGACATTTTAAAAGTGCCAGTCATACAGACTTACCATACAAGCCACAAGCTTGTGTTACTGCACCCAAAAGAGCAAACAAGAAATTACAGTAACTTTGTTAATTTGGGCTAATGTTCCATGTTAGTGATTCTTGCTAAGTATTCTCTTCAGTAGATTCTACAAGTCACAACTTTACTGTATTCAAATGGACAAAAAGCGATTAAAGGGTAAATTGATTTTTAATAGAATTTATGAAAGTGATGTTTTGTGCCAAAAGATGCCCTCAAGGTGCAGTTATGGTATGTTTTTATTTTTTTCTTCTGTTAGCAAATGCTTGTTTTATTAAAGTGATTTTTATTACTGGCAATCTGTTGCTATTGGCAACTTTACACCAAGGTCTACAAGTAGAGAGAAGTGAGTCTTGTACACATAGAACACTGCGGCTGAGCATGTGTAAGTGTGAATTCACTTCAGCAGCAGCCATAGTAGCTGTGTTTTTGGTCACAGAACAATATACACACAAAATGCCATTGGAAGTGGACTGTCCTCTTTACTTTATAAAGTGGAACAAAACCCAGGAACTTTACTTTCTTGGGCTTTGTTCCATTCCCAATTTGGGATGTCACACTCTGTATGGAACCCCTTCCCCCAGGCAGCTTCTGGGTCCAAAGACGTGTACACAGGCACTCATCCAATGAAAACTGTTTGCTGTGACAATGTGGGTTTTGTTCCACTTTAAAGGGGAACAAATCCCAGGGCGGGCACAAAGCTTACCTGCTTCCTGGTGCCCTTGGAGATGTAAACAAAAGGCAGCCACATCCCCACATCTTCTATGTGTAAGTGAGCTACCCCCATCCCGGGGATGTGAGCAGGTGCGCTGCAAGGGTTGCAGTCACTCACACTCCGATTGCTGAAACCCTGCACGTAAACAGAGCTGTTTGCGGAGAATTACATATGCATAGCAAATGGCTCTAAAATGGACGAGAGCCCGTGCATACACCGTAGGACTGGGGAAAGGTGTGTTTGTATGGGTGTTATGGGGGGTTTACACATGGCAATTCGGGATGCCCCCTGGGACACAGAACAACACCTGGGATGGTCAGGTTTAAAGGGGCTATTAATGTTTAGCCTTTCTTAAAAAAATGCCACACTAAAGGCCGCTAGCCCTGCTTGACTGAGTCAAGATGGCTCCAGGTTGCGCAACTCCCCATCGCATGCTGCATCGCTCACCTTGCCGATCGTCTATTTCTGCCAGTCTGACCTGTTACCACCCTCGCTTGTTGAGACTGGCTGTCCTTTGGAATGGGTATCGGCTGTGTGCTTACCTGGAGCTGACAGGGAGAGTGTGGAGGAGCCTCCCTCCCATCAGCTGCTGGTTCAAGCCAGCCTCTGAGGCTTAACGCTACCTGCCAGAAAACCCACATTTTCCCAAAAGGACTTTAATGACATTTAAAAGTAGAGCCTGACTGGACAATCATACTGGTGTACAGAGTCAGCCATTGATCTCAATAGGAGCGTCCATGCCCACCTGAAGCAATGGTTTCTTGTACAGGAGCTGTGAGAGATGTGCTCAGCAGGTAGATGTTAGTGGGGTGTCTCATGTCTGTGGGGATAAGTCTACGAAAGTGGACTTACCCTATAAATTGCATTGACAGCACTTGTAAATATCCCAATGAGCACCTAGAAATGTATAGTTATCTTTTGTGAGTGACTTTGAAAGCTGGAAAGCAAACATTTAAAAAATGCTGCTGTTATATAGGCTTTAAAACAGAAGTGAAATAAATAATTTTGCTTTTAAACTGCCATCTTTCAAACTCCCAGATGCTGGCCCTGGAAGTTCATTATTTGCATGTATAAAGTTTTAAGAGCACCGAGATTAATCACCCAAAATGCTGATTTAGAATAACCATGATGCGTAAAGTAAAGTAAATAGTAGTAGGAATTAATTAGCAAGGTAAATCATATGCCCTAGGATATTTAAGAAGCCAAGGTCACTGGACTTTTAAATTACTCAAACTGTCATGGTCCGTTGTGAATAAGGAGGACTCACTGGTGTACAAAGTCTGCTCTAACAGAGTTAGGCGGCGATCTGCTAAGGGGAAAACCCATGGAATGAGTCCCTTCCTCTAGCTCCAGCACAGAGAGTGTGTCTTGCAGTACATACCCCTTTTTATTTACAGGACAATAGCTTTTCTGTTCTCTCCAGTGCCCCCTCACCTGCAAAACCAGGTATTGAAAGCAGAGACACCTGAGAGAAGCTGGAGGGGGGTTGGGTGGAGTGGAGTATTTTTGAGAATGAAAAAAACATGAAGCAGGATAGTTTTGAAGTCTATTTTAGTATAGCAGAGGAAAGTCTTATGCTCAGTGATAAAATGTGCAATATCTAGCCTTATCAACTGTGTGGTCACCTATGACATTTAGAGCAGACCGAAGCCTGTGATTTTTACTTTCCCGGGTTCCGGTCCAACACCCTGGCGTGGGATGCCCAGCTGTGTGAAACCCACCATTTGCCCACTGTTCTTACCTGTCCAATGAGCCCACATTGCATGTGCAGTTCATTGTCCCATCAGCTTAATTCATATTAATGTGCAGCTAGAGAACCTGATTGAAATCCTATCCGCATGCACGATCAACATGCAGCAAGTGATGCAGGCTGCATTGACGTGGTTGGGTTCATTCGACAGGTAAGAAAAGTGGGCAAATGCCGGAGTTTCCCACAGCAGAACTGGGATGCCCCGGGGAGAGGGAATCGGCCTGTTTTGCTGCACCCATAAACACGACCCCAAAATACCACTTCTGGGACTGATTCTACTAGCATTCAGTCCTAGACAACTTGCTATGGCTCCACCGGGGATAGCAAATGGCTGCCAGAGATCACGTGCGATCAGAACCTGGAAGAGGAGCCCAGGAGAGGTGAGTTTTAAGGTCCTGATTTGGGGGTTTTTGGAGGGAGGAATTTTGAATCCGGGTGCCCCCAAGGCAGGATGTTGCCATTTTAAAGTTAGCAAGGAAAAATAAATGGGTTGTAAATACAAAGGTTTTAAGAGACAGTTCAGTGAGAAAAAATCCAGTATTCACCTCTTCTCAGATGAACCCACGGCCTATGGGGGCTGATAGCCTTAGTCCCAACACCATTTTTTCTTTATTTTTTTTCATTTGTAAAAATGTTTAAAAGAACCTCTCACTATGACTTTAAAAAAAAATGTTTTTAACCCTTAAATAGTGACAGTTCGGCTACTTGCCACAGGGAGGGGCTATTTATACTGGCATAAATGCCCCTCCATGTGGCAGGAAACAAAGCTGCTGGGAGCCCAGCCGGGCAGCTGGATGCAGCTGGACACCAGCATGGGACAGTGACAGAGCAGTGTGTGACAGACTGGGGACAGGGAGGAGCAGGTGAGTCAGGATTTCAGGGAAACCCCAAAGAATTTGGGTATGTGACGAATCGAACCTTCTCTAAAATTCGGAGCACACTCCAATTCTAGTGAAACAGTTCACTTGATATAGCGCCATATTCATGAATGGATAGCACCAGGAAGTGACTCTTTAGTGACATGTAGCGAGAGGTATCGGCAAGAGAACGCCGGCTCCAGCACGCAATTACACATTTATGAAGTCAATCCCGTTTAGCGACTGGGATAACGCCATGTAGCGTTAGATTCATTATTATCCCAGCCTCAGCGTACAGCGCCGGCATTCACACTTTCACAGCGCCACCTATTACCTCTCGCTACCTGCCGCTCTCCCATACATTTCAATGGAGGAGTCTCAAATCTCATCCCAAATTTTTTTATTTTATTTTTTTTTCAAACTACAAATATTGTAGACATTATTCCTGAACTGTATGTATGTTTTATTTGTTTTCTTTTTTTGGGTGAACATATATTTTATAGTCTGGCATAAAAGTCACACCCCTACCACAATGTCATTCCCGTTGTTTTTTAAACTTTAATGTTGTTTCTGTGTCCATAAATTCACTTTAATTTATGGCTCTGGCGCTCTATCCCACAGTCACAAAAAAATCAGCACCCACTCTGTTTCATTGAAATTTCTTGGTGAATCTGGGTCTGAGCGCCGAGGGCCAGTCGCTATGACCAGTCACTAACTGTCGCTGACTGGGCCGCTGTACTTTTGATATATGTGTTGTTTTTTTTTTTTGGTTATTCCCTGCAACGCCTAGAGTCGCTTTTCTTGAATAAGCAGCAGACAACAGTTGGCCGCTTCTGAGTGGACTAGCATGACCTTGAATACCTTATTCAAGTTAACATTAACCCATTAGTTATTAGAATGTGAAACACATTGTTACCCCTAACATTCTAGAATCATTCTAATGTGTTCAAACCTATTACTGTTGTTAATTCTAAAACACATACACATATATAGATATAGACATGTCTTCATGTATGGGTTACTATCTATGCAATCAAGTACCAAACCCAAATTTTTAAAGGTCAACACAAATTTATTAATTCAAATAAAGGCAATCCAAATTGTGTCATCATTTGGATTCCCCAAAAAATTGTCCCAAATTTTTAATCCGTGGGTGGCCTTGTTTGTGCTGAGTCATTTGTAGGGGCCGTGTTGGGGGCCAACAGTGCAGTAAAAAAAATAGACTGCTGCTGTATTAGCTGATGTAGCAACAACAAAGTTTCATCCTGCCGATCAATGGACCGGTTGATCGGAGCCAACAATTCTGCCTGGGGTTGGTTGCTCCCGTACCTCTTGCCTCAGGTCAGGTATTTGTTGTTGGTCCACCAGCGATTGTTTTCCAACGCCGCAATGCGCTCCTGGAGTCTATCACGTGGCTGTTGGCAACTGTAGCTGTAGGCCTCCAGCATCCGGCTCCCTAACTCATAGAGCTCAGCACTGGTGGGGACACCTCTTGCAGTTGGTTGCATAGTTGTTTAAAATAAAAAGCCATATATTACATTACTGATTGTATTTAGCATATAAAACTATTACAACCAATCTATGGTTAGATTATCATGTACCATTTGTGCTGGCTCGGCTCCGAAGCCTGACCACATGGGACTTGGGAGGAGGCCACATCCTGGGTTCCCGTCAAGGATTCCTCCTAAGATCAAAGTATGGTGTATGTAACATGTTTTTACATGAGTGTCTAAAATAATTTTACAGTTTTCACAACCATAACCAACAAATCAATGGTACCTGAGTATGGTCCTCCTCAAATAGTTCAGGTGTCTGGCTGCCAGGAAGGGGCAAATCATCATCCGATAATGGCGGCAACATCACATATGCTAAATAGAAAATATTTTTTGCTTTGATTTTATTGTGTCTCTACTTTGTCTAACCTGTATAGATTGAATACCTGTTAAATTTATCAAATTGGTCAATCCACACACCCTTTACATGTATGATATTTAGGGAAGAAAGCTCATTGTTAAACAATAAAGGTCAACTAATTGTGTGGCCACAGATCATAATCACATTTATAAGCACACATACCCGCCACATTGGAGATGTTCAGAGTTAGCCCATCACTAGAGCTTTGCCCTAAAAATACATGGGTCATACCAAATGTAAATAGGCCAAATACATGTAATGAGATACAACATCCTTACATACAAGGTTGAAATCACATTCTTACCCTCATCCCTAGCAGCCGCGCTTTGAAGGGCCCCTTCAGGACCAGCATTTCCTGTATTCGGGCCTAACGACAGAAAACATAATTGTTATTATTTTAAGCTGGTATAGTATTGCTTCAATAAATGCATTCAAATGTCACCAAAAGAAAGGCCACATGTATTTAACAGTTTAATTATTTGATTACTCAGAAATATTGCTGTGGGAGCGATGGTTAGTCCCTCTCTGCTTGAATAAATTGAATCCCTATTTACAAGGGCCTTGGGCCTTAATACAAAAAAATAACTGAGCATTTCACTAAGGAGCTGTTTAAAGTCTTGAGATGTGCCTCTGCTATGGATGAAAGCTGAATGATGTGGTTACAATGATTGAGGCGCATGAGGAGGATATCGCTAAGCTGAAAGAGGATAATAATCATTTGCTTAATAAGTTGGAGGATGTGGAGAATAGGGATCGCCGACAAAATTTAAGATTTAGAGGCCTGCCTTAACATCTTGAGGACCCTCAGTCCACAGTACTTGCTATCTGCCAGGAGCTGTTGCCCGGTGAACCGGGGGAACGTTTGGAAATGGATAGAGCCCATAGGGCGTTAACACGCCAAAGGAAACCTGAGGATCCCCCCCGTGACATTTTTGTAAGATTTCATTATTTTAAAACAAAGGAAAATGTTTTGCAAGCTGCACATGCTAGCTCTCAACTATCATTTCAAGGCAATAACTTTCAAATCTTTTAAGATCTCTCCCCCACTACACGACAAGAGAAAGGAGTTACGTCCACTTCTTAAAGTTCTGCAAGATCATGGTGTCAAATATAAATGGGGATTCCTATTTAGGGTCCGATTCTCTTATATGAATAAGGATTGGTCAGCTTCAGCAAGCGATGAGCTTCAAAATATCTTATCTGATCTGGGTTTGTTAAACGACAAGCAATCGGGTTCAGCAGCCAGAAGATTTTTGAGCCTAGATGATTCCCAGAAAGCACAGAGAGTCGGGAAGAGGCAAAGAAGACAAGTGTCATTTGATTCCGTTGCCCCTGTTATTGCAGAGGGAGATATTTAATGCATGCTGGTTCTGATATGTTTTATTTTTTCCTTTAGGATGTTCTCATTGGGACTTATATTTAAAAGATTGGGCGAGAATGTATGTTATTGTGGTTGTGGAAGGGGGTGGGTATCTGGGCTTTGAGTCTGGTTTGCAAAGTAGGCTAATATCGTAGGAGGGCCGGGAAGATATATATGCATAGTTGGGTAAACTATCTAAGTGGCTTTATTTTAAGCAAGATTCTTGGTTAAATGCACTTTGTTTTTTGTTGTTGTTGTGTTTTCTTTTAGTGGATTATACTGGATTATAGTGGGCATGTTAGATATATAAGTTCCACCTTTAAGCTGCAAGGGCCTATTGGGCTTTTAGTAGTTTTTCTCTTTAATGGTTAAAGAAACGGGGAGGAGGTTGGGTAAGTAAGTTGTATGTTACATAGGGGGATTTCTAGGTTTTCTCGACATCCTGATTAAAAGTATAAAACTATTTTAGGGCCATGGTCCTTTATATAATTAAGGGGGGTAAGATCTTAACGGATTTTGAGATCCCTTTTTAGGTAGACATAATGTTATATTAGCTTCCTTTTCTGCCCTCGGGAAGACGTGTCTGGGAGGATGAGATATTAGCAATTTAATGATTGTCTGTGGCATAACCATGCAAATATAATGAGAAACACCTTTTTTCCATGGGGCGGCCTTGTTCTGCTGCACTCTAGTACTACTCTTATTGACAAATTGTCAGTAAGGTTAGTAATTTTTTGTTTGTTCTTCCCTTATCCTTATTCTGTATTTTTGCCTGTTTTTCTTTTTTTTTCTCTTTGTGGAGATTTTTATTGCTGGCCAGGACCTACCACTGAGAGAGGAAGCTCTATTCTCTTTCTCTTTCCCTTTTTTTTATTCTATTTTTTATATTTTCTGTCTACGTTCTTCCCCCTATAGTGCCTCTGACTGGAATATACAAAAATTACGTGCTCTTTTTTTTCCCTCAATGTACAGGGGTTAAATTCCCCCCCAGAAGCGTAATATGGCCTTCAGAAAGATACGCTCGCTCAAGCCGGAAGTGGTATGTCTTCAGGAAACACATTTTTTGCAGACCTCGAGACCCAGATATTTTGACGCATCGTACCCGCAGTATTTTCTTTCCTGTGCACAGACGAAACAGAAGGGGATATTTATTGGGTTTAAGAAAAATTCATTTTTTTCCTGCAACTCTGAAGTTTCTGACTCAAAGGGGGGCAGGTTTTTGATACTGGTGGGTACGCTGCAGGATGTAGAAATTACTGTAGCGTCATACTATGCTCCCAATATGGGTCAATTGTGTTTTATGGAAAGTTTCCTGGAGACGGTATCTAAACATGCTAGGGGGCTGGTGATCATTTGTGGAGACTCTAATATGATTCTCCACACGCACATTGATAGACAATCCCCTAGGGCTATAATTCAAACCCCTTCAACAATTGCTACTGCACGGGCGTTTAGGTTATTATTAGAAAAACATGCCTTGGTAGATGTCTGGAGGGCCACCCGGGTACGCAATCTTTTACTCATTATTCGCATCCGCATGATCTTTATACGTGGATAGACCAAATTTTTACTCCTTTTCAAATTCTTCCCAATGCGGGTAGCTCTCATGGTCGGACCGTGATGGGGTTATCTTAAAATGTAACACACTATTAGTTAATGGTATGGGGACCTTTTGTGGGTTGTGCAGCAACTCACCTCTTGGTTGTGCCAAACTTTGAAAGCATACTTTCAGCAGGCTGATGGTTGTTACCACTATACATCTGGTTTTGTGGTGAGCTGCATTTGTGTGATTGTCTGAGGATTGGGATTGTTTGTGTATGTGGATTGGTTGTGTGTGTGGTGAGATTGTTGAAATTTGATTGTGGGAGTGCATGAGCTATGGCCAGTGAGTGTGATGTGGATGTTGGGGTGATGTTTGGGGTATGGATGTGTTGTTGTGGCAGCGCAGAGGAAGGTCAGGAGTCAAGGGAAGAGGGTGCTGTGAGGCTTAGGGCACCCCGATCCTTTGGCATCTGCCTCTCTGTATGGGATTTAAGTGACGAGCAGATCAGAAGCAGATTTTGTCTGAATCATGCAGCACTACAGTCCCTATATGATCAGATTAAGATCAAAATCGATCCATCCACCAGATGCACCCAATCCATCCCTAGCATAGTGCCTTGTTAAATATAGTGGCACGGGCAATTTCCAGGCAACCTCAGCCCTCCTCAGTGGGATCAGCCAGGCTACAATGAGCCAAATATTTCACAAGGTAGTCCTGGCTATTTGCGACCTTATCCCCATATATATAACTTCCTGAGGAGGAGGTTGCCAATATTAAACGTGCGTTCTACTGCATGGGAGGGATACCTAATGTTCTAGGGTGCGTGGATGGTACACATATCCCTTGCTGCCCTCCCCGTGCACAGGAGCTGCATTATAGGAATAGGAAACAATTCCATTCCATGAATGTCATGGTGGTATGTGACCATGACACGAAGCTGAGGGCCGTGAGATCTGGCTTTCCAGGCTCATGCCATGATTCTTATGTGCTCCAGCAATCAGTGCTGTGCCGGAAGTTTGAGAACAATGAAATACCACCTGGATGGCTACTGGGTAATTAATAATCCTTGACATAATAACCATTACAATATGTGGATTACTAAATTGCACAGCTAGATAAGCCAAGTTTTAATGTATACATTATGTTCATGGTACTTTATTAATTGCTCTCTCTCACTTTGTTTATTCAACAGCGGACAAGGGATACATCACATTTAACATTGGCAGCGTGATTGCCAATAACGGCAGGTAGCGACTGAGGAGCCCTGTAATAGCGACTGACGCTCATCTGTCGCTACCTGGTGCTAATAGTGAATCAGCCTGCCTGTCTTAAATGGGTAGTGGAGACTCATATCTGCTGCATATTCAACATTGATTGTATATGTGATTGCTTGCTCTTTGCATACACCTAATTAGTTCTGCGTTCTATGCAAATGGCACTTTTACACAGAATTCTGCTCCAGCTAGATCCATTATCCGTATATCAATATTAGTGAAGATTGTGTTATAGCTAAAGTTTTAATAGCCAAAATAGCTGTTTTCAAGACATGCTAAACTTTGATGCAACATGATTAACTAATTAATTTCCTGTAAAAGTGGTATTGTTTCTGTTAAAGACAAAAATTTGGATGACTGGACTGGACTGTTTGTAAGCTAAAGCTAAGAATTTTTGTAATTTACGTAAAGTAATGCATCAATTAGGATATGAGAATGCTAGATAAAACAACAAAAAACAGCATGGCATTAAACATAATTATATTAATATTATTAATTAATTATATGTTTTAGACATTTGTTAATCATGCCTCTGCATGATGGAAATCTGTGTGTGTCTCATCAGCAAGTCAGTTGTGTTTTGTAATGAAAAATATAATACATGAAATATCATTATACCAAAATCAGAATCTATGCTGTCATACAGACCGAATGATCTGTCAAGTTAATCGGCTATTAAAATATATAAATAGTGCACGTGGAACGATGCCTTTTATCAGTGTTGTTAGAAGCAGCATGATTCTACCTACAGTAACAGTGTGGTTTGTTGTAAACTTGTGATTAATCTTTTAATATTACGCAATAAGCAGCTCCAGGAAGCATGAGTCATTGCTGGCCAGTTCAACTTGTAATATGCAAATTATGTAATGCTTTAACTCCTATAAGATTACATTAATGCAGATCAAAAATCATTTTTTTTAGTAGCATGTTTGGTTGTTTTTATAGTATGTAGAAAAATGAGCAACCGTTAATTTTATCCTCTGGCATTTTGCCCATTCTTCCCCTAGAGATCTAATTTCTATAAATCTAAATCTCAATAAAAAATCTACATCAGTCATATGGGTGATCAGCCATTATTGGGCAAGTAGAAAAATTTAGGTGGTGGGGGTTATAAAATAACCTTCTTATAGATTTTTCAAGAAATCACTTATGACAGTGGACAGACTGAGATTAAAGGTCTGATATGCAACAGCCACCAGCTTCTGCTAGTTTTGCCTACATTTTTTCAGTGGTCTCCATTACTAATGCAGTGGTAGTATAAGAGTAGACTGGCGAAAAACTAGAGAAAACAAGCACAAACCTGTCCAAACTAAAGCAAACTGATGTTGACCGCGGTCAACAAACTTTAACATTTACCAAAACATGTTGTGTGCTATAGGCTAGCACAGGGTGGTGGTAAAAGGCACAGATGACGCCTGAAACTTGATCAGGAAAGCAGCAGACAAATGGGATATAAAAATGCTTGTTAGTGATCTTGTTATGTTAATGTTGTTAATAAATGTAATCTTTAAACTCTGCCCCATATTTAAGACTTATAACATGTTAATTATATCAGAATATAGACCTGAGAATCATAAAAAATAAGGTAAAAATAAATAATTTGGGGGAAAAGCCACTAATGAAAAACTGGACTACTCAGTGTCTACCAGAGTCCGTTTCCCTGTCATATTGGTAAGTGAAAAAACTTGGGTGGCCAAGTCTTAACAGGCAAGTCTTTCAGACTGTACAACTGACTTAATAGACCTCAAGATATTAGCAGCAGTCTATATTTACCCAAAATGTAAATGTTATGTTATGAAGCCCACTAAATGATAATAGTTTGAATATCCCCCTACCTTTGACTTTTTTCTTCCTTATGTTAATTTAGTTCCTTATCACTCTTTGGGTCCACAGCCATCTACTCCTTTGGTGAAGTTTAGCATGGACATTTGTTTTATGAAATAAAATCAAAATGATCATGATATAACAATTATTAGCAGAAATAGTTTGTTGGGACATGGGGTATGTACATTTTTAAAAGTGTATCATCAAAGCTACTTTGGGGACAGTATTAAACACTGATAGATTCTTAAGCCGATTTGATATTCCCTGCCAAACACTTTATCTGACATTTACATAATTGGGGATACATCATTTAGAAATAATGGGTAGTACAGCAATACAAGGGAAGAAAAAATATAAAAAACATTAATGGAATCACCCTACTGTACATATTTGTGTGTCTTTTGTATAGGGAAACAGTAAGTATCTCTCCACTGTGGGACTTGCAGGAAGTGGAAGGAGGCAGGTTAAAGTTCCTGCATCACAGCTGAGATCTAGTTCTATTTCAAATTGCTCCATCTAATTGGGGAAAGTTAACCTTACTCTCATAGGAGGGTACGATTTATATTGTTGAAGAGTGGGCCCCAAGAATGATTTCCTCTGGTGGGGCGAAGGCACTACAGTCCACCCCTGAAAGTATGTGGTGACTCGCTCTTGACCATCAGGGAATACTGAAGAAGCACATGGTACATGAAATAAGCCAAGAGACAAACTCTGTTAAACATTATTGAGTACTGCAACATCAACTGTGAGTCTAGCCGGATTAGCTCACAAAACTTCTTAACCCTACTGATTTTTTTACTAAAAAGAGCAGCTATGAAATCATGCAAGGGACTGCAGAGTCCACTTCAGGGAGATACTTGATTTGCCATGGAAATTATGGAATAGTTACATCACTGGAAAGGTCCTTTAATGCATCCATTGGCATTTTAGGACATTTGGTTCAGTCCTAGGTATGAAAAATTGTTTAGAGAATACAGAGGACACCTAGGTAAGGATTATTCATTTTTTGATTTTTTTGTTAGGTAAAAGAGGGGGCCTTATTTAAGATGTTTTTACTATTTGTGGGGCATTTACCTTATATTTTACTGGTCAGGAATGGTTATACCTTTATCAGCTCAGAGAGCAGAGGGTCACATCCTACAGGCCTATCCTGGGGGGCAGGAGTGCTGCAAACACCCCTTTTTGTATGCCTATCCTTATACCGGTTTTGGAGGTTGTGAGGTTGGGCTTTATTGACCTGTGAGGGGCCACGTTATGGTAAACACCCTTACAGTTCACCCCAATGCTGAAGAGCATTTCAGCTGGCACACTGGGGATCTCCTGTGTTATGAGGATAATATGCAGTATTGTAAGCTTTTTCATTTTCAAAATGTTAATTTCATAACATTTATACTTCTCTTGTCCCTTTTTATGCTTGTGCGGAGAGGAGAAGGTTCTCATAGCTGTGTAGCACTTTACCCATTGGTAAATATGGGTTATTCACCAGCTCCTTTAACAGAAGGAGCAAAACACAATTTTTACATAACTCTCTTGAGAGGGTGCAGGATGTGTTACCGCCCAGGCCTAGAAGGCCAGGGGGCCCCCATCAGTGTTGCTCCTCCATCTAATTTATCATATTTGTGCTCACCTGGCAACATTTAGATAAAGAAAGCATGATTCATCTCTGCTTTTAGAGTCATAAGTTGTCTAGCTGCATTTTAATTGAGAAAAAAAAGGAAAAAAGTGTATTATATGAGCCCTGAAAGGGCCCAATTTAATGTTCGCACCAGGGACTCGTCACATTTGGCTACACCCTTGCTGATTTGCTAATTTCAAATATTGCTTGCATGCTAATTTTATTGGAACCCATGCAAGAGACATGCCCTATATTCTGAGGCCTAAGTTACATAGTAACATAGCATGTAAGGCTGAAAAAGGGCTCTAGTTCTTCCAGTTCATGTTTATTAATAGGCTGGTAGTGACAGCTGGCAATGTTATGACATGCAAGGCAACCATGCAGGCAACTTTTGAACTATTTTAGTGGCGTCTTTATGACTACCTTCTGTGGCAGAGAGTTATATAGTCTCATTGCTGTTACAGTAAAAAATCCCCTCCTTTTTCAGTGCAAGAAGAGTCTTTCCTCTAACCTTAGTGGACGTCCCCAAGTTACCCAAGTTATACTTACAGCCCTGGCTTTAAGCCCTTTCCGCCACAATAAGATTTGGGATTATGTGACTCTGAATGACCCCAAGGGGACGATAAGTCAGAAAACACCCAAACAAGACCCTTTTTTAAAACGATACCCTTCAACGTATGCAAAACCACTTTTGGGTAATGTATTGACCCTTTAGTTGCTTCCCAGGAATTAACACATTGCGGGAAACGTCATTTAAATATGAAGTATTTAGTAGTACACCATGTGTCGCTTATCTAGATCATAGGACAGATCTTTGGATTTATAGATAGTTATTAGGTCAGGTGTCTCTTTTCTGTAATAAACCGAAACATAAACCGTATTTTGACAATCTTTCTGGGTACTCTAGTCCCTACATTCCATTTATTAATTTAGTTGCCTGCCTTTGAACGCACTCAAGTCCTGATATGTCTTTCATATGCACTGGTGCCCAGAACTGTACACAACAACTGTACAAATTGTTCCAGGTGGGGTCTGACCAGTGACTTATAAAGGGGTAAAATGTTTGCCTTGGCAGCTGCTGCCATAGTAGTTTCAGTTTAGTTTATTATTTACTATTGTAGTTTATGTGTACCATAATTCTGCCCAGACCTCCAATCTATCTAAATCAGTTTGAAGCTGCATGCTGTCCTCTTTTTTTAGATAATTACTTTACACATATTAATATCATCTGTAAATATTGATATTTTGCTATTAAACCCATTCCTGATATCATTAATATATATATATTAAACAGAATTGGTCCCAGCAACAACCCCTACCGTACACCGCTAGTAATAGTGATCCAATCTGAGTATGCATCATTTATAACCACCCTCTGGTTCCTATCATTAAACCAGTTCATGAGCCATGTACATGTACAGGCATGTATGCACGCTTTCCCAAGTTTCACACTTTCCCAACTTTCACAAGTCCAAGCATTCTCATCTTTTTTACAAGTTTTTTTTTTTTCATGTGGCTAAATGCTAATATATGACATCCAATGACTCCGCCTAATCCAGTCTCGAACTTACTTTCTCACAAAAGCTGATCAGGTTTGTTTGGTCGGACTGATCCATGCTGATATGGAGTAATAAGATTACCTTCATAGAGATACTTCAGGTTAGCATCTCTTAGAAAACCTTCAAAAAGCTTGCCCAACACATTTGCTATGCATCAATCCTGTGGAACAGTCCTCGACATTATGGAATCTTGAAATATTTCCCTTAATGTGGATGTGCGCCATCTGAACCGGGGGGTTGTTGTTTTAAATTTAGTGTTACTACAGTAAAGAAGCCGCTTCTAAGAGACTTCTTCCTTGTACCTTGTAGACCTATCATCCCTGCCTTCTCCACCAAATAAGAAGAAATACACAATTGGCTCCTCTGCCATCTAGCACTTTTCTGCAGATGTTTACTAATAAACTGTTTTATTTTAAATACAATAAAGTTAGACACAAGACTGGCTTGCCAGTCATCATTACATATACCTCCTCTGCCACAACCAGTAGCTACCTCTGTATTCCATCACATCTTCTAGATATTCTAATTGATATGCATATGTGGCTGGTCAAAGCTCACATTTAAAACTTAGCCACCCTGTTGCCAAATGTTTTTATTGTCTGCCCTTTTTAAAGTGGCTCTAGTATTCCATAACTATCCCTTTAGTAAGGTGTGTTAGAAATTATTCCTGCTACTGTATGTGTAAGGATGAGGATTCCTTGAACACTGAGAGCCATGTTCTGCATGGAGGCCACCAGCTGTAAAAGTGTTTGGGTGAAAGTGTCAACATATATGATACTCTGTTTATAGTGGTGAAAAAGATGTGCAGCAGGTAATTATTTATTTTATTTAATATGCTTATTTGGAGGTTATGGGTTGGTGGAGATGGTATTTTTTATAGCCAGAGACCAGGCCCCATCAAGCAAATCTGAAGAGCTGGTCAAGCCCATAAGACATCAGAGAACAATGAGAAGCATATAAGCTGCATGAACCTCCTCTCTCTGTCTGCTTCTTAACAGAACTACATGGAATGCAGAAATGGTAACTATTTTAGCTGGGATTAGGATGTCCTCTTAGGGTGGAGCTGGTAAAACTAAGAAGTCCTAAAGTCTATGTTGTTTTTAGGTTCTTATAAAGGGCATTTCACCCCTCAACTGGTTTTACCTAGTTAAAACATAAGAATGATTGCAGTGGTATAAAACCTTTGATCATTATGTGGGAGACCTAGGTTCAAACCTTGCCTTTTATGCCATGTTTAAAACATGAGCTTCAGATAGATGCGTTGAGAGGTAGCCATCCATCATCCGAGTCAAAGTCTGCCTCCTGGTTCTACGGGCTGTATCCGATGGTGGTGGATGTGTGGAACAATGAAATAAGGTGTTCAACATTGTGCCTATGCTGACCCTCCCCATGTGAGGTGGTGCCAGTGCCCCTTTTGCAGTGGCAAATTGCTCCTCCCCTTCGGCCTCGGGCTACCACTGAGACCTCAAATTCAGTTGGGAACTCCACCAGTAGTGCGTCCTCCAGAGTGCTTTTGTACTCACTCATCTTTTTATCCTGCTTCAGTGCTGGAAGCTGGAATAAAGGAGGTGATGTTATCCTCATAGTGAGGATCTAGCAGGGTGGCCACCCAGTAATTAGCACTGGTGACTATGCAAGCAACTCTGTGGTCATTCTGCAGGCACTGGAGCATGTAGTGGCTCATGTAAGCCAGGCTGCCCAGCTTTCCTCTGTAGTACAGACAGGTAAGCAGCAGCAGGGTGGGAACACGGAACAGGTGTGCATATGCCATGCACTTTATGCAGCAGCTCCAGCTCTGGAAACAGCGGTAACCCTTACATGACCTGAACAAGTGAACACTCCACTAATATATGTTATTAAACAGCAAATATCCCCAAGTGGCCTGAATAAGTGGACACTCCACTAATATTTGTTATTAAACAGCAGGGACCCTTAAGTGGCTTAGACAAGTGGATACTCCACCGATATTTGTTATTAAACAGCAGTAAACTTTAAGTGGCCTGAACAAGTGGACACTCCACTAATGTTTGTTATCAAACAGCAGTGGCCCCTAAGGGGCCTGAACAAGTCTTTGGGTCTTTGCTAATTGTTATTAATTAGCAAAGACCCTTGCATGCCCTGAACATGTGGTTACCCCACTACTATTTGTTATTAAATAACAGTTTATTTAAACCAACAGCCTTGCACAGTTGGAAAAGAAAACTCTCCAATATGCATGCATGATACTTAAACATTGTCAGTGCTTACATCTGTGCCTGCATCCACTCAAAGCTGAAAGGCCACCTCACAGGTAGCAGCAATTTTGGAGCTTCCTCTAGCAGCATCTCAGCCATGCTGCTGCCTAAATTCAACTGATGGACAATGAAACTCAGCAGCCTGCTTACAAGAGCCCTTTTAAAATTTACCACAGCGGTAGTTAGAAAAAGGTAAATACATTTTTATGCACAGGAATCTAAATTGCCCTGTGGAGGGTACATATGAGCACTGTTTGTTGTATTGGTCCGGTTTAAATAATTTTTGTCTGTTGGTTCACTTTAAGTGGCCTGAACAAGTAGACACAACACTCATATATCATATTAAACAGAATAGACCCCCAAGCGGCCTGAACAAGTGGACAATCTACTAATATTTGTTATTAAACAGCAGGGACCCTTAAGTGGCCTGAACAAGTGGACACTCCAATAATATTAGCTATTAAATATCAATGACCCTCACATGGCCTGAACAAATGAATATTCCACTAATACTTGTTATATAACAGCATTGACTCTTAATGGCCACTCCACTAACCCCCAAGTGGTCTGAGCAAATGGATACTCCACTAATATGTGTTATTAAACATCACTGACCCCCAAAATGTCCAGAGCAAGTGGATACTTCAATATTATTTGTTATTAAATGGCACCCAGATACCCCAAGTGGCATGAACAGGTGGACACTCAATTACTATTTGTTATTAAACACAAATGAGCCTCACATGGCCTAAACAAGTGGACATTCAACTACTATGTGTTATTAAACACAAATGAGCCTCACTTAGGCTGAATCAGTGGACAATCAACTACTATATGTTTTTAAAAATGAAAGGTCCTCACGTGGTCTGACCAAGTGGACACTCAATTACTCTCATGTGGCCTGAACAAGTGGACAGTCTCCCGGTTACAGCGGTACCACTACAGCGGTAGACACCCTTTCCTGCCCAGAACATGCCCCAACTGAAACAGCGCTTTAGAGGATTTTCAGATAAAATACAACTATGCTATGCGCTAGGCGCACCTTGCAGTTTTTCAATAAAAACAACCCTTTACATTTGAAATACCCCCAACAAACTATATATTATCTGAAAGTACACACCTCAAGCTTTCTAAGTAAAAGGCTTGTTGGTGTGGCCACAGTTTTCCAGGAGTAATCCCTCAATGTATTCTTTGGTTGCAAAGAGTTTCCCTAAAAAAGGATAAAAAAGCAGAATCAAAGCCACATTGTCCTAAAAAAAACTATATACAAACAAGAAAAAACAAGTTACATCGGAAAAAGCAACATCCCCCGAACAGAACAATACTCAATATGCATAGGTAGTGTCAAGGGAAGAGTTGCCAAACACCCCAAAGTAAAGCATGTGCATAACAGTAATTTTCCTAGAAAATTTTCGCTCTGCAGACAATACGCACCTTGCGCTTTTTCTACCAAAACAACATTTTACATTTAGAATACCCCCCACAAACCATATATTCTCCGAAAGTACACATGTTAAGCTTTCTAAGAGTACCCAGCTTGTTGTAGTCGGTTCATTTTTCTGCAAGTGATCCCTCGAAGAATTCTTTGGTTGCACAGGGTTTCCCTAAAAAATGTATAAAAAAGCAAAATTAAAAGCACATTTTCCTAAATATCAATATGCAAACAAGAAAAAACAAGCTAAATCTGAAAGCTCAAGGTCCCTCGAGCAGAACAATACCCAACATGCATAGCTACTTTTAACCCTTTTAACTGCCGCCTACTTGAGATTTTGTCACCCTCTGTAGACAGGTCATTTTTCACCATTTTGTGCCATGTTTTGCGCCATTTTTTCAAGAATGAAATTATATATAAATATTTTGCGGTTTAGGCTTTAACATGAAATGTTTTGTTTGCAATTTTTCTACTGTTTTTTAAAATGTTAAGTAAAAAAAACAAAAAAAAAAAAAAAAATTATTTTTAGAATATTGTCTCCTTTATTTTAAATAAAACATTTTATTAAAGAAAACCATATTGCATGTGGAAGCCCCATTTCTCCCGATTACAACTGTACCACAGATCTATTGGTAGCTCCCCCATTCTTGCCCAGGAGACCCCCAAACTAAAAAGAGCACTTTATAACATTTACAAATAAAATACAACTACTTTCCACACTATAAATCGAAAAAAAAATTGGCGTGGGGTCCCCCTTTCCGGGGGGAGGGGGGGCACCCCATTTTAAGGGTTAATAAAACCCTTAAAAATCCCAAAAAAATGACATGGGGTCCCCCTACCCAAAATAACCAGCCCAGGACCAGCTATGCAGGGCTTGCAGGAACAGGGGGCAGCGGCCTGCTTTGGTGGCTCCTGGCCCTGCAGGCTACAAGCCAGCATAGCCTATGGCCTTCTGCCCCCCTGGGCTTTGGGGAGGCAGGTAATTGGGGGTGCAGGGGTTAATGGCAAGTCACCCACTAGCTGACTTTTCTTATGGACCCCTTACCAGTTCACAAGGGGTTAAATGTGAAAAAAAAAACACACACACAGATAAAAATATTTTAATACTTTTTGTAATACCTCCCATCCATCCTGGAGCTCTGTGTACATTGCCAATCACTGGATTCTGCTCGCCTGCTGGAAGCCTTTTATAGCTGCTGGGTGACAGAACATAAGGGATTAACTAAAAAGAAAAATGACATAGGGTCCCCCTTACCCGAAATAACCAGCCCTGGACCAGCTATGCAGGGCTTGTAGGAACAGGGTGCAGGGGCCAGCTTTGGTGGCCCCTGGCCCTGCAGGTTACATGCCGGCATAGCCTATGGCCATGGGCTCTTCTGGACTTTGGGGAGGCAAGTAATTGGGGGTGCCAGGGGTTAATGGCAAGTCACCCACTAGCCGCAGGTGACTTGCCAGCCCCCAGGCTTGTGAACTGGTAGAGGGGTCTCATGGACCCCTTACCAGCTCACAAGGGGTTAAATGTAAAATTAAAGACAATGACACTGAAAGCGAAAAAAAAAATGACATTTATTAATTATTTTTTTTTAACTCCGATCCTCGTCCCACACCGATGACAACTGCTGCTGACAGATGCCGATAGTGATCGGAGCGGGGCGGGTGAGAGGCGAGAAGGCTCCGATCGGAGCCTTCTCGTCTCTCACCCACTCTGCACCGCTACTACCGGCATCTGTCAGAGCCGACTGCGGGAGAGAGACTATGAGGAGCGGGATGACATCATCCTGCTACTCCCACAAAAGGCGGGGCTAGGGGCGGCGGCCAGTGCCGTCAGAAGAGGTGTTGAGGACCCGGAAGAGGGTCCTCACCTGAAGCCTGCAGAGCCCAGAGGGGGATTGGAACCCCCCCCCCCTGGTGAAGAGAAGACCCGGCCGGAGGGCAAGGAGGTGAGCGAATGTCATTATTTTTTTGTTTTTGTTTTAGAGCCGCAAGTGTCAGCGGTGAAAGCAGGGGGGTGGGCAATTTTGGGCCCCCTTCTGAAGCCCGGAGACCCCGGATGAGAGATCGGATGCCCCCAGGGGGTTAGAGGAGACCCCCAGCTTTACATCAGTACCAGAGGTGAGGTTTTTTTTAAAAATATTTTAACAGTAGCAGGGGGAAATGGTCGGTTGGAGAAGCAACCACATAGAAACTATGTGCTTGGCATTTAAAGGGTTAAACACAAATGAGCCTCACATAGACTGAACTAGTGGACACTCAACTACTATATGTTTTTAAAAATGAAAGGCCCTTGCGTGGTCTGAACAAGTGGACACTCAAATACTCTCATGTGGCCTGAACAAATGGACACTCAATTACTATGTGTTATTAAACACAAGTGAGCCTCAAGTGGCCTGAACAAGTGGACACTCAACTCTATGTGTTATTAAACACAAATGACCCTCAAGTGGTCTGAAAAAGTTGACACTTAACCATTTATAACAACCTATCTTTCGTTCACTCTAGCCACTGTCCCTAAATAAAAATGTTTTTTTTTTCAAACGCTTTATCTGTCCCTCACTCCACAGACAACATTTCCCTATGTAATGCAGAGTGCTCTGAGAGAGCTGGAAGATGGACTCTGCCCTTTATACAGCAGGGTCACGTGTCCCACCTGGCCAATCACCAGAATTGCATGTTTGCTCGGAAGCCAATTAACCTTCTTGTGGGATTTTGCTAAACTTCAAACCTTCAAGATTAATAGGTTTGGGGAGAAAGTCCAGACCCAGGGATGGGAGTTACTAACTTAAAGGGACAGTCCAGGCAAAATGCAAAAACCATGATTCAGCAGCTTACCTAATCATATCTGCCCTCTCCCTTCCTGTAACCTTGCAGTAGCACCTATAAACAGAAGCTGAGCACTGAATTCTGGTACTCCTCCTGATTCCCATATCAGTAGACCGCCAATCATAGGGCTGGTGGCTTAGAACTCTGTCTGTGTATTGCAGAATTGTGATCAGGTGTCATAGTACGCTGGTATAAACACAATGTCTTCTAGGATATGCGAGGAAATGAGAGGCCAGTCTAGTTTATAGAATTGCTTCAGTTAACTTACTGTCACTGAGGGAAGCTTTGGCCTCCAGGTCAAGGCAACCAGGTTCATGGTATGTCATTGCAGCCTCAGAAGAACAGCACAATTTAAAAATAATGTTTTGATGGTAGGCTTCCTTAACTGACTTACAAGGAGGCCTACTAAATATTGATCCATGCGACATCAAATGACTTGTTAATAAGTACACAGGCATACTGCAGGCTTGAGGCATTAGCCATCCCACAAAACTGTGTTGGGACAGAGACTATAAAGTCTGCTGCATCTGAATTTCCAAGCTGAAGTGAGGCTGCCATCTCTGAAACTCAATGATGAACAAGGGAGCACAATCTGAAGCTTGGCAGAGTGAAGATAACAATGGAAAATTATTTTTTAGTAATAGATTCTTGAAACAAGTTTCCAACAGAGATAGTTGGAAAATTAACATTAAGAGAATTTAAAGGAACAGTCCCAGCAATGGCAATAAAAAGGCAGCAAAGAGCTCTCCTGAAGGATGTCCCATGTGCCTCTTCTGCATTTTCTGTCATGCACTATAGATGCTTTAGTAGGTCTCCAAAGTGTATCCCTTTCCCCCTTTCCATATTTCCACAAGCATGCTCAAAACATGGTCACAGGTTCCCCTGCCCTGTAAGTGCTCACAGTGTGAGCTAGCCCAGCAAGGCCAACCACTTGCTCGTCCTGGGAGATCCAAGAGAGAGGAGGAGCCATAAAACCACATTTGTAGTTATTTTTTTTATGGTTAAACAAGAAGCTCCATGTAGCATCCCAATATCTGCCCAGCTCCCACACTGCACCCCCTTTTATGCCCTGCTTCCATGCTCCTGGGGACCAGGTTAAAGATTGAGGAACAGCAGCAAGCAGAACAGCGATTGGGATGCAGCATGGGAACACGGCAGATGGGGTGCAGCAGGAAGCAGGACAGAGATGGGGGTGCAGTGAGGAGCAGGAAGGGACAGGACAGAAATAGGGGTGCAGCATGACAGCAGAGTAGGTTATGGGTGCAGTGAGAAGCAGGGAAGAAAGAGTCATGCAGTGTTTCAGCAAGGCAGATATGTAGGTGTAGAAGGGCATAGATGGAGGTGCAGTGGGGTGACGGGAGTGATAGGTGTGCAGCAGAGAGCAGGATAGAGATAGAGGTACAGCGGTTAGGAGGGTAGGTTGCGGATGCAGAGGGAGCAGGGTAGGTTGGGGTGCAGTGGGAAACAGAGCAGAAATTGTGGTGTAGTATAGAGTAACTGATGTGACATGGCCACCACCAAGCTCTCAACTGCATGATCAAAAAAGGTATTTAGGTGGTTGTGGGTGGAGAGAGGACTGTGGCTGTAAAGATGGCTGCTGGGGGGTTGGAAGTTTAGAGACAACTCAGAAAAGCATACAGCAGCAGCTGAGGTGAAGACATCAGAGACCGGCAGCTAAGGTGGAGGTTAAGCGCCACACTGCAAGCTATAATTAAGCATTGAGTTCTGTATGATGAGGACAGGAACAAGATGCACCCTTTAGTGCTGCCCACCTCTTATTGTGTGTTCCCCTCTCTTAGCAAGTACTTATTGGTATTGTACAGTCAGGCAATTACTCAGGAGAAGCAGCAGAGAGGCTAGGTTCACCCCGCAGACTAGACTAGACTAGATGGAACATGTGGTCCCCTTTTGCCTTCCACCTTCTGCTCATTACACCAGTTGCTACACAAGCCTCTGTGTCCCCCTGCATTATGTGAAATACATTATTTGTATCAGGATAAGGATGACATCTTAAAAAAGATGTTATTTTAAAATGAACTTACAATCACATTTTTCACACAAGTCAGGCTAACACTTTGCTACTTGCAGTCAAACAAATCATTGATTGATGTCATCTCTGTACTGTGGCACAAAAATCTTTTCAAGCCATCCGAGTCCAACTTGTGCTTAAAAGAGAAGTCCACTTTCAATGGCATTTTTCAAAGCATATGTTTTTGTTCAAAATAACGCGGTCAAGGTGCTGAACTGATCTAATTTTATTTTTTGTACCAGGTTCACTTTTCTCTTTTTGGTGTACAGTTGCCAATAGCGACAGATTGCAGGTAGTGAAAATGCTTCCATAAAACCCACATTTGCTAACATATTGTAAAAAAAAAATCAATTTAGCTCAGCATCTTGAGGACATTATTTTGCAATGCTTTTGAAAGTAGACTTTCCCTTTAAATTACCAAGATCAAAATACACACACCACACACACCTCATATGGTCAGTGGCTATATAGTTGTAACAAGCATTTGCAGTCTAACAGTGCTATGTGATTACAGTTGTCATAGGCTCTAATACTAAATTTGATTTGAAATGATCATATTGTAAGGTGTGCTTTGGCCAACAAGCTGTGTAATAATAATTGTGTATTGATTTGTTTCTGCTGGTATTATTCACATTATACATGCAGAAATAAGATGACATTGGTATTCACTAAAGCACCTCACCTATCGGTCACCTATTTAATAATTCTATGTACTTGGCACATGCTGTAGGCCCACACCAGGGCTGCAACGCTGTTGAGTCTGGTCAAAGTAACATTTATGCGGAATCCTATATAAAAAAAAGCCTTTAATACCTGCCATTGGTATGTAGATAATGGACAAGGTCACCTGTGGAAACTAATATATTTAAAGTTGGAAGAGGATAGAAGAAACTTCTTTTAACCATAGTGAACCTATATCAAACCTCTGAATTAATGCTAGAGGTCCCCATTAAAAAAATAGTTATAAAAAATAATGTCAAAGAATAGACCCCCCTGTGAAACCCTCCTGGGTTTTGGTCCTTGTCACCAGGACATCTGGATTTGGGATGCCTTGCAGTGAGACACGGGACAGCCATTCACAAAGACCTGGCGCAGACTAATGTCTGGCTCAAGGTATACTGTAGTGCAGTTGCGGCCAGCACATGCGCTGTTGGATCGTGGATCAGGTAGGTTTTACTGGGGATTTTACACAGCAGAGCATCCTGAATCAGAATACTCTGGGTAGAGGGAATCAGGCGGCTGGGTTTTGGTCAACTTTAAAGGTCATTCTCTTGCTTCAGAGTAAACATAGCTGACTGTCTGTTACATTGTGATACAATGTAGGATAAAACAACTTTTTTTTTACATTTTCTTTTACTATTATATTGTATCACAAAGTAAGGCACAGCAGACTGGCCTTACTTTGTGATACAATATAATGGTAAATGAAAATGGTAAAAAAAAAAAAGTTGTTTTATCCTACATTGTATCACAATCACAATGTAACAGACAGAAAGTCTCTGCAGCACAGAATGTAACAAATCAATCAGCTGAGAGGCAGAGAACCGTCTGTGATGAAAATATATTCAGCCTGTTGCCAGAATAGCTGGCAAATGATACTTCTCCTTTAACCTCTTTGAACAATCTGTATGTATTGCCAGAGTTCCCCTTTGCCAAAATAATGTTATTTTAGAGTGAAAACATATGTATATAGAGCTAGAAGTACATGCATTTTGTAATAAATCACCAATCCCTTCCTCCCCAGTGCCCCTGTGCCCACTTTGGGCAATATCATAAAAAACAGCTCTATGGGGGGCAATCTGCATGGGTGCTGATGCCTGGACATTAAGTGAGAGGCCACTCACCTAATCCCGTGCAGCAGTGTGACTGTACTGGTCTGCCACTCAACTCCAAATAACACCCAAGTCTACGGCTGCTACGGCTGCTATGCAACCTCTAGGTTAAATGGTCACCCCCTGCATCCATCACAGGTACTGTCCATACCTAATCCATACACTGCTAAGCTCCAGGTTACAGATAGGAGATGGCCTATGGGATGCTAAAATGAAATGTTGGGATCAAAGAAGAAGTCTTTTGGACTGTGACTTTTTAAGTTAACAGGGGAAAGTTGTGTTTTTACTCTAGACTCTAGATGTAACATCCTGGAACATTTTTTGTGAACTACTAGCCAAGACTACTGAACAAATCATACTGTAAGCGCTGGTTTTCCCAAGGCTCTGAGGCTGAAAAACCAGCCTCCAGCCCTAGAGGTATGTCAGCCCCTACCTCCATCAACACCAGTGGTCTGGGGACATAAGGTAGGCACTAGGCTTTTCCACACTCTCACACTTGGGGGCACAGCACAGGGTACCCAAACCAATGCCTATGGAGCTGGCATGCCTCCATAGGCTGAATGTTTGCCTTCTGAGTACACTGAGCACTGGGGAAACCAGCCTTTATGTCTGATGCTTCAGGAACCTCAGACAGTGGGCTATGCATTTTAAAAGGGGGTTCTTTTAACCCTTGCCTTACCTAGCCTATCAAAATTCAGGTTTGGCACTGCATTAAATTCCCTGTCAGACTTACCTGGGCGGCCACCTGGAGATAAAAACACAACTGGGACAAGATTAAAAGTTGGTGGTGGAGTGGGACGGAATGTATGAAGGGGGCGTATCCATGTGCATGCTAGAGAGATAGCTTGTCTTATCCATCTGCCCACCGTTGCTTTAGAGGCAGCTAAACCCCTGTTTCTCCCACTAAAGGAGACACACAGAGGGCCTATCTTAAATAGAACACCAATGTGCAGGTAAGCATCCTGCAAGTCTATGTTTACCATTAAGTTTCCTCCCACTAGCAGATTTCTTATTGTGAAGATCGACTCCATTCTGAAATGTTTGTAAACTATAAACTGGCAAGGACTTTATATTGAGGATCATTCTGAAGGCCCGCAACAGTTTTTGGACCAGGAAAGTAGAAAGCTGCTTTACCTTCCAGCTTGCTATCAATGTAGGTCTGACAAAAGGACATGCTCCATGATTCCAGCAAAATGGTTTGACAATTCAGGCATATTCTGACCAGTCTTGGTGTCACGATGATCCACTTATTGTCTCCTCGATCCTGCGGTATCCTTGGCCGCCCACTGGAGCGGCCCGGGTGGCATGTTGTCTTGAAGCAGCTGCATCAGTTTCGGGCGCCCGCTCGAGCGACGAAGGCTTGAGTGGCACTGTGGTCCTCCTCTTCGTGCATTCCCAGTTCCCTGTCCATGCTTTCATGCATGGATAGGGCCACTGAGCCCTACTGTTTCTAGGTATTGTGGGCTAATCACCCCATTGGTTGTAGACCGGCCAATGAGCCCAAGCTCCCTCTGGCCAATCCAGTCCACTTCAGCCCTATATAAGTTTTCCTAGCCCACTCATTGCCCGTGATAGAGTTCTGCTGGGTGATAGTCTATTGTTATCCATTACCGAACTTGCTTTGCTTGACCACTCCTTTGACCACTGCCTGGACCGATGCCTGCCTGTCTGACCTCGAACCCGTCTCATCCTCTGTACCGCGATCCCTCTGACTACACGGCTTAATCTTTGCCTTGACTCTCAACTCTTCTCTTGCTACTCCCCTTGGTGCTACGTATCATAAGGACTGTCCTTCTCTGTATGACTCCATGTTGCCCGACATCACTCAATCCTTTGTGCTATATATGTCCTGGGGGCAACCGTGTCCGAAGCAGCAGGGATTGTAGGTTGTGGACTCACTAGAAGGCAGGTGTCCCATGGGGCTTGACACTAGGTTCCTGAGCCTTAACCTTGGTCACAATCTCTTTCTCCTTTTCTTTATCTTTTTTCTTATCCTTAACTTTAGGATTAGAAGATCTAGGCTGAAGGAGAGAAGGAGACCATATAGGATTAAGTTAGTAACAAGTAACATAATCTACATTGGGTCATTAAGGCCAGCTTCTCCAGGTCAGGTATAGCACTGGCTGTAGCTGCTGCTGTGTTGCTGCTGCCACCTCCACCACGGTGAGTCACCAGGCCGACCGCCCAGGCCTGATGAGAGGCCTCCTGGGTCTCTGGGAGCCGGCATGGCTAAAGGACCCCCACTAGCCATTCTGAACCCGGCATTGTATGCGTCTCCGGAGTTACCTGGAAATGCGCCCAGCAGATGACGATCACGGCTACAGTTTTTGGACACAGTGCCTGAGTGAGACATCCGGTAATCTCGGCGATGTCCTGACCAAATTCTGGGGATTCTGGGGATGCATCTGCTGTGGGGATCGCCGGAAAAGTACATGAGAAAAAGAGTTTACACAGCAAAAGATGTGAGTAAAAAAAATACTCATGGTGTTGAATCATCCCTATTGTCGATGGCTGCTCCTCTTTATCAGCACACATTGCATGCTTTCCTTTATTTTTAGCTGGCAAATGCAAATAATAAGTTTGGATGAGGCCATTAAAAGTTCACTGGGTGTTCTACTGAATCACTGAATAGGTGCAATAGCACACAGGTGACCCTAGAGATTGCCTGCTGTGAACCTACAAAATTATCCGTACTGAATCAAGCCCATGGTTTTGCTAAAAAGAATGGACAAATATTCTTGTCCCATTTTTAACACTTGGTATGCTTTATTCACCGATTGTTGTTATTAATTCACATACTGGCTTGAAGAAGACCTCACTGAAAAAGATCTTTCTTCCTGCTACATTTTCAGTAATGTAACCAAACCTTTGTTGTTTTGAAACCCACTTTGAAGCCGCACCAGGATCACACAAACACCTTTGGAGCATTCATTTTAATAATTTAGTTCACATCTGTGCTTCCTGATGTGAAGTGATGTGATTGATAACATCTTTTGGAAAAGTTTCAGTTACATTTCAGTAAAGCTTAAGACTGATATGTTAACATAAGCAAATATCGGATACAATCGGATACAATGTTTTTTCAAGTGCATGGGAAAATTTTATTTTTGCAAATCCAAATCAGTTTATTTCTCCAAGTATATACTGTATGTTATCTATACAAGGATTTTTTCTTATTGGGTCTATATTTCCAATTTCCACCCTCTCCTGATCCAGCAAACACTTTTTTTTATTGAAAACATTTTTCACAAGTAGGAATTTCTTAGCTCTTTTTCTTTCACTGGGAAACACTTGTAAATTTCCTGCATGAAGAAAAAAAGTGAAACTCCTGTGAAAAAGTTCACGTTATTAACTAGTATGCTTGACCCCTTACCAGATACCACTTACCAAAAAACAACACACAAAAATAAAGGTGATAGTTTAACAGGCTGATTCATCACTAACGCCAGGTAGCGACAGATGAGCGTCTGTAGCAGGCATTTCAGAGCGCCCACTAGTAGTCGCTGTACTCGGTCTTGAGTCACTAGTTCATAGCGACTCAGTCGCTGTGCTGCAATGATGAATACATTGTGAGGAGTCGCTATTTGACCAGTACAGCGCTGTATGGGAGCGCATGTTAGCGACTGGTCAGTGCGACCGACTCACAACATATTCATTTAAAAAACAGCCTCACACAACTACCGCGCTCAGAAATGCTTCTCTTAAGCCCAGAGCGCCGGAGGCAGTTTGATTAAAGTCTGTTTTTTTTTGCATGTATCCACCAGTAACAAAGCGAAAACATATGGAATTACATTGTTATTACATTGTAACATGAACACATTAATGCCAGACCTGTAATGTCAATTCTGCAGAAATATATAAAACATGAAAAATATTTGAAAAAATGGCTTTTTCAATGGCAGAAGAGGTCACAACATTATTTACGATTTAAAAAAAAAATTACAAAAACCCTGTTTAAAAAGAAATAAAAGAACGTCCATTGAAATGTATGGGAGAGCGACAGGTAGCGAGATGTCATACCTGGCGCTCTGCAAGGCTCAACGCCGGCGCTGTTCGCTGAGGCTGGGATAATGATGAATCGGACGCTACATGGCGTTATCCCAGTTGCTCCACAGATTCTGCTTGATAAATGTGTAATTGCGTGCCGTGTCCGGCGTTCACCTGTCACTACCTGGTGCTACCTCTCATTAACAAGGCACTACCCGACGCTATCCCTTCATGAATAAGGGCCTAAATTTCCCTACTTTCCGAATCGCATCTGTCCCCTTCTGTCTGTTTGGCAAGTCTCAACAGGGCCAGCCACTGACCTTCCCCTGGGGCATCCCAAATTGGGATGTTCCATTGTGTAAAGCCCACATGGTCGCAAAACTGACCTTCTTCCTAGCTAGCTGTAAATATCGTAGGCTGCATCCCTAGCATCTCTGGGCTGTAGCGCACTCCCGCTTCCATGTGGCCGATCTCGCTCCTGATTGCCGTGCACAGAGCCATTTGCCAAGCATTAATATTCATGGCAAATAGCTCTGATAGGACAAGAGCCCACACATGCACTATGGGACCAGGGAGAGGTGAGTTTTTGTGGGTTATCTGGGGGATTTCACACAGCGAGCCATCCCAAACTGGGGTGCTCTTGAGGCAGTTTCATTTTAGAAGAAAGCGATTCTGGTGAGCGCCTCTCACATTGCCATGTAGCCTCACATGCATTAATCCAGGCGGCTCAGCATATAGCGCCGGCGCTCTAGGTTCCAGAGTACCATGTAGTACCTTTCGCTCTGTAGCGCTCTCCCATACATTTCAGCGGGCTTTTATTAGTTGTGTATAAATAGCGTGTTTGACAATTTTTTTTTCTCAAATCATTGTGTGACCTCTCTTGGCTGCAAACAAACACTTTTAGAAACTTTTTGGGACTTTTTATATTTTTATGCAGAATTGCATTTACAGGTCTGCCACTAAAGTGTTACTGTCTCAGTGTTAAAACAATTATTCCATGTGTTTTTGATTTGTTACTGGTGGATATGTGTTCAAAAACTTTAAGCACACAGCGCCTGGCGCTCTGTGCTACAGCGCCCAGCTTTTGAGCGCCGATGCTGTGTGTGTCTAGGGTTTTGTTAAATATGGTGTGGAGCGCTGAGTGCCGGACACACTGAGCTGGTGCTACCTCTCACTCGCTGCAGCGCTATACTGTTGTTACAACGCCCAACACACATCCCATTCATCAATCCCGGCCAGGTTACTAGAGCGACTGAGGCACTCTGTTACAGTGCCCGATATCCGCTTACAGCATCTACGAGCGGCTCTAAGCGCCGCTATACAGACGCTCATCTGTCAATAAATTGCGTTAGTAGTGAATCAGCCTCCATGTTTGTCGGATAGCTGCTGCCTTTGACAATTTGGAAAAATTGGAATTCGTTGCTAATTTCAGAGATATAATATATATTTGAAATGTATCCTTGTTAAGAAGCATTGCAGTCTGTCTATATTGCTTGGATCAAGGCACAAGGATTCATTCACGGAGGTAACTGCCACTGAAGAAAGCATGTAAAGTGGACCCATGCCCCTAATTGATCTCCTGCATAAAATGGGACACATCTGGAACCCTGTGTGTGAAAGGACAGGATCAAAGGTAGTGATGGCTTTTCATTTCGGCTGGATATTTGCATTGAAAGCATAAAAAACTAAAATTACTTCAAGACAGGCTTCCCTAACTGTGGCTTACAAAATGGGCTACTAAACTTGATGCATGTGCCATAATTACTTAGTTAATAGGGTTAAAAAAAGACATATGTCCATCAGGTTTAACGAAGGGTGTTGGGGTAGGGAAAGATATTTATTTATTTTTTTACTGATAACAGCTAATAGTAACTGTTAATGCTACTTCCTTCTAAATAAGCATCTAATCATTTTTTAAGCTGTCAGCGGTTGATACTGTAGCAAGCGTCTGTGGGAGGCTATTCCACAGATGTATAGTTCTTATGGTAAAAAATGATGGTCACCTCCAGAGATTGAATATCTTTTTTCCAGTCGAAGAGAGTTCCCCCTTGTCTTTATATAGAATTTCACCTGAAATAGTGTTTCCCCGTATTTTTTGTATTGCCCATTTATATATTTACACAAGTTAATCATGTCCCCCCCTCAGTCGTCTCCTCTCAAGACTAAACATATTTAATTTTCATAATCTTTACTCATAACTAAGATCTTTCATTTGGTGGCTCTCCTCTGCACCCTTTCCATAGTCAGAGCGTCCTTACTATGAATGGGTGCCCAGAACTTCAGCCGATCCTTCAGCCAGTTTTCAATCCAGTTACAAACTGTATGGTCTAATCCTGAAGACCTCAATTTCCCCAATAAGCGTCTATGGGGGACATAGCAAAATCCAGAAAAACTATATCCACAGCCATCCCTCTGTCCAGGCTTCTGCTCACCTCCTCATAGAAGCCAATCAGGTTAGTCTGGCAGCTTCTGTCCTTAGGAAAACTGTGCTGGTTGTCGTTTATAATATTATGCATAGTTATATATTCTGTATATTTGTTAGTCCCAACTATTGCATGAATCTTTTTTAAAAACAAAACAAAAACAAAATATGTTAAAAATTGCTCAAAGTGCGTTGACCCGAATATCCCTGTAGGTCCAAAGATATATGTCAATGTAGCACAGAGCAAAAAGCTAAACTGAGCTCTCTAGAGCCCTAGCATATCCAAAATATCCAAGTTCAATCCACAGACGTCCCAAAGTGCATGCACTTTCCCAAGGTGGTGGTTAGAATCACTCCCCTTCAAGCACCATCAGTGTATCCTTCGCCTTATAAAATGCTCTACTCTAACCAGAGGTTGGTTTATATATACGCCTTGGACTGGCCTGCAGTGGATTTCACATCAATGGTAGTAGCAAATCACCCTCATTCTTAGTGCAGACTCTCTTCATCTTAGGGCATCTACCTGTTCTAATTTAGGTTTTCTTTGATTTTATATATTTAAAAAACGTTTAAGGTTTGTTTTGCTTTCTTTGGCCACATATCTTTTGTTTTTGTGCTTTTACCAACCTTATTTCTTTCTTCCATGCTTTATTTACTAATGTATACTATTCAAGAGTTACAGCTGAGAGCTCAGCCTTGTAATTTTTAAATGGCCTTTTCTTGTTCTTTATTGTCCTTTTAATCGCAGGTGTCAGCTATGAGGGGTTTAATTTTACCTGCTGATATTTGTTTACCGCAAGAATACATTTTGCAATGTTGATACTCATAATTGATTTAAAGTACTTATTACTGCTTATTATCTTTATTCCTCAACAGATGCTCCAAGTCTATTTCCTGGAGTGGAGCTGTGAGCCTGGGGAAGTTGGCCTTCCTAAAATTCATTGTTTTTGCCCTCCCAGACAGAAAATCTTTCTTACAGTTTATGTTGAATACAACTATATTGTGGTCACTGTTACCAAGATTTTTACCATCCCAATCAGGTCATTATCATTTGATATTACCAGATCCAAAAGAGCATCACCCCTAGTAGGTGTCTCCACAAACTGATTCATATAGTTGTCTTGTAGAAAGCTGAGGAATGCTCTCCCCCTTGTAGTAGAAGCAGAACCATGTCTCCAGTTGATACCTGGGTAGTTGGCCCCTGGGTAGTTCAAAAACTGTGATGCGTCTAGCATGATGATGCTGGCATCAGGAACTATTACAGTCGCTGCATCTATACATCAGCATCCTATCCAATTTGAGTCTCCTTTTCCTGCCTTCATAGCTCCCTGACCATCCTGGGTTTATAGTTGGCATGTCTTGGCAGAATTCATTATAAGAGGTCACAGTGTCAGACCACTCTTCCAAACCAGAACTAAGATGTTGGAATGCTTCCGCCATTTCAGTCATTTCAAACCACTTCTGAAGATCTTGTTTAGCTTATGCGTGTGTGCATGGTTAATCTCGGGATTATTATTTGTCTGTTAATAAGTAGTGTAACCTACTTGTGACTGCTTGTGACTGGTCATTTTCCAGATTTCCTTGCCAGCAAAGTTACATAGATTGCACAAACATAGATTGTGCTGCCTGTTTACCTATGTTTACCTGTCACTGATTATGGGCTTTATTTAAGAAGCGCTAACACCATGTAGTACCACGTAGCATCAGGTGAACACAGGATGCAGTATGTGAAAACCACCTATATGAAAATCAAACTGGTGAGCGCCCCTTATAGCTTCATAAAGCGTCACATGTGTTACTAGCGGTGGCTCAGTGTAAAGCACCGCAGCTTTATGTTTAGCAGCGCCATGTGGCACCTGTCGATCAGTTGCGTTCTCTCATACAATTCAATAGTCTTTTTTCATATGATGATTGTTTTTGCTCTCCTGGCCACCACCACCAGACCTATGTTGTCATATATTTAAATTTTGGTATTTTTGTCAGAATTGTACGTGTTGGTCTGTCATTGCAGTGTCAGTGTTACAGTGTTGATGTCAGTGCTAAAATGTCATTCCATGTGTTTTGCTATAGTGCTGGTGTATATGTGTTCAGAAACAGACATTTTTTATATTGCGTCCGGTGCTCGTTGCTAGAATGCCCAGTTTTACAGCGCTGACGCTGGGTTTGTGATTTTGTTTGTTAAGTATGGCCTTCAACACCGAACAGTGTATGCACTTAACTGGGGCTACTTATCGTTTACTGCAGCGTTGTCCTATTATTATATGTAGCGTCACCTTGGGCAGCTTTTCCTCAGGGCGCTATATGAAACAATAGCAGCATTGGTACGCTCAGGCGCTGCAGTATATCAGGGAGAGCACTTCTACAGCACCCTCCAGACATCACATTTATCGATGCTGAACAGGATACTACAGCGTCACTTGTCCAGTGCCAAGGCTACATTATAGAACCAGACACCCATTTGCAGCGTACTCTTGTGGATGCTCTAAGCGGTGCTACATAAACACACAAATGGCAATACTAGTCTTAAATCAGCCTCTATATTTGTTTTGACATTTTGATCGCTGCCTAGATCAACATTTTTTCCTGAACCCAACTACTCACATGGATTACCCCTGGATTATGTCACTTAATGGATTGATTTCCCATGTATTACTTGCTATCCTATCAAGCCATTTCTATTATTATATTTTAGTACTATTCCTACTAAACTGTATTATCCGGCCTGTCCCTGGACAGACCCTGCTCTGTTTTACCTTGGCTATCATCAGGCTTTGCAGCCTCAGCTGTCATTCTTGTGCCCTGAAGTCCTGAGGGGTAACTGTGTGCTGGAGTGGCATATAGTATAGTAGCACCTACTGAGGCAGAATAGGCTCAGACACTGGCGAAGTGTGCATTTTTAATGGCGGTTGGCAGCCAAAAGAAAAACTGGTGAATAAGCACAACTTAAACCAGACCTTAAACAGCCTTGCGTAGTTGAAAATAAAATCTCCCCAAAACTCACTTGCCCCGTCGGCATGCATGATACTGAATCACTGTCAGCACCTACATTTGCTCCTGTATCCACTTAAAGCTTCACCGATTTTCTTCTGGTTACCGCCATCTTGAAGCACCCCATTAGGCAGCCTGGATTTAACCAACATAACCCACAATGCACAGTGACAGGTAACCCAGCAGCACTTCCTCTTTGCAAGATACCTGTAGCTCCATATGATGCCATTTTGGTGGTAAAATTTACCATAATTTTTATATGCAGCAATCTGAATTGCTCTGGAGGATGCACATGAGCATTGATTCTTGTAAGAGTATTAGTCCAGTTTAGAAAACTCAAACATGCTATTAAGTGCACAGCTGGTGGTTTTCTGGTTTGTAATCACAGCCCCATAAAAGGGTGCACTACTCCATGGCACATTCATTCAGTGTAACAGAAGGGGTGCCTTAGGGGTTCCTTGTAGCTCCCTTTCTGTAGGAGGCAGCCATGGTGCATGCATGAATTCTTGGAATTATATCCTCTTGATAGGTATGTATAGAAGATCCAGTGCCCACACCATCCATTATAAAACATTTTTGAAAGTGTATATTATGTTTGTGCCAAAAGGATGTCCTTGTGATGCTGAGCTGATCTAGCTTTTTTTTTTACGTTAGCAAAAGTCTATTTATTTGGAAGAAACCTACCTACAATCTGTTGCTAGTGGTAACTGTACACCAAGATCTAAAATAAGAAGTGTGTCCTGTACACAGAGCTAGTCAACCTATTAGGCAACGAAGGAACTAAATGCATTCTTTTGCTATACAAGGCATCAGAATGACAGAAGGGTGATTTGATGGTTAGCATTTTTTGTTCTCAGTGTTGGTCCAGTTGAAAGCAGAACAAAACTCTGGGTGGCCATTGGCCTTCCACTAAGGTATCCCAAATTGGGTTGTCACCGCTAAACTCACCTTTGCTTGACCCCCACGACAATTCAGCATCATTTGATGAAAAACCCAAACTCTTAAAAACTATTCCCCAGCATCTAAAATTAATATATTTAATAGCTTTTAATCACTTACTTTTCATTCTGTCCCCCACTGGCCTGCAACTCTGTTCAGCACTCTAGGATACGGGAGCCATCCTGGCTCAGTAGCATCACATACTGAGGAGAGGAGAGGGGTCAAAAGTCAGAGGGCGGGGTTGTAGCTGTTACAGTTGCAGAGCAGAGCTGGGGGTCAGGAAAAGGACAGCAAACCCAGAATACAGAGTGGCACAGTCAGAAGGCACTTCCTGTTTGTAGGCAGTCTGAAACTCCATGAGCCGCCATCTTGAATGTTTAAAGGCTGAAAAAATTCAGTAGATGCAGGTAGGATGATTTTGAATGCGGTAAGTACAGCGTGGGGCAAACATATAACATAGATTCTTATTCAGAGTGAAGGTCCGGTTTAAGTACCTCCGTTGTCAAATCTGAAACTCCAAAAAAATGGAATTTATATAAAACTTCTAACCATGTGCATTAACTATAGTTAATATTTCTCCATGCATTTTGTTCAGATGAGCCATGTCCCCTAACAATTTAGCATATATTTCCTAAAAAAAAATTAGACCATCCTAATAATTCCTAGAGGGGCATACCTGCTGAGTCATGCACTAAAGCCACCCTGAGTCTGGTGACAGATTTGCCTTAACTGATACTTTCATCACACAGGCTGCCCAGTGGCCCAGCTGCTGCCTTAAATATGTGCACCTGTCCCCTGTACCTGTCCTCTGTACCAGTCCTGAACTGGGACACCCCCCTAAGAAACGTCATGTGTAACTTTAGCAGTCCATGTGCATGAGCTCTGGGATGCCTTATTACAGGAGGGTGTCATGATCAAGCCCAGTTGTAATGCATGGGTCAGGCAGAGGGCTGGGTACCCACTCAGGCCTGAGGTAGATGGACGCCATTTTGTAATCCACACATTCCAGGCGAGGGACAAGAAACCAAAGTCACTGCACACCAACAACCATTGAAGGTACTCACTCAGATTGGAGCTGGATCCTGGCAGGCTGTAGGTCCTCCTTAAGGTTAGAATAAGAATTCACATGAAGGCAAAGAATAACTTTTTTGGGATGCCCTACTTAAGTCAGGCAGAAAGCAGTGTTCAATGAAGTCTCTTCCTTGGCAAGTCACATGGCCCTACCGTTCATCTTGGTCCTGGCTAGGCATTCCCTCCAGGCATCCCCATCCAGAATGTGATCCTGGCCTCAGGCAACCCGTCTGGCTTGCATGGCGAACTCAACACCTGATGGGACCCACGGGATCCTAGCAAGTAGTGCTCCTGGCATCTCTTTCTGACTCCCAATTCAGAGGTCCCTAGCTGGCCTTTCTTCATCCCCTGACTCACTGAGGGGCACCTGATACCGGCCACTGTGCCATATAGGTTGGCACCTGGCAGCTGGTCCTGCATTAGATGGGTGCTCAACTCTGGTCTTCCTCAAGCCTGCCCTACTAGGGTTGTCTCTGCCTTTGGCAGGGGTCTATTATACAGGTAGTGGGCTACATCTTCTCAGCTCTCACAGGGCTCTGTTCCCAACTCGCAGGAGCACCACTGAGACTTCCCCTTTATAGCTCCAATAGCACAAGGAGGTGATCTGGACTTCTAATGAATGGATAATTAACCTCATTACTTATCCCTTTACCCCCACTGATCATCTACGAGTAGATGTATAAACTGTTCATACATGTTTGCTACATAACATCAGAATAAATGAGGCCAGTTGTGTTTATGAGCACTACTACTAGGGTTAATATTGTTTAAAGGGAATGTAAACCTGGCGGCAAAAATCAGGCAGAAAGCAGCTCATCTGAAGACTGTATCATGTGCCTCTTTTCCATTTCCTGCAGTGCATGGTAGAAGCTAAGAGGCCGATTCATCAATAGCGCCAGGTAGCGACAGATGAGCGACTGTAGCGTGATTTTTTCAGCGCCAGCCAGTATTCGCTGTGCTTGGCCGGCGTTAGCTTGATGACAGCGACTCAGTCGGTGTGCGGTAATGTTGAATACTGGCTGGGGGGTCGCTGTTTCACAGGTCCAGCGTTGTATGTGAGCGCCTGACAACGAATGGCCAGAGCGAACGGCTAGCTTCATATTCATCAAAAAATCACGCTCCGAATGTGCTGTCGCTGTCCATTCCTTGTTTAAACCCCAGAGCGCTGGCGCCGATCTGTATTAACTAGTTTTTAACCCCTAAACAACCATATTTTTTGAATGTAACATTATACATGTTTTTAGAATCATTTTTGTTATATGAATACATTAATCTCAGACCTGTTAGATCAATTCTGCACATATTTTTTTTTTTTTTTTTTTTGACTTAAAAATAAATCCTAACATTGCAGAAGTGTTCTCCGATTTTTTGACATTAAAAAAATTAAAAAAAAAATTATTACCAATTAATCATGAATTATTAAAGATTGCTCCATTGAAATGCATTGGACATCGCCAGGGAGCGACAGCTCATACCTGGCGCTGTGAGGGAATTTGCAGCGGCGCTGTTCGGTCCAGCCGGCTTCATGATGAATGCCGCGCTAGCCGTCGCTCTCGCCGGCGCTAGCCTCATTTTGCTTGATAAATGCGTCATTGTGACCGCCGCGGGCGTACTTGAGTCGGTAGTCGCCGTTAGCTGCCGCTACCTGGCGCTCGTCAGACACTACCTGGCGCTATCGCTTGATGAATAAGGGCATAAGCAGGGCTCTGAAATGTGCTCTCCTTTAAATTCTATTTTTCCAAGACAATGCAAAAAAGTGGTCTAATAGCCACTGTGCCCCTTGGTACTTTTAGTGTAAGTGACAACGGCAAGCCACAGTGGTCCCAAAGCTGATTCATAAAGCTACTTTGCTTAGAATGCATAAGGTATTTACATGTAATCAGAGCTCCTGAGATGCTCTGAAAATTATTTACATTATTTATTATTTACTTATTATTTACTTATTTTACATTGTTCTTTCGGAGGGTGGTAAAAAGTTAGCGTGTTTCTGGACAGAGACTTTAATTTGAACACCATTACTTTCTGTAAATTTTTATGCTCTAATTTAAGTATTAATAGGGAGAAAACTCAAATTTGCCTTTAGAACTGAGAATGTATTATACTGTATGTGGGTCCTTGTGTCATTCATTTTAAAGTACAGTACAATAAGCATTTTAGGGTGTTTAAACTAATTTGTGTAAGGATTCATCCAATCTGATCATATCTGTCTTATTGCTTTTTGCATTAATAGACAAACTGTAATCCTAAACTAGCAAGATGTGTTTTTGTCGGTGCCTTGGTTTTAAAAAGAACAGCAGACAAACCACACTGTCTGAATAGTAAAATAGAATAGGAAGACTGAATGCAGGTAGACTTGTGACCTGATTCAGTGTTTGCAGCAAAAGGATCAGCAGCTTTGCCTTCTGGACTCTAAGCCTCTCTGTTTTTCTCATTCTCTGTGGTCTGTGAAATCATACAACTTGAGATTCAGAAAGGCTTTGAAATCCCTATTTAGAGAAGATGTCTTCTGACTTATTGTATGCATAGGCAGAGAGAATCCCCTTCCAGCACCTCCCAGCTCCCTCCTCCTTATTCTCTCCCAGCCAGAGCTCTAGATTCATAAGAGTTCAATAGAGGCTGATAGATCTTATATGCTGTTGCCTGCATAGATTCAGTTGTGCTCATGCATTTAAATGAAATGCAAAGCACTTTTTATTGCCTGCATTTTTGAATGTTAATTGATTCAGTCAGCTTCCTTGCAAGGCTATATTCCAGGCACTTTTCTGTGGCTGTTTTACAGTCCAATTGGGTAGATGGTTGTACAGGGTGAATCCTTGCTAGAAATGATTTTTTTCCAGCAAGATGAAGTGAGTTGGCAGCACAGATCCTGACAGCTTGTCAGCCTGAACCTCCTGCTCCTTTAGTGACTTACTGGACTTTACATCTCGGGTCACTGGCTTTTCCAATCATCCAGAAAGCTAAACATCAGAGGCTAGAGGGGTGACAAAGGAAGGACCGGCTACATTTTTCCCAGGAAGGACACCATAAATCATGGGCTGTTGCCAGCACAGCCAGGGATGGAGCGATCAAACCAGCTTTACGACTGACCTGGAGATGATGCTAATTCTCTCTGCGATATGACACTGCTTGCCATTTTAGAAGAAGAGATAATGGCACCAAGATTCTGGGGAGAATCCACTTTCTCTGATGGGATGACAGATCTATACAAAGCTTAAGAGGATTTTTATTTCAAAGACCTGTGTTGGAACATCAACAATCTTCCCTAGCCACTCTTGTCAGCTTGATAAGCATCTCATCTTGAGATTGGATAGGATGACCTCAGAAAGTTTCCATTTTTTATAAGCTACATATAAGGGAAGGTGGCAAGATACCTGGAAAGGAGAAGTTTTTGCAGAATTCAGGTTGATCACACCCACTGGAAGACCCACGTGCATTAGCAGGAATTAATCCTTCATTTATAATACTGGTTAGTAAATGAAATGTGCATGGGATCTAAGGGCAGCATCACAATAGTTGCTTAGATAGTTTTGCTTAAATATATTATAAAATGTTTTTGATACCATGGTAGCATTTGATAATTACTAATAACCAAGATGTTTTCACTGTATTTGTTCTACTGTGCTTGCTTATGTGTGTGTGTTTTTTATAACCAGCTATGACTATTCCACAGGTGTCTTATTGTTAATAATATATGCTGTGCATGTCTAGGCTGAACATAGCTAGACTTGTTTCCTACCCTGCTACATCAATGAAAAGCTGGTCGTGGGAAGCAACAGTAAAGAGAATTGATGGGATACTATGAGTATACCACAGACAGCATGTGATGTATCCTGTAGAGCCTCCACTACCCTGCTGTACAGTTACATTTATTGTGAGCTAAATTGCTGATGGTTAATTATTAAGCACTTGGATGTATTATTAAATATTGCATTCTCTTATTGCTTTTAAAGATAATGAAAAGCTAATTTGACCATCAAGTCTGATGCTTTTGCCTTTCAAATGCAGCACTGTTGTATAGTAAAATAAGCAGTGTAAATATATGACACCTAAAGCCTGACCAAAAGATGATCTTTATTAACTTTAACCCTTTTATGACAAATGGTTGGTACAATTGTACTATAGCAGTAAATAATTACAGTCTATTGGGTTCTTGGTTAAAATGAACACAACGGTAGTGTCTCAGCAGTAATGTTTTCACACTGTACTGTATGTTGGCAAAGACACTTGTTGATTATACTGTTACCCAGTCATTGTCATAGACTGTGAGGTTAGTATAGTTGCTGGCTCCTGTGTCACAGCCATTGTACTGCACCCTTTCACATTCTGACAGGCAGGAGGTTAATTGATATCCCTCTGCATTGCTCGAAAAGAAAGGGCAAAGGCACCACTAGGATTGCTAATCAAATAATCTCTTTCATGTGGATCAGTAGTGTAGACAACTACAGATTGCCTCTGTGCAGCATAGTGATATGCTGCTTTACTAGGTAATGCATATTTAAAAATGTATGAATTGCAATGTTGTGTTCAGCAACTTATCATGCTCACTAGAAGGCATATTTACTATTGTGTGGAGTTACCATGAGATAAGGGAAGCAGCAAATATTTCTGATATGCTGAAAAACTATATTTTCCTTTACGAGATCACAAAACCCAAGCCTGCGTATAGCTTGTTTCTCTCTATATTCAGATAGTCACATCCTGCATTTGCAAGTTCACACTGATCCTGACCTCTCCATGGTCCTGAATAGATATTAAACCTCATTGCTATATATGTTGTTTGTTTTTGTTCACATATTCATTTCAGTAATCTCAATTCCAGCAGCTTTAAGTGTCTCATTTATTTAGTCTACTATAAATTAATTAAAGGGAAACTGTTGCTTTTACTTAGACCCCCAGATCAGTTGTGCCAAAAAGTCCTGAGGCTCCTTGACTTTCCTGCTGGCATGCCTGCAGTTTGCATCACATTCTTGGAGCCCCTGGTGTCTCAGAATAGTCACCACATTTTCATTTTGGGACTGGCATGTGGGGTGTACGACGTGAATGAGTATGACGCTCAACTGAGGGGCCGTGGAGAATAATGTCCACCTTGGTCTGTCCTTCAAACCACGCTCATGCCCCCCTCGATACCAGAACCAGGTGTGATAACTGGGGGGTCTGGGAATGTGTTTCAAGCCACAGAAGCATAGACAGGCAAGACACACACTTTATTTAGCTTTGTGCCACTTTTTGATCCTTTTCTTGTGCCTGGGAAACTCAGCTGATGTAAAGGCCCCATAGTAGTTTCTGGGGATGTTCCTGATAACCTCATCAGATGACAGTTTAAGTAACAAATGACATCATAATGCCATTGTCTAACAATTTTGAGACAACCCCCTCTCCAGCATCACAAGTACAGATTACATGAAAAGATCTTTGCCTGATCCCATGTAGCCATTGACCAGTATACCAAGGTGGACTAAAAAATTGGTTGCTTTTTCACTTTTGGTTGGCACTTTGTAACATTTAGTTCATAATGATACTTGGACAGTATAATTTACCTTGTCTGTAATTATACAAAGAGCTATGAAAGAAGATGGCGCTATATAACCTTGACTTTTCTAAACTAGTTGCACCCCATTTATGAAATTATTTAACATGCATGTGCTTATTCCAAATAAATTATGGTGTGTTTGAGAGGTGGGCAAGGCAACTTTGAGAAAGGGGCTGGGTCTGGAAGCAGGGTAGGGAAGATACTCACTCAGCTCTAGGGAGATATTTTCCGGTGGTGCCGCAGGTAACTCCAGGATTTGAAAGTAAAAGGCCAACACAGTTCAAAAACATTCACATAAGGAGTTACCTTTCTGCTTCTCTGTCCTTTACACGGTGTACTCCTCTGGCCTGACCTCCAAGGTCCCCAGGTGTACAGTACAGTCTTGGGTGCAACAACCCCCCCCCCCCCCCCCCCAGGACAGCAACTACCAGTGCTGTCCCAGCAATAGCCACCAACTTCTTATGACTCACACTCTGAACTCTCTCTCTCAGACTGCCTGAATCTAATTTATAGAGTCAGGAGCCAATTAGCAGCAGAATGCGGGTGCTTCCCTAGTCTATACCTATGCTTATCTACCCATCAAATGCCTTAAAGATCCCTTGCGGCAGTCCCTTTCCTAAAGCCTATCTAAACATACTCTATTCTATCTAACCATTATAACAAGGGTGATGGCTAATCCACCGCCATGTATTTGCAGTTGGTTCCCCCTCTGTTATTACAAGGGCCACTGTAGGAAGCAATAAAGCTTAAAAAAACTACATGTGGCTAGGCACTGAACATGGACAACAGAGTCTGTCTTGTAGATGTTAAGGTGTTATCCAAGGCGTTCATGTCTGGTCAGACATTTTTGCTGTTAAGACTTATAATCAAGTAACCTTAACATCTAATTTATATTAGAATGCTAACTACAACATAGGTCCTGTTGTTGTGTTGTGTCCACCCCTCCTTCCCGTGTGTCATCCCTGCACAGATGCTCCCCCTCCTACCCCAGCAAGTTCTGCTACTGTGGCCCCCCTCCTCCCCCATGTTTCATCCCCACACTGATGCCCCCCTTCAGGCAAGTACTGCCCGCCGTGCATGTGAGAGTGTGTGCATGTGCATGGGAGTGCATGCATGTGCGTGTAGGAGTGTGCACTTTGGAGTGCTTGCATATGCATGGGAGTACATGCATATGCATGGGAGTGTGTGTATGTACATGGGACTGAATGTATGTGCATGAGAATGTGTACATGTGCATGGGAGTGTGTACATGTGGAAGTGCACACATGCACTTTGGGAGTGCACGCATTTGGGACATGTGTGGGAGTGCTACTCTAGGCTCCAAAATCACCTAGCAACAGGGGGAGAGGGGAGGAGCACATCCAGGATGCCCAAAGCAACTTATGGGAATCTTACAGACCCCACCCATTATGCTGATTACTATGGAGTATCACATCCAAAGCCACGTCCACTTTTTCAGAATATAAATCATGAGGTGAACCTGTAAACCTCGATATCTCTGCCATTTCTTTTTCAACTTAAAAACGGAAAACAGTTTAGGACAGTGCCAAATGTAGCCCAATACAATGGTGTAACAATTGCTTTTGTCTGCTGTAACACTTCAAACAATTGCCAGTGCCATTCTTTAACCCCTATAATACAAAAATCTCTTTCAAGCTAGAACATTACCTTGACAAGCTGGCCCAAAGTGTGGTTCAATGACAGTATAATCAAATTCTTAATCACTGAGAACATTATTCCTTTCAGTGCCAGTCTTTCTAGAGATTTTGTCACCCTGTTGCCAGACCATTTTTAACCATTTTTCGCTATACATGTTTAACTGTAATTCTTGAAGAAATGTCCAGGGATTTCCCAGTGGAGTTCAGCGGAGCTTGGGCTTTAACGTAAAATGTCTTTCCTGTACTTTTCAGTACTTTTGCAATCAGTGGACCCCTATACCTGCCCAACAGACTAGCCCAAACTGAAAATAGTGCTTTATGAGATTCTCAAATGAAATGCAACTATTATACGCAATATCAAGGGTTACATTTAAAACAAATGTGGGGGGGGGCATACTTTATTTTAAGGCTTAAACACTTAAAAATTAAAAGATAAATGGAAAATGGTGTGGGGTCCTCCCTATACAGAACCAGCCCAGGCACCATGAAGGATACCGACATTGGGGAGGCAGGTAATGGGGCATTGGGGTTGAGGCAAGTCACCCGCTGTCTGGCAGGGGACTTGCCAGCCCCTCCTGCCTTGTGGACTGGTATAGGAGTCTAAATGACTTCTTACCAGTTAAAATTAAATGGTATTTACCAATTTGAAAAAACATAACTTCCTCATCAGATAACTATACCTCACCTGAAGAACGTCTCACTTTAGTTACATATTGAGATGAAAAGCGTATTTAATTTTAGTAGGAATTTCAACTGAGGCAGCAAGCTCTCCCTTGTAAGGTGGACAGCTTTTCATGTACAACCCCAAAGAGACAGACACCCATTAACTTATTTAATACATTTGCTATACCTGCAATTTCTATTATATTTAAAGCCGGACAAAACCCAGGATTTTGACTATCCTGGGTTTTGTTCTGTGCCCTGGGGGCATCCCGAATTGCGATACCCCGCTGTGTTAGTACCCCCAGAATGCTCAAAAAACTGGCAAATTGGCTCTTATAAACTTCATTGGGAAGTGCAAGTGGCCGCATCCCCAGCAGCACGCACACTCCTGCCACCAGCCTATATAAATGGTTGTTAACAATCAAAGTCATTTGCCGAATGGGGGGTTTCACACAGCGGGGCATCACAATTTTTGGCCGTCCTGGGTTTTGTTCTGCTTTAAAGGGACTGTCCGGTCAAAAATAATAAACAATACATAGTCACAGTAGTAACAGGGTTACTCCTCTGTGTAAAATCTCTACAATTGCCCTGCAAACACTTATCTGTCCAGGGCTTAAGTGCCGTGATTGTGGTCCGCTGCCACATCCATGGATTGGGGCAGGAGCATCTGCTGATGCTTTGTTCCAAACAGAGTGGAATGCCGTGTATTAATATGCACGGCATTTAGCGCTGATTGGACATTTGCATGGTGGGACCAGCACAAAGGTACTTTTTAGGGCAATTCAGGGGGGTTTCACGCAGTGGGACATCCAAAAACAGAATGTCCCAGGAACAAGAACCAAACTCCATGATAGTGAAAACCCTGGGATTTGATGCACTAGAACTATATAGTATATTTTGTGTACAGTATCTTTTGTGTACAGTTGTTCTAAAACAACATCATTCGTTTTTGGATACAGCAGCCTGTTGCTACATGGTTTAGGGAAAGCTATGTAAAACAGTGTTTACCATGGTCTAACCATAGTACACAACTGGTTCTAATTAGTTCATATGGTATTCCAATTTGCTTGCCTCTCATTGAACAAACCAACTGGAAAGGTTTTTTGTTATTGTTAGGTGAACTGTGTATTTACCAGTATATCAGATTAATGTATTTTTTTATAACAATGATGTAAGACAAACTGTTTCCCTACTGATTTATCAGTAAATCTGAGTTAAATAAACTGTAGAGTAACTATGCCATTTAGAATTAGAAATAAGGATTCATGTCACTTATAATAAAAAGTAATGGCATTAAACATATATATGTCCAGGAAAATAAAAGGACAATTAATATTCACTCCTCATTCCCACAGCCTTTCCTTCCTAGGCTGATTGAATAAAACTTATCAAGTCCTGAGACTGAAAGTGTCATTTAGCAACGACCACCATGCCATGACTGTGGCCCCTGCATCAGTGACTCAGCACACCCACTCCGTACATAAATAAAGGGGGTGTGCCATGCTTTGATGTACTTTACATATATCATAGTAAAGAAATAAGAGAGAGGCAGCCAATCAGGACATCTGGGGAGGAAGTGGGGGTGTTTCCATTCTTGGTCCGCTGAAGGTTGATTGAAGGACCAGGACAAGCAAGGGTGGGGAAGATGAAGATATTTTCAAATAAAAAATAGTCAGAGATGTCTTTTTTATAGCCTATCGTATAATATATAATGGATCAAAACCTTACATGCAGTGATGCCCCACAGTGTGAAATCCCCCATATTCCACTGCTTATGTGCGGGCATCCCTTTCAGCTGATGCCTATGCAAACATGCACAGCTGGAGGAAACCACTGGTGAGAGGTATCCATTTTTTAGTATAACTAACTGGGAATTAAAATTCACTGCAATCTACTCTGTGTGGCTGAAAGCCTGTGCTAGCAACATGGGTGTGTGCTGTGAGGTAAGAGACCCAGCAATCCTAGGGGTTTTACACGCATGGGCATCCCAATTTGTTATACAGACCGAATCCCAGGGGGAGCAGAGGAACCCTTTATCTTTAAACCGGACCTTCACCCTGAATAAGAGCCTGTCTTATATATTTCCCCCACCCTGTACATACAGATTGAACAAATTAAAAATCATCCTACCTGCATCTACTGAGTTTTATGAGCCTTTAACCATCTAAGATGTCTATGTCAGTCCGTCATTTTCTGACATGCATTGTTTCCAGAGCAATGAAGATGTGCCTAAGATGGAAACAAGGAAATGCGGATGCATATTCCCACCATTACTGCTGGTAATGAGCACACCTATAATACGTTGCCCATATTATCATAATAAAATACATTAGGCCAAACAGGAAAACTCTGAATTGCTCATAAATCTAGCAAGATATTAGGTGTATTCTACACTTAATAGCAAGTACTTGTGTTAATGAGGCTTGATATCACAACTGGTTGATGACCAGGCTGATTGCTAAATTAGTTCACGTACTGCAACATGGCCAACAACTGCTTATAAATATGCATGTGAAAGACACTTAAGGTGATGTCTGGCTTGTTTATAGGGAACAGCACATTCAATATGTCTATTTAAACTGGACAGCTTGTTTGACAGCCCTGTAATCAAAAAGACTCCAGGGTTGGCTGATTAATTCCTCCGGGGCATCCCAGTTGCCAATCGCCCGCAAACGCTCACCGCTTTGGTGATACGACTCTGTGGGCTACAGGATAGGCCTCAAATCAGGATGGTACAAGGATAGTAAAAGTTCTAGTAATAGCCACTGTGTGGCCAAATCTGGAATACTGTGTACTGTTTTGGAGACCTCATGTACACAAAGACATTGCTCAAATAAAACATGTCCAAAAGCGGGCTACAAAAATGGCAGATGGGCACACCCCCCTGGGGCATCCCTGGGACCTCCACCACTTGCCTTGCAAAAAGGGCCTCCACCAACCTTAAGGTCTGGTCCAAGAGGCTTTCCAGTCTTTAGTCTGATAGGGCTGCGGGGCCAGCAACTAAGCTATGGGCAACAGCGGGGTTGGCCTACAAAGGTTCCAGTACAGTGCCGCTGTGCCAAAAGCAGATATACTGTACAAATTTAGCAACTGTTAACATGATACCTGAAGAGGAACAAAACTCAGGGTTTTGACTACCCCGGGGTTTTGGTCCTTGTTCCCCCCTGTGCTCCCCAATGCGGGATGCCCCATTGTGTGAAATCCCCGAGGTCGCCTACTCCAACTCACCTTTCCCTGATCCTGCGGCGCATGCACTGCCTCGCATCCAGTCAGCACGCTCAGCTACGCTGATGCAAAGTTGTCTAGGCTCATCTAAGGAGGTGAGTATGGCCAAGCACGCCGGCAGCCAAATCCCCGCTACTCTCTAAAAGGGAGCGTTCTCCCACTAGCCATCCACAAATGCCTGTTGCGGGCACGCACCCTGCTAAAGGGAAAGTAGGGATGCGGCCACTGCTCACGCATGTGCTGGTGGCCTGCGGGGGGAGAAGTTAAGTACACTGGACAACAACTGGGGTGTTTTGGGGGGGTGGTGCTGCTATCTTTCTGCAATAATGCATTGAATGGTGCTGCAAAATGTCTGTTCTTAAATAATCAGCTTGCGTAGCGCACTAAGGGGTTTATTGGAATCCCCTTCTGACAGCGCCACTCGGGCACTCCTTTTTTAAAAATAAAAGTGCCTGCTTTGCAGCACTGTGCCGACCCACCGGCTGGTGGGAGGGAGTGCAGGCATAGCACTGAAAGTGCGGGCGCAGATAGCAGCCCCTGGGGAGCCACTCATCTAGAGCCAGCAGAATAAAATATAAGGCGGGAGCTTTTACACCAGCCTGTGCCAGTGCCTGTTTATCTACCCATGAGCCCTTATGCTAAATTTAACCACATCAATACTCTGTTCCTCCATATTCCTATGCTACATTCCAAACACATAGCAGAGGTTGGTGGTGGACCTTATAGGATCTGGTTGTCATAATATCATTAAAGTTATCTGAAAACACTGTTATGTTGAAAATGCAGAAAACCTTGTTGCATATTTGATTCCACTTTCAGTTATTCAGGTTAATTGAACGCATTGGCGTAAAAAATCGGAAGGAAAAATGTGCTTTTGACATTTTATTAAATAATAGCAGTTGGCGACATCCCATGCGTCATGCGTTTGCATTTTTGACATGTTACACAAACTATTTTCCTTTATTTGTGTTTCTTTTCAACATATTTTTGTTATGAAACACTTCAATAAAAGGTCACGTTTCATGTTGACCACCAGTTTCTGCTGTTTTAAGCAAAATGTTTGGGGGTTGCCCCCACCGTTTCCTTGTAGGAGCAGAAAATAGTGGAAACGGAAGACATGTTTGGTCAGTTTATGCCACTTTCCACCATCAACAATCTATAACATTTACCAAACAATAGTGCATTGTGCAGGCTAGCGCAGCACAATGGATAAAAAGCTTTCAGTTTACAAGTCAGCAGCACAGGCATGATCAGGACAACAGAACAACAACAAGTAGACACATTAGTGATCTTGATATATTATTTTTAATAAAAATCAATAAAATGACAAATATTAAGATATTTTCAAAAATCTGTTCCTTTTCCACTCTGGACACTAACACTTACAACATAATTATTTCAGAATATATAATAATAAATAGTATAGTATATAAACTTGAAAACCATAAACTAATTAGGTAAAGAAGGATTTGGAGGAGGGCACCATTGATGGTCTGCGCCAAAAAAACTAGGCTACCCTTCCATAAACAATGGCACGGCATGTTATCTTGAAATATTTAATGCTTTTCAACCTCTTCTGTGTCAAGTTACAATAACACGACAAGTTATCAACAAGGATTTAACTTCTGCATATGTACCAGCAAACGTAAGGCATGAACAGGATGTTTGCATCATTCACTATTCAACCCAACCTTCTCTTTCTTTGCAGACCTTCCTTGAACTATCATTTAAGGCAATGTCCAGGCATAAATAAAAAAGCCTATACTCATCTAGTGGCCACTGTGTGGATCCACTTTGCTGACACAGCTCCCTTGCCCCGCACCAGCTGTATACTTACAGAGGGTGTAGAGCCAGCAATTCCTTCTTCCAGTGGCACAGCCTCTCCCGACAGCCTTGCTTCTGCCCTCACACGACTACTTCCTTCCTTGCAAGGGGTGTTCAAGGTGCCCGTCCAGGCACACACCCTATATTGCATTGAGTAGGCGTATAAAGGGGGGTGAAGCCAGCCTGATGAACACCATAGTGCTGAATGAGGAAATTGCTGGTTTGCCACAAAGCCTATGGGGGGAGAGGGGGATGCCACACAGCCTATACAAATGGGGGAGAGGGGGATGCCACACAGCCTATGAGGGGAGAGGGGGATGCCACATAGCCTATACAAATGGGGGGAGAGGGGATGCCACACAGCCTATGAGGGGAGAGGGGGATGCCACACAGCCTATACTAATGGGGGGGAGGGGGGATGCCACACAGCCTATACTAATGGGGGGAGGGGGATGCCACACAGCCAATGGGAATGGGGGGGCACACTGCCTATATGGAGAATAGGAGGGGGGAATGCCACACTGCTTATGATAATGGGGTGTACACTGCCTATATAGGGAATGGGAGCGGGATGCCACACTGGGTATACGGGGAATGTGATGGGGGCATGCTACACTGTCTATGGAATGGGGGCATCTCATACGGCCAATGGGAAAGGGGAATGCCACACTGTCTGTAATGGTGCGTTTTTGGTTTAAAATATTTTTTTTCTTATTTTTCTCCCCCAAATCCTAGGTGCGTCTTATAGGCAGGTGCGTCTTATAGGGCGAAAAATACGGTAAATGGGTAAAGTGTACAACAAGTCTAGCAGAATTTTACCCCACTCCCTAAGGTTCTTAGGGGGCACCTCAATGCCCTGCAGTGTGTAATGGTGGTCACCACCTTGTGAAATGCAAATTTAACTAGAAGGATACCAGCATTTTTGACAATTTTAGACAGTAGGCCGCTGGGCAGGTAGTGAATATGGCTGCTTGGTGAGAGTGAGCAGGTATTGTAGCATTTATATGTTCTGAAATGAGAGAAGGAACTCCTCTGTGGAATTGATCAATCGATCGATACAAAGATAAAAGCACATTAGGCTATTGTGTATTAAAATTTGCCACAGGATCCTGTGAGTGTTTTGGAAAGCCAGTGACTTTCACCTAGATAATGATACAATAATAATAATACACTGTGCATTATAATATTTTGTAATTGGCCATTTTTAATTTAAGGGGCTGTGCTTTACTATTTCTTCTTTAAAAGCATTTGTAGTATTTAGCACACTTATTTATTTAACATTTTAGGAAAAAAAGTTTTTAATTGCACAGATTTTTTGGAGCGTTTCGTTTTGTAACATGCTCATTATCCATATCATCTATATACTTGGTCCCCAACATACAGCTCGGGAGCCAAATGTTGCCTGTGCCGTGCCATTGACTTTCATTGTCTTCTTAACTAGTGATTCATCAACAGTGAAATTCTCAGGTTTTTTTTCTGATGAAATTATTTTTTTACTACCATGAGAATTTTTTTCAGCTTTGGATTGGACTTTGGACAGGATTCCTGAACTCTTGATGTTTGCTTGCTTCATCCATTGTTCTTGCACTATATCTGCCTCTGTCTTCCAATGTTACAGCTCTCAGTACTGGTTGTTGATATTGTGTGGAAATTATCTGCTGAGAATCACTGACAGGGGCAGGAACAGCTTTTAGTGTCTCACTCAGTTTTCTAGTCTCATGTTGTGGTGTCATGTGTTGCTTGTCACATTCATGTATGTGCCGACAATGGAGACTGGGAAACCAAGTTCAACAAGGAGGCATGATCCTCTGCCTTTCTGATATTGCCTTCTGTGTAACCTGAGTTTTTTTCTGTAGGAAAAGTACAGAATTTTATGGCGCTGAACTTTTAAATGTAATCCTTTAAGTGCCAGCTTACCCAGAGTCACCCCCTTTACTAGACCATTTTTCAACTGTGATTGTTGAAGGGATTTACCAGAAGTAGTAGCAGAAGTAGAATCTGGGCTTTAGTGTATTCTCAATATTTTTAGGTGTAATATGTGCAAAACAACTATTTTTTACAATTTGTAGTGCTTTTTGTAATAAAAAGTGTAAGTTGTTTAATAACATCATATTGCATGTAAAAGCCCCATTTCTCCCGGTTACAACGGTACCACATATGTATTCATTGCCCAGGAGACTCCCCCAAACTGAAACAGTGCTATAGGAGGACTAACTATATATTCTCTGAGCGTACACACCTTAAGCTTTCTAGGTGTACCAGACTTGTTGATGTGGGCAGAGTTTTCTGGAAGTAATCCATCAATTAATTCTTTTTTTGCACAGGATTTCTTTAAAAAATATATATAAAATAGAAAAGCAGAATCAAAGCCACATTTAAAAAAAAAAATATGCAAACAAGAGAAAACAAGTAGAGGGGTTTATTTAGGAAACGCTAACACCAGGTAGCGCCACATAGCTCATGCTGAAAATCATATTTATGACAGGCAAAATGTCTAGCACCTCTAATAGCATCAGGTAGTGTTCCATTTATCAATAGCATCTGGTGACATCACAGCACTGGTGCTGTCTGTCCTGCAGCCACACATCCTATCAGATGCTCAGTGGCATTCTCCCATACACTTCAATTTTTAGAGTGATGTTATCTGTACAACTTCTGCATAGTTTTTTCAATTTTTTCATTTTTTATGACTGACAGTGTATCCTTGTGCTGTTTGGGATGTATTTTACACACATTAACATTTTTTAAAAATATTTTATTAAACTAGCATATTTGTGCTTGCCCTTCAAGTGACAGTGCCTTTGCATGTCCCCTATGTCAGCCCATGTTTTTTCACAGTGTTTGAGTGTACATCTTAACATCCATCTCTACAGCGCACATGCTAGCGCTGTGTTTTGTGGTCATAAATCAAGGTTTGTGTGCCAGCTTTTGAGTGTTCAGAAAGGGCGCTACATCTCATCCCGTTTAATGTACTTTCTATGTTAAATGTTGTAGCCACCTTCTAGCGTTCACACCTAGTGCAACCTAGTGGTCTCCTAAATACAGGCAAATAGCGGCATTTTCATTGTTAAGAATGCTGTCATAGGTACTCCGCTATGGCTGTTCACCCCCTTTCAGTTTTACTTTCTAGTTTGCCTCTGCGGTGAAAAGATGCCCTCCCCCCCAAGACAAACTCGCAGCCCCAGCAGCAATTCCAGATGGTCCAAGGCTGATTTCCCCCCCCCCAGTAAGATGTCCCGCCAGCATGTGGACCTGCGGGCCAACAGCCAGATTATTAAGGTAAGTCAACTTTATTCCTGAATCAGGTCTCTTGTGACGTCTTTAGTGTTTTTTTTATTAGTAGCGTTTTTTTTTTTTATAAATACAGAGATCTTAACATTGCGCTTAGGGTTTTAACATGTATTCTTCCTATTTTTAAATGTGTCTTTTACCATTATCATCACTTAATTTTTTTTTTAATTTTTTTAATTTTTAATGCATAGATGGCCATTGTATGCTTGGGCCCACATAGGAATTCGTCCTCCGCATTTAACCCATCCGTGCAGTGAGTGTACACATGTCCGGAGCGGTAGGCTGCCCTAACAACGGCGCCCGGGGAGCAGTTGGGGGGTTAGGTGCCTTGCTCAAGAGCACTTCAGTCATGTTCCAGGACCGGGATTCGAACCTGCCACCCTCCGGTTGCAAGTCTACTCCCTTACCTCTAGGCCACAGCTGCCCCCTAGTGTGCAGAAATGGGCTGTTGTTTAAATAATAACATATTTGTGGTTAATTTTATGTTCTTTATTATGTTTTTTTCTTGATTATGGTTGACCCTTGGCCCAGAAAGGGATCAATGTGGAGAAGACTAAAACTGCCGCGCCCTTTAATGTGAAGCTCCGGCCAAAGTTTGTTCGCCACAGGTGGTTGGATTTCAAGCGCAGGGCCTCCGGTAAGTGGAAAAGAAAGATGTCAGCATTGATTGGTGTAGGAGCACAATCAAGGTCTTGTCCTTAATGCATCTTCTTGTTTTGTGTCTTCACAGATAAGCAGCCTCCCCTCTACAAGCATGGCAAGGAGGTTTTCCTTCGCCCCTTAATCCTGATCCCAATACCTTTGTGGGGGGAGAGTAATTCATTCCATTGCGAGGTGGAGGGCCCAGGGGAGAAAGGGTACAAGGCTGAGGATGTCCTAGAGGAGTCCAGTGAGGTGGGGACTGTGTGGGTCTTTAGCTCCTCTGATTTGGAAACACCGGAGTCTGGCTACTGGGAGAGCCAGTCTGAGGTGGGGAGTCCTGAGGTGGAGCAGGTGGTGGATCACCACACCCCTTCTCGTTTTGTTCTCTGGAGCCATTGTCAGGTAATATTGCCATGCACATACACACAGAAACAAATCTTAAATGTTTATATGTTGCAAGGAAACACACTTGACATATAACTTTGTAATGTTCTTGTCATTGTTTTTTTCTCGGATTCCCACAGCTCCTCCTATTTCCACTGGCACATCCATTAGCCCCCCTAACCTGCCTTGTCCCCACCAGCATGAAGTTTTTTTGTTTTGTTTTGTTCTTTTTCCTATTCAGTATTAGTCTTGGATCCTTATTTTGATAATCATTTATCATACATTTTCCAAGTTTAGCTAAGTATATACATCATTATGGGAAGTAAATGCTCTGTGGATCCGTGCGGAGTAGGTGATTAGAAGGGTGGGAGAGAAAAGTATCTCTGTGACTACGTGCGGAGAGATATATCTCTGCGGATAAATGTGAAGTAAACAGATAAGAAAGTGAGCAAGAAAGGAGAAAGAAGAAAGACGTCGTAAGAAAGAGATAGAAGTAGGAGAGAGAAAAAAGATACCTGAGGAAAAGAAGAAGAAAGAACTAAATGACGTCAGCGGCCTAGTAAGGCTAATGCTTTCCCTACCCTCCCTCACCCCTCCCTCCCGTATAGAGCATTATATAGGTGGTGGAAAAGGGGAAAAACCTACAAATGAGCTAAATGGACAGGAGTAGTGTTTGAGGGTTTCAAGGCCTCTAGAAAGGAGTGGATTTGTCTTTTAATTATACTGGGTTTTAATAGGGATAGTTCGTTTTCCAGTACATTTTTTATTTTAGTCTTCCAGGGTCTAAGAGTAGGAGGGGTATTTTTCCCCCAATAGTGGCTAATGAATTGCTTGGTGCCAATTATTATAAGATGTGTTAGATATCCTTTTGCCTGCTCTTGGTCTGTCGCTTGTGGCATTAGTAATATTTTATCGGTGTTAAAAGAAATAGTAATCCCTTCCAAGTTTGATAGATGTATTACTTCTTCCCAAAGCTTTTTAATGTGTACACAGTTCATCCAAAGGTGGCTTACAGTTGCTGGTTGGTCCATACACCACCAGCAGGGGAAGGGGGGCATATTTCTGTTGTAGTCCGATGTTAAATAAAACCTTGTTAGGTATTTAAAATTAAAAATCCTTAATGATGTTGATCTTATGCCTCAATTGGATTTGTGTATATTTGCCCAATCTGTTTTCTCTAATGATTTGACCAGGTCTAAGTCCCATTTCTTTTTATACGAGTCAGACTTCTATTATTGGTATATTCTTTAAGTATGCTATAATATGCGAATAGTTTTTTGGGCGGAGCTTCTGGTGCAAAAAACAGTTTCTGAAAATTTGTGAGGGGGTCAAGTGGAGCTGGCTTATTAAAGGAATTAATAATCTTTCTAGCCTTGTTATATTTTAGGAGGGTATTCAGGTACTTTTCTATCTTTCCTTTAGGGTAGATCTTGGATAGTTCAGCTTCTTCAGTCCAGATATCTTGTACTCGGATATATTTCCTATTAAGGACATGGGGGCTGTTCAACCTACGTAGTTCGTCACTTTTTGCCAGTATTTTGAAGCGTTGTGGGTGAGGAGATATTTCAGGATTGGTTATCAGTTTTATTAGCATGTTGATTGTTGAGCGAATAATTGGGTGTGTTGAACCTCCAACTAGTTTTTTTAGTTTATCTACTTCTAAGGAGACGACCTCATCTATTTTTATAGGTCCTAATTCCATAAGATTCCAGTTTCTATTATGTATCTGGTAATTCCATTTGAATATTCTTTGCAAGTGTATCACATGATAGTATGATCTGTAATCTGGTGCATTCAGGCCTCCAAGGTCAAATAGGCGGTTTACATAGCTGTATTTAGATCTATGTTTCCTACCTCTCCAGATGAACGTTGATGTCAGCCTCGAAATTTCATGGAAGAAATTTCCAGGTATTGTAATTGGCAAAGCTTGCAATACGAACATTAATTTGGGGAGGAAAGAAATTTTGATTAGTGAAATTCTACCTATGATATTTAGGGGGATCTTATTCCATTTTTTTGTTATCTCCCTAAGCCATGGGCATTAAGGGTTGTAATTGAGTTCGAAGAGAGCTCCGGTACTTCCCGCTATTTTAACTCCTAGATATTTGGTGTGATCCCTTTCAATCTTGAAGTTAGTCAGTTGGTGAAGTTCTTTACATTCATTTTCGGTTAGATTGAAGGGTAGTATGATAGATTTTCTTATATTTAGTTTAAAATTAGAGTAGTAACTGAATAGTTTGATACCTTCTAGGCTGTGTTGGAGAGATTCTATAGGATTTTCAGAAAATCAGAAGTATGTCATCAGCGTAAGCTAGTAGTTTTGAGGTTGCTTTATCATTTCCAATTCCTTTAATCTGCGGGTTGTTGTTAATCATCCTTATAAGGGTTTCTAGTTGGAGATTAAATAGAGTAGGCGAAAGGGGGCAGCCTAGTCTGATGCCATTCTTTAGGAGTATTGTATCCGTTAGTACTCCATTAATGTTTCGTCGCGCATTTTGCAGTTTGACTAAGCCTCAAGAGACTCTATCAAATGCCTTCTCTGCGCCTAAAGCAACAATAGCCGCCTTGCTTGTCTTTGCCTTTATTCTGTCAATTTGTGAAATTGCCTGTCTGATTTGGAGAGATGACATATGGTAAAATTTTTATCAGTCTGCTGCTAATTATTGTTGCGAAGATTTTTAAGTCTACGTTAATTAAGGATATCGGTCTGTAGTGGGTGCAGTCACTCAGATTTTTGTCTTGTTTGGGGATCAGTTTTATGATGGCGGTATTCATATTGGGGCTTAAAGGGTGGGCATTATCAATTGAGTTAAATAAGTCAGCTAGGTGTGGGGCCAGTTCAGAAGCGAAGGCTTTGTAATATTCCGCTGGAAATCCATCACTACCAGCTGATTTCCCGGGTCGTAGTTTATCTATTGCTACCTTGATTTCCTTGACGTCGAAGGGTTTTTCGAGTGCTAAAATAAGGTCTTTTGGTATCTCGGGAGTATCTATATTTTCTAGGATCGGGTCATAGTTCTCTATGCTTGGTTCAGGAATAGAATAGAGATCTCTATAAAATTTAAAAAAAAGTATTTTTAATTTCATCCAAAGTAAATTTTTCGATCCCCTTCTCATCTTTAATTTTTTCTATAAAATTTGCGCTCGTCTATCAGTTATTATAGAAGCGATATGTTTTCCACTGTTATTCAGTGCATTCCTTTTTTTTAGTATTTCTTCTCTATTTTCTACCGGGATTAGAGTCTCTTTCAAACCCCTCCTGGCTTTGCATAACTCAGCATATATAATTTCATCATTTTTTTTTTATGTTTCTTTTCCAACCTTTCTATTGTTTCCATTAGTTGTTTAATCTTTTGTTGGCACTCCTTCTTATGTTTTGCTGATATCACTATAAATGAGCCTCTAATAAAGCATTTGGGTGTTTCCCAAATAGTCTCCGCTGTTACGTCGTGCGTGTTGATTATACAAAAGAATTCTTCTAGGTCTTTAGTTATTTTTGTTTTGTGTTCTTGCTTCTCTAATAGTGAGCTATTTAGCTGCCAAGCATATGGGATTATTGGTGTATTTCCCCATTCTAAGGTCAGAGTAATTGGGGCGTGGTCGGAGATGGTTATCCTTCCTATAGAACATTCCTTTATCGTATGAAGAGTTTGTTGTCTAATGAAAAAGTATTCCAGTCTAGAGTATGATTTTTGGGCTCTATTGTAGCATGTAAAGTCTTTTTCGTTTAGGTGCAAAATGCGTCAGGTGTCGGCAAGATTCAGTTTTCTAAAATGTTCCCATATGATTTGGTTAGAGATTATTTCGGAAGGCCTTCTTTTTGTACTTGTAGTATCTTTTTCGAGGTCATTAATCATATTGAAATCACCTGCCCATATTACAGTGCCCCTTTTTAGATTATCTATTTTCCTCACTGTAGTCGCCACATACTTCGATTAGCCTTGCTTAGGTGCATAAGAGTTTACCAGAGTGCAAACTTGGCCCCAAATTTTAGCGATTATTATAATCGTTCGTGCTTGTTTGTCTAGATACTGATAAATTATTTCAAATTGACAACTCTTCTTAACCAATATTGCCACCCCTCTTGCCTTCTTTTTCTTAAACGGGTTTGATATCATATGTCCAAATTCTCTAAACACATTATATGGTTCCTTGTTTGTCTTGAAGTGTGTTTCTTGCAATTGTGCTATGTCTATCCGTAGTCTGTCTAGCTCTTTCATTATCCATTGTTCTTTTTTGTGGACAGTGTGCTCCTCTCACATTGAAGGAGCACAGTTTTATGGTTCTATTCTGCATAGTCCTTTTTGGCAGTTGGTTTGCCCATTATTGGTTTATTTATCCATGCCATTTCCCCTCCCTGTCGTGGTACATAGAAGACAATATTTATTTTTGGATCTGTCTCTATGTGTGTGCCCGTGTGATTTCCCCCTTATTTTTTTTCTTTTTTCCCTTTCATGCATGTTTCTGTCTTTCATTTCCCCCCTTCCCTCTATAACCCTAATGCAGATTTTAGCCCATTGCTCTATACAGGAATTTCCTCTCCTTAGCAGTGTGTCACCAATTGCTCCACTGCCAGAGAAGAAAAACATCTCTGGATGTTCTGTATCCCCTTTCACGATTAGGGACACCTATCAGCCTGAGCATTCCGGGCCGCCCGCCCTAGCTTCCAGTGTCTTTTTTTTAAATATGTATATATACATACACCCACATTTTAGATTTATTTATTTGTTTGTGTATATATATTTATACACACACCTCTTTTTTTCCCCTTTTATAGTATATATGTACCCATATATATATACATACACACACCTATAGACTTGTTTATTTGTGTGTGTACGTGCCTCTCGTATCTAGAGTTGTGTATGTTTTGGATTTGTGGTATCCATTTCCTCTTTCCTGAAATCGCCAGCAGTGTAGTGGGTAGACTGCTCTTTTCCTTGGTTATTTCCCATGCTGGGATTTTCAGTGGTGGTAAGGACAGGTCTTTTAAAAAGGGTTCAATTGAGTCGCCGTCCTTTAGTAGATACGTTCGACCCGATTTGGAGATAGGAAGTTTTAGTGGACCAATCCACTTAAATTTGATCTGGGCTGAGTCCAGTAAAGCTAATAGAGGTTTCAATAAGAAATGTCGGTATCTAGTGCGCTTCGAAAGGTCTTGAAAGATTTGGATGCTTAATGTGCCTACTTGAAAAGATCTCGCTTTTCGTGCCTTAGCTAGAATTTCTTCTTTTTCCATAAAATCTGGAAAGTAGCATAACACATCCTGGGTTAAGCCGTCCGCAGTGTGTCTTTTAGCGTCATCACGGTGACATCTATCTATTTTTACTTTTTTGTCTGATTTAGTCAGGGTATTAATTGTCTCAGCTATAAACGGTTGTAGTTCCTCATGTCTGAGGTCTATCGGTATACCCCGGAATCTGAGATTGTTTCTCCTGGATCTGTTTTCTAGGTCATCAGTTTTAATTTCAATTTCTTTCATAGCCTGATTTAGGGCAGTTAAGGCCTGGCTGTTGTGCTTCCTCTCTTTTGCCAAGATTAACAGATCTGCCTCTAGTGAGTCTATACGTTCCGTTATCACATGGATTGCAGATTTGAATTCTGCTAATTCTATTGTTTCTCTAACCACAGTAGTGATTTCTGAAGAAACGGAAGGTTTAGAATCTGTGAGCATTTCTGACATGTTAGTTTTTAGTTCAGTAAGGTCTTTTTCTTTAATAGTTTCTTTCAACTGGGTAGATGTGAAACTTTTGAGGTCTGTCATCATTTCAATGACCGATGTTTTAAATTGGGCTAACTCGGATGAGAAGCCTTGTCTTAAATCTTGTAGCCCTTCTCTAAATTCTGCTTTTAGAAGTTTTCCTCTATGAGCGCCACCTATGATAGGGGTCTGTTTGCCAGACAGGTCCTGCTGGGTTGAAGCATAGCTTGTTTGGGCATCATTTAGCTCTACTTGAGTGTCATGACCTCTGGCTGCCTCACTATTATGTTGAAAGTTATCTTTTTTATTGTCAAATAATTATTTTTGGATGTAGTTTGCGTGGGCTTTTGTTATTTGATGGTATTATTTAGAGAGGTCAGCAGGGGTTGGAGTGCCAGGACCTATGTGTGTCGTACCGGTCTTTGCTACCGGGGTAGAAGGGTGTTCCGGATATAGATCTGATATGTCTGTTTGGCTACCTCCCTTAGACAGAGTCATGAGGCCAGTATTATAGCTGGGGATTGTAGTTTGTTTACGCATTTTTTTCTTTGGTTCTGATGCCATTATATATATATTTTTTTTTATATGTAAAGTTTCTTAATAAGGACACTAAGTAGCGAAAGTGGATGGTAAATGAAAAATACCTCTGTTGCGCCTCAGATCTTTGGTCAAAGGCGGTGTACCCGCGAAGAGATACCTTGAAGGTTGCAGAATTTCACAGGAGGAGAAGGGATTCCTGGCAGTGTGGCACGGTTGCCTGGGCGAGATGAGCACCGGTTGTCTGGCTTATTTAGCACCCTGAACAAAGTAGCAGTTGATGCTGTCCTGCGTGTTGTATAGGAGGGGCTGCAAAGGATTCCTTCAGTATACCTCAAAGAAAGGAAAAGTATGCTGTCATCTGGTAAAGGACTAGCTGTCAGCGCCGACCAGCAGGGGCGCTGTAGACACCAGAGTACCCAGTCAGTAGGAGGAAAGAGGAGCTGACGTCACCATGATGTGTTCACCCACATGGGGGACAGTCTGTTCAGATGCCCGTGGAGAGGCAGATGCACAGGGAGCAGGATGCGTTGCTGCAGTCCCCCCCCCCCCCAAAAAAAAAAAAAACGCAGGACCTCGGAGGAGAGAGATTTAGGGGTACTGATTACTGATAGAGTGGACAGTGTAGCCAGGCAGTGGGAAAAGCAAGCAGGATGCTCGGCTGCATAGCTCAAGGCATCACCAGTAGGAAGAGGGAGGTTGTGACACCGCTGTATAGAGCCCTGCTAGAACAAACTTCCAGCAGAGGTAGTTGAAAAATCAACAGTCACTAAATTTAAACATGCCTGGGGTAAGCACACATCTATCTTAAGATAAAGAGTACATACAGTATACACATAAGGGCAGACTAGATGGACCGTATGGTCTCCTTCTGCCGTCAACCTTCTATGTTTCTGGGGTGGCCGCGGTGGAGGCAGTGGCCGCAGCGGCGAGGTACTCGATCTGCAGCAGCGTGCAGCAGCAAGTAGGGGGCTCCCAGTGGCGATGGTGCCGGCAGTGCGGCAGCGGTGCTTGTGGTGCGGTGGCGGTGCCTTGGACGCGGACGTGGACCACAGGAGGAGGCAGGAAAAAGGAGCCGAGGGGATCCGAGGGCGAGGAACGGAGAAGCGGTCACATCAGGTAAGGAAGGTAAGGAAGCGGTATGGTAGGGTGAGAGCGGGCGGCCGGAGCACGACACGTCCTATCCTATCTAGTCATGCGCAGACCCACCAGCATGAAGTTGGGTCCAGCAACATGGGCCAAAGCCAGAGTGGTGATGGTAAGTAACATATACTCTGTGTTGTAACTGTAGCTGCCTTGCCGATCTTTTCATCATTTTATTGAATCCGCCAAATGAATTATTTTTGGCCCTTACCAATGATGTTGTTGTTTGGCACATTTTTGGGGCTTGATGAATGCTTCTCTCAGTCTTATATTTCTCATGTATTCAGGTATGAGTGCTAGATGCTTAGAAAACAAAGCTTCACAGAAATCCTCCCCCTTACTGTTTTATTGCACAGCAACTCCTCCATTGACACTTGGACCTGTGTTGAGTCCCCCAGATAAGAACATTTGGTTTTAATGTTTCCAATTTTTAGAGATACATAACCATCACCATGTGTTGGCACAGCTGGTATCTGGTTTCTGTGTTTCACAAGTATTTCGCTACCTTCAGAACAGTTGTTATAGGGCCTGTTTTTACCAATGTGCAATGTGTTGTGGATTCAAACATGCATCCTCTTAACTACAGAGTTTTAGGATACTAAAAATGTATAAAATTTGAGCTTCCTTTAAAACCCACTTCCAAATAAATATTTATGTGAAAAGCCAAAAGTTTACAAGTGCTTAAACTAATTCAGGGAGGTCATGGTTTTATGCATTACTATAGCAATCAACGTGTATGATGTATGTACCATACATTTGTGGCCCATCTAAATGAACCCATAATAAGTTTATTTAACACCTTTAATAGCAGGTTGCTGCTTACAGGAATGCAAAGTGTTTATAACATATAGGGACACCATATGCACTTGTAGTTGCTTTAGTGACTAAATGTCTGAGCAATCAATTGTGTCTATCTTAATATCTTTCCCAATTTTGTATTTAAAGCAGTCCACACAACACTGTCCAAATTAACTAACTGCCTTGATATCGTATTTTGTCTAAGCACTATTGTGTGTGGACCTTTTACCAACAACACGCTTGTTGTGTGTTTTATGTGCTGAGACATGTATTTGTCCCTTAGAGGAGTTTTGTGTATCATGTTTGGGTCATAATCTGTTTCTTCTGGGCCACTTGGCCATGTTTACCTAATGTTAGCTCAATACACTATTTGTTGGAAGGGACATGTTGTTGCTTAAATGTGGATTTTTGCGTTTTTTTTAGAAACAGCTTGCATACAGGAGCATCACAAACTCACAGGCAATTCGTGCTTGAGTCAGCCCTTTATTTTTACAATTTACCATGTTGGCCTTTCTGTTATGTTTCTAAATAAAAAAAAATCTTTCATATCTGATACACTTTAAACGTATGTGGTCAAACAAAATACAATGTTTTCACAGTCCTATTTCCAATAAATACCTTTTAACTTTATGGCTTGTGAAAAACAAAAAAAATATTGGCAAAACTATGTCCACAAAGCTGAAATGTTTCAACTTATAACATTACCATACCCCATCATGCCCATATGTAGTTGGATCATCATGGTTTGCCACATCCAAAGACTACCAGCCTGGAGGAGGTGTTTTTGTGGTTGTTGTTTGGAGATTGCACACTGGTGGGTTGTGGCCAAGCCTATCCCCCGAACAGTGCCTTGAAAAATATATTTTACTGCTGAACCTGTTGGTTGAGAACCTGCAACAATTCTACAACTTCTCTCCAACTCTCTTGGATTGCTGCTCCTATAGCCACATTGTTCCTGTGCATGTGATACCTGCTGTTGTAGCCCTGCCCATTGTTCCCATGGCAATGCTGTCTGTGGGGCAAAAAGATTTATTTGCTTAAGTCTGGCTCAGAAAGGACAGTTACCCAAATATAATCAATCTTATTTAGCCTTATGTGAATGCATCACCTCCCCATGCATGTAGTTTGTCATGTGTTTTTAGCTTTTGGCCTAATGTATGTGAGGGGAACCACACTTCTCTATCTGTGTCCAGTGTGTTGGTCATGGCATGTACATTTTTGTTGTTTGGAATACATTAAGGTCTTCCACATGAGTGGGCAGAAAGTGCCTTGGATGTTGTATGGGTAATCATCAAATAACGTACCAAGGCGGATCCCAATTGGTGGGTTGCTGGGTCACCTGAATCATCGAATGTCACCCTTACAGATGGGGTTTGTGTAAGGGCTTCTAACAATGGATCAACCTGGAAATCAACACATGGCCATTTTGATTTTGCTTCCAGACAAAAGTGTATAGCAACATGCAAACATTATAAGTGTGACAATTTTTATTTTTAAAACAATACATTCACAGTTCACATGTTTCATCCCCTGAAGGTTCCGACATCTGTGGCGGTGTGGACAGTTGCTCTTCATCAGATAATGGCGTGCACTCAAAACCAGCTGTATGAGAAACACAAAATGAAATATTGTAAAATTTACAATGGCCAAGAGAAGTAATTTTTACATTGTTAACACCAGCCAAACATTACATAACCCGCTCAAGGAGCAAAAACAATGACTGTCCTGTTTATTATATTGTATGTACTATGATGTGGTGGCATCATATAGGAAACATCAGCAACAATGCTCGGTCAAATAACAAACTGGAAATGTGGCAGACAGCTGGGTGGACACAGAAAACAATATTATACATAGTGTGCCTCAATTTGGATTCACAAGGGTAGGCCTTACAATTCATCTAACAACAAAACAATAATAATGAGTAGGCTAAGATGACTATGTATTTGACAACTAACCAAAATGAGTTATCAGGCAAAGTCTCTCTTATACACATGTGTGGTACAGTAGTTTTTTATGAACATGTCACAACACCTATATGTGTTGTGGACATCAATGCTGTGTAGAAATACACACACCACAAATTAAGGCAACAAGGACTAATCTAAAGGTATTGTGTAAATTCCAACATTTCAATTCAATATTGAAACTAGCTAAAAACTACACAATACGCTAAATATGAACAGGGGCAGGCTGACCAAACAAGAAGGTTGTGGCACTGGTTTAGCGTGGACCATTGTGTCCATCCAACACTATGCCTAAACATCTCTAAACAGAAACTAAACTGAAGCAGTTAGCAGCCATGTTAGCAGCAAAGATGGGCAGCTAATTTTGGAATAGACAATGAGGAGTCAACTTACAGACAGGCTCTGGTTGGCTTGAGGAACTGCTGTGGGTGCTGAGGGCTGGACACTGTTGGCTAACAATCATAGTTAAGGAAACCAAGGGTTACCCAAATACATAGCAACAGGTGAAAACTATAAAATAGCAAGTTAGCAATGTTCACAAAAAGACAAGGATTGACTACTCCACATACAGACAGGCTCCTGGTGCCTTGAGTAGCAGTTTGGTGTGGATATGTGGACTTGGTGATTATTGCTGGCTCCGACATTGACTTCCAGCATCTGCAGCTGTGCCGGACCAAAAAGCAAAAGTTTGAGCTGGATCATTTAAAAATGATGTTTTTTTTACAATGTGAAAAATGTAAAAAAATTAATGAAACAGTTACCTTCCACCAAGGCTGTAGTGTCATCCCGTACATCCACATCCTGCAGGAAACATAAAGGTATCTTGTGCTTCAACATGACCTCATTTTCACAGTAGCTATTCATGGGTCCTTCTTGTTCACCATGCTCAATGAGCAGATTATTTTTTGTTGAGGGCCCTGCATAGCATGTTGATTTTTTTTAGTTGCTGCAGAGGTCCGCTGATGTGCACTGGGGCTATTGATGGTCTCAGCTATCCAGCCCAGATTTTGGTGCGCTCAGTCTTGCTGATGCCATGACACTGTGGCCCATACAAGAGTGACCATTTTCCAAGGGTGAGCTCAACAAGCTTAATGTTATCAGCCAGATTGAACTCCTGCTCATTTTTGATTGCACAGTTTATTGCGCCTTTCCAATAAACCTGTGGCAACATCAGGGGTGTCAGACATATGTAGCTCATGCTCAACAACAGTGGGCTGTTGGGCATGCTGACCTACAACGCTAGGTAGTACTAGGTAGCATTTTGGGACACCTTGGCAGTAGCCACTGAGTTGATTAAATACTTTTTTTTTACATCTAATTCTGCCACCATGGCCTCTAACCACAGCATTGGCAAGATTATTACCCAGGTCACAGCCATGAGGCATAACTCTGAGGCTGTGCCCCACAGGGAAATTGACCAGTAGACATGTGTGACGCCTAATAGGTGTCTAGATGTCACAAAAAACAGATGTACCCACAATGAAACCCACAGCAGCGGATGCAGGACCAATCAGGTGCAGGATGTTGACTGAGATGCTAACCAATGCAATGCTAGGAGGTCACCTTCATTTTATGTATTTTTTACATTTAGAAATACATATTGTATATTATAACTTACAAGATGTGGGTTATATAGCTCCTTTAATTCCATTTGGGGTATTTATATTAATATTATTTATATCAATAACACATTTCTTTCTTTAAATATTTTCGCTTTGTAGTTTTCCATTCTTCTCTTAGACTACTGCAATTGCATCCTTTTCACACCCACAATAATTTGATCAAAACTTTTTATTAACCGCATCTTCCATGTTAAACTGTCACCCCCTTCCTAGTTTTTGTCCAAGTTTTCCAATTTTTGTCCATGTAGATGAAACTTTTTAGTAATTTTATACATTTCCTTTAACTTTATACATATCTTGTTCCATAGACACAGGAATAAATTATGATAGTATTCTTCATTTCAATTATAGCTTTTAATTGTAACATTTTAATTTAAAAAACAAAAGCTCCGCATAAAGCAAAATCTGACAATTCACTCACAAACATAAGACGGGAAACTATATTTCCCATCACCCTTTGAGGCAAATGACATCACCAGGAACCAGTGAAAAACAAGACATTATAGCACCCTGAAGACGGCATCCAAGCAGAAACGCACGTCTGGCAGATTATTTGAATCTATTTACAAGCACTTGCTATTTATTTCAAGTGCAACCAATATCATCGGAGGATACTAATAAAGAGATCCACCCTGGAAGGCATAATCTCCAGTAACTTCGCTACTCATTCAGCAGCAGCAGGACACTGTTGTAGCGTTTCAACCTCAGAGGCCCTGGGTAGGTTTATGAACCCCTGGACCGCAGTGGTGAGTGATCTTTCCATTTCTTTATACCAGTTAATTGCAATAAATGGTATTTTAATTGAGTAAAGCTGTCTCAAAAGAAACATAATATCTTTTAAAGCACAGCAAAAACTAAAGACCCACTCAGAAGGATTTACTTAACCCCAGTTATAATTATTTCATTATCTCTGAGATAATACACTTCTGACACAACCATAAAGCGTGCCTAATTTTGTTCTTCTGCTTCTTGACTCACTTTTTCTATCTGTGTACCAAAGGAAAAGATCAGAAATCCTGAAACCTTTAGCATTGTAAGGCGTGACTCCTTAATATAGGCAGCAGCTTGAATTAACCTTTTCTGGCGCACCTCAGTACTTCTTCTTCCTTTTGAATGCTAGGAGGTTTTCTGGATTATGTGGTCCCTGACAACGACCAATAGGTAACAGATGCATGTTATAATGGTTTCCAAAAAATGCTAGTTATAGTGTTCATTAATATCAAAAAGCATTAAGGTGCAAGCTGTGTGTAAACAACAGAAAATGCCCACTAGTGCAGAACAGCACGTTTTTTCAAAAAATTATTAGCGTTTCTCTTTGGCTGAAATCATGGAGGTGTCATATGTGTTTGGATCAGGAAGCAGCCAACAACGCTGCACTACAGGCAGTGGCCTCTTCCAACACACCTACATAGCATTTCTCCTAGTTGAGCTAGCATGAAGGAGGAAGATGGTGAACATGTGGCATTGCTGTTTTCCAAACATATTACCAGCTAAGTATAAAAGAAATGCTTTGGGATGTTACAGGTGGCTTATTTTGCTATTGCGTTTGTAGTGGCAGAGTGTATGCATTTGTGGGGAGTGCCCACTACTATTGTACCCCAGGCAGAGCCAGTCTGTATTTGTTTTACATTGTCTGTGGACAAGTTTGTGCTTTGTGCCATCAGTAGTGTTTCCTTGCTCTCTTCCATCTGCTGGGGTAAGCAGACATTATCTAGGCTGCGGAGCATCCCCCCTATTGGCCAGGCCTAACCTAAGAAACATTCTTTCTTCAGGCTGTGAGTGAGTGTGTGTTAGCTGGTTTAGTGGAGGTGTGCATTGTGCGTGTTTTTGCTAGTGATAGAGTTTGTGCATTTGTGGCGGCAGTGGCAATGCAGTGCATTGCAGAGCCCGATTTTGGTCTGATGTTTGGTGTGTGGATGAGTTGTGTGGCTGCTGCTGAGGAGAAGGAGAGTGACGAAGCACCAGTGCTGAGACTGCAGGCTGACCGAGATTTTTTAACACCCGGTTGGCTGTGGCGGATTTGAATGATGAGCAAATCTGCAGCCACTTCAGACTGAATTGTGGTGCCCTTTTGGAATTGTACGACCAAATCCACCACAATATTGAGCCCACAACTGTCCACAGCCATTCATTTCCTGAAATAGTGTGCCTCTGTGTCATTATTAAATATCCTCATGAGGGGCATATTTCAGGCCACTTCTGCTCTATTAAGTGGCATTAGCCAGACTAGCTAAAAAAAAAAAAAACATAAAGCTGACATCGCATGGCAGGAATCCTAAATGTGCTTTGCAGCATTGATGGAACACATATTCCCTTCTTCCCCCCTCGAGTACAAGAGCTGCGCTACCGCAACCACAAAAGATTCCATACAATTAATTTGATGGTGGCGTGTGATCATGAGATGCTGCGTGCTTTCAGGTCTGGCTTCCAGGGCTCCTGCCATGACTGGTATGTGTTACACCAATCTGCCCTGTGCAGAAAAATTGAGAGCAACAAAATGCCATTGGGATGACTACTGAATAAGCACGTGTCCACATTGTAAGATCTCTAAACAGTGTAGCTGCAGAACTAGGGGTGAATGGAAGGTGAAGGGAAAATGCAGCAAACCAGGTAGAGTTGTGAATTTGTGTTGCAACCAAAATTAACCCATATGTATTTAACTGATAAGGGATATGGGCAGAATACGTGGCTCATGACCCCCTGAGGAACCCATCTACTGCAGCTGAAGTGCGCTACAATGCCGCGTGCATCGCAAGACTAGATGCATTGTTGAAAGAACCATCTGCCTGCTGAAAGCACGCATCCAGTGTTTGATCCGTCCAGGAGGAGAGATGCTGTACAGCCCAGAGGAGGTGTCCAAGATAATCATCTCTTGCTGTCTGCTATACAATATCTGCATGCTTCATTGAATGGAAGAGCCCAAGGAAATGCTACTGATGCCTGAAGTCCCAGACATGCCCGCAGACCACAGTGCAGAAGACACACAGGCTGGCTTTGCCTGGACACAAATGAAAAATTATTTTTTTCAAGTAAGTGACACAAAGTGGCCTTGCACTGTTGCAGTAGCTGCAAGAAGATAAGTGTACCCAGCTAAAGCAGACCTAAAATGGTGCTAAAATACTGTAGTTTAAAGACATACTTGCAACTATCAAAAAGGTGGCTAAAAAGTTAACATGCTAGAAAACTCATAGATAGTGAAGCCATAGACAGGTTAAATGAATAAAAGTGAAAGTGATTGATTAAAATGACATGATCTTTTGCTGTTCTAGGCACCACAAAGTGGGTGAAGCACATTTGTTTTTATTATAGTGATTTATTTGTTGATCTTTGGTCATTTTTATGTTTTAAAACATTGTTAAAAAAAGAATACGCCTAAACAATGTGTGTGATCTGTAGTGTGTGTTTAGTAGTAGAGAACGCTGCTGTGAAATGGCAATAAGCAACCAGCAGCATTAAATGGCAGAGACAGGATTTAACACAGGGAGTCTGCATTATGAGTGCCCAGTGTTCATGACTTGTATCAAAGTTGAACAGAAAAACACAGCCCTACTTAGCAAGAAATGCTAACCGGCGATAGCGCCTTTGGCCTTTCTGCAGTGTTCTGCCACGGACGCTGTCAGCACCTCTCCTTAGCAGCAAGTGGCGCTCAGGGGCTCTAGCAATAAAATACCCTCTAAATCTGAAAAAGCATGGTCCACGACAGAACAATTTTTCTTGAAATTTTCAGCTCTGCAGACAAAGTGCACACCTTGTACTTTTTTAACCAAAACAATTCTTTACATTTGGAATATCCCCCACAAACGATATATTCCCTGAAAGTATACGTGCTAAGCTTTCTAGGCGTATCCAGCTTGTTGTAGTGGCTTCTTCTTTCTGGAAGTAACCCCTCAAAGAATTCTTGAAGAAATGTATAAAAAAGCAGAATAAAATTTTTCTGAAATATCAATATGTAAAAAAGAAAAAGTCCGGGCTCCAGCTTTAGGGGCTTTAGGGCGCAAAGGCCAGCTTTGGTGTCCCCCTGTCCTGCAGGCTACAAGCCTGCATAGCCTTCACTGGGCTCTTCTATGCTCCTAGGCTTTGGTTGCTAGCCGCAGGTGACTTGCCAGCCCCCTAAGCCTTGTGAACTGGTATAGGGGTCTCATAAATCCCTTTCCAGTTCACAAAGGGTTAAATGTAAAAAAACACACAGAAACAAATGTTTTTTTTTTTTTTTTTAATATTTGCACTGTGCCCCACGCCGACGACTCTGGCTTCTGCTCTCTTACTGCTGCTGGAAGCATTTTATACCTGCTGGGTGACAGAAGACACAAAAAAGAAACATGACATAGGGTCTCCCTTTCTAGGGGGGTATTGAACCCTATTTTCATTTGGAATTTTAAGGGTTAAAACTGTTGTGGGGTCCCCCCTTACCCATCATAACCAGCCCGGGGACCAGCTATGCAATACTTGTAGAACAGGGCACATTCCGTACCAATGTCCCACCGCGATCCAATGACAGCTGCTGGGGTGATCAGTGGAGGGGGATGGGGAGTCAGGGGACCAGAGTCTCCCCGCCATTCTCCCCGACACTACTCAGGATCATCTTCGGATGGGTGAGGGATGGTGTAATCTGCCCTGCCCACAAGAGGCGGGGCTATCAGTAGCAACTGAGGAAGTGGGGGAAAGGGCCTGTTTCAGGCCCTTTCCTCATGACGGAAGAGCCCGGGGGGATCGGAAGCCCCCCAGGTGAAGAGGAGACCCAGCAGGAGGAATCGCGAATGTAGGTGAGTAAATGTAATTTATTTATTCATATTTTTTAACAGATGTCAGCAATGGAGGCGGAAGCGGGGGACTCTTTCAGGCCCTCTCCTGAAGCCAGATCGGATACCTGCCAGGTGAAGAGGAGACCCTGTCGGATTGATCAAGGGGTCAGGTGAGTTTTTAAAGTCAGCTATGTGAGTCTCACGTAGCTGGCACTTAACGGTGGGAGAGGCAACTACGTGAGAGCTAGCACTAAAAGGGTTAAAGAGACTGTCCTAGCAATAAAAAAGATGAACTTCACTTACCTGCCAGCATGCAGACTTGATCCTTCTTAGAGCTGTTGGCCAGGCGACTCCAGGTTTCCGGTTGTGTCCTGTCCTTTAAGGACTATGCAACGTCTATGAGATGTTTACTCTGAATGTGGTACCTCTGTGTGCAGAGGGCGGCTGTCATGGCAAAAAAAGGTTGGGGACCCCTGTTCTGCATGTAACAGGTCATCTGGCATCAGCTGCATCATAGAAGCTCACCCACAGTTGCATCAGTTACAGGATGCAGGACTGACAACATTACCGGACATACTGTAGGTTTAGTTTTGGCAGAAAACATGTAAAACCTAGTATTACATACATATAAATGAAAGAAAAGAAAAATGAATGCACTGCGCAATATTCATTCAAAAAGAATGGAACTGGAATGGAATTTAACAAAATACAGAAAATGCACTTTACCATCTTCGCCTTAGGTGATTAAAAACCTTACCCTGATACTGACAGTTATCGATTTCTGCTCTGTATCTATTTTACTGTATGTGTTACAACTGAAACAAACAGTTATCATAATTAATAATTATTTTGCTGGTACCATTGCAAATATCTGCACCTGTTATCAGTAATGTAATAGCTGAACAAGGAGGATGCCATTTCTCCCCAATGCCGCTGCCTGAACGTGGAATTTTCCTGCTGACCTTCCATCCTCCATTAGATGAATTACCCACCAAATAATAATGCAGCCAGGCATAAAGCAACTTTATAGAGAGATTAGTTAATGGTACAGGGCAACTGTAAAGCACAAATACGGTATCCCAGATCCTGGGTGATTCGCTATATTCCCCCCCCCCCCCCACCCCCCTAAAAAGAGATACAAAAATTATTTGCAGAACAATGGCCTTGATATAGCACTGGTTGTTCATAATGTGCATGTAGGCAGTCCATGGGATCATCAGTGAGCAAAAAACATGTCTGCTGGTGATTCATCAGCATTTGTGCGCATTTGTGCGATTGCCTAGTGCATTTTAAATGGCTGCATGCAATTTTCATATTTAGCTAGCATTTCCTCAGCACGATCATGGATTTATCTATATTTTTTAAATTAGACTGGTGGGCGATGGGGGCAGTCCAGATTTTTTTTTTACAACAAATAAACTGCAATGGGGTCCCAAGGACCTTGTATCCCATGCATCACACCTTCATTTCAGGTACACTTTCTGTAAATTCAAACATTTTTTTAAGCATGTTCGATTCTTTTAATAAATATTGTCAAGTTTGAAAACTTGGAAAAAGTGAACGTTTTACTCCAAAACAGAAGCATGTTACCTATTTAACTATATTAAAAAAGTACTTTGATTAATGATTATAAATTCAATTTAAATTTGCATATGTGATTGTGAACATACACTGTAGCATTGTGTATGTTCACAATCAACATACACATCATTTCCAGTTATTTGGGACCTTTCAAGACTTTTGCCCTTATTCATCAAGCGATAGCGCCAGGTAGTGTCTGACGAGCGCCAGGTAGCGGTAGCTAACGGCGACTACCGACTCAAGTACGCCCGGCGGCGGTCACACTGACGCATTTATCAAGCAAAATGAGGCTAGCGACGGCTAGCGCGGCATTCATCATGAAGCCGCCTGAACCGAACAGCGCCGCTGCAAATTCCCTCACAGCGCCAGGTATGAGCTGTCGCTCCCTGGCGATGTCCAATGCATTTCAATGGAGCAATCTATAATTATTCATAATTAATTGGTATTTTTTTTTTTTTTTTTTTTTTTTAATGTCAAAAATTCGGAGACCACTTCTGCAATGTTAGGATTTATTTTTAAGTCAAAAAAAATTTTTAAAAAAATTTGTGCAGAATTGATCTAACAGGTCTGAGATTAATGTATTCATATTACAAAATGATTCTAAAAACATGTATAATGTTACATTCAAAAAAATATGGTTGTTTAGGGGTTAAAAACTAGTTACTACACATCGCCGCCAGCGCTCTGGGGTTTAAACAAGGAATGGACAGCGACAGCACATTCGGAGTGTGATTTTTTGATGAATATGAAGCTAGCCGTTCGCTCTGGCCATTCGTTGTCAGGCGCTCACATACAACGCTGGACCTGTGAAACAGCGACCCCCCAGCCCGTATTCAACATTACCGCACACCGACTGAGTCGCTGTCATCAAGCTAATGCCGGCCAAGCACAGCGAATACTGGCTGGCGCTGAAAAAATCACGCTACAGTCGCTCATCTGTCGCTACCTGGCGCTATTAATGAATCGGCCTCCCCGTTTAAACCTGCACCAATAAATGGGCAAGGGTTCCATTCATCTATGTGTCTATTGTGTTACAGAAAGTATATACGTATATATTTGGTGCGTTTAAAACAGCATAACTGCACACAGTTTTTGAAGGGACCCAGCAGGGAAGTTGTTTACAGCATCATAGAGAATTGAGCTCAGAACTTCTGTGAATGTCGGATTGCTCAGATCCTTTGTACTGTAATTCCAGACATACATGATTTTGAGATCAGTGCTCTGTGGGGACCATATCATTACCCCTTGTTCTATTTTACACTGTGGGTACATCTTAAAACTAGCTGTATAAGCGGCGTCATGGTTCTTCTGCATAATAAATTTGGAGCCAATCAGACACCTTCCTGCTGGTGCTAAATGATGAGTATATGATATGTATCTTGAATCTGAATTTCTCAGCATTAAGGACACCATTAATCTAAACCATCACCCATTGCCTTTGTTATTTACAAATGCCTTTATTATATTTAGTGAAAACAATACAAAACCAAATCTCCAATTCCACTTGCTGAAATGTAGCCCCAGACTTGCAAGGAACCTGGACCACATTTTCCTGTTTTCTACAGACACTCAATATTGTACCACTTTCCGGATGTGCTAACCACCTGCCATCTTTTGCAGCCATATACTTCACATTTTGACTCTTCAGTCCAGAGCTCCAGCTGCCATTTTTCTGCACCCCAGCTCGTATGTTTTTGCTCCTAGCTGAGATGCCAGCCATTATTTCCTTGTAGAAGGTATGGCCTTTTGGCTGCAATTCCAAGGAGACCACCTCACAAAATGTGTCCTTGACCTGCTGCTCTACTTCTACTTCCTGCCAAGCATTACATCTATGGTCCTCAATGGGGATCATGCTAAATATTTGGTAAATCAAGCTTACCATTGGGTGCAATTTTGGATGTGAACTGAAACATCTTAGCTAGCTTTATAAATCTACCACACAAATAACAAAACAAAAAATATCTAATATTTCTCACTTGTGTCTGTGATGGGACAATTTTTCTTGTGAGTTTTTTCAGGGAGGTAATGATTTTTTTGGAATGTTTACAAAGTAGTCTAAGAAACCGAGTTTTTACCTGTTTTCGGATGTGTGCCATGTTCTTTGATGGCTTTCCGGCGTAGGCCTTTTCTTTAGGTAACTAGCGATTTGAATGTGATTCCCGCCGCCCCCTACCAGTGTACCTATGGTAGTCTGCATGTCCTTGCACATACTTAGCTTTGTCCCCCCTGCTGGCTAGGGCATCCCATGGTAGTCTGCATGATCTAGCCCATACTTACCTTCTCCCCCCTGCTGGCATATAGGGCATCTCACATAGGGTCTGTGTTTGTTGTATAATTCTTGGATATTGTTCTGCTTCACTGGCTTGACACCCACCTGAGTCTTGCGCTGCTTCCGTCTCAGGTGGCCCCATCATCACTTACTCACCCTCTGATAAATCTGTAGGGACAGAGAAGCAAATCACACCAGAACTTGACTTTACATGCAGCACAACCTGTGTTCTTTTGGGTATTGGCCTACCAGAGTGTGCAGGAGCTGTGGGCAACTCCAAGCCCAACACATCCTCCTCCTCAGCGGGCTCCATGGCTGGTGGTGGTGCAGCTTCAGAGGAGGAAGAGGATATTGGAATATAATTAAGCTTAAAATCCTGGGAGATCCCAATGTGTATATACGTCTAGTGCCCTGCTTAGGGCCACAACAGCCCAAGTTGGAAGCGCCTCACTGACCTATTATTACACATATGTACACACCAACAGACAAGGTCAAGTGTGAAGCCGGCACATAAGACAATCAAGGCACATATTGCCTCTCAAACGCAATTTATTGGATATGTCAAGCACTAAAATGTGCAAACACCATGAAAACACGAAAACACCACCCAATTCCCAGTAGAAAAATAAATAATAAAATAAAAAGCAACGTTGCTTGTTGTAAAAAATGGGGGCCTCCCATACACTCAGGTAAGCTACGCTCCCCTACACATCCACATGCACACACACTCAACGGCTGGCCAGCAGAAGAATTCAACTGGGTCCTTGCTGAGGATCAATATGATAGTCCTGGCTGGAGAATCAAAGGACTGCCATCGCATTCCATGCTCAGTGGCATAATATATGCTGATAGTGTATCACCTGTGCGACATGACATGTGTCCTACACAATCACACCATTGTAGAAGAGTTTGTCTGTTACTCATCCAGGTTTATGCCTTTTACACAGCTTTTGCTGTTTCTGTTTTCTGTCACGATCATATAAATGGTTAATCTTAAACCTGAATATTATCCATCAACATACATGACTGTGTAAATTTATCAAGAAAAATGTAATCTGTTTTGTAGGCACATTTTGTCCACATAAAATATAGATTTCATTGAGGCACAGTTATGAAATTGGGATGAAGGAACCTAATCCTTAACTGCTCCACGGGACGTGTACATTCCCTACTTGTTTTTGTCTCACTGCATGCATGCCAGAATCGATTGAGATTTCTCTTCTGTCAGAGTCCTCACTTCTAGTGTACTCCTTTATCAGTTGGAGTCTACTACAATTATTTAGTGAAGCAAGTTTTATTCTGGGTGCACATTTAGGTGTAAATTGCAGCCTGCATTTCTGCAATCTTTTTAACTTTACCCCCAAAAAGGGCAATAAAAATATTTTCCCCCAAAATGGGGCATTTTTACAGGCAATTTACATGTAGCATGTTTCAGCAATTAGTAACAGATGCACACTGTGGAATAAATGAATCAATGGGTTATGCTACTGTGGGCATTATTTATGATGTGCTCCACTTCAAATTTTTTTGTGGCAAAATAATATACAAATAAATGTGTTTAATATTAATTATAAGCATTAAACACTACAATCCAGTTCTGCCCATTGTGCTCTATCGGATCTTGACCTACAGCGCCAGGTTTCATCCAGCACTGCTTCATCCAAAGCACCCGTCGCGGCAACCTTTCGGCCCTAGTGTTAAATAAGATTAGATAAATTAAAAAAGTGGCGCTGTGTGACAGTGACGCTTCCTAAAGAAGGCTCTAAGGATTTCCCTGCATCGAAACCTTCTGCTTCTGACCTTCATTGAATATACATTGCAGAAATCTCAGTGTCTTTGCAAGAAAAGAATCACAGGCTCTGCATCCTGATGTCACTAATTTTGTTAGAGTTAGAACACCAGTATGACTCTAAATGGAGGGCTATCTTTTTAGGGTGAATTATCTTTATTTTCTGCAATCAAGCAATGTAACCACTTGATGGCAATTCTCATTGATTGACATCAAGAGGCTGGAGCTTAATGATGAATTACTCAGAGGTGCTGGGGATTGTCAAACTAAAGAATGACAAATGTCTGAGATTTAAATAGAAAGTAAAGTCAAGTCAGCTAATGCTTATTATTAACCCTTCCTCATTTATTGCATCACGTGACTGCTGGAAACCAATCAGGCATGCATATCAAACCTGAATAAATGGTGATGGTCACATGATAGACTGCCATACGAGTGAATGAGGAAGTTGGTACCTGACATTTCTTCCTAGTAAAAGTGGACCAACACCCAGGATTTTGACTATCCTGGGTCTTGGTCCACTTTGATGGGGCACGCGCCTAGAGGGGCGCGAGGGAGGCGGCGGCGGCCGAAGATAAGGTAAGGAGTTTGGGGTGTTTGGGGGGGTTTCACCCCGATCTCGGATGTCCCGCGGGGAGGGAGGTGATCGGCCCGGGAATCTTATAGATTCCCGGGCCGATCACCCGTGGGTGTTGGTCCACTTTAAAGTGGACCACAACTCATCCTGGAGTCTATGAAGCCTACTCCCTCCTATGGGGGCATCCCACTCAGTTGCCCGATATTCTTAGCTTTTCCTGGTGTGCGTGGCCCCACCCACCACAGCTTAATGGCTGTGCGGGGCTGCTCACATCCGAAAGGACCCGAGTAATGCCATGCACCGCTTGCATGTGCAGCTTGGATCCCAGTATAATCCATCCTAGATTTTGTCCACTTGAAGGTGACAACACACCTAGCAATCTGATCTGTGCACTCTACATACAGTTCCACCAAGCTTTTGGAACACTGATTATCATCATTGTTGTGCTCTTATACTACTAATGAGCCGGAGCAGCGACTATCCACTTTGGAAATACTCTGGCCAGATAGACCCTAGTATGCGGCACTGCAGTACTAATGCCGAATATATTTACACTGGCTCCCACTAGCTTGTGAACTGGTATAGAGGTTCCTTGGACCCCCTAACAGTTAACATCAACAAAAGAATACACTTTAAATAAAGATATACAGTACTCACAATCTCTGTGTCTTCCTTTCCCTGTCCCAGCAGGGAGGGAAGCGGTTATACCTCAGAGGTGGAGCCTCTCCCGCTGATGTCTGGAGGGGAATTTTCCGCCTTTGTGATATAAAAAACCTCCCTCCCCAACTGCCCTCCATTACCTTGGTGGTGTGCCAAAGAAGGAAGAAGGGGAACCTATGTTCACCTTCACTAAAGATACCAGTAGGGTGCCCCCATGTGACTCACTGAGGGGGGCATAGAGGGGAATTCCCCAGGGGAATTCTCTCTCCATTTGACTCCCATCTAGGTATTTCGCTTTGGCTAGGATCCAAAGCCCATCATTACCTGTGACTGCTAGTTTGAACTCGCAATATGGTGGCAAATTTTTGCAAATATGGGGTATTTACATTTTTGAAGTTCGAGTTCTAATACCCCATAGGGCAGGGGTGTCAAAGTCACTCATGAATAGGCAACAACAGGTCATGTTTTGTGGATCTCCACATAGCTCTGTGTGAGCATTAATTACTCCACCTGTGTGCCTGTGTGGAGGAGATACGCAAAAAACCCGGCCTGTTGACACCTTTGTCATGGCGTGTCGTGATTAACAAACAAAAGTCTCTACAAGACTGAAATAATTCTGCACCTCAGCTTTAGAGTTGTTTAACTTCATTCATAAGCCAGAGTCAGGAAAAACACCACTTTAGTGTATGTTGCTAACATAAACATATGGTTTCTACAGAAAACTGTTTTCTTTTATTACACAAAGTTGCAATGAACAAAAAAGATAAGCTCATCATATTGCGCTCATCATCTTGGCACACAATTTGGCACACTTTAAATAAAAGAAAAGTTTGCACCTTATTGAAGAATGAGTTGAAAAGTCTAAACAAGGGGGTTATTTAAGAAGGGCTATCGGCAGGTAGTGCCTCGTAGTGGCAGGCAGTGTCTGGTGAACACCGCGCGCTGTAGGCTAAACCACATTTATGAAAGCGAATCTGGTGAGCGACTCTAACAGCGTCATGTAGCATCCGATTTATTATTACAGGCGGCTCAGCGTATAGCGCCAGTGCTCTAGCTTCCAGAGCGCCAGCTATTACCTGCTCACTGTCGCTCTCCCATACATTTCAACTGGCATTTTTTTTATTCTGTTAAAACAGCGTGTTTTTTTTTTTTTTTTCGCTCAAATCATTGCGTGACCTCTTCTGGCCTAGAAAAAGTCATTTTTGAATTTTCTTTTTGATTTTGATTCTTTTGTCATTACAGGTCTGGCACTAAAGTGTTAATGTCACAATGTCATTCCATTTTTGCTTTGTTACAGACTTTAATCACACAGTGCCTGGCGCTCTATGCAATAGTGACCAGATTTAGAGTGCCGAGAGTCGGTCGCACTGAGCTGGCGCTACTTTTCGCTCGCTGCAGCACTGTACTGGTGTTAGAGCGCTCAACATACATCACATTCATCAATGCGGGCCAGGTTACTACAGCGACTGAGGGGCTCTGTTACAGCGCCCGATAACCGCTTACATTGTCTACTAGCGGTCGCTCTAAGCACCGCTATACAGACGCTCATCTGCTGATACTAGTAGTGAATCAGCCTCTAAGAGAAATAAATGGCAGCTTTTTAAATCAGTTTATATATAACCAGCATGGTGGGATGGGGCAATCACTACATGGAGAGCCTTATTTATGAAGCGTCAGCATCACATAGCCCCACTTTTTTTGCCTCAGCTGCACTCAGCATTCCACCTGAGAAACCAAAAAATGGCCGCGACGATGTGGCTGCCAGCTAGCGTTTTATTTAACAGTAGTGCCTAAAAGCTCGCAGCGCCGAGCGATCTGGTTGATGCAGCGCCATATGAAACCTGAGAGCACAACGGGCAGAACTGGATTGAAGTGTTTAATGCTTATACATCATATTATACACATTTGTGTACACAATTTGTACAGAATTTGCATTGTGACTTGTCAGTAATGAAAACGCAGGACTTGTCACAAAATGTTTTAATTAAAAAATAATTTTTGCTTCCTTTTTTTGGTTAGAAATGTTTAATTTCAACAATAACAACTGAAACACCTAAGCACACTGTAAAGTTTGTCCCCGCGTGAAAAATACAGCGCCAATCATCTCAAATAGGAAAAATGTACGAAGTGTTGCTCACTGTCGCTGTGGTAATCGGCAGTCAGGTCCAACAGGCGCTAAGACTGGCCGGCAATACCTAGTGCCAAAATCAAAGCAAATTGGTTAGCGTTTGCCGCTGTGAATTATAGCGCCAAGTCCACAGTGCAGCTCCAGGCATGATAAAAATGCTGGCGCTGCCGGCTCTATAGCCACCAAAATTATGCTAAATGGCGCTCATCATAAATAAGGCCCATACTGTACAAACAATAAAAGGATCTGCATAGCGACTGCCATTTTTCCTTTTTTTCACAATAGAAAGGCACCTGTGGAGGTACTTCAGAGACTTTAAAAAGTCTGTTTTTCCTGGTTAGGTTGTATCTCCAGGTATGTCTGCTCTAAATGTAACAATATTTGTAAACTTTTTAAAAAATTAGATTTTTAGCAGAGGAACAATGAAATAGCAGTGTGACTTCTCAATCAGTGAATTTTCTCAGGCAGAACTGGGTGCCGGAATGCACACAAGAAGGGGTGGACTGGCCATAGAGAGACCCGGGACAATGCTTGGTGGGCCGTACTGCTTTGGGGACAGTTGGGCTGCTGCTTTTAACCCTTTTGTTGCCAAGCACGTAACACCTACGTGCTGGCTTGGCTGGGCCTTAAGTGCCAAGCCCGTAGGTGTTACGTGCTTGAATTTCCTTGCTTCTAGTTTAAAAAATAAAAATAAAAAATACTCACCTGACCCCTTGTTGGATCCGGCCGGGTCTCCTCTTTAATTTGGTGCCATTCGATCCCCCGTGGGGGGTCGGATGGCTCCAGGAGAGCCCCCGCAATAGGCCGCCCCCCCCGCTTCTGCAGCAGCAGCTGCTAACTGTAAAAAAAATAAAAAAATAAAAATGACATTCACTTACCTGTGTGTGCGCTGGCTCCCGCTGTCCCTCCTCTTCACCTGGGGGGCCTCCGATCCCCCCCCAGGACTTACCGATCTTCAGGAGAGAGCCTGGGAGGCTCTCTCCTCTCTTCTTCTCGATGGCGGCCGCCATCTTGCCTCTAAGCCCCGCCCCCTTGGGGCGGGGCTTATGAAGTCATCCCGGCCCCGAACGGGCTTCAGCTTTCTCAGCTTCTCAGATGCCGGTGATCGGCGCTGGGGAAGGAGGTGACAGGAGATCCTCTGATCTCCTGCCTTCTCCTTCTCTGGATGCCGATCACCGGCATCTGTCAGCTGAGCGGCGAGGGACAAGAGCTTGCAATCGAAGGTAAGTACAGTAAAAAAAAAAATTTTTTTTTCTAATAAAATACTTTTTATTATTGTGTGGTGGTTTTTTTTAACAGTTAACCCTTTGTGAGCTGGTAAGGGGTCCATGAGACCCCTTATACCAGTTCACAAGGCTGGGGGGGTGGCAAGTCACCTGCCCTAGCGGGTGGCTTGCCATTAACCCCCGCACCCCCATTACCTGCCTCCCCAAAGGCCAGGGGGGGGCAGAAGAACCCGGGCCCACATAGGCTATGTGGGCTCGTAGGCAGCTTTGGTGGCCCCCCCACTCTGTGCCTACAAGCCCCCATAGCTGGTCCCGGGCTGGTTTCCTTGGGGTAAGGGGGACCCCACGTCATTTTTTTTTTTTTGGATTTTTAGGTAAGGGATTTTTAACCCTTAAAAATCCAAAAAAAAATGGGGTCCCCCTCCCCGGGAAGGGGGACCCTATGTCATTTTTTTTTTTAATTAACCATTTGTCATCCAGCAGCTATAAAAGGCTTCTGGGCAGGAAAGGGTGTCTACCTATACATATGTGGTATCGCTGTAACCGGGAGAAATTGGGGTTTCTCACGCAATAAGATTTTATTGACAAACTTACATTTTTTATTACAAAAAAACTCTACAAATTGTAAAAAAATATTTTTTTTTAATTTTTTTTCACACATTTCACCCAAAAATATTGAGAATACACCTAAAAAATACAAACAAGACATTTCATGTTAAAGCCCAGACTCTGTTGAAAAAAACAATATATAATTTTCCTGGGAAATCCCTGGAAATCCTTTCAAAAATGACAGTTGAACATGTGTAGCGCAAAATAGTGAAACATCGTCTGGCAACAGGGAGTGGCAAATGCTGCAGGTAGGCTGGCAGCGAAAGGGTTAACACCCACATTCCTGCCCCCTTAGTCTCCATCTCAGCCCCCTGTAACCAGCCCCAAAGAATCCACACGCTAAGGAACCCCAGCTCCAATGCTATAGCCTCGGCATCATGGTTGGGGGGCCTCAGCGAAGACGCATTGGGCCGACCAGGGTCTGGTAAAATCCAGGGCTGATTTTTGTCCCCAGTCTGCTGCTGTGTAAGTCGTGCACCGGTAGGTCTTTCAAGGTACAGCAAAGCCGCAGACAAGAAAGCGACACTGACACCAGCTTATGCAAAACACGTTTACTCAAATAGGCTTCTGAACACACTTCAAATAAATGCAGCAAACAGTAAAACATTAACAACAATTCCCCTGCCCCAAAGCTGACCCAAACTGCTGTAGAAATATTCCTCTGCAATCCAGAATCCAAACAGCAAAGCAAAAGAAGAAAAGTCTTGGCCTGTATAAAGTCTTTCTATCTGACTAAACTAACTAACTAACTAACTAACAGGCAGTCTATAGCACGTGCATGTATTATTGAAATTACTGACCCGGGCCTTCGGTGAACTCCAGCTGGACTAAGCAGATCTCCTTCACAAACGACCGGATGCACCATACAGCTCTCAGGCATCCTTCAGGCAAAAGTCCACAGCCTCTATTCAGATCCAGCAATCGGGAAAGTTGTCAGTCTCTCTCTTTGCTGCACGCCAGGCCACACACCAAACTTGCTCACATGGCCTTTCTCTGTCTTTCCAAGATGGTGATCTCTCCACTTCCCTTCTCTTTCAGCACAAAAAGAACACGTGATTTCCTGTCCCTCCAAATCAGTAAGTCTCTCCAGTGCATTAGCTGCATGAACAGGGAAACCAGCGGCCCCTTGTGGCCAAACAACAGAACGGCAGTTTTTATGAAATAACACTTGTTCCACCCTCTTACAGCTGCACACACGTATTTAATTAAAGATGGAAGAATCTCTCAAAATGTAAATAAATAACCCCCAAAGAGCCCTTCCACTGCTTCTGCAAATATCCGCAAGCACCTGTGTATTATATTCCTCTGCATAGGCATCTGCATATGATTAGCTTTTGCACTAGCCCCTTGTGGGCAATCACACCGTATGTAGGGCAATAAAAGAAAAAGGTGGAAACTGTAGTGAAAACAGTGGATTAGAGCATTGTGTTTGATAAAATGCAATATCTAATGTTTTGCACTCAGTTTGTGTTGTGTTCTAGCTGTAGACAAGGTAAAATATATTTAAAGTCAACCAAAACCATAAAACTTAGGCCCTTATTCATCAAGCGATAGCGCCAGGTAGTGTCTGACGAGCGCCAGGTAGCGGCAGCTAACGGCGACTACCGACTCAAGTACGCCTGGCGGCGGTCACAATGACGCATTTATCAAGCAAAATGAGGCTAGCGCCGGCGAGAGCGTCGTCTAGCGCGGCATTCATCATGAAGCCGCCTGGACCGAACAGCGCCGCTGCAAATTCCCTCACAGCGCCAGGTATGAGCTGTCGCTCCCTGGCAATGTCCAATGCATTTCAATGGAGCAATCTATAATTAATCATAATTAATTTGGATTATTTTTTTTTTTTTTTTTTTTAATGTCAAAAAATCGGAGAACACTTCTGCAATGTTAGGATATATTTTTAAGTCAAAAAACCAAAAAAAAAAAATTTGTGCAGAATTGATCTAACAGGTCTGATATTAATGTATTCATATTACAAAATGATTCTAAAAACATGTATAATGTTACATTCCAAAAATATGGTTGTTTAGGGGTTAAAAACTAGTTAATACAGATCGGCGCCAGCGCTCTGGGGTTTAAACAAGGAATGGACAGCGACAGCACATTCGGAGCGTGATTTTTTGATGAATATGAAGCTAGCCGTTCGCTCTGGCCATTCGTTGTCAGGCGTTCACATACAACGCTGGACCTGTGAAACAGCGACTCCCCAGCCCGTATTCAACATTACCGCACACCGACTGAGTCGCTGTCATCAAGCTAACGCCGGCCAAGCACAGCGAATACTGGCTGGCGCTGAAAAAATCACGCTACAGTCGCTCATCTGTCGCTACCTGGCGCTATTGATGAATCGGCCTCCCTGTTGCCAGTCTTTAAGAGATTTCACTAGAGGCATCCTAAATTGTGGACAACTTGTTGTTTGAAACCTCATTGTTTCCTCAGAACTCACCTCCTACGGCTATGGCTAAGCTGCGGCAACACATATTTATTCATTACTATTAGTGCAGGCGTCACTTGAGTGCTTCGTCTGAGACGCTCAGCAGCACCTGCACCACAGCGTCAGCTTCAGGCCGGCATCGCTGTCAGCTGTAGCATTCCCGGGCAGCAAGCGTTCGCAGCGCATGGCTTATATAAGCCTATTTCATTTTGATTAAAAATGGGGATTGCATTAGAGATACATACACCTTTTTGACTGGGACTTGACACTCACCAAAGGCCCATGCATGGGCTGTAGGATCACAGACCCCAAGGAAAGGATTCTTTTAGCTACTAGTCTGGGTTTCGGTGCACTTTAAAAATGCAATTATCTGTATTTATGCAAGTATGTGTGTTTTATGTGCTCTATACTATGCATTACTAATGTTTAAATGAAAGAAACTATTTTTGGTGAGGTTATAAACTTACCTTGCCAAATCACCAACTAGCACAGAATAAAGCTAAACGATTAAATTCAAATGACTTGTTGGGAAATTGATTATTCTTAAAGAGGAGCAACACCCCTCTATACGACTCTTGTGGAGGGGTTGGTTTATCTCTTTATGGAGTATCCTCTTTTGGAATTCCCCTCAGTTAGAACCCCCCCAATTCGCCTGATCCACTCACCTCTTTCACAACACCTCGCCACATCTCTGCACCATGGCTGCATCCCCAGCATACTTCTGTCTAGGTGCGCATCCATGCCAAGACTTTCTGAATGGACCACAGCTCTGCTCACCTTCTTTAGGCTTTGTTAAAGTGGTTCCATGCCCATTTCCTAACTAACTCTAATTGTGGGAGGGCATTGTAATATAGAAAACTGCTGTCTTCCCAAGTTTAGGAAATAAAGATTCTACAATTGCTAAGGGGTTCTGGAACTGACCCAATACCCAAAAGAACTATATATCTGTTGTAAACCAACAGAAAACTCCATCTGTCCCCCACACAATATTTAATACAGATTTGCATCAGACTTGTCAGTGATCACCAACTATTAAATATTAAAAACAACGTTTATTTTTTAAAAATGTTAAAAAATCTCAATAGCATAATGATTCCATACTTCAATATTTTGTCAGTAAATAAATAACTTTCCATCCATCTAATGTACGTGTTTCGATATATATTTTTTCTTGATCTTGGTCACCATCAAGTGGACAATTTTTTAGGTCTCCTTTAATATTCTCATACAAATAGGGACACCTTGAACCTGTGACAAATGTCATGATGCACCTTTTCAGATCATGCACATTGTCCATTTACTGATTTTAAAAAGTCACCTATATAGAGAAAATCTCCCTTAAACTGGGGATTCCCCTCACTTGCCTGCACTTGTTGGCTTGTGTGCCCCCCTAAGAGTTGTATATGCTGGGGGGCTGGTGGCCTCCACACTCCCCCAGAAGGTAGTAAGTGCACCCAGTGTCTACCAGTTTGCTCATGCTGTGCCAGGGTGGCGGCAGTATGTATGTATGTATGTATGTATGTATGCCAGGCCTTGACTGGCAGCTGGGAGAGTGCCCCCGGCCCATGGAACCGCTCGCGGCCGATAGCATTTTCGCTGAGGATTGAGGTTTTGATTTGGTTTGGGAGGGAGGCCTGTACCCCCTGATCTCAGTACTATAACATAATCTGTAAAGCTCTTATGTCATAAGGTTTGTTATGGTGGTAAAATCATAACTAGAGAAAGTGGACAGGAGAAGCATAATACACAAAAGCATAATACACAAGAACAAACATATACACATTTATACAGGCTGGAGAGCGGGGGCTCCAGGAGAGGGTGGAGTAAGTCAGCTGCTTTTAAAGTTGTAGGTCCCTGTCTGTAACAGATGACCTATATACAATGTACCATGGTCTCCATATTCACTGCTGCTTGTGACATAAATTAAATGTGTAGCATCATGAAACTTAAAATGCAGGTTTAGGAAGTCCACTAGATCTTAATGAAAAGGGGAAATCTACAGTGTCAGTTTTTATTATTGCTTATGCATGTGTCAAAAGCAGTGAATAAGAGTTGCTTGGCTGGAGAACTAATATATGTTCATGGCCTCCCCAGCAACTTACAGATGGCTCTTGCCATAGAAGTCTCCTTCTTTATAGGCTTAGCAGAAGTAACCTGATGATGACATGTGGAACCCTGCTCCTTGACCAATTTTCTTTTTCTTATTTCATCTGATCAATCAGTAGAGAGGGAGTGGTACACCATAGCATCCTATACATTCATATTCTTAAACTGACACTTTAAACTGGATCAATGCCCATTTTACAAAAAAATAGTATTGGTCCACTTTGGGGGAGGGGGGTTACCAATTTCTGGGGTTCCCTCCTCAATCAAACCCTCTAAATTTTACCTGGCATCATGCTCCCCGGTGAAATGCGGCCACATGATTGGCCAACAGCGGTCACATGTCCCTTTTTTGGGCTTCCACTTTGCTGACTGTCACCTGAGAACGGGACATGTGATTGCTGCCTGCCAAACATGTGGCCAAATTGGGGTTTGATCAAGGGAAGGGGACCCCTGCAATCGGAATGCCCCTTCGGAGGGGACCAACATTGGTTTGGTTTATTTTACTAATACTAATCTACACATATGGCATTCATCAGTGGCAGTGTAAAAGCCCGATCGAGAGATCACTTGCAAGTCACAAAAAGTCAGCCTTGTGGTTGCTATACAATGTAAGGGGGATGGAAATAGCTGCATGTCTGGCTGTAACACAGCAGGGAGCCGGGTAGCTTTTCAAATTGTAACATCAGGATTTGCTGTTACATTGTATAGGGTGAGGAGGGAGGCCACAGCTCAGGTTTTAAAACTCCCAGCCCAAGATTTATTACAGTGGTCTTGATATACTAAAATTTGAAAACAAATTTCATGGTATTACAAAATTCAATTCATGAGAAAAAGCATGAGAAGTTCACTTTTATTGCATCACCAGATAGGAAAACAATGAAAGTCAATGGCAATTGACTTTGAGAAAAGTAATGAACTTTTTACTCATTTTTACCTGTAGTAAAAAGTGCCATTGGCCTCCCTATCTGGTGATTCACTAACAGAGAAATTCTCAGGCTTTTTTCTCATGAATTGATTTTTTTACTACCATGAGAGTCCTTTTTAACTCTTAGTAAATCAAGGCCAATGTGTGCTACTGCCTCTGTTAGCAGATTGCTAGCAAGTGAAAGAAGAGTCTTGTGGGACCTTTCCAGGTGGATTAGTTTTCTTGTAGAGCCCTTAAATGTAGCGCCACACTGATTGTGCTGTGATGTTTCACAACTTACTTTTTTGTATCTTTTTTCACAGAAGTTCACCCTGCTAACACTGAAAGAAGGAACTCACTCAGTGATGAAGTAGGAAATGCCAAGCTTCACTGTAATGGCAATTGGAGTTCTCTCCAGCTCTGTTATCATAACATGTTGCCTGATGGTTGCCCTGTGCAACCCAACTATACATGTGCAAAACCTTACACAATCCAATCAGGAGCAAATGCAAAGCATACAAGAGAAGAGGGACCATGTTTATAATAATCACAACCAAACCAGCCTGGGTAAATTAACCGAGAATAAAAAAGACGAAAGAATAAACGAGGGGAAAAATAAAATGAATCAAACTCGTTTAGACAAGGATATTTTAACAAGACAAAAACAGACTTCTGTTCCAACTTTAGGAAGTAAATTAGTTAGTACAACACAAATACAAACAGATGTTGTACAAGATCAGCCTTTGGAGGACTTATTGATCTCAGATCCTGTCACTACAGCAGAGGCTGCTGAGGAATATGTCTATCCAGACTATCGGGGGAAAGGCTGTGTGGATGAAAGTGGATTTGTATATGCGATTGGGGAAAAGTTTACACCTGGACCTTCAGCTTGTCCGTGTCGCTGCACAGAGGAGGGTCCACTTTGCATTCAACCAGAGTGCCCGAGGCTGCACCCACGCTGCATTCAAATTGATAACAGCCAGTGCTGCCCACAATGCAAAGAAAGGAAAAATTACTGTGAATTTCGAGGAAAAACATACCAGTCCTTGGAAGAATTTATGGTGAGTCTTATTATTATAAAGGGAAAATCTATACATTTAAGTTGCTTATAAATTTTTTTTTTTTAAGTTCTAACTAACTGTAAATATGAATTTATTTTCTTTCTTTTGTTGCAATTTCCTGTATGGGAGTAATATTATTAATATATTAATAATATTAAAAAGAAAAACATGACCCCAGTCAAAGCATTTTCCATGACTGTTCTACAATTTATGGATAAACAAAACTATTAAGTGCCATTACCTGTCCGAACAGCTTAATTTAAGCATCAACTGGAGCAAGCAAAGCTTTTTAGCAAAGTCTTTCATTTTGTTGTTCAGTTATGAATAAGTTATAGAACCGGTATTTTTATTAAAAATGGTTACTTACTCTGCAACCCTGTACATGAATTGTGTATGCACACCAGTCCTTGTCAAATTGCTGTACCCATACCTCAGTGGGTACTCAGGAATGTTTGGGTTGCTCCAAGTGAAGGTGGCTGACCGATCTAGTATATTATTTTAACAGTAAAACATTTTTCCGTATTGCTTTGAAAGTGCCACAAGGCCTGAGGCCAGGGACAGACTAGCCATAGGGAGCACAGGGAGATTTTCCGGTGGGCCGCACTGCTATACGGCCACTTGGGCTGGTTGTAGCTTCCAGCATGCAGCCAATACACAGCTTCTTTTAACACCATCTTCCAATCCCTGCTTTACCTCTCCGCATACCTGGCCTCATTCGAACAGTAGCCAGCTAAGACACCTCTGATAAACACACTCATTGCTAGTACGGAATTAATGTGAATCAAATTATTTTTGTAGTTGATTCTATAGATGTACCTGGAGAATAACCATTTTACCTGCTGTATGGCTACTTGTGTGTTATTAATGTGCACTATGAGGCTGATTCATCATTAGCGGCAGGTAGCGACAGATGAGCGTCTGTAGCAGGCATTTTCAGAGCGCCCGCTAGTAGTCGCAGTGCTCGCCCGTGAGTCGCTACTTTATAGTGACTCCGTCGCTGTTCAGTAATGTTGAATACATTGTAAGGAGTCGCTATTTGACCAGTACAGCGCTGTATGGGAGCGCATGTTAGCGACTGCTCATAGCGACCGACTCACACCATATTCAGCAAAAAAACAGCCTCACAAATCTCTGGCGCTGAAAAATATTTGTTTGAAGCCCAGAGCGCAGGAGGCTGTGTGTTTAAAGTCTGTTTTTCAGCATCTATCCACTAGTAACAAAGAGAAAACATATGGAATTACATTGTAACCACATTGTAACATGAACACTTTAATGGCAGACCTGTAATGTCATTTCTGAGGAAATATATAAAAAATGAAAAAATTATGAAAAAAAAAATTCAATGCCAGAAGAGGTCAAAGAATTATTTTTGATTGATTTTTTTTGAAAAAAAAAAAACAGTTTAAAGAGAAGAAAAGGATCGTCCATTGAAATGTATGGGAGAGCGTCAGGTAGCGAGAGGTCATACCTGGCGCTGTGCAAGGCTGAAAAGCTGGCGCTGTTCTCTGAGTCTGTGAAAATGATGAATCAGATGCTACATGGCGCTATCCCAGTCACTAAACAGATTCTACTTGATAAATGTGTAATTGCGTGCCGTGTCCGGCGTTCACCAGTCGCTATCTGTCGCTACAAGTCATTAACCAGCCACTACCTGACGCTATCCCTTCTTAAATAAGGGCCAAAATGTTGTTCAAAATTTAAAGTAAAGATTGAAAGGACAAAAAAAATGTTTTTTTCCTGGCTGCAGAAAAGGATCTAGAATTCAGCAGTAACTGTTTTATTTAGCAACACAACTGCGTTGTAGGTCAGGAGAGAATACTTTGATTTTACACGTAGCCTAGACAAACCCTTTAAACTATCAAAAGAAGTGATCTGCATTTTAAATGTTTAGGAAGCCAAATACAGCAGCAATAACCACTCTAAATATCTGTCCAAACTAATATAGTTATGGGTAAAAGCACCTACACACAACAGAATAATTTTAGCAGCAATAAGCTATTGTTATGGGACATGCTGGCTCCTAAGGCAGGCTGTTGGGAGTTGAAGCGTTCTTCCCTGTAAACACAGATTCTTCTTCCTTTAAAATAAAGAATTAGGCTTGGTTGGAATGTTATTGATGCATATTGTATAAGTGATTCCTCCTTATGCTAACTAGCATATTTTTGTTGATGTTTATTACAAGCCCATTTTCCCTCCCGATAGTGTTCCTTTGAAGGACAACTCCGCTTCTGTAGACTTTTCCTAACACTTCTGGGGAGCAGATCCACTTATCTTGCTGCCGCAGCACTCCTCATTCTCTGGCTGATGGGTGGGCATGGCCTGGTCTCTCATTGAAAACCTCCATGTATGTTGGTGCCCATTGTTTACAAGCTGGTACTGCCCAGCCCTGTAGTCTTGGGAAAAGTCCACCAAAGTGGATTTTGCCTTTAAAGGGAAAGCCCATATTTATTGGCATTTTTGCGTATATTATTGTCCTCAAGGTGCTGAGCTTGAGAAAAATAAAACAATTGCTAGATAAACCTTGAGGAAATATTAGTGCTATAAAATTATTATTATTATAATTATTAATAATAATTAGAGATGAGCGAACTTCTCAAAAATTCGATTCGGGCGATTCGCCGAATTTCTCAAAGAAATTTGGGTTCGTCTGAATCGAACTTTAACAAATCGCTCATCTCTGGTGGGAGCGGGGAGGCCGGCTGCGCTGTCAGCTGTCATCAGAGGACGCGTCATCAGAGGAAGCCGCTTCCTCTGATGACGCGTCCTCTGATGACAGCTGACAGCGCAGCCGGCCTCCTCGCTCCCACCATGCCGGTAAGTGTTTGCGGAAAAAAAAATGCCGGCATGGTTGGAGCGGGGAGGCCGGCTGCGCTGTCAGATGTCATCAGAGGACGCGTCAGAGGAAGCCGCTCCCACCATGCCGGCATTTTTTTTTCCATTTCACGGCTTGGTGGGAGCGGGGAGCCGGAAGCCGGCTTCCGCCGCCCACTGACAGCGCAGCCGGTCTCCCCGCTCCCACCATGCCGCCATTTTTTTTTTAATTTCAGGGAAAATTCGGTCAGCACGAACCACTAAAAATTTGGGTTCGTGCTGAATCGAATTTTCCCTGAAATTCGGAGCAAATTCAGGTTCGTTAGAACCGATTCGCTCATCCCTAATAATAATAATAATAACTCTGACTAGCTTCCCAGTCCCTGCCTAAGAGAAACATCCCCACAGCAAGATGCTACCACCACCATGTTTCAGGGTGGAGATAGTGTGAGTACATGCAAATGCACCTTATTATTGCTTGCTTTCAAAAATGTCTTTCTTCTTGTCACTCTTTCATAAAGGCCATATTTGTGGCATACATGGCTAACAGCTGTCCTGCGGACAGATTACCCCATCTGAGCTGTGGATATTGGTAGGTTTGCAGTTGTGCCATATTCCTATTCATTTATAACTTAACCTGTAAATACAATATACACAACTTTATCCCAGAGCTGTCTGGTGTGTTCCTTGGTTTTTCGTGATGCTGTTCGTTCACTAATGTTCTCTAACAACCTCTGAGGCCTCCACTGACCAGTGGTAGTTATAATGAGAATACATGACACACAGCGCAGACCTTATGAGCTTGAAATCTGAAGGATAAAGGGTGGAGGAGACTCAGACGAAGGTTAACTAATTTATACTAATATATTGTTACTAATATATAGCTACTAATATAACTATAGTTATAGTTAATATATTGTTTCAAATATATATTTTCATAGTTAATAAAGTTGAAAAAAAGTTCAACCAAAGAATAGGTTTTGAGGAAAATTATATATATTTTGTTATTTACAGATAACAGCTAATAGTAACCGTTGTTATTTGTTATGTTATTTACTTAAAAAAAAATACATCTAATCCTTCTTTGAGGCTTTCAGCTGTTGATGCAGTAATCCGCTTCTGAGGGAGGCCACAGATTTATAGTTCTTGTAGTAAAAATAAAAGGAATTTCACCTGGAGATTGAATCTTTCTTACTCCTGTCGGAGGGAGTGCAGCCTTGTCTTCAGTGAGGATTTTACATAAAATAGCTTTTCCCCAAAATGTCTGAATTGGTCATTTATTTATTTATACATATTAATCATGTCCCCACCTTAGACTATTATCCCAAGACTAAAATGTACTGTAATTGCTGTAATCTTTCTTTGTAACTAAGATAATTTCCCCTATACATTTGGGGGCTATCCACCTTTTTCAAAATCAGGGAACCCTTTCTATGAACAGAGGCGGACTGGGACTAAAAAACGGCCCGGGACTTTTTGGGGCACACCGGCCCTGCTTTACTGTTCCTGGCCCAGTATAGTATGTTAATGTCACATAATTTGATATAGATATAGATAGATATAATATATATATATATATATATATATATATATATATATATATACATACCTTATTTTGTTCCATGGTTTACCAGGGTTTAGAAGACAAAAATAAGAAAAAAAATATTATGAACAAAATGGTGTGCTAAAATCCCCCCTCTGAATCACCAGACAATGGGCAGAATCACCCCATTATAGCCAGTGAGCAGGTTCCCTCATTACAGCATCCCACATTGGAGGCGGTGTGCAACATCTCCCATTACAGGCAGAGAGGGGCATCCCACTTTACAGGCTGAGAGGGGCATCCCACTTTACAGGCTGAGAGGGGCATCCCACTTTACAGGCTGAGAGGGGCATCCCACTTTACAGGCTGAGAGGGGCATCCCACTTTACAGGCTGAGAGGGGCATTCCACTTTACAGGCTGAGAGGGGCATCCCGCTTTACAGACAGAGGGGGCATCCAGCTTTACAGGCAGAGGGGGGCATCCAGCTTTTCAGACAGAGGGGGGCATCCAGCTTTACAGACTGAGAGGGGCATCCCACTTTACAGGCAGAGGGGGGCAGTCGGGGGATGATCAGATTTGGACGCAGATCAGTCGGGGGCAGATCAGATTTGGACACAGATCAGTCGGGCACAGATCAGATTTTGACACAGATCGGTCGGGGGCAGATCAGATTTGAACACAGATCGGTTCGGGGGCAGATTAGATTTGGACACAGAATGGTCGGGGGCAGATCAGATTTGGACACAGATCGGTCGGGGGCAGATCAGATTTGGAGACACAGATCGGTTGGGGCAGATCAGATTTGGACACAGATCAGTTGGGGGCAGATCAAATTTGGACACAGATCGGTCGGGGGCAGATCAGATTTGGACACAGATCGGTCGGGGGAAGATCAGATTTGGACACAGATCGGTCGGGGGCAGATCAGATTTGGACACAGATCGGTCGGGGACAGATCCGATTTGGACACAGATCGGTGGGGGGGCAGATCAGATTTGGACACAGATCAGTGGGGGGCAGATCAGATTTGGACACAGATCGGTCAGGGGGCAAATCAGATTTGGACACAGATTGGTCGGGGGGCAGATCAGATTTGGAGACACAGATGTGAGCTGGCTTTGTAGAAGTTTTCTCATTGGTCTCACTGGCCAATCAGCCTCTCTCCTGTTACAGGGCTGTGAGAGCCCTGTAAGGTCACATGACACAGATCTATGACGGCTCCTCTGCTTCCCCGTCCATGTAAGTGTAATTGCTGATGCTGAGCCTGCGGGTGCGGGGGGCCAACGTTCTAACAGAGGCCGATGCGCAGAGCAGTGTAATGGGTGGAGGCCACTCAGCCCGCCAGCCCCGCTCTCACACACACACTAATGTTTACACGCAGATAATCTGGGTGTGTGTGTGAGAGCTGGGCCGTGGCAGCAGGCAGAGCAGCCTCCACCCATTACACTGCTCTGCTCATCGGCCACCACCTGCGGCCTTCCGATGTGCCCGGCCTACCAGGATTCTGCCCGGTATGCCCTATGGCCAGCCCGCTCCTGTCTATGAACCAGTGCCCAGAACCAAAATGCCTATTCCAGATCAAGGCGCACTAGTGCCTTGTAAAGAGGCAGTATTAGGTCCCTATTCCATCATTCCATGCCTCTTTAAATGCATGACAATATCTTGCTGGCCTTGAAAGCCGCTTGACATTGAATACTGTTATTTAGCCTGTGGTCTACCTGTACCCCCAGATTGTTCTCCACGATTGACTCTCCCAGCTTTACTACCTCAAAGAAATGGGGCCTGCAGATTATCAGAGTTCCGTCTACTTATAAACCCAATGTGTTCCTGCTACACCTGACTCCTCTCTCCAGAAAGAGTTACAAAAATCCCCTTGCAATTTATCTCTTGTTGACCACCCAGGCCTGAATTTCTACTATAGGGTAGATTCAGCGCCAAATTTTACTTTACTTGTTTTTTGGCAAAAAAGTACTATTTCTCGTGATTCATTTGATGCAATTCATCACCATATTTAGCAATGCAGTTTATTTTAATTGCACGGCTAAATATGGTGCTGAATTGTACAGAGGATAAAACATGAGAAAATGGAAAAAAACTTTTTCTGAAAAAAAAAAAAAAACGACTAAAACAATGACAGTACTGAATCAACCTTTATAAGTAAACAGTCTGTTCCCTGATGACATTAATAAAACATAAATAGTTGGTAGCAATGATGTGAAATGATGTGGAAAAACAGTTAACTTCAAAATAATTAAAAAACAAAGAGCTATAGTTGATACAATACACTGTATGGATGACGATCTCCAGGAATGTAATGTAAACCAGGTAATGGAATCAGCTCAGCATTTATTTTCCTAAAGTATGGGTTAGAAAATGTATAGTCTGTCATTTAAGGTCTTCTTGTACACTACTGTTTTGTATCTTTCTCTCTCCAATGTATGTAATGCAAATAACACTCTCACATTCCTCCTTTTGTAAACCATAATGCATGAACTGGTCTTGTAGTAAGCATATATGTAATTATGTAAAAGCGGACCTCCAGTCAAAAAAAATCAAAGCTTAGTAAATTGCTCCGCTAAAGCCCCCCTCTGGCAATCAGTGACATACACAGAGGGATTAACACAACTGTAGATGTTTAGATTAGCAGGCCGATTATACACTCTTAAACAGGCATAGCAGCCATCTTGCCACACACATGAGAGGCTTGCTTCTGAAAAATCCCTCAGTCCCTCAGTTAAAATTGCTTCATAGCTCTGTACAATTATCTCTTATTTCTAGCCAGAAATAGTAAGACTTCAGCTGTAATGACTCATCATTGCATTGCTAACAGCTGAAATCTTCTGAATACATTGTATCCCCTGACTGAATGCTTTTGCGTAAGCCACTGCCATAGAGATACATTGTAACAGCTTCCCTCAGACAGATTTCCTTTGCTGCATTAGCTTTTTATTCAGTGTTTGAAACATGATAGGCAAGCTTCTTTCAGCAGTATCTGTACCTTGTATCCATTTGGTGTGAATTGCTGCTGGCACAGCACCCCCCTATCATGTGTAAGCAGGACTATCAGGTGTGTGGCAAGAGATTCAAGAGTGAATTATGCCATTCCACAACATCTGCATGGGGTTAATCCCTCACAAACTGCTTACGCCACTGATCATAGGAGGGGAAGCAATTTATTAAGCTTTCTTTTTTCTGACTGGATGTCTGCTTTAAATTGAGGCATTAAAACATAGCAAAGTCTCATAAGAATGATTGCTGTATGTGGCATGCATTACATTTAAACCGGACCAACAACCTGGCACAGTTGGAAAAGAAAGGTAGCTGCCAGTTTGGAGCTTCCTCTACCACCATCTCAGCCATTCTGTTGCCTGAATTCAACTAACATAACTGACAATGTACAGTAACAGGAAGCCCAGCAGCACTTCCTGTTTGCAGGTGGCCAGCAAATGCATGAGCTGCCATTTTGTTTCTAAAAATGGTGTGTAGCTCTAAGGTTCCCTTTCTGTATGGTGGTCAAAGTCACTCCCCCTCCTGTCAAAAGAAAATTCAGGTATGGAGTACCACGTGGGGTTAGGACCTGCCAGGTTCTATAGTCACTCTGCCTACATGGGCTGACTGGCAAGCATGGCTGGCTCCAGGTTTATGTGGGCCCTTGGACAGCATGGTCTCAGTGGGCCCCTTTGTGGTGCAGAGTTGCGTCACATCACCGAGGGATGTCCCAAATTTGGATTCCCCTTGGATGCACCGCCACCTTGGTCATTCCTGGCGCACTGCTAGGAGACATGTGCACCAGCTGTGGTGGTGCCCTTCCAGTCCGCGAGTCAAGCGCCATCACACACCCCAAAGGCCAGCTCTGTCAGTGGGCCCCCCTGGAGGCCGGGAGCCCCTGACAACTGCCTTGCCGGGTGCTGACGCCGGCCCTGCTGGCAAGGATACCCTATGTCAGCAAGCTAGAAAAGATGTGCAAGCAAGAAATCTCATTTAAGGGGCCTTAAATAAAAGAATTACCTGAAGCAGGAAGAGCTAAGCAAAACAAAGGGCTTACATTAAATACTCTCTTGGTGATCTCAAATCAGGAGGGTCGAGGGAGGGGTGCAGATAGGAGCCACCGAGGAATTTTGCACGGAATCCTATGTGTCTATTTCTAGATTTGTATATCATGAATTAACTTTCATTTTGTAACCAATAGCTTAATAGCTGCAGATTTTTTGTCACTTTTTAGAATTCTGATGAAATAGTGGGAAAAAAATAGAAAGCAATCAGAAAATATGTTAATTTCCTTAAAATTTTGAAAGCACATTTATTGAAAAATAGTTTTTTGTCAGATAGAACATTGCTGATTTTATTTTATTTCCTTCTTTATTGTATGTGCATTTAATTGAAACAAGGCAGAAACTGCCAGCGGGAAAGTGAAGGAAAGAATAGAAGTATTCCTTAATTCATTTTGATTTCATTTCTGAATGAAGATGTATTAAATGTACAATTTGTGTTGCTTTATTGTAGGTGTTTATTTGTTAAAGAGAAACTCACTTTTTGACAGTTTTTTCGTATCATGTCTTATTTTTTTCAAGTTTTGGAATGTAAAATAAACATAAGTGTTATAAAAGAGGACAAGACATAAGGTCATATGCATGATGTGCCAACAGTCCCTGAAGCAAGGCAAAATACTTAATAATCTATTTCCCACATTCATGACCATGCACCTGCAATCCAAACACGAGCTGCAGTGGCAGAAACATCTAAAAAACATGCAAACACCTGAGGTTCTTTCTACTGACTCAGCCGCTACCACCGCCTTCCCAACGGCAAGGCCACTTTTCTCCCCCAAAGGGAGGCTGTGAGACCACCAGACCAGCAGCAGCATCAACATCACCACCAAGAATGTCCACAACATCCCAGGGAAGCTTTCAGCTTTTCATCTGCAAACTTTGGAGAGAACAGGGACATTGGGCCCATCTCACCCATAAGCCCTGTGCCTGAATGCAAGAATTTCCAAGTTGTTGGCCTTTGAAGTTCTCCCATTCCACCTGGTGGAGACAGATAGTTTGAAATATCCGATGGTGATGGCTGTTCACCAATACACCGTTCCCAGACTACTTTTCTCGCAAGGCCATCCCTGCCCTACACCAACAGGTTGTTGAGAAATTAAGGTGTGCACTGGGTAATTTGTTCCAGTGTCCACATCACCACTGACACATGGACAAGAAAGCATGGGCATGGATGTTACATCTCTCTAACTGCTGACTGGGTCAATGTAGTGGTGGCTGGGACTGAAGCAGTCAGCGCAGCCCCTGCACCACCAATTTGAGTACTGCTATGGGGAAATAGCAGCATGCAGTGTTAAAACTCATCTGTCTGGGCAAAAAACTCCAGGAGCTGTCTACTGGCATCCAAATACAGCCAGATGGCCAGCAAGGTAATATGCAATAATGAACATAACTTTGTAGTAGCCTTGGGCCGAGCCGGGTTGCTGCACATACCTTGCCTGGCGCATGTGCAACTTGGTGGTGCAGCGCTTCCTGGTCCATTTTCCAGAGAGTCCGGAGCTGCTGAATAAAGTGTGTGGCATATGCACTCACTTTCGGTGTTCCCACCCTGCTACTGCTCACCACTATGCACTGCAGGGGAACTTCAGCATTCCCACCCACCACCTCACATGTGACTCGCCCACCAGGTGGAATTCAACTTGTCAGTTGGAAAGGGTGTGTGAGCAGCAGCAGGCAATAGTGGAGTTCCAGCTCCAAAATGCCCGGATGAGTAGAAATGCAGACCAACAGCACTTTACCACCAATGAGTGGGCCTCCATGAGGGACATCTACGTGGTGCTGCAGTCCTTTCACTACCACCCCCATCCTTTGCCTGCTGAAAAACCCTTCAGGCCATAATAGTGGATGCGATGGTGCCACTGGAGGAAGCAGTGGAGGAGTAGGAAGGCCCATTTTTCCAGGTGTCAGGGCCGTGCAAACTAGGCTTGCAGGGTGAGTTGCTGGGCTGACAGTGGCCAGGGACTCCACTGTTCAGTCAGTGGACAGTTTTGGAAGATTCAGAGGAGGAGCGGGAGTAGAAGGACTTTCTCTCAAAGCAGGGTGGCACCCAGCTCTCATGGACAACCCTGAAGTGTGGTTGGAGGGAGGAGCAGGAGGAGGAGGAGACACACGGCATTGAGGACAGCTACTCCTTGACTCAGGGCAGCCTGGCTGCTACATGCTTCAGTGCCTGCGCAATGACTGCAGAGTTGTCCGCATAGTCACCAGTGCCGATTACTGGGTGGCCACCCTTCTGGATCTCCGCTACAAGAACAACATCTCCTCCTTTATTCCAGCCCTGGAGTGAGAAAGAAAAATGAGGGAGTACAAACGCTCTCTATCAGACGCACTATTGGCAGAGTTCCCAGCTGACATTGAGGGCTCAATGGTAGCACGAGGCCAAGGAGGAGGAGGGGCAAGTCGCCAATGCAGCAGGGGCACCTCACAGGGGAGGATGAACATGCCCACAATGTGGGACATTGATGTCATCACTGACAGGTGGATCTGCCTATCCATAGCCAACGTGGACAACATGCTTACATTTCTTAAGATGAACCAGGCGGTGCCACAGACTGGGCACCTGAGTGATTGGTTAGTGTTTGCAACCTCTTCCTCCTCCTCCTAATGTGCTTAAACCACCACGTCCCCCCCCCCCCCACACCACCACCTCTGACATGTGTAAAAACTGAATATATTATTTATTTATTAATGTTAATATTTATTTACTCACAGAACCCCCCCCCAAACTGGATTTTAACCATGTTCCCAATAGTTGATCTATCTAAGCTCCAACAATGCTAAGCATACAATTAATACAGAAAAACTATTTTACTAAATTATTCTGCCAAAGATTTTACCTGGGGCTGGTGTTGTACAATCAATATCACTGCGTTTCTCCTTGCCACCACAGTCATCTTTTTTTTACCAATGTGCCCCCCTCTTTTATAACTCCTTGCCCATATTTTCTAAGCCCCTATTTAAACTCCTTTACATATCAGTTCTAATTATCCTTCCCACTTTCCCACAGCAGGTCAGGGGCTACATCAGATGGCTCTGAGGGCCACATGTGGCTCCCGAACCGCAGGTTGGGCACATGTGATATAGGAGGTTATTTATGTATAAGAGCCCTCCACCTCAGTATGTCATTATTTAAAATAATCCAATACACATTTTATACAAAATGAATGCTGGTTGCAGCACAGCACTGGCAATCCTTGTTTTGTCACATGGTCTGGAGTTCTTTATGCACCTAAAAACCTCAAAGAAGACTGCAGACCACTTGACTGCCTGCGACTATTCGCAGGGCCCAGTTTGGCCAGAAGGGATGAGGAGCTAGTGAGAGAAAACCAAGGTTGCTCCCACCATCCTGTGCCAGGCTGTGGTTAACACTCATTTTGTATAATTTTCAGTGTGAAATTGAGTCAAGAGAAACACTGGTAGACATATTGTAAAGAAGGACCTCTCGACACAAGGTAGAGTAAATGTGCTTTTCTTTAGTAATTTAGTGTAATCAAAGTTTATTGATTTTCAGTTATAAAACATTAGAACAGATGAGGATGGGGGAGGAAGGGGATACAGAAGGCAAAAAAAGAGGAGGGAGGGCGGGGGGGGGGGGGTAGGGGACATTTATACAGACATATCGGAACAGTAAGGTATACTACAACATTCAGACATTAGAGGTTAATCATTGACTACATTTATACTCCATTCTGAGACCATTTGGTTAGAGGGAGACTAAGCCCAGACCCCCTCCCGGCTACGTGCCGCCCATATGCTTCACTCGCCGGAGAGGAAGCTTCCCCACACAGGCGAAAAAGGAGCAAGCCCAAACCGAAGGAAAAACAGAACTAAGGGTAGAGCGTCTGCCCCACCACCTCCCAGCCGTCCGTTCAACCTGGGACCGAGAACCCTGACAGCGGGGGAGAGACGCTCGGCCCTGTGGGGGGGGGGGCCCAGCTTCGCCTCAGTCGGGCGCAGGCCCCAGGGGTGCTACCGGAGGACAAGTGGATCAGGGATCCAGTCCCTCACATCTAAAGATACTTTTGGGCTGCCCCCCCCCTCAATGATGATCTAGGCCAGCCGAACGGGTGGCAGCAGAGCCTCCGCAGTGTGGCAAATCCGCCACTACTCATGCGACTGCAGAAGAGCCGGCAGATGTGTGTCGCGGTAGTCCAACCAGCTCGCCCAGACCATCATGTGACTCCTGCTAGAGGTAGTATCGCTAGCACTTAGGCTCTCTAGGTAGCGGATCGCTTCCAGCTCCTGCACCCATTCCGCCAGCGTGGGGGGGTCTGTTTTCTTCCAGTGTCTAGGGATAACAGCTCTCATGGTGGCCAGGAAAAAACGTAATACGTCCTTCTTGAATTTTGCCACAGAGTTAGGGGTAAGTGACAAAAGAGCGGACTGGGGCGTATTGGCGATGAGAGTGCCCGACACCTGTTCGTAAATGAAGAAAATTTCGTCCCAGAGAGCTTTAATCCCAGGGCAGCTCCACCATATGTGGGTCATGGTCCCCTCCTCTTTCTGACATCTCCAACAAGTGCTAGGGGTGGCCTCTGCAAATCTGTGGATGTCTACAGGGCACCTGTACCAACGGGTTAGAATCTTGAAGTTACGCTCGTTAATGGGAGTAGCAATGGAGGAGCCGAGGGTACAGGCGTATATTTTCCTCAGGTCGGCCTCTGAGAACTCGACACCCAATTCCCTCTCCCATTTATTTATGAATTTCGGAGGCCCGGAGTGGTACGATTTAATGAGGAGGTTATAGAGCCCTGAGATAGTGTGGGTTGGCGGGGCTTCCTGTGTGATCATGGACTCCAATTCTGTGGGGGGTTGCCTAATCCTCCCAACCATATCGTTAGAAGATAGGAAGGTGTAGAGTTGTCTATGTAGAAGCCACGAGAGACGTTTACTCCCTGCTCTAACCCTCAGGTCCTCCAGGGAGGGGATAACCCCGTTTTGCATCACTAGACTCACAGTAGGCTCCTCGGAGGCCTCCCAAATGAGAAAGCTTTTGGATGCTAATCCTGGTTCAAAGGCTGGGTTGTCAAAAATCGGGGTAAGTGGGCCTGGCCTACGTACTAGCTTGTATTTATTTTGAAGGGGATCCCATATGTCTAGGAACTGTTGCATAAGGAAGGGTAAAGCACTATTTTGCGCCTTAGTTAGAGGGGCCGCCCAGGCTACGGTGGAGGGGTTGAACCGGGAAAGCGACTTTTCCAATTGAACCCATAGTTTCTCTTTCCCTCTCCGAGTCCAGTCCAACACTCTCTGAAGGACCGCGGCTGAGTGGTAAGTCTTCGGGTCGGGCAATCCCATGCCGCCCTCCCCTCTGACCCTGGAAAGTGTCGCTAGCCTTATCCTAGGTTTAGATGATCCCCAGACAAATTTCGAGAACATTGACTTCAGTTTTCTAAAAAAACGACTTGGTAAGCCTATCGGGGCCGCCTGGAAGAGATAAAGGAGCTTCGGAAGAATATCCATTTTTAGGCTATTGACCCTACCAAACCAGGATAGTGGGCTCTTAGTGTAAGCCTCCAGATCCTGGCCTATCTTGGCCAGTAGTGGGGCGTAGTTTAATTCGTAGATCTTGGACAGGTCTGCTGGTATTTGAATGCCCAGATATTTGATGGCCTGTGTTTTCCATTTAAATGGAAAGTTTACTTCTAGTTGGCTCACTTCCTGGCGGGATAGGGAGAGGTTGAGCGCTTCAGTTTTAGAGAAGTTGATTTTAAAGTTGCTTACCGCGCCGAAGCGGTCAAATTCCTTTAGAAGAACTGGGAAAGAAATATGGGGGGCTGCGACATGTAGCATCAAATCGTCAGCGAACAGGGATGTTTTGAGGTGTTCTTCCCCTATTTGAATGCCTTTAATATCCGGATTTTGGCGTATGGCTATCGCCAGGTGCTCCATTGTCATAACGTAAAGGAGTGGGGAGAGGGGGCAGCCCTGTCTCGTGCCATTGCTAATAGGGAATGGGTCTGAAAGGAGGCCGTTTACTCTGACCCTAGCAGAGGGGTTACCGTACAAGGCCAAAATCTTAGAGAGGAGGCCAGGACCAACACCAGCCTGCCTCAGAGTGGCTGCCATGAACTCCCACTTCACCCTGTCGAACGCCTTCTCCGCGTCACAAGCGAGGAGGCACGCAGGGTTCTTGGATGAAGATATATATGAGATCAGGGTGAACAGTTTATTGGTGTTGTCCCTGGCCTCCCTCCCCGGCACGAATCCCACCTGATCCAAATGGATCCAGTGCGGGAGCAACGGTTGTAACCGTAGGGCAATGGTCTTTGCATATAATTTCAGGTCTATGTTAATTATCGATATCGGCCTATAATTGCCGCAAATCGTTCCATCTTTGCCCGGCTTGGGGATGACCGAAACCGTGGCCTCCAGAGATTGTTTAGGGAAGGGACAGCTGTCTCCTATGGAGTTAAAAACCCTTGTTAAAAACGGCGTTAGGCGAGCCTCGAAGTGTTTATAAAATTTTGGGGTATAGCCATCCGGGCCCGGGCACTTGCCTATCGGGGATTCTTTTATTGCATCAGCCACCTCCAGGGTGGAAAACGGCCTCTCCAAGTGCTCCGTTTCCTCTAAGGAGATTGGAGGTAGTGGGGTGTTAGCTATGTATTCTTCTATCGCAGCAGGAGGGGAGCCGGGGGAGTCGTGGATGTTGTAGAGGGAGTTATAATAGTCCCTGAAAGTGGATGCTATTTCTGAGGGGGTTTGCGCCAAATCCCCGTGAATTGTCCTCACCGCCGGTACATATGTGGCAGTGGGCCGGGGGTTGAGGGTCCTAGCCAGCAGCCTACCGCATTTATTTGCCATTCTATATAACTGCGCTCTTCCCCTGTCCCTATAGCCTAGATAGGATTGGTTGTAAAGTTTTTGCAACCTCTCCCTCGCCTCCTGAAGCTCTAGGAGTTTAGTATTGGTTGGCTTGCTCTTGTGTTCTAACTCCAGGGTGTGAATATCATTTAGCGTTTTCCCAATAAGGGCCGTCCTTTCCCTCTTGATTCTGGATCCCTGCTTAATGAGCACCCCCCTGAGAACACATTTCAGGGCTTCCCACTGGAAAGGCAGAGGGGTGGGGTCATTCTTGTGATCTTCCATAAAGGACTCTATTGCTTGCTCCACTTCAGAGGAACAGGCCGCATCGCTGAGCAGATTATCATTAAGTCTCCACGACCAACGCATAGGGGTGAGGCCGGGAAGGGATAACGAGATAAAGATCGGGGCGTGGTCGGACCACAGAATGGGTCCAATCCAAGCCCTGGGATCCCAGTCTAGCGCGTGATGACTAGTGAACAGGTAGTCAATCCTGCTATAGGATCCAGCTGGATGAGAGAAAAAAGTGTAGTCCCTTCTCGTGCCGTTTAGTATTCTCTACGCGTCAACTAAGTGGAGGTTAGCTAGCGCTTTCCTCAAGCTGTTAATTCTGCTCAGCGACACGGAAGCCCTCCCGGCGGAAGAATCCAACGAGAGATTAAGAGTGACATTTAGGTCCCCCCCAACAATAATCACTCCCTCTGCAAATTCCTTCAACCCTCTAAGGGTCCGTAGGGTAAATGAGACCTGGTCTGTGTTCGGGGCATATATATTAGCAATGGTATAGATCTTGTTAAAGAGTCTAATTTTTAAAAACAGGAATCTGCCCTGAGGGTGGGACTTAGTATCTAGGATCTCATGTGGCAGCGATTTGTGAATCGCTATTGATACACCCTTCGTTTTCCCCTCCGGGTTGGGGCAGTGATGCCACGTCGTATAGTATCTGTCCCGGATGTTAGGGATATGGTCCGTCTTAAAGTGGGTTTCCTGGAGGAGTACAATTTTGGCTTTCTGCTTGTGCAAATCGTAAAGAATTTTTGATCGTTTTTCGGGGATATTAAGGCCCTTCACGTTGAAGGAGCTAATCACCACCTCACCCATCTCGGGCTTGAGTACTCTGCTCGTAGGCGAGCAACGGGCTTACTAGGGGAGTGAGTGGGGGGGAACAGAGTAAGGGGGGTGGAGGGGGGCTCCTGGGCAACCAGGCAGGTATGAGTTGGGGTAAGTAGGGGGGATTGGAGAGGAGGGGGTTTGAGGGAGAAAGGGTAACCAGTAAACTACAACAAAACAGAACAGTTGCCCGTCTGGGCTGGGGGGAACAATTCTAGTGAGCAAATGCTCAAAATATCAGCTCACCTCCTGTCGGGGGAGAGTTGATACGGCCTAGGTGGGGGTTGTGTCTAACTACGGGTCTGGAGAGGACGTCTCAAAGACCAACTGGGCACGTAACAAACAAAGCTTTCACCTGAGCAAGAGGATCCGAAGGCCAAGGGAACAATCAGGTAATGGATTGTAACATACTCTCAACTGAAAAGTCACAACAGTTCCTGAGCGGTCCAAAGGAAACTGGTCAAAGTTCGCTGTCCGTGGGACCGGGGCGACCCTCGCGTCTCACTCGGGGTCTGGACATTCTGGATCTGCGTGGGGGTCCCCCTCGTGACCGCGGCTGGGCTTGCTCTGTATTCGGAAGAAGCCAGTTTGGAGCCTGGATTGGATCGCAACCCAAGATGGAAAAAAGGCCCTCTAGATCGTGGTGTGTTTTGAGGAGGAACGTTTCCCGGTTCTTGGACACGATTAGGTGGAATGGGAAGCCCCAGCGGTATGATGCACCGGCGCCCCTAACAACTTCCAAAACTGGCCGCAGCATTCTCCTCATTTGTAAAGTCCGTCTGGAGAGGTCCGGGAATATTTGAATGCTGGCCCCGTCAAAGTCCACAGGCCCATGTCTCCAGGCTCTTCTAGCTATCTCCTCCTTGATCTTGTAGAAATGGATCCGGCACACCACATCCCTCGGGCGCGCCGGATCTGGGCTGCGGGGGCCCAGGGCCCTGTGAGCTCTATCAATCTCGATCGGGGTGTTGGTGTCTCTCCCGAGTAGCCTATTGAATATGGTAGTGATGATCTGTTTAACTTCTTCGCCTGAGGAGGCTTCCGGGATGCCCCGAAGACGCAGATTATTCCTCCGGTGCCTATTCTCCAAATCGTCATGTTGTAATTGGAGCTGGAGAATCTGCAAATCCTGTGCCTCGGCGCGTTTTGCCAGGTCAGCGATAGCCCCCTCATTAGCTGATTGGTGGGAGGCGACCTTGGAGTCAAGGGCCCGAATCTGGCCCCTCACGTCTGCGATATCTTTCTTATAGGCCGATTCATATTTAGATATGAGCGCTTCAAAGTCAGCCCTGGTCGGGATGGACCGTAAAAAAGAAAGGGTTTCACTATGTATGTTGCTGGCGTGTGACGCGACGTTAGTGCCTCCTCTGGAGCTTTCTGGGGGGGACCAGGTTAGGGAGGTGTCAGGGGGAGGAAGAGCAATCTCCTCTGACGCTGAGAACCCCTCCAAGGGATCATAGGGTTCTGGGTGTGAGAGCGACAGCATCTTCGGGGGACTGAGGGTGGATATGTCTCCCGGAGTTGGCCAGGCCCCTGAGGCGTCTAGAGGGGGTTGGGGAGAAGAAGGGCTAGACGTGCGTGCAGCGCTCATATTACTAGCAGCCCCGTGCTCGCGTCTGGGGCCTCTCCCCCCTTTAGCCCTGGAGCGGCTTCTGGATCTTTGGGGGAGTGCAGCCGCCTGTGGCTGACCATGGAGGCCAGGGGGCCCCTGTGATTCTTTGGGGGCTGCATGATCTTCCGAGTCCCCAGCCCCTGGGAGGAATGCAAACCTCCCCAGCTTGGTGCTAGCTGCTTCCCGCCATTTACTGGATTGTGTTGGCCGGGACTCATTGCTATATGCTGTGTGTTCAATAACGTTGGTGGGTGGTGAGTCAATCTTCCCCTCCCGTGCAGGGGCCAAGTCTCCCCCCCCGTCGCGCCCCAGGGTCTGCCCGGCGCCACACGCCACTCTGGTGAGGCCGCCATCTTGCCCCAGCTCCTTCTGTGTGCTCTCACCTCTGCAATGGGCGGCGTCGTCGGTCCCGCGCTCAGCTCCGGCGCTGCTGTGACCGGGTCCCCCATCCAGAGCGACACCTTCGGCGCCCACAGGCACTCCTGGAACCTCCGCTCGCACGCCTGGAAGGGCGGGGGGGGCTCCCCCGCTCGTCATCTCCGTCCGCCATCTTGACCGGCGCCGCCGTCTCTTTCACAACGCGGTCTCCGGCTGGGGCCGCTCCGCCGTCTGGCTCCCGAGTCCTCTCGGCTCCCCGCGCCGCACAGCCCGATTCCGACCGCCCCTCCTCCTCACCGGCTGAGCTCCCCGTCGAGGAGGCCGACGACGACGAGGCTGACGCCGTCCCTTTCCCGCGCCTTCCGTCATCCGTGCCAGGTAAGCTCACCGCCGGTCTTTTGCCTCTGCAGCCGCCGATCTGCGGCGCACCCCTGTCGCCCCCTCTCCTCTTGTGTTTTCTCCCGGGCATTTTCAGGTGTTTAGGTTGTCCTCTTGCCTTATAGATGAGAAAAAAAGCCCAGGTGCGGTCAGGAGCTCTCACTAGTGCTGCCACTCCATACCCGCGCCAGGCCACGCCCCCCTTTCTTTAGTAATTTAACACTTGCGCCAAAAAGGATGCAGAGTGGGGCGCTCTGGTTGAAGTAGCGCCAGATGAAACCTGGAGCTGTAGGTCAATATCCCATAGTGCACAATGGGAAGAACTAGATTGTAGTGCTTAATGCTTATAATTAATATTAAACACATGTATTTGTGCTGAACTTGTATTGGAACATTATTTTTTGGGTGTTATCAAAATTAATTTTAACGGCTTCTTTTGCAATACAATGTTTAATTTTGACACCAACAACTAAAACGCAACCGAAACGCACTGTAAGTTAGTCCCCAGCAGTGATTTCTTGTAACTATAATGAAAAAACACTAACCAGCATTGAAAAAATACAGAGCCAAATATTTTAAAGAGGAAAAAAAAATCATAAATATGTTGTTGAGCGCTGTAATAATGGCAGTACAAAGTGGCGCTCACTGGCGCTGGGCTAATCAGCCAGTGGGTCCAACAGACGTTGACATAGGCTGACCAAGTGCAACAATCAAAGCTAATTAGTAGTGTTCAGCGCAGTGACTGCTAGCGTCAATGCAGTCCACAGTACAGTGCCAGATAAGACGGGAATGCTGGCACGCCGAAACTGGCGCTATAGTCAAAAAATGATGCTAAAAGCTGCACATCATAAATAAGGCCATAGTATTGCTTTCTGACTTGATCTGTCTGCAAAAATAACCAAAGCTCTTTCCTTTCGGTGCACTTTCAGCTCCAGTCGATTCCTGGGTAGTTGAAGTCCCCCACCACCACCACTGTACCAGCCTGTGAAGCCCGCTCTATCTGTTTATGCAGTTGACCCTCTATTTCCTCAGTTATATTTGGGGGCCTATAGATTAAACCCAACTGTATTTTAACATTGTTTACATCGCCCCCCACTTCTACCCACAAGGATTCTACATCCTCACACTCTTCTGCTAGTATCCCCTCAATAATTTATGCTTTAAATTATTGCTTTACATAGAGACACACTCCGCCCCCTTTCCTTTTTTCTCTGTCTTTCCGAAAAAGAGCAAAACTTTGTAGATTGACAGTCCAGTCATGTGTGGAATGCAGCCATGTCTCAGCCACACCAACAACATCAATATTCTCTTCCAGCACCAGAGCCTCAAGCTCTCCCACCTTACTTGAACATACACTTTATATTCCTATCTAGTTTGACACATTGAGCTATGGTATTAGCTACTGAAGTAATGCATCTGCCTAATTTTTCACTGCTGGTTTGCAACACATGGATCTCCTTATCCATCATAGCAGTCCTCCCCCCTGCTAATTCTCCACCCACCATCATATGCTGTTTCCTAAGTAACTTGTCTTTGCTTTTGTTTTCACTCTTGCCCTCCCCCCTCATATCTAGTTTAAATAACTCTCCACCCCCTCTAGTATCCTCTTACCCAGCACAGCAGCACCCCTTCCATTCAGGTGCAAATTATCTGTAGAATACAGTTTGTACCCCTGTGAAAAGTCAGCCCAGTGCTCTAGAAACCCAAATCCCTCTGCCCTGCACCAGGACTTGAGCCATGCGTTTAACTCTCTAAGCTCCCACTGTCGTTCATGTGTAGCACATGGCACAGGCAGTATTCCAGAGAATACAACCTTGGAGGTCCTTCCCTTCAACTTGGTGCCAAATTCCTTAAATGTATTCTTAAGGATCTTCATCTCCCATTAATTCTGTCATTGGTCCACACGTGGACCACGACAGCTGGGTCATCGCCAGCCCCTCCCACTAATTTGTCCACCCTTTTAACCACATGACGAACCCTGGCTGATAATTTACTAATGCATGTTGTACATTGTGGTGGAATGTGCGAATTTAACATTTTGATTATATTTGCTCATATGCTAATGTGCACCGATGTCTACTGATGTTACGCATGTGGGGACATTCTGGCGTATCGCTTAGAAAATTAGGCCCTTTGCAGACAGCAAAGAATAAGGCCCAAGAATAAATGTTCACTATTGCTGGGAATGATTATGGGGAGGGCCTTACCCATTGTTCTGTCTCACTTTTGTTAATCTAACCATATGTTCCTGGAAACTTATGCTATCCCTTCAGCATCCTATCTAGTAATGACAAAGGTCCATTTGCACAAATGGTTTTATATGGAAATAGCTGTATTATTCAGGTGCCCATTCATATTCAGAATTTTACAGTATCTGTTTTTCTGCATAGGTGTGCATCTGGCTAGTAATATATAGCTGTGTTCTAGACCTAAATACAAATACAAATGCCAATATATAATGTATGATTTAATTATCTGCAATATATGATAATACTAAAGGGTCATTTTTTCAAATGTGTATCACATCATGCTCACAACAATGTTGTTGCCCAAATACCTGATCCACAGTGCACGGCTAGGTATATCACACCTGTTGAAGCATTGAGAGAATGGGTTGCCGGCATCCAGTAGTTAAAATGTCCATTAATTTTTTATCCTTAAAGCATCCTGTTCCAGCATACAGCATCCAATATTATAGGCAAGCGGGGCACAGCTAGGCATTTAAGGGCTCTCCTGGTCCCTTGCTCATACATGGTTATGTGTGGGTTACCTACCAAAAAGTGACCTCCCGCAACATGGGGGGGTGAAAGGACAACTCAAACCAGACCAACAACCTTGCACAGTTGAGAGAGAAATAGCTCCACAAAATGTACTCCTATCTGCATGCACTGAATTAATGGCAGCATCAATTTTCTGCTGTAAGGCTTTTTCCTTTCCCAGCTGTGTTGCCTGGACTTAACTGACATAACCCAAATGGCAGGAAATCCATCTATACTTCTTCTTTGCAGGCCACTGACAAATTCATAGAATGACATTGGGGGGGGGGGGTCGACCATGGCAGGAGTTACAAAAAAAGTAAATTAATTTTTATGGGCAGCAATCATAATTGCCCTAAGGAGAGATGCATGTGAGTACTGTTGCTTGCAAGGGTTCTAGGCTGTTTCAAGGTGGAAAAGCGGTCCTCTAGTCAAAGAAAAGGAAACTGTTCTCTTAAATAATATACATTTGCAGATGCTGCGCTCCTGGACTGTTTGGGGGTTGCTATAGATGAGAGCCCTGCTTATGGGGAAGTGCTCTGAATATGGGCTTTCAGATTAAAAGCTGAAAAAAGTGATTGTAGACAATCTGCCAAGATGAGTGAGTTATCAGTGTCAGTTTTGAATAATAAAGAAAGATGAAATATGTATTTTAAGTCATTTAATACTATTTTATTTAAGGAACACTATCAATAACTGAATTCAGTTTAGTTTCAGGGCTGCATAATAAGCTGTGCTTAATGAGTATTCCTGCCATCAAATTGCAGTTCACTGAGTTCCACTGAAATTGCCATTGTTTCAAGATCGCTGAAGGCAAATGCAATTGCATATATGAAAGGGCCCCAGGTCTTAAATGGGAGGCATTTACTTGCAATGACTGGCTGATTGCAGTCAGACAGCGATTTTAGCATAATGCCTTGGTGTTAACGTGGCTTTCAAGATTTGCTGGTGGCTTCATCTGCGCCCATTTCCTCACATTGGGGTCGATTTGGAGCCTGGTGAGAATTCTCACCCCTTTTTAGAAGAGAAAATTGCTTTTCATTGTCTACGGGTGTAAATTTTCACCTGTCTCTGAATCAGCCCCAAGGTAAACAATGAAAGTCAATTGCAGTTATCTCTCCTAAAAAGGATTGCGAATTCTCACCTGGCTCTGAATCGACTTCACAGTCTTTGCCTGGTGTCTAAATGTACTTTGTAGGAATAAGCAACATTACAGTGCATTTAAATAGAATGAATACATGTATTAATAAAAGGCTCTAACTATTGCCCCTCTAGCATTAAAAGCTAATCTTACTGTAAAATATGCTGTACGTGAAATGGAAATCAGCCTTCAACAGTTGTTATAGGCATAGTAATTATTTCCACAATTTCTACTGTGCTGACATTTTAACCTTTACTTCTTTTAAATAACATATAGTCCACATATAAATGTCTTAAAAATCTAGAAGACCAATTATCTACAAAATGAAATCACTATAAATCCTTAAGGAACTCATCCTGGAGAAGCAATTTCCACTGAAAAAAACCTTTCATGCTATAGGTTAATGATTTATAAAGTTATGTTGGAGCTGTCTTGACCCACAAAATTGGGTCTATTTTATTGCTGAGCCCTGTTATTTGAGCATATAGCAAATTATACTAAAGCATTGTTTTAACAGGTAAAGGTAATGCTTTACTATAGGTACAGTAGCTGTTAAAATTTACACAGCTAGAGTCTTCCACTTTTGTACATGTATTTCACTCACCTTTACTGCCCTAAAGTCTACCCATCCTAATACAGTTAAAAAAAAAAAAAAAACCTCAATGAATCATTGTGGCATCCCAGCTCACTAGCGAGCACCAATAAGCCGTCCCTGCTCTGTCAGTGAAAAGACACTCCTATTGCTGCAGCAGAGGGGAGGCGAGAGAAAGGTGAGTATTTTTTTTAGCCTGTCCTGGCTCTGTAACATAGGTCTCACCCTAGGGTTACTCACTCCTCTGTTATGCCTCTAACTAGGTACAAAAACAATGCACATGTTTATCCTATTTTTTGATGAAGGATAACTATATCAGTTTAAAGGCCAGTTTAGTCATTAAATCAATCTAGACTCACCCTTGGTCCTCAGAAACTGATCATGCCTGGTCTGGCTTTTCTATACTCCCCCATTCTGAACGTTGGGCCTCCAGCTTCAATCCAGACATGTGTCCTTCTTCTTCTTTGCATGACACCTACCTCTGGCCAGATAAACTGTAGGGTGGAAATCCATCCTTACTGACTGCACAGTGACCCAGTGAAAAACTTGACTAAAATCTTAGGATGGGTACATATAGAAGATCTCTACACCTGCATTGAAGGACTTTTACAAACCAGGGGAAGATTATTATACAGGTTTGTAAAAAAGCAATAAAAGGACAGCAAGCAGCTCACCTGATGCTTTTCCCATATGTCTTTGCTCCATTCCCTGCAGTGCCAAGCAGGAGCTGTAATAGGGCTCCAAATGTTACCATCCTTTCAATTGTATTTCTCCAGGATCAAGCAAAAAAGTGGTCACACAGCCACTCTGTCTCTTAAAACTCTCAGTGTAAGTGAGCATGGCCAATCACAATGGTCTCACAGCCATCTCTGGCCACAGTATGGCTAAGGCTATATATAGCATTGCAGGGACAAATCATTAGAGGGGACAGATGTGGCCTCCCTTAAATAAATGCAGCTGAAGATGGGGAGGCTGATTTATTAATAGCGACATGTAGCGACAGTTGAGCGACTGTAGCGGTATTTTCACAGCGCCCGCTAGTAGTCGCTGTGCTTGGCCGTTGTTCGGTTGTTGACAGCAACTCAGTCGGTGTGGCGTAATGTTGAAGACAAGGTTACGAGTCGCTATTTGACAGGTTCCGCGCTGTATGGGAGCGCATGATAGCGACTGGTCAGAGCGACCGGCTTCCACCATATTTATCAAAAAATCACGCTCAAAAAATTCTCGCGCTGTGAAATGCATGTTTAAACCCCAGAGCGCTGGAGGCGATGTGTTAAAAGTAGTTTTTTAACCCCCAAACCACCATATTTTTGGAAACAAAAAAAAAATGTATTTTAAATAATTTAGTAATATGAATACATTAATATCAGACCTGTAATATCAATTCTGTACAATTTTTTTTTTATTTTTTTTCCCTTAAAAAAAATGGTAGAAGTGGTCACAGAATTTTTCACATTTAAAAAAATAAATAAATAAATAAATAACAATTAATTATGAATATTTAAAGGTTGTTCCATTGAAATGCATTGGAGAGCGCCAGGTAGCGAGAGGTCATACCTGTCGCTGTTCAAGGTCGGACGCTGGTGCTGTGGGCTGAGGCTGGAATAATGATGAATGAGTGGCTATATGGCGCTATCTCAGTCGCTAAGCAGGATTGGCTTGATAAATGTGTGATTGTGGTGGGGAGCCGGCGTTCTCGTGGCGGGGCCCGTCATTACCGGCCGCTCACCAGTCGCTACCTGTCGCTATTCCTTCATAAATAAGGGCCTAAGTAATTTAGCAAAAAATGGCAGGGGTAGGTATGGACCCTCACATCCCTGATGAGGCTGTAGCACTGCTGACAATATATCATCTAGGTTTTTTTGGCTGGTGGGGTTTATTACAGTAGTCTAGTGGGAAACTAAGGAGCCAGGGAATTAATAGGGATGTTTGAAACATCAGCCTAGCTGACCCAAAGGCAGCGCAGCTCACTTCTCCCAGGTCACCTTATGAACAGTATGCAGCAGTCTTCTCCTCAGTATTTAGTGTAGTTCGAAGAAGCTTCTCTCACATAGCATGCTTTCAAATGTAAAGAAAGGCTTGGAGACAAGGTTTACAAACTATTATGTAACCCTGCAGATGGAGTAAGTACCTCATGTAAGCATCCAACTAAGTTACAGTATAATCATCTGTGATCCCTGGCAACAGATTCTGGGTGTTTAGGTTTAAAAATATAAAGTGTATGCACCCAATTTCGTTATCTGGTGCTGTCATCCATGTGGGCCATCATCCTTTTGTTCTGGAGGCAAATTTGCAAATGCAAACTAGCAGGGTCTCTAGTCACAAGTAAAGACTCATCTTTTTCCTAAATCATTGTGAATGGAGCTTGCAGTGGGTCCCCTCTGTCGAAGGCCAAGAGATGGGCTTTTTAGTATATAAAAATTACCGCTATTCATCTGTTGTTATACACATTGACCCATTATAGGTTCTTTAGTGCTACTATGTGAGCTATTTGAGGGTGAGTAGATGGCATGCAGGCCAATCATAAATACACATTAGAATATGGAAATAAAGAACATTAGAAATGAAAGATAGGGTCATGTTAACTTGTCTAAATATCACCAGAAATGATATTTAAATGTATGCTTCTGTGTAGAGTATTTAATTTTGTTCTTTTGAAGTGTTCTGGTATATGCGCCAACCTCACACTGCATTTTCTTGAAGCAGGTTGAAACATGAATTATCCCCAAACATGAAATGCATTCTCTTTCTAGTTTTCTGCTTTCAAGCTTGGTGGTGATTTTTTCTCTACCACCTTTTTTAAGAAAATGAAAATCAGTCTGGAATCAAAATGACACCTTCCACCAGGAAGTAAAGAAAATGGAGAATCCGATAATGACAAAAAACTGAGAAAGATAAGTCTGCAGATCCTCCTCTACTAGGCATAAATCACATACTGTGCTGCTTTTCTCCTGCTCTGGAAATGAGAAGACAACAAGGCAGCTCATAAATGATTTGTGTTTTAATGGGGTTGTTCATTTATGTGCAGCTCTATTACTTATAGTACACGCAGCAGCAAATACTCTTACCATATATAGCTTGAAGTCCTGGCAAATATACTATATTCCTTATTTTTGTAAAAGCGATGGCAAAAATTGACATTTATCAATGACTTAAAGCGGTCCTTCACCCTGAATAAGAGCCTATTCTATATGTTTCCCACACCCTGTACATACAGATTGTCCACATTAAAAATCATCCTACCTGCATCTACTGCATGTTATGAGCCTTTAAACATCCAAGATGGCGGCTTATGGAAGCCGCCATCTTATCAGGCAGCCTGCAAACAGGAAGTGCCTCCTGACTGTGCTGCTCTGCATTCTGGGACTGCTGACCATTACCTGACCCCAGCTCTGCTCTGAGCAAAGCACAGCTATAACTCGCCCCCCCCTGTACCTTATCCCACTCTCCTCAGTAAGTGTGATGCTTCTGAGTCAAGATGGCGGCTCCCGTATCCTAAATTCCTGAACAGAGTTGCAGCCCAGTGGGGGAAAGAATAATAAGTTAGTGGCTAAAAACGTAAAATATATTAATTTTAGATGCCAGGGAAACGTTTTTTAAGAGTTTGGGCTTTTCATTAAATCATGGTGAAGGTCCGGTTTAAGGCATACAGATTTTCTATTTCTATTAAAGCACGGTATAGATCACTTTCACATGCAGTCTGCTGTGAAGCTATTTACAATGTAACTGGAGGACCAGATGGACTTCACCCAAGAGTTCTCAAAGAACTCAGTTCCGTTATCTCGTCACCTCTGTTGTTGATCTTTAAAGACTCACTAGCAACTGGTATGGTGCCAAGGGACTGGCGCAGGGCAAATGTGGTGCCCATTTTTAAAAAGGGCTCTAGGTCTTCTCCGGGCAATTACAGACCTGTTAGCTTAACATCCATTGTGGGGAAATTGTTTGAGGGACTATTAAGGGACAACATACATGAATATGTAACTATCCATAATATTATAAGTGACAACCAACACGGTTTTACTAAGGACAGAAGCTGCCAAACTAACCTGATTGGCTTCTATGAGGAGGTGAGTAGAAGCCTGGACAGAAGGGCGGCTGTGGATATAGTTTTTCTGGATTTTGCAAAAGCATTTGACACTGTCCCCCATAGACGCTTATTGGGGAAATTGAGATCTTCAGGATTAGAAAACGCAGTTTGTAACTGGATTGAAAACTGGCTGAAGGATCGTGTGCAGAGAGTTGTGGTTAATGACACCTACTCTGAATGGTTACCAGTTGTAAGCGGTGTACCCCAGGGTTCAGTGCTGGGCCCACTATTATTCAACTTGTTTATAAACGACACAGAAGATGGAATTAAAAGCACTGTCTCTATTTTTGCAGATGACACAAAGATATGTAGCACAGTGCAGTCTATTGAAGATGTTCACAAGCTTCAGGCTGACTTGGACACATTGAGTGTCTGGGCATCCACTTGGCAAATGAAGTTCAATGTGGAAAAATGTAAAGTCATGCACTTGGGGTCTAATAACCCTAAGGCAACATATGTCCTCGGGGGAGTAAAACTGGGAGAGTCACTTGTTGAGAAGGATCTGGGGGTACTAGTAGATCACAGACTAAATAACAGCATGCAATGCCAAGCAGCTGCTTCCAAGGCCACCAAGATACTATCGTGCATTAAAAGAGGCATGGAATCACGGGATAGAGATGTAATTTTGCCTCTTTACAAGGCACTGGTGCGCCCTCACCTGGAATATGCCGTCCAGTTCTGGGCGCCCATTCATAGAAAGGACGCCCTGACTCTGGAAAGGGTGCAAAGGAGAGCCACCAAACTAATAAAGGGAATGAAAGATCTTAGTTATGAGGAAAGATTACGAGAATTAAATCTGTTTAGTCTTGAGAGGAGGCGATTGCGGGGGGACATGATTAACTTGTATAAATATATAAATGGACCATACAAAAAATATGGGGGAAAACTATTTCATGTAAAATCCTCTCTAAGGACAAGGGGGCATGGCCTTCGATTGGAAAAAAAGAAATTTAGTCTCCGGAGGCGACAATCGTTTTTTACCATAAGAACTATAAATCTATGGAATAGCCTCCCACAGAAGCTTGTTACAGCATCAACCGCTGACAGCTTCAAAAAAGGATTAGATGCTTATTTTGAAGAAAATAACATTAACAGTTACTACTAGTGGTTATCAATAAAAAAAAAAAAAAAAGACAAAAAAATAAAATAAATAGCTTCCCCTATGAAATAAAAAATAACTTCCCCCTACCCCAACACCCTTGGTTGAACTTGATGGACATATGTCTTTTTTCAACCGTATTAACTATGTAACTATGTAACTATGTAACTATGTAACATAACACACAACAGAAAGCAACCATCATTACATTGTAACAACAGCCACCTGCTTGGCAATTATGTAAGTGTTTTACCGCATCAGAAAGGTCTACAACGTAGAGATTTGAATACACACTGGGGTTTCAAGATGTGCTCTTCTGAAATCATAATGATATGGGCAACACTGTTGACCACATAGATGTAATGCTTGGCAGAAACTGAGGCCCTTATTTAACAAGGGATAGCGACAGGTAGCGACTGGTGAGCGGCCGGTAATGACGGGCCCCGCCACGAGAACGCCGGCTCCCCACCACAATCACACATTTATCAAGCCGATCCTGCTTAGGGACTGAGATAGCGCCAGATAGCCACTCATTCACCAATATTCCAGCCTCAGCCCACAGCGCCAGCATCAGACCTTGAACAGCGACAGGTATGACCTCTCGCTACCTGGCGCTCTCCAATGCATTTCAATGGAACAACCTTTAAATATTCATAATTAATTGGTATTTTTTTTTTTTTTTTTAAATGTGAAAAATTCTGTGACCACTTCTGCCATTTTAAATAATTTTAATTTTTAAGGTAAAAAAAAAATGTACAGAATTGATATTACGGGTCTGATATTAATGTATTCATATTACAAAATAAATTAAAAAACTTGTTTTTTTTGGTTTCCAAAAATATGGTTGTTTGGGGGTTAAAAAACTACTTTTAACCCATCGCCGCCAGCGCTCTGGGGTTTAAACATGCATTTTACAGCGCGAGAATTTTTTGAGCGTGATTTGTTAATGAATATGGTGGGAGCCGGTCGCTATGGCCAGTCGCTATCATGCGCTCCCATACAGCGTGGAACCTGTCAAATAGCGACTCCTCACCCAGTATTCAACATTACGGCAAACTGACTGAGTCGCTATCAACTACTGAACAAGGGCCAAGCACAGCGACTACTAGCGGACGCTCTGAAAATGCCACTACAGTCGCTCAACTGTCGCTACCTGCTGCTGTTAATGAATCGGCCTCATAGTGCAGTAGAAATATTGAGGATACTTTCCTTTGAAATCAGAAGATGCCCAGCACCTGCAGCATAACAGGCAGAAACCAGTCTACTGTTTAAAATAGTCTGGGCAGAAATGGTCTCCATGGAATGGCAGAGGAAAAAATGAGCTGGTGTCTCAGCTGGGTACAAAAACATAGGCGATGTGGTACAGAAAACTGAACTGAAAACTGAACCGAAGAGCAAAATGTGAAATATTTGGCTGTAAAACATGGCAAGTTCTGGAGCATGGTATAATATTGAGTGTCTAGAGACAACAGGAAAACTAAGTGCAGGTTCTCTGCAAGTCTCAAATTGGGAAAATAGTGTTCCAAATCCTTTTGTTTGTATTTACTAGGAAATAATGGGGGGGGGGGGGGGGGTATTTTTAATCATATGTCGTGCATAACTTTAAATCTTTAAAAATCTTTAAAAAAATGCATTTTTTCAAATATGTGCTGCAATTCAATGTAAAAAAACATGCTTCCATTCTTTGGAAAAAACATTTTTATTTAAACTCGTTTTTTTAAAGTTTCAACAGACAACATGTTTATCACAATCAGATCCAAAAAGTTAGCATCACCATCCAAAAAGTTAGACATAAAATGCAAATATTGTACACCAATATTGTAAATATTACAATGAATATTGCACCTTATTGGACAAAATAAACAGAAAAGAAAGAAAACATTATACAACAGGGGATATTTAAACAAGTACAACCCCCTCCTCCTTCCCAGGTATGGTGCTGTCTCCCAATTTAACATCCTGTTGACCCCTAGTCATCTGTTGTTATGAAAAGGGACTCTTTGCCTCTGATCATTTGTTAAAGACTGGAAGTCCATGTTACCCAGGTACCTTTCAATATCTGCCTCTCAGACACTAGTATTTCTGCTTCTGAAAAATAAAGATGTCGCCACCACATGCAGTCTAGCAGGGTATAGCATAGCATACTGTAAATTCTGGACCTGCAGTCTCCACTTCACAGTCATAAAGGTGGCCCTGCATTTTTGTAAGTCTGTGGAGAAGTCAGGAAATATAATGACTCACGTGTTATCCATGCACAGCTCCTCTTTGCACATGGCTAGGTGTCTCGATCCCTGCTGACCAAAAGGTGGTGGCTTCTGCCCTGGTACTCTGGCAGGTAGACCAGTGGTTCTCAACCTTTCTAATGCCATGACCCCGCAATACAGTTCCTCATGTTGCGGTGACCCCAAACCAAAAAATAATTTTGGTGGCTACTTCAAAACTGTAATTTTGCTACAGTTATGGTTCGGAATGTAAATGCCTGATATGCATTGAGTATTCTCATTGCTACAAATCAAACATAATTTAAACATAGTGATTAATCACAAAAACAATATTTAATTATATGTTGAGAAATATTTATTACTAATTCCAATAAATAACATTTCACCATGGCATAGCATGTGTCGGAAACTGTCATTTCCCCGACTCTTATTGAAATTAATAGTAGGCTGCGGCGGATTGTGTGGCAACTCGAGATTCTCGGGAGCTCTATTCCACAAAATCCGCCGCACTCACAATGAAATCAATAGGAGGCAGATTCAATGCCGGAAACCAATGATTTCAGCAGTTTCCTCATTGAGAATATGGGAAAATAGTGGGAGATATGGGAGATAATTATACATTGGGGAACAGTGTGAACTACATCTTATAGTATAAGACCGATGTAGTTCACACTGTGTAAATGTATGGTGATTTGTGTAAGTGTAAGCTGCTTTGTGTACTGTGTAATGATTGCACACATAGCACCTTACACTTACACAGTATTGTGTGTATGGTGTGTGTACTGTTTTTACATTATTAAACTTTTTTAGACCAGCAGGCTGTCTCGCAGGCTCTCTTGCCTCTCCGCCTCCTAGGCTTCTGTCCTCCGGCGCTTGCTGCGTCCGCCCACTGATGATGTCAGCAAGTGCCGGACACACGTAATGCGCTGCTATGGACTGTGGAGTGTTCCCCCGCCCCTTAGGCCCCGGACGGATTATGCAATCACATCTGCGCAAGCGCGCAGGCATTCAGTTTGGAACGTGCATCCATAACGGCGTGCGTTCCAGCTGAATAGCGCTGCTACAGACGGTAACACGACTTCTCAGCGGCTAAAGTTATCAGAAATATGTATTTTCCGATGGCTTTAGGCGACCCCTATGTTTTGGTCGTTCGACCCCCGCCGGGGTCCCGACCCACAGGTTGAGAACCGCTGAGGTAGACAGTTCTGGTGCCATAAATACCTCTTTGAGCAAGGGCTCAAAAAGTTCACTGGCTTGCCTTTCTCCTCTCCATCGGGCATCCCAATAATCCTTAAGTTGTTACACCTCAAACAGTTCTCAAGGTCACCTGCTTTTGATGCCACGCGCTGACCTAGTTTTGAGATCCACCACATCGGTCACCAGGGGGGCACATGATCCTCCAAATCAGATATGCGGTGCTCAGCCCTCTCCCCTATAGCCTGCATGTCCTGGCACAGCATCCCAATGTTGACCCCCACCTCCTCAATCATACCTGTGAAGGTTGATCTGTTGGTGGTGATTTCAGCCCACAGCTTTGCCAGAGTAATCTGCTCTTCAGGCTCACTTTCCTCTGGCGTGGCAGATTCTCTCTCAGAGTGCTGTTTACTGCCAGCCTCAAACCTCATGCATGACGGGCTACCACCATTTTGTCCCGTGGCCCTTGCAAACTTGCAAACTTTTCCAGCCACTCAGTTCATTTTCTCCTCCTTCTTGTCTTGTGCTGGGCCATTTTTGATCTCTCTATGGCTTCAGGGGTAATTCAGGATAGTCTGGAGCGGGTTGCCTGTTCGATTAGCACCATGTCCGCTCACATATCCAGCCAGGCCACATCTCCTCCCCAAATAATCCAATTTTTAAACATGGTACAATTCAGTAATACAATAACATTGTGCACTTTTCTCACAATCAAACACATTTTAAAAATGCTTGGATTCAAAGAAAAGGGCACCTGAAACATTTGCATAGTACAATGCATGGCGGGCAGGTAGTTCAGCCCTCCCTAGCCTTTAAACTGTGATACAAGATCACTGGCCCCCTTCACAGTTCATGTTATGTGTAGTAAAAAAAGATAGATCCATTCACTTACTGATTTAGTCGAAAAAATGTGCTCGATTCTGAGGTCTTCTTTGCACCATTCCACCATTAGTCTTAATCACTGCTCATCGGGTTAAGATTAATTAGAGATAACACACTTGAAGCAAGCCAAAAGATGCCAAGATTGCAGGAAGGCTACAATCAAGAACGGCAGCCAGAGAAAATATCAAGATAAAGCAGGAAGACTTTCAAACCTGAAGTAGGGGGACTAACCTTTACTCCATCTTTCAGCTGCCAGTGAATTAGTAGGGTGTAACATTGACCCCCTATATACCAGGGTGGGGGTGGAAACCACCATGGCAGAGAGGTGGCTTGCTAATTCCCTTTCCTAATCACCTGCACTGGGTCTGGTACCCTAACATGGCCTGGCTGGCTGTATGGCTTCAGTTATGAGGCCATTATCCCATATGCTTGGTGTGTCAGGCTGATAATCTAAAGGGGGACACTTTTTTAGTTGTTTCAATCTAAGAATGTCAAAGTATAGGTTTAACATTGTGTAAAATGCATTATATGATATTAGCCATTTAAGCCAGCAAATGCTGGTTTAAAATGAAAAGCTTGCATGCAGCCATTAAAATGCAGTAGGCATACAACGCGCAGGTCAGTCTAGCAGTGTGAAACCCTGTGGTTTTCCCTCATCTCAGTCTTTGATGCAAAGACTTTGGCACCTCACAGCATTCCTACTCCCTCCAGCCTGCGCAGCCCCTGGCCCAGCAAGTGTGCAGAGCAGGAATGCCACCAGAGGCCCACGTTTATGATGTGGGCTAGAGGTAAGTATACATGGAAACCAGGGGGTTTCACACTGCGAGACAGTCCAAATTTGGGCAAGGAGCTGGAGGAAAGTTGCATACCTTTTTTATATATCCACAGGGGTCCTTTAATATTTTACATAATTTATTTCCATTTGTACTGAGTTGCTGCATAGTGTAAATTTACCGGGCTAAAAACATGGCTTGTTTTGCACATAAAGTTTATTGGGTATTGTTAGCATATTTACATAGATGTAAACATTCTTCTGTGAACATCACATGCTTCCTGAATAATTTAGATGCAAAGTCAGCGAAATGAAAATGTATGATCAACACTCTTTTTCTTTGTATAGTAGTTGTATAAAACACACTCAGATGATGATGACATTGGTCTACAGAAAATGCTGACATGAATGCTGACAAGTTATTTTAAAACACATTTCAAATATACATTAAATACTGTAGAAATATATGAAGCATATATAAACTAACCAGATGGTTCACATTTAGAGGGGCAAGTCTACTTTGAGGCAATTTGAGGACACCTAAATGTTTCCCTTTGCTGACATTATGGGGAAGGCTGACCCTGGTCAATTTACAACTGCTCTGATTCTTTGGCTGAATGGTGGTAGTGGATGCATGCATTGGTTTAGCATTGGCTCTATCATCAACATCTTTAATGGATCTAAGGGCTTCACGTACTTACGATTAGCATAACATGCTGTTGATAATTGTTCCCCAAAAACCCATAAATAAGCCACACTCCTAAAAAATACCCCCTCTAATCTCACCTTCATTCCAGGTCTAACGGCCCACGCATGAGCAGTGGTCGCATCCCTGCTATCCCTATAGCGGAGCGAGTGCCTACGCCAGACATTTGTGAATGGCCAGCGCGGGCACGCACCCTGTTGGAGGGTAGCAGCACATGTGTCGTAGGACAGAGAAGAGGTGAGTTTGTTCGGCTGGCTGTCTGTTTCCCTGTGCATCCCGCCAAACGGGGGCTTGGCTATAGGCAAAAGAAGCAGTGGAGATTGGGGGTTGCTGACTGACCTGAAGGCGAGTGTCCCACCGGGCATTACACAATGATTAAATTAATGATCAAACCTATACATTTTTTAAACGAAACTGGTACTAGTTATTTTCCTTACAGGCATTACACTTTTTTTGTCCAAGACCTGGAGCAAGACCTGAACCAGCAGGTGGTGGTATACCTTGACATGACCATGCCAACACACCTTCAGGATCCACTGGACTTTTGGACAGCCAAACTTGATCTGTGGTCGCAACTAGCAGAGTTTTCCCTGGGAAAGCTGTCCTTCTCTGCCAGTAGTGTTCCATCAGAGCAGGTTTAGTGCGGCAGGGGCCATAGCAATCACAAGGAGAACTTGTCTGTCCACGAAAAATGTGTCTGGCCTTTCACAATAACTAGGTCCTGAAGACTTTAACAGGAAAAAATTGTGCAACTCTCAGATGTACGTATGTGGTGTGTACTGATAAGGGCAGTTCAATGCTCTACAGTAGGCTTAAAACAGTATTTTGTGCCGGTAGTGAGGGTTCAATAAGGTGGAGAGCCAGAAGTCATCCCACTGCCGAATGGTGACAATTTGGTGGTCACTATGCAAGCACATGAGCATGCATCGTGCCATTTCTACAAGTGACTCGCAGGGACTACCTGTCTTCATCTCCACTGCATACTGCCACGGTGTGTCTGGGTCCTCTGTCTCGCCTTCCTCACAACCCTCTAGCTTCTCTGGCTGCTCCTGCTCCACCTCTCCTGTCAGATGACTAGAAAAAATGGTCATTTCATCAAACCTAAACTGTGCTTCACTGTGCGCCTCCTCCTGCTCCTCCAGTTCAGCCCCCACAGGGTTCATGTGGCTGTGAGATGTAGGCTCTACGTCCCCAGTGCCTTGACCAGCCCTGGTTTCCAACATGTGTTGTAGTACATGAAGCAGTGAAATCACATTGTTCATCCCGTAGAAATCGGTGATGGCTTTTCTCTGTTCGTATAGTCGTTCCAACATATGGAGGGTGGAAACATCGCAAATCAGACTATTGCGGGATACCGTTCTGGCGCTGCAGCTCAGGAAGGGTGTACTTTGCAGTGTAGGAGTGGCTGAAGTGCATGCAAAGTTTCCTTCCCATTGTTAGGATGTCTTGCAGATGGGGGGAAGACTTCAGGAAATGCCTGACAACGTGTGCCATACAGGACGCATGGCTCAGGCTTCCTTGTTGCAGTGCAGACAAGATGCTCTTCTGTAAGAAGGTTCCGGAGGAATAAAATGTTTATGATCTCAATTATTAATGAATTATTATTAAATCACTAATATTATTGATGTATATAGGTACCTTGGATGAATGCGGAAGCTGTGAATATTTACCTGCCATTTATTATGATTCTAATCTGGATGTGGCTGATTCAAAGGAAATCATACACATATAACATATATACACGTCCATATAATATAAAGATTATTTCTGTTAATTGACTTTGCTTTCAGACCTCAGGGAAGCAGTTCATATACAGATGTAAAGAATGTCTGGGTATGTTTAAGTTCCCTCTCAGTAATTACTTGATGTGGATTTTCAACTATTTAACTGTAAACATCTGTTGTGTTTAGGCTTAAGGATTGTATTTCATGACGGCCTCTTTTTGTAACAGGAAGACTAAGGGGCAGTTGGGTGGATGAGAAATTAAGGTTTGACCAGAGAATTATATTAAAGCAGGAAACGTGGGGAAGGGTCTTCTTCTCTCTGCTTCCCCTCTGACAATGCAGGTGACATGAAGGGCTGCCACGCAGGCAGTATGGTGGGGGCTGGGCAGAGGACAAAAGGCCCTGGTTGAATTAACTTGAGAGAGATTGCTGCCTTTTTTGTATGGACATTGCAACTTTACATCATATTTACACTGTTCATATTATTACTTTTTCTGTAATGTAACTAGCTCTATTTTAATTAAATCCATTCATCGAATATTGGTTTCGGCCTAATACTTGTTCCTTGATTTGTCATAGCTGAGATTATATCTGGATGGCCCAACAGTCCTTGTTAAAGTTAACAACATCTTACATCTTCCCATTGTCAGTCACCGTGGTTCCCATTTGAAAAACTGCCACACCGCCAAGTGGCTGATTTTTCCACCTACAGTCTGCACTAATTCACTGCTACTGCCGCCAACAGTTGACTGGGGGTGTCAGATGTCACTTGTGATGAAATGGATGACCGTGTTAACCAATAGATGATGGCAGATGGGTTGCTGGTCGAGACATGACCGCTAGCTGATACTAGGAGATCAGGCCTCTCGCTGAGACTCCTGCTGCAACTCACCCCTAGTCTGCTGCGTGAACTCTGCATGATGAATCTAGGCCTCTGCCACTCCTCTGTGCACATCCTGGCACTTCTCTGCCTGACATTTTTACTGCGTTTAGGAGGGGAAAACAATACGCTTCACTACACCTAAAACAGGATTTGTCGACAACAGCAGCAGGTGTGTAACTATGTGTGGCCTTTCACTAAGTAGTAACTAGGTCCTGAAGACTGATGTGAAGTGGAAAAAATCAACATAAATAGCTTACTTGCTTAATGAAAAGTGAAATGTCTAGCTTGAAAAATCCTCCCACTGTTCACTAACCTGAACATGGGTGTATACACCCTTTAATTACCCTCTGTTTTCAGACCATTATTTCACTATTTTGCACTATACTTGTTTAACTGTGATTTTTTAAAGGAATGTCCAGGGAAAATTATATATTGTTTCTTTCAGCAGCGTTTGGGTTTAAACATATTAATGTTTGAAATTTTTCAGTGCTTTATCAATATTTGACACTGTTCCTGTCCAGAGTCCAGAGTTTAGGAAGCCATCAAGCTATTGCTTACCTAATTGTTAACCTAGTTACCAGGGATTTAGAGAAGCTATCACAGTAAATATTCTAACTGGTCCCCTGATTTGAAAATGCCATCAAAAAATTAGAATCCAATCATAATTTCATAAACCAGCTGATAAAGGCAGAAATATTACAATCATAAACAGACAGGATTATGAGACAATGTGTCTTAACCCTTCTAGTGCCAGCTACGTGAGTCTCACGTAGATGCCTCTACTCCACTTAAGTGCCAGCTACATGAGACTCACGTAGCTGAATTTAAACCCCCACAGTAAAAAAAATATAAAAGTTAAATACTCACCTGACCCCTCGTTGGATCCAGCCGGGTCTCCTCTTTAATTTGGTGCCATCCGATCCCCTGTGGGGGGTCAGATGGCTCCAGGAGAGCCCCTGGAATAGCACCCCCCCACTTCGGCAGCAGCAGCTGCTAACTGTAAAAAAAAAAAAAATGACATTTACTTACCTGCAGTCGCGCTGCCTCCCTCTTCACTGGGGGGGCCTCCAATCGCCCCCCCCCCAGCTCTTCAGCTTCAGGGGAGAGCCTGAAAGGGCTCTCCCCCTCCTCTCCCGACGGGCGCTGCCATCTTGTCGTTAAGCCCCGCCCCTTATGACGTCACTCACCGGGTGTCGTCCTGGCTCCCTGCTGCTGTTCTTTCAGATGTGATCATGCTGGCCACAGGAGCAGAGGGGCAGGTGATCAGATCATCACCTGCCCCTCTGCTACTGTAGCCAGCATGATCGCATCTGTCATCACATCGAGGGACAAAGGAGCTGACGATCGGAGGTAAGTAAATTATAAAAAAGTTTTTGTTTTTTAATAAAAGTAATTTTTTCTTATGTGTTAGTGTGTTTTTTTTAATGTTAACCCTTTGTGAACTGGTAAAGGGTCCATGAGACCCCTGTACCAGTTCACAAGGCTGGGGGCTAGCAAGTCACCTGCAACTAGCGGGTGACTTGCCATTAACCCCCGCACCCCCAATTACCTGCCTCGCCAAAGCCCAGGGGAGGCAGAAGAGCCCGGGCCCACACAGGCTATGTGGGGGGGCATTTTTTGGGGGAATTTTAAGGGTTAAGGTTAGCCTAACCCTAACCCTTAAAATACCCCCAAAAAATGCCCCCCCCCCCCCCCCCGGGAGGGGGGACCATATGTCTTTTTTTTTTATTAACCCCTTATGTTTATAGTGTGGATAGTAGTTGTATTTTATTTGTAAATGTTATAAAGTGCTCTTTTCAGTTTAGGGGTCTCTAGGGCAAGAATGCGGGGGCTGCCAATACATATGTGGCACCGTTGTAATCGGGAGAAATGGGGCTATCACATGCAATATGTTTTTCATTAATAAAACACATTTTTTATTTAAAATAAAGGAGACAATTGTCTAAAAAATATTATTTTATTTATTTTTTTTGTTTTTTTACGCAAAAATATTAAAAAAACAGTAGAAAAATTACAAACAAGACATTTCACGTTAAAGCCTAAACTCTGCTGCAAAAAATATGTATATAATTTTTCTGGAAATTCCAGCAAAATCACAGTTAAAAATGGGGAAAATGACCTGTCAACGGAGGGTGACAAAACTTCAAGTAGGCTGGCAATTAAAAGGGTTAAAAGTACCTATGAATGTTGAGTATTGTTCTTCTCGGGGGACCTTGCGCTTTTAGATTTAGCTTGTTTTTTCTTGTTTGCATATTGATATTTTAGGAAAACATGGTTTTTATTCTGCTTTTTATAATTTTTCTTAGGGAAACCCTGTGCAACCTAAGAATTCTTCAATGGATTACTTCCAGAAAGGTGAGCCCACTACAACAAGCTGGGTACGCTTAGAAAGTTTAACATGTGTACTTACAGGGAATATATAGTTTATGGGGGATATTCCAAATGTAAAGGGTTGTTTTGGTTGAAAAATTGCAAGGTGCGCACTTTGTCAGCAGAGCTAAAAATGTCAAGTACAATTACCATTATGCGCACGCTTTACTTTGGGGTGTTTGGCAACTCTTCCCTTGACAGTACCTATGCATGTTGGGTATCGTTCTGTTCGGAGGATGTTGCTTTTTCAAATCTTACTTGTTTTTCTTGCTTGCATATAGTTTTTTGTAGGAAAATGTGGCTTTGATTCTTCTTTTTTATTCTTTTTTAGGGAAACTCTGTGCAACCAAAGAATTGATTGAGGGATTACTTCCAAAAAACTGCGCCCATGTCAACAAGCCTGGTACACCTAGAAAGCTTGAGTTGTGTAATTCCAGAGAATATATCATTTGTGGGGGGTATTTCAAATTTAAAGGGTTGTTTTTCTGGAAAAACTGCAAGGTGCGCTTAGCACGTAGCATAGTTGTATTTTATCTGAAAATCTACTAAAGCGCTGTTTCAGTTTGGGGGAGTCTCCTGGGCAGGAAAGGGTGTCTACCAATACATATGTGGTACCGCTGTGAGCGGGAGAAATTGGGGTTTCGCACGCAATAACATTTTATTGACAAACTTACATTTTTTTATTACAAAAAACACTACACAACAAAAATATTTTTTTTTATTTTTTTGCACATATTTCACCCAAAAGTATTGAGAATACACTAAAAAGGGCCAAACATATAAGATATTGCATGTTGAAGCTTAGACTCTGCTAAAAAAACACTATATAATTTTCCTGGAAAATCCCTGGAAATCCCTTCTAAAATCAAGGTTGAACATATGTAGTGCAAAATAGTGAAACGTGGTCTGGCAACAAAGGGTGACAAAAATTCTAGGAAGGCTGGCACTTAAAGGGTTAAAGAGGAACATCGGGGAGGCTAAACCTCCCCCTCCAATTTCACAATTGGGCACTATTTACTCACCTTACTGGGGGATCATCTTCTGGGTCCCTCGGATTTCGGACAACCTCCCGACAGACGGCACCATCTTGCATCCCATCAGGCACTGCGCACGGCCCCCAATCACACACCTGCACAGTGCCGATGAATGGGATGCAATAGAGCTACCCGAAATCCTGCAAGACTTTGCGGCGCTGCGAGAACGTCAGGGGGCATTGGCAAGCACAATGTCAGTTAGTGATGGCTAAGCGGGCGGCAGGGTCAGGATCAAGCCCTGAAGCAGCCGGATGTCTCCACAGCAGCCAGTGGCTACATCCAAAAGGTAAGTATGGCCCAATGGGGGGTGGAATCTTCCCCTTTGTAATTTAAGTCCGATGTTCCTCTTTAGAAAATTCTTACAAACACCAATTGGTACGGGAGGGCCTCCATGTCCTGACTCGCCAGGGACACCCAGGAATGTCATACTCTTATCAGGGAGGCACTTAATGCGGGAGTGATCGACGTGTGGAAGGTGGGTTTCCTGGAGCCCCCATGCCTGACCATACCAACTTTCTAGGCCTTACCAAAGTGCACGAATCTATGGTGTCCCTTCCCGGGAGATCTATAATGTCAGGCATAGGGTCTCTAACGGATGGCGTGAGTGGCTGTGTGGCACATATATATTGATGACGTGTTTATGATATGGACAGGAAGTGAAATGGCTTCTGGCTTCTTTGTTCCACCTTGTTGAGTCAACATGGCCTTGTGTGCTCTGTTTAGATGTATTAAGGGACAGAATGAAGTGCCCGGGGCACCAGTCCCTACTGCTGCTAACCTGGACCCACTGATGGTCGAGGCCTCGGCAGCACCAGTCTTCCACTGCCAGGGGTCCATCCAAGGATCATGTGCTGCAAGATGGAGGAGACAGCTTGCACAAGGACCCCCTTCTGCCATGGGCCTAGTAGCAGCTGCCTCCCAGGCCTCTTTGGCATGTACGCCCTTGGTTACTCTAGTTTTGCTGTTCCAGTCAGCAGCGCGCAGTGACAATTATGCAAGTAGTGACTTGTGCCCTTTTTACCCTTAATTTCCCTTCACAGATTTCAGTTGATGGCTTTCTGGCCTAATGCCAGTTAATGCAGAGTTCACTTGGCTTCTGGTTTGTCTTCTAAACAAGTTTCTGCTGATTTTATCCCCTTCTGCATCGACTTCTAGATGATTTTGCTTCCACAACAATTAATACAATGGTTTTGACCTCTGATTCACCCCTGGTGCCACATGTGCAACCCAGAGATGCTGAGGATGTGGCTGCCCTCCCCGAGGGAGCTGCCAGAAAAGGTGAGTTATGCGGTGACCCTGGGGGGTCTCACACAGCAGGCCAGTGGCCAGCCATGGAATCTGCGCTGGTTTTTCTTCCAAATCAATACATTTTTCATCCAGATCATGCCTTTTAAGCTGTATTTTTACTGATGCAAAAAGTTAAAAAATACAGTCCTAATTAGAAACCCTGATGCTAGAACATTCTAGTTTCCTGAATGAAGTGGGAAAAATCAACATAAATAGCTGACTTAAAATGCAAAATTTCTAGATTGAAAAATCATCCCACTGTTCACTAACCTGAACATGGGTGTATAAACCCTTTGAATACCTTCTGGGAGAGACAGCTTGCACAAGGGCCCCCTTCTGCCATGGCTACCTGCATCTCTGGGCCTCTATGGTATGTATGCCCTTGGTTACTCTAGTTCTGCTGTTTCAGTCAGCAGCGCACAGTGATGATCCTGCAAGTAGCTACTTGGGCCCTTTTCCTCCTTAATTTCCCTTCACAGATTCCAGTTGATGGCTGTCTGACCTAATGCAGGTTTAAGGATTCCCTCAGCTTTTGGCTTGTCTTCTTCTTCTTCTGCTGATTTTATCCACTCCTGCATGGACTTCTAGATGATTTTGCTGATCCCCTCCCCCCCGGTGCCGCAGGTGCAGAACCTTCCAAATTTCACTAGACAGTTTAAACATGTTCCGCTTCTTAACTATTTCTACACATTAATCTTGTAACACAAAGCAGCAGACAATACTGGGGAGGTATTACCCTCCAGGCTAAAACTAGGGTTCCCCCACTAGTCAAACAGTACCCATCCCTGCACTGCAAAAAGGGCTGGGTATTTCCAAATCTTATCAATTGGGTATACGCCCCACAGTACACCCACTCCATGTATTGCAATAGAGGGGACTGTGCTGAGGCGGGGTCATGCGGACACACATGCAATGAATGGAATGAGGGGAGTGTACCCGAGATGTTCACAGCCACCATCTTGGACCAGAACAACCCGACAGGGCTCTCGATCTCTGATCTCGGTATGTGGTAGTCCCTCGCGTCTCAGCGATAAATCCGAGCTGGACAAAATTTGTTTTTTGCTGGCCAATCCCTTTAAACATCTTTGGTTTGAATACAGTACAGAAAAGTCAGAAAAAGTTGGAAAAATATAAATCCTATTTAGATAGCCTGACAAAACAATACCACAAGCACAAAACAAACCAGAACTACACCAGTTCTTTTTCTCAAATAATATATATTTGTTTTCTAATTAAAAAAATGTAGGAATTTGTGGGAAAAAAAAATCTTTGTAATTTTTAATCTAGTGGGAGGAGCTGAAGGAGCTGCGCTGGAGAAAAGGTGGGCTATTTTTTGTTTTTTTGGCTGGATAAATCCTTTCATGGTTTTAATATATTCATCTGATTGTTGTCCTCCCTCTTCTCTTGGAGGCTGTGTACCCAACTTGCCTTTCTTTGAAACTTAAAATGTATCTTTTCAACCTTTCTCCATAATTAGATTCTTGTGAAGCAAAAGCACAGTATCTGAAGATGCATTTTGTATGCTATATTGCTGGTATTTGCCTGCCTATTGTATCTCATATCATTATTATTTTTTGTTTTACTTAATGTGAATTATATTTTTTGTCTTGGTTCTTCTTCTGGTATAAATATAGGAGTGTTCTTTACATCTCCTAGTTCTTCAGTTATTAAATCATTTTTTTAATTTGTTCATTGTTATTTACTGTATGATGACTACTGTACCGTACCGTACGGTAAAAAAGAAAAAAAAGTGTGTTAAAATACCTCCCTACCAGAACGTTATAGCAGGCAGTGTGGCAGAACCCCCCCCCAAAACAAACCCAACAAAAGGCAGTGTGCAGACTCCCCCCCAAAAGAACTTCATAACAGGCAGTGTGCGGAATCCAACCCCCCAAGTCAGTGTACTGTCTGACCGTCCATCTTTCACTGTAATAATTGTTGCTCCACCATGCACAAAAACTCCACTAACCTTACTGTCGCGCCCACAGCTGATCGCCATCCCACAAACATTGAGGGTCATGCTAAATATTTGGTGAAACCAGTTTGACTATCAGTGTGCACTGCTGTGTGGATTGCAATCTGCATGCTGGTGAGCAAAAATGTACAAAAAATCATGTAAAGGCACATTTTTAGTTTAGGTACATTATTTTTCCAGTGATGTAAGGATATATGTTTTAAAGCTTGGAAATATCAGCATCCTATGGGCAATGCTAGAGATTTCATCAATTTTTGCATAATCTATAGGGTGCTGTCCAAATTCAAAGGCAAATATATTTACCTTATTGGATATATGATGTACCTAGCCTGTAAAATTAATTTTGTGAGAAAAACAGTAGAAAAACTTTTTTGCACTTTTTTTGTGTCTAAAGGCTAAAAACTCACATAGATGCAGGTTGCAATCCCCATGACATTGCACACTGCAAGTCAGATTGGTGTAACCAAAAAATTAGCATGACCCCCTATGTATGCCCAGCACCTATTACACCTGTACACAGGCCTTGCCCACCCACCAGCCGGAACCAGGGCTGGGGAGGATGGTCAGCTGCAGGCGGATAATCAGCCATTAAGGTAAATAGACTTTATATTTACCGGCACCACATTCTCAGCATAAGATGCACGGACATTTCCGCCCATATTTTTTTGGTGTGGTGTGCGGAAAGTTGAACAAATTAGGGTTGAGGGTTGAATTTTCACACTGTTTTTTGAGAGAGTATGCATGTTCACATGCTGTTTTTCAGTTTTGCAATTCAGCATTATTTTTTCCTTTGCGAATCATGCATTTGCATATAAGCAAATATATTTGCAGGCGAAAATGTTCACATAATTTAGCACCTGACGTTTCCCATGTGATAAAAAGGCACCAAAGTATAAAGAATTTGCTCTCCATCATTTATCTGCATAGGTTGTGCTACTACACTGAAATTACCTCATAGGTAAGTAGCTAAGCCTTTGAAATGGCAACTCCTAATATATATATATATATATATATATATATATATATATATATATATATATATATATATATATATATATATATATGATAGGCACATATTGCAAGCAAGAACACTACTTACCTTAACGCAGGCTTACATGCAAACACACATCTGCAACCACATTTCTTTGTGTGTGTGTGTGTTATAGATGTAATTATTCTTTTTTTATTTATATTGTGCATAAATGAGACAACAGCCCGCACTCCTATAAAAGAATATATTAAATAATCAAAAAAAGTCCAACTGAAAGTGCAAACAATATGCAAATATGGTCCATGTCCATACAGTCCTTTATTTCGGTTTAGGAGAGAAAACTGCCATTCCCTTGAAAGTCTTTTTCACCTGCCGCAGAATCAACCCTGACCCTGACATAGCCCCCGGGGGTGGAGCCAAATGCATCGCCATCACTGGAGCTCCCCCCCCCGCTGCCGCTCTGCACACTCCGCAGAGCCAAAGGCAAGTCTAGGGAGGAATCCATTTTGAGTCTGGAAAACAGCTCTAGTGCGAGGACGATGCTATGCTAAGAGAAGACGGCGAAACTAGTAAACTCTATAGCAGCCGGGCAGGGAGCATGGTTGAGAGACAGCAGAGGTGTCACTGCAATGTAAGTGTGTGGTGATACTGAGAACAGGGGATGTGCTTCTCTGCGCCTGGTTTCTTCCTGCATGCTGACTTCCAGCTCCCACCGTCATCCATTCAGCTGGTAAATGTAGAGTAACTGCAGAGGTGTCCCAGCTGTGACAGTGGGAGGTCCGTGGGGGGTTTTCATCATCAGGCATCATGGCTTCCCCTGTTCAAAAACATCCAGTGTGCTGCATTGCTTTACTGGATTAGCAAAAATTCCCCCATATGCCTATTTGTCTTCTGGGGGCTACTTACGTCTTCAACAGATTGTGAATACAGTTTAAATGTGAGGATTGCACAAATTATTTGAATAATTGGAATCAGCAATCTGTGGTCACTAATATCCTTTGGCTTTGAAGGTAACATATTTACAGTGGATACATATCAACGCCTAGATGAACAATAGCTGCTATCCACTTACCTGAGCTCAGACGGCAGTGGTTTTGCAAAGTTTGCACAATACATACAGTATGTCTTGCTGCTAACGACTCCTCTATGCCTGACATGCAACGTCAATAACTAGCACATCAATCTGAAATCTTTTAAAGAAGCAAAAATGGCCCAATGAAAAATTCCATATAAATATGCTGGATATGCAGGCCAGGAAGGGTGAGCGGGGGCATAGGTTAGCTGGGCACATTCCAGGGCGACTGTTGCATACGTTTAGGGGGACTACTGTATAGGAGGAACACAGAGGAGTTAGTATTGATAAATGTAACTCACAGTAGCATTTTTAAAGACCACTAGAAAAGCCAAAAAACATAAACAACAAAAGCATTAGGGAAATAAATTCAAAAATAAGAATTCACATTACACATAAACAGCTAACAAAAATTAAATATATATTTTAAAAAGGGTGAAAGGAAAGTTTGAGTTGACACAAATAACACAGATTACAATAAAATGAAATGGGGAGCGCAATTTATTGAGTTAAATCAGCTTCCTGCTGCTGCAACCCTAGTTGAAGCAGGTTAATGGGCTGCTCAGCCCATCAACCAGCTTTTCTGTGTTCAGGCCAGATGCCGAACTAGAACATGGACTTCTAGCTGAAGTCCACGTTTGAGTTTGGGAACCCAAATTCACAAATTTCGATACAAACCCAAACTTTGCGGTTCGGTTTCACCCATCTCTATACGTCTGCACTTCTGAATGCATTCGAATTGAAGCCGCATGCGAATATATATTCACGCCATAAGAATATATATATTTGCAGTGTTGAATTTGCCTTATGAGTGAATGCTTATAAGCCTACTAGCCACTATAATTTGTTTGAATTTCCAGCAAAATTTGATTCGGCACCAATCCAAATTTCTTCGTATTTTTGCCATGTATTTTGAAATTCTTTTATAAAAAGAAGAAGAAACTCATTGTGACCTACTTGCATGCAGGCTCCCCTGTGCCTACGCTTGCACCTCTACACAGCGCGGCCATCAAGGAGGGGAGCGGGGGAAGCCAGCTACACTGTCAGCTGTGCAGGCTGGCTTCTGATGTCGTCTCAGCACAGTGCCAACCACCAGTCCAATGCAATGAGGAGCCAGTATACAGGTACATGAATTATACTTACCTCCTCCCTCACAATCTCGGATGTGCCTTGCAGTCGGGCAAAGCACACACCTCCCCTGCCCTCCACTGCTCCCCATTGCAGGTAGGGGCTATTTATAGGTAAGAAGTGAGGAAATCCCTTCACATCCCATGTCAGTAATGCCACTGTAAGCAACAGAGGGTGTGAAGGGCTTTCCCAGCTGGAAAGACAGTAAATAGCCTCTCCCTGCAGTGGGGAGTCAGTGGCGCGATCCCAGTGTGGGGCAGAGGGTCCATGTGCTCGCATCCCATTGAAGATGTTGAGGCTCGCCGGACAATAAGACTAGGGATGAGCGAATCGATCCGGACGAACCCGGATTCGATCCGAATTTCAGGAAAAATTCGATTCGGATCGAATCCGAATTTCCCCGCGATTCGATCACTCGAAGTTTTCCTTTAACATCCATTCATTTACATTACAGGCATTCTAAGATGGCGGGCGGGACATGTCTGGACATGTATCCCGCGCCAGTGCAAGCTGGGGCAGTCACATGCAGCCTATCAGCAGCCAGCAAGCCCGGTGACGTCACACAGCGGTATTTAACGGCGGCCATCTTGCTTTTCCTCATTTCTCTATTGCATTCGTGACAGACAGACAGAACGCTGTGTAGCTGAGGCAGTTAGACAGGCTGGAGACAGGCTGGAGACAGGGACAGACAGGGACAGGCTGGAGACAGGCAGGAGACAGGCAGGAGACAGACAGGAGACAGACAGAAAGCCAGGGAAAGGTAGGAAAAACGGAGCTGGCTGACAGGGAGAATTTTTTTTTTTCATCCAGCCTTTGTTAGCGTTTTCAGGCTGCTTATAGTAACTAACTGTGCATATATACTGAACTGATCTTAAGTCTGCTGTGAGGCATCCCATTCTGTGACTAAAGCAGCCTCTATTTAATAGCATAATAAACATTTGCACTTATTCTCATAGAAATCAGGCCTGATAAAGACACTTTTGCTGTGCATGCTCTCTGGTTTTTGTGGCACTGGCATCCCATTCTGTGACTAAAGCAGCCTCTATTTAATAGCATAATAAACATTTGCACTTATTCTCATAGAAATCAGGCCTGATAAAGACACTTTTGCTGTGCATGCTCTCTGGTTTTTGTGGCACTGGCATCCCATTCTGTGACTAAAGCAGCCTCTATTTAATAGCATAATAAACATTTGCACTTATTCTCATAGAAATCAGGCCTGATAAAGACACTTTTGCTGTGCATGCTCTCTGGTTTTTGTGGCACTGGCATCCCATTCTGTGACTAAAGCAGCCTCTATTTAATAGCATAATAAACATTTGCACTTATTCTCATAGAAATCAGGCCTGATAAAGACACTTTTGCTGTGCATGCTCTCTGGTTTTTGTGGCACTGGCATCCCATTCTGTGACTAAAGCAGCCTCTATTTAATAGCATAATAAACATTTGCACTTATTCTCATAGAAATCAGGCCTGATAAAGACACTTTTGCTGTGCATGCTCTCTGGTTTTTGTGGCACTGGCATCCCATTCTGTGACTAAAGCAGCCTCTATTTAATAGCACAATAAACATTTGCACTTATTCTCATAGAAATCAGGCCTGATAAAGACACTTTTGCTGTGCATGCTCTCTGGTTTTTGTGGCACTGGCATCCCATTCTGTGACTAAAGCAGCCTCTATTTAATAGCACAATAAACATTTGCACTTATTCTCATAGAAATCAGGCCTGATAAAGACACTTTTGCTGTGCATGCTCTCTGGTTTTTGTGGCACTGGCATCCCATTCTGTGACTAAAGCAGCCTCTATTTAATAGCACAATAAACATTTGCACTTATTCTCATAGAAATCAGGCCTGATAAAGACACTTTTGCTGTGCATGCTCTCTGGTTTTTGTGGCACTGGCATCCCATTCTGTGACTAAAGCAGCCTCTATTTAATAGCATAATAAACATTTGCACTTATTCTCATACAAATCAGGCCTGATAAAGACACTTTTGCTGTGCATGCTCTCTGGTTTTTGTGGCACTGGCATCCCATTCTGTGACTAAAGCAGCCTCTATTTAATAGCACAATAAACATTTGCACTTATTCTCATAGAAATCAGGCCTGATAAAGACACTTTTGCTGTGCATGCTCTCTGGTTTTTGTGGCACTGGCATCCCATTCTGTGACTAAAGCAGCCTCTATTTAATAGCATAATAAACATTTGCACTTATTCTCATAGAAATCAGGCCTGATAAAGACACTTTTGCTGTGCATGCTCTCTGGTTTTTGTGGCACTGGCATCCCATTCTGTGACTAAAGCAGCCTCTATTTAATAGCATAATAAACATTTGCACTTATTCTCATAGAAATCAGGCCTGATAAAGACACTTTTGCTGTGCATGCTCTCTGGTTTTTGTGGCACTGGCATCCCATTCTGTGACTAAAGCAGCCTCTATTTAATAGCATAATAAACATTTGCACTTATTCTCATAGAAATCAGGCCTGATAAAGACACTTTTGCTGTGCATGCTCTCTGGTTTTTGTGGCACTGGCATCCCATTCTGTGACTAAAGCAGCCTCTATTTAATAGCATAATAAACATTTGCACTTATTCTCATAGAAATCAGGCCTGATAAAGACACTTTTGCTGTGCATGCTCTCTGGTTTTTGTGGCACTGGCATCCCATTCTGTGACTAAAGCAGCCTCTATTTAATAGCACAATAAACATTTGCACTTATTCTCATAGAAATCAGGCCTGATAAAGACACTTTTGCTGTGCATGCTCTCTGGTTTTTGTGGCACTGGCATCCCATTCTGTGACTAAAGCAGCCTCTATTTAATAGCACAATAAACATTTGCACTTATTCTCATAGAAATCAGGCCTGATAAAGACACTTTTGCTGTGCATGCTCTCTGGTTTTTGTGGCACTGGCATCCCATTCTGTGACTAAAGCAGCCTCTATTTAATAGCACAATAAACATTTGCACTTATTCTCATAGAAATCAGGCCTGATAAAGACACTTTTGCTGTGCATGCTCTCTGGTTTTTGTGGCACTGGCATCCCATTCTGTGACTAAAGCAGCCTCTATTTAATAGCATAATAAACATTTGCACTTATTCTCATAGAAATCAGGCCTGATAAAGACACTTTTGCTGTGCATGCTCTCTGGTTTTTGTGGCACTGGCATCCCATTCTGTGACTAAAGCAGCCTCTATTTAATAGCATAATAAACATTTGCACTTATTCTCATAGAAATCAGGCCTGATAAAGACACTTTTGCTGTGCATGCTCTCTGGTTTTTGTGGCACTGGCATCCCATTCTGTGACTAAAGCAGCCTCTATTTAATAGCATAATAAACATTTGCACTTATTCTCATAGAAATCAGGCCTGATAAAGACACTTTTGCTGTGCATGCTCTCTGGTTTTTGTGGCACTGGCATCCCATTCTGTGACTAAAGCAGCCTCTATTTAATAGCATAATAAACATTTGCACTTATTCTCATAGAAATCAGGCCTGATAAAGACACTTTTGCTGTGCATGCTCTCTGGTTTTTGTGGCACTGGCATCCCATTCTGTGACTAAAGCAGCCTCTATTTAATAGCATAATAAACATTTGCACTTATTCTCATATAAATCAGGCCTGATAAAGACACTTTTGCTGTGCATGCTCTCTGGTTTTTGTGGCACTGGCATCCCATTCTGTGACTAAAGCAGCCTCTATTTAATAGCATAATAAACATTTGCACTTATTCTCATAGAAATCAGGCCTGATAAAGACACTTTTGCTGTGCATGCTCTCTGGTTTTTGTGGCACTGGCATCCCATTCTGTGACTAAAGCAGCCTCTATTTAATAGCACAATAAACATTTGCACTTATTCTCATAGAAATCAGGCCTGATAAAGACACTTTTGCTGTGCATGCTCTCTGGTTTTTGTGGCACTGGCATCCCATTCTGTGACTAAAGCAGCCTCTATTTAATAGCACAATAAACATTTGCACTTATTCTCATAGAAATCAGGCCTGATAAAGACACTTTTGCTGTGCATGCTCTCTGGTTTTTGTGGCACTGGCATCCCATTCTGTGACTAAAGCAGCCTCTATTTAAGAACCTAACCATTTGCACCTATTCTAATTGAAATTAGGCATGATAAAGACACTTTTGCTGTGCATAGTCTTACTGCTGCCTGCCAGGTGCTCTCTGGTTTTTGGGACATCCCATTCTGTAACATACCATTAGCCTCTGCATTAACTGTAAGCTGCACAGTTATTTAAAGAAATTTGGCCTGTATGAGCCTGCTAACACACTGCTGCTGTGTGCATATATACTGATCTCAAGTCTGCTTTGGGGCATCCCATTCTGTAACATACCATTAGCCTCTGCATTAACTGTAAGCTGCACATTTATTTAAAGAAATTTGGCCTGTATGAGCCTGCTAACACACTGCTGCTGTGTGCATATATACTGATCTCAAGTCTGCTTTGGGGCATCCCATTCTGTAACATACCATTAGCCTCTGCATTAACTGTAAGCTGCACAGTTATTTAAAGAAATTTGGCCTGTATGAGCCTGCTAACACACTGCTGCTGTGTGCATATATACTGATCTCAAGTCTGCTTTGGGGCATCCCATTCTGTAACATACCATTAGCCTCTGCATTAACTGTAAGCTGCACAGTTATTTAAAGAAATTTGGCCTGTATGAGCCTGCTAACACACTGCTGCTGTGTGCATATATACTGATCTCAAGTCTGCTTTGGGGCATCCCATTCTGTAACATACCATTAGCCTCTGCATTAACTGTAAGCTGCACAGTTATTTAAAGAAATTTGGCCTGTATGAGCCTGCTAACACACTGCTGCTGTGTGCATATATACTGATCTCAAGTCTGCTTTGGGGCATCCCATTCTGTAACATACCATTAGCCTCTGCATTAACTGTAAGCTGCACAGTTATTTAAAGAAATTTGGCCTGTATGAGCCTGCTAACACACTGCTGCTGTGTGCATATATACTGATCTCAAGTCTGCTTGGGGCATCCCATTCTGTAACATACCATTAGCCTCTGCATTAACTGTAAGCTGCACAGTTATTTAAAGAAATTTGGCCTGTATGAGCCTGCTAACACACTGCTGCTGTGTGCATATATACTGATCTCAAGTCTGCTTGGGGCATCCCATTCTGTAACATACCATTAGCCTCTGCATTAACTGTAAGCTGCACAGTTATTTAAAGAAATTTGGCCTGTATGAGCCTGCTAACACACTGCTGCTGTGTGCATATATACTGATCTCAAGTCTGCTTTGGGGCATCCCATTCTGTAACATACCATTAGCCTCTGCATTTACTGTAAGCTGCACATTTATTTAAAGAAATTTGGCCTGTATGAGCCTGCTAACACACTGCTGCTGTGTGCATATATACTGATCTCAAGTCTGCTTTGGGGCATCCCATTCTGTAACATACCATTAGCCTCTGCATTTACTGTAAGCTGCACATTTATTTAAAGAAATTTGGCCTGTATGAGCCTGCTAACACACTGCTGCTGTGTGCATATATACTGATCTCAAGTCTGCTTTGGGGCATCCCATTCTGTAACATACCATTAGCCTCTGCATTTACTGTAAGCTGCACATTTATTTAAAGAAATTTGGCCTGTATGAGCCTGCTAACACACTGCTGCTGTGTGCATATATACTGATCTCAAGTCTGCTTTGGGGCATCCCATTCTGTAACATACCATTAGCCTCTGCATTTACTGTAAGCTGCACATTTATTTAAAGAAATTTGGCCTGTATGAGCCTGCTAACACACTGCTGCTGTGTGCATATATACTGATCTCAAGTCAGCTTGGGGCATCCCATTCTGTAACATACCATTAGCCTCTGCATTAACTGTAAGCTGCACAGTTATTTAAAGAAATTTGGCCTGTATGAGCCTGCTAACACACTGCTGCTGTGTGCATATATACTGATCTCAAGTCTGCTTGGGGCATCCCATTCTGTAACATAACATAACCTACCTACCATACTAAGCAGCTCTCTTATTTAAACTAAGCAGGCCTCTTGGAGGCTGAGTGTCCACTTTTGGGTGTGCATTTATATTCGGTTTCATATACAGTGGGGTATCCCAATTTGTAAGATAACCTACCCCAACCATGTAAACTAAATAGGCCTGTTGCAGCCTGAGTTTCTCTGCTTGCGTATGGCCTGCATTACAATCTGTCTCTTTCAATGACACTGCTGCCTGTGGTATCCCAATTTGTAAGATAACCTACCCCAACCATGTAAACTAAAGGTTACGTCCTTCCAGAAGGAAAACTTATGCCGAACACTATTTTTGTTAGGGGCATTGACCTTTGGATTGATCGGCATGAAATTAATTTTTTTTTTTCAAAGTATGGCGCTGTGAAGAAGGTCAAAATGATGTCTCATACTTGGATTATTGTTACTTTTTGTTCAGCTTGAAATATAACAGGCCACACGGGCATCCCAAGGCACATGCTATTTTAAACCTATGTGTTATACAACATAAGCGTTGATCAGGCTACTTCAGTTTGCACTTGTTTTTGACTGATTTTAATAAACCAGGCCGCAGGGCACCCCAAAGCTGCACCTTCCTCAAAGGGCCTGAGCAAACGGTCGGTGTCACGTATGAGCTGCCAATGGTTTACATTGAATTTACACAGGTGTCCCCCTATCCGTTTGGATCATCCAGAAATCCGTGATGGCTTTTCTCTGTTCCTATAGTGCAGTGGTCCTCAACCCTGTCCTCAAGGCCCACCAACAAGTCATGTTTTTTGGATCTCCAAATAGCCAGCTCTATTGCTCTGCAGCTGCACTAATTACTCCACCTGTGCATCTTTGTGGAGATCTGCAAAACCTGGCCTGTTGGTGGGCCTTGAGGACAGGGTTGGGGACCACTGCTATAGTGGATCCTGCATATGGAGGGTGGAATTCCAACGGGTGGAAACATCGCAAATCAGACTATGGTGGGGTACACCGTTGTGACGCTGAGGCTCAATAGGGTTGTGCTTCGTGGTGTAGGAGTGCCAGAAGTGCATGCTAACTTTCTTTCCTGTTGTTCTTTCAGATGGGGGCAAGACTTAAAAACTAGACTGAACACGTGTGCCATGTGAGGACGCATGACTTTGGCTTCCTTGTCGCAGCGCAAACAAGATGTTCTTCCAAGTGTAATGCAGCAGGCTGGACTTATGGTGACGCTGTCTGAGAGGAGAAATCCCTCAGACATCAAGATTAAAAATTCCAAGAATTTTTGAGGGCTAATTATTCAGAGGCAAATGATAGCTAGTTGTTTCTGATTTAATTACAAGGTGGAAACACACCCTCAAACAAAACTTCACTTTGGCAATACTATTGCATTTGTCTATTCATAATTTTATGTATATACACTAACTAACCTACTTTTTCTCCCCAGGATGCTGCATGAAACACTGCCACATCGCTGAGTAGCTGATTTTTCCGAACAACAGTCCGCAATAATCTGCTGCTGCTGCCGCCGCCACCGCCGCAGACTCCAGGGACCCTCTTCCACTACCTCGGCTTGCAACACCTCCTCCCACGACACTCTCCTCATCACTAATTGCCGGCTACTGGAAGAAGAGGCGAGTGTCTCCTCCACTTCTTGGCTGGGCAGTAGCTGCTGAATTTTATGATTATCAGATCTTCATCAATGGATAGTGGAGCTGAACCCAAAGCATAACAGACAGACAGTTGACTGGGGGTGTCAGATGCCACTTGTGATGCAGTGGACTGCTTTTGCAGCACTTCGAGACAAAGTTGCTTCATTGGCTGACACAATGACTGGTAAATCTGTGGAACATATGGTTTACAAGCAAGAATAACCATTTGTTTTTATATGAAAAAGACCCTGGTTTATACAGACTTTTTTTTTCCAGAGACTGCCCTGCGTGGAAATGAATGGCGCTTGGATCATCCAAGCTTTCCTCCCAACAATGCCTGATGTATTCCAGTAGATTGATGACGGGGCCAGACCTACACTAAAGAAAGATGGATCGTGCAAAACAGATTTAAGGCGCTGCTCTCCAGTTACAGACATTCCTCCGCATCGGACCACAAGTAAGTATTGATAAAAAATCCTTTCCGTTACTCTTACTTTTTATTAATATTCTTCGGATAAGACGGATCAGACATGATTCCAGATTAAAAATTCCAAGAATTTTTGAGGGCTAATTAGTCAGAGGCAATGATACCTTCTTGTTTCTGATTTAATTAAAAGGTGGAAACACACCCTCAAACAAAACTTCACTTTGGCAATACTTTTGCATTTGTTTATTCATAATTTTATGTAGATATTACTAACTAAGCTACTTTTTCTCCACATGACTCTCCACAGGGTGTGATTCATCCAATTTTTGGGCTCCTGAAGCCAACCCCAGTGTCTCTTTAAAGTAATATTTGGGCTCCTGCTGCTGCCAACTCCAGGGTGTGATTCATCAAATTTTTGGGCTCCTGAAGCCAACCCCAGTGTCTCTTTATAGTAATATTTGGGCTCCTGCTGCTGCTGCTGCCAACTTCTGCCAACTCCAGGGTGTGATTCATCCAATTTTTGGGCTCCTGAAGCCAACTCCAGTGTATATTTGGGCTCCTGCTGCTGCTGCTGCCAACTTCTGCCAACTCCAGGGTGTGATTCATCCAATTTTTGGGCTCCTGAAGCCAACTCCAGTGTATATTTGGGCTCCTGCTGCTGCTGCTGCCAACTTCTGCCAACTCCAGGGTGTGATTCATCCAATTTTTGGGCTCCTGAAGCCAACTCCAGTGTATATTTGGGCTCCTGCTGCTACTACTGTCAACTCCTGCCAACTCCAGGGTGTGATTCATCCAATTTTTGGGCTCCTGAGGCCAACTCCAGTGTATATTTGGGCTCCTGCTGCTGCTGCTGCCAACTTCTGCCAACTCCAGGGTGTGATTCATCCAATTTTTGGGCTCCTGAGGCCAACTCCAGTGTATATTTGGGCTCCTGCTGCTGCTACTGTCAACTCCTGCCAACTCCAGGGTGTGATTCATCCAATTTTTGGGCTCCTGAAGCCAACTCCAGTGTATATTTGGGCTCCTGCTGCTGCTGCTGCTGCCAACTTCTGCCAACTCCAGGGTGTGATTCATCCAATTTTTGGGCTCCTGAAGCCAACTCCAGTGTATATTTGGGCTCCTGCTGCTGCTACTGTCAACCCCTGCCAACTCCAGGGTGTGATTCATCCAATTTTTGGGCTCCTGAGGCCAACTCCAGTGTATATTTGGGCTCCTGCTGCTGCTACTGTCAACTCCTGCCAACTCCAGGGTGTGATTCATCCAATTTTTGGGCTCCTGAAGCCAACTCCAGTGTATATTTGGGCTCCTGCTGCTGCTACTGCCAACTTCTGCCAACTCCAGGGTGTGATTCATCCAATTTTTGGGCTCCTGAAGCCAACTCCAGTGTATATTTGGGCTCCTGCTGCTACTACTGCCAACTTCTGCCAACTCCAGGGTGTGATTCATCCAATTTTTGGGCTCCTGAGGCCAACTCCAGTGTATATTTGGGCTCCTGCTGCTACTACTGCCAACTTCTGCCAACTCCAGGGTGTGATTCATCCAATTTTTGGGCTCCTGAGGCCAACTCCAGTGTATATTTGGGCTCCTGCTGCTGCTGCTGCCAACTTCTGCCAACTCCAGGGTGTGATTCATCCAATTTTTGGGCTCCTGAAGCCAACTCCAGTGTATATTTGGGCTCCTGCTGCTACTACTGTCAACTCCTGCCAACTCCAGGGTGTGATTCATCCAATTTTTGGGCTCCTGAAGCCAACTCCAGTGTATATTTGGGCTCCTGCTGCTGCTGCTGCCAACTTCTGCCAACTCCAGGGTGTGATTCATCCAATTTTTGGGCTCCTGAGGCCAACTCCAGTGTATATTTGGGCTCCTGCTGCTGCTGCTGCCAACTTCTGCCAACTCCAGGGTGTGATTCATCCAATTTTTGGGCTCCTGAGGCCAACTCCAGTGTATATTTGGGCTCCTGCTGCTACTACTGTCAACTCCTGCCAACTCCAGGGTGTGATTCATCCAATTTTTGGGCTCCTGAGGCCAACTCCAGTGTATATTTGGGCTCCTGCTGCTGCTGCTGCCAACTTCTGCCAACTCCAGGGTGTGATTCATCCAATTTTTGGGCTCCTGAGGCCAACTCCAGTGTATATTTGGGCTCCTGCTCCTGCTGCTGCCAACTTCTGCCAACTCCAGGGTGTGATTCATCCAATTTTTGGGCTCCTGAGGCCAACTCCAGTGTATATTTGGGCTCCTGCTGCTGCTACTGTCAACTCCTGCCAACTCCAGGGTGTGATTCATCCAATTTTTGGGCTCCTGAAGCCAACTCCAGTGTATATTTGGGCTCCTGCTGCTGCTGCCAACTTCTGCCAACTCCAGGGTGTGATTCATCCAATTTTTGGGCTCCTGAGGCCAACTCCAGTGTATATTTGGGCTCCTTCTGCCCCTCATAGTGATGCCACTTCAACTCTCTGCAATTGTGCCGCTCTGCGATTCTATTAGCGATGCCTCTGATCTGCATGTGATATTTCTTCAAAGTATTATTTAACAAACCCAGCACGCATCCTGTGCGTGTTACAGCAAGGCTGAATGGTTTACAACCCTATTGAGGCTGTAGGAGGCTCAGAAATAGCCGTTTTTAATAGCGATTCGTCGCGAATTTATTCGGGTCGAAACGATTTTTGTCGGAAAATTCGGCGAATCAGTCGAATCGAATTTTTCAAAAGTTCGCTCATCTCTAAATAAGACATTGCCCAGTCATAAAACCAGATTGGGACAGGAAGGTAGGTAAGTGGCTGGAAGGCAAGTAGGTGAGCAGGTGGCTGGGTGCTCAAACAGGTAGGTGGGTGCTCAGACAGGTAGTTAGGTTGGTGGGCAGGAAGTAGGTAGGTGGGTAGACAGCGAGACGGGTGTGTAGTTGGGTAGACTGATGACTGAGCAGTCAAGCAAGTAGCTGGGCAGCAGGCAGATGGGTAAGTGGGCAGGCAGGTTGGTAGGTATAGACTAGTTCAGCTTCTCGGGAGGAGGGAGGTGCTGGCAGTGGTGGCTCCCCTGTGATGGCTGAGTAAAAGCAGAGCGGTGGATGACAGCAGTGGATCTGGGCAAGGGGGTCAGGAAACACACTTCAGTGCAGGAGTGATGGGGGCTAGGTGAGTGAAACAGAATGCTCCACATGCCGAAATCTGAAACCCAGTCCTTGATGCACTCCTACTCTGCACTACTCCCTCCAGGGATTTAAATCAGCTCACCCTGTGTCACGGATATCTCCCGGGAGATAACCGTTAATAAGGGGTGACCAATAATTAGAGAACTGAAAGGCAGAGAGACTGGCGTAGTGCAGCAACACAATGTGTTTATTGTGAACAAGCAAACATAAACACTCAGATTGCTATACATACAGTGGTAGTGAGGAATAACATGCAAACACGAAGTCCAGTCCAATATAGTCCAAGGCAACAGAAATGAACACAATGGTTTACAAGGGGATACAGGATACAGATGCTCTGCAATACAGAGTTCAGGTTCAAGATCAAAGGGTCCAAGGAACACAGAGTACACAATTCAATGATCATCATCAATGTTGAGCCACTGACTACATGTCAGCATCAGCTTATAAAGGGTAGCAGCTAATTAGCCCAGGTGCTGGCTGATCCCAGGAGTTCTGCTGGACAGCACCATCTGGTGGTCAGGCTGCATAAAGACACAGGCAATCGGCTAAGGAGGAACTCCGGGATTGACACCCTGTCCATAATGTGCCTAGCGCGTTATGAGCAATGGGGTATGTGCTAGGCACGTTATGGGCAGTTAAAGTAAATGTATCACTAGGAGGGGTCAGGTTCACATTTACAGACCCTTTTTGGAAAGCCGAGTCTGATGGTTTCAGAAAAAAGGACACTTTCAAAGTACATTAATGCAGCATGGTGGGTGTATGTCACATGTAAAAATGCCCTATTACAGTTACAGATGTTTTTCTCTGTTTGTTAAAGTTAAAAATGTTACCAAGCTGCAGGTTTCAATTCACACCCAAAAGCACAGTGTGTTTTATGACTGCACATATTACCCCTGCCCAGGTCTTCTTCACATTCAATTTTTGGGAAACCCCACAGTTTGTTCATTACTCACCTGGAACTAGCAATCCTGCAGTGCAAGCCTTCTCCAATCACCATTTATTGCTGTGCACCTTTCAAGTCTGCCCCAGCCATCGGCCATTCAGGGAGGTGGAGGGTTGAAGGGGATTTAGGAGGAGGTGGGCACATGCACTATGGGAAAACATGGCAAAGTAACCATTGGGCAAACTGGGGGCATTTTCACACACAGTTTATCTTCTTCACAATTCCCTGGTCTTGTAGTAGCAGCTGTAAGTGTACATTGATAAGTAAGATGCTTCACTGTATTCACTGCATTCACTGTGCAGCAGCACATACTTAGTCCTTCAGCTTAAGCAGCAAAATCAGAGCTGCCCGGACTCCTACAAGTTCCTACAAGAGAATCATCCAATACAACACGTGTGTTTTTTCTATTAGAATCTGAATTTGGCTTAGCAGGAGGGAGATATGGGAGGAGGAGTTTCTTTTTTTCCACCTGTTCCCATTCCCCCCATTTTCTCCTGCACACCCCTCTGCCGTTCTTAGTCAGCCATATTGATTCCCCTTTCTTTCCAATAGTCAATGTTAATATATGTGTGTGTTTCAGGGGTGGCACGTCCTGTAATCTCCCAAAGGTTGCATTCTAACCTACTGTCAACACTGCAGATTAAGGATGCCTGCTCCCCCCCCCCCCCCCGCCTCCGCAGCAGCTACACTTGTCAGTCTGCTTGGAGGGGGCTTCAGGCAGGAAGTATCCTAAATCTGCATGCCCACGGGGGGCTGCTATGTCTTTGGGGCCCTTTGAAAGCTATGTACATCCTTGTCTGAACTCATCAGCTGCAGGGGAAGGTACATTGAGAATACTTTTTTGGGTGCCCTTTAGAAATATCTCAATCACAGCAGCATGGTGTAGAAATCACTGGCACACTGCATTCAGCTGTGAGTCACCTGTGAAGCTATTTATATTGTAACAGCAGTATGCCTTGCTGCTATACCGCACCTGGCTGTTTACAGTGTGACACAGCTGAGATGTCTGGCTCTTACAATGTAACAACAGAACACCAATGCTGCTTGCTGCATTTTACAGTGAGGCAGCGGTGAGTTTTATCAATTTCAGTGCTACTGCATCTGTATGTTGTTGCACATTTACTTTACTATGACAAACTGTATATACATTGTTGCAGCACATGCCATTTTTATTTTAGTACCTGTTATAGCATGGAAAGTTAGCATTTGAACTCCCCATTACAATATAAATTCCTCTTTTGTAATTTTGTCTCTGTATGCATGTTCCCCAGAACTATAGGGGCTTGTACAAGGTACATTTTTATCTGACAGATTTGGACATATTACTTATATTATCGACAATTACAGTGACTAATTCTATTAGCTAAAGGAAGCCTCTAATTACTTTAACTCCTGTTATTAAATTCATTCAACTGCAATTAGGTGCAAAACAATTCTATAAAGGCATTAAACATGTGCCTTGCTTCTGCTATTGTCAATGATAAAAGCAATGAATTCACTAATGTAGCATTTTCTCTTAAAAATGGGATGATAATTGATCCTAATAGTATGTTCTTGAATCAGTAATTAATATACTTACATAATAAAAGGTCAGAAGTCATTTGCAGTATTAAAGTAACTAGAGACGTATCAAATAATGTATTAACTGCAGTGTAGGGAGAGAGGGTACTGATTCACAGGGACAAAGCTAGCCCACCACATCGCTGCCATTGGTAAGCCCTATAATGAAGAAACATGTGGAGGCTTATTTATTACTAACACCAGGTATCGGCAGATGAGCATCTGTATAGCGGCGCTTAGAGCGACCACTAGTAGACGCTCATGTGCGGATATCGGGCACTGTAACAGAGCGTCTCTGCCGATCTAGTAACCTGAGTGACATTGATGAATGTGATGTATGTTGGGCGCTGTAACACCAGTACAGCGCTGCAGGGAGCGAAAGGTAGCGCCAGCTCAGTGCGACCAACTTTCAGTGACTCATACCATACAAAAACTACACATACAGAACATCGGCGCTCTAAATCTAGTCGCTATAGCATAGAGCGCAAGACGCTGTGTAAACAGATTAAAGTCTGTTTTTGAACACATATCCACCAGTAACAAAGCAAAAACACATGGAATGACATTGTTGTAGCATTGTGACATTAATACTTTAATGCCAGACTTGTAAATACAGGTTTTTGCATAAAAAAACAAAAATCAAAAAAGTTTTAAAAAATGACTTTTTCTAGACCAGGAGGTGACACAATTATTTGAGAAAAAAAAACCCTGTTTAAATAGAAGAAAGGGAACGACCATTGAAATGTACGGGAGAGCGACAGGTGGCTACAGGTAATACCTGGCGCTCTGACGCTGAGCCACCTGTAATGATGAATCAGACACTACATGGTGCTGTTAGAATCGCTCACCAGATTTGCTTTTATGTGTTTATGTGGTTTTGCGTACAACGCCCGGTGTTCACAGACGCTGCCTGCAGCTACAAAGCACTACCTGGTGCTATCCCTTGATGAATAACCCCCTTAGATTGGTTATGTGATTACGTAGACGTGATGGATGGGCCACTAAGGACAGATGTGCCCATGATTGTGCAGCATGACTTTGCTGCTTTCAGGGTAACAGTTTTGTTTGTGTATGTAGCCATGTTGCTTTACCAAGCTCTTATTTGTTGGAAGGTGTAGGCTTATTACCCTATGTGGTCATTCAGGTGCAGTTTGGGAGAGGGCATACTTGTTTTAATTGCCTACTGTGGTTATTTGTTTTTCTTTACAATAATTTTTATTGTTTTACAAGAAAAAGCAGTAGGTTGTACAGTCAAATATAGACACATCACAGTACAAATAATGTATCAGATTCGACATATACATATAATATTGCCACTGCACTACTCAATCAAACCCATTCCTCCTTGGGAGCAATTGAATGGTTATTATCTGTACTGCCTCATGGCAAGCCATAATTACAAAAAACGTTTAGCATCAACCTACTGGTGTCGAGGTTAGATCTCACAATACACATAATAATTTGCAGAGAAGAAGGATGGAAAGAAGAAAACTAAAACAAAAAGAGGTAAGAAATAAGGGGGAGGGAGGGGGGAGAGAGGAGGGGGGGAGAAGGGGGGGGAGGGGTCTGTCTCCAGTATCCGCACTCATCACTACAGGCTTTTAAATGTCACCTACTATCTTATTTACACCTATGTGTTCTATCCAAGGGGACCAGATGCTATGAAAGCGATCATAGTCATCATGGGCTATTGCTGTCAATTTTTCCATCACTAGGATGTCTGAGATTTTTGAGGTCACCATCCGCCAAGGCAGTAATTTTCCCTTCCAATTTCTTGCTATTACTAATATATGAAGAGCAAGCTTCCATTGTCTCATGTCAAAATTATTGGCTTTGTAAGATAATAAGGCTTCCCATGGGCTTGGGAAGTAAGTGGCTTCAAATAGCGTGGATAGGAGGTTGTATACATTATTCCACAGCTGGTTAACATAAGGGCAAGACCACCATATATGGTACATTGTACCCTCTTCCTGGCATCCCCGATAGCACATGGGCAAACAATCAGCGTTGAATTTATGCAGTCTGGCAGGTGTAAGATACCATCTAAATAAAACTTTAAATTAAACTTAAAAAAGTTTGTTCATCCCCTATTTTCCTTAAGTCCTCTTCCCATTTCGTCACATAGTAATGAGGACTACTTTCTGCAGGAGTAACTAAAGAGGAGTAAAGCTCCTCCTGCCAGGGGACCGTGTAAACATCTCTGCTCAAAATCTGAGGGTTTGCTAATATGGTCAAGACCCCTGACTACAGATTTGAGAAAATTATTTAATTGTAGGGCCCTAAAATTTTCAGGCGGGGGTATTAGGATTCGGGCCATGTTCTCCTCTCCACCCGGACATCATAGCATGCACTGTGGTGTGGCCTTGCTCTTCCCACCACCTGAATCTTTGTCTGGATTCCATGCCCGGAGAGAACAATGGATTCCCCAATAGTGGGGCTGCCGGTACATGTGGCGAGCACCATCCCCTGGTCTTTGCATTCCTGTCCCAAATATCTAGGGCAGGTCCCATGCTTTGGGGCACAGCTCTGGGCCTAAGTTTCTTTGGTATCCACAGAAGTGATGTCATCGATATTGGAGATAGACTTTCGGACAGCATTTGTACTCAACCAGGCATGTTTTTGATGGAATATAGAGGGAGCAGTGACGCTACCTACGCTGCCCTAAGATATTTGTATAGGTGCGGGACTCCCAGACCCCCCGCCTTCTTTCTTACAATAGAGTGTTCTTCTGGCTATCCGTGGTCTAATCGCTCCCCATATATATTTATTTGGTGACTTTGATAGGGAGAACTCTAAAGAAGTACAACAGTTTGGGCAAGACAGTCATCTTTACGGCCGTTAGGCGCCCTAGCCATGACAGATTTATGTGGCGCCAAGAGACCAGGAGGTTACCTAGCTGGTTAAATAGTCCCAGATAATTTGCCCTATATAGTGCTTCATAGGATGCTGTCAGTTTTACTCCCAAATACGGGAGTTTTTTAACCCAAAGCCAGGGAAAATTGCTTTTCATTAGGGGGAAAGGCCCTTGGGTTAAGGAAATGTCTAGAGCCAATGATTTCCCGGTGTTAATTTTGAGGCCCGACATGGTGCCCAAAAATTGGGCCCTGTTGTATGTGGAGCAGATATAGTTAGCAGCATGTCGTCCGCAAACATAGACAACTTGTGCTCTGTGCCCTCATAATGAACTCCTTTTATGGACCGATTACGTTGAATGTTAGACGCCAGTGGTTCCAGGGCTAATATGAATAATATGGGAGAGAGGGGACATCCTTGTCGGGTGCCCCTATGGATAGTAAATGGTGCAGATTCAAACCCCGAATACTTTACCCGTGCCGTTGGTCGGTGATACATAGCCCTAATCCAAGATTTAAGCCCATGCCCAAAACCCCAGTAGTAGGTAGTCCCAGGAGAGGCAGTCAAAAGCCTTTTCCATGTCTAGAGACAACAACATTACATCAGCTTGGGCGGGCGTCGCTGCCTCTATAAGCTGAACTGTACGTCTTACTCCATCTGATGACTGCCTCCCCGGGACAAATCCGACCTGGTCTGAATGTATCAGGGAACTAAGAAAAGTATTAATCCAACTTGCTATAATTTTCCCTAAAATTTTCAGATCCAGGTTTAGCAAAGAGATAGGACGATAGTTTTGCCAAACTAAAGGATCTTTGCCTGGTTTCAGGATCATGGCTATGGTTGCTGATAAGGTTTCCGAATCAAACTGTTTGCCTGTTTTGATATTATTATACATGGCTCTATCAATTTTTTGTAAAATAACGCCGTATAGCCATCCGGCCCAGGCCTCTTATTGGGTCTAAGAGACCTTATTGCTTGTTTTACTTCCAATACTGATATATCTGCATCAATAAACTCTGCCCTCTCTGAGTCTAGTTGGGGCAAGATTGTGTTTTCGAGGTATGTCTTTGTGGCTCCAGCATCTAGTCCCTTTTGCAGGTCATATAGCTTAGCTAAGCCCTGCCGAAACTCTTCTAACACCTTACACGGGTTGCTGGTTAGGCTTCCACTACCTGTTTTTAATTTAATAAGGGGGGGATGCTTCGCTTGGCATCTTTTCATGCGTTGCCAAGAGAGGGCTTATTTGCCAGGGTGTAGTACTTTTGAGCTGACCACTTATACCGGCATTCTGCTTCCTGCATTTGCAGCGAGTTCAGTTCTATTCTGGCCTTCTCCAGTCTCTGTTTATTTGTCTGACAGGCATTAACTTTAAAGGCCTAGGTCGCAGCTGAGTATTCAGCCTCCAGGGAACTCATAAGCTGAGTTTTCTCCCTTTTAGACCGGGCGGCCCTGGAGAGAAAATACCCACGCATCACAGACTTAAAAGCTCCCCAAAGAGTTGATGGTGACTGGACCGAATTCAAATTAGTATGAAAAAAGTGTTCTGCTTCCTTTATAGTTTCCTTAACTCTTTCTTTTGAAGCTAGGAGGGTATAATTCAGTACCCACGCTGAGGGGCCTGGTTTAATTATTAAGGACTTACAAGTAATACTGACAAGGTCATGATCTGACCATGGCACTTGGTATATACGAGCTTGAGCGATGTTGGGGAGAAAATTTTTATGGGCGAACAAATGGTCAATCCTAATATGTAGGTCATGAGGAGTGGAATAATGCGTGTAATCTCTCTGAAATGGATGCATATCTCTCCAGATGTCCAAGAGTCCAGCCTTGGAGATCATGGAGGCAAATAGCTGGGCATACCTTTTACTTTGTGCAGTAGGCGGAGCCGATCTATCCAGGACAGGATCCAACGTAAGATTGGAATCATCGCCTACAAGCACTATTCCTTTCCTATGCTTATTCAGGAGATCACACACTCTGTGTAGAAATTCAAGTTGACCTGTGTTAGGTGCATAATAGTTTAAGATCGTGACTTCTGTGTCTTGTAAGGTACCTTGGAGTAGCAGGAACCTGCCTGCAGGGTCAGATATCTGTTTATTGCACTTAAAGGGAGTGCGGGTGTAAAAGGCCACAAACACTCCTCTTTGTTTAGTCGCTGCCCTGGCATGGTACACTGTTGGATATTTGGGGCTGAGAAACTTGGGGGTAGAAGAAACCGAAAAGTGGGATTCCTGAGCATAAATTATATCCGCATGTGTAGAGCTAAAGACCCTCGATCTCTTGTTTGGAGAGTTCAACCCCTGCACATTAATTGATACTATTTTAAGCGCCATTAATACAGTGTTTTTATATTATGGGCTGTGTACCTCAGGAAAGGCTTTAGAACTGGAGAGAGCCCCCTCCAGGGTGGATTGAAGGGAGAGGGATTGAGACACGGGGGAGGATGGGTATGAATTGGGTATAGTCTAGTAGGGACAAAATGAATGGGGACAGAGATGAGAATTAAAACATATACAGTAAAGAATCTTAAGTAGAGATTATAGAACCATAACATTACACATAATTCCATCTTTGTGACAAAAAGTCACTAATTTTACCTCACCAGCAGGAGGGCGCCCGCTGGAAAGGGGTCAGACAACTTGCGTAACTCTCGGGAGCCGAAATGCGTTTTCAGGCTTCCGCGCCATGTTGCAGAGACTGGCACTTCCTGACGATCCCACCACTGTGGATCCCCAAGGCACCGTTGGTAGAATGGCAACTTGCGACATTTTTAACATAGCAGCATAACATAACAAGTTATAACAGTAAACTAGTACTATTTCTTCCCACGTCACACCTCCAAATCCCGGCCGGGATCTGGCAGCGAGGAGGGACAAAGCGGTAACAGATATCCCTGTCCAGTCGATGCCAGCAGGCCGCCAGAGATCAGAGGGAAAACCCCCAGCCCCAGGCCACCCACCAGAAACCGAGCCGCCACCGGAACCATCTACTCACATTAAAGAACCTCTTGTAATCAAGAACAAGCTATAGAGGAATGATCTCCATGAGTTGGGACCTCTCCTGGGCCACCTCTAACTGAGAGGGACTAGTTATGCCAAACAAACGTACATGCTTAAGCGCAGAAAGGGTGCTTCAAAAACATGAACATGGGGACCAATCAACGGGCAGTCCGATGGACCAAAACCTTACCTTCCAAGGAAGGTGGGTGGTTAGGAAATAGTGACCGGCCTCAGCGTCCTTTATCCATCTCCTGATCTTTGAAAAGACTGAGAGGAAAGTCTTTGTAGTACTTGTGTTCTTCGCTTACGCTGTGATTTCCTTACATTGTCAGCAGGAGCCTGTTCTTCGCGGCCGCCCTTGTAGGAATCATGCTGTGTGAGTAGTTGACTTCCATGTTCAGGCGTTTGGTCTGGTAAGTTGAGGCCCAGTTGTTTGAAGCGTTCCCTGAGCTCCCGTATGGTAGAGGCCTGGACTTGTCTGCCATTGCAGGAAAATTATATCTTAAAAGGAAATCCCCAGTGGTATTTGATGTTAAGGGTTTGCAGAGTTTTCAGGTATGGTTTAAAAGCGCGCCTCTTCAATATGGTAGAATGAGACAAATCAGCATATACCTGAAAGCTGTTACCTTGGAAAGTCAGTGGGGCTTTTTCTCTAGCCGCTTTGAGAACATCTTCTTTGGTCTGAAAGTATAGAAACTTTACAATTATATCCCGCGGGGGACCCTCTGGCTTGTGGCTTGTTAAGGCACGATGGGCTCTCTCCAGCTCCAATCTCTCAAGCGGGGTGCCAGGAATTAGCTCCTGAATGAGTGCCGTAATGGAGCCTCTGACGTCCTCCATTGACTCCAGGAGGCCCCTAAAGCGCAAGTTCTTCCTGCGACAACGGTACAAGGTACCCTCCTTTAAGCACTTATTCACTTTAATTTTCCTTTTTACATCTAAGATTATTATTGTGCCCCCAAAGTCAGAGAAGAGAAAAAAACACCCCTTTACCTATTTGATATAATTTATAATTATCCCTTCCACCCCTTGACTGACCCATCAAGTGCATCTAGTTAACCCCAATTGTGTTGAAAAAAAAATACCCAAAATGCCACCCCTTACCTCACGTCCCTTAAGCAAGTGATCACAACCTTCTCAAGCTCTGCAATCCTTATTATCCTTAAACCCCCAACTCCAAAACTGATTCCTACCCCTATTGATATATCTACCACCTGTCTCTCCTCCTCCAGTATTACCCTCAACTCAAATTTCTCTTCACTACTCATTCAATCAAGTAGGTTAATTATGTGCAAAACCAAAAACTTGCTTGTGATACTTCATTGATACATTCCATCTAAATTTCCTGTGACCCTTTAAAACCCAGCAACCACAAAATATATGTATATAAAGAGAAAAAGGCACTATATATATATATATATATATATATATATATATATATATTTAGCCAAAAAGAAAAAAAACCTTTATATATATATATATATATATATCTATAAATATGGCAAAACTCTAACTCCCTTTCTGCCTACCCATCTCGGCCAAAGTCAGTTAATATAGTACAATTCAATTCTCCAGGGACCCTTTGCCAAATATGTGAAACAGTTCTGGGCGAGACAGGGTGACTCTGCGGTTTAGTTGTTCTTTTTTTTAATCTGGTATCAAGTCTGTGCATTTCCTTCTTTTAAGTGAGCATTTCTAGTGAGTACAAACTGTTCTTGTACTGAAAGCTCAAACTAAAATAATGCATCCATTTTTATTTGATGCTTCTGGACTTCAGGGCTTGTGTTACTGGCTTCCAAGCCCTCCCCTTCTGTAGTATAGCTGGTGCTATATCTGAATACACTTGGACTCTAAATCTCCATAGTTCAATGTCGGGGGTAACTCTCGTTTTCTAGAAAATAAATATGAAGCTTCACGGGGGGCGTGTCCTGGATATGGAGGAGTAGGGTTGCAGTGCCGAGTGCTCCTGCGTTCTGGGCCCCAAAAGTGACATTTTGCAGCAGCGATCTGGCACCAAACCGACAAGGCCAGAAAGAAGAGCAAGAGGGGAGGCGGGGGAGACCAGCTGCGGATTTCCCCGATACCGTCTCAGAGAGCAGCAGAGGGAGACAAGCCACAGAGCTCCTGTGCCGGCGGCGGCAGCGGGGGCCGCAGAGATCAGCCCGGCCGCAGGACCGGGTGAGCGCCGGGACTCCTCTTTGTCCAAGGAGTCCCACAGTGAAAGTGACTGGCCACCACAAAGCTCCTGCCACCCACCCGGGGATCGGAGCAGACAGGAGACGCCGAAGCTGACCAGAGGTGGGTGTAGCAATATAGCGGCTGCAAGCGCCTGCACCTGCGAACTGCTGTCTGGAGGACTCAGGGGGGGGGGGGTGCCCATGGCACACAGAACCCAGTCAGAGGACGCTGGGTGCCTCCCAGCTCATGAGGCCCCGGCTGGGCACAGGAGCAGACACCAAGCTACTGAGGCAGCCTCCCAGCCTGACAGGATAGCCGAGCTGTGCTCCCCCGCAGTGGAGCCTGGGGGGAGCAGACGGGCTGCAGTCAACACCGGGGGACACACCATGCAGGACCCTATGCAGCATGAGCAGAGAACACGGGATGCCCCTGGGCCCCAATCCATCGAGCCGCCCCCTCTCGGAGCCCAAGGCCTACGCAGGTTTGCATATGCACCGGGAAGAGCCCAGAGCGAGTGCACCCTGCTGGGAACCTCACTCAGAGCAGCATGGTTGGAAGCTGTCGCTGCGTGAGGGCTTCCAACCAAATACCAGGCTGGCCCCTCCTCTGGAACCGGAGGTAGTAGTTGTGAGGAGAGATCCATCGCCCTCAAGCCCCCCAGCCCTCCTGAACATGACGTCCCCAGAGATCTGGAGGTCTCCCAGAGTGGAAAACCCAAGACCTATGTCTCCCTCCCCGCCCTGTTTCTCTCCAGAACCAACACATGGCCCGTGAGGTGACTGGGAGTCTGCCCTGGAGAGTCTGATGATGGTTGAGGACTGAGACCCTCACTCCTTGCACCCGAACGGTCAGTCGACGCTGGAAGAACCTGTGACCCCGACATCCACTTGGAAACAATCTCGCTCTTGAAGGGTCTACCATCCAGATCAGATATCGAAGAGCTGATAGCGAGATACAAAGCAGTGCACAAAAAAGAACTAGCAGAGGTTAAACAACATATATCAGTGGTGGAGACGAGAGTCGCCATGCTGTAGTCTTCAGACGCGACAACAGCGTGTTGCCTCCAAGTGCTGGAAGAGCGATGTGAAGCGCAAGAATCCCTGCTGGTGACCCAGCAACTCCATATGGATGGTATCGAGAATCGCAGCAGGAGAAACAACCTGCGCCTAAGGGGCATCCCGGAGGCCTCGGCGGGCCCCTGACCACCCAAATCGAGTTAGGCAGGGTGCATAGGGCACTTGGCCCCCGTAACCATGTACTCTGTACGTGGTCTGCAGAGTACATTTCTTAACCTTGAAGGAAGACATCGCGCAACAAAGACTGACGCAAGGGTAGCGTCGAATTTGACGGTGCATCTATTCACAGTGACCTACGGGGCCTTCTCTTTTCCGCTTAGGAAAAAAAGAAAACTAGTTTGGTTTAGTTATGTTTCCCTTGTCTGGTGTTTTCCCCTTCCTTATACCCCACCTAAGCCACTAGCTTACTTGTGGGCTTTACAACCCGCACTTTCCAGGCAACCCCCCCGGGAAGTCAGGTTACAAGCTCTGAGGGCCCGCTATAGCCCCCATGAACAAGCTTGAAGATGTCCGCAATTAAGATATTTCCCTAAACGTCAAGGGAATGAACAGTCCTGAGAAACGGTCACTTGGGACATCTCAAGGGGCTCAGGGCTCAAATAGCTTACCTACAGGAGACACATTTCAGCGCTGCCAATCCTCTCTTGTTTGGCAACAGGCCCTTCCCCTGGTCCTACCATAGCTACTCCCTGAACTCGCGGTCCAGATGGGTGAGTATAGTGATAGAAAGGGGTCTCCTATGGGAACTGATCGAGACAAACGATGAAGGGAGGTTGCTATTTGGGAAGGGGAAGATCCTCTCCCAGGTATACATGCTGGCAAACATCTACGCCCCGAACGTGGGACAAGTCTCCTTCTTAGAGAAAGTAATGGAGTCACTTGCGGCCTTTCGAGAGGGAGAACCGGTACTAGGGGCAGATTTCAAACTGGCACTGGAGCCACTCCTGGACACCTCCAGGGGGACCCACACATAGCATACGCCAAATTGAAGCACCTGAGGAAACTCCTTCTACTAAATCAGCTGGTGGACCCTTGGAGAATTCAACACCCTAGTGTGCGAGACTATACCTTCTTCTCTGCCCCCATGGGTCCTACTCTAGGATCGATCTCTTCCTGATCTTGCACTCCTCCCTGGGCCGGGTCCAGGACTCGTACATTGGCCTGATGAAATTGTCCGACCATGCCCCCATTGTACTCACCCTGGAGAGTCCAACCCCTGCCCCTAGAAGCTGGTCCTGGAGGCTCAACAACTCACTTCTTGAAGATCAGAGATTAGTGACGGATACGCAGGACGAGCTTAGGAATTTCTTTGAGCTTAACTCCACGCCTGGGATTTCCCCCAAGGTGCTTTGGGAGGCACATAAGTGCTTCATAAGGGGCTTGTTCATTAAGCAGGATGCCAGAATCAAGAGAGAGAAAACGAAACACACCCTGGAGCTCCTGGATGAGATTGGCAAATTGGAGACCCTCCACAAAAAAGTCATTGTCTGCCGCTGACCTCGTTGAGGGAAAAATGTAAAACAATTAGCTGTGACAAAATTAAGGACCAGATGTTTAAGTGCCGCAGGGTATTCTTCGAGTCCGGGGATAAGCGCGGTAAGCTGCTGGCCAGGGCATTGCAGCCCGAAAAGGCCAAAATGTACACCCCTAATGTTAAGGGCCCTGGGGGGCGGATGGCCCACCTCACAAAAGACATCGTGGAAGCTTTTCACAAATTTTACGAGTGCTTATATAACCTCCCAGGGTCGCAAGCCGACCCCCAGGCCAACGGTCCACACAATAAATCCTGAACTCTGGAATGCCTAAATTGCCGGAGGAGATAACATCTGAACTAGAGGCTCCGATCTCCATGGAAGAGCTTCAGGGTGCAGTGTCCAATACGGCCCTGGGCAAGTCCCCGGCCCAGATGGCCTTCACCTGCAATACTACAAAAAGTTCTTTCCCCTCCTGGCGCCCAGACTTTTGGCCTTACTGAACTCAATCAAAGAAGGAGACCCCCTCCCAGAAGACTCCCTCAGAGTCCGTATTGCTGTGATCCCGAAAGAGGTTAAAGACCCGACTCTCTGTCCCAGCTACAGGCCAATTTCCCTTCTGAACGCAGACGTTAAATTGTTTGCTAAAATACTAGATTCTAGGCTCGCCCCACACCATCATTGGGTGATAGAGCCCGACCAGGTTGGGTTCATGCCCCATTGGGAGGCCAGAGACAACACCATAAATGTGTTGAACTTAATACACCTGGCTCAGACTAGCAAGGTGCCTACCCTCTTGCTCGTGACCGATGCAGAGAAAGAGTTCAACAGGGTTGACTGGGGGTTTATGAGGTCCACGCTCTGACATGTGGGGCTTGGCCCTAATATGTTGGGCTGGATTGACATCTGGGTCACTTAGGATCTCCAACGGGACAAGGCAAGGTTGCCTCCTGTCACCCTTGATTTTCATTCTCACGCTCGAACCCTTTCTCTGAGGAGAAACCCGGACATGAGAAGTCTGCAAGGGCCCTCGGGGCTCCACAAGGTTGCGGCCTATGCAGACGATTTAATCTTCTTCCTGTCCTGCCCGGAGACATCCTGGAGGAACTAAGTTGCTATGGGAGTGTCTCTGGCTACAAGATAAATTACCAGAAGTCAGAGGCCCTGAACGTTAACATACCAGCAACCAGATTCAGTGCGATCCAAAACTCCTTCCCCTTCCGATGTGCGAGGGAGGGAGTGGCATACCTGGGTACCAGAATAAGCAGTAATCTTGCGGGCCTATTTGCTCTGAATTTCCCACCCCTACTTAAAAGAGGAGACCGCCAGATGGGCAAAATGTAGACTCTCGTGGTTTGGTGTAACGTGGTCAAGATGACCCTCCTCCCCCGCCTGCTATACCTTCTGCAGGCACTGCCGGTTTCAGTGCCCAGATCCTTCTTAGTCAGGATTCAATCCATGTTCACAACCTTTTTGTGGGCCGGTAAGAAACCAAGACCAAGTGGGAGCCTACTTACGAGAACAAAGGAAGATGGAGGCTTGGGCCTTCCAGACCCAGTCCGATATCACGCAGCGACGCACCTTAACAGGACAATAGATTGGTGACTTGGCTAGGCAGCACCCCACAATCGGTCCCACACTCAGCATTTGCAGGTCCCTGTTCCTGAGGGAGGGAATTTCACCATCCTCCTCCCCATGTACCCTGTCCTGGGTAGAGCTGGAAGGAAGCGGGTCTATACAGAATCAGAAACTTCTTGTCGGGGGTGAATGGGTGGATCTTACTGAGGAAGCACAAAATAGGGGTCTCCCTGGGTGGTCCACGTGGCAACGCCTGCAGTTGACTTTCTCTCCTCCTAGCTGGCACACAGAGAGGAGGAACAAGATCTCACAGAGTACAAAAGGGTGTGTCTAAGTGGACTCCCAGAGAGACACACTCTCTTGAGGTTGTACAAGATTCTGCTGGCCCCCCTGGGTTTGGAGGACCCCCCTTTCCTGGATAAATGGGAGAGGGACCTGAACGTCACATAGACGCCCAAGCAGCGCAAAAAGATCTTATCCTTCCCGCATAAAACTTCAATCTGTACAAGGTACAAAGAGTGTAGTTACAAACTGCTGACCCGGTGGTATAGGGTGCCAGCGGTCCTTCATAAGTGGTTCCCGAGTGTTTCGGAGATGTGTTGGAGGTACGGGGAAGAGAAAGGAGACATACTGCATATGTTCTGGTCCTGTACAAAGCTCATAGGGTTCTGGGACATGGTCAGGGAGGGGGCGGGGCGGGTTTCAGGCTCGGCCATACCTGTGGACCCGGCACTGCACGCGTCAAGTTCTCAGTTAAAAAGATAAGGCAACTCGCTGTTGTGCCATCTGCTGAACGCGGCTAAGGCGTGCATACCGCAGGTGTGGAAGAGCACGGACCCTCCCCCTATAGCTTTGTGGTCCCAGAGAGTCAAAGAAATAATGAGATTCGAAAATGTTATGCTCTCCAGGGACAATAGATTTCAGAAATGTACGGCAACGTGGTACAGCTGGATAGAGTTTACGGAATCCCCAGAGGGTAAAAACCTGCTTGGAAGGTGCTAGCTGCTAGGTTCTCCCCCTTACCGCCCCCCAGCCCGCCCCTATATTTTATCCCTTGTTCTATTTTTAGTTATTTCCATGCAAAGGTAAGCGGCCATCCACTCGGGCCACGTGGGGCCCGCTCCAGCAGACGGTGCGCCCTGTCTTGATGTGTTGCTCCTCTGTGGGCGGGGGCCCTCGCAAGTGCTGTAGGCCCGTGGGAGGTCCTCCCGGGGGCCCTGGGGGGAGCCGGCCACCCCGGACGCATGGATGCGGCTGGCCTCACAGCTGGCTGGCAAGCTATCAACAGGTGCAAGCTCGCTTGTCCGGGTCTGTGCCGGCTCGGGTGCACGGCTGTGGTGCTACTACACGTGTCATTTGTATTACGTTATTTGTATTGTACATGTCATGTCATTTATTAGAATTGTTTGTCAATACATTTGTATCTAAAACTTTAATAAATAAAGAATGTATAAAAAAATGAAGTTTCACTTTAATGTCCCTGGGTATCATATCATTGTGAGAATTTAGTGGTACTTGATGGACACAATCTACTTCCGAGTTCAGCACGTCCAGGTTGGGAGCAAGATTAATGATCAGCTCTCTTGCTGATTGCTCCAGATCTTTCACAGATTCAGGGGCCCCTCTAATTCTGAAGTTACCCCCTCTTGCCTTATTCTCGAAGTCCCACATTTTCAGATAAGCTTCCTCCAAGTTTTTTCCAATGCATCATTTTTCTTTGAATATTGATTAATTGTTTCTATGGCGGAATCAACTTTTGCTTCTGCAATTTCAATCCTGGAGCCAAAAAATCTTATGTAACCAATTCATTATTGGTATCCCACAAGTCTAATTTCTTGATCAATAGTCAGCCACAATATTTTTTGCAACCATTTGGGGTTATCATCATTCAAGGGCAGCCTCTGAAATGAATCTGTTTGACTTCTACATTCCTCTGCAGGGTTGTACATTCCACCCTAAACTGTATCTGGGCTGGGGCGGTTACAATTAAAAGACTATAGTAGAGATCTTGGGATGCCCCTATCAAAGAGGCAGCCTTGTCCTGTTTGTGTTTCTATTTCATGTTCAGGAGCCAGAGGCTGAGGGTGCGAGTCCTGCTGTTAGTCAGTAGTTCAGTTCTCTTCATGTGCCAAGGTCCCAAGGACCACTAATTCTCTGTTGGGGAACTGCTGCTCTGGGGTCTGATCCCCACAGAGCCCACATTGAATTCCAAAGGTTCTATGCTAATTGCTCCTTGTGGAGGTTCTGCCCTTTGTGCTCTGTTGCTGGCATTCTCAGAATTTGGTAGGGGGGGCTGTTTTCCTGAGTGAAAATCAAACTACATAATCTCAAATGCTCCATGCAAATTTAGGCTGTAAGGGACTTTTTTTTCTGGGCTCTGAGACCTCCTAGCCAACCCTCCCATGCCTCCTGGCTGCTTAGTAGCCCCCCTGGGTGCCCCCAAAAGCAAGTAATAAAAAATGTCCAAAGAGACTCACACCACTTCTGCCGCTTTTCCAGGATGCAGTCCCTCAGTCCTTGACCGCTTGGCTCTCTGGTCTTCCACCTCCCTGTCTCACTGTTGTCAGTGCCGCCTTTTGCGGCTCTCCTGCTCTCAGTTGTGGGGGAAGACAGAACCCCCCCTGCTCGCCTCAAGCTGTGCCGGAGAAGCCACTTGCTTGCTATCTTTACTGTCGGAGCAACCGTTCGCCACAGCTCCACGTCACCATCATAGCTAGGGCCGCCGTCCACTCCACTCTGCCTGCCTGGTGAGTTGCACGGGCGACACTCCACCACTTCCCCTGCCACCTGCAGCTGCTATCACCGCTACTGTTCAACCAAGCCTGCGAGCCTGGGAATTCCCTGGAAGGTGAGCCTTCAGCGAACTATCCGGTCCTCACAGTCTTCAGTGCACTCTCGCAGTGGGTCTCAGCACAACCTTCTGACCGAGACCCACACTATTCAGCTGGGTATCTTGCACAAAAGCTCACATACTAGGTGGGAGCAGAGCGAGCAGTCTAACACCCTACTCTTTCTGCACATGCTCTCCCACACCCACCTGTAAAAGTTGGAAGCAAAGCTGTACTTGTGTCAGACATAACAATCTGTCGACACTCTTTTATAGTGACACACACATTAATAGCGTCATGTGGAGGTGTTAGATTATTTCTGATAGACGTTCAAGTTTACATTACAGGTCTGTACTTGTTACAGCTCTATTCTTTGATTAAATCTATATATGTATAAAATAATAAACAAATCATTTTACAGGTTACTATAGCTTGAAGACCCTATTTGTCAGAATAGAAACATATATCATTCAAATGATAACGAACTAAAAATAATGGAGTTAAAGCACAGAAAAACACATTTTCTACAAATCAATCGTAAAAGCTGTAAGAAATATTTTGGAAAGTAACAGCAGAAGTATGATTATGTCATGTTGTTAGAGGCTGTGATTCATGATAAGGTGATATTTAACTCAGCAAGCACACATTTATTTGGAAGTCTGCCACACAGTAAGGCTTATTCATAAAGTGTTGACATGTTAGTCACTTTTTCTTTGGTGAGTATGACTGGATGTCATAGCTGGGACTAAAGCCTCAGGTTGGATAAAATCAACAGATAATGAACTATTTTTTAAGTAGAACAAATGTCAATGTCTTGTGTGTGGCGAGAAATTATTGAATTTGTTTAGTCAACCTTCATTTTGTATTACTTATTTAAAATATACCAAAACCATCTTTTGGACTAATATTCCCCAACATACTTCACCCCAGTTTAAAGTTAAAGTCAACTACACTACACTACAAAGCCAGAGGACACTAGATCAACTGCTTACCTCAGCACTGCTCCCACGTTGTGGATTGTCCTCCCACAGCCACATTTTGTGAACCTGGTTCTGGCTGGGCAGTGGGCTTGGCCTGTGTACGGATGGCTCCTAGGGAAGTTGCTAGTGCTGTTTATTGTTCCTAGTGTTATCCATGTTTTTGCAATGGAAAGCAAAAGAAAACTTTTCCTTGTGCACCACATGTTCATACAAGATTGTTTGTTTTTCCTTTTTTTTTTTCAAGACAGTTTAGCCTATAGTGAAATTATCACTATAGAATCCAAAGCTATAGAATCAACAATGAACTTGACTAAAACAATGGTTACAAAAGATTTTTTGTATGATGAAATTCACACTTGTGCTGATTACCATATTTTTCGCCCTATAAGATGCACTTATTTTCCCCCAAAAGCTGGGGGGAAATGCCCATGCGTCTTATAGGGTAAAACAATGGGGCAGACCCTCATCCCTGACCACTGCTGGGTCAGTTAATTAAAAAAACGTCTTACCTGCCCCGCAATCCGGAAGAAGCCACCACTCTTGGCAGCCAGTGTGCTCTGATGCATCAATGACATTGGTGCGCCAATCTGTGAATCAGAAAGTGGCCGACTGCACTAGGTAAATGTAGCCAGTCAAGCGTCAATTAATCAATGGCAGTGCACATAGTGGTGCGCCGATATCGTTGATGCATCAGCACGCACTGGTTGCGGAGAGTGGCGGCTTCTGGATCGTGATACATGTAGGAAGTTTTGAACTGACTCAGCGGCAGTTGGGGATGGGGGGGAATGAGCTGCCACACTGCCTGTTCTATGGTGGGTTGGGGGCTGTGTGTTGATATATAGGGAGCTGGGTTCTACATGCTGCTTGTTTTTGGGGATGGTGGGGATCTGCCATACTACCCTGCATGCTGTCTGTTATATTGAGAGGGGGGATTCTGCATGCTGCTTGTTTTTGGGGATGTGGGATCAGCCAGATTTTAAGAAGTTTTCCCAGTTTTTAACCCTGCTGGAGAAGGTTGAGGCATGGAAGACTAGACATGATCAGTGAGCGGCACTGGTATCTTCTCAACTTTCCACCAAGCAGTGAGGATACAAGGTGGCCAGCGGTACGGCAACAACCAGGACCAGAGCTTTGTAGAGATCGCACAACTGCTTATTTCCATTTCCATTCCATTTCTTATTTTATTTTTTTGTGCTGATTTGGGTATACATTTAGTTATATGCACTGTAGTGAAGTTTTTTTCATGCCCTCTGACAACTGACAGCTTATGACCAATAAGGGCCATTGTAGGTTATAAGTCCCCCTTAATATGTATTATGTATCTAAAATAATAATGTAAACTAAAAATAGGCGGTGCACCACCTAACAATACCCATGTGCTCACTTGTTTAATCCACTTGAAAACAGCCAGAAGAGGGGGCGCGGACCAACTGCCACCCCAACCTCAGAAAAGGAGCACCACAAATAAAAAATCAAATATTTTTTTTAACAGAAAAATTAGCACCAAAACATCTATCACAAAATACAGAGACTACAGACACAACACATTAAAAAAGGATAGCTGAACCTTCCCCAAACAATATATATATATATATATATATATATATATATATATATATATATCTTTTTATACACGATTCAATAATTAAAATAATCAATGGATGGAGGGCCCTCCAAAATGTGTATAATGGGGCCCTTTTATGGTTTATGTGCTGGCACAATAATAAATGCATTTAAATATGTAAACAAATTATAATATGTCCACACATGCGCTGCATAAGAGGGACAATAAAGGCCAGTGGGGTCACCCAGCAGAAGCGGCATGGGAAGCCATATGCGCAGGTGTCCCCTGTTGGCCTTCCACCTTCCTATGGGATGGTTTTGCTGAATCCTCTTTCTGTGTGCGGTAACCCCTTTTGGTTTATGTTGGTATCCTTTTGCACAGGTGCATTTTGTGTCCACAATCACTTAGCTTATGTGTTAAGGTTTTTATTTTATGATAAATGCTTGCGCTATTGTTTTTTCTGATTATGTTTTGGATTAAGAGTATACATGGATTGGTCATATATGATTGATTTGTATATATTAGCACTTTATTAGGAAATATAGTTTCCTTTATATAGCACTTCTATTAATATAGGGTTGAGTTATATGCACTAGCACTTTATTGTCCCTCTTATGCAGCACATGTGTGGACATTTTATAATTGGTTTACATATTTAAATTTATTTTTTGTGCCGGCACAAAAACCATAAAAGGGCCCCATTCTACACATTTTTGAAGGCCCCTCTGTCCAGTGATTATTTTAATTATTGAATTTTGTATAAAATATATATATATATATATATATATATATATATATATATATATATTGCTTGGGGGAAGGTTCAGCTATCCATTTTTAACATGTCTAATGTGTTGTGTCTGTAGTCTGTGTATTTTACGATAGATGGTGCTAATATCTCTGTTAAATAAAATATTTGATTTTTTATTTGATATTTGATTTTGGGGTGGCAGTTGGTCCTCATTCCCTCTTTTGGCTGTTTTCTAAAATAATAAGGAGTACAGCAAATGCTACATTTTCTTTTATGAATAAAGTCTCTTTTAAATGTTGTGTAGTTTTATCAAGGTGTGAGAATCAGAAATCTTAGACATAATAAGTTATGGAAGTAATTAATCAAGATTTGATGGAGCTCCCTGCATTTTAAGTGCCTCTTGAAATTTGATTTAGTATTAAAAAAGTAATGAATGTTGCTCACAGTTATTTTCTGCACCGCAGCTGTAAAACTGCTCCAAAACCCAACAAGTCACGATGTCCTGAAAAAGATTATGGGCACATTTAAATTCACCCTAGAATATGTACCAAATCTACCACCTAAACAGTATATATACAATTGAGTCAGCACTATAACGCATATTGGGAGTAAAAAAAAGATGAGTTCTCATGGAAAGCCTGCCAGCTCTCTTTGAGTGTTACATTGTTTTACATTGTAATAGCCAGGCTGTAGCTCTGGGGTCTCCCACTCTCTACTACAAAGCCTGCCAACAGGTCAGGTTTTGCAGATCTACACACAGATGTATTGGTGAAGTGTTGAGTGCAGCAGCAGAGCTATAGAAGCAGCTATGTGGAGATCCACAAAACCTGATCTGTTGAAGGGCCTTATAGTAAAGAGTTGGGGAACACTGCTCTAATCATTTTTATTGTAATCATCTGTGATTTATTGTAAAGGAGCCAAGAGTCTGCCATTGAAATGTAGATAGCTCACAGCTGGCATACAGCTTTCCAATGCTAGGGTTTTGCCAAGTGATTGGCCTTGTAAGAAGGGGAGCTGGGTTTGAAAAAGAGATCCCTGGCTGCACTGAGGGGGGCTTCCAGAAAAATTGTCTCAGGTCAGGAATGCTAATAGTATCTTATAAAGCTCAAATGTATAGGTGAATACATCTGTATTGCATAAATGTTCTAATCAGTTTTGGGGGGGAGGGTCATAACTGATGGTTATATGGAAGGGGGTGACGTAACAGTGTGTAGGGCTTTTCTGATGCAATGTACAGCCTCTAAAATCCTCTATGGATTCAGGCTGCTAAAGCTTGTAATTGCAGCAAGACTATACTTCCTAGGTATCTTTGTTTTAGTCCCCTTTTGACATGAAGAAGTGAGCAGATCCTTTCATCTATTTTGTATAAGCAGTGGCAAAGACTGAAGCACATCCAGGAAATTGCATGCTAGTAGTGTCACCAGGTACAGTACAGAGGTTGATGCATTTAAAACAAGTTTGGACTGAAAGCTATAAAGAAACAGATTTAGACACCAGCAATAGAGCAAATTCAATAATACAGTATTGCAGTTAATCAATTACATTTTTGACAGGTACCTTTAAATTTGACCAACACCCATTCAACACCAAATGGGTGTTGATCCATGTGCTGGTGGGTCTGCTGATGAAGATTCCACTTCCTTGCAAATACACTGCTGCTATACACATTAAAAATAAAAATATAAAGCCTCTCAAATTTTGCTTTTTTTTAAACTTTTAAAACAAAAAAAGTCCACCCCATTAAATAATTTGAACCTAATTTGTAGGAATGCCCTATAGCATATGCATGAGATATTAATAATAGTAAATAAAAAAAAACTATTTTTTACATCACTTTTGTGTGCTAAGTAAGCAGGAAATCCAAGGTTAAGGTAATACCATTTATTGGCTAACTCATTTAGATTGAAAATGCAAGCTTTCGAAGCTGTTCAAGCTTCTTCTTCAGGCATAATACAGATCTGTGACTTAGACACACATTTATACAAAAAAACTACAAAGGAGTGACAATTGTTTTTACACTGACACACATGAAAAAAAAGTCGTAAAATCGTATACTGTGAGATAAGAATCAGGGGGATTATAACAATTAATGGTGGGCTGATAAGAATGAGAGGGGGAGAGAAAGTGTGTGGAATTTTTATTGCTCTCACACAACTTACTACTACTCGGTGTGCTAAGTAAGAAATGCTCTGCCTCTTCCCAATGAGTGGCTGTCCATTAAGGCCCTTATTTAACAAGGGATAGCGACAGGTAGCGACTGGTGAGTGGCCAGTAATGACGGGCCCCGCCACGAGAACGCAGGCTCCCCACCACAATCACACATTTATCAAGCCAATCCTGCTTAGCGACTGAGATAGCGACATATAGCCACTCATTCATCATTATTCCAGCCTCAGCCCACAGCGCCAGCGTCCGACCTTGAACAGTGACAGGTATGACCTCTCGCTACCTGGCGCTCTCCAATGCATTTCAATGGAACAAACTTTAAATATTCATAATTAATTGTTATTAATTTTTTTTTTTAATGTGAAAAATTCTGTGACCACTTCTGCCATTTTAAATAATTTTTTTAAAACATTAAAAAATGTACAGAATTGATATTACAGGTCTGATATTAATGTATTCATATTACAAAATTATTTTAAAAACTTGTTTTTTTGGGTTTCCAAAAATATGGTTGTTTGGGGGTTAAAAAACTTTTAACCCATCGCCGCCAGCGCTCTGAGGTTTAAACATGCATTTTACAGCGCAAGAATTTTTTGAGCGTGATTTGTTAATGAATATGGTGGAAGCCGGTCGCTCTGACCAGTCGCTATCATGCGCTCCCATACAGCGCGGAACCTGTCAAATAGCGACTCCTCACCCAATATTCAACATTACGGCAAACCGAGTCGCTATCAACTACCGAACAACGGGCAAGCACATCGACTACTAGCGGGCGCTCTGAAAATGCCGCTACAGTCGCTCAACTGTCGCTACCTGCCGCTGTTAATGAATCGGCCTCTAAGCTGAATGAAAAAAAAACTCAATAAACAAACGTTTCTGGAGAGTTTGCATTTTGGTTTTAGATTCTTAAAAGTTGGATTGCTCTTCTTATGTCCAGTTAACCTGCAGCTGATACCTAAGGTGGAAATCAAACCTAAAGCTGGTATTTTACAATCTGCTTGACAGTTATGTACACTCTTACAGACATTAAATACTATGGGCTTTATTTATCAAGGAATAGCGACAGGTAGTGCCTTGTAAGTGACAGGTAGGCACGCAATACCACATCTATGAAGGCGATTCTGGTGAGCGCCTCTTACAGCATCACGTAGCGACCGTTTCATCATCACAGACGGCTCAGCGGATCCCTGTGGCGCTCTGGCTTTCAGAGCGCCTGGTATTACCTGTCGCTACCTGTCGCTCTCCAATATATTTCAATGGACATTCCATTTCTTCTCTTTAAAAAGGTTATTTTTTTTTAAATAAAATCCTTGTGTGAGGTCTTCTGGCCTTTTAAAAGTTATTTTTGAAAAGTTTTTTGATTTTTTAAATTTGAAGAATTGTCATTACAGGTCTGGTATTATAGTGTTAATAACGCAATGTAATAACAATGTAATTCCATATGTTTTCACTTTGTTACTAGTGGATATGTGTTCAAAAACAGGCTTTAATCACACAGCTTCTGGCGCACTGGGCTACAGTGACCCAATTTTGAGCCCCGGCGCTGTATGAGGCTTTTTGATGAATATGGTTTGAGTCGCTCACACTGACCAGTCGCTACCGTTTGCTCCCATATAGCTCTGTACTGGTGCTATAGCAACTCACACATCAAATTCATCAATGCCGGCAATGTTACTACAGCGACTGAGGCGCTCTGTAATAGCGACTCAGGGCCGATCAGAGCGACCACTAGCCGTCGCTCTTAGCGCCGCTGTACAGACGTTCATCTGCTGTTACCTAGCGCTAGTAATGAATCAGCCGGCCCGAGAGCCTCCCTGATTGAATAAAATGTGAATAGTTCAGTTTGACATTATATTACAAGAAAATGTGAATTAATCTTTCCAGATGAATTCCAGACAGTAATAAAGTCATGCCAGCATTGACAATGAGCGCCATAACATTGTAGCTATAATTTTACTTTAAAGCAGTCCTAAAGTCAGATTTGCTACATACAAACACATCTGACAATGAAATGCATAGTTCTTTTGACCCATATGATTAGTGCAGCATATAAGGGCTGTATGTAGCGCTGTGAGTATCATGCTCATTTAAGGTATTTATGGGGAACTTTATGCTGATGGTTATGCAATCATTTAACTAAATATGAAATTGAAAATTATACAAATGATTTCAAAAGCATCTCTAAAAATGTTAAAATTATATTTGTGTTTCTGAATCAGAACAAGACGTCAGTTTTGTTCACTTTTGTCATTGCCAATTTTTCTGCATGGAGTCAGAGTTAAAACTGTATTCCCTGGAGTCATGTCCTTCTGTCATCTCAGGATCCCGCACGATGCACAAAGCCAGCAGCTAGTAAATATCTCAGAACTATATATAAACCATAGTGAAGTAATGTATCTGATGTCAGTCACAGTGTGTAATCAGGAAACAGTCACAGATCGTGGCCATTACAGCTCAATTACCAACCTTTATGAGACATGCCTAAAACATGACTTCATTGATTTTTATATATGAAAATGAATCCCTTCAAACATAATAATCATTCATCCTAATGCCGATAATGATAATGACATCTATAAAATGATGTGTTATGAATATTAACAACAGAGAATAATATGGAGACATTAATCTATGCACTTTGCATGCACTGAAGTCTACAATGGCTATCCTAAGCCTTCCCCTTGTCAACTTGCATAAATAGAAATTCTTTTTGCTGTTTGTGACACTGCTGTGTAAATATATATTGACTTTTGGTTTGGAGGACTCTTCTGGACCAGCGTCAGCACCCAGCAAGCACCCAGGGGGAGCCCACTGGAAGCTGCCACAAAACTGTAGGAGAAAAAAAAAATGTACTCACCTGTGGCCGCGATCCCCTGTATTTCACCCTCTCCTCACCACGAAAAAGCTTGGGGGGGGGGGTGATCATAGGCCCCACCGGTGAAGAGGACACCCAGGGTGGCCTCCGATTGCCCCATCACAAGCTCATCCATGGTGAGGAGAGGGCGGAATACACCCTCTCCAGTGCTTCCGCAATACCCCAGCCGCTAGCTACCTTTTGTGGGTAAGGGGTCCCCTATATTAGTTCAAAAGGCTTAGGGGCTGGCAAGTCACCTGCGGCTAGTAGGTGACTTGCCATTAACTCCCGCCACCCAATTACCTGCCTCCCCAAATCCCAGGTTTGTAGCTACCAAAGCTGGCCCCTGTGCCCTGTTCCTACAAGCCATGCACAGCTGATCCCGGGCTGGTTATGCTGGGTGGGGGGGGGGGGGCATGTGTCATTTTTGTTTTTTTTTTTAAGGGTTTTTAACCCTTAAAATTCCCCCCAAAATGGGGTGCCCCTATGTCATTTTTATTTATTTTTTTTTTTAAATTAACCCCTTATGTCCTGTTGGTCAAAAGGTATAAAAGGCAGGAGTGCAAAAGCGAGTTACAGAGTGCGAGATGGATGGGAGGAAATCAAAATACATGCCCACATTTATGTATTACTTGGCCCACTATGTGTGTCCCAGGCCAGCTCTCTTACTTTCAACAGTCATGTTGTTGTGTTTTGTTTGGGTTCCTCCACCACCCCCCTGTACAAATTTACATATTGCAACCAACTCTTACCACTGGTGGGCACATGCGGGCTATCAGTGTGGCAGGGCACTGAAACCCCCTGTTTGGTGTTGGGATGCAGCATCCCCATCACCCACTCCTCGGCAGGGAAGCCCTCCCCCAGTTTGTCACCTACAAGGAGTTCTGGGTGTGGGTCACCCACTGCTGTTGCCTCACACTGCTGCAGGTGATCCACTCAGAGTGGGTAGTGTGGGAAGTAGCAGGGGAGTGCCTATGGGAGAAACAGTGGGGCCTTGGGCCTGGGCTGCAGTACCTTGACCAGGTGCTGTGGTTACCTCGGCTATGCCTGTGTTCTGGGAGCTGCGGTGACGTCTGTGTTTGGGCATCTGGAGATCCAAAGGAAGCACTGACCTCAAAGGCTGTCAGAGTCAGGTGTGTTCTTTTATACATAAGTGGCTGGTTAATTTGGACGCAAACATCCTTCTGGGGTCCCTAGGATGCCTTAGTGCTGGGGCATCTTGGTGCGGGGGGCACCACGCAAATGCCAATGCCGATGCAAAAGACCAGCATGGCACCTACAGTGTATACCAGGGAGCAGCAGGACTATATTCTGAGGGTAAGTATCCATGCTATGCCAAACTATGTCATTTGCCTACGCAGGTGTGCTGCTTTACAATAAAGTAAAGTGCGTACAGACCGGAACAGCGACATTCAGCCGAAGGCAAATGGCGGGGTGCACAGTAATGGCGGAGGCCTTGTATTCCAAGTGTCAGCGAGCACTGTCCAACAGTACTAGTGGAGGGGAGGGTTAGTGCGTCTGTGACTGCAATCCGCCAGTCCTGTTGGGATGGGAGAGCTTGATCCGCCATGTGGCTATGCAGGGTCAGTGAGCACCATCTGGCGTAAACATGCATTTGTTGTTTGCACTGTCAGACACCGTTTTTTAAAGGGACAGCTGTGTGCATGTGGACCTCAAAGCAATCCAAACTGGGAAGGACAGAAACTAACTGTGCAATTGTTTGTTGTTTTTGCAGACTTTCATTGACTAATGATACGACTTCAAGCCCAAACACCCATGAAAAGAGTACGTTGGCAGAGGAGGTGGCAGCCCATCTGATCTTAAATGATGAAAGTATACCCGGGTGCGGTGGTTCTACAGCCAGAACTTTCTGGGTATGTGGATTTACTAGGGAGAAGGTAAGCTCTCAGTCAGAACTACTTGTAAAGTGACCTTTAAATCTCCATTGTAGCAGCAGAGTCAATGGTGCAAAGGAGATGGGGTGTATGGGTGTAAGGCAATGGACCCGAACCCTGACAACATCCTTATCCTCCTTTACAGCCTCTCCACCACCAGCCACGGAACATGATGAAGAGGAGGGAGTGTTGGGCTTAAAGTCACACACAGTCCTGCAGCAGACAGGTAGGCCAATAGTCCAAAAACAATCCAGTCGTGAGAAGGGATGGCCAAATGAGATATGTGTTAAGTGCTAGTGTCTTTTGCTTCTCTCTCCATACAGAATCTTCTGAGGGGTAGTATGCCGTGATGGGGCCCCAGATTTAGGTAAGTTAACACTGTTAAGCAGACCACTATACGAGCTGAAGTAAAACAACACATGCTCAGACTGGTTACAGCAGGTTGATTTTCATTACAGACCGCGAAGGGATGGCACCGTGGAGGAGGGTGGTCCCCTAAAAGGGCGCAGAACAATGTTGGGGTAAGTAGGTTGAATTTGGGGGGGGGCATCTCCAGCCACACATGTGTCCAAAACAGATGTTAACATGATTTCCCATTGGATTTAACAGGTACCATGTTGGCCCACAATATTATAATCTAGTTTTTTATGGTCTTAATATTTCCAAGAGAGTTTTTTAAAAGTCATTACAAAAGTCATACATCATTCTGCAAATTTCTAGGCTGCCTGGTGCCCTTAAATAATTCAAAACAATTCAAGCAGGGGGTAGCAGCTCCAACAGGGGTGGACGACATGGGACACCAATGAATGGAAAAACTAGGGAGAAGGTAAGTGTCTTGAATTACATGCACACTACATGGGATGCCACACATGAAATCAAGGGAGAAGGTAAGAGTAAAGAATGACACGTACACTACATGGGACACCACACAGAAAAACAAGGGAGGAGGTAAGTGTCAAGAATGACATGCACGCTACATGTCATGCCACACAGGTTGGGGATATCTGGAAGAACCATTAAAATGTAAAAAAACAAGTGGAATGGGTATGGCCAATGATGGACACGGTACACCAAGATGGATGGACTACACAGCAACTTATGGAAGAAAACAGGTACAAACTCGGCTTCCGAGACGACTTTGAGAGCCAAAAACGTAAATGCTCAGCTAAACCATATGCGTATGCAAAACAATTATGTCCGCATACGCATGTCTAAAAATTTATCAGAACACGGCTGTGTAATACGATTGCAAAATCCCGGTTTTCGTGTTTGATTCCGTACAAAACCGATCATTCGCGGCTTTGAATCAGGCCAAAGGCGGCCTCCATTACTATGGCTTTACGTCCCCTTACACTCCTACTTCAATGGAGGACCCAGTTTGGGATTCCCCCTCTATTTCAATTATTGGAGTAGGCTTGTGGGGTCATAAACAAGGCTCCATGGATGCCCCCATGAGAGGCCACCAGTGCTGGAAATATGGAAATGCTGGTTCGCTGTCATTGGAAAGTATGCTTGCACTGCATGGAGAAGCTGTTGGGCAACATTGGACCTGCATAGAGGAGCTGCAAGTGAGTATAGACTTGTTATTGCCTGGACAAAACCTTTCCATTCCTGTAAGTTTCAGGCATTGGGACAACATGAACTCACCAAACAGGGGAGACTGGAGAACTTATCTACTACCATTAGAGCAATTTGCTGCTGCTTAACACTGATTGTTATTTACAAGGTCTTAAGATGATGAGATGAAAATGACAATTATTATACAATATTGTAAGAGATTTTCTTTTTTATACTGGAGTCGAAGTCTGTACTTTTTTTCCTCTGACTCCAGACAAAACTAGCCCTGGCTTCGACGTCACGATTCCGATGCCACAGACCTGCTTTTGCCCCACGCAGCTCTTCTGTTTTTCTCAGTGTGTTATAACTTGCCAACTGCCGAGATCAAGCATCCCACCGACCAGCACCAAGACAGGCCTCAGCACCAGGGCCAGCAGATGGCAAACCTATTCACGTCCCAGGTGACAGGGCCCCCTTGGGCGACAACCACGGGTTGGAATGTTTCTTTTTTTAAATACAGCCAGCTTGGATGATCAGCGGGTGCGCACTAACCCACCCCCATCTTTCTAATATGGCTTCCTTATCTGGCACTAAACAGCTGGCGTGGATGATCAATGAGCTGCCATCTCTAGCTCCTCTTCTACATCCTCTTTTTTCTCTTCTGCCCCCTCTTGCACCCTGTTCTGCCCTCTTTTGCTTCCTCATGTGCCCTGTTGTGCCCCCTCTTATGCCCTCTTCTCTCCCCTCTTGTGCACTTGTTCTGCCCTCCCTACTTGCTCCTCTTCTGCACCCCGTTCTGCCCTCCCTACTTGCTCCTCTTCTGCACCCCGTTCTTCCCCCTTTTGCATCTTTTCTGCCTCCTCTTGCTCCTCTTCTGTCCCCTCTGGTCCCTATTCTGCCCCTTCTTGCCCCTCTTCTGTCCCCTCTTGCACCCTGTTCTTCCCCCTTTTGCTTCCTCTTGTGTCCTGTTCTGCCCTCCTCTCCCCCTCTTGCACTCTTGTACTGCCCTCGCTTCTTACTCCTCTTCTGCCACCACTTGTCCCTCTTTTTCCTCCACTTGTTTCCTGTTCTGCCCCCGTTTGCACCTTTTTTTGCCTCCTCTTGCCCATCTTCTGCCTCCTCATGTGCCCTGTTCTACCCCCTCTTGCACCCTTTTCTGCCCTGTCTTGTGCTCTCTTCTGCCCCCTCTTGCGCCATGTCTGCCCCCTCTTTCTCATCTTCTGCCCCTCTTTGCACCTTTTGCTCACTGAAGGCGATGCTGGAGGGTTAACAGGTGTGTGGGGGGGGGGTTAAATTTGTGGGGTTTAAAGAGGGGCCTAGAATCCATTTAGCTGTGTGAAACCCCCAAAAACACTCACCATTCCGGGGGTACCACATTGCATTTGCGTGTCTCATACGTTCTTGACATCTCCGCAGCTGTGGTGCTCTTGGCCATCCACCTATTCAGATATGCTGGGTAAGGGAGAACACCACAGACCACTGGGAGATCGGGATGTGGCTGTTTCCCACATATGCAGGAGCTCTGACTCAAACAGGGCCTTATCTTGTGCATTACTATGCTTGGCATAAAGCGCTGATTGGACAAGAGCCTATGCATGTGACTGTCTGTGGGGTTTAACACATTTGGGAGGTGGTTGTTTCTCTTTTAAGAGGACAAAAAACAGTTTTAACCAGCTTTGGAGTCTAAAAAACTTTAGTGCCAGCAAATTCCCTACCCCTGGGGCATCCTGTTTTTAAGAACCCTCTGGGATCACCTGTATACTGACCTTGCCTGTTATCTCATAACACATAAGGGAGCTTCAGGGTCTGAATATAAGCCTTGGTGTACAGTTGCCAATAGCAACAGATTAGATGTAGTGTAAACTGCTTCCATAATACACACATTTAAAAGCATAGGAATTTTATTTAAAAAAAAGCTCAGCACCGTGAGAGTTTTCCTGGACTATCCCTTTTACTGCAAATTAAATGTAAAGAGCTCTTTCTTAAAAAGAGTGGGCTAAAAGACTAAAAGAGAGCTAAAATCCAGTAGGAAAAAGATAAGGAGCTCTTTTTTAAAACTGAAAGTATTTTTATGGCACATACAGTTCAAGCCTTAGAGGCTTTACCCATGATTCTTAGCAGTAGGTAGATCTATACAAGTCATTATTTTTCGCCTTTGTGATATCTCAGGCACCCTTAAAAAGCAGACTCGCTTACAACGTCTGAGTATATCTTCTGTTATTTAAACAACCAACACTTCCTCTTTGTGGACTATTGTTTCAGGATATTGGCCCTAAGTGGGGTTAAAGGTTAATTCCACTTTCAATCACATTTTTTAAAGTTTCCCTTATTGTGTGCCGAAATGATGAATTTTTTTCTTTTCTATTTTTTTTTGTGTTATAAAAGAAAACAGTTTTCCCTGTGTTTACCTTAGCAATCTACATCAATCAGTGTGTTAAAAGTACAATCACAAAACTTCCTTAATCTGTCTTGCTAATCATCTGATTGACTTAGGAGGAGGCGACAGATTTAACCCCTTCTGTTGTAATTCAACTTATTTAGATATAGAAGTTGACAGGCAGAACACCAAAAAACAAGAGTTTTCCTTTAACTAAAAATGACTACTAGAGCCTTTGAAGAAGATGTCTGATCTAATGGTTTATTCCCATATTTAGGGAGTAGGGATGCGCGAACCAGCTGAAATTGGGGTTCAACCAGTTCAGACGAACTTGCTGCTAAAGTCCGGTTCAGGTCCCTGGACTCGACCCGAACCCAAACCCCATTGAAGTCAATGGAGATTCGAATTTGGGGGACCAAATATGGCTGTAAAATGCTTCTGTTTTCTTTCCAAAGTTTGGAGGAAGATGTGGACAGGCTTGGTGATGGTGGTGGCGGTGCTGTTGCTAGAGGTGGTGGTGAAGGTAGTGGTGGTCGCACAAGCTCCCTTTGGGGGGAAACATGTAGCCTTGTCATTGGGAAGAAGGTGGTAGTGGCTAAGTCAATAGAAGCAGCAGAGGGAGCCTCAGGTGTTTCTATGCTTTTAGGTGTATCTGGCCCTGCAGCTCGTGTTTGGCTTGCAGGTGCCTGATCATGGACATGGTGCTAAGATTATTAAAAATTTTCCCTCGTTTCTGGCAGTGGTGGCAGAGCTTGGAAATGATCTATGTGTGCTACGCTAGTGAGATCCTGTGAGTCTGCCTTGGCGCACTCAGTCCCTGGGCGTGGTTGGCAGTGGCAGCAACAGGCTGACCGCTGGCACCCTTCTCTCATTTCTGCTGGTTGCTCAGTCTGAGCTCCGAACGCACACATGTATTTCTCACTGTGGCAAATGCGGAACACTCGCTCTTTCGCGGGAGTGCCCCGCAATCACTGCAGTTAGCATGTGGAGGGTGTTCTGCGCTTGCACTCTCCACTAACATGGAGGGAGAGCCCTAGAGCTGCGCCCTTAGGACACTTCTGGCAGGACTTTTGCGGAGCACTCTGAGCCTGATTTACTAGTGTGAACCAGCCTTCCGTTTCGCTGGTATGGAACCAGCCTTCCGTTTCTCTGGTATGGAACCAGCCTTCCGTTTCTCTGGTATGGAACCAGCCTTCCGTTTCTCTGGTATGGAACCAGCCTTCCGTTTCTCTGGTATGGAACCAGCCTTCCGTTTCTCTGGTATGGAACCAGCCTTCCGTTTCTCTGGTATGGAACCAGCCTTCCGTTTCTCTGGTATGGAACCAGCCTTCCGTTTCTCTGGTATGGAACCAGCCTTCCGTTTCTCTGGTATGGAACCAGCCTTCCGTTTCTCTGGTATGGAACCAGCCTTCCGTTTCTCTGGTATGGAACCAGCCTTCCGTTTCTCTGGTATGGAACCAGCCTTCCGTTTCTCTGGTATGGAACCAGCCTTCCGTTTCTCTGGTATGGAACCAGCCTTCCGTTTCTCTGGTATGGAACCAGCCTTCCGTTTCTCTGGTATGGAACCAGCCTTCCGTTTCTCTGGTATGGAACCAGCCTTCCGTTTCTCTGGTATGGAACCAGCCTTCCGTTTCTCTGGTATGGAACCAGCCTTCCGTTTCTCTGGTATGGAACCAGCCTTCCGTTTCTCTGGTATGGAACCAGCCTTCCGTTTCTCTGGTATGGAACCAGCCTTCCGTTTCTCTGGTATGGAACCAGCCTTCCGTTTCTCTGGTATGGAACCAGCCTCCCGTTTCTCTGGTATGGAACCAGCCTTCCGTTTCTCTGGTATGGAACCAGCCTTCTGTTTCTCTGGTATTGAACCAGCCTTCTGTTTCTCTGGTATTGAACCAGCCTTCTGTTTCTCTGGTATGGAACTAGCCTTCTGTTTCTCTGGTATGGAACTAGCCTTCTGTTTCTCTGGTATGGAACTAGCCTTCTGTTTCTCTGGTATGGAACTAGCCTTCTGTTTCTCTGGTATGGAACTAGCCTTCTGTTTCTCTGGTATGGAACTAGCCTTCTGTGTCTCTGGTATGGAACTAGCCTTCTGTGTCTCTGGTATGGAACTAGCTTTCTGTTTCTCTGGTATGGAACCAGACTTCTGTTTCTCTGGTATGGAACCAGCATTCTGTTTCTCTGGTATGGAACCAGCCTTCTGTTTCTCTGGTATGGAACCAGCCTTCTGTTTCTATGGTATGGAACTAGCCTTCTGTTTCTCTGGTATGGAACCAGCCTTCTGTTTCTCTGGTATGGAACCAGCCTTCTGTTTCTCTGGTATGAAACCAGCCTTCTGTTTCTCTCTAATGGAACCAGCCTTCTTTTTCTCTGGTATGGAACCAGCCTTCTGTTTCTCTGGTATGGAGCCGACGTTCTGTTTCTCTGGTATGGAACCAGCCTTCTGTTTCTCTGTGTAACGGCCGGAGTGTTCCTACACAGGAACTCTCCGCCGGGGGACGCAGGGGCAGAGAGTGGTCAGAGCCAACTACACAATGACACAATAATTTCAGAAAAGGGGTTTTATTACTAAAGGGAAACAGAAATCTCTTAATATCAGAATAAGCAAGGCATATGGACATAAGGTAAACTAGGATAAACTAAATAACTAAACACAGGGATTCCTCGAGGTGCAGATGCACTCACCACAGAACACATAGACAAAGATCCAGATCAAGAAGTAACCGGCAAGGACTGAGACATAGAATCAAAGATAATCCAGGCAAGGAAAACCCATAGGTCTGAGGACAGACAAAATACTGCTACCCCAGGTGGAGGGCAGGAAGCTTGATATAGCCATCCACCAGGTGCAGCCCATTATGGGGAAAGGAGTGCAACCATGGCTTGTCTGACCCCTGGTGGAGGGGACTGGAATATTCAGGGATCGTAACAGTACCCCCCTCCTTACCCTCCTCCTTAGGAATGTACTCCCAAACACTCTTCAGGGAGAAACAATGGGCAAGAATCGGGACATAAATTCCCCCTCCAGGATCCACCGCGGAGCCAGAGTCTACTGGAGCTGGGATGGAGGTGGACCGCCAGATGCCACAGAGCGAGGGTACCAGACAGGGCCCGGACCCAGATTCAGGATGGGGCCCAGGTTCGGGTTCAAGGCATAGTCCAGGTTCAGGGCATAGTCCAGGTTCAGGTACAGAGCAAGGCCCGGGTGCAAGTCCTGGTGCAGGTACAGAGCAAGGGGGCCCGGGTGCAGGTACAGAGCAAGGGGGCCCAGGTGCAGGTGCAGAGCCAGGGGGCCCGGGTGCAGGTGCAGAGCCAGGGGGCCCGGGTGCAGAGCCAGGGGGCCCGGGTGCAGAGCCAGGGGGCCGGCTGAGGGCTCAAGGGCAGGGGGCCCGGCTGAGGGCTCAAGGGCAGGGGGCCCGGCAGAGGGCTCAAGGGCAGGGGGCCCGGCAGAGGGCTCAAGGGCAGGGGGCCCGGCAGAGGGCTCAAGGGCAGGGGGCCCGGCAGAGGGCTCAAGGGCAGGGGGCCCGGCAGAGGGCTCAAGGGCAGGGGGCCCGGCAGAGGGCTCAAGGGCAGGGGGCCCGGCAGAGGGCTCAAGGGCAGGGGGCCCGGCAGAGGGCTCAAGGGCAGGGGGCCCGGCAGAGGGCTCAAGGGCAGGGGGCCCGGCAGAGGGCTCAAGGGCAGGGGGCCCGGCTGAGGGCTCAAGGGCAGGGGGCCCGGCTGAGGGCTCAAGGGCAGGGGGCCCGGCAGAGGGCTCAAGGGCAGGGGGCCCGGCAGAGGGCTCAAGGGCAGGGGGCCCGGCAGAGGGCTCAAGGGCAGGGGGCCCGGCAGAGGGCTCAAGGGCAGGGGGCCCGGCAGAGGGCTCAAGGGCAGGGGGCCCGGCAGAGGGCTCAAGGGCAGGGGGCCCGGCAGAGGGCTCAAGGGCAGGGGGCCCGGCAGAGGGCTCAAGGGCAGGGGGCCCGGCAGAGGGCTCAAGGGCAGGGGGCCCGGCAGAGGGCTCAAGGGCAGGGGGCCCGGCAGAGGGCTCAAGGGCAGGGGGCCCGGCAGAGGGCTCAAGGGCAGGGGGCCCGGCAGAGGGCTCAAGGGCAGGGGGCCCGGCAGAGGGCTCAAGGGCAGGGGGCCCGGCAGAGGGCTCAAGGGCAGGGGGCCCGGCAGAGGGCTCAAGGGCAGGGGGCCCGGCAGAGGGCTCAAAGGCTGGGGGCCCGGCAGAGGGCTCAAAGGCTGGGGGCCCGGCAGAGGGCTCAAAGGTTGGGGGCCCGGCAGAGGGCTCAAAGGCTGGGGGCCCAGCGGCGGCTGACTCACGGTGGGGCCCGGCGGCGGCTGACTCACGGTGGGGCCCGGCGGCGGCTGACTCACGGTGGGGCCCGGCGGCGGCTGACTCACGGTGGGGCCCGGCGGCGGCTGACTCACGGTGGGGCCCGGCGGCGGCTGACTCACGGTGGGGCCCGGCGGCGGCTGACTCACGGTGGGGCCCGGCGGCGGCTGACTCAATCATGGGGCATTTTGGAGGCAAGCAGGCATCAACCTCATCATCAGAACAATCAGTCCAGTCTTCATCGTCTGAATCACTGGTATGTAGAGTAAAGACAGTATCATCATCGCCAACCATGCAATCTTCCTCATCAGTATCCTCATAGAACCAGAAATCGGGATCCTGGTCCCCAGCAGTAGGCGCAGGTTGGTTCCAAGAGGTAATATCAGACCCTAGAGTCAAGGCCCTAGGTGAGACATACAGCACCTCAGAGTGATCCCTTGACCCTACAGACCTACCTAAGGGGAGAGGAGCTGAGGGAATCTGATTGGGGACAGAGGGTTTAATGGAATAGGCCATATCTACCAGAATCTTAACAAGGGGCTTAGCAGTAGGGAAGTCAAAATCCCCTTGATCAACCAGGGAATGAATGGTGTGCATAGTGTCTAGACACATATCCTTAGAATATCTAGCAAATACTGCATGCACAACATCAGGATGACTATCAGTCAAAGTAATTAATCTTTTAATCATGTTGGGATCCATAATGGATAGCTAGGAAAGAGACACAGGAATGGCAAGAGGGACTACAAGTCCCAGCATATACAATGCTCATAAAAGCTAGAGGACTACAGGTCCCAGCATGTGCAAGGCTCTGACCGGATGGTATGTATGGTAGCAGTATTATGTAACGGCCGGAGGGTTCCTACACAGGAACTCTCCGCCGGGGGACGCAGGGGCAGAGAGTGGTCAGAGCCAACTACACAATGACACAATAATTTCAGAAAAGGGGTTTTATTAATAAAGGGAAACAGAAATCTCTTAATATCAGAATAAGCAAGGCATATGGACATAAGGTAAACTAGGATAAACTAAATAACTAAACACAGGGATTCCTCGAGGTGCAGATGCACTCACCACAGAACACATAGACAAAGATCCAGATCAAGGAGTAACCGGCAAGGACTGAGACATAGAATCAAAGATAATCCAGGCAAGGAAAACCCAGGTCTGAGGACAGACAAAATACTGCTACCCCAGGTGGAGGGCAGGAAGCTTGATATAGCCATCCACCAGGTGCAGCCCATTATGGGGAAAGGAGTGCAACCATGGCTTGTCTGACCCCTGGTGGAGGGGACTGGAATATTCAGGGATCGTAACACTCTGGTATGGAACCAGCCTTCTGTTTCTCTGGTATGGAGCCGGCGTTCTGTTTCTCTGGTATTGAACCAGCCTTCTGTTTCTCTGGTATGGAACCAGCCTTCTGTTTCTCTGGTATGGAACCAGCCTTCTGTTTCTCTGGTATGGAACTAGCCTTCTGTTTCTCTGGTATGAAACCAGTCTTCTCTTTCTCTTTTTAACTTTCTGTCATCTCTTCCTCTTTGGAGAATATTTTTTCCTCTTATTTTTTGCTCTTGGCTTGAAGGATTATTTTAACTAGTTGGTTTTGTGTCATATAATTTCTCATGAGTATGAATATGGTTGTTTATGGATACATCTTTTGATGTGTTATATTTGCTACCACAGAATTGATGGAGTGCTTTCTGATTGAAATTTCCATTGAGAAGACTTTTGTAACCAAACAATGGGGGACATACTAATTATTTGGTGAAACCAGTGTGACTTGCAGTGTGCATTGCGCTGTGGCTTGCATCAGCATCTCAGTTACTTTTTTAGCATTTAGACACAAAAAAGTGCAGAAATATTGTTTGCATTTTATCTGCAAAAATGCCCTGTACCTGTTATGGGTGAGGTAAATCATTTTTCGTTCGGGGTAAGGATTTTTTTTTTAAGTTTGGAAACAAAAAATCCAATTTACAGGTACAGGTCATTAGGGGCGGGTTTATAATTTCTGGGGCCTCATGCAAAGTTGTGTCTGGGGACCATAATCAAAGACAAAGTTTGTATAGCAAAATACAATATTAACGCACCTTGTCAGGGATGTAGCCGTGACCTGCTCATGCTCTGTGTGAGCTCAAGCAAACCCACAGGTTTCACACAGAGGGCCATCTTGGCATTGTCCGTCCATGGCATAGGGAGTTTTCTGGGGATTGCTCATATGGCCCTCGAATTTCTACTCCCTGAGGCATACCTTTAGCTAGACACATACCCGGGGCAGCCATTTGTGATTGGTTGGCCTGGGCACATCCTCAGATAGAGGAGAGCAGGGATGGAACCAGTGGCCTGCTCTGCACCATTCAGGTCGCTAGCTGCTGTGATGTCACAACATCTTGCATTACTAAATGTAGCTGAGTGCGCTGAATCTGCAGTAACTGACTTGCTGTGGCTTCATATCTGCTGCACACTCTGCATTGTGTTAAATGGCATCACTCACTCGCTGAAGCGCGCCAGCCGATTGTCGTTATTCATTTATTTTTTAAACAAAATTTGACACTGATCTGATCCTGCCTCTGGGGGTCCCCTAGCATATAGGGGCCCTATGCATTTGCATAGTATGCTTGGTGGTTAAGCACACCACTGCAGGACATTTTTGTCTAAACGCTAAAAATCTCACTAAGACTAAGATGCAGGTTACAATACACACAGCAAGTCACATTTGCTTCACTAACTAATTACCATGAACCCAATGTCTTATGATATTATTGTTATGCTGAGGCTTACAATCTAATAAAACTATTGAAAGAGAATTAGCATAGTGGGCGGTCTGTCATGTTACAACTAGGTATGTCCTCCAATCTTCCAAATGCCGACAGAGCAAACATTCTGATCGCTTCTTAGGGCAGAAGAGGAGCACGTGAGCGACTGTGGGAACTGTGGGAGGACACCGCCTGGTCCTGTATAAGAGGTAAGTATAGAGTAAATTTAGAATAATAAAATGCATTGGTGTGGGGTTTTAATTTTTTACTTCCATTATCTTGTACTAGTAAGGGGTCCAGATTTTGTGTTGATTTTTGTTGCCACACCTTAACTTGAGGAATCAATTGGTCAAGGCAACTATAATAGATGATTTTATCTAATTGTTGATTTTTTTTTCTCGAAGAAGATTTGCTAGTTATCTGACTAGCATGGTAAGGTGTTGATTGCATTTGCATGATTATATCTATGGAGTGTTAGTCAAATACCAGGGAATCTGTGTTAAAACAGAATTGAATGCAGCAGACAAGATATGTCACAACGCCTTATCTTTATTTAAGCGTGGTGTCTACATTTAAATAGAAAATGCTCCTCTAACACAGTCTGCCATTAGTGTGCAAGATGTGAAATGCAGTACGAAAGCAGTCAACACCTTATCTCAGTGAGGCCCTTGACTTAGAAAATCCCGTTACATGACTAGTGAGAGAAAAAGAAAGCCACTCTAGCTGCCTTGACTTATTATTACAGAGACAGTACACCATCACTTGGATAAATCTGTATGACTTTACTATTTCATCACCAAATGAAATAGTAAATACTAATACCATGCTACACACACATTTTATTTTGCCTTTCGTGGAGTTTCCCTCACAGACCTCAGATCAGGGGTGGCATCTTTACTTGCTCCTGCACCTCTGGTACTGTATCTGAACCAGGTGCTGCACTTTCAGCTGGAGGCTGGGCTGAGGTATATGGCAATGTACAGCAGGAAGCGAAGCCAAGGAGCCCAAAAAATAATAATGGGTGCTTCCATCTGGCCTCATACAATATACTCTATATACTGTATGTCATAGGAAGATGTCTGCTTAGTACGGGAGCTCCTCTCTGAAACACTGACCAGCTGAGGAAGAATTTGTGCGATCTTCAAGATGGGGATGCCAGGCAGGAGCCAAAAGACCCAGCTGGGAAAAACATTCCTGATTTATTCCACACACAAAGGTCAGAGGAAAACAACACACAGAGCAGCAAGATGGCAGCATATTCCCCCCACAGGAAGATGAGGACCTGTATATATCTCAACAACAGGCAAGTGAAATGTTAGCTGAGTGAAACCGCTACCCACCAGAAAGGAGATCAAGTGCATGACTGCCAACATTAAGGACTCAGTAGTAAGCAGACATTAAAGCTGACCTTAAAGAACTGTGGCACGGAGTGGAGGGGCTGGAACAGCAAGAAAAAAATGAAGAGAGCGGTAAAGTGCCTGAACAAAATAGCCGGGGTCCACAACTGACATCTTATGAATATGCATCGCAACCTAAAAGATCTGGACAACCAAGGGAGACAAATAATATAAGAGTCAGAGAGATCCCAGAATCTGTGGAGGCTGATAACATCCAGAGCTCTTACAATTGATATTTAACTTGCTCTTAGAGAGGCCTCCAGAATCTCCTATAGATTTGATTAAGCCCCATCATGCTCTCCAGCCCCGAGCTCAAAATGAATACCAACGCAGCTTGTGTTCCAAGCTTTGCTTTAATGGAAAAAATTATGGCGAAAGCCAGATGCCTAGAGGCTTTTAATGGACAATTGTTGGAAATCTATCAGGATATTTCCTTAATCTCTATACAGTAGTGCTATTCCCTCTCCTTTCTGTCCTAAGGGAGAAAGGCATAATACTACCCTTGGCGGCATCCCTTTGGGCTAATTGTGACACAAGATGGTCGGTCCGCAATGCTGCACACCTCAAAAGATCTGCAAGATTTCTGTGGCAGGCTGCGGATTCCAACAATGAGCTTACCGGAGTGGATGGCTGATTTCTGGATCTCCGATGCTTTTGCGGATCTCCGGGAGCTCGAAGAACAGCAAGCCTCCTCCCTGGTAGTGGAGAGAAGCCAATGTGAGAAGGTTCGACCCCCCCATCAAAGAGACCCAGAAGTGGAGGAGGAACACTGAAGTCTTTAGATCGCATGATGTATCCCCCCTCTTGCACATAGCCAGGAACGAGAGAGAAAAGATTTTTGAGAGGTGTTTTTTCTTTTTTAGCCCTTGACATTTTAACACCTTGTCTGGGCCCTTGTCTGCTGGCAGTGGTGTGGTTGGGCAGCTCGGGCAGGGACAGCTGCTCCAGAAGGCGAGAGTAAAACTGCTGCATATTGAAGCTTCTTTAACTATTAAAGTACTGCTGTTCAGTTAGTTTTTACCCCACTTAAGTGCAATGTTGATTATTGGTTCATGTTTTCTCTATGATGAGGGATGTTTTTAGGGGCAACCCGTTGCCGCACTTTATTTTTATAAAGTTTTATTTTTTCTACAAACTCCATGGGGTCTATGCATGAGTAACTGGTTTAGTAATAGGTCTGGGGGGTGACGCAACGCCAAAATAATACTGGATTTCCGAACTGCTGGAGGGGGAGAAATCATATCATATCCGAAGCATAATAAGGATGTTTGTGAGAATTGATATATTTGTTGTTATTCCCTAAGGTTGCCTATTATATTTATTGCGCTAACGTATTAAGGTTTCTCTGTAGCTCTGTATAGCTTCCGGGAGTGGAGGAGGTTACAGGTAGTGGGGACTTCTAACGCCCGACACAATTTAGTACTAACTAAATTGTCAGGGACATTTTTATTTTAATATTGGTACTAGGTATCTATGCTTTCTTGCAGAAGTACTGGGTTAAGCCTCATGTCATGAGTGTGGGTGGGATGGGTTTCCAGGCACCTTCTGCAAAAATTCTATTGAATAGCGGGGACTTCTAATGCCCGACACAATTTAGTACTAACTAAACTGTCAGGGACATTTTTATTTTTATATTGGTACTAGGTATCTATGCTTTCTTGCAGAAGTACTGGGTTAAGCCTCATGTCATGAATGTGGGTGGGAGGGGTTTCCAGGCACCTTCTGCAAAAATTCTATTGAAATGGCTTGGGCCCTACGCTATTAAGAGGTATCCGGGATAACTATATATAGATTTGTGTAATGCTAATGTATATGTTTTAAAAGCAGGGCTGTGATATATTAATAGCCCCCTAACTATGGTGATGTAAGCTGTGTCCCGGCCCAAGGGGCCTTAAATTGGATCTGCCTTTGGTAGAACTTATTGGGATCTCCCCGCTTGGGAGGGCCTGTTGCTTCTGAACTGGCCCTACAGGGCTTCTCTTGACCTACGCTTAACTGTAGTGAGCTCTTTCTTAGGTAGTTTATATGCTTATTGGGTCAATACAGACTGGTACACTCACATACTTATCAATTGTTCTCCTGTGTATGCTTTCCCCCATGCCTGTTTTTGTTTCGGAAGGGGGGGGTCTTCACTCTGCCTATTATTGGGTTCTTGGAGGGGAGGGTCTGCCACACTGTCTACTATCGGGTTCTGGGCACAGCATATGATTCAGAATGTATTTTTATTCTTATTTTCCTCCTCTGAACGTTAGTTGCATGCTTTTGTCGGATGCGTCTTATAGTGAGAAAAAATACGCGATAATTGCTGCAAGGTCATTTTTATATTAATTTCAACGATCAGGTGCTTTTTGGCCCTGGAATCAGATGACATTGATTCTGTTTTTTGTTTTATTTAGAATTATCAGTAAATAAAAATAAACATGTGTGAGACCCGATGGGACCAGTTTAATCTGGTTACACTATTTTGGAAAGCAGAGAAAATGTAGGCTAGAGACCTTGCTACCTCTTAGAACCCACAATAAAAAAAAGCCCAAATGATTTATTCATACTTGTCACCAGGGATCTGTCCATGTCCTCAAGGCTTGAATAAAGGTAAGGTAAGTGTTTTTAAAATAAATATATAACATTGCTTTAAAATATTAGCACTTGATATATCAGACAGTTTTGTATATCTATTATTTATGTTGCCCATATAATGCAATATATGAGGTTATTTAGAAGGGACCTTTGCATGACAACTGCTTTATTATACAAGATGCTATTTACAAACAGTACACACCATAAAGTAGTTGACCAAAGTCTGCAGAATCCATAAATCATTGTCAGGAGACTATTTGACAAGCCTTATAGATTAAATGGCCTTAAAGGAAGGAAAGTGTCATTCAGAGTTTGGATATGTCGCCTGGGCTGCAGCAATCATGCCCATAAATCTTGGCTTGTTAGAGATGTCAGTTTCCTAAAAAATAGGTGTAAATTGCTTGTTTATTTTCAGCTTGGGGTCTTGTTACCAATCCCTGGGATTTTACTACATTTATTTTGCTAAGTAAAATGTAACATGTAAGTAAATACTTCAATACTGCATTTTAAGGAAACCAGGAATTGGGGAATTGATTGTGTCCATGTCATGGAACAGAGATAGACCTTAAAGTAAATCAAAGAAACATGTAATGTAGGGGTCCCTCTCCACACACCCTCCAACATCTGATATCTGTAAGCAATGACAAATTAGTTAGTAACAGCCCTCCTGCTCAAACTGTGCTGTAAAGCAATCAGAATGGTAAACCTGGCATATACTACAGGTCTATGAGTTAGCATACACTAAATAAAAATGCAATTTAAGTGCGCCTATACTCAAAGGGAAGTATATGCAGTCACCTTCTATCCCCAGCCCAGTGTGCCAAAACAGCTTGTGTTTCTGAAAAGATGAGTGTTTGCTGGTGATCTAGGGGTTTCACAGAGCGGGGGGAAATAATAGATCAGCCCTGGAGTCTTTTAGATTACAGGACCATTGATAAAGGTAATATATCTCCTTTAATAACATCACTAGGATTTCCCTGACGTCACAGTTAATTTAATTTGTCACCAGAGGTAATAGGGTGTGAATACCACTCCCTAACAACTCACTCAGTCCCTGGATGTAGGCCAGACCTAAGAGGGGCATTTGGGCTCATCTGATAAAGAAACACAAGAGGATGACACAAGATTTCAGGACCTCGCCAAGACAGGAGGCCCCAGGGACAATTGTTAGAAGAAGTTCAGAGGGCAGGGGATCACAATCGTCCTGCCCACTGAGGTCAATTGGTGGCCCCCCACCAAATATGTGTACCCTCTCCTGGGCAGGTCTATTGTGAAAAAATCCTGATGTCCCTCAACATCAGTCCAGAGATTCTCCAGGGCAATTTTTTAAGGGGGGGCACACCTGACAGAGCACTAGGAAAATGTTTAAGAGCATAAAGTTAAGAGCACTATTGCAACACCTTCCTCTGTGGTTTGCCAACAAACAGACTGGATCCCCTCCAATCTATTCTAAACTCTGCTGCTCGCCTCATCCACCTCTCCTCTCGCTTCTCCATTGTTGCCCCCCTCTGTTAATCCCTTCATTGGTTATCTGTCTCCCAAAGAGTTCAAACTTCTAACTCTCTCTCTAACCAGGCCCCTCCCTACATTTCATCTCTGATCCAGCATTACCAACACCAGCGCAACCTCCGCTCTGCCTCTGACATTCTCCTGTGCTCCTCCTTGGTTACCTTCTCGCATTCCTTCAAGACTTCTCCCGTGCCCCCCCATTTTTCTGGAATGCACTTACCCACTCAATCCGTCACTCTCCATCACTCCAAGCCTTTAAAAGTGCCCTCAAAACTTACTTCTGCAGACAAGCAAATAACCTGTCTTAAGCAACCCCTATAACCTTCAAATTGCACATGCAGCCTCCACTTGTGATACTTATCTTTTGTCTCCACCCCCATCCTTTAGACTGTAAGCTCTCAAGGGCAGGGTTCTCTTTCCTATTGTCTCCTGTGCTTACAACACCTGGTTTGAACCTCGTGGCATCTAGTTTTGCAATTCTCCCCTGTACTATTTGTTTCATCATGTCTGTAATCATACCTTGTAAATGGCTACGGAAGATGATGGCGCTATATAAATAAACAATAATAATAGGGGTTAGCATAGCTGTTACGGCTTCTGAGCCATTGTGGTTACAGGCTACTTATTTCTTGAAGGGGTGATCTACTATTTTTTCCCTTTTAAAAAACATTGCTTTGCTGAAAAATATGTTTTGCTTATTTTAATAGGGAAACTCTCGATTTATATACAAAAGTTTTTCTGTAGCTAAAAGGGGATTCATGTTCATAGGGGATTTATGTTCATAAGTATTGTTAAAGAAGAACTTTAATTTAATACAGCTGTTTTAGTATAGTTCAACAGTACTTATTTGTTACTTACTTAATTTTTGTTCTTTTAACCTTGAACATTTAGTATTTAAGGTTAAAGATTTTAAACTATAACAAAAAAAGTATTAAAAACTTTTATTCCAGTTTTTCCCCAAACTATCACCAGTACCTGCAATATGGCATTATTCACAGGTGAGGTACATCATTTTTCCAGTCAGGTAACAATATTTTTTAATGTTTTAAAATAACAAATGAGCAATGCAGAAAAACTTGCCAATGTCATCTGTAAACATGCCTAATCCAATGGACAGGTGAATTTGGGGGAAAAACCTTTTTATTGCATCAGCAGCGCCATTGATAAGCTCGCGGTCGCCAATGTGGGTCACTCTCCTGTTCTGCCCTGCGTCATTTGGAGTGATGTGCATTACATAATGGAGTGCACTGATGGTGCTGTAGACAACCAGCGGAGCCTCAGCATCGCTGCCTCACCCTCGCTGCCTGTGTGTTATTGGCCCGGGGCATCAGTGGGGCGGCTAGGGGAGAGGGGAGGTCAGCTCATCAAGATTGACTACGCTCCCCTCACACATACCCCTGAGCCCATCGCGGGAGGGCAAACAATGGGCGCGAGACCCCGTCCTCTTTTGACTCACTCCTTCCCACAGCGCACACAGCCCTGAGCAGTGGGGGCTTGTGGCCGGCATCCTGAGTACCGGTCCTCCCCCGATGTACACCGTCAACACCCAGCACCCTTGACATATTTAACTAATGGTTTTACATAGCCATAATTCATTATATGTTACACATGTATTAATGTTACTACGTGTAATTGAATACCTTTTATTCTAAGATTAATCCAAGAATGGAGCTTATCTACAAGTCTTGTTAAGACTAGGTGTCTGTAATTCATATATCCACCTTGTCTCCTATATATATATCCAGCTCTTTCAACTCCCCTCCCCTCCCATTTCTATATAATTGATCTAGTCCTTAGATTTTAAGGTTTTACAGTCCCCACCATGATATAAAGAAAAATGTCTCCCCACTGGAGTGTGAAGATTGCTGTTCCTTATATAAGACAGATGTTTTTATATGTGTGGAAGGTGCTTTCTGTTGATCTTCCCAACACAGGAAGCCCTGCACGCACATTCCAGCATATAAATAACATCTATACTATTACAGTTGATGGAATGTGCTGCCTTCTTGGTCTTAATTCCTGGAAGGGAATGTTTAAGGGGATCTGAATGACAGCTAGTTGCCCTTAGTATATTGTTAGCCACAGTCGGCTTCCTGTAAAAGTTTGTCTTGATTTTCCCTTTCTCATACATGGTGATTTCTAGATCCAAGATAGACACCTTGCTGGTGCTGTGTTCACATGTGAACCTGAAATTCAAATTATTGTCAATTAGAATTTCTGTAAATTTCAGGTCAGTGGGTCCTGTCTACACTAAAAAGATGTCGTCTATGTACCTGTGCCACATAAGTACATGGCACAGGTACATAGATAGGTCCTCCCTTACCCACAGCCTCCTCTCCCACCAACACAGATACAGGTACAAACGATGGGGCATGTGTCATACCCATCACAGTCCCCTGTATCTGGTGGTAAAGTTTGTTTTTAAATAAGAAGAGGTTGTGGGTCAGGATGAACATTAGTAAGGACAGCAGAAGATTGCTGTGCTCCTGTTGTCCTATTTCAAGTTAATTGGAGGAAGGTATGTACTGTGTGTAATCCCTTGTCATGGGGGATGCTCGACTACAGGGCCTCCACATCGAGAGTCACCAGAACACCCCCTGAGGGTAGGACCAAATCTTCCAGGCTGCCCATATATCTTGTATGTAGGATGACAGTTCCTGCACAAAAGGTTGCAAGAATGCGTCCTCATACTTGCTGGCCTTCCCAGTCAAATAACCAATCCCAGACACAATAGGGCATCCGGGAGGGTTCGTTTTAAACATTTGGTAAGGTGTAAAAGGTTTGCACCACAGAGTGGTCCACCTTTAGATATTTCCAAATCTATTTTGATATCACTTTATGTTCACAGGCATCCTGAATGATGGCCCAATACTCAGTGCTGTGTTCTGCGAATCTTGACGTGGGGACCCTGCTGTGCCATTTCTGGTTGTCTAGGACCCTCTGGCACATTTCCTCATATGTCTCCCTATCCATGACCATGTCATTTCCACCCTTATCAAAGGTTTTTTAACTATCCTAGGGTTCTCCTGTAAATCCTTTAGTACCTGTCTTTCTGTCCTGGAGAAATTTCCTAGAGCCTGTGCACCACAAGTCAATGACATGAGGTATGCTCATCACTTTCCTCATTCTCCTCCTCCTCCAACATACAGCATTTAAAGTGGTCACCGAAGCTTTTACAGTCACACCTTTGGAGGTCCTGCCATCTCTGCATGCCCTAAGATCTTAAAGGGTCTTTAGTCGGATATTGGTATTTTAGGGTTAATTTTCTTCCAAATAGTTGCAAATCTTAATAATTAAAGTAAATTTATCAATGTCTTCACCAGAACAAAAATTCAGTCCTAACCATAAAACCTGTGTATGGATGGTGCTCAAATATTGTGTCTCGAGGTTAATTATATTAAACTGTGCATTCTCCCTTGCCATTACTTCCTTTAGTATGCATAGTGGTCTAGTGTCAGTTTCTTAACAGTTTGCCCTGTTGATGTCGATTGATGGTGTCTTTGGTTTGGCAGTCCCCGGGGGTCTAGGTCCCTCATGCCAGGTCTGTGTCCCCGTATTGCTAATAGAAAATCCATTTCCTGGCTTTCCTCTCTGGGGTCTGGAGAGGGGACAGCCTTTAGTTTTTGGCTTACCAGCTCCTTAGGTTTTACCACCAAATAATTTCCCTAAAAAATGCTCATATGTTGTAGGAAGGCATATTTAATATAGAGGACATTGATAAGTCACAAGGGCTGACAGGACATCCATCATTATACATTGAAGTATGTAAAAGTGAATCACATGCATATATAGTACATGTTTTAGACTTATGTGGTTAACATGTTTACCCACTGAGCGAGAAATTTCTGAATATAATCAATGGAATTTCATACAACCACAGTGAGATCTTATTGGAATAAAGGAAATGCTTTTAAGAAATAAACATATGATGTGAAAGTCATTGTTTTATGGAATCAATGGTGCATGTGTTAGGGGATAGAGGGAGTTTTTGTTCAATGAACAATCTAATATTCTTTGAGGTATAGTATCCCAAACCCCAACACATATGAACAAATAACAGCACTCATAGGGTATAGACTGTAAATTTGGTAGGTTTGCAGTTGTTCCATATTCCTTCCATTTACTGATGATGGATTGATTCCATGAGATGTTCAATGCTTGGGTTATTTTGAGCAGGCTGGTGTGTTCCTTGGTTCCCATGATGATGTTCGTTATTATTATTATTATTATTATTTATTAAGCACTATCATTTTCCTTGTCGCTATACAAAGCATTGTTTTCAGACAGGGTATAACATACAATACATAGACAATTACAAATGTGGTGTTACAAAGTTCATGGTGAATATTTTGAATACAAGATACAATAGAAGGTAGTCCTGTATAATTATAAGGGATGGAGACAAAGGGAAAGAATCACACAGAGCAGACAGTCAGTACTGAGTTTTGTGGCCTGTGCCATTTAGCGAATTGCTTAAGTCATGTCGTATGCTTGTCTGAATATGAGTTTGAGGGCTCCTTTGAAAGCTTGGAGGGTTGGGCAGCGGCATATCGAGTGGGGGAGGGCATTCCAGAAAATTGGAACATCACCTGAGAAATCCTTGGGGGCAAAGGTAAGAGAAGGTGATCAGGGTGAAGGACAGGAGAAAATTGGAGGCAGAGCAGAGGCTGCATCAACGTTGATATTGCTGGATGCAGAGGAAAAATTGAGGGAGGAACCTGGGGAGATCTTTGTAGATTCGAGTTAAAGGTTTAAACAGCACTGTACCACACTACACTGGAGGCACGGTGCAGCAAACAACTGCGGTGGAGACACATAGAGGCCAATTTATCACTAGCGCCATGCTTGTTTGTTTTTCTTCCAATGGAGTTAACATCAGGTATCCCCGGTGGGGAGGGCCAGAAATTATTTGTATTTAACATGTAAATGAACAGTGCCAGCACGGACGCTGTGAAACTACTATACTCAGGCATACAGAGCCATGTGCAATACAAAACAGATTGGACCAACAGCCTGGCACAGTTGGAAAAGAAAGGTAGTGGCCTAGTTGGGAGCTTCCTCTCCCAACTGACATGTACAGTAACAGGAAGCCCAGCAGCACTTCCTGTTTGCAGGTTGTTTGCAGTGGTGGCCCCCATTTTGTTTTTACATTTATCACAGCTGGAGATAGAAAATGGTAAATAATTTTTTATGTGCAGCAATCTAAATTTCCCTGGGGAGGGATGCATATGAGCACTGTTTGTTGTGTTGTTCTGGTTTAAATAATTTTTGACTGTTGGTCCGCATTTAACTGGAGATAGCTGCACAGTAATCAAGCGAAAACACATGGAATGACATTGGAAACATACAAATGACATGACACATGAATTGCAGGAATGAAAACGCAAGTTAGAAGCAGGTAACCTAAGTACAATAATGAACGAATAAAACATTCAGGAAAGGCCATGGATCCCATGTCATTTGACTGAGCACAAAAAATGTAAAATACACTAACCAGAAATCACCCAGAAAATGGGACTGGAATGGCTAATTGAAGTGCATGTGAACAACACTGAGTGTCTGTGATGTGGTGCTGGAGGCATCACTCTTGATACATGGAACTCTACATAGCACTAGGAAAAGGTGCTAAACATTTTTTGCGTCATAAATATGACTTGTTGGTGACACTCATGAAAAACACCTGCCACTATGTGTCGCTACGTGTCACTATGTGCGGTTAGCATTTCTTAAATAAACCCCTTCATAGGAAAATGAACAGTTGTGTCTTGTCTATGTTTTTCTAGAGGGAACCAGATGACATGAATGAAGATATGCCTGAAAGACAGTTAGGGAGGCGAGGTAGGAAAGAGGAGAGGTCCAGAGAGTTATATTTGAGTATCTTCCACATAAAACTAAAGCCTAGTAGTTAGAAGTTATAAGATTGCCAAGACCATAGGTGTAGACTGAGAAAAGTAGGGGGACTAGGATGGACCTTAAATCCCTAGAGAGGAGAGAATATTGAGAATACCGTGACTTTGGTAAGGACAGTTTCAGAGGAGAGGTTAGGTCAGAATACAAATTGTAGGAGATCAAGTATGTTATTGGTAGTTGAACAGTGGGCTAATTCAGTTTGTGTTGTTCAAGAAGTTTGAATGAGGAGGGGGTAGCTGGAGAGGGGAAAGGGTCAAGAGAGATTTTATTGATTAGCGGAGTAATCACTGCATGTTTTAAGAGGAGGGAAGGGGCGCCAGCAGAGACAGAGTGGTTGAATAAAGATGTTGAGGTGTTTGTTGCTAATGTTCTCTAACAAACATCAGAGGCAATTACAGTTACTCTGATAATACAATACATTACACACAGACAGACTCTATTTATTAGTTAGGTGACTTCTGTAGCCAGTTGTCACCATGGATTTATTGAGGGGTATCAGAGTACAAGCGGCTGAATGCATATGCACAACACATTTTTCAGTTGTTTATTAATTTGTAAAAGTATGTTTCATTCTCTTTACTCTTCTTGAATATTTGCTTTTTTGTTTTGTTCTGTCACATAAAATCTCTTTTAAATACATTTAAGTTGGTGGCTGCCATGTTTAAAAATGTTGACAGGTTCAAGAAGTATTGGACACTGTCATGGAGTGTCATGGAGTGGTCTCTTTGAACAATCTGCGCTTTGCCCTCTCCTTAAACATATCTGGACCTGTTCTTTATTATAGTTAAAGCCTGGTCCTTTTGGTCACTGTGATATTAATATCCATTAGGCCATATTGTATGTTGGGATAACTTTAGTTGCAAGTACTCACTATCTCTAATGTTAAATTGATATTTCCGCCCCCTAATTCTTCAGGCATGATAGCGTCTATTTGCCAGTAACCTTTACAGAGAATAAGCTACTTCCGCCCCTAACTTCCCGGGTATGATTCTGTCCATTTGCCAGTAATCTGACGTCACTTCTGGCCTGACACGGACGGACAGACCCCTGGCTTTTCTTATCCCTGTTTATTTTTCATGATTGGGACTGCACAATAACAACGGGCTGGTTTCTACGCGCAGTATCAGGTATGTTATATAACCCACGCTAATTATATTATCTCACTTCGGGCCTATATGCACACAGGTTTACAATTAGTGTTGATGGGCGGGCAGCGTGCATGATTGTTTGAGACCACTTAAAGAGTGTAATGATTTTGAATCACTATGCCATGACTAAGAACTGGACAGTCTGAAACACGTAGGCTTTGGATTCTACCGTTTATTGCTTCTTAATACCGCTTAATGCTTTGGATGGCACTTTTTAATGTTTTGGAATAAAGTCTGGATTGTTTACGCTGGCTGGCTTTGGACATTGGATTGTGAGGAATGCAAGGTGAGCACACGCAGATGTTGCCGGGGAATTTCCGTTGCCCTCATCTGTTTGGAAAAAAGAGCTGACCCTTTCTTTTTGCTGCAGGTTCAAGAAGTATGACTACTTTTTCAAGGCAGTGTGTGTGTGTGCACGTGTGTGTGTATAAATAAATATATATATATATATCCTTATTTAAGAAGCGTCAGCTTTTTTTTGGCCACAAGGGCACTCCGCGTACGATTTAAGAGTGAAAAAAGCAGCAGGGCCGCCAGCTAGCTTATATTTTAACACTAGTGCCAAAAAGGTTGCAGCGCTGGGTGCTCTGGTTGAAGCAGTGCCAAGTGTAACCTGGCGCAGTAGGTCAAGATTCCAAATAGCACAATGGGCAGAACTGGATTAAAGTGGAACAAAATCCACCCTGCAGTCTATGGGACTCGAGGGCAGGCAGGGAGGCCGATTCATTAATAGTGGCAGGTAGCGACAGTTGAGCGACTGTAGCAGTATTTTCACAGCGCCCGCTAGTAGTCGCTGTGCTTGGCCATTGTTCGGTTGTTGATAGCGACTGAGTCGGTGTGCAGTAATGTTGAATACGGGGTGACAAGTCGCTATTTGACAGGTTCCGCGATGTATGGGTGCGCATGATAGCGACTGGTCAGAGCGACCGGCTCCCACCACATTCATCAAAAAATCACACTCCTAAAATTCTTGCGCTGTGAAATGCATGTTTAAACCCCAGAGCGCTGGCGGCGATGGGTTAAAAGTAGTTTTTTAACCCCCAAACAACCATATTTTTGGAAACCAAAAAAAACAAGTTTTTAACTACATTTTGTAATATGAATACATTAATATCAGACCTGTAATATCAATTCTGCACAAAATTCTTTTTTTTTTTTTTTTAACCTTAAAAAAATATCTAACATGGCAGAAGTGGTCACAGAATTTTTCACATTTAAAAAAAAAAAAAAAACATTATTATGATTTAATTATGAATATTTAAAGATTGTTCCATTGAAATACATTGGAGAGCGCCAGGTAGCGAAAGGTGATACCTGTCGCTGTTCAAGGTCGGACGCTGGCGCTGTGGGCTGAGGCTGGAATAATGATGAATGAGTCGCTATCTGGCGCTATCTCAGTCGCTAAGCAGGATCGGCTTGATAAATGTGTGATTGTGTTGGGAGCCGGCGTTCTCGTGGCGGTGAGCGTCATTACCGGTCGCTCACCAGGCGCTACCTGTCGCTATCCCTTGTTAAATAAGGGCCATAGTCTCTCCCCCCCCCATGGCATTCAGATTCAGGATGCCTTGCTGTGTCAAACCCCCCAGGTCGCCCAAAAATTCACTTTCTTTCCCGGTCATGTGCGAGCAGCGAGCAGTGACCGCATAACCCTGATCCCTTTAGCAGGGCGCATGCCAGTGCCAGGTAGTTGTAAATGGCCAGTGCAGGCACGCTCCTTGTTAACACGAAGCAGGGCATGCAGCCCCCCGGCATACTTGGATCCGCTCGCCTTAGGCGAACTCTTGGACAAAGGAGTGGACCTGAGCGCGCTGACTGGACAAGAGGCTGCACATGCGCTGTAGGACCGAGGAAATGTGAATCAAGCGAGCTGGGGGTTTCACATCATCCCTGATCAGTGTGCCCGGGGGGCAAAGACCAAAACCCAGGATAGTCAAAATCCTGGGTTTTGGTCCACTTCAAAGTGTTTAATGCTTATAATTAATATTTCATAATTTATTTGTGCAGAACTTGCATTGGGACTTGTCAGTAATAGAAATGCAGGACCTAGCTTTATTTTTATGGAGAGTTATTACAACTGATTTTACTTTCTTCTTTTGATTAACAATGGGCAATTTGGACAGCAACAACTAAAACGCAGCCTAAATGCAATGTAAAGTTTGTCCCCAGCAGTGATTTCTTGTTACTGTAATGATGAAATGCTGACCAGTGCCGGAAAAATACAGCGCCAAAAATATCAACGAGGAAAAAACTAATAAATATGCTGGGGAGCGCCAGAAAAATGGCAGCACAAGGTGGCGCTATCTGGTACTGGGATAATCAGTATCAGGAGCAACAGGCGCTGACATACATGCTGATTCATTATTAGTGGAAGGTAGCTACAGATGAGCGTCTGTAGCAGGCATTTTCAGAGCGCCCCCTTTTTGAGGAAATATTTAAAAAATGAAAAAATTATGAAAAAACTGCTATTTCAATGCCAGAAGAGGTCAAAGAATTATTTGTGATTTTTTTGAAAAAAAAAAAACAGTTTAAAGAGAAGAAAAGGATCGTCCATTGAAATGTATGGGAGAGCAACAAGTAGCGAGAGGTCATACCTGGCGCTGTGCAAGGCTGAACCCTGGGGCTGTTCGCTGAAGCTGTGAAAATGATGAATCAGACACTACATGGCGCTATTCCAGTCGCTAAACAGATTCTGCTTGATAAATGTGTAATTGCGTGCCGTGTCCAGTCGCTATCTGTCGCTACCTCTCATTAACCAGGCGCTACCTGACGCTATCCCTTCTTAAATAAGGGCCATAGTCTGGCCATTACCTAGTGCAACAATCAAAGCTGATTAGTCAGTGTTCTGTGCAGTGGATGATAGCATCAATATAATCCACAGCGCAGCACCAGATAAGACTAAAATGCCGGCGTTCCGAAACTGACGCTATAGGTACAAAAAAGATGATAAACAGCGCACTTCATAAATAAGGCCTATATATATATATATATATATATATATATATATATATATATATATATTATGATGTCATTTATTTTATTGTGATTTTTTTTTATCTTAGCACCATTTCACATATAACAATGGCAGCAACATTATATTGTAATGGGTCACTTATAAATGGCCCTAAAGACAGCAGCTTTTTGTTGAAAATGTATGCTGAGGGACATATTATAATGCAGAATAGAATCACTATTGTAGATGGTGCATATTATTTCTAAATGACAATCATTAATCTTGCCTGATCCTAACACAAGGTATAATATTTTTTGCCTAACATAACTCAATGTACTGGCACATTTAACACAGAGATCTCTCTGAATAGTGAGAAATCAGACTAGGTTGTTAATGTGACATAAGACTATTATCGGCTATTGAACAAAAGCTACTTTTTAACACTGTTCATGTTGTTTGAGACCATTATTGTAAATTAATGCAGTGGTTATATACAAAGAACGAGAATGTGTTCTATCATCTCTGATTATTGGATGACATGTTCAATGACTGGAAAATATAGAAGCAAAAAGTCTATTACCTTAGTATAATAAGTCAAGAATCCTTTTTTGTATGCTTGTTACGGTAAAAACAAAAATAAAAACTAAGGTATTGATTTAGTATATATATATATATATATATATATATATATATATATATATAAAAAAATCGTCAATGCACTATAGTGCAATTAGTCATTTTGTTGTTAAGGATTGCATTAATACTTGTATCATTAGGTATGTATGTAGTAATAGAGCAAAGCAATGGAACTTCTCTTTTGTACGACGTGCTTTGCTACTTAGATAACGTCTTGTCTGTATTAAATATTGCCTATTGGGCCTGGCAAATGGATAATCATTGTATAACAGCAGCTAATGGGGAATCTAAACACATAAAACATTAAACTCTCAAAAGGCTGCTATTATTTCCTGAATTTGTGAAATAATATCTCATTGGAAACAATCTGTCCCTTTACAGGTGCTAAGGATTTTCTTGAACTATAAAAACCTATCATTTCCGCCCACATTTGTATGTGTTAGTAATAAAGTCTCACAAAGGCCCTTATTTAACAAGGGATAGCGCCAGGTAGCGAATGGTGAGCGAACGGTAATGACGCTCACCGCCACGAGAACGCCGGCTCCCCTCCGCAATCACACATTTATCAAGCCGATCCTGCTTAGCGACTGACAGAGCGCCAGATAGCGAATCATTCATCATTATTCCAGCCTCACCCCACAGCGCCAGCGAGCGACCTTGAACAGCGACAGGTATGACCTCTCGCTACCTGGCGCTCTCCAATGCATTTCAATGGAGCAATCTTTAAATATTCTTAATTAATTGCTACTAATGTTTTTTTTTTTTTTTTTTTTTTAAATGGCAAACATTCTGTGACCACTTCTGCCATGTTAGATATTTTTTTTAAGGTAAAAAAAAAAAAAAAAAAAATTTGTGCAGAATTGATATTACAGGTCTGATATTAATGTATTCATATTAGAAAATGTTTGTAAAAACATGTTTTTACTCTGGGCTCTGGGGTTTAAACAAGCATTTCACAGCGCGAGAATTTTTTGAGCGTGATTTGTTAATGAATATGCTGGGAGCCGTTAGCTATGGCCATTCGCTGTCATGCGCTCCCATACAGCGCGGAACCTATCAAACAGCGACTCCTAACCCCGTATTCAACATTACCGCACACCGACTGAGTCGCTGTCAACAGCCGAACAACGGCCAAGCACAGCGACTACTAGCGTGCGCTGTGAAAATACAGCTACTGTCGCTCATCTGTCGCTACCTGGCGCTATTAATGAATTGGCCTCTCCGATAACGTCTTGTCTGTATTAAATATTGCCTATTGGGCATGGCAAATGGATAATCATTGTATGCCAGTAACTTTAATTGTATGTGGCTGGTATTAACTTACCTTTAGATAAAAAAAAAATTAAAAAAAAAATTAAACACAGCTTGCCCATCACCGCTTTTTACACCGGCAGATATAACTGACGCCATTTTGAGTGCCATTTAATGCACACTTGTGGAAAAATAACAATGCTTGAAATAAGGCGGATGCTCCAAGATAAACGCTAATGCCAGCAAAGTGATGCAAAATGGCACACAAAAGTTCAAATAGAAAATCATAATAATAGTTAATAGTAACAGGGCAGTTCTACAATTGAACAACAGATTGTTTCCAATAAGAAGATATTTTATTTCACAAGAGTAGAAATAACAGCAGCTAATGGGGAATCTAAACACATAAAACATTAAACTCTCAAAAGGCTGCTATTATTTCCTGAATTTGTGAAATAATATCTTATTGGAAACAATCTGTCCCTTTACAGGTGCTAAGGATTTTCTTGAATTTGTATGTGTTAGTAATAAAGTCTCACAAAGTCTCTCAAATAATTTGTCTAACACGCCATTTAGCATCTGTTTTGTGGTTAAAGCGCCAGTTCTGGAGCACCGGCATTTTGGTCTTATCTGGTTGTGTTGTGGAGTACATTGGCGCTAGCAGTCTCTGTGCAGAGCACTAACTAATTAGCTTTCATTGTTGCACTAGGTATTGGCCGGCCTATGTCAGTGCCTGTTGGACCGGGCAGTCAATCTTCCCAGCGCCAGTGAGCGCCACTTTGGACTGCCATTTCGGAGCTCCACAGCATACAGATGTAGCTGTTTTTACTGTTTCCCATATCTTAACCAAATTGGTTAAGTGAAACAGGTGAAGATATCTTATCTAGCTATTGTGTTGAAATTCAATAGCCTGGCAGGATGCTATTCAATGTTATCGACACCAGGAAGAGCGAGAGAGCATGGCCTATCATAACTACAACACACACACACTGGCCTCTATTTAGTCACAGTTGAAAACAAATCTCTTTTCACAAAAAAATGCAATTTAGCTGAAAAAATCATAAGAATTGCATTGTTGCTGATCTACCAGCTAGGAAGACAGTCAATGGCACTTTTATGGAGGGACCTAGCCAGGAACTGACTGTATGTTTGCCCCTCCTCTGGTAGGGTCTAGTGTTTGTGGGACATTTGGACACAGCTGACATGATGCCCAAAACCTGGGCCCAGCCATCACAAAAAATGTAGAATAGAATCTGAGTAGAATTTGCCACAACCCACCTGTTCAGAGCATAGGGCCAAGCCATTATGCATAGGTTATGGAGGGGCCCAGTCAGGAACTTCAGACTGACTGTATGGTTTGCGGCCTCCCCTTAACCTTTATACCTACAATCTGGTGGGGAAAGTGGTGGATCAGGGGGGGGTGACATGGGCCCTAAAGTAAAGGATAACCCCCCCCCCCATAAACTAGAATGGCCTGTCATTGGCCCAGGGAAATTACATGGTCCCCAAAGTAAAACTTGCCAGTGTGTGGCCCTCACCACAGCAGCGGCCATAGCAGCAGGTTTCTGTGTATACCGAGCTCACTTATCTGGTGTACAGCCTTGGTGTACAGTTACCAATAGATTGCTGGTAGTGAAAACTGCTTCCATAAAACACACATATTACTACCTGCAATCTGCTGCTATAAGCAATTGTGTCTTTACACCAGGATCTACAAGTAGAGATAAGGGAGTCCTTTACACACAGAACTCTGCTGCTGGCCATATGTAGGCAGGGGTGTAACTATAGAGGATGAAAAGGTTGTGACCGCACCGGGGTCCAGGAGGCTATTATCGCTCATCCACATAATTTATCATATTTGTGCTCACTTACCATAGTTTGGAGAAAGAACGCATCACTCATCTCTGCTGTTTCAGTCTTAAGTTGTCTAGCTGCATCCAGTTGAGTTAAAAGACAGAAAAAATGTACTGTGTGAGTCTTTAATGTTGGCACCAGGGGCCCCGTCACAATTATTTAAGGCACTGTGAGTAAGGTTGAGTGAGCTCCCTCACCTCATCAGCAACCATAGCAGCAGTGTTCTGTGTGTACAGGGCTCGGTTCTTGTAGATCTTGGTTTATAGACTTGTATTGTACGATCGCTAATAGCAACAGGTTGTAGGGAATGAAAATTGCTTCCATAAAACACACAGTTACCACCTGCATTCTGTTGCTATTAGCAACTGTACGCCAAGTCTGCACACCAAGACTTGCAACCTTTTTGGCATAAGACAATAGCTGGCGGCTGCATCAGCCCTGCATTTTTTTTCCTTCTCAAATTGTACGCTGCGTGCCGCTGAGGCAAAAAAATGTGGCGCTCTGCTGCGCTGACGCTTTCTAAATAAGGCTCTAGGAGGCCGATTCATTAACAGTGGCAGGTAGCGACAGTTGAGCGACTGTAGCGGCATTTTCAGAGCGCCCGCTAGTAGTCGCTGTTCTTGGCCGTTGTTCGGTAGTTGATAGCGACTCAGTCGGTTTGCCGTAATGTTGAATATTGGGTGAGGAGTCGCTATTTGACAGGTTCCGCGCTGTATGGGAGCGCATGAAGGCGACTGGCCCTAGCGACCCGCTCCCACCATATTCATTAACAAATCACGCTCAAAAAATTCTCGTGCTATAAAATGCATGTTTAAACCCCAGAGCGCTGGCGGCGATGGGTTAAAAGTAGTAATAGTTTTTTTTAACCCCCAAACATCCATATTTTTGGAAACCAAAAAAAACAAGTTTTTTTAAATAATTTTGTAATATGAATACATTAATATCAGACCTGTAATATCAATTCTGTACATTTTTTTATTTTTTTTACCTTAAAAAATTATTTTAAATGGCAGAAGTGGTCACAGAATTTTTCACATTAAAAAAAAAAAAAAAAAAAATAATAACAATTAATTATGAATATTTAAAGATTGTTCCATTGAAATGCATTGGAGAGCGCCAGGTAGCGAGAGGTCATACCTGTCGCTGTTCAAGGTCGGACGCTGGCGCTGTGGGCTGAGGCTGGAATAATGATGAATGAGTGGCTATATGGCGCTATCTCAGTCGCTAAGCAGGATTGGCTTGATAAATGTGTGATTGCGGAGGGGAGCCGGCGTTCTCGTGGCGGGGCCCGTCATTACCGGCCGCTCACCAGTCGCTACCTGTCGCTATCCCTTGTTAAATAAGGGCCTAAATGTAGAGTTTTTCTTCTATATGGGAGATTTTATTTTTTGAAAGTGTTCTTCTTTAATTTTATTTTAACCATCTTAACTGTTATATTACATCATATAATTATAATTTAAAATTATGTTTTTATAAATACTTCCCATGTATTTAATTAGTAAATTGTCTGAAATAAAATAACGTGCCAATAGTCTTAGTAAGATCAATTGTTAACATCGCTATACATTTGCCTGCTGCCCTCTGAAATAGGTTACATTTGTGATTGGAAAGCCTGGAAAGTAGACTGTTATATAAAATTGGTCCTTCGCTTGCAATTTCATATAATCATCATGTGTGTGATATGCTGTAGGCAGTTTTGCATAAGCACGCATTGCTAGCTCCTATAGCTCTACTTTTTATAAAATTGCCGGGGTATTCTTATGCAGACACACATATCCACTCATCTGAACATAATGAAAGTTTTCTAGAATGCATTAGCAAAACAATAATAAATATAGAGATATAAACAAAAAAACATTATCAAATAAATTATACATCAATAAATATCAATAAATAAAATATCAATAAATAAAAATATCAATAAATAAAATCAATAAATGAAATCAATAAAATCAATATAAAATAAAAAATAAATCAATCAAAGAAGTAACAATGCGCCTGCCACATGTATAAAAGTTATTTTACAGCATAAAAGGGGTTGTGATACAGTATCATTAGGCTGTAAAATAAAAATAAGAGGAAGTGCTAGTGCCAGATAACTATCAAGTGAATATCAGGTCCCAGTGCAAAAGATGTATTTATCAAGTCAAATCTCCAGAGCGCCTCTGATAGTGACTGGTAGTGTTGCTGAGTTCTGTGCAGTGCCACATAAGACCAGGTGCTCACCCTGCACTGTGTGGCCTTATCCCATAGATTTCAATGGACTGGGATGGATGTACTTTTTTGGGGCTGGTGCATGTTCCACGGGATACCTGGGCTGTTTGGAATAGTTTTTGGATGCATTTTTGCACTTCCGTGTTGCGCTGCAAACTTTGCGCCGTGCAAAACCTGTGTCATGTGTTTCAAGTGTTCCCAATTCAATTGCCTTTTTCTTTTAATTTATTGTGCTGCCATCACTCCTAAAAATAAAAAACGGGTATTACATCAGGCGATGTATGTCTGGAATCCCTTTTTTGACAGCATCAGTACAGGTGCTGTGTTTTTTCCTGATGAATTGGTTTTCCTGCATTCCCAGCCGGCGCATCGGCTTTTAACAGCCCTGCACAAGTTCCTAGCGTCCAGCTGGGATCGAGCTCTGCCTAGCTCGAGGTGGCTCTGCAGTGCAGGTACAGAGAGCGCCATCTAGTGCCCGCCGGAAAAAAAATTAAATAAGGCTCCCTGTGTTTTAAAGAAATATACATACATACATGTACACACTCACACAAATACACACACATGTGCGCACACACTCACGCTAAAGATCTGGTAAAGCAAGTTTACCTTTGGGTGTGCTTTCGGTTTACATCTGAGTGAGCATTTGTACTTGAACACAAGTACGTGAACACAATTCTATAAAACATTTCAGTTTTAATTTTTCTACAAAAATTCAACAACCCCTGTGATGGAGCATTTTACAGGTGATGTACATCACATTTCCAATGATGTGAGAATAAATTGGTGAAAGTCTGGGAACAACAGCATCCAATGGGGTATGCAAATTCAATTGCAAATTCAAAATTCTATTTTTTTCACCATATCCCATAGGCTGTTGTTAATTCCAAACTCGAAATAAATGATCCTTAACTCATTGGAAAAATAATGGACTGTAAACATCCAGAAAGTAGAACAAATATTTCTAATTGCATTTTTTGGTGTGTCAAAGTTAAAAAGTTCACTAAGATGTGGCTTGCAGTGCACACCCAAATGTGCACTCACTGTGCATTTTCCCATTCACTTTCTTTCTTTAGCATAACCCCAACACACACCCACACCCACACCCACACCCACACCCACACCCACACCTGCGTCTGAGATCCCTCCTGCCAGGTCTCCTCTTCACCCAGGGGGGCTCTGATCCACCCCCCAGGGCTCTTCTACAAGAGGAGAAGAGGCCCCCTCATCCTGATTATGTTGTCACCGTGCAGATGATGTTATCCCGTGAAGTCATCCCACTCCCGGCGAGAGTCCTCAGGTGCCGGTGATCAAGGAGAGGAGAGGCAGGGAGCCCTGATAGTCCAAATGGTGTAAAATGACCTGCCAGAGGATGACAAAATCTCAAGTAGGCTGGCAGTTAATAGTGTAGCTCTGCCTGTTGGGTATTGTTCTGTTTGGGGGACCTTGTGCTTTCAGATTTAGCTTGTTTTTTCTTGTTTGCATATTGATATTTTAGGAAAATGTATTTTTATTCGGGTTTTTATACATTTTTCAGGGATGCCCTTTGCAACCAAAGAATTCTTCGAGGTATTAGTTGCAGAATGATGAGCCCACTACAACAAGCTGGGTATGCCTAGAAAGCTTAATGTATGTACTTTTAGGGAATATACCACAGAGCTGACATTTTCAAGTAAAATTAACCTTATATGCATTATTTACTTTGAGGTGACAACTCTTCCCTTGACAGTGCCTATGCATTTTGGGTATTTTTCTGTTCGGGGATGTTGCTTTTTCAGATTTAACTTGTTTTTTCTTGTTTGCTTATTTTTATTAGGAAAATGTGGTTTTGCTGCTGCTTTCTTATTCTTTTTAGTAGTAGTATAACTGCTCCAACATCAACAAGCCTGGTACGCCTGGAAAGCTTCAGGTGTGTACTTGAATTTATCGTTTATGGCGTGATATCAAATGTAAAGGGTTGTTTTCCTTGAAAAACTGCAAGATAGGCATAGCAGTTGTACTTTATTTGAAAATCTCCTAAAGCGCTGCTTCAGTTTGGGGGGAGTCTCCTGGGCATGAAAGGGTGTCTACCAATATATATGTGGTACCATTGTAACTGGCAGAAATTAGGCTTTTACACGCAATATGATTTTTTTTTTTTTTTGTATAATATAAGTTTATTCAAGTTTTCAGGGTTAACAGTGTACATTTAAGACATAGCAAGATAACAATGACAAGTATGATAATCTAACATAAGCATGTCGGACTGCAGGTTTAACTATTATCATCAAAAACAGTCATCGTGCAAACGAAATCAACCACCGCCCCCTCCCGCCCATCACGGCCTCCCGCCCGACCCCGGCTCCATACCGCGGTGCCTCAAGCCGTACTCTAATCCCGTAGGCAATAACAATCTCGCCAGCCTTTTAGCTGGAGGCTCCAGTCCTCCCATGGGGCCAGTCTGAGGGTCCAGCGGGCCTCTCAGCTGCAGACCGTCCGGTCACATCAGAGCAGGATTGATGCAGGCGGGAGCGGGTTCGGCCTACCTTGTCCCCTGCAGACCTTCAGCAATAACGAAAAGGAAATAGAGATAAAGAAGAGAGTAGATACAGAACTAAGGAGACACTAGGAAGGGGAGGGAGGAACAAGGGGGAAGGGGGAGATTAGGGTAAGGGAGGCAGGAGCGCGTGGCCAATCACCGTCTATGGTGCTTCAGAGGGTAGGCGATTATCTCTGTAGTCAATCCACACCGCCCATGCCCGCGTGTGCGCCTCCTGCATGCCCCTGGCCTCCATAATCATCTCCTCCATTCTGCGTATGTTCTCAACCTCCCGGGCCCACTCCACGAACGTCGGCAAGACCGCAGACCTCCAATGTCTTGGAATGACTGTTCTCATTGCTGTGATGAAGTGTCGCAAGATCCCCTTTTTGTTCCCAGAAATGGACCCAGGAAGCAGAGACAACAACGCCAACTGCGGGATGTTCTGCACCGACTCCCCCATAATGGAGTTATAGGTTGACACGACCCTCTCCCAGAGGTTCCCAACAGTAGGGCAACCCCACCAGATATGTAACATGGTGCCAAGCTCTTTCGAGCACCGCCAACACCTATCAGAGCTGGAGTTATTGTATTTATGGATATCCACCGGGCATCTATACCACCGGGTCAAAACCTTATAATTCCTTTCCTGTGCTGCACATGGGGTCGAGAGTTTATGGGTGAATAGATAAATCTTATTTAAGTCTTCGTTATCTAACTGTACGCCCAGTTCCTTTTCCCATTTTCTAATGAATCCCGGGGGTGAGCTATGCCTAATCCCCAGCATCGTGCGATATAGGACAGCGACTGCATGTTTATCCGGGGGGGCTCGAGTCAACGTATGCTCCAACTGCGTTAAAGGCCTAACGCCCCGATCCGCTAGGTTCTGGGATTTTATAAAGGCACTCAACTGATTATACAGGAGCCACGAGATACGTCGACCCGATGCGTTCTGCCTCATCTCTTCCAACGTGGGGAACCTGCCCGAGGCCATAATGTCTCCTATAGTAACATTAGAGGACGCCTCCCACGCCAGGAAACCCCTGGCCCGCACGCCCGGAGCAAAGGAGTAGTTATCAAAAAGTGGGGTCAAAGGGCCGGGCCTATGGATCACCTCTCCCCGCTTGGTCAGGTTGTCCCACACCTTCAAGAATTGCCCTGCCAAGAATGGAAGGGTATCCCTCCGTTGTTTGGGTAGAAAGCCACCCCACGGCAGAGAGATTGGGTTAACGGGAGACAGCGTCTTCTCTAGCTCCACCCACTGTTTTTTCTCCCCTCTTTCGGCCCAGTCCAGGATGCGGAGAGTCATGGCTGCTGCATGGTATGTTTTCAGATCGGGAAGCCCCGCCCCCCCGTTCGGTTTAAGCCTAGTAAGCGTACTAAATCTTATCCGGGGTCTCCCTGTGCCCCACACAAATCTCAAGAAAGCCGTTTCAGCCTCCTGAAAAAGCAGCTGGGTAAATATATGGGGATCGTTCGAAAAAAATAGAGGAATTTGGGGAGAATATCCATTTTTAACACATTAATCCTCCCGAACCATGAGAGTTGCCTATTATTATACGCAGTCAGCTCACTCAACGTCTTCAGGAGCAGGGGGGAGTAGTTAAGTTCGTATAGACGAGACAGGTCGGCAGGCACCTCGACGCCGAGGTATTTTATGGAGTGGGGCTGCCATTTAAATGAGAAGTCGGATTCCAACTGTCTTACCATCTGCTGCGAAAGGGAGACATTCAGAGCCTCCGACTTCGAGTAATTAATTTTAAAATTACTCACACGCCCGAAGGTCTCAAATTCCTTGAGGGCCACAGGAAAGGAAGTCAAAGGGGCTCCCAAATGCAGCAGCAGGTCGTCAGCGTACAAGGAGGCCTTGTATTCACGGTCTCCCACTACCACGCCCCTAATGTCAGGATTCTGCCGTATCGCCACCGCTAGATGCTCCATTGTAATGACATATAGCAATGGGGAGAGTGGGCATCCTTTCCGTGTACCATTATTAACCTTAAAGGCCGATGAGAGGAGACCATTCACCCTTACTCTTGCCGTAGGCCCAGAGTATAGCGCCAATATCCTGGACAGGAGGGACGGACCAACACCGACCTGCTGGAGAGAGGCCTTAAGAAACATCCAATCTACTCTATCGAATGCCTTCTCTGCATCACATGATAACAGGCACGCAGGTAGCTTATTGGAGTTTGCATATGCGATCAGGTTCAATACCTTATTGGTGTTGTCCCGTGCCTCCCGCCCCGGCACAAACCCCACCTGGTCTAGGTTTATCACTCCCGGGAGTAACGGCTGGAGCCTAGAAGATATAATTTTAGCGTATAGTTTAATATCTACATTAATTAGTGATATTGGCCTGTAACTGCTACACAAAGAGGGGTCCTTCCCCGGCTTGGGTAGGACTGTAATAATGGCCTCTAGAGACTGCCCCGGGAACCCGCATTTAGGGCCTATGGAGTTAAACACTCTGACCAGGAAGGGAATTAGCTCGGGAGCCAACTGCTTATAAAATTTGGGGGTGTAGCCATCTGCCCCCGGGCTTTTACCTTGCGGCGTCTCTCTAATTGCCTTGGCCACCTCGTGCACCGAAAAAGGCTCCTCCAATGCCTCCGCTTCCTCCTCAGGAATGGGGGGAAGAGGGGTATCGTGTACATATTTAACTACATCCTCCGGGGGGTCCGCAGACATCGGGGTGATCTGGTCCTGCCTTAAATTATATAAGGATTGGTAGTAGTCCCTGAACGCGTCTACTATTTGGGAAGGCATCATAGTCATATGCCCCTGTGATCCCCTGATACTGGGTACATACGTGGTCGCGCTTCTAGGGTGTAGCGCCCTGGCTAGTAGCCTCCCACATTTGTCGGCTGATTCGTAATAGATGGCCTTCTGACGTTCCCTAAACCTTAGGTACGCTTGACTATATAATCCCTGTAGCTTCTCCCTAGCCTTCAGTAAGTCGAGGAGCAAACCATTTGTTGGCTTCCTTTTATGGTCCCGTTCCAGGGATTGAATGAGCTGTATAGTATCCCGGATTGAGGCGGCTCGCTGCTTTTTCAGCCTGGTCCCGTGCTTAATGAACTCTCCCCTCACTACACATTTCAAGGCCTCCCATTGATATGGAAGGGGTGTGGGGTCTTGTGCATGATTCTTCAAAAATTCTTTGATCGTTTCTCGTACCCCCGACATGCAGACAGTGTCCCCAAGCAAATTATTATTGAGCCTCCAATTCCAGCACCTTGGGTAGAGCCCGGGCAGGCACACGGAAAGGAATATCGGCGCATGGTCTGACCACACGATCTGGCCGATCTGCGCCTGCGGAGCCCAATCCATGGCATGATGGCTCAAGTATAAATAATCTATTCTGCTATAAGATTTCTTAGCAGAAGAGAAGAACGTAAAGTCTCTGTCTCGTGCATGCAGGGCCCGCCACGAGTCCACCAACTGCATGTCAGCCAGCACTTTTTTCAGCTTGTTTCGTTTACTTAGGGACACTGCCGACACCCCGGAGGAGGAGTCCAACTCAGGCTGCATGGAGACATTAAAGTCTCCTCCCACTAGCAAAGTGCCTTCCGAGAACCCCTCCAACATCCTCAGAACTCTTACACAGAAGCCCACCTGGTCAGTGTTGGGGGCATAGATATTCGCTATGGTGTATATTTTCATATACAACTCCACTTTAAGAAATATAAATCGCCCGTTGGGGTCCGTCCTGACCTCTATGGTCTTGTGGGGAAGAGACTTATGGATGGCAATCGAAACCCCTGTTGCTTTAATATTGGGATTAGGTGCATGATGCCAGGTAGGATAATATCTGTTTTTAATGTTCGGAATATGTCCCTCTTTAAAGTGCGTCTCCTGGAGAAGCAGAATGGCAACTTTGTGTTTATGCATATCATATAACACTTGTGACCTTTTCTCCGGGACATTTAGCCCCTTAACATTAAATGAGCTGACCACCAACTCTGCCATTGTCCACGCACTACTTGGGGGATAGGGAAGAAGGACCAGAGAGAAGGAAATAAAGGGGGGTTGTGACACTAGGGCTCTCTAAATAAGGGGGAAGACTACAGAAACAAATAACAATAAGAAACGAACAAGTACTAAATGCTAATGCTAACGTTAGCAATAACGCTCCTTTGGTCCTCTTTATAAGAGACGAGCGTTCAGGCCTACTGGGGGGAAGTGGAAAGCCACAGCCGCGAGCGAGGAGATGCTCTCTCTTATACACACACTATGGGAGTCCACTTCTCCAAAGTCCCAAGCCTCCGGTAAACATCTTCACCATTCAATAATAACATTAAACATTAACCTGAGCAGAAGAACATCTTTGCATGCTTAACAGTTACCAACAATAGGTTCCCAGCCCCTTCCCGCCAACTCCCCTTCAGCTAAGGGCGAGCCGGCTTCGGGAGACCGGGAAGCTTTCATCCTCCGCCCCCACCCACCTCAAAAAGCCACTGTAGTCCACCAGTGTTCATCAGCAGGACGCGTCGCCCACCCTCCCCAGGTCATCCATCCACATCCAAGCCCCCCCCGCCCACCCCAGAGCCCGCCACGGGAGCCAGAGCAGGCCACGCCATCCACGAGCCAACGGCACTTATTCACATTGACTCATGACCGGCGCCACCCCCCCAGCACACCCGCGCCCTCCTATATCCACCCATGAATGAGAAAGGATAGCCAACCACGCTCACAGCTCTGTATGGCTGCAGTCCAGTACGCAGGGTCCAGTTCCACAGTTTAATCTCCGTCCAACGGGTCCAGGCAAGGGGGGGACAAGACCAGGGCTCTACAAGGAGCCGGTCCAAGGCGGCGGGTGCGAGGCCCGCACACCCCGGACCGTAAGCAAACCCGGCGGAGGCAGACCGGGCCGCGACGCGCCCCCGATGTCCCCAGCTGATCTAAACAACTTGTCGGCGTCCGCCATCTCTGGCTCTATTCCTCTGCGGCCTGGGTCCTCTAGGAGGCGGGCGTCTTCCTTGTTCCCCAGGGATCCCCACATCAGGCGCCAGCCAGTCGTCCACCGGTACACTCGGGATCTCCAAGAAGCTGAAGAGATCCGGGAGCTGTGAGTGCGATCGCAGAACGAACGCCCTCTCTTCGTGACCACCAGATGGAATGGGTGGCCCCATCTGTAAGCCGCTCCAACCGACTTGATAGACTCCAGCAACGGTCTCATAAGGCGACGCATGTGGAGGGTGCGTCTGGCAAGATCCGGGAGCAAGGTAATCCGCGAACCATTATAAGGGATGGGGCCCCTGTCCCATGCTCTTCTCATAATATCGTCCTTAACTTTATAAAAGTGGACCCGACAGACCACGTCCCTTGGCCTGCCAGGATCCATGGAGCGCGGGCCGGGAGCCCTGTGGGCTCTGTCGATTTCGATATGTTCTTCAGGGGGCCTGTCCAGCACAATGTTAAATATCCGGGAGACAACTTCATTCAGATTATTATTCTCCGGGGCTTCAGGGAGACCGCGTATCCGTATGTTATTCCTGCGGCTCCTGTTCTCCAGATCATCTAAATGCATCAGGGCCCTGATTGTTTGTTGGTTAGAGTCCGCTTGAGCCTGTTGCATTGCTGTGTGTGCCCGTTCCAGCGCTTCCAGTCGCTGGTCCGTGTCGGTCCGGTGATGTTCAAGGGAGCTGACCCGGCCGGATACCTCTGAGACCGCTCGTGTCACCTCTTCCAGCTCTCTTCTCAACAGGGACTCCATCCTATTAGTGTAATTCTCAAAGTCCCGTCTGGATGGCAAAAATTTCAATAAAATGTCGAGATTATATTGCTCCTTCGGTACGGGTCCCCGAGGCGCCAAGCCTGGCGAGGCCGACAATAACCGAGACCCGGTGGGCGACCGAGGCTGGGCCGGGCTGTCAGGTCCATCAGAGAAAAAAATGAGGCTATCCGGGGGCGATGCACTGAGTCCCTGGTCCTCCATTGCGCCACTCGGGCGACTCCCGGATCCAGCCGGACCTGGCGACGCTCTCCATTCCCGGGGCATGCCCCGCCATTCACCGTCCCCTCTATTTTCCTGGGGTAAGGCGCTACGCCCTCCGTTCTCATGGGGTCTATTCGCGTGGGCTCCGTTGTCAAAGGGCCCCGACGTCCCCCGGGCATCCTCGTCACCCATTTCAGGAGTATTTATGCCGCGGGGGGGGGATGTATCTCCGCCACAGCCGTTCCTGTACCAGGGCCACCTCTTTTCCTTCCTGCCCCATTCTGTAGTGCCCAAGGCTCTTCTGCTGGAGGGGCCCCACTGCTCGCTGCCGTTTGGCCCCGGGACTGAACAGGCAATTGTATATGCAGGCCAACTTCCTCCTGGGGTCCCATAATGGCCTCTGCCGCCGGGTGTTCCCCCCAGTCCCTGCTGCCCAGTCCGAGCCCCTCTGGCCACACTGCTCCAGTTTCCTGCGGGAGCTGAGTCACCCCCGTACCATGGGGCAGCTGATCTGTATGAGGAGGGGACTCCTCCACCCCGTGCAGTGACTCCCCGCCCGGGCAACCCGCCGCCGCCTCTCCAATGCGGGACCCGCTCTTCCGCGCTGACAGGGGGAGGGCTCCAGCCTCCCCGTCCTCTATCTTCCCGGCCAGTCCTCCGTCATCGCTGCGGGCAGCGTCCCCGGTGCGCTGCAGCCCCCATACCTGCTCCGCCGGGGGAGAGATCACACCCGCTCCACTCCGCGGCTCCCGGCTGCTGCTGTCAGTTTCGCCGACAAGGGCCTCGGCGGCACACGTGCGCTGCGGTGCTCCCGGCTGCGCCTCACCTCCGACCACGGGACCCGCCGCTCCCAGCACCTCCGCCGCTCGAACACATGGGTGCACTGTCTGAGAGGGTGAGCGACCTCCAGGCCGCCCCCCCAGGCCAGATGATGGGCTCTCCGCCGCCCGCGGCACCTCTCTCCGTTCGGCCGCCGCCGCCATCTTGTCCTCCCTGCCGCCGCTCCCGGCCGGCTGTCTCGCCCGCAGGAATTTGCTGATCTTGCCAGCCTTGTCACTGCCAGGGGTCGTCCTGATCTTCCGACGCTTGGACATCTCGTCAGTGGGCTGTAAAACGGTAAGATTCCCTCGTTATCCTATCTCTCTTGCAGAGCTCCTCAATAACGCGCCCTCACGCCGCCATTGCTAAGCCACGCCCCCACGCAATATGATTTTATTGAAAAACGTACATTTTACGAACACTGGACATTTAACAAGACATTTCATGCTACAGCCCAGATTCTTATGATAAATAAAATATAATTTTCCTGTGAAATCCCTTCAAAAATGGTCTGGCAACAGAGGGTGACAAAATCTCTAGGTAGATTGGCACTTATAGGGTTAAAACACTTTTGTTGCAGACTTGTTCAAGTCCTTCCTTACTCTCAGCATAAAGCCTGAAAGCCAAAAAGTCCACATTTTGCCCTCTGACACCAGGAATGTTATTTGGCCATACATGCAACTCCTAGGTTGAGCATCTCCTTTACTTCTTAGACTGGTGCACATAATCCCATAATATTGACATATAGTATGTAAAGTTTACTAAATTGCTCCTCTAACCCCCTTTCCTGACGATCAGTGGCATATGCTGTTTAAGCAGGCTGGACCATGCAGATGCTATAGAATATATTTGCTGATGCTGCACTCCTGGATTGAGAAATCCCCTTGCAACATACCTAAGAGCTCTGCTTACACATGAGAATGAGTAGGGGGGTGGGGTAGCATCTCTGCTGACAGCCTTCTTATGATCAACACATTCAGCTTGAGAGATTATAACTGTTTTCACACAAAATGTTGAGAGGAGATAACATCGCTTTCTAGCTGAATCAATTGATAAAAAGATCAGTGGGGCAGCAGTGTTATTCTCCAAGGCACACATCAAACAGAGAGATATATGCCTCAGAAACACAGGGCAGTTTCTCTGTCATGCTGCACAAAAACGGCTGGTCAATATGCCTTGGCAGCCTCAGAGCACTGAAAAGTGCATTACAATGTTTCTGAGCAATTATAGTCATACCAATGATGACTACTTCTGGCTAGTGATAAGGAATGATTACACAGAGATTCAAGGCTATTTTGACTGTGTGACTGGGTTTTTAAAGCAGTGCCACTCCCGTGCAGTTCAGGAACACAAAATCTGCATGCTAATCCACATTTGCATGAGCTTAAAGTGGACCAACACCCAGGATTTTCACTATCCTGGGTTCTGGCCCACCTCCGCGGGGCACCCCGATCGGGGTGCCCCACTGCATGAAACCCCCCAGAACGCCCAGTAAAACTCACCTCACCCTGCTCCTACGGCTCATGCGAGGGCGCTCGGAGCCACTGTGGTATGCACGTCCAAGCGGCGTCCAACCACAGCGGCTCCGAGCACGCTGGCGGCCGCATCTCACGCTTCTAACAGGGAGCACACCTGTGCTGGACATTCACAAGTGGCCGGCGCAGGCACGCGCCCTGCTAGAGAGAAGTGCGAGATACAGCCCGCGAATGCGCAGTTGGATTGGGATGCAGGTAAGGTGAATGGGGCATCCTGGGGGGTTTCACACAGCGATCCCGATGTTGGATGCCCCGCAGGGAGAGATCTATAAGATTTCCGGGCTGATCAAGGAGGGTGTTGGTCCACTTTAATCCCTCTCAAATGGCTTGCATCACTGATCGCGGTGGGGGTAGCCAATTTACTAAACTTTTATTTACTTTAATACCGACATAGGGTCATCACTATTCATCACTATTCATTCATTCTTAGTGCATGTGCTGAAAAGACATTTCCCAACCAGACTAATTAACGGCTACAGCTAAAAGAATGGGGGGGGGGGGGGGCTTGGCTTCAGGATTTGTCTTTTTAGACAAGCATATAATTTGACCTAAAGAATATTCTTTAGTGATTTATGCAATGCTTTTTTCCCATTTAGTTTATGTTAGTGAAAATTTAATAACCAGTCTTTTTGGTTAATCAGCCTTCAACCTGAATTCTTATACTGTTATACCTCATTAAGTAAAAACAACCTGATTATTAGTCATAGTTAATAAGGATAAAGCACACCTTTCTTCTTATGCAGAAAAATATTATTGTGTAGATATTAAAATAAATGGAGCATGACTAGTACACTCAGTTTAATTGCAGGAATATGAGTAAAATGTTCAAATTATTCAGTGTAAAATATTCTTCTCTGGAATAATAAAAAAAATTATTCAGGAAACTTGATAAATTGATAAATTATCTCTTCGCTCAAGAGATTGAAGACAATTGTATTTTCAATTGACAGCCAGTGCACAAAGTTAAGTAGCCAGACAGATTCAAAATGATTGCAAATCAATTTAGCTGGAATATTGCAGCGATTTCCGGGGACAAATAAATATAAACATTTTGACATTAAACTTCATGTAGTTTTTAAGTAATAATAACTGCAAATAAAATATGTTGTTTTTTATTATTGTAAAAAAATTAAAGAATGCTGGTGACCCATTCCTGTTATAAACGACTGAAAAGTTTGAGAAGAATAGTCCAGTTGCAAAACTGCAATGTGTGGTTAAAGGTTTAAGGACAATTCAGCACCAGTTGCAAAAAGTACACAACGCATATAATCAGGAATATGCGTCCCACTGGGCGGATGTGACGTGGCCGCCGGCGCGTGACCCCTGCGGCGGAAGTTATCTGCCGGACGGGGCGCGTTGCTGGGGGACTGCGGCGCCGCCGTTGATTGGAACAGCAGTTATCTGAGGTGGGTACAAGTAGATGGGGATATCCTACAGGGGCCCATCTCACCCTGGCGAAGTGGCGATAGGCCACGTAACGCGTCGGTGGCGGGCCGCTGTTTGGGGGACCCGGACTCTCTACATTTGGTGATGTCATTTTATATTCATTCTTATATGTGATTGTCTTTATTACATAAGATCTTCTATAAATCGTACATTGGTGGGTTTAGCCCTTTCAGTAGTCTTCTCAGGCTCAAACACTTTATTTTCCTGGCGGTTTTGCACAATGCACGTTTTCACTTTATATTCACTGTATATGTAGTCGGGCAATTGTTAGATCAATTGCTTTGTAGATATTTGTAGCACATTTAAAATGCCCTTTTTTTTACCATTTTTTACTATATTAATTGATTCTGCACTTGCATACTTGTTTCCATTGGTGTATTCATGAATTACTTATGTTTTCATAATTATCTATTTATTTAATAAGAATGAAATAACATACAATAATAATAGAGTCGTTATAGGGTTATATCATCCCTCTTTCCCCCTCAGCGTGTCATGTGTGTTTATGTTTTTTAACAAGTCCTTTTTGTCATGTCCTTGTGAATAGTTTTTTAAGGGTGGCTTAATAAAATAAAATGTATATATTTTTATCCTTTATATCTGAGTAATAATTTCTATGTGCGCGGCAGATTTGATAAGGGATATGGGACAAGTCTAGGGTCCCAACAACAACAATTGTTGTACTGGATCGCTCTTCCCTTCTGCCAGCACCTATCTACCGGGTTGTGCACACCCCATGCCAGGTGTTTTTTGATAATAAAAAAAGAACCTACTGCGGAGATGATTGCCGCTAATCCACTGCTAATTATGGCACTTCTGAAATTAATTTTTCTTATTGCATTACGGGGCTTGGACGCACTCCGAATTATACATTTTTGGAATCATATTACACACTGCATCATATTCTAAGTCAGTTAGAAACATAGAAACATAGAAGGTTGACTGCAGAAGGAGACCATACGGTCCATCTAGTCTGCCCTTATGTGTATACTGTATGTACTCTTTTGCCCTTATTCATCAAGCGATAGCGCCAGGTAGTGTCTGATGAGCGCCAGGTAGCGGCAGCTAACGACGACTACCGACTCAAGTACGCCCGGCGGCGGTCACAATGACGCATTTATCAAGCAAAATGAGGCTAGCGCCGGCGAGAGCGACGGCTAGCGCGGCATTCATCATGAAGCCGCCTGGACCAAACAGCGCCGCTGCAAATTCCGTCACAGCGCCAGGTATGAGCTGTCGCTCCCTGGCGATGTCCAATGCATTTCAATGGAGCAATCTATAATAATTCATGATTAATTGGTAATATTTTTATTTTAAATTTTTTAAATGTCAAAAATTCGGAGAACACTTCTGCAATGTTAGGATTTATTTTTAAGTCAAAAAAAAAAAAAAAATATGTGCAGAATTGATCAAACAGGTCTGAGATTAATGTATTCATATAACAAAATGATTCTAAAAACATGTATAATGTTACATTCAAAAAATATGGTTGTTTAGGGGTTAAAAACTAGTTAATACAGATCGCCGCCAGCGCTCTGGGGTTTAAACAAGGAATGGACAGCGACAGCACATTCGGAGCGTGATTTTTTGATGAATATGAAGCTAGCCGTTCGCTCTGGCCATTCGTTGTCAGGCGCTCACATACAACGCTGGACCTGTGAAACAGCGACCCCCCAGCCCGTATTCAACATTACCGCACACCGACTGAGTCGCTGTCATCAAGCTAATGCCGGCCAAGCACAGCGAATACTGGCTGGCGCTGAAAAAATCACGCTACAGTCGCTCATCTGTCGCTACCTGGCGCTATTGATGAATCGGCCTCTTTATCTTGGGATAGATGTGTGCTTATCCCAGGCATGTTTAAATTCAGTGACTGTTGATTTTTCAACTACCTCAGCTGGAAGTTTGTTCCAAGCATCTACTACTCTGTAAAATAATATTTTCTAACATTGCTCCTGATCTTCCCCCCGACTAGCTTCAGGTTGTGCCCCCTTGTTCTATCATTAAGTTTCTTCTTAAAAACCCTTCCCTCCTGAACCTTATTTGTATGACTTCTATAATCTATTGACATTGAATGGGGCTCACAACCATCTCTCAGTGCTAAATGTAGCACCTCTGGTAATAAAGGTTGAGGAACCCTAGATCTAGAGGTTCTTGTCAAAAAGAAACTCCACAAATAGAAAAGTTGAGCCAGCCAGGAGTTCCACTAAAATCCTTCCAACATTTTATTCAGTAAATAATCCATTAAAAATAGTAATGTAGTAAAGGCAAATCTCAGATGAAAAGAAATCCAGAAACGTCTTCGGACCCTCCGGTCCTTACTCATGAAATCTCTACATACACAATAACAAAGTTTAAATTTCACCCGGGAACTGACAACTCACCCTATGGCAGATAAACTGCATTGGTCAATACACAGCTGCCATTAATCAAGAAAACATCTACTTGTACACTGACATAAACAAATATACTGGGCTCACCTGGCGGTCAAAGTGTGGAGCTAGGATCCAGAAGTGCTGTGTGCCACCCGCAAACTGCGCACACTCCGACACAAGACGGAGTGACGTCTTTGCCAGGAGCTGGTGGGAACTGCCCAAACCAGGCTGTAGCAAGAAAACCTACACTTCCATCATTCATAATGTGCCTAGGTCCGGGGAAGCACCTCCCAAGCAGCTAGTAAAGCACCGCTGCGAGGGATGGCAAAGCCTCCACGACCCTGAACGCCAAATGACGGACGAGGGAGGGAAGGCAACAGTTCCGAGGGTGACCTCCATGATCAGCACCACAATGACCCCCAGATAAAAACAGCAAATATATATAGAAGGATTATATTTAATCTGAAACATCAGCCAAATGTAATAGATCATATCTTGTTATAAAAGAAGAAACACCTATGAATAAAGATGGACAGGATACATCATATAAAATAGATATCCAATTAAATCTAACAGCTGGATGTAAAACATATCATACTATCATTTATATATAAATAAGTTAATAAATTAGTAAAAACCAATTAATAAATATATATCATCTAATATTGAGGTCTACATCCCAGCGATGGTTTAATCCCTTTGGGACACGAGTATCCATATCGAAAATCCAGTAGGTTTCCCTCCTCTAGGGCCAATTTTAACCCTTTCTTTCTCCATACATCTAAAAGGGCTCAAATCCCCTCCATGGGTATCCCTAAAGTGTCTTGATGCATTTGAAATAGAACCCGACCTATTATGTCTAATATCTGCAACATGTTCTGCTATGCGGTTTCATTTTGCGGTTCGCATATCATACAAGCTATCATATAGACTACATATGTGCTGTTACAGTTAATGAAACTCTATATAATATACCTTTTTCCGGTCCTCCTCAACCTAAAGGATGGGAGAATAAACCCTTTATGGAATAACCATGTCAGTGGTTGTATTTTATTCTTCCCATACATACTAGGTGACAATGTTTGACCCAATGTTGGGGATCTCCTAGTCACAATTCTTACCCCTTTCTCTTTCACCTTCTTAAATTTGGAATCAAAGCTTAAGATTGGCAGATGGTTATCAATTCTTTTTACCTAGAAAAAGTCTGAAGTATATGTGGTGACTCTCTATTATATTAGACAAATAGCTTCTTTGCTGTAATCCATTAGGAACATCTCTTATTTCTTTCTCAAAAGAGGCTTCCTGCGAACAGTTCCTGCGTGCACAGGTAATTTCCCCCACAGAAATAGCTTGAATTGTATGTGTGGGATGACAGCTCTCTGCCCTTAATAATGTTTTTCCTGCCATTAGTTTACAAAAAGTACATGTAGAGATACTCTTTTCATCATTGGATACAGATAACATCAAATCCAGAAATGTGATACTATATTGACACTATATTCATGACTTTCAAACATGAACTTCTTATTAAGATTGTTACAATTCAAATACTCACCAAACTCCAAGATAGAATCTTCTCCCACCAGATCAGCAGGAGGTCATCGATGTAGCAACCAAAATATACTATATTTTCTCAAAATGGGTTCTCATGTCCATAGATGTGGGATCTCTCCCACAAACCCATACAGAGGTTGGCCAATGAGGCGGAAAATGGAGGCTCCGCATCTCTGGAGATAAAACCCATCTGAAATTCTACTCCCAAGATCAAAAATTATATCATTTCCTCATTGTACCCGGAATAATTCTGTAGGTGAAAATACAGGGCCTGTAGCACAAGGTTGTGCGGGATAATTGAATATAAAGATGTAACATCACAGGTCAACCATCTATAGTCAGGATTCCATTCAACATTCCTTAAACATTTCAGGACATCTCGATAATCCTGCAAGATCCCTGATAGCCTCCTCACTAAGGGATGCAAGTAGGAATCCACCAGCTGTCCCAACCTCATTCAGAAACTCCACAAATGCCATTTCACTGCTTCAAACATAACTCTTGTATTCGAAGAGTCATTCACTCCAGAGAAAGAGAGAGACTTTGCTAAGGCTAATAATCCAGTTAAGAAGAGTTGCTCAAATTGGATGAAGCCAGCCACACCTGTCCATGTCAACTTTAGCAGACCCCAAGTTGGGCTTTAGATTCTGCCTCCTTCAAGGCGCTACTAATCTTTGAACGGGCCATATTAAAATGTTCTCTTTATCCAACTTTACAAAGGCTTCCCCTTATTTACAGCTCACTGTGAAAAAAAGTCAGATCTGAATTGGGACAACTCCATGGATGAAGCCTTGAGGGATACCTCAGTGTACCACTTACAATAATAATAATAATAATATTTATTTATATAGCACAAACATATTCCACAGTGCTTTACAATCAGTGGGTTCATGTACAAACTACATAGCAAAAAAAGAAAAAAAGGGTATCCAATGAAACAAAAGGAATGATGACCCTGCTTGCAAGATTACAATCTAAGAGGAAGATGGGGGTGACACAAAAGGTAATAAGTGCTTTGTGCCATGGTCCAGCCATCCAAGTAAAGTATATATAATCCATATGGGCCAGCCACAAGTTGATTTAGTGCTTTTTGGGGGCAAAGGTTGTGGTGCATAGTGTCTGATAATGGGTCGGATTCAGAAAAATATTGTAAATTGATTTGAGAGGAGGAGTTAGATTGAAGGATGTGGTAATGATGCATTTTAGGGAGCATATAAAGCTATTGATGTTTTGAATCAATCTAATTGTTGGGGGTAGAGCATTCCAGAGAATTGGTGCAGAACGGGTAAAGTCTTGTAGGCGGGAATGGGAGGATCAAACTAAGGTAGAAGTAAATTGTATGTTATTAGCACAGGTATGACGGTAGACAGACATGTAGGGGGGTGCAGCATCATGGAAAGCTTTGTGGGTGAGAATGAGCAGTTTAAACTGAATCCTATACTGTATGGGTAACCAATGCAATGACTGGCAGAGGGTGGAGGCGTCAGAGTAGCCGATTAGAAAGATAGATGAGCCGGGCTAATGCATTCAGGATGGATTGGAGAGGAAAGAGTTTAGTAAGGGGAAGACCAGTTAGTAGTGAGTTACAGTTATCAAGACGAGAATGGATCAGGGAAACAATGAGAGCTTTTGATGTTTCCACTGTAGGAAAGGGACAGAGTCTAGAGATGTTGGGATACTTCTAGGCTTTACCACATGTAACCCTGCATATATATTCACACAGATTTGCCATTTTCATAAGATATATATTTGCATGGTGTTGAATCGGCCCTCGCACGAAAGCCCGCACACGCTTCCCGTGCTTTTTCACATGCAATGCCTGCAGATATTTGCATACGTGCGAAAATGATTATCTTACACACGTAATAGATTTGCATTGCTGAATAGCACCTGCCACAGCCACATGTGAAAATATATTTTTGCACCAAAAGAATATATATATTGGCACGGTGTTGGGTCAGCCCTCATATTTTGCAGATCTTCACACAGATGCACATTTGAAGTAAATAGTTCTTAGACAGAGCTATATTCTGAGCACTCATTACTTTACTTTTGCATCAGTGTGAAGATCTACAAAACATGGCCTGTTGGTAGCCCTTCAAGGAGAAGGGTTGAACATGTGTGAACATGTTAGTTTTAGCCTGAATATAGTACATTTGTTGCAAATAAAAAATGCGACAATTGTTCTTACAAGACAAAAAGTATATCAAGATATTACATGCAAATATAAAATTGCAAAATTTGTTCAAAACATATCCCCAAAGTTTCAGATATGGTTTTGGAAAAAAATAGGTTTGAATTCATTTTGTGCTGAAACAATTTGCTTATGCCTAGCTTTAATGGCAAAGTAAAGCCTTGGGCAACAGTGGTAGTGGTAATCACTGCCACCAGGAGCAGAATATTGGCTGTTAAGTGAACTTTGTTCCATAGCAACAAAAACTTGTTTTTGGAAGGAGACAGCAGGGAATTTATTTCTCCACATGACAAGGTTACGCAGCTACTATGATTCTGGGGATACCCCAAATGGGTGCTTGCTCGAGCACTCAATATAGTTCAATCTAAGTCAAGAGAGGCCAAGTTACAAAAATAGGATGTGAGTAATTCAGGGTAACGGAGTAGGGGTTGGGGGAGTGGATGCATGGGCTCCCAAAAAGGAATCACTTGTCACAATGTATTCACAAGTAAACAGGGAGATATTTAAAAGAAACCTGGCAAAACTGACCCTAAGGTAGATAAGATCTAGGCCCATGGTGGAGGCGCTCATGTGGCCACCCGCTGCTCCCCTAATTTATCATCCATTTTGTTGCTGAGCCTGTATATGGAGGAGAAAAATGTCAGGTACATGGCTTTTGGCTAAAGCGAATTAAAACCCTCTCAGCTTGGCCCTGGAACCTGAAAGATTAGCCTGCCTTCGGGGCATCCTGTATTGAAAAAACGCTGACCAACGCCAGAAAATTTTAGCGTCAAAGATTTCAAGGAGGAAATAAATAGGCTGGGGGTCGCCAAAAAACTGCAGTACAAAGTGGAGCTCACTTACACCAGGATAATCGGCCGGTGGGTCCAACAGAAGCTGATATAGGCCGGCCAAAACCTTAGTGCAGCAATAAAAGCGAATTAGTAGTATTCTGTGCAGCGACTGCTAGCGTGAATGCAATCCACAGCACAGGGACAGATAAGGCGGTAATACCGGTGCTCCGAAGCTGGCGCTATAGCTACAAAAATGATGCTAAAAGATGCACATCATGAGTAAGCCCCATTGTATGTCATCCCAGTCCTTTGTGGTTAAATATATGTCTATATTTGTTGACTATGCTTTGAGGTAAAGGGGAATTATCTAGAGATGAGAGACCATTCAAGAGCTTAATATGTATATAACGTATGGATGGGCTAAGTCAGTTTTTCCCAGCCCTCTATTCAATAGCAACCAACAGGTCATGTTTTGTGGATCTCTACATAGCAGGCTCTATAGCTCTATCTATCTATCTATCTATCTATCTATCTATCTATCTATCTATCTATTATTATTTGTATAATTGTTTATATAGCGCCATCATCTTCCATAGCACTTTACAAGGTAAAACATACTGTACAGGGACCACTACAAATTAGACACAAAGTTTAAACCAAATGTTGTGAGCACAGGAGGCAATAAGAAAAAGAGGCCTGCCCTTGCAAGCTTACAGTCTAAACACTGTTTCTTAAACTGCAGTACATGTACCCCAGGGGGTATTTGGCAATGTCCAAGGGTGCACCAACAGGGGGGCCTCAACTGGTCCAGTATATTTTAACAGTTAGCAGTAAACCATTATTCTTTCTTGCTTCAAAATGTGCTACAATGTCTATGACCTGCTTAATACTATAATACTTTGTTGTATCTGCTTGTTGTTAGGGGGCACTTATAAGGCTGAGAAGCACTGGTTTAAATGATGGGGGTGGAGACAAAAGGGAAGGTTATAGGAGTTGCTTAAGCAGAGTTCATAATAGACTGAAGGGGTGCCAGTCTATTTGTTGGTAAACCACAAGGGAGTGTGTTGCACTAGTCAAGTTGGGATATGATTAAGGCATGCACTAGTATTTTAGTGGTATCAGGTGAGAGGAAGGGGCAGGAGATGTTTTTTATTTGGGACAAGGTGGCTAGGGAGTGAATTTGAGGTGTGAATGAGAAAGAGGAGCCCAGAATGATGCCCAGGCATCAAGCTTGAGGAGTTGCATTTATTGAAAGGTTATTTACAGCGATTGTGGTGTTGGAGAAGGGAGGGGAGTTGGATGGTGGGAAAATGACCAGTTCTGAAAGGAGCGAGAGGACATAAAGATAGAGATGGCTTTTAGACAGTTAAGAAGGCGAGAGATGTCATCTGCATAAAAGTGATATTGTAAGCCCAGCAAGCTTATTAGTTGGGGAGAATACATTTGTGGTTGAGCAAGATACACTCAATGTGCAAGGAGGAGATGTGATAGGAGGAGAGCCAAAAGAGAGTGAGATCATGGATTCCAAGAGAAGAAAAAATATTGAGAAGGAGATCATCGTTGACAATGTAAAAAACAAAGGGTATGTTGAGAAGAATGAGAATAGAGTAGTGGCCTTTGGATTTGGCAGGCAGCTTCTGTGGAATGATTTGAGCAGAAAGCAGACAGGTAGTGATCCAGTTCTGCGTGGCCATGTTGTACAAGAATCTTGGATGAGAAAGGGAGCAGCAAGATCATGCAGTAACTGAGGGGGCAGAGGGGTCCAGAGAGGGTATTTTTATGAGTGGAGTTATAACAGCATATTTATAGGAGGAATGAAAGGTACCAGTAGAGAGGGAGAGGTTGAATGGAGATGTTAAGGCTGGAATGACAGATGGAGAAAATTAAGGGATGAAAGGAGCAGGTGGTCAGATAGACCTTAGAGATAAGAGAGGGGAGACTTTGTGCAGTTAGAGTGAAATGAGTTAATGAGTGGGGCAGGGGGAAGGTTAGGAGGAGAGAGTCATTCTGAGGGGTAAGACACTTTGAATCTAGTCTATTATATCTTCAAGGAATGTGGCAAATTGCTCTGCTGTTGGCTGGGAGCATGAAGGGGGTGGCAGTGGGCGGACGAAAGGGTTGATGGTGTTGAATAGCTGTTTTGGATTCCGGGTCTGTGCTGATATGAGTAATGGGAAATATTCCCATTTAGCAGATCAAAGGACATTCCTTAGTTTCTGAAGGGCTTGCTTCTATAACAAGAAGTCCTCCTTGGTTTTGGATTTCCTCCATTGCCGCTCAGCAACTCAAGAATGCTGTTTCAGTGTTGCAGTGTTAGTATTAAGCTATGGTTGTCTTTTTGTGGGCTGAGGGTGGGTAGAGTTAAGGAGAACAACAGAGTCAAGGGCAGAGGTTACTGTATTATGGTAGCGTAAGACTGCAGTGTCTACATTGGTGAATTATCAAATAATTAATCACTAATAACTTGTGCATTACCTGTGCATCTGTGTGTAGATCTGCATTTTAGTCTCCAAGAAAATTCCCAAAAGTGGGCAGTTTATCACCCTCTGTACTGTGGCACCTTGTTTTTCTAGGTGCAAACAGGGCAGATATATCCATATATCCCACGGTGCCCATGGTGCCACTGCCATCAACTGGACATGCCTGCGCCAGTCATATATTAATAGCTGGGGTGCAGGGCACACAGCTAGAAGCAACAACCAGTATGGACTTTAATAAACATTATATGCCCATCATCCCTAACAAATGCTTTTTGAAGGAACCCTGCACTAGTGCTGTTGGATTGCCAGACCAAGTTACATTTACAGCCAATTGCAGGGTTTCAATTGCAGACTTTCACACTGCAGGGTTTCAAATGGGATGTCTAAGGGACAAGGACCAACACCTGGGATACCTACAATCCTGGATTTTGGCACCATTTAATGTAAAAATACAAATCATTAGTTTTCGCAGATTCACATGCTTGGTAGTCTTAGGGCAGCAATATCCACGGCACGCTTGTTAAGTCCATCAAATTGTGTATAGAAAATGATACGCAACCTATCTGCTGGGCCACCATCCCCAACTATTCACAGGATACAGTATATGTATTAGCAAGTGCAGTAATGCCAGGTCACAAAATGATTTACCACTGTGGTCAGGTCAGCATACAACAACACATTGCAACAAACGAAGCCCATTTCTGGCTCCACTTAGTGCACAGAATAATAATGAGTGCCCAATTTTAGTTGCATGGCCATTGACAATTTCCACTGCAGTGCATCTGCCAATTGCCAAAATGTTTGGTAAAAGGTGCCAGAGTGGGGCTGGAGCCTGCATCCAAATTGCCACCTGGGCAGACTAGGAATGACTTAGGCTTAGGCTGTGAAAGTTTGATGGCAGTTCTGATCTAAACTCAAAAGGCCAAGCATTTAAATCAAAAAGTAGAAGCATAGTAGCTTCTAACGTCATTTGAACAGCAATAACCTGCATTCAAATGTACTGTACATGGGTAGACTGGCCATAGGTAGAGCCAAGAGTACGATTTTGGGTCTGCCTGGTCTGGATTAACTCTCAACATGCATCCCGTAATTCTACAAAGCAGCTCTAGATTATGAGATCATGTTTTGCCCAACCCTAGAGTCTAGAGACAGGTGATTCCCTGCCCTAGAAGCATCCCGATTTGGGATGCTGCAGTGTGAAACACCCTAATTTCCCCATATAAGGGTTGATTCAGCACCATGCGAGAAAACTCATTTCTTTTTTAATAGAGAAAACTGCCATTCACTTTCATTGTCTACATTAGGGCCAAAGTGAAAACGTACACCCAGTTGTTGAATCAGCCCCAAGGTAGACAACGGGGGTTATTCATGAAGGGATAGCGCTGGGTAGTGCCTCGTAGCGGCAGGCAGCTTCTGGTGAACGCCGGGCACTGTATGGGAAACCACATTTATGAAAGTGAATCTGGTGAGCGACTCACAGCTCTATGTAGCGCCTGATATATTATTAAAGGAGGCTCAATGTAAATGTCACAGTGGCATCAATGCTGGCCAGGTTACTACAGTGACCGAGGCACTCTGTTACAGCGCCCTATACCACTTACAGCGTCTACTAGAGGTCACTCTAAGCGCCGCTATACAAACGGTCATCTGATGATACCTGGCATTGGTAGTGAATTAGCCTCCATGAATGTGTCAGTTTTCTCTCCTAAAAAAGCAGTGAGTCCTCTGACCTGGCTTCTAATCAACCCTATACTCATCTCGATACTTGAGCGCATGTGCAGGCCTCTGTTCTCGTTCTTTGTTGCTGTGTTTTTAACACCAGGGAAAAAGCAGCAATGGCAATTATAATTTTACAGCAATTGTTATTTGCAATAAATCCTTGGAAAATTGTAAATGTGCTTGTAAAAGAATAAACTGCATAAAACTCTTTTAAGGATAATTAATTGACTTACATATTTTCTTCGTACAAGCTGGGGAATATACAGTATTTTCAATAAATCATTTGAATGTGCTTTATGTGTTTTACTGCCTGTTATTTCCTCAGTGTTTGGATCATCAGATAATATGCAAATGAGTCCCATAAACAGTTTCATTCCCCAGTGTCTCCAGAGACTCTGTACTAACCACCATGCCATAACCTAAATGTGTATACAGAGATTAGCTCTGTGGTAATTGCTGTTGCCAGTAGCTGCCATATAATAGGTTCGACCAAACAGGGATTTTGAACATCCTGGGACTTGGACCAAATTTAGATGTAAAATGTATTTGAATTGTTTTTATTTCATTTTTATATTATTTTTTTTTTTTTCCTAAGTTAGAAAATGTGTGCTTTATGGGAGTAGTTCTCACTATCTGCAATCTGTTGTCATTGTCAACGTACTCCAAGTCTGTACACCAAGAAGAGAGACATGAGCCCTGTACACACAGAACACTGCTGCTATGGTCGTTGCTGAGGTGGGGGAGCTCACTCACCCATGCAAATGCCCAGCAGCAGTGTTGTATGCCCTGGATCACTTCTATATTCTTGGTGTATAGTTGCTATTCTGACTCCTCAGATGGTAGTAATGTGGATCCTGAAGACAGCTTTACCTTCTGTGTGCGTGTGTGTGTCTGTGACAGATGTGCTCTTACTCCATGAGGCTTGGCAGATAGCTTACGCGGCTGGTCATGAAAATACATAGATATGTTTCAGAAGCTTGCAATGAACACTTCTTACAGCAGGAGTCTTTAAATGTATGTTCAGTACATGTATGTATGTTGTGATGTAAACCCATAACAGCAGCAGGTAAAAAGATTGTAGACTGCAAGAGGGAGCAGCACATGAACACATGAAATAGCTGCATAAACACGGAACAGCTATGGCTCCTACAATAGGGTACAGTGTACAGCTGTTTCATGTCCACTATTATATATAGTGCATGGTCCACGCTCCGACCATGCAGGTAAGCGTTTGCTTTTTAAAAAAATGCCGGCATGGTGACAGCGTAGCCGGCCTGCCTGCTCCCACCATGCCGGCATTTTTTTTTTCAGATGAGCGATTCGTGAAAGTTCGATTCGGGCGAACCCGAATTTCTTGGGGAAATTCGGCAAATCGCCCGAATCGAACTTTCAAGAAGTTCGCTCATCTCTAATTATAACATTTGAAATTGTTATCCTGTCACAACAATCACACAGAGTGATATGATAATATTAAAAGCATCTATGATGAATCATTTAGACCTAAATAGGCTGCCCAGCTACTGAACAGGAGGAATGCACACCTCAATGTTAACAGGCACCTAATGAAGTTTAATGAGTCTTGAAGTGGACCAAAACACACGCCCCTACAGCCCCTGGGGGTTTCACACTGTGCCGTATCCCCGATTGGGGATTGGCAAAAACCCAGGATAGTCAAAATCCTAGATTTCAGTCTATTTTAAAGAACTATAGTCAATTCACCATTTCCTTATTCACCTGGAAGGCAGCCAGTCATGTGACTTCTATCAACCTATTAGGTTTGATGTGCAAGCCCACTCTGCAATCCTGATTCGTCACTGGCATATGGGTATAGGACCGCTTTAGGATAAGGGACTCTTCTCTGCTTGGATCTGACACCTAAATAACAGAGAGGTACCCTTCGTTCATGACTATGCAGTTGCAGTTGCACTTGGTGTTTCTGTTCAAGTTGCCATTCAGACACAGTATCCAAACTGGAGTGAAGGTAGCCAAACTGGAACAGAAGCAGCCTCTGCATAGGTGTGAACGAGGGATTAAAGGGCTGCTATATGTTATAAAGAAATATGTCAGCCATGGGGAAAGTCAAGTTGTTAATGTACATTTGTTCATATGAACTAAAAGCTTTATACTGATACCCTACTTGTACAGTGCTAGGGGATCGAATACATTTGATTATATACCTACCAGAGTGTGTGTCTAGAGCTTCGATACTGTGTTGGTGTTTGAGATCTTACCTTCAAACTAGGAATCAGAAAAGAGCATTCCAAACTTAACCGGACCAGCAACCTGGCACAGTTGAAAAAGAAAGGTAGCTGCCATTTTGAAGCTTCCACTCCAACTGACATAACTGACAATGCACAGTAACAGGAAGCCCAGCAGCACTTCTTGTTTACAGGTGGCCTGCAAATACAGAGCATCTTATTTTTAAAATTGACCCCAACAGGAATTGGAAAAAGATGAATTAATTTTTTTGTACTGCAATCTAAATTGCCAGGGGGAGCGATGCCTATGAGCACTGTTTGTTGTGTTGGTCTGGTTGAAGTCATTTTTGACTGTTGGTCCGCTTTAAGGTCAGTGTGATTGCACTGCACAACGCTAAGAAAAGGGATAGGTGTGAACAGTACATTATACCTTGTTAATCATTATCAAATAATATTAACAACCTATACTATGAATCTAAATCCCATGTAATAGTAATACACCAATACCTTTATATATCATTATGTTGGTTTTCTTTTATATGTGTATTTTAAATCATAAACACACAACTATTAGTGGCTTTTACAAAATGTTGAAGATTTGCTTTGCATTTTGCGAATCCCCATTTGATCTTTTGTTTTTTTATACATGTGCACGGAATTTAAAGAGCACTGAACACCCAAAAACTAAATTAAATAAACCAATAACCTGCTAATTGTTTGTGGTATATTAGTCACATTAGTCATCTATTACTTTTTTTGTGTGTTAAGTGGGAAAGGCTCTTCAAACTTAATGCACAGATATTGCTCATATATCAGAGAGGTACACAAACAATTACACTCTCAAAATCTTTTGGATCACCCTCTTCGGAGAGACTTCTGTATTGCATTATCTATGCCTGTATGTTGGATACTACTAGTACTCTGTACAAGGTTGTTATGTGTGTAGCTATGCCTCCGTGTTCTCCGTAATTACAGTGCGTAGCTGGCATCACATGGTGTTGTGTGTGCCAGATACAGCTGTTATCTATATATGCACTAAGAGAGCTTGGGGTTCTCATGATAATTTGTCAGCATTCTGGTCAATGTCTAAAGATAGTGATACCTTGTACATCATCCAGCCCTTATTACACTTTTAATTTTAGACCACTATTTCCCACATTTACCAAATGCAGCGCAGCTTTTTGACTTCTTTATATATTTATTTAAAATGAGTTGCATGAGCCTACCTAAAGATTTAGAGCTATGCAGATATTTGCAGTGGGGACCATCTTAACAGCATGTTTTTATTTTACAGCAATTTGTAATAATAAAGTAATTTACGCCTACAAAGGTTAAGTACATGTCAAGGTGACTGGAAAAATGTTTGTTTTATGTTCGTAGTTCGTAATAGTAACGATTGCTATTTTTTTACTCGCAATAAAAAAAAACTGAGAAAAATAAATAGAATACCAATTAAACGAACAAAGGGGGGTGGGAGCAGCTCAGTCACTATTATTTATACAAAATTATTATTATTATTCAGGGCCTGGGAACTAATTTACCGCCCAGTTTAACCCTCTCATCAACTAAATATCAAGCAACAAACATATCTAGCTATGTGGAAAGACAGAGATTTGGTTGCATATATCTGCAGATACATGTGGAAGCCACACTGCCCCGGCAAGGCACTCTGTGTTTAGTGTGGTCCCTACTCTTAATTCTGAGTCCCCAAAGTTGGGACATGCAATGCAGACAAATATCTGAGAGCTACTCACCTGGGAAGCAGCCAGCCTCCCTTTAGAACACTTCACAGGGAGAAATCCATATTGAGTGAATTCCTCCCTGCTTGTGCTCATGGCAATTCAAATGAACAAAGGGGGGTGGGAGCAGCTCAGTCACTATTATTTATACAAAATTATTATTATTATTCAGGGCCTGGGAACTAATTTACCGCCTAGTTTAACCCTCTCATCAACTAAATATCAAGCAACAAACATGTCTAGCTATGTGGAAAGACAGAGATTTGGTTGCATATATCTGCAGATACATGTGGAAGCCACACTGCCCCGGCAAGGCACTCTGTGTTTAGTGTGGTCCCTACTCTTAATTCTGAGTCCCCAAAGTTGGGACATGCAATGCAGACAAATATCTGAGAGCTACTCACCTGGGAAGCAGCCAGCCTCCCTTTAGAACACTTCACAGGGAGAAATCCATATTGAGTGAATTCCTCCCTGCTTGTGCTCATGGCAATTCAAATGAACAAAGGGGGGTGGGAGCAGCTCAGTCACTATTATTTATACAAAATTATTATTATTATTCAGGGCCTGGGAACTAATTTATCGCCCAGTTTAACCCTCTCATCAACTAAATATCAAGCAACAAACATGTCTAGCTATGTGGAAAGACAGAGATTTGGTTGCATATATCTGCAGATACATGTGGAAGCCACACTGCCCCGGCAAGGCACTCTGTGTTTAGTGTGGTCCCTACTCTTAATTCTGAGTCCCCAAAGTTGGGACATGCAATGCAGACAAATATCTGAGAGCTACTCACCTGGGAAGCAGCCAGCCTCCATTTAGGACACTTCACAGGGAGAAATACCAATTACTCTGGTTAATCCCCTCCCTGGGATTTCACAATTTGTTCATTTACATGATGTATTGTGGGCAGCTGCTATAAAGTGGTCATGGTGACACCCTCCAGACGTCATGAAGCCTGGTATGGCTTCTGCCTCTGCAACCCCTGGAGTTTATAGAAACCTTTGCTTAGTAGCACTTTTGCTTTAAAATGTTTTCATCAGAATTAAAGATCCTTCTCAGTAATCAAAATGGTAGATTTTAAGCATCCCAAGGAGAGAAAACATTCTCGTAAAAAATTTGATTCGTTGACACTATGTTGTTTGCCTTGCAAACAGATCAACAAGGTCGCTGTTAGGTGTTTTTTAAACATTTTGGCTTTACCTTCCAAGATGATATCTCTCAAATTGGAGAAAAGCTTTTCCAGAGTTCTGGTTGTGTTTTCAAGTGAGGTTGTATTATAAGTGAGGGGACTTTTCATTAAGGTACTTTAAATTGGAAGACTTGTGTTTTTTGCCTAAGTGTTATAGAACTAAAATAAGAAGTTAAAAGCCAAAGTGCTGCAACTGTAAGCACTAAAATTGTGTTTCTCTGCTATTTTTTGACTGGGATAATGGCTAGCAATATTGGAGGTCTACTTCAGTGCACTATTTGTTATTCCAAGGTGAATACCGCTGTAATAAATGTGAGCATATTGCAACCTTGGAAGCTCAGAAGGTGCAAAATGCAACACTAAGAGGATTGCCAATGTGGAAAACGGCATTCTGCTCACTGAGCAGGCATTAAGTGGGGTAGAAACAGAGGGTGGAGTAATGGGTCAGGAGGAACAGATAAGTAGCTTGGTAAGTGTAGATAGAGGGAGTGGAAAGAGTGCACAGAAAATGAAGCCCATGCATGTGTCCGTGCACCCTAGCAAAATTTCCAAGTTGGGTAATGATACAAGACTGTCAGTCTCAGAAATGGCAGCCCTAATGGATACTGCTCTCCCTAACACCCGGGAAGACAGCCCAGCTAGTGAACGGGTGGTTGGGACTGCAGGTAAAACTCGACAGTTAGTGGTAATAGAGGATTCTATTATCAGGTGGACTGAAAGAATATGTCTCCAATTTGTCTCCAAGATCGCCTCAACTGAATGGTTTGCTATCTCCCTGGCGCCAGGGTTTGGCGTGTGATGGAAATGGTGGATAAATTACTGATTGGGGATGACCCAGTCAACATGGGGACCAATGACAGAATTAATGGGAGATTGAGGATCCTTAATAATACATTTAAGGGATTAGGCACCAAGTTGAAGGTTGTATTCTGTGGAATACTACCTGTGCCATGAGCCACACATGAACGACAGCGGGAGCTTATAGGGTTGAATGCATGGATCAGGTCCATGATAATATGCACCTGAATGGAAGGGGGCTACTGTGCTGGGTAGGAGGATACTAGAAGGGGTGGAGGGGCATTTAAACTAGAGATGAGGGGGAGAGCAAGAGAGAAAACAAATAAGAAGACGGGTTACTTAGGGGACAGCATATGATGGTGGGCGGGGAATTAGAAGGCGGAAAGACTGCTATGATGGATAAGGAAATCCACGTATTGTAAATCAGCAGTGAAAATTAGACAGATGCATTCCTGCAGAAGCTAATACTATAGCTCAATGTGTGAAACTAGATAGGGCCTTAAAGTGTATGTTCACAAATGCCAGAAGCCTGGCAAGTAAAGTGGGGGAGCTTGAGGCTCTGGTACTAAATATTGATGTTATTGGTGTGGCTGAGACATGGCTGTATTCCACACATGACTGGACTGTCAATCTTCATGGTTTTGTTCTATTTTGGAAAGACAGAGCAAAAAGTAAAGGGGGGCGGAGTGTGTCTCTATGTAAAGCAAGAATTCACAGCATATATTAAACAGGGGATACTTGCAGAAGATTGTGAGGATGTAGAATCCTTGTTGGTAGAAGTGGGGGCAATGTAAACAATGTTAAAATACTATTTGATGTAATCTATAGAGCACCAAACATAACTGAGGAAATAGATGGTCAGCTTCTTAAACAGGTGGTGGTACAGTGGTGGTAATGGGGGACTTCAACTACCCAGGAATCGCCTGGAGACACGGTTCTGCTTCTACTACAAGTGGGAGAGCAGTCCTCAGCTTGCTACAAGATAACTATATGAATCAGTTTGTGAAGGCGCCTACTAGGGGTGATGCTCTTTTGGATGGTAATATCAAATAATGATGACTTGATAGGGATGATAACAGTCCGTGAAAATCTTGGTAACAGTAACCACAAAATGGTTGTATTTAGCATAAACTGTAAGAAGGATTTTCTCTCTGGGAGGGCAAAAACACTAAATTTTAGGAAGGGCAACTTCCCCAGGCTCAGAGCTGCACTCCAGGACATAGACTGAGAGCATCTGTTGAGGAACAAGGAAACAGATGGCAAATAACAAATATAAGCCGCTAACATTAAACCCCTAAAAGGGCATTTAAACACTGCAAAGTTAAGCTCTCAGCTGTAATCCATGAAAAGTATAAATAAGTAAATAAAGCATGTAAGAAAGAAATAAGGTTGGCTAAAGTACAACATGAGAGATGTGGCCAAAGAAAACAAAACAAGCCCTAAACGTTTTTTTAAATTTATAAAACTAAATTAGAACAGGTAGGTGCCCTAGTTAATGATAATAGGGAAATAGTCACTGGGGATGAAGAGAAAGCAGAGCTGTTAAATTGATTATTTAGCTCTGTGTACACAACAGAGAAGCAAGGAGCCAACACAGGAGATGCCACTGATAGCAATAGCCCAAGTTTAATACTCAACATGGATATCATCCAAGGAAAACTAAATAATTCAAATGTGAATAAGACTGTCAGGCTTTACTCAAGAGTTCTTAAAGAACTGAGCTCAGTTATCTCATCACCCCTGTTCTTGATCTTTAAAGAAAGTCAAATGTGGTGCCCAAAGGGCTCTAGGTCTTCTCTGGCCAATTACAGACCTGTAAGTTTAACATCCATTGTGGGAAAATTGCTTGAGAGGCTATTAAGGGACTACATCCACGAATATGTGACTATGCATAATATTATAAGTGACAACCAGCGCGGTTTTACTAAGGGCAGAAATTGAGATCTTCAGGATTAGAAAATACAGTTTGTAACTGGGTTGAAAACTGGCTGAAGGATCGTGTACAGAGAGTTGCGGTTAATGATACCTACTCTGAATGGTTCACTGTTGTAAGTAGTGTACCCCCAAGGTTCAGTGCTGGGCCCACTATTATTAAACTTGTTTATAAATGACATAGAAGATGGAATTAAATGCACTGTCTCTATTTTTGCAGATGACACAAATATATGTAGCACAGTGCAGTCTATTGAAGATGTTCACAGGCTTCAAGCTGGCTTGGACACTTTGAGTGTCTGGGCATCCACTTGGCAAATGAAGTTCAATGTGGAGAAGTGTAGACACTTGCCATCTAATAACCTGAAAGCCACATATGTCCTCGTGGAGTAAAACTGTGAGAAACATTTGTTGAGAAGGAACTGCTTTCAAGTCCACCAGATACTATCATGCATTAAGAGAGGCATGAAATTACAGCATAGGGATGTTATTTTGCCTCTTTACAAGCCACTGTGGCGCCCTCACCTGGAATATGCCGTCCAGTTCTGGGCATCCGTTCATAGAAAGAATAGGTGGAGAGCCACCAAACTAATAAGAGGAATGAAGGAGTTATGAGGAGATTACGAGAATTAAACTTGCTTAGTCCTGAGAGGAGACATGTTTAATTTGTATAAATATATAAACGCCCAATATAAAAAGTATGCAGAAACACTATTTCAGGTAAAATCCTCTCTAAAGACAAGGGGGCACTCCCTTCGACCAGAAAAAAATAAATTCAGTTTCCGATAATCATTTTTTACCAAAAGAAATATAAATATGTGGAATAGCCTCCCCCAGAAGCTTGTTACATCAACAGCTGACTGCTTCAAAAAAGGATTAGATGCTTATTTAGAAGAAACGTTAACAGTTACTATTAGCTGTTATCAGTATAAAAAAAAAATAAAATAAAAAATAACTTCCCCTACCCAACAACCTTGGTTGAACTTGATGGACATATGTCTTTTTTCAACTGTATTAACTATGTAACTATGAGAGGGGGGAGGGGATGCTGAGGTCAATATGATACTGCAGTAACTTACAGGATGTTCATCCAGTCTAATAAGGGGGGGGGGGGGGGCGTATTTCATTACTTTGGCGTTATTGTTTTTTTTTACCAAACTTGATGGGGCTGAGTTATTACCAGTCTTTTGTGATTCATTGGGGTGGTAGGGTTGACAGTAGTATTAGTTAGTGGAAGGTCACCCATTACAAGTATGCAAAAAGACAAGGGTTCAATAATTAAATGCATAACTATATTAGAACAGCAAATCCACTATCTGTAACCCATGTAGCCCAACAATGCCATTGGCTAATGTCCTGCTAATTACATGCAATGTACTAATGCCTGGTGATAGTAAACCCAAACAAGCAGCCCTTGTAGGAGAAGCAAACATTATCTACCTATTTCTGGAAACCCTGCTTCACTTTGGCCTACCGATGTGATGAAATATATTTTCCTAATCTTATTTCCTGTCTAAATAGGGTAAAAAAAATACATTTCCCCCGCATCATAGACATATGACAGAGCAGGGAAATCAGGATTACAAGAATCTCCAGAACCCCAACCATCACTACTCTGATTCTGATAACTGCCTGATAGTTAAGGTATGGGAATAATTTCAACTGGCTGCAAATAAAATATATGTACCCCAAATCAGTGTCCTATGATTTGTTTTACTAACTCTAAACCTTATTGTGGAACACTTTCAGCAACAATTGTAAATGTGCTTATCTGGGTTCTACTATATTTTGCTTGTCAGAGAAATTAGTCTCACTAGTCCACACATAAATGGTAGGAAAGATCACCCTTGAGTAAGTAGAAAAAACAGTAGCCACTCAGTAAGTGACCTGCCTAGAGTCTCTCTGTCCAGACTGTTACAAACCTTTTGAGTAATGGGAACCTCCACTCTACTTGTGCAGGAGAAAGTGTACAGCTTTCTATATAGATGGCTTTATAAAGGCAGTTATATGTAAAGCTTGTATAAAGCTGTTATCTGGCATCTATTTGTAAATAAAGAGGTAATTTTAGTAATTATTTAGTAATTATCAAGGGAACTAGTAATGATTCGCAATCAATGTAAAATAGGCAATACCCATAGCATGATCTATGGCACAACTACAAAAACGCAAAACCTCTGTCCATATAGAAAGCCTCCACATGGGGAACCTTGTGAGCAGCTTTTTCAGAATGGAAAAAAAATCCCCTGCTTGCTAAAGACAACTATGGCCCTATATTTAGGAATTTAGCAATGGCAATAAAGCTGGAACAAACGCCCAAAAAATTACTCAAAACTGTCAACCAGTTACAATAGCCAAGTGCAGAATTTTAGGAAATGGAAGGGAATACCTTCCAACTTAATTGAGGGTAGAACCTAAAATTTATATGGTGCATACAAACATAACACCTCAGACAACCGAGTTAAAAACTAGACAAATGTCTATAATGAAAAACAGGAACTGATTCGGTGCTTAGGTATGTACTTGGAAGGCACTGAAAGAGCCAGCTCCCAATAAAAAAAAGAAAACATTGGAAGATTTGGGAGACCCAGAACCTGGAGCCCACCTACAGAATTGACCTGACTTTATGTTTACACCTTACTAGTGTGGTGTCTAGGCCTCTGGTCTTCATAGTTTTGCTGTCTAATAGTGTGTCAGGACCTTTGGCATTCTCAGTTTTTGTGCTTGTTCTCTGCTATTGTCATAGTTCGGCCCTTCCCATCTGTACATGTTGCCTTCCCTTAGGCCTGTGACTACTAAGGGACCACTCAAGGTGTGCAATCTCTACCTGTGGTAAGGCTGAAGAAATGGGGGGTGTCAGGTCCATCATACTGTAGATAAGATCAAGTTATTGGTCATTTGCCTCTCCTGTGGCACAGATCTGTATTCTCTTTGTTACCTGTTCACTGCTTGAGTACATTCTTGGTTCCTGCTCCCATGGTATATGTTCACTTCCTGAAGTATGTAGCATGTATCAGGATTTTCTTAGCCCTCCAACAATGCAGACCCTATATTTCATCTGCACAAACTGTTATCCACACGACGGAGCGGATTTGTAAATTACTCAAAAGTGACAGCAGAGCTTAGTCACAATAAGGCATACAACTCAATGTCAATATTAAATGTGAATTTTTAGTTTATATTACCACCCCTTCTTTCTTTCTGCATCTTAAAGTTCCCCATCATAATCATCCCATCATACTCAATTGAGTAGAAGGTAAGGCAAGGTAAGGAATATCTCAGCAAATATCAGGCTCCATGTTGTGTTTATTAGTAATGTCATGCTTGATTCCCAATTTAACTTTGATCATAGCATAGGATGAACAGGATCATAGCTTTGATTTATTTTACTAAAATGTTGCTTTAAAACTATGTTTTGGGAAAAGAAAATCCTTATTTTATCAGCAAGAAATAAAAAGCATGGGGCATTTTTGTAAAGGTCATAGCTTTCCATAGTTGTGGACTTTCAAAGTTATTTAGTATGCAAAGCATCACCCATCCTTATGCGTCGTTTTAGCCAAAACCTTACAATAATTACAAATATGACAATCCATAGCAGATTTTTTTTAGGCAATCAGAAAATTGTAATGGATGATATACTGAAAATCTTATATTAAGGCCTAGGCTAAATACATACACTTAAATTCTTCAGTATATAATCAATACATTATTTCTAGTGGGAAATATATTTGATTGTATTGTGTGACAGTGGGGTGTTATTTTTTGTTATAATAGAATACAGAGCTTTAATGCAGTGGCGGTAATATAAATTCAATAAAAATGGCTAACAAAATAAACTGATAATCAGTCTGGTGTACAAATCAGAAAGGCCCAAGCTATCAATACAACTAAAATTTGTTAAGAGTATTGTTTATGTATTTACTGTTTTGTTACAGTACAATTTGGAAGCCCAGGAGTTCATCAAATACCACTTTCCATTTTCTAATTATGTCAAGTATCACCAGAATGGTGTGTAGGGGATGTCACTCTACTAAAAACCATAGCAAAAACAAACAGCATATCAGGACTGGGGGGGGGGGGGGGGCAGTCTGCAGTCTTGTCCAGTACCCCCTGAAATCAGCTACCAGTGGTTGGGAATGCCTAATATAGCTGAAAAACTTGCTACTATAATATATATATATATATATATATATATATATATATATATATAGTGATAAAGTGTATGGAAAAGTCCTGAATGGAGTGTATTTTTCCCCTGCTATGCTGTGTCAGGCACGGTCCATGCCGGGTTTTCAGGACCCAGGTCACATTCCCCAGTCCTAGGTTTGTTCCCTGATCTCAAGCCTTGCACAGGTAATCAGGCTGATTGCAGGGAAAGCCTGAATAAAAGGAGCCGCTGTCAGGATGCTGTTGACCAGCCTGAAGGAAGGAGCCCAGGCTGCACTGCTCAGTGGTGAACAAAAGAACTGAATTTAAGCCGAAGGACTTGGCTTCTGCAACCCCAAAACTTGGACTTGTGTGGATGAGCAGCGGGGCCTTGTATGCCCTGTAAAGCGGACCTGACTTACCCTGGAATTGCAGCTTGCTGGAGTACCCAGCTGTGGACTTACATTGAATCGGTGAAGTAACCACTTTGATTTATTGCATTGTTACTGCAATCTCTGAAGTGAGAGATATTTTGGTTTTGAACATTTTATTTTCTCAATAAACCTGTTTTGCTGTTGAACAACTGCTGTTGTCCGTGTCACTGCCGTTCTCCCCAATTGCTCTCTCTCTCTCTCTCTCTATATATATATATATATATATATATATATATATATATATATGAAACAAGGGTTGCACCACTTATCAGAAATAATAAAATTTGTGCTCACTCTGATATGTCAGCTATACAAAAAATGAACTGGACGTGCCACACAACACGTCTTCCTCCCAAAGAGGAGCACCAACTCATCATAAAAAATCACATAATCTTTATTGTTACAATGGACAATTAAAATACAAAAACACACAAGACATTTAAAAACACTGTATAGACCCCTATGTTATCTAAATATTCAAATACAAAAACCCACACAGGGCTATGAATAGGGAAGAACACTATGGGCATATATCCCCTAGATGCTAACACCAGCCTAAATATTTTTGTGCCGGCACAAAAACTATATCCTCTAATAAATCCATACATGACACCAGAACCTACATAATCAAACTTTTAATAATACCTATAATTCATATAACATGCTGAACAACTAAAAATTATTGTTAGAATATTCAAAAATGTTATCAATATTTGACTGTGCAAAGACAAATATATAAGAAGATCAACATACATAATACATGCATAAACCAATTATACATTTAACTAAATCCCAGCCACTATATTGCACAGAGACTCTACCCCAGTGAATCAAAATACATAAAACAACAATAAGTGAAGACAAATAAAGTGCATGTGCCAGCAGCTTTACAGAGAAATACCGTCAAAAGTATACAGATATCTCGGGGAGGCTCACAGGGTCAACAGAAAGAGGGTCACAACAGACTAAACACCGCGCTCGCTGCTTCCATGTCGCTTCAAAGGTGAGGTTTTGAACACTTTATTCTCTCAATAAACCTGTTTTGCTGTTGAAGAACTGTTGTCGGTGTCACTGCCGTTCTCCTCAATTGCTCAATATATATATATATATATATATATATATATATATATATATATATATATATTTACTTACTAGTAGGCTCCAGGTTCAGTGTCCTATACCTCTTATGGAAATACATTGATTTTGCTAAAGTAGCAAAACTGGGTCTGTTTCTCCCTGGTTGCCATTTTCTCTTCTATGATGCCAACAGAGCTATAACATGATGATAGCTTAGGCTGTTGAACTAGTCTTTACAACTCAAGCAAGCAATTTAAAGCTATATCCTTGCTCTTTTTGTGTTTTCGTGGCAGATAAGCCTGAAACAAAATTTCCCTGCACTCAGTTCTGCCAGAAAAAAAAATCTACAGTCCATTAAATAAAATATATACAGAATAGAAGCTGCCTCATGGAACCACAATTACTATAAATAAGGTGGTATTCAGTTGTGAAACACTGCAGCGCACAAATTAAAATATCATTCAAGTCTATGGGGAAGTACATTTTTGTGTTCTTATTTCTAAAAGGCAACCAAAGCAGTTAAATGCCTCTAAATTACACTCAGTAGCCGCCAAACATCTAGAATAGAGATGAGCGAACTTTTGAAAAATTCGATTCGACTGATTCGCCGAATTTTCCGACAAAAATCGTTTCGACCCGAATAAATTCGCGACGAATCGCTATTAAAAACGGCTATTTCTGAGCCTCCTAGAGCCTCAATAGGGTTGTAAACCATTCAGCCTTGCTGTAACACGCACAGGATGCGTGCTGGGTTAGTTAAATAATACTTTGAAGAAATATCACATGCAGATCAGAGGCATCGCTAATAGAATCGCAGAGCGGCACAATTGCAGAGAGTTGAAGTGGCATCACTATGAGGGGCAGAAGGAGCCCAAATATACACTGGAGTTGGCTTCAGGAGCCCAAAAATTGGATGAATCACACCCTGGAGTTGGCAGAAGTTGGCAGCAGCAGCAGCAGGAGCCCAAATATACACTGGAGTTGGCTTCAGGAGCCCAAAAATTGGATGAATCACACCCTGGAGTTGGCAGGAGTTGACAGCAGCAGCAGCAGGAGCCCAAATATACACTGGAGTTGGCTTCAGGAGCCCAAAAATTGGATGAATCACACCCTGGAGTTGGCAGGAGTTGACAGCAGCAGCAGCAGGAGCCCAAATATACACTGGAGTTGGCTTCAGGAGCCCAAAAATTGGATGAATCACACCCTGGAGTTGGCAGGAGTTGACAGCAGCAGCAGCAGGAGCCCAAATATACACTGGAGTTGGCTTCAGGAGCCCAAAAATTGGATGAATCACACCCTGGAGTTGGCAGAAGTTGGCAGCAGCAGCAGCAGGAGCCCAAATATACACTGGAGTTGGCTTCAGGAGCCCAAAAATTGGATGAATCACACCCTGGAGTTGGCAGAAGTTGGCAGCAGCAGCAGCAGGAGCCCAAATATACACTGGAGTTGGCTTCAGGAGCCCAAAAATTGGATGAATCACACCCTGGAGTTGGCAGGAGTTGACAGCAGCAGCAGCAGGAGCCCAAATATACACTGGAGTTGGCTTCAGGAGCCCAAAAATTGGATGAATCACACCCTGGAGTTGGCAGAAGTTGGCAGCAGCAGCAGCAGGAGCCCAAATATATACTGGAGTTGGCTTCAGGAGCCCAAAAATTGGATGAATCACACCCTGGAGTTGGCAGAAGTTGACAGTAGCAGCAGCAGGAGCCCAAATATACACTGGAGTTGGCTTCAGGAGCCCAAAAATTGGATGAATCACACCCTGGAGTTGGCAGAAGTTGGCAGCAGCAGCAGCAGGAGCCCAAATATACACTGGAGTTGGCTTCAGGAGCCCAAAAATTGGATGAATCACACCCTGGAGTTGGCAGGAGTTGACAGCAGCAGCAGCAGGAGCCCAAATATACACTGGAGTTGGCTTCAGGAGCCCAAAAATTGGATGAATCACACCCTGGAGTTGGCAGAAGTTGGCAGCAGCAGCAGCAGGAGCCCAAATATACACTGGAGTTGGCTTCAGGAGCCCAAAAATTGGATGAATCACACCCTGGAGTTGGCAGGAGTTGACAGCAGCAGCAGCAGGAGCCCAAATATACACTGGAGTTGGCTTCAGGAGCCCAAAAATTGGATGAATCACACCCTGGAGTTGGCAGGAGTTGACAGCAGCAGCAGCAGGAGCCCAAATATACACTGGAGTTGGCTTCAGGAGCCCAAAAATTGGATGAATCACACCCTGGAGTTGGCAGAAGTTGGCAGCAGCAGCAGCAGGAGCCCAAATATACACTGGAGTTGGCTTCAGGAGCCCAAAAATTGGATGAATCACACCCTGGAGTTGGCAGGAGTTGACAGCAGCAGCAGCAGGAGCCCAAATATACACTGGAGTTGGCTTCAGGAGCCCAAAAATTGGATGAATCACACCCTGGAGTTGGCAGAAGTTGGCAGCAGCAGCAGCAGGAGCCCAAATATACACTGGAGTTGGCTTCAGGAGCCCAAAAATTGGATGAATCACACCCTGGAGTTGGCAGGAGTTGACAGCAGCAGCAGCAGGAGCCCAAATATACACTGGAGTTGGCTTCAGGAGCCCAAAAATTGGATGAATCACACCCTGGAGTTGGCAGAAGTTGGCAGCAGCAGCAGCAGGAGCCCAAATATACACTGGAGTTGGCTTCAGGAGCCCAAAAATTGGATGAATCACACCCTGGAGTTGGCAGAAGTTGGCAGCAGCAGCAGCAGGAGCCCAAATATACACTGGAGTTGGCTTCAGGAGCCCAAAAATTGGATGAATCACACCCTGGAGTTGGCAGGAGTTGACAGCAGCAGCAGCAGGAGCCCAAATATACACTGGAGTTGGCTTCAGGAGCCCAAAAATTGGATGAATCACACCCTGGAGTTGGCAGAAGTTGGCAGCAGCAGCAGCAGGAGCCCAAATATACACTGGAGTTGGCTTCAGGAGCCCAAAAATTGGATGAATCACACCCTGGAGTTGGCAGGAGTTGACAGCAGCAGCAGAAGGAGCCCAAATATACACTGGAGTTGGCTTCAGGAGCCCAAAAATTGGATGAATCACACCCTGGAGTTGGCAGAAGTTGGCAGCAGCAGCAGCAGGAGCCCAAATATACACTGGAGTTGGCTTCAGGAGCCCAAAAATTGGATGAATCACACCCTGGAGTTGGCAGGAGTTGACAGCAGCAGCAGCAGGAGCCCAAATATACACTGGAGTTGGCTTCAGGAGCCCAAAAATTGGATGAATCACACCCTGGAGTTGGCAGAAGTTGGCAGCAGCAGCAGCAGGAGCCCAAATATACACTGGAGTTGGCTTCAGGAGCCCAAAAATTGGATGAATCACACCCTGGAGTTGGCAGGAGTTGACAGTAGCAGCAGCAGGAGCCCAAATATACACTGGAGTTGGCTTCAGGAGCCCAAAAATTGGATGAATCACACCCTGGAGTTGGCAGAAGTTGGCAGCAGCAGCAGCAGGAGCCCAAATATACACTGGAGTTGGCTTCAGGAGCCCAAAAATTGGATGAATCACACCCTGGAGTTGGCAGGAGTTGACAGCAGCAGCAGCAGGAGCCCAAATATACACTGGAGTTGGCTTCAGGAGCCCAAAAATTGGATGAATCACACCCTGGAGTTGGCAGAAGTTGGCAGCAGCAGCAGCAGGAGCCCAAATATACACTGGAGTTGGCTTCAGGAGCCCAAAAATTGGATGAATCACACCCTGGAGTTGGCAGGAGTTGACAGCAGCAGCAGCAGGAGCCCAAATATACACTGGAGTTGGCTTCAGGAGCCCAAAAATTGGATGAATCACACCCTGGAGTTGGCAGAAGTTGGCAGCAGCAGCAGGAGCCCAAATATACACTGGAGTTGGCTTCAGGAGCCCAAAAATTGGATGAATCACACCCTGGAGTTGGCAGAAGTTGGCAGCAGCAGCAGCAGGAGCCCAAATATACACTGGAGTTGGCTTCAGGAGCCCAAAAATTGGATGAATCACACCCTGGAGTTGGCAGGAGTTGACAGCAGCAGCAGCAGGAGCCCAAATATACACTGGAGTTGGCTTCAGGAGCCCAAAAATTGGATGAATCACACCCTGGAGTTGGCAGAAGTTGGCAGCAGCAGCAGCAGGAGCCCAAATATACACTGGAGTTGGCTTCAGGAGCCCAAAAATTGGATGAATCACACCCTGGAGTTGGCAGGAGTTGACAGCAGCAGCAGCAGGAGCCCAAATATACACTGGAGTTGGCTTCAGGAGCCCAAAAATTGGATGAATCACACCCTGGAGTTGGCAGAAGTTGGCAGCAGCAGCAGCAGGAGCCCAAATATACACTGGAGTTGGCTTCAGGAGCCCAAAAATTGGATGAATCACACCCTGGAGTTGGCAGAAGTTGGCAGCAGCAGCAGCAGGAGCCCAAATATACACTGGAGTTGGCTTCAGGAGCCCAAAAATTGGATGAATCACACCCTGGAGTTGGCAGGAGTTGACAGCAGCAGCAGCAGGAGCCCAAATATACACTGGAGTTGGCTTCAGGAGCCCAAAAATTGGATGAATCACACCCTGGAGTTGGCAGAAGTTGGCAGCAGCAGCAGCAGGAGCCCAAATATACACTGGAGTTGGCTTCAGGAGCCCAAAAATTGGATGAATCACACCCTGGAGTTGGCAGGAGTTGACAGTAGCAGCAGCAGGAGCCCAAATATACACTGGAGTTGGCTTCAGGAGCCCAAAAATTGGATGAATCACACCCTGGAGTTGGCAGAAGTTGGCAGCAGCAGCAGCAGCAGGAGCCCAAATATACACTGGAGTTGGCTTCAGGAGCCCAAAAATTGGATGAATCACACCCTGGAGTTGGCAGGAGTTGACAGCAGCAGCAGCAGGAGCCCAAATATACACTGGAGTTGGCTTCAGGAGCCCAAAAATTGGATGAATCACACCCTGGAGTTGGCAGGAGTTGACAGCAGCAGCAGCAGGAGCCCAAATATACACTGGAGTTGGCTTCAGGAGCCCAAAAATTGGATGAATCACACCCTGGAGTTGGCAGAAGTTGGCAGCAGCAGCAGCAGGAGCCCAAATATACACTGGAGTTGGCTTCAGGAGCCCAAAAATTGGATGAATCACACCCTGGAGTTGGCAGGAGTTGACAGCAGCAGCAGCAGGAGCCCAAATATACACTGGAGTTGGCTTCAGGAGCCCAAAAATTGGATGAATCACACCCTGGAGTTGGCAGGAGTTGACAGTAGCAGCAGCAGGAGCCCAAATATACACTGGAGTTGGCTTCAGGAGCCCAAAAATTGGATGAATCACACCCTGGAGTTGGCAGAAGTTGGCAGCAGCAGCAGCAGGAGCCCAAATATACACTGGAGTTGGCTTCAGGAGCCCAAAAATTGGATGAATCACACCCTGGAGTTGGCAGAAGTTGGCAGCAGCAGCAGCAGGAGCCCAAATATACACTGGAGTTGGCTTCAGGAGCCCAAAAATTGGATGAATCACACCCTGGAGTTGGCAGGAGTTGACAGTAGCAGCAGCAGGAGCCCAAATATACACTGGAGTTGGCTTCAGGAGCCCAAAAATTGGATGAATCACACCCTGGAGTTGGCAGAAGTTGGCAGCAGCAGCAGCAGGAGCCCAAATATACACTGGAGTTGGCTTCAGGAGCCCAAAAATTGGATGAATCACACCCTGGAGTTGGCAGGAGTTGACAGTAGCAGCAGCAGGAGCCCAAAAAATGGCCTAAAGACATAAATATGTTTTGCACCATTTGGAAAGTGTAAAACGTGGCACCATGCTGAATCTAGTCGCATGCATCAGGCATTGGTGGGTGGAAATCCTGGCTGATCCATCCCTGATTCATTTTGACAAAGGTGAGTCTCTCCACATTTTTAGTTGACAGACGAGTTCTCCTCGCCGTAACTATGGCCCCCGCCGCACTAAACACCCGCTCAGATGGCACGCTACTTGCCGGGCAGGACAGCTTTTCCAGGGCAAACTCTGCTAGTTGCGGCCACAAATCAAGTTTGGCTGCCCAGAAGTCCAGCGGATCCTCAAGGTGTGTTGGCATGGTCATGTCAAAGTATGACATGACCTGCTGGTTCAGGTCCTGCTCCAGGTCTTCCTGCTGCTCATGAGTAGCCTCACTATGCGGGTGTAGAAAGCTACTCATTAGCGACTGAAGACTGAGGCTGCTGCTGCTGATGGAGCTTCTGCTGCTGCTGCTGCCAACCCCCCCAGCGGCCATGGCAGTGGAAGGTGAGCGCAGAGGTCCCCTCGAGTCAGACCTGCGAGAGTATGGACCATGGCGCAGATAGGCATCGGCCAACTGCCTACGTAGAATGTCTTTGTAGTAGTTGAGTTTGTCCTCCCTCTCGGTGGGTTTAAAAAATGCCCCCATTTTGTGCCGGAAGCGAGGGTCCAATAAGGTGGACAGCCAGAAGTCATCCCGCCGACAGATGGAAACAATTCTGGGGTCACTACGCAAGCACGTGAGCATGCTTCGTGCCATTTGCGCAAGTGACTCGGATGGACTACCTGTCTCCATCTCCACTGCATACTGCCACGGTGTGCCCGGGTCCTCTGTCTCTCCTTCCTCAAAAACCTCTAGCTCCTCTGGCTGCTCCTGCTCCTCCTCTCCTGTCCGCTGACTAGATAAACCAGCCATTTCGCCAAGCCTAAACTGTGTTTCGCTGGGCAACTCCTCCTCCTCCTCTTCCTCCTCCTCCTCCTCCAGTTCAGCTCCAAGGGGGTTCATGTGGCCGTAAGATGTAAACGCCATGTCTCCAGTGCCCTGACCAGCCATGGTTTCCAACATGTGCTGCAGTACATGAAGCAGTGGAATCACGTCGTTCATCCCGTAATCCTGCCGACTGACAAATAAAGTGGCTTCCTCAAAGGGCCTGAGCAAACGGCAGGTGTCACGTATGAGCTGCCACTGGTTGACATTGAAGTTACACAGGGGAGTCCCCCTATCTGCTTGGATCATCAGGAAATCCGTGATGGCTTTTCTCTGTTCATATAATCGGTCCAACATGTGAAGGGTGGAATTCCAACGGGTGGAAACATCGCAAATCAGACTATGTTGGGGGATACCATTCTGACGCTGTAGCTCAAGAAGGGTGTGTTTGGCAGTGTAGGAGTGGCTGAAGTGCATGCAAAGTTTCCGTGAAGTTGTTAGGATGTCCTGCAGATGGGGGGAACACTTCAGAAACCGCTTGACAACCAGATTGAAGACGTGAGCCATGCAGGGGGCATGGGTCAGGCTTCCTTGGCGCAGCGCAGACAAAATGTTCTTCCCATTGTCGGTAACCATGATTCCCATTTTAAGTTTTCTCGGAGTAAGCCATGTTTGGATTTCCTGATGAATACATTTAAGCAGTTCCTCCCCTGTGTGACTCCGTTCGCCAAGACAAACCATGTGAAGCACTGCGTGACACCTCCGTGCCCTGCACACATGGTAGACTGGAGGGGCACTGAGACTTGAGCCTACAGTGGAGGGTGAGGAGATGGCGGAGGATGAGGAGGCCGAGTCGCACGGTGTCACAGGCCCAATGGGCAGAGAGCGCGGAGGCCGAAGCGGCGTGACCTGTCCAAGTTGCTGCTGCAAAGGGACCACATTCACCCAGTGGGCCGTAAACGACATGTACTGCCCCTGACCGTAGTTACAGCTCCAGATGTCGGCGCTGCCATGTATTTTGCTACACACCGACAGGCTCAAGGACTGGCCCACCTTCTGTTCAACAAAAGTGTGCAGCGCTGGTACTGCCTTCTTGGCAAAGAAATGACGGCTTGGGACTCTCCACCTCGGCTCGGCACAAGCCATCAGTTCTCTGAAAGGTGCAGATTCCACCACCTGAAAAGGGAGCGACTGCAGCACCAGCAACTTGGACAGGAGCACATTCAGCTTCTGCGCCGTAGGATGAGTGGGCGCATACTGCTGTCTCTTGGACATGGCTTCGCTGATGGATTGCTGGCGGGATGCATGACTTGGAGGAGGAGGAGGAGGAGCAGGAGCGACAGAGGATGGGTATGACGCACAGCTGCCTTCGGCTGAGGTGCTGGAGCCTTGGCTGGCAGAAATTGGGAGCTCACTTGGTGAGGAAGCAGACTGGACCACCCCTTGGGAGCCTCGGTTCTCCCAGGTCGTTTTATGGTGACGCATCATATGTTGACGCAGGGCCGTGGTGCCAACATTTGGACCCTGGCCACGCTTCACCTTTTGCCTACATATCTTGCATGTGGCCATGTTACCCTCCTGCGGATGCCTCAGGAAAAACTGCCACACTGCCGAGTAGCTACTTTTCCCACCCCCTGGCCTCACTGATTCACTGCTGCTGTTGCCAACTCCAGGAACCCCTGCTCCACTACCTCCCGATAAGGTAGACTGCCGCACAGCAGGTGCTCTACCCCGGCCCCGGCCCCGGCCGGCTCCAGCCTTTGGAATTGTGCCCCCATGCTGACTGCTACCACTTTGCTGCCTCAGCTGCTGACTCCGGGGCAACCTGCACCCCTCTTCTCCTGATGATGACGATGAAGCCCCTTCATCACCCGGCTCCCAAGTGCGATCGGCTTCATCGTCATCATCATCATCATCACCGGGTTGTGGCTGTACGTCACTGATGTTCGTGGATTCGTCAACAGTGTCTGGCGCAGGAGCTGGAACGCTCGCAGCACCCACGACACTGTCCACATCACTATTTGTCTGCCTAGCTAAAGAAGCCACCTCCATTTCTTGGCTGGGCAGTAGCTGCTGACTGTCCTCTATCTGATGGTCCTCCTCACTAAAGAGTGGAGCTGAACCCAAAGCATAGGATACGTCGCTGGGGGAGGGAACGGCGTAGGCCAGAGGCAATGGGAGGACAGGGACTGCTCTCGGGGCATGCCAACTCAGGGTTGTGTCAGAGGAACCTACCGACCCTAGACTGGGGGTCTCAGACGTAAGTTGTGATGATGTTGTTGATGAGCGCGTCAACCAATCTACCACGGCAGATGCGTTACTGGTGGAGACCCGACCGCTAGCAGATACTGGCAGATTAGGTCTCTCAGCGTGACTCCTGCTGCTACTGGCCCCCAGTCTGATGCGAGCTCTTCCTGCGGAATCTTGGCCTCTGCCACTCCTCTTTTCACTTCCAGGCACTTGTCTGCCCGACATAGTCTAACTGGCGTGGTAGTAGGTGATATTTAAAAAAACCCCGGGCAGCGGTGGGTCTATATGAAACAGAATATAATGCACACCAAAAGTGAGCAGTAACACTCAGCCTCCAACAGGCCTGCTTAGTGTAAATAAGAGAGCAGCTTAGTGTAAATAAAGAGGGGTATGCTATGTTACAGAATGGGATGCCTCAACAGAAGTGCACCTGGCAGGCAGCAGTAAGCCTATGCCCAGCAAAAGTGTCTTATAATATAAATATAATAAGAGCAAATGCTTATATGGTCTTAAACAGAGGCTGCTTTAGTCACAGAATGGGATGCCCCGGGCAGGAATCGAGCTGCCAGGGTACAGTAGTGCTTTGGCCAGCAAAAGTGTCTTTATCAGGCCTAATTTCAAATATGATTAGAGCAAATGCTTATATGGTCTTAAACAGAGGCTGCTTTAGTCACAGAATGGGATGCCCCGGGCAGGAATCGAGCTGCCAGGGTACAGTAGTGCTTTGGCCAGCAAAAGTGTCTTTATCAGGCCTAATTTCAAATATGATTAGAGCAAATGCTTATATGGTCTTAAACAGAGGCTGCTTTAGTCACAGAATGGGATGCCCCGGGCAGGAATCGAGCTGCCAGGGTACAGTAGTGCTTTGGCCAGCAAAAGTGTCTTTATCAGGCCTAATTTCAAATATGATTAGAGCAAATGCTTATATGGTCTTAAACAGAGGCTGCTTTAGTCACAGAATGGGATGCCCCGGGCAGGAATCGAGCTGCCAGGGTACAGTAGTGCTTTGGCCAGCAAAAGTGTCTTTATCAGGCCTAATTTCAAATATGATTAGAGCAAATGCTTATATGGTCTTAAACAGAGGCTGCTTTAGTCACAGAATGGGATGCCCCGGGCAGGAATCGAGCTGCCAGGGTACAGTAGTGCTTTGGCCAGCAAAAGTGTCTTTATCAGGCCTAATTTCAAATATGATTAGAGCAAATGCTTATATGGTCTTAAACAGAGGCTGCTTTAGTCACAGAATGGGATGCCCCGGGCAGGAATCGAGCTGCCAGGGTACAGTAGTGCTTTGGCCAGCAAAAGTGTCTTTATCAGGCCTAATTTCAAATATGATTAGAGCAAATGCTTATATGGTCTTAAACAGAGGCTGCTTTAGTCACAGAATGGGATGCCCCGGGCAGGAATCGAGCTGCCAGGGTACAGTAGTGCTTTGGCCAGCAAAAGTGTCTTTATCAGGCCTAATTTCAAATATGATTAGAGCAAATGGTTATATGGTCTTAAACAGAGGCTGCTTTAGTCACAGAATGGGATGCCCCGGGCAGGAATCGAGCTGCCAGGGTACAGTAGTGCTTTGGCCAGCAAAAGTGTCTTTATCAGGCCTAATTTCAAATATGATTAGAGCAAATGGTTATATGGTCTTAAACAGAGGCTGCTTTAGTCACAGAATGGGATGCCCCGGGCAGGAATCGAGCTGCCAGGGTACAGTAGTGCTTTGGCCAGCAAAAGTGTCTTTATCAGGCCTAATTTCAAATATGATTAGAGCAAATGGTTATATGGTCTTAAACAGAGGCTGCTTTAGTCACAGAATGGGATGCCCCGGGCAGGAATCGAGCTGCCAGGGTACAGTAGTGCTTTGGCCAGCAAAAGTGTCTTTATCAGGCCTAATTTCAAATATGATTAGAGCAAATGCTTATATGGTCTTAAACAGAGGCTGCTTTAGTCACAGAATGGGATGCCCCGGGCAGGAATCGAGCTGCCAGGGTACAGTAGTGCTTTGGCCAGCAAAAGTGTCTTTATCAGGCCTAATTTCAAATATGATTAGAGCAAATGCTTATATGGTCTTAAACAGAGGCTGCTTTAGTCACAGAATGGGATGCCCCGGGCAGGAATCGAGCTGCCAGGGTACAGTAGTGCTTTGGCCAGCAAAAGTGTCTTTATCAGGCCTAATTTCAAATATGATTAGAGCAAATGCTTATATGGTCTTAAACAGAGGCTGCTTTAGTCACAGAATGGGATGCCCCGGGCAGGAATCGAGCTGCCAGGGTACAGTAGTGCTTTGGCCAGCAAAAGTGTCTTTATCAGGCCTAATTTCAAATATGATTAGAGCAAATGCTTATATGGTCTTAAACAGAGGCTGCTTTAGTCACAGAATGGGATGCCCCGGGCAGGAATCGAGCTGCCAGGGTACAGTAGTGCTTTGGCCAGCAAAAGTGTCTTTATCAGGCCTAATTTCAAATATGATTAGAGCAAATGCTTATATGGTCTTAAACAGAGGCTGCTTTAGTCACAGAATGGGATGCCCCGGGCAGGAATCGAGCTGCCAGGGTACAGTAGTGCTTTGGCCAGCAAAAGTGTCTTTATCAGGCCTAATTTCAAATATGATTAGAGCAAATGCTTATATGGTCTTAAACAGAGGCTGCTTTAGTCACAGAATGGGATGCCCCGGGCAGGAATCGAGCTGCCAGGGTACAGTAGTGCTTTGGCCAGCAAAAGTGTCTTTATCAGGCCTAATTTCAAATATGATTAGAGCAAATGCTTATATGGTCTTAAACAGAGGCTGCTTTAGTCACAGAATGGGATGCCCCGGGCAGGAATCGAGCTGCCAGGGTACAGTAGTGCTTTGGCCAGCAAAAGTGTCTTTATCAGGCCTAATTTCAAATATGATTAGAGCAAATGCTTATATGGTCTTAAACAGAGGCTGCTTTAGTCACAGAATGGGATGCCCCGGGCAGGAATCGAGCTGCCAGGGTACAGTAGTGCTTTGGCCAGCAAAAGTGTCTTTATCAGGCCTAATTTCAAATATGATTAGAGCAAATGCTTATATGGTCTTAAACAGAGGCTGCTTTAGTCACAGAATGGGATGCCCCGGGCAGGAATCGAGCTGCCAGGGTACAGTAGTGCTTTGGCCAGCAAAAGTGTCTTTATCAGGCCTAATTTCAAATATGATTAGAGCAAATGCTTATATGGTCTTAAACAGAGGCTGCTTTAGTCACAGAATGGGATGCCCCGGGCAGGAATCGAGCTGCCAGGGTACAGTAGTGCTTTGGCCAGCAAAAGTGTCTTTATCAGGCCTAATTTCAAATATGATTAGAGCAAATGCTTATATGGTCTTAAACAGAGGCTGCTTTAGTCACAGAATGGGATGCCCCGGGCAGGAATCGAGCTGCCAGGGTACAGTAGTGCTTTGGCCAGCAAAAGTGTCTTTATCAGGCCTAATTTCAAATATGATTAGAGCAAATGCTTATATGGTCTTAAACAGAGGCTGCTTTAGTCACAGAATGGGATGCCCCGGGCAGGAATCGAGCTGCCAGGGTACAGTAGTGCTTTGGCCAGCAAAAGTGTCTTTATCAGGCCTAATTTCAAATATGATTAGAGCAAATGCTTATATGGTCTTAAACAGAGGCTGCTTTAGTCACAGAATGGGATGCCCCGGGCAGGAATCGAGCTGCCAGGGTACAGTAGTGCTTTGGCCAGCAAAAGTGTCTTTATCAGGCCTAATTTCAAATATGATTAGAGCAAATGCTTATATGGTCTTAAACAGAGGCTGCTTTAGCCACAGAATGGGATGCCCCGGGCAGGAATCGAGCTGCCAGGGTACAGTAGTGCTTTGGCCAGCAAAAGTGTCTTTATCAGGCCTAATTTCAAATATGATTAGAGCAAATGCTTATATGGTCTTAAACAGAGGCTGCTTTAGTCACAGAATGGGATGCCCCGGGCAGGAATCGAGCTGCCAGGGTACAGTAGTGCTTTGGCCAGCAAAAGTGTCTTTATCAGGCCTAATTTCAAATATGATTAGAGCAAATGCTTATATGGTCTTAAACAGAGGCTGCTTTAGTCACAGAATGGGATGCCCCGGGCAGGAATCGAGCTGCCAGGGTACAGTAGTGCTTTGGCCAGCAAAAGTGTCTTTATCAGGCCTAATTTCAAATATGATTAGAGCAAATGGTTATATGGTCTTAAACAGAGGCTGCTTTAGTCACAGAATGGGATGCCCCGGGCAGGAATCGAGCTGCCAGGGTACAGTAGTGCTTTGGCCAGCAAAAGTGTCTTTATCAGGCCTAATTTCAAATATGATTAGAGCAAATGCTTATATGGTCTTAAACAGAGGCTGCTTTAGTCACAGAATGGGATGCCCCGGGCAGGAATCGAGCTGCCAGGGTACAGTAGTGCTTTGGCCAGCAAAAGTGTCTTTATCAGGCCTAATTTCAAATATGATTAGAGCAAATGGTTATATGGTCTTAAACAGAGGCTGCTTTAGTCACAGAATGGGATGCCCCGGGCAGGAATCGAGCTGCCAGGGTACAGTAGTGCTTTGGCCAGCAAAAGTGTCTTTATCAGGCCTAATTTCAAATATGATTAGAGCAAATGCTTATATGGTCTTAAACAGAGGCTGCTTTAGTCACAGAATGGGATGCCCCGGGCAGGAATCGAGCTGCCAGGGTACAGTAGTGCTTTGGCCAGCAAAAGTGTCTTTATCAGGCCTAATTTCAAATATGATTAGAGCAAATGCTTATATGGTCTTAAACAGAGGCTGCTTTAGTCACAGAATGGGATGCCCCGGGCAGGAATCGAGCTGCCAGGGTACAGTAGTGCTTTGGCCAGCAAAAGTGTCTTTATCAGGCCTAATTTCAAATATGATTAGAGCAAATGGTTATATGGTCTTAAACAGAGGCTGCTTTAGTCACAGAATGGGATGCCCCGGGCAGGAATCGAGCTGCCAGGGTACAGTAGTGCTTTGGCCAGCAAAAGTGTCTTTATCAGGCCTAATTTCAAATATGATTAGAGCAAATGCTTATATGGTCTTAAACAGAGGCTGCTTTAGTCACAGAATGGGATGCCCCGGGCAGGAATCGAGCTGCCAGGGTACAGTAGTGCTTTGGCCAGCAAAAGTGTCTTTATCAGGCCTAATTTCAAATATGATTAGAGCAAATGCTTATATGGTCTTAAACAGAGGCTGCTTTAGTCACAGAATGGGATGCCCCGGGCAGGAATCGAGCTGCCAGGGTACAGTAGTGCTTTGGCCAGCAAAAGTGTCTTTATCAGGCCTAATTTCAAATATGATTAGAGCAAATGCTTATATGGTCTTAAACAGAGGCTGCTTTAGTCACAGAATGGGATGCCCCGGGCAGGAATCGAGCTGCCAGGGTACAGTAGTGCTTTGGCCAGCAAAAGTGTCTTTATCAGGCCTAATTTCAAATATGATTAGAGCAAATGCTTATATGGTCTTAAACAGAGGCTGCTTTAGTCACAGAATGGGATGCCCCGGGCAGGAATCGAGCTGCCAGGGTACAGTAGTGCTTTGGCCAGCAAAAGTGTCTTTATCAGGCCTAATTTCAAATATGATTAGAGCAAATGCTTATATGGTCTTAAACAGAGGCTGCTTTAGTCACAGAATGGGATGCCCCGGGCAGGAATCGAGCTGCCAGGGTACAGTAGTGCTTTGGCCAGCAAAAGTGTCTTTATCAGGCCTAATTTCAAATATGATTAGAGCAAATGCTTATATGGTCTTAAACAGAGGCTGCTTTAGTCACAGAATGGGATGCCCCGGGCAGGAATCGAGCTGCCAGGGTACAGTAGTGCTTTGGCCAGCAAAAGTGTCTTTATCAGGCCTAATTTCAAATATGATTAGAGCAAATGCTTATATGGTCTTAAACAGAGGCTGCTTTAGTCACAGAATGGGATGCCCCGGGCAGGAATCGAGCTGCCAGGGTACAGTAGTGCTTTGGCCAGCAAAAGTGTCTTTATCAGGCCTAATTTCAAATATGATTAGAGCAAATGCTTATATGGTCTTAAACAGAGGCTGCTTTAGTCACAGAATGGGATGCCCCGGGCAGGAATCGAGCTGCCAGGGTACAGTAGTGCTTTGGCCAGCAAAAGTGTCTTTATCAGGCCTAATTTCAAATATGATTAGAGCAAATGCTTATATGGTCTTAAACAGAGGCTGCTTTAGTCACAGAATGGGATGCCCCGGGCAGGAATCGAGCTGCCAGGGTACAGTAGTGCTTTGGCCAGCAAAAGTGTCTTTATCAGGCCTAATTTCAAATATGATTAGAGCAAATGCTTATATGGTCTTAAACAGAGGCTGCTTTAGTCACAGAATGGGATGCCCCGGGCAGGAATCGAGCTGCCAGGGTACAGTAGTGCTTTGGCCAGCAAAAGTGTCTTTATCAGGCCTAATTTCAAATATGATTAGAGCAAATGCTTATATGGTCTTAAACAGAGGCTGCTTTAGTCACAGAATGGGATGCCCCGGGCAGGAATCGAGCTGCCAGGGTACAGTAGTGCTTTGGCCAGCAAAAGTGTCTTTATCAGGCCTAATTTCAAATATGATTAGAGCAAATGCTTATATGGTCTTAAACAGAGGCTGCTTTAGTCACAGAATGGGATGCCCCGGGCAGGAATCGAGCTGCCAGGGTACAGTAGTGCTTTGGCCAGCAAAAGTGTCTTTATCAGGCCTAATTTCAAATATGATTAGAGCAAATGCTTATATGGTCTTAAACAGAGGCTGCTTTAGTCACAGAATGGGATGCCCCGGGCAGGAATCGAGCTGCCAGGGTACAGTAGTGCTTTGGCCAGCAAAAGTGTCTTTATCAGGCCTAATTTCAAATATGATTAGAGCAAATGCTTATATGGTCTTAAACAGAGGCTGCTTTAGTCACAGAATGGGATGCCCCGGGCAGGAATCGAGCTGCCAGGGTACAGTAGTGCTTTGGCCAGCAAAAGTGTCTTTATCAGGCCTAATTTCAAATATGATTAGAGCAAATGGTTATATGGTCTTAAACAGAGGCTGCTTTAGTCACAGAATGGGATGCCCCGGGCAGGAATCGAGCTGCCAGGGTACAGTAGTGCTTTGGCCAGCAAAAGTGTCTTTATCAGGCCTAATTTCAAATATGATTAGAGCAAATGCTTATATGGTCTTAAACAGAGGCTGCTTTAGTCACAGAATGGGATGCCTCACAGCAGACTTAAGATCAGTTCAGTATATATGCACAGTTAGTTACTATAAGCAGCCTGAAAACGCTAACAAAGGCTGGATGAAAAAAAAAAAATCTCCCTGTCAGCCAGCTCCGTTTTTCCTACCTTTCCCTGGCTTTCTGTCTGTCTCCTGTCTGTCTCCTGCCTGTCTCCTGCCTGTCTCCTGCCTGTCTCCAGCCTGTCCCTGTCTGTCCCTGTCTCCAGCCTGTCTCCAGCCTGTCTAACTGCCTCAGCTACACAGCGTTCTGTCTGTCTGTCACGAATGCAATAGAGAAATGAGGAAAAGCAAGATGGCCGCCGTTAAATACCGCTGTGTGACGTCACCGGGCTTGCTGGCTGCTGATAGGCTGCATGTGACTGCCCCAGCTTGCACTGGCGCGGGATACATGTCCAGACATGTCCCGCCCGCCATCTTAGAATGCCTGTAATGTAAATGAATGGATGTTAAAGGAAAACTTCGAGTGATCGAATCGCGGGGAAATTCGGATTCGATCCGAATCGAATTTTTCCTGAAATTCGGATCGAATCCGGGTTCGTCCGGATCGATTCGCTCATCCCTAATCTAGAACATTGTTCTAATAAACAAAAAAAGGTTGATTCAGCATCAGGAGTGTTTTTTTAGAGAAAATACTTTTTCTCATGATTTTTTTCTTTGGTGCAATAATGCACCATACTTAGCTGAGTGTTTTTTATTTAAATGAGCAGTAAGAATATTGTTTTAAATCAATATACATTTAATGGCACAATCTAAACCTAGGCCGCTGTGGTGAGTAGGTTTTTTCTTACATCTGGGTTTCAATTGACTTTTGGTCCTCTTTACCCTTACCTGTAGGCAAAAACTGTACCCGACATCCAGCAGGATGAATCCATTGCAGCCATGCAAATGGAAATCACCCATTTCTATATCAGAAATGACAGGACCTTATCATGGAGCCACAAAAACGTGGAACTTCAGAAAGGGAAGCTTGACCAGCTTCTCCTTAGAGATGCCATAATCCATATACTTACAGGAATACAAAGGTTAAAAACAAGAGTATACCAATGTGGCCAAACAAAAAGGATTGGAGGGAAATAAACATCATAAAAAGAGAATTTAAACATTTGAAGCAAGAAGGCACACTGCAGAAGAATTCCAGAACTATAAAGAAAATAAAATACAGTATGTAAAAAAAAATATAAGGGCAGAAAAGCTGTAGATTGAAAGATATATTGCCAAACAGAAAAACTAACCCAAACATGGTCTTTGGGCGAAACTTAGCTTTGTATCTTTTACTGTTTATGTAGCTAAAGAATTTTTTTTTGGAAATGTGTGTTGTTCTGAGCTCAGGTTGGCGACCTAATTGTGGATGCCCCCCTACGCGTTAATGATGCAGAACAGGAGAAATCTTAGCTTTCTGCTCGGTTCCCCTGGGAAATCCAGTGCCGGTCACTTGGTAGACCGGGAACTAGGTAACCACGTCTGCCAATCAGATCGCTGGATTTCTCTGGGGGACGGAGTTGAAAGGTGAGATTTCCCATTCTGCGCTGATAAGATGGAAGAGTTAGCCTCTTTTCACAGCTATGCCGATGCAGTTGCAGATCAGGTGCAGAAGCAACTTCCAGTTTGGATATCTTCACAACCGTTCCGGATGCTGCAGCTGAACTGGAACTGGAACAGAAACTGCATCTGCATAAGTGTGAACAGGTGCTTAAACAGCTGCACAGCTATTTAGGAAAGAGAAGACATCTGTAAATCAAGTTAAAACTAAAGGAAATCGGGAAAAGGGAAAATCACAAAGAAATAGTTGGAGCAAAAAAAAATAAATAAATAAATAAATATATATATATATATATATATATATATATATATATATATATATATATATATTGATTAGGGAAAACACTGGGCCCAATTCATGAAGTGCGCATTTTAGCATTTAAGGTGGCTATAGCGCCATTTTTTGAGAGCTGGAATCTCTTTTTTTCTTGTCACTGCTATTTGGACATAATGGCGCCCAATGTTAACTTATTAGCTTTGATTGTTGCACTAGGTATTGGCCGGCCTGTTGTCAGCACCTGTTGGACCCGACTGCCAATTATAACAGCGCCAGTGAGCGCCACTTTGTACCGCTGTCTTTTATACGCTGCACTGCATATTTATTATTTTTTGGCATGCTGGATAGATTAACACTGTATTTTACCAACACTGGTCGCCATTTTATCATTACACTTACAGGATGTCACTGCTGGAGACAAACTTTACAGTGTGGCTGTGTTTTAGTTGTTGTCCATATTACACATTGGTAAGCAAAAAAAGCCATGAAAACTGATTTTAACCAAAATAAAATAAAATGACGTTTGGTGACATATAGGTCCTGCATTTTCATTATTGACATGTCACAATGCAAGACCTGTACAAATAAAAGTGTGTACTATTAATTATAAGTATAAAACAGTTCAATACAGATCTGTCTATTGTGCTCTATGGGATCTTAACCTACAGCTGCACTGGAAGTGAGTCAAACATATTGGTGCTGAGTGGTATTGACTGGTGCTGATTCTTGCTAAATCAGGCTCTCTTTTTCCAGACAGTCCAAATGCATGATTTCTAGCTACTGGTGCTAAAACATTAATGTTAAAGTGGCTTGAAACCCAGGGGGGATCGGCCCGGGAATCTATAAGATTACCGGACCGATCAGATCCCTCCCCGCGGGGCATCCGAAATCGGGATGTCCCGCGGGGAGGAACCCCCCAGGAGGCCCACAAACCTTACCTCAGCCCTTACCTCAGCCCCGTTCCATCGGCGCATGCGCGAGCCGCGGCTGCGTCTCGCGTTTCCCTCTAGCAGGGCGCGCACCCGCGCCGGCCGTTTGTGAATGGCCGGCGCAGGCGCGCTCCCTGTTAGAGGGAAACGCGAGACGCGGCCTCCAGCGCTCAGAGCCGCTGAGCTGCTATGCGCGTCCAAGCGGCCTTGGACACGCATACCACAGCGGCTCTGAGCGCTGTGATTGGCTGGAGCGATCACGTAGGAGCGTGGTGAGGTGAGTGTTTCTGGGCTTTCGGGGGGGTTTCAGACAGCGGGGCACCCCCAATCGGGGTGCCCCACCGAAGTGGACCAAAACCCAGGATAGTCAAAATCCTGGGTTTCGGTCCACTTTAAAAAATCTCAACCTTAATTTAAAGGAAAAGACTTCTGTCTGTTGTGGAGTTTCTCAACATATACCAGTCCTGATATACTCTTGCCAGCCAAGATTGTCATACTTATCTGCTGCCATTCCCGCTTTCCTTGTAATGATTAAGGGATTTTCTCTCCAATTGCCATTGGGTCAGGGGACCAAGGTTACTTCTTTGACTATAGAATTGTCAGGTAATGGATTTCCTTTACTCTGGTGATCTTGATGCCAGTCCTTTTTTTTTTGCCATTTACAGCCTCACCCTAAGGCGACACTCTGAGTTTCTGCGTTTTGAAAAAATGTTTCGTATCTGCAGCATAAGTCATGTAATGTATCCTCCAGGGACCCGTTTATACCTTTCTGTTTTGATGCAGCGTGGTTGGAATGTCTTTTAGACTTCAGGGCAAGATGATTACATGCTCAAAGAGACCTCTCCTAATTCTTAAACATTAACAAAAGAACACAAACTACTGTTTCTTGACATTTATTTTAAGTGGGCTGCTAAAACAATACACTCACATGTGGTATAACTAATTTTAGAATGCATTTGCAATTCATGAAGGTAAAATGTTCAAAGAACTCAAAATGCAAATTCATTTTTTTTAACATGGAAGCAAGAAGGATTTCTAATACTTTAAACTGGCTATTCAGTGAGCTATTTGGGCAATGTAGACAAAACTACATTATGTAATATGAGAGCCTCCCTGTATGAATATGAATTTAATAGATTGTCTTTGCACAGTAGTACGCTCAGAAAAGTGTAAAGCCAGCTTTAGAGCTAATGCAGCTTCATCGTTTTCTTAAACACTTTCTGATGCACTTCAATCAAATGTATTAAATTGCTGAAGTTTTACATTAGTTCTTCATATTCATTATCTTCATTTTGACTGAACTGAACATATAAATATAAGACTGGTCTGTAAGTCACCATTAGAGGTTAAAGGTGTTGTAAAATACCATCTCAGTTTAAAAACCATATGAGCATATGCTTCCTAGTGTCCGCACTGCATGCGGGTAGCACTATTAGAAACACATAGACCCTTATTTAACAAGGGATAGCGACAGGTAGCGACTGGTGAGCGGCCGGTAATGACGGGCCCCGCCACGAGAACGCCGGCTCCCCACCACAATCACACATTTATCAAGCCAATCCTGCTTAGCGACTGAGATAGCGCCATATAGCCACTCATTCATCATTATTCCAGCCTCAGCCCACAGCGCCAGCGTCCGACCTTGAATAGCGACAGGTATGACCTCTCGCTACCTGGCGCTCTCCAATGCATTTCAATGGAACAATCTTTAAATATTCATAATTAATTGTTATGATTTTTTTTTTTTTTTTTTCAAATGTGAAAAATTCTGTGACCACTTCTGCCATTTTAGATAATGTTTTTAAGGTAAAAAAAAAAAAAAAAATTTTACAGAATTGATATTACAGGTCTGATATTAATGTATTCATATTACAAAATTATTTAAAAAACTTGTTTTTTTTTTGGTTTCCAAAAATATGGTTGTTTGGGGGTTAAAAAACTACTTTTAACCCATCGCCGCCAGCGCTCTGAGGTTTAAACATGCATTTTACTGCGCGAGAATTTTTTGAGCGTGATTTTTTAATGAATATGGTGGGAGCCGGTCGCTAGGGCCAGTCGCTATCATGCACTCCCATACAGCGCGGAACCTGTCAAATAGCGACTCCTCACCCAATATTCAACATTACGGCAAACCGACTGAGTCGCTATCAACTACCGAACAACAGCCAAGCGACTACTAGCGGGCGCTGTGAAAATACTGCTACAGTCGCTCAACTGTCGCTACCTGCCGCTATTAATGATTCGGCCTCATAGAGAATACTGTGCTATGTTGGGTACCTCTTTCCTGATTTGTGCTGTTAAAGTGGACTGGAACTGGGATGCTCTAAGGGGGTGGTCCAAAAACGACTTTAAGCCTATTAAAAGATAAATAAAATCCCGTTATGCTAAGAGCACAATGTCAAGTCAGAAACGTCACAGCTTCTTTACGTATAAACACCAGTTGTGAGATGTTATCACTGCTCGTGTTCCACACCTGCACCACAAGCTGCTTACCAGACACCTATTTGACTGTTGCAGTATATTTTACACTGCACTTTCCCAGCTCTTGATCTGCATCCATGGCCCAGGGAACCTTATCTCCTTTTATTAGCACTCAGGCCCTTATTTAAGAAGGGATAGTGTCAGGTAGCGCCTGGTTAATGAGAGGTAGCGACAGATAGCGACTGGTGAACGCCGGACACGGCACGCAATTACACATTTATTAAGCAGAACCTGTTTAGCGACTGGGATAGCGCCATGTAGCGTCTGATTCATCATTTTCACAGCCTCAGCGAACAGCGCCAGCGGTCAGCCTTGCACAGCGCCAGGTATGACCTCTCGCTACCTGTCGCTCTCCAATACATTTCAATGGACGATACTTTTCTTCTCTTTAAACAGGTTTTTTTTTTTTTTTTTTTTAAATCACAAATAATTCTTTGACCTCTTCTGGCATTGAAATAGCAGTTTTTTCATAATTTTTTTCATTTTTTAAATATTTTCTCAAAAATGACATTAAAGGTCTGGCATTAAAGTGTTCATGTTACAATGTTGTTACAATGTAATTCCATATGTTTTTGCTTTGTTACTAGTTGATAGATGCTTGAAAACACACTTTAAACACACCGCCTCCTGCGCTCTGGGCTTCAAACAACTATTTTTCAGCGCCAGAGATTTGTGAGGCTGTTTTTTTGCTGAATATGGTGTGAGTCGGTCGCTGTGAGCAGTCGCTACCATGCGCTCCCATACAGCGCTGTACTGGTCAAATAGCGTCTCCTCACAATGTATTCAACATTACTGAACAGCGACTGAGTCGCTACTTAAAGTAGCATAACGTACTACTTAAAGTAGCATAAAGTAGCGACTCATGGCCGAGCACTGCGACTACTAGCGGGCGCTCTGAAAATGCCGCTACAGACGCTCATCTGTTGCTACCTGCCGCTAATGATGAATCAGCCTCTTAGTCATTACTCAGCATGTAGGGATAAAATATAAAAAAACTCCCATGAAATATTCCTCTCCTTTAAGAGAGATTTTTGTCTTATGAGATAAGGATCCCTGAGTCACGGATGCAGATTAGGAGCTGGGAAGTTGCAGTGCAAATGATACAGCAACCTGGTTATTAAAACAGAAATCTAGTAAGCAACTTTTGCAGGTGTGGAACATGATTAACATCACAAAACTGACATTTATACCCAAGAAACATAAGAAAGCTGTGATCTTATCTCTGTGACCTTGATTTATATTTCAATATACTTATATATATATATATACAATATACAAGGCATTAGTGATATTAATAACACATCCCAGGTTGTAGCATTTAGGGCATTTTTAAAATGATTAAAAGCATGCTGTATTTTGTACACAATGGTTCATAGCTGTCAGATTGCCTTAAATAGATAACCATATCTGTAGTCTTTTATGAAGTGCACAATTCAGCACCATTTTGCAGGCACACACGTTATATATTGGCGCTATTATTTTTACAGAATGGGGCTGCAATGTAGACATAGTAACAGGATATTATTTCTGAGGATAAAGGAAATAAACTTGACAGTGCATTTAGGCTGCCTTTAAGTTGTTGTGCTCCAAAGTACAGATTGGTAAGGAAAATAAGCCTTCAAAAACAATTTTACAAGAAACTAATAAAATTACATTTGGCAACATCACCAATGCAAGTTCTGTACAAATATATTTTTTTAATATTAGGTGCTTGGTTTACAACCTTTGCGGCTTTGTGCAACTTGAGTTCGCTGTGTGTGCTGCCAGAGGAGAAAATCACAGTGCAAGTTGAAACAGCAACTGACTTTCGGCATGCATTTTGCTTTGTTTGTGCCACAATTCACTGCTCAATATTACCCTGTTTCCCCGAAAATAAGACCTACCCCGAAAATAAGGCCTACTGTGCTTTTAGCATGAAGGCTAAATATAAGGCCTTCCCCGAAAATAAGACCCCCCCCCGAAATAAGACCTCCCCCCAAAATACCGTATTTGCCGGCGTTCGGGTGACATACCTGCAGACAGGGGCGGACTGGCCATCGGGCGCACCAGGAGAAGCTCAGGTCGGTGAGCAGCTGAAACAGGCTGGTTGCGGGTGAGTGGCGATGTGCAGGAGGGCGTTAGAGGTACCGCTGGCAGCCAACATGCGTGGGGGAGGGAAGCGGAGTTAGCGGCCGACAAGCTGAAAGGCGGGAGCGAGGAGGGAGGCCGATGTGAGTGCCGCAGGGTTGTAGCTGCCGTCCTGTGGGAGGGCGGCGAATGAGCATCCGATGTGCAGGAGGGCGGGTGGTGACACTGGCCAATCAACGTTCTGACGTTTGCATACAGTACCTCGCAACTGGGCAGGACAATCAAGGATTGGTTGTTATGTCCTGCCGCCCCGCCCCCTCAGGAAATGTCCCGGAATGCCATTGGAGCAGAGTGCAGGGCCGCAGGAGGCATAAGGCCATGTGAGGCCGCAGCGGCGGCGCCTGTCTCTTTCGCCTGACAGAGCGGAGCCGGCTAGCTGCGGGAGTTGGGGGGGTGTGGTCCCAGCAGCTGATCCACCAATGAATCAGGCGGCACAGGCTGAGGGCCTTCTGATCACCCGCCCCACTGTCTGATCACTCACTGGACGCCTGCTGCTTCAACAATACCGTAGGTGAGTGCTTGCTGGAGAGGCTGAGGTAAGCCTTTCCTTTAATAGATGTAAGCATACCTCCCAAGTGTCCCTATTTGGAGGCCGTGTCCCCCTGTCCCTCGTTGTTCTCATTTGTCTGTCTTTGAAGTGTAACATGCAGATCTGCAGCAATGGTTCATTTGTAAAAATTTGTAAAAATGTAAGACATCCCCTGAAAATAAGACCTAGCGCATCTTTGGGAGCAAAAATTAATATAAGACAGTGTCTTATTTTCGGGGAAACAGGGTAGTGGATTTGGTTTACAAATATCATGAAATGTCGGCATGACAGGGGTCTGAGGATTTATGTGGGGTGTCTTGGCTGTTGCAAAAGCTCCAAGAAAAAAAAGTGGAATTCAAAATATAAAAGAAATGTGAAAAAGTATCATTTTTATCATATCATTAGTTGTTTTTCACATACTAGTTAACTATCTGATGTTTACCTGCATGCGTTAAAGATACTCTAAAAAGACATTAAGAGACAATCTCGCAGAATATAATATTGATTCCTATGTGGTTCGCTGCTAAAATCTGGTGAACGGAAAAGGTGTTCGCCAGTATGCACCGCACCAGATCAATTCAATGTAAATCCAGTAAAAAGGAACATCGTCGGGCGAAAGTGTCACAGTGTGCTAAATCCGAAAACACAGCAAATGTCTGGCGAATCAGTCAGTAAATCATCCCCTAATTATAAGCAAGAAACTCTTCAGTAAATTTATGTCCATTGTGGTCTATGAGATCTAATCCCACAGCACTACTATAATCTGTCACAGCTTTGAGAAGGGCGCCTGTCACCGCCACTATATGGCACTGGTGATAAATTAAATGCAGGCTGGAGGACACATTGAACTTACATTTTTTTTTTTTTGTTAAAGGAGCACTATTGTGAAAATTGTCCAGGCTTGTTTTTCTCTCTTTAAAAGGAAATGGATGGATTTTATGACATAATAAACCACAAGCTTAATTAAGCTTAATTAATAATTAATTATGAATATTTAAAGATTGTTCCATTGAAATGCATTGGAGAGCGCCAGGTAGCGAGAGGTCACACCTGTTGCTGTTCAAGGTCGGACGCTGGCGCTGTGGGCTGAGGCTGGAATAATGATGAATGAGTGGCTATCTGGCGCTATCTCAGTCGCTAAGCAGGATTGGCTTGATAAATGTGTGATTGTGGTGGGGAGCCGGCATGCTTGTGGCGGGGCCCGTCATTACCGGCCGCTCACCAGTCGCTACCTGTCGCTATTCCTTCATAAATAAGGGCCTAAATATATGCATACCCTTGCACAAGGAATTCTTTGGGACAGAGGGCAAAGTACATTCAGAAAGGGAGAGGAAATCAAAAAAGGATATAGGAGGGTAATGTGCCTAAAGTAGGGCCTAAGGTCTAGTTAACAACATGTGCAAAAAGGGGAAAAATAAAACAGGTGCAGTGATGCTGAATTGACTCCTAGATGGACAATGAAAATGAATGGCACTTTTTACTCCCAACAAAAAAATCAAAATCGAAGGAGTGAATCTGCAACAATTGTAAAAAGTGAAGTACTTTTTGGGGGAGAAAAAAGTGCTGTTGCCTTTCATTGTCTATCTATGGGTTGATTCCACACCACTGAACTTATATTTTATTTTTCAGCTAAAGTTAACTTTTTATTATTAGTGTACTTTTTGCACCTGTTGCTGAATCAACCCCTAGATGTCTGAGCGGGTTCTCATTCATATAATATAGCTGTATGAAAAGAACACGGCAACTGGAAGAAATTTCAAAATTTCACTAACCAGCTAATAAACCCCCACCTATAACATTCTGTAAAACTCCTGTACCTAACCAAAAGTCAGCATTTGTGAAACAAAGGCCTGTTAGTATAGTAGGGAGACAAAAAAATGTTGTTAGCCTCTGGAGAAGCTAGGTTTAAAGAAACTCAAATCAACACACAATACAATAAAAAACAGCTGTATTGGGGATAATGTTGATTATTTCCCGTATTAGAAAATAAATATATTTATCTCTATTTAATTTACAAATGTATAATTAACATCAGCCCATAGGAAAACACTTTGGAGGGGCCTAATTTAATATGTTGGAATCCCCCACAGGGGATGTTGTTTCTAAATGTGCCTTAAGGTAAAATATACTATGAGGCTGATTTATTAATAGCGACATGTAGCAACAGTTGAGCGACTGTAGCGGTATTTTCACAGCACCCGCTAGTAGTCGCTGTGCTTGGCCGTTGTTCGGTTGTTGACAGCGACTCAGTCGGTGTGGCGTAATGTTGAATACAAGGTTCCGAGTCGCTATTTGACAGGTTCCATGATGTATGGGTGCGCATTATAGCGACTGGTCAGAGCGACCGGCTTCCACCATATTCATCAAAAAATCACGCTCAAAAAATTCAAGCGCTGTGACATGCATGTTTAAACCCCAGAGCGCTGGCGGCGATGTGTTAAAAGTAGTTTTTTAACCCCCAAACTACCATATTTTTGGAAACCAAAAAAAAAATTATTTTAAATAATTTAGTAATATGAATACATTAATATCAGACCTGTAATATCAATTCTGTACAATTTTTATTTTTTTTCCCTTAAAAAAATTATCTAAAATGGCAGACGTGGTCACATAAATTTTCACATTTAAAAAAAAAAAACATTAATAACAATTAATTATTAGAGATGAGCGAGTAGTGAAATATTCGAAATTTCGCGTTACTCGACTACTCGACCGATTATCGAATCCCATTATAGTCTATGGGAAAAAAATGCTCGCCACTTGGAAATCTCAATTCGACCACTTGGAGGTCACCAAGTCCACCCTGAAACATCAGAAAATGATGCCAACACTGCTGGAATGCAACTGGGACAGCAGGGGAAGCATGTCTGGGTGCATATAACGCGCCCAAGTCGCACTATTACGCCACTATCACAGCCACTCAACAATACACTCCAAACACAATATAACTTCTACGTAAAGTGAGACAAGACAAGGAAACCTTCTTTCCTCTACATTGCCATGGACCCCAAGCCAAACTGTACAAAAAAGAAGAACAAAATTCTGCACCCCTTAAAATCACGTTGCCTAATGACAACCACAGATGGCATAGGCAAGGGGGAAAATAAATAGACCCCACCCCTAATTGTCATTGTGTGTGTGTGTGTGTGTGTGAGATGTGGTCAGACATGTCCTCTTGTGTCATTGTGTCACCCCAGCAGTAAGGGAAGCTTAAAGGAGGAGGTATGTTACAGTGTGTTACCCCAGCAGTAAGGGAAGCTTACAGGAGGAGGTTTGTTACAGTGTGCCACCCCAGCAGTAAGGGAAGCTTACAGGAGGAGGTTTGTTACAGTGTGTCACCCCAGCAGTCAGGGAAGCTTACAGGAGGAGGTTTGTTACAGTGTGTCACCCCAGCAGTCAGGGAAGCTTACAGGAGGAGGTTTGTTACAGTGTGTCACCCCAGCAGTAAGGGAAGCTTACAGGAGGAGGTTTGTTACAGTGTGTCACCCCAGCAGTCAGGGAAGCTTACAGGAGGAGGTTTGTTACAGTGTGTCACCCCAGCAGTAAGGGAAGCTTACAGGAGGAGGTTTGTTACAGTGTGTTACCCCAGCAGTAAGGGAAGCTTAAAGGAGGAGGTTTGTTACATTGTGTCACCCCAGCAGTCAGGGAAGCTTACAGGAGGAGGTTTGTTACATTGTGTCACCCCAGCAGTAAGGGAAGCTTACAGGAGGAGGTTTGTTACAATGTGTCACCCCAGCAGTAAGGGAAGCTTACAGGAGGAGGTTTGTTACAGTGTGTCACCCCAGCAGTAAGGGAAGCTTACAGGAGGAGGTTTGTTACAGTGTGTTACCCCAGCAGTCGGGGAAGCTTACAGGAGGAGGTTTGTTACAGTGTGTCACCCCAGCAGTAAGGGAAGCTTACAGGAGGAGGTTTGTTACAGTGTGTTACCCCAGCAGTAAGGGAAGCTTAAAGGAGGAGGTTTGTTACATTGTGTCACCCCAGCAGTCAGGGAAGCTTACAGGAGGAGGTTTGTTACATTGTGTCACCCCAGCAGTAAGGGAAGCTTACAGGAGGAGGTTTGTTACAGTGTGTCACCCCAGCAGTCAGGGAAGCTTACAGGAGGAGGTTTGTTACAGTGTGTCACCCCAGCAGTAAGGGAAGCTTACAGGAGGAGGTTTGTTACAGTGTGTTACCCCAGCAGTAAGGGAAGCTTAAAGGAGGAGGTTTGTTACATTGTGTCACCCCAGCAGTCAGGGAAGCTTACAGGAGGAGGTTTGTTACATTGTGTCACCTCAGCAGTAAGGGAAGCTTACAGGAGGAGGTTTGTTACAGTGTGTCACCCCAGCAGTAAGGGAAGCTTACGGGAGGAGGTTTGTTACAGTGTGTCACCCCAGCAGTAAGGGAAGCTTACAGGAGGAGGTTTGTTACAGTGTGTCACCCCAGCAGTCGGGGAAGCTTACAGGAGGAGGTTTGTTACAGTGTGTCACTCCAGCAGTAAGGGAAGCTTTACAGGAGGAGGTTTGTTACAGTGTGTCACCCCAGCAGTCAGGGAAGCTTACAGGAGGAGGTTTGTTACAGTGTGTCACCCCAGCAGTCGGGGAAGCTTACAGGAGGAGGTTTGTTACAGTGTGTCACCCCAGCAGTCAGGGAAGCTTACAGGAGGAGGTTTGTTACAGTGTGTCACCCCAGCAGTCGGGGAAGCTTACAGGAGGAGGTTTGTTACAGTGTGTCACCCCAGCAGTCAGGGAAGCTTACAGGAGGAGGTTTGTTACAGTGTGTCACCCCAGCAGTCAGGGAAGCTTACAGGAGGAGGTTTGTTACATTGTGTCACCCCAGCAGTCAGGGAAGCTTACAGGAGGAGGTTTGTTACAGTGTGTCACCCCAGCAGTCAGGGAAGCTTACAGGAGGAGGTTTGTTACAGTGTGTCACCCCAGCAGTAAGGGAAGTTTACAGGAGGAGGTTTGTTACAGTGTGTCACCCCAGCAGTCGGGGAAGCTTACAGGAGGAGGTTTGTTACAGTGTGTCACCCCAGCAGTCGGGGAAGCTTACAGGAGGAGGTTTGTTACAGTGTGTCACTCCAGCAGTAAGGGAAGCTTACAGGAGGAGGTTTGTTACAGTGTGTCACCCCAGCAGTCAGGGAAGCTTACAGGAGGAGGTTTGTTACAGTGTGTCACCCCAGCAGTCGGGGAAGCTTACAGGAGGAGGTTTGTTACAGTGTGTCACCCCAGCAGTCAGGGAAGCTTACAGGAGGAGGTTTGTTACAGTGTGTCACCCCAGCAGTCGGGGAAGCTTACAGGAGGAGGTTTGTTACAGTGTGTCACCCCAGCAGTCAGGGAAGCTTACAGGAGGAGGTTTGTTACAGTGTGTCACCCCAGCAGTCAGGGAAGCTTACAGGACTAGGTTTGTTACATTGTGTCACCCCAGCAGTCAGGGAAGCTTACAGAAGGAGGTTTGTTACAGTGTGTCACCCCAGCAGTCAGGGAAGCTTACAGGAGGAGGTTTGTTACAGTGTGTCACCCCAGCAGTCGGGGAAGCTTACAGGAGGAGGTTTGTTACAATGTGTCACCCCAGCAGTCAGGGAAGCTTACAGGAGGAGGTTTGTTACAGTGTGTCACCACAGCAGTCAGGGAAGCTTACAGGAGAAGGTTTGTTACAGTGTGTCACCCCAGCAGTCGGGGAAGCTTACAGGAGGAGGTTTGTTACAATGTGTCACCCCAGCAGTCAGGGAAGCTTACAGGAGGAGGTTTGTTACAGTGTGTCACCCCAGCAGTAAGGGAAGCTTACAGGAGGAGGTTTGTTACAGTGTGTCACCCCAGCAGTCGGGGAAGCTTACAGGAGGAGGTTTGTTACAGTGTGTCACTCCAGCAGTAAGGGAAGCTTACAGGAGGAGGTTTGTTACAGTGTGTCACCCCAGCAGTAAGGGAAGCTTACAGGAGGAGGTTTGTTACAGTGTGTCACCCCAGCAGTAAGGGAAGCTTACAGGAGGAGGTTTGTTACAGTGTGTCACCCCAGCAGTAAGGGAAGCTTACAGGAGGAGGTTTGTTACAGTGTGTCACCCCAGCAGTAAGGGAAGCTTACAGGAGGAGGTTTGTTACAGTGTGTCACCCCAGCAGTCAGGGAAGCTTACAGGAGGAGGTTTGTTACAGTGTGTCACCCCAGCAGTCAGGGAAGCTTACAGGAGGAGGTTTGTTACATTCTGTCACCCCAGCAGTCAGGGAAGCTTACAGGAGGAGGTTTGTTACAGTGTGTCACCCCAGCAGTAAGGGAAGCTTACAGGAGGAGGTTTGTTACAGTGTGTCACCCCAGCAGTAAGGGAAGCTTACAGGAGGAGGTTTGTTACAGTGTGTCACCCCAGCAGTCGGGGAAGCTTACAGGAGGAGGTTTGTTACAGTGTGTCACCCCAGCAGTCAGGGAAGCTTACAGGAGGAGGTTTGTTACAGTGTGTCACCCCAGCAGTAAGGGAAGTTTACAGGAGGAGGTTTGTTACAGTGTGTCACCCCAGCAGTCGGGGAAGCTTACAGGAGGAGGTTTGTTACAGTGTGTCACCCCAGCAGTCGGGGAAGCTTACAGGAGGAGGTTTGTTACAGTGTGTCACTCCAGCAGTAAGGGAAGCTTACAGGAGGAGGTTTGTTACAGTGTGTCACCCCAGAAGTCAGGGAAGCTTACAGGAGGAGGTTTGTTACAGTGTGTCACCCCAGCAGTCGGGGAAGCTTACAGGAGGAGGTTTGTTACAGTGTGTCACCCCAGCAGTCAGGGAAGCTTACAGGAGGAGGTTTGTTACAGTGTGTCACCCCAGCAGTCGGGGAAGCTTACAGGAGGAGGTTTGTTACAGTGTGTCACCCCAGCAGTCAGGGAAGCTTACAGGGCTAGGTTTGTTACATTGTGTCACCCCAGCAGTCAGGGAAGCTTACAGGAGGAGGTTTGTTACAGTGTGTCACCCCAGCAGTCAGGGAAGCTTACAGGAGGAGGTTTGTTACAGTGTGTCACCCCAGCAGTCGGGGAAGCTTACAGGAGGAGGTTTGTTACAGTGTGCCACCCCAGCAGTCAGGGAAGCTTACAGGAGGAGGTTTGTTACAGTGTGTCACCCCAGCAGTCAGGGAAGCTTACAGGAGGAGGTTTGTTACATTGTGTCACCCCAGCAGTCAGGGAAGCTTACAGGAGGAGGTTTGTTACAGTGTGTCACCCCAGCAGTAAGGGAAGCTTACAGGAGGAGGTTTGTTACAGTGTGTCACCCCAGCAGTAAGGGAAGCTTACAGGAGGAGGTTTGTTACAGTGTGTCACCCCAGCAGTCGGGGAAGCTTACAGGAGGAGGTTTGTTACAGTGTGTCACCCCAGCAGTAAGGGAAGCTTACAGGAGGAGGTTTGTTACAGTGTGTCACCCCAGCAGTCAGGGAAGCTTACAGGAGGAGGTTTGTTACAGTGTGTCACCCCAGCAGTCAGGGAAGCTTACAGGAGGAGGTTTGTTACATTGTGTCACCCCAGCAGTCAGGGAAGCTTACAGGAGGAGGTTTGTTACAGTGTGTCACCCCAGCAGTCAGGGAAGCTTACAGGAGGAGGTTTGTTACATTGTGTCACCCCAGCAGTCAGGGAAGCTTACAGGAGGAGGTTTGTTACAGTGTGTCACCCCAGCAGTCAGGGAAGCTTACAGGAGGAGGTTTGTTACAGTGTGTCACCCCAGCAGTAAGGGAAGCTTAGAGCTGAGACCTCTTAAAAATTGTGTGGAGTCCCAAGAGCTGAGACCTCTTAAAAATTGTGTGGAGGCCCAAGAGCTGAGACCTCTTAAAAATTGTGTGGAGGCCCAAGAGCTGAGACCTCTTGAAAATTGTATTAAGGCCCAAGAGCTGAGACCTCTTAGAAATTGTGTGGAGGCCCAGGAGCTGAGACCTCTTAAAAATTGTGTGGAGTCCCAAGAGCTGAGACCTCTTAAAAATTGTGTGGAGGCCCAAGAGCTGAGACCTCTTAAAAATTGTGTGGAGTCCCAAGAGCTGAGACCTCTTAAAAATTGTGTGGAGGCCCAAGAGCTGAGACCTCTCAAACATTGTGTGGAGTCCCAAGAGCTGAGACCTTTTAAAAATTGTGTGGAGTCCCAAGAGCTGAGACCTCTCAAACCTTGTGTGGAGTCCCAAGAGCTGAGACCTCTTGAAAATTGTGTGGAGTCCCAAGAGCTGAGACCTCTCAAACCTTGTGTGGAGTCCCAAGAGCTGAGACCTCTTGAAAATTGTGAATTCTTGAAAATTGAAAATTGACACAAAACAGTAGTGCCAAATATAAATATATTTTTAAGGAGAACACCTGGCTATACAGCCGGGTACTGCCAGAAGGTGAAATGGTGCCTATACGCACCGGGTATAAAACAGAGTTTTGTTGGCACAGAGGACACAAAACAGTAGTGCAAAATATAGTTTTGTATATAGGTGCTAATACACCACTGAAGTCTTTCTGTCCCTATTCCAGCAGCAGCTACCCCTCACTAAAGCAGCCGTTTTGAGCAGAGTGTATATAGTTTTGTATATAGGTGGTAATACACCACTGAAGTCTTTCTGTCCCTATTCCAGCAGCAGCTACCCCTCACTAAAGCAGCCGTTGTGTGCAGTGTGTATATAGCTAGAATGAGCTATATACCGTTCAGCATAGTAGCCCTAATAAGGACTCTCAATGACTCTCTTGTCTTCTGGTAGCTGGTATATATGGTGGTAAATGCGATATTCTGAGCTTCTGGGGCCCTGCCTGCCTACATATGAGCTATATACTGTTCAACATAGTAGCCCTAATAAGGGCTCTCAATGACTCTCTTGTCTTCTGGTAGCTGGTATATATGGTGGTAAATGCGATATTCTGAGCTTCTGGGGCCCTGCCTGCCTACATATGAGCTATTTACTGTTCAGCATAGTAGCCCTAATAATAAGGACTCTCAATGACTCTCTTGTCTTCTGGTAGCTGGTATATATGGTGGTAAATGCGATATTCTGAGCTTCTGGGGCCCTGCCTGCCTACATATGAGCTATATACTGTTCAACATAGTAGCCCTAATAAGGGCTCTCAATGACTCTCTTGTCTTCTGGTAGCTGGTATATATGGTGGTAAATGCGATATTCTGAGCTTCTGGGGCCCTGCCTGACTACATATGAGCTATATACTGTTCAGCATAGTAGCCCTAATAATAAGGACTCTCAATGACTCTCTTGTCTTCTGGTAGCTGGTATATATGGTGGTAAATGCGATATTCTGAGCTTCTGGGGCCCTGCCTGCCTACATATGAGCTATATACTGTTCAACATAGTAGCCCTAATAAGGGCTCTCAATGACTCTCTTGTCTTCTGGTAGCTGGTATATATGGTGGTAAATGCGATATTCTGAGCTTCTGGGGCCCTGCCTGCCTACATATGAGCTATATACTGTTCAGCATAGTAGCCCTAATAATAAGGACTCTCAATGACTCTCTTGTCTTCTGGTAGCTGGTATATATGGTGGTAAATGCGATATTCTGAGCTTCTGGGGCCCTGCCTGCCTACATATGAGCTATATACTGTTCAACATAGTAGCCCTAATAAGGGCTCTCAATTACTCTCTTGTCTTCTGGTAGCTGGTATATATGGTGGTAAATGCGATATTCTGAGCTTCTGGGGCCCTGCCTGCCTACATATGAGCTATATACTGTTCAGCATAGTAGCCCTAATAATAAGGACTCTCAATGACTCTCTTGTCTTCTGGTAGCTGGTATATATGGTGGTAAATGCGATATTCTGAGCTTCTGGGGCCCTGCCTGCCTACATATGAGCTATATACTGTTCAACATAGTAGCCCTAATAAGGGCTTTCAATGACTCTCTTGTCTTCTGGTAGCTGGTATATATGGTGGTAAATGTGATATTCTGAGCTTCTGGGGCCCTGCCTGCCTACATATGAGCTATATACTGTTCAGCATAGTAGCCCTAATAATAAGGACTCTCAATGACTCTCTTGTCTTCTGGTAGCTGGTATATATGGTGGTAAATGCGATATTCTGAGCTTCTGGGGCCCTGCCTGCCTACATATGAGCTATATACTGTTCAACATAGTAGCCCTAATAAGGGCTCTCAATTACTCTCTTGTCTTCTGGTAGCTGGTATATATGGTGGTAAATGCGATGTTCTGAGCTTCTGGGGCCCTGCCTGCCTACATATGAGCTATATACTGTTCAGCATAGTAGCCCTAATAATAAGGACTCTCAATGACTCTCTTGTCTTCTGGTAGCTGGTATATATGGTGGTAAATGCGATATTCTGAGCTTCTGGGGCCCTGCCTGCCTACATATGAGCTATATACTGTTCAGCATAGTAGCCCTAATAATAAGGACTCTCAATGACTCTCTTGTCTTCTGGTAGCTGGTATATATGGTGGTAAATGCGATATTCTGAGCTTCTGGGGCCCTGCCTGCCTACATATGGGCTATATACTGTTCAGCATAGTAGCCCTAATAATAAGGACTCTCAATGACTCTCTTGTCTTCTGGTAGCTGGTATATATGGTGGTAAATGCGATATTCTGAGCTTCTGGGGCCCTGCCTGCCTACATATGAGCTATATACTGTTCAACATAGTAGCCCTAATAAGGGCTCTCAATGACTCTCTTGTCTTCTGGTAGCTGGTATATATGGTGGCAAATGCGATATTCTGAGCTTCTGGGGCCCTGCCTGCCTACATATGAGCTATATACCGTTCAGCATAGTAGCCCTAATAAGGGCTCTTAATGACTCTCTTGTCTTCTGGTAGCTGGTATATATGGTGGTAAATGCGATATTCTGAGCTTCTGGGGCCCTGCTTTCCTACATATGGGCTATATACTGTTCAGCATAGTAGCCCTAATAAGGGCTCTCAATGACTCTCTTGTCTTCTGGTAGCTGGTATATATGGTGGTAAAAGCGATATTCTGAGCTTCTGGGGCCCTGCCTGCCTACATATGAGCTATATACCGTTCAGCATAGTAGCCCTAATAAGGGCTCTCAATGACTCTCTTGTCTTCTGGTAGCTGGTATATATGGTGGTAAATGCGATATTCCGAGCTTCTGGGGCCCTGCCAGCGACAGCCTGTCTTTCCCTGCTGTGAGCGTCTATCCCTCACTAAGTTCAAGCTGCTAATGCTGACGAAGAGGAAGTGCTGAGTTTTGTAGATTCGAGGTCACATGGTTTTTCCAGCCAATGCGTCTAGACGCCGTTCTCGCGATGCCAGCGTCCTCCCAGGACCTGTCCCACCCCCCCTGCATGGTGATTGGTGTAAAAAACGCGCCAGGGAAGGTGTGAGGGGAAACGAATTGTGAGTGCGCCATCGCCGCTGTACTCGATCGAAATCGAGTATGACGAATAGAGTAGTATTCGATCGAATACCGACTCGGTCGAATACTACTCGCTCATCTCTATTAATTATTAATATTTAAAGATTGTTCCATTGAAATGCATTGGAGAGCGCCAGGTAGCGAGAGGTCATACCTGTCGCTGTTCAAGGTCGGACGCTGGCGCTGTGGGCTGAGGCTGGAATAATGATGAATGAGTGGCTATCTGGCGCTATCTCAGTCGCTAAGCAGGATTGGCTTGATAAATGTGTGATTGTGGTGGGGAGCCGGCGTTCTCGTGGCGGGGTCCGTCATTACGCTCACCAGTCGCTACCTGTCGCTATTCCTTCATGAATAAGGGCCTATGTGAAGGCTGATTCATTACTAACGCCAGGTATTGGCAGATAAGCGTCTGTATAGCCGCGCTTAGAGCGACCACTAGTAGACGCTGTAAGCGGGTATCAGGCGCTGTACAGTGCGCCTCAGTCACTGTAGTAACCTGGCCGACGTTGATGAATGTGATGTATGTTGGGCGCTCTAACACCAGTACAGCGCTGCAGGGAGCGAAAGGTAGCGCCAGCTCAGTGTGACCAACTCTCAGCACTCCACACCATACTTATCAAAAAAGGACACACACACAGCGTTGGAGCTCTAAATCTGGTCGCTATAGCATAGAGCGCCGGACGCTGTATGATTAAAGTCTGTTTTTTGAACACATATCCACCTGTAACAAAGCGAAAACACATGGAATAACATTAACATTAACACTTTAGTGCCAGACCTGTAATGACAATTCTGCATAAAAATATAAAAAGTCCAAAAAGTTTCTAAAAGTGTTTGTTTGCAGCCAGGAGAGGTCACACAATGATTTGAGCAAAAAAAAAAAAAATAAAATGTCAAACATGCTGTTTAAACACAAACAAATGAACAGCCATTGAAATGTATAGGAGAGCGACAGTGAGTGAAAGGTAATACCTGGCGCTCTGGAAACTAGAGCGTCGGTGTTATATAAGCTGAGCCGCCTGTAATAATACATCGGAGGTTACATGGCGCTGTTAGAGTCGCTCACCAGATTTGATTTCATAAATGTGGTATTGCGTACAGCGCCCAGCGTTCACTAGACGCTGCCTGCTGCTACGAGGCGCTACCTGGCGCTATCCCTTTACGATTAACCCCCTTAGTTTATGTGCGAGTGTATACATCAGACTGATTATCCAGTTGCTGGAAAAGTCCTGCACAGATGGCCAGAGCACATTGCTGGGGCTAGGATTTCTGCGGAGCGACATGGGACAGTATGGACTGGACAGAACAGAGGGCAGTGAGGGAGCAAGTCATTTTTTACTTTTTGTATGTAAAGCGGACTAAAACCCACATTTTCGACTGGCATTCCTGAATTGCTCCCCCCATGAGAAATAACTTTTGCCAATTTTCACTGCCCCCTACTTCACTCTAATCCCAGATAATGGCGCCTGTTTTAGCTGTAAAGCTCCGCCTCCTCCATTTATTGCCACTGCTGTGTGTGGCAATGATGTCATTGCCACACCGGTGTAATGACTGATTGCCTGCCATCTTACAGAGAGGGACAGCAAAAGAAACAGTGTTCCAGGACTATTCAAAAAGAGAAAATATCTATTTCTAGTTCTACACCCTAAGATGGGCATATCGGCAGGGGGTTTGGCCAAATGAATTTCGCAAGTTCAGTGGGTTTTGGTCCGCTTTAAGGATTGCAGGAAAAAGTTTGGCAAAGATCGTCAGGAACCACAAAAAAAATTGATTTATGACGATTTTCCTCTGAAATTCCGCCAGTAGCCATTAGGAGGAGAGTTAATACACAAACACATCCCTACACACACACACACACACACACACACACACACACACACACACATACACACACACACACACACATACACACACACACACACACACACACACACACACACATACACACACACACATACACACATACACACACACACACACACACACACACACATACACATACACACACACACACACACACACACACATACACACACACATACACACACACATACACACATACACACACACACACACACACACACATACACACACACACACACACACACACACACACACACACACACACACACACATACACACATACACACACACACACACACACACACACACACATACACACACACACATACACACACACACACACACACACACACACACACACACACACACATACACACACACACACACACACACACACACACACACACACACACACACACACACACCTACATGCTAGACTTTAGGAAGACAAACTTCAAGGAAATAGCGGAGTATGTAGAAAGAAAATTAGGGGAGTGGAACAGAGTAGCAGAAGTGAGTGCCCAGTGGTCACTATTAAAAATGGCCATCTTAAAGGCAACTAAGCAATATGTGAAACAAACTAGCAAGAATAAAAGGAAGAAGAAACCATTATGGTTTACTAGAGAAGTCAGCACTATCATAAAAGATAAGAAGTCTGCCTATAAGAAGTATAAAGTAAGTGGAAGTGTAGCTGACAGAGAGGCGTATAAAATTAAACAAAGGGAAGCGAAACTGATTATAAGGACTGCTAAAGGGCAAAAGGAGGATGAAATGGCCAAATCTATGAAGAGGGGAGATAAAACCTTTTTCCGATATATTGGTGACAGAAAGAAGAAAAACAATGCAGTCTCAAAAATTAGAAATGGGGAAAATAGGGAGATTGGGAGATAAGGCTGTGGCTGACCATCTGAATAGCTACTTTTGTTCGATATTTTCAGATAGTAGCAGGCATGGCCATAGCACAGCATCCCGCTGGGAGGGCACAGCTCCGGAGTTTCTGGAGGCTGATGTCCTATCCGAGCTGGCACATCTAAAGGTATGTAAGGCGATGGGTCCAGATGGAATCCATCCCAGAGTTCTAAGGGAACTTAGGTTTGTGATTGCAGCCCCTCTGACTGATTTACTTAACCATTCCCTTTCAACTGGTGAGGTTCCAGATGATTGGAGAATGGCCAATGTCGTACCAATCCATAAAAAGGGGAGTAGAGAAGAAGCCAGTAATTACAGGCCAGTTAGTTTAACATCTATAGTGGTCAAATTAATGGAAACACTCTTAAAAAACAGATAATTTCCCATCTTAAAATTAATGACTTATTGGACCCAAAACAGCACGGCTTTACTGAGGGCAGATCATGTCAGACCAATCTTATTGATTTCTTTGACAATGTCACTAAAGTGTTAGATGAAGGTGGTGCTGTGGATATCGCCTATCTGGATTTTAGCAAAGCCTTTGACACTGTACCACATAAGGAGCTCATAGATAAGTTATTGAAGGTAGGACTCAATCCCTGGATAGTTCAGTGGATTTCCAGTTGGCTGAGGGATCGGTATCAGAGCGTTGTTGTAAATGGTGTGTAATCTGAACAAAGGCGAGTTACAAGTGGTGTGCCGCAAGGCTCTGTCCTGGGCCCCATTCTTTTTAATATATTTGTAAGTGACATAGGAGAAGCTTGGTAGGAAAAGTTTGTCTGTTTGCTGATGATACAAAGGTTAGTAATAGGGTGGATATTCCGGGAGGTGTCTGCAACATGGAAAATGATGCTTTACTGGATACATGGTCAAAACTATGGAAACTAGAGTTTAATGTCTCTAAATGTAAAATCATGCACTTGGGTAGAAGGAATCCCTGCTCTGAGTACTGTATGGGCAGTACTGTGTTAGCCAGGACCTCGGAGGAGAGAGATTTAGGGGTACTGATTACTGATAGCTGCAAGATGAGTGGACAGTGTAGCCAGGCAGTGGGAAAAGCAAGCAGGATGCTCGGCTGCATAGCTCGAGACATCACCAGTAGGAGGAGGGAGATTGTGATGCTGCTGTATAGAGCCCTGGTAAGGCCACAGCTAGAATACTGTGTGCAGTTCTGGAGACCTTACCTGCAAAAAGACATTATTCAAATAGAACGGGTCCAAAGGCAGGCAACAAAAATGGTGGAAGGACTTAAACTTAAAACTTATCAGGAGAGACTTAAAGAACTTAATTTGTACAGTCTGGAGGAAAGAAGGGAGAGGGGGGACATGATTGAGACCTTTAAATATGTGAAAGGATTGAATAAGGTTCAGGAGGGAAGTGTTTTTAAGAAGAAGCTTAATGATAGAACAAGGGGGCACAACCTGAAGCTAGTCGGGGGGAAGATCAGGAGCAATGTTAGAAAATATTATTTTACAGAAAGAGTAGTAGATGCTTGGAACAAACTTCCAGCAGAGGTAGTTGAAAAATCAACAGTCACTGAATTTAAACATGTCTGGGATAAGCACACATCTATCCTAAGATAAAGAGTACATACAGTATAACACATTAGGGCAGACTAGATGGACCGTATGGTCTCCTTCTGCCATCAACCTTCTATGTTTCTATACACACACACACACACACACACACACACACACACACACACACACACACACACACACACACTTTTTCTGCGTCGTCACAACATAAACAGTTAATGTCTACATATAGAATTTACAAAATAGTTGTATAATGTTTTTATCTTTTTCTTTAATCTAATGAATGTATGGAATGAAATGATTATTGTATTTCTCAGAATACACAGAAATGAAAACAGATTGCCTTACACCTCCGGCTGACCCCAAGCCCTTCAGAATGAATCAGCTTTATCTGGTGACCTACATAAAACCTACGCAGTGATTTTACTGTGCTCTAGAATAGTTTTAATAATTGATATGACATTGTTGAAAGCCAAAATTCAGGCCATAATTTAAATACAAAACAGATATGAATAGTTTGTTATACACTGTATATATTTTTTTATAACTGCAAGATGTCTCAATTTAAGGAAACCCTTATAAAATCAAAATCATTTACCAGACAGTGAGACAGTTTTGAAGACAAGTTGTGGGAAAACGGGAAAACCATTTCACCCACATGGTTTTCATTTTGAATATCCCTTGAATTTCAGTTTTTGCAATAGGAAGGTAGGGAGTACAGATGAGCGAACTTCTTAAAAATTCGATTCGGGCGATTCCGAGAAATTCGGGTTCGTCCGAATCGAACTTTAAAGAATCGCTCATCTCTGCCGGCATGTAGGTGTTTGCTACATGCCGGCATGGTGGGAGCGGGGAGGCCGGCTGCGCTGTCAGCGGGCGGCGAAAGCCGGCTTCCGCCGCCCGCTGACAGCGCAGCCAGCCTCCCCGCTCCCACCATGCCGGCATTTTTTTTTTTTATTTCAGGGAAAATTTGGTCAGCACGAACCACCAAAAATTCGGGTTCGTGCTGAATCGAATTTTTCCAGAAATTCGGTGCGAATTCAGGTTCTTTAGAACCGATTCGCTCATCCCTAGTAGGGAGTGACTAGAAATTAGCCCATTTTTAAAAGTCCGGATTGAGCGATTCGCTAAATTTCCCCATAAAATTTGGGTCTGCCAGAACCAAACTTTTAATGAAGTTGCTCCAGAATATAATAAAATAAGCTTACCTCCATTTCCGATCCAGCGCCAGGCGATGTCCTCATTGTCCGATGCTGTCCTGCGCTGGTCTCCGCAGCAGCCAAAGCCCTGACTGGGTTTTTGATGGCTGGTCTTTTCAGGGATATACAGGGACGCCCCTTATGCCCGGCAGGGGCCTTAGACGTTGGTCGGCATCCAAATCAGATTAATAATGAAAGAATGCAAGCAACAGAGGAGCACACGCACAATGTGTGTGCAATGCTGTCATGGGGAGAAGTTTCTGCTGAGCTCCCTCTCACACATGACCACGAATCACAGTACACGTTACATGGCAATGTAGTTAAAAGAAGATTGCTGATTGGTCTGCCTACTGAACAAGTGTTTTCCTGTCAAGCGTGTCAGAAGCAAGGGTTGATGCAAACTTTTAACTGAAAGGAAATAAATAGCGCGTAGGCTGCTGTCCAGATGCTTTCTTGCTATAGCGCATAATCTGTGTCTAAATATAAACTTTGTGTATTTACATTGTGAGAAAAATGCACTTAAACCGGATCAACACCTGTTTTTACTTTAACGGGCGTTGGTCCTGCTCTCTGGTGATCGTAAGAAGCTCGCTGGGGCTTCCAGAATGCTGGACCCCCCTATTTGCAGCAAACCGCGCACAAAGCTTGCAATACTCACCTTCATTACAAGCCAGTGACAAGAACGGAGTCCTGCGGTTGGCCACAGGGCAGTCATGTGGGCAGGTCCTGCCGGTAGCCTGCACAGAGGATGCGACTGCGGCCCAAATGACCACCCGGCGGCCAATCACGGGTGAGTATTACAAGCTTTGTGTGCGAGGGGGGCTCCAGCATTTAAACGAATGTTATCTCTAACATGAGAAATGTGGGAGGGTGAGAATTTCACGCTTTAATCACTGAAACTTGAGCTAAGAAAACACTGTAGCTGGCCTCCATCCTTTACAGTCTCCCCACCACAGGGAGAGGCTTTATAGTGGAATGACATCAGAAATCCAAGGATTGTTCTGCGCAGATTCACCGCTTGCTGTCACTGACAGCCAGAGAGATTGCCAGATGCCAGACAGCCCTTTCTACATCTCCCACTCACACCACAGCAAAGTGCTTATGTCCTTCCCTTATTGTCCTTCACTTAGGTTTGATGTTGGGGGCCACATCAGATGGTTCTGAGGGCCACATGTGCCCCACTTCAGCTGCTAAACACAAAATACTTTGATTTGAACTAAAGTCATATTTACATTTTCTTACTCCGGAACCTAAATTAGTATTCTTAGCTCTCCTGTAGTAGTCAGCAGTGCAGAATTCTGATTTGAACTAAATAATGATATGCAATGAAAGCCAAAGCTGTGTAAAATATTTTAGCAACGGTGTTTGAAATGTTTGCACTTTTACTTGGCAAGTGTGAAAAAAATCTGTCGACATCAGACAATGTGTATGGTGGTCAAAAATCTCTGATCCAAGTTATCTAAGCAAATCAGTTAAATATTTTACTCAACTCTATAAAATACTCATGTCAATTGTGGTTGCTTTTATTTTATTTGGGTTTAGCAGTGTACAGGACAGATTTCCATAGTAAAAACATCCATTATGCGTAGGCCCAGTAGTGGTGAAATCTGAAAACACCTTTTTCATAGTATGTGCCAGTAAAAAGAGGACTTCAGGTATTTCTAATATGCATAACTATAGTTTGTGGAAAATTGTGTTGTGTGATTTAAAAATCTGACCTGTGATTCCCAACTAGTGCACCCCAATTTTTTAAAAGTTGGGGTTCACATCAGTGGGCCTTTACAGGTCCCCTGGGCACTTTTGGGTCATCCACCCTCATAGGTGGTCTTCTTTTGTTAATTTCTCTTTTTATATTGCACGCAGTAATTTGTGGTTTTAGTTTCAGCACTATTTATTGGATACACGAGTTTGGCCAGACCCTATACCAGGAGAGGACCATATAGGAGGCAGTTTGTGAAGTACCCAAGTTCCTGTACAGTCAACGTGTGCTGCTATTTCATCTTGAAAAATCATTGTGGGTGGATACAATCATGCCTTGGATTACTGACTCTCAGCCTATATACATGTGAATTACAACAGAAATTTTGTGGATGTAATGCGGCTTTGGAGACCTTAACATCGGGCACCACCATGGACCCTAAATACTAGGTTTCTGAATCTTTGAACCATCTGGGGGATATCCCGTAAATCTCTTTGCCCTCGGTTATGAGATTAGAGGGATGAATTTTTTCGCGGATTAGGGATAGGTTCAATAGGGGTTACCTAACTGGAGAAGGAAAAGTGTGGCCATTTATGTGTATGCCAGGGGGGCACCTACATATAATATTTAATATATCTTAGGATTTTGAGCATGCTTACCCCTGGTTTGTTTGTAGAAGTCTTCGGGTTTAGTCTTTCCCTCCCCCCTTCCCCCCCTTCCCCCCTCTCTCTCCCCCCCCTGTTTTTCCCCCTCCCCCCTCCCCTTCTCCCTCTGTGTCATACATGATGATATGTGTCTCTTTATTTAATGTTGTGTAATTTTGGGCCATTGATAACATTCTCCTGGTGTCATATATTATGATACGCTTGTGTACACTTAATATTTTGTGCAACTTTGGGCCGTAGGTAATATTTCACCCCCACCCATCCCTTCCCCCTTCCCTTGCCCTACCCCCCTCCCTTCCTTTTTTCCCCTTCTCCCTCCCCTTGGGTACATGTTGATATGGTTTTCCTTGGGGGATCTGTGGATCCCTGCCTAAACGGGTTAAACCCATACTGCATATTATCTCCCCTCTCTTGCAGTGATCCCTGTTTTCTCCTATAATGTATTTGGAGGTATGGTATAGTGCATATATTATTCTCTAAAGCTATTGGACATGGTGCTTATATGAATTTATATCTCTGTTTCGATTATTTAGAAGATTAGGTGTTATATATGTAGGTACATAGTAATGATGTTCGTCACACAGTATGTTTTGGTTTTTATGTCTCCTCAGCCATGGCGGATCTACTCGCCTCTCCTCACTCCTCACCATCACTATCAGTGCGCTTGCATCAGGGCGACTGTCCGACGTTATGCGCATGATTGCCTGCCTGGCTGCTTGACACGCAATGCGTGTCAGGCGGTGTCATATTGGATGCAGTCACGTGACCGCGGTTGCGGTCACGTGTGCGGGAGGCCGCCAGCGAACTTCTGGCCGGAGTGCACGCGGCTAAGCCTCCCTTTGGCTCCATTGTGGGCAGTGCGGGAGCGAGTGGGGTCGAGTATTTAAAGACAGCCATGACCGGAGAGCCCTACCCGCCCTGAGGAAGTGACGCTGTGATGTCACGCAACGCGTCGGCGCTGTGAGGTGTGTTGGGGGTGCTGTAGGTCTTCCATTGATGGATAAGGTATTGGTTATATGTTGTGTGTCTGTCTTTGCTTTTCACCAGGCTGGTCCTAAAGACTGTTTGTAGTTAGCACATTGAGTATTAATTTACTTAATATGGTATACAGCACTTTGGCACATTGCACTTTATAGAGTAGGTATTCATGATAATGTTTTATTTAGGTAAATAGGGTTGCTATATTAGTTGCTTAAAGCCAGGGAATAATATGTATATTTGTTCTTACACATATATATTGTATTGTATATTTAATTGCACTTTATAGATAGCCAGCCTGTAAGACAGGACATTGTTTATTATTGTTGAGACTTGTCTTGAGACCTGTGATTTAGGTTTAGCAGCATAATTTTGTTATCTGGCTGCTCCCCCCCCCCTTCCCCTCCTCTGGATTTATTTGTTTTGTGTTTTTTAAGTTGGTTTTAAATTGTCTTGTTGTAAATTGGGCAAATCCACAACACTGGGGTCGATTCACCCTTGGGTTAATCTCCCCTGGTAGTAGGTGACCCTCCCAAGTGAGAAACGAGGGGGTTTGATATTTGCTGGTCTGTTTAATAACTATAAATACCAAAACTATAGGACCAGGTCTAGTCCCACTGTGCAACAATCAGACCCAGCAACTCTACCACACCTCAATACAGTTTTTAGTTATCACTAATTCATATTTTATTGTAGAAAAAGTATATACATATAAAAAACACAATACATCATTATTAAAAAGTCCATTCTTATGTATTACAACCAATCACATAATGGTCATCATCTATTTACATTGAATCCCTCCTATACATGATCGCTTTGCTGCAGAATACATGCAAATAATTTGATCACCATGCACTATGCGGTCAATGTGCCTTAGTTACTATTAAGCTCTTACTGGTCCGCTGATTGGCCAGAAAAGGGCAGACATGTTTCGCCGTGTAGGCTTCCTCAGTGCCCTGTTAGTGTGTTGAAAAAGAGAAGGGATATGCTTTTAATATGCTGAGATTATGAACTCACTAAATCAATAGAATTGTAAATCTCTAAAAACTCTGCATTTATCAATTCAAAATTCATTATAATATACTGCAGCATCTTATTCATTATAATGTACTGCAACATCTGTTATGCACCATAAAGAGCAAATATTTATATTATATACAATCAAAGACCCCATAAAAAGGGACCACATTCATTTACCTGTATATAGGTAACATCCCAATCAAGATCAGGTTAAACACGGGTGGGAATGAAGAGCTCCCTCCTATTCCTCCCAGTATCTTTTATAAGTATCTGCAAGATTTAATTCTGTGGGGGAGGGGGGAGACAAAAGGGAGAGAAGAGAAAAGGGGATCCCTTATTTCACTTGTTACATTATTATGCTATTGCCTATTCCTTGCATTAAGGTTACCTCTGTTAGAGTATAATGGTGGCACTTTAAGTCAACTTCCCATATAGTATGCTGCTGCAGGAGGCTATAGTAATCTGTGAGAGAAAATGCAATTATCAGTAATCTCTACTAGTGAACTCCATATTGGGATTATTTTAAATCCCAACAGACCCATTACTGTCAGTGCTGCTTAATAAAGGGCACTGACACTCGCGCGCCGTCACCCAGCGCGAACGGAGGGCATCATCTCTCCTCCTCGGTGGAGTCAACCAGGGGATTAAATAGGCTGCGGGTGGCGAAGCAGAGGCAGTGAGAGGATCACGCACTTATGCAAATGGCACACCCTGATAGCTTCCCGGTCTGACGCGCGCTGGACACACTGCGCTTCTTTCTTAGGTCAAACCTGGCTTGCAAACGCACTTCATTGAGAGTGACTTCACTGCACTTAATAGAGGTAAGATATACCAGTAATGGGTCTGTTGGGATTTAAAATAATCCCAATATGGAGTTCACTAGTAGAGATTACTGATAATTGCATTTTCTCTCACAGATTACTATAGCCTCCTGCAGCAGCATACTATATGGGAAGTTGACTTAAAGTGCCACCATTATACTCTAACAGAGGTAACCTTAATGCAAGGAATAGGCAATAGCATAATAATGTAACAAGTGAAATAAGGGATCCCCTTTTCTCTTCTCTCCCTTTTGTCTCCCCCCTCCCCCACAGAATTAAATTTTGCAGATACTTATAAAAGATACTGGGAGGAATAGGAGGGAGCTCTTCATTCCCACCCGTGTTTAACCTGATCTTGATTGGGATGTTACCTATATACAGGTAAATGAATGTGGTCCCTTTTTATGGGGTCTTTGATTGTATATAATATAAATATTTGCTCTTTATGGTGCATAACAGATGTTGCAGTACATTATAATGAATAAGATGCTGCAGTATATTATAATGAATTTTGAATTGATAAATGCAGAGTTTTTAGAGATTTACAATTCTATTGATTTAGTGAGTTCATAATCTCAGCATATTAAAAGCATATCCCTTCTCTTTTTCAACACACTAACAGGGCACTGAGGAAGCCTACACGGCGAAACATGTCTGCCCTTTTCTGGCCAATCAGCGGACCAGTAAGAACTTAATAGTAACTAAGGCACATTGACCGCATAGTGCATGGTGATCAAATTATTTGCATGTATTCTGCAGCAAAGCGATCATGTATAGGAGGGATTCAATGTAAATAGATGATGACCATTATGTGATTGGTTGTAATACATAAGAATGGACTTTTTAATATTGATGTATTGTGTTTTTTATATGTATATACTTTTTCTACAATAAAATATGAATTAGTGATAACTAAAAACTGTATTGAGGTGTGGTAGAGTTGCTGGGTCTGATTGTTGCACAGTGGGACTAGACCTGGTCCTATAGTTTTGGTATTTATTGTTGTAAATTGCATATCTATCAATTAATAAAGTTGTATATATATTTTTTGATATATATATAGTGGTGCTATTGCTTCATTGGGGGTTGGTTTGTTTCTTTTATAATTTTTAAAAAGAACATAGTATACTGATTATATTCTACATTACTTCATATTTGCTGAATATTGACTGAATCAAATCAGATTTAGTTCTGTACTAAAGGGCATTTTGGGCAGCATGTTGACTAAAAACTGTATTAGAGCAGTACCTAACTAACCATAACTGTATGTGCTACAGGGAATAGAAATATACCTGTTACATAATTATAATTTTTAAAAAGAACATAGTATACTGATAATATTCTACATTACTTTTTATTGGCTGTACTGAATTGAAGATAATGGTATTTATTTACCCATCTATATTTTTTTCATTTTATACAGTAAAAGTAATGTGTTTAGGGAGAAATATGTCTGCCCCCCAACTCAGAAACACATCAGAATGAGTAACTGTAGATTTAAGCAGCAATATTTGACATATGACATAACCCTGTCCTACTGATTGGGAGAAGAATGAGGATATTTAATCTACCTAAAGACATTACTAATGAGGTAATTGCTCCCGTGTTTCATGATTTGCTCTGACTTCAGGTTTGAAGATATGCTTGTATTTGAAATGCATATCCCAACACATCTGCTGTGTTCCAGAATGTGTAGCTCATAATCTCATGAAGTACATATATGATACATGATAGTGTACAGGGCACTAGACTTCTGACCCCTCCTCTTGAGAAAGGCTATCCCTAGCCGAAACGTTGAGGGTTAATCTTGTATCCACTCGGTGTCTTGCTCTGCTAGTTTGAGTTTTGCATTGGGGAACAACCTGCCATATTTAAGCCTGTATATTGCCATTTTTCCTGTATGCTCTTATGCATTGATTGTGCTGTTATATATACATTACTGGGTTATCTGGCAGCTTGCCCCCATCTAAGCTGGGCACCGTAGTTTCACCATGTACTAAGCGGTCCATGTCATCTTTATTATAACTGTGTTAATTTTGCACTGTAAATATATTGTATATACACCTTATCATGCTATGCAGCATCCTTGTGATTCGTGTTTGCACCAGCATTTAAAACTTTCTCAAAATCTAGCAGCGCTTGTTGGGTGTTCAATCTTCCTCTTTTTCTCATATACACTAGACTTCTGACCACCAAATGCTTAGGGCAAAGGGAATGTTCTGATTCTGCTGCCAAAACATTTCGATGCATTGTTCTTCTCTGTTCATTTGGCGAAAATGATTTTCATTTTATGTCTCCTGATGAAAAAAGAAGTTATATGACGGGTATTCGTGGTTAATTGAATGGTATTCGTGGTGCACTGCTCTGAAGCACTCAATACACAATCAAACACAAAAGGGGATGCCCCAAACTACCCCTACCCCTATGCCTACAGAGTCTGACACTTGCACTCACGTTATAGAGAAGATAATATTATTATTAATATTGTAACATATTAACAACCAACCATTAAAAACTTTAAAAATCATATGCCTGCTGTAAGTATTATCAACCACTAGGGGGCACTGCATCTGAATTTCATTATATCCTCCATACATTAATATTCTGTGCCAATAAATAAATATAAATAAATAGTCTTATAATTACAATCAATCTAATTACATACAAAGTGCTAAGTGCTTAATAAGTGCATCTATCGCCAATATCTCATGTGCTAAAAGATTTCTTAAACCCAATGATCATCATAAAGTGCATAAGAAAAGACACAGTGATACAAAATGCTGTCTTGCTTACGTATCCTGGGACTGGATGCAGCTCCCCCCCTGTGGGCACCTACGCGTTTTGAGACCAGCCGGGACTGGATGCAGCTCCCCCCCTGTGGGCACCTACGCGTTTTGAGACCAGCCGGGACTGGATGCAGCTCCCCCCCTGTGGGCACCTACGCGTTTTGAGACCAGCCACAGGTCTCTTTTTCAAGGCAAAGTTATGCCTTGAAAAAACACAGACTTATTTCAGCTAAAATGAATAAAAGCATATAAATACTAAGTGCTATTGTAACAGTACCAAACCACCCTTTTTGTTTTTATTGTAAAATTAAAAAGACATGGTCCATTTCCACCAAGGCTACCAGCCCAGCACTAACAGTCAAAATGACTTAAACCAGACCAACACAACAAACAGTGCTCATATGCACCCCCCTTCCCAGGGCAATTTAGATTGCTGCACATAAAAATACCATTTTGTGAATACTCACCTTGTAAAATGGGTATTATAAGTATGTCACACACCCCGCTTCAAGAATCCATAACATGTGGGTAATATCGTCCTGAAGAGGCATTCCTGCAGAGATGATAGCAAAAGAAAAGCCCCTCCCTGATCCATAAATACCTGGGACCTCCCACTCATCACCCAGTATACAGAAGCAGTAAGGTAAGGGACCAGGAAGAGGCAAATATAAAACACAACCACGCAAAGTTCACAAAATAGAGGATCCTGAATACAGAAAGGGCGGGTGAAGCGGGGTGTGTGACATACTTATAATACCCATTTTACAAGGTGAGTATTCACAAAATGGTATTATTCTAAGTATGTCACACACCCCGCTTCAAGAATCCATAACATGTGGGACATCCAATAGCAGTGTCCAAAACAAGGGCGGGGATCCAAAACAAGGCAACAATGCACAACTTCAAACCACTACAGCTTGCAAAACTTTGCGGCCAAAAACAGGATCCGCTGACGCCCAAACATCAACCTTGTAAAACTTGGAAAAAGTGTGAACAGAAGACCAGGTAGCGGCCTTACAAACTTGCTCAACAGAAGCCTGGTGCTGAAAAGCCCAGGACACACCAACTGCACGAGTAGAATGAGCAGTAACACCAAAAGGGGAACTCCTCCCCTTGGCAGAATAGGCCCCAATGATGGCCTGACGAATCCATTCACTAATGGAAGATTTGGCAGGAGCCAAACCTTTCCTAGGCCCGGAGGGCACCACAAAAAAGGCGTCCGTCTTACGAAAGGAAGACGTAACCTCCAGATAATATTCCACAACACGAACTACATCCAAGGAATGCAACGCGCTTTCCTTGTCGTTGCTAGGATTAGGGCATAGAGAAGGCAGAACAATGTCCTGATTCAGATGAAAAGCCAAGACCACCTTAGGAAGAAAATCCGGCTTGAAACGAAAGACAACCTTGTCCTGATGCCTCTCAAAGTATGGAGCTTTAATGGATAAAGCTGCCAACTCAGAAACACGCCTAACCGAAGTGATAGCCACCAAAAAGGCCACCTTTTGAGTAAGCGAAGACAAGGCAACCTCATTCAAGGGCTCAAACGGAGGACCCTGAAGAGCAGAAAGAACCAGGTTCAAATCCCAAACTGGAACCAAGGGCTTCCTAGGCGGACGCACATGCGTAACTCCTTGGAAAAAGGTCCTGACTAAAGGATGACGTGCAAAGGACCTTTGGAAGAACACCGCCAGGGCAGAGACCTGCCCCTTCAAGGTACTAATTTGGAGCCCCAGATCTAAACCATGTTGAAGAAACTCCAGAATTCTAGGAATGGAGAACTCTCGACAAGAGAAGGACCTACCTTCACACCAATCAATATAGGACCTCCAGGTCCTGTAGTAAACAGAAGAGGAAGACCGCTTCCTGGCGCTGATAAGAGTCTGAATCACCGCGTCAGAAAGACCTTCTTCCCTCAAGATGGAGGTTTCAGCAGCCACGCCGTCAAAGCCAGCGATGGTAAATTGGGATAGCGTAGCCGACCCTGGGTGAGCAGGTCCGGCAGCAGAGGCAGGGCGAACTGAACTTCTGCCAGCCTTACAAGATCTGCGAACCAAACGCGCCTTGGCCACCTTGGGGCCACCAGAATCGCCGACGCGCCTTCCAAGGCCAGTTTGCGCACCACTCTGGCTAGCATTGGGAATGGAGGGAACAGGTAAGGGAACCCCAGATCCCTCCAGTTCAGAGACATGGCATCCACTGCCAGAGCCAGAGGATCTTGCGAGAGAGACACAAAGACTGGAAGCTTGTGATTGTGACGAGAGGCAAATAGGTCCACCGCTGGGACCCCCCACCTGAGACATATCGAACGAACCACCTTGGGACTGAGAGACCACTCCCCCTGACGAGAGGAGGCCCTGCTCAGCATGTCCGCCTCCGTGTTCTCCACCCCCGGAATGTAGACTGCTGAGATACACGGGACGTGGGTCTCGGCCCAGTCCAGAATCAAAGACACTTCCCTGAGGGCACTCCTGCTGCGAGTCCCTCCTTGGTGATTGATGTAAGCAACCGCCATCCTGTTGTCCGACCGGACCTGAACTGGCAGGCCTCTCAACTGATGAGTCAAGCGAAACAGAACCAACCTGATGGCTCTCAACTCCAGAATATTGATGGGCTCGTGAGCCTCCTGCGGACTCCACAGACCCTGAAACTGGAGGTCCTTCCAAACACCCCCCCAACCTGACAGACTGGCATCCGTGGTGACCATTTCCCAGCACGGCGCCAGAAAGGATCTGCCCTTCAACAGATTGACAGACCCCAGCCACCATTGCAGGGATCGACGAACACGGGGAGACATCCGGAAGGACTGATCCAACGATAGAGGAGACTTGTCCCAAACATTCAACAGATGAAGCTGAAGCGTCCTCGTATGAAACTGCGCAAAGGGAACTGCCTCGAATGAGGCCACCATTAGCCCCACCAGCCTCATCCCGAGCCGAATGGTCGGATGAGGGGCCAACAAAAGAAGCCGAACTAACTCCTGAATCAAAAGAATCTTGGCCTGGGGTAGAAACACCCTGGCCTGCGATGTGTCCAGAGACATTCCCAGAAAGGTTACAACTCTGGACGGAGAAAGAGAAGACTTGGGGTGGTTGATCACCCAACCGAACCTCTCCAGAGTGGACACCACCACACTGGTGTCCAACTCCGCTTGGTTGAAGGAAGAGGCCATGATCAGTAGATCGTCCAAATAGGGCACAATGCGGATACCCTGAACTCTGAGCAGAGCCATCACCCCGGCTAGCACCTTGGTGAACACCCGAGGTGCTGAGGTGAGACCGAAAGGAAGCGCCACAAACTGAAAGTGCCGATCCTCCACCACGAACCTGAGAAACCTCTGGTGTGCTGGAAAGACCGGAATGTGTAAATAAGCATCCTTGATGTCTATGGACGTCAGAAAGTCTCCCTGACGAAGGGAGTGAATAGCCGAGCGCAGCGTTTCCATGCGGAATTTCCGCGGCCGGATGAACCTGCTGAGAACCTTCGGATCCAAGATGGGTCGGACCGATCCGTCCTTCTTGGGCACAGTGAACAGATTGGAATAAAAACCCCTGCCCCGATCTGAAGGAGGCACTGGGCAAATGACAGCCATATCTAGAAGATTCTCCACTGCCACCAGGAGCCCCTGCGCCGCCAGAGGCTCCAAAGGCATCCGAGACCTGAAAAAAACTGGAGGAGGGGCGGAGCTCGAACTCTAGCTTGTAACCGGAAGACACCACTTCCCGGATCCATCTGTCCGAGACTTCTTGATCCCAGATCTGGGAGAAGTGTCGCAGCCGTCCCCCCACCCTCATGGGTGAGGGCGCCCCCTCATTGCTGAGCCGGCTTAGGAGCCGGCTTGGGCTTAGAGCCCCAACTGTATCCTGGACGGGCACGTCCTCTGCCCCCGCTCCCAGAATCTCCTCTGGAAGAGGGGAATGCAATACCCCTGCCAGATCTGGCCCCACGAAAGGAAGGGGTAAAGGAAGGCGCCCCCCGAAAGGGACAGCGTTGTTTCTCTCGTTGAGCTGTCAACGACCTTTTTTTTTTTTTTTTGGACATAAAACCGGTCGCCCACTGGCGCAACCAAACCGGGCGCCGAATAGTCACCAGCAGAGCCGACGTCCTACCACACATCATCAGAGAGTCAACCAAGGCGGCTAATACAAATGACAAAAACAACTCACGCCTTTTAAGGCCAAGGAATTCGTCACTACCCGGACGAAGCCCGGAAGAAGTCAACAGGTCCCTGACCACGGACCTGGCAGCCACCATCCATCAGCGCCGAAGCACAAACAGGCCGCATGACTGACCCCACGCTGGCAAACAAACCATCTGGTCAATGCGTTTATCCTCACCGTCTTTGAGGGTGGAACCATCGGGATTATTTAACACAGAAGTGTAGGACAACCCCAAAACCGGTGCATCCAGCTCGGGAAGGGGATGCCCAACGCTTGACGGTATCCGAAGGGAAGGGATACTTCTTATCCCACCCCTGAGGAATACCAGGGAGCCGAGCCGGCCGGTCCCATTCCTTAGCAAAAATCTTGTCAAAGTGTTTTTGATAAGGAAATTCCAAGCGTGGCCTGGATTCCTCAGAAAAAACTCCCCCTTCTGCTGTGGAGCTTCCTTAGGAGGAGAAATAGCCAAAACCTCAAACATCTGAGCCAGAGCGTAAGTAGTATCCGAGGATCTACCCAAGTCTCCCAGCTCAGCATCAGCGCCAACCAACTGCTGATCGTCTGAATTATCAGAATCCGCATAAACCTCCCCGTCCACTAGCGGGGAATAATCCGAGTAATCTAGATTATTAAAATCATCAAGGTCATCCACCGGCGGAGCCGTCGACAATTGCTTTCTCTTAGCCGGAGCCATACGGGCGACCGAGCTGGAGAATAATATCTCAAGGTTGGCCAATCTGGCGCACATCACAGATTGCAGCTCCCCACCCATGACAACGCCACACGAGGTGCGTATCAATCTGGGAGGAGGAGATGAAGCGACCGGCGGTGCTGACCCAGAAGCCTGGGGTCCGGACCGTCGCGTAATAGTTTGCTGTGCACAGAGTATACACCGAAGTACATCGTCCCCACACAACCTACACTTCCGGAATTGCCCCGCGGGGATCCCGAGCCCAATATCCGGGGATGCCTCCATATGGTGAACTTGTGTGCAGTCGCTATGACCAGGGGAATTACGCGTATAAGCAACCCGGGATGCCCCTTTAATGTCCCAAGTGGGAGGATTTCAATTAGGTAAATTTAACCCAGGGACCCTAGGACCGGGAGAAGACCCCCTAACCTAATGAAGCTCTACCTGAAGACACAATAAGAACAAGCTAAGCATGTGAAAAGAAGGAAGCAGCAATATGAAAGAAATGGGGCCCACAGGGCCACTCACCGTGACTTCCTTCTAATCAAGATGGCGACCGCGCCTCACAGGAGCCAGCAGCCACAGCACGGGTTCAGGGAGAAGAAGAAGGGGGGCGTGGCCAGCGCGGAAGAGCGCGATTGTTCGTGGCCCCGCCCCCCCTCCATTCATTGTCAGGCTCCGCAGTGGCGCCTGCCTAACGGGGCCGGGCCTCGGCATCCCGCCGAAAGCCCTGCCCCACCTCCTGCACCACCATCGTGAGGGGAGAAATCCCCTCACAAGCCAGGCCCATAGCAAGAACCGGCGCCGCAGCGGTGACAGAGGCTGCGGCGCCGGTAAACGGCAAGGAATAGGCGGGGAGAACAGGCAGCGGCGGCGCTCCAGCGCCCGTCCCCGCGCCCCCCCCCTTCAGCGTGTGAGGAGCTCACCTCACACAACGCCGTGACAGGGAACCGGCGCCGCGGCGATGTCAGTGGCCGCGGCGCCGGTATCCGGAAGGAACAGCAGACAGGCGGGCCGCGGCGACGTGCCCGCGCCCGGCCCCGCCGCCCCCAGCATAAGCTGAGGAGAGAGATCTCCTCAGCAGTGTCCACACGAGAGGGCGGCCCACGGTGGCTGCAATTTACAGTGGAAAAACACACACACTAAACTCTAAATGAAAGGCCCCACACCCCCCCCCCCCCCCCTCGAGGAGAAGGGCATCTGGAGAGGGGAAACACCACCTGGGGTGAAATGGCCTAGGGACAGGGCATCCCAAACCGGGGTCACCAGCCCGGATCACCGCCTACCCTCTCATATAGGGTCTCACGGTGGAGCCTAGCTCCTGGGCACCTAATATGCCATTCTACCCTCGCCCAGCCCTCAGCCAAGGCTGGGAGGCATGTATAGTAATAATAATAAGGGGCATCTGGGCGGCAATAGAATAAAATCGGGCCGGGAATAATCCCGGCTACCTCAAGTCCCCCTGTGCAAGGAGGAGACATCATCTTCTGACTTGCTCGCCGTCTTGCAGAGATGGAAAACTGGGTGATGAGTGGGAGGTTCCAGGTATTTATGGATCAGGGAGGGGCTTTTCTTTTGCTATCATCTCTGCAGGAACGCCTCTTCAGGACGATATTACCCACATGTTATGGATTCTTGAAGCAGGGTGTGTGACATACTTAGAATAATGTATTTACCTTTTTCTAACCCCTGCTGTGGTAACATTTTAAAACAAAATGGCAGCTCATGTATCTGCAGGCTGCCTGCAAACAGGAAGTGCTGCTGGGCTTCCTGTTACTGTGCATTGTCAGTTAAGTTAGTTGAATCAAGGCAGCAGCATGGCTGAGATGCTGGGAGAGGAAACTCCAAAACGGCCACTGCCTTTCTTTTTCCAACTGTGCCAGGCTGTTGGTCGGGAATAAGGCTTTGTAATCCAACACTGGGAGGCTCCTGGCCAACCGGTATATCAGTTCCTATGCTGGATCAGACACTCAGTTGCCTCTAGATGTAATATGCAAAATACACATTTTTACATTTTAAAAAAGTTATTGCTCATAAATGTTGGCAGAAGGACCAAACCAATCTAGACAGTGCATCTATTTATATCCTGCCGGATATTTCACAGCACACATTGACTTTGAGGAGACTGCTCAGACCAGTCTTGGGCTATATTTGTGCTTCTTATACAACTTACAGATGGTTTCACCTGATTTTGTGAAATGGTTCAGCGTCCACTGCCTGCTATACCTTTAACAGGGCGAGTGCCTGTGCCAGGAATTTGTGAATGGCCAGCACAGGCACAATCCCTGGATGCGGCCACCAGCAAGACTCGGCTAGATCTAATAGAGTTATTTAAGAATGGATAGAGCCAGGTAGTGCCTCATAGCGGCAGGTAGCGTCTGGTGAACGCCAGGCGTTGTAGGCAAAACCACATTTATGAATGTGAATTTGGTGAGCGACTCTAACAGCACCATGTAGCATCACATGTATTATTACAGGCGGCTCAGTGTATAGCACCGGCGCTCTAGCTTCCAGTGCACCTGGTATGACTTTTCGATCAGTGTCGCTCTCCCATACATTTCAATGGCCGTTCATTTGCTTGTGTTTAAACAGCGTGTTTGACTTTTTTTTTTTCAAATCATTGTGTGACCTGTCCTGGCTGCAAACAAACACTTTTAGAAACTTTTTTGACTTTACATTTTTATGCAGAATTGTCATTACATGTCTGGCACTAAAGTGTTAATGTCACAGTGTAACAACAATGTCATTCCATGTGTTTTCGCTTTATTACAGGTGTATCTGTGTCCAAAAACAGACTTTAATCACACAGCGTCTGGCGCTCTATGCCACAGCGATCAGATTTATAGCGCCGACACTGTGTGTGTGTCCTTTTTGATAAGTATCGTGTGGAGTGCTGAGAGCCAGTCGCACTGATCTGGCGCTACCTTTCACTCCCTGCAGCGCTGTACTGGTGTTAGAGCACCCAACATACATCACATTCATCAATGCCGGCCAGGTTAACACAGCGACTTAGGCGCTCCGTTACAGCGCCCGATACGCGCTTACCCGCTCAACCATCTCTGGATTCTATTTGTAAATGTGGTTTTCTGCTCTAAATGTATTTCCCTCTCTCTGATATCCTGGCTCTTGCATATACTGTATGGGGGAATATTTCTGGCTAATAAAAACTCAAAGTTTTTTCATTGATTCAGCGGTGCTGGAAACTTTACTTCTTTGGACTTCACAAGTGACCAGGCTGTTAATGGACCACGGGCAAGCCATTTGTTATTTTCATTCTATATAATTTGCCTGGATTGATGTGCTCTGTGTATTTAGACCATTACACAATTGTGCTGACATTGGATCCTTTTTCTCCTGCAATGTGAACATTTCTTCACATGGGATATCACCTGGAAGTGGTTCAATATGCTGGCTGCTTCATTGTTGTTTTATCCAAGAAAAAATGTTTTTTATGGACAGAAAGTCCAGACTTGAAAAGCTGGATAAAGGAGAACTCACTGACATTTAAAATACAAAATTTAAGAAATAAAAAAATCTCAATCCAAAAATTAAAGGGACTGTAATGCTATGGCAATAATAAGCTACTCACCTGATGCTTGTCTCATGCAGGGCAGGGGTAGAAGCCAAGCAGGGCTTCAAAGCTAACTCCTCCTTTTCAATTTCGTTCCTCCAGGACCATGCAAAAAAGTGGTCAAACATAAAAAGAACAGCGTGGGTGAACTTGGTAAGCCACAGGGGTCCCCCAGCTTTCTCTGACCACCACAGATCATGCTTTTACATGCCATTCCTAGCTCAGACACAGCACAAAAAGTGAAGCAAAGAAAATGGCATTGCAAGAATAAATACATTATTTACATATGAACAGAGCTTTTAAGATGTTTGGAAATGGCTAATTTCACACTGTCCCTAAGGAAGATAAGGAGGGAGGAAGTTTGTGTGTGCATAGACGGGGACTTTAAAAGCTTGGTGGGATGTCACAACATTGGAATATTATCTTCAAAACTAGATATTACAAAAGTTCCTATAGTGTTTTTTTACAGGAATTTTTATATTAAAAATAGAATCGTATATATTTATATAATCTTATAGTAACATAATTTCTTTTATGTGTTTGGTCATTACATTTGAACGTGATCATTTGGAAAATTAGAGAGATCCAAATTGGATATTCAACTGACTTATACAATATATTAAATATAATATTTTGGACCCCTTACCAGTTCAAAAGTAAAGAAAAGGTAATCATGATGCTATGAGACACCCCATCAGCATCTAGAATATAGGGGGGGCTCCCCCCTACTCCTGCCTTGGCTTCCATCCAACAGTAATGGACAGTTGCTGGTTGAGGGAAGCTTTTATACTAAAGCAGTGGAGCCTCTCTGAAATCTCCCTGTGTGATCTACAAGACACTGTAGGAGAGGGGTATAGAAGGGATTTCCCATGGAAAACCCCCTCCATACTTTGCCCTTCCAGTGATGTAATCAGTCACATGGGGGATATCCACAGCGACTATGAGGTATAAAAGCCCTCTTTCCTGACATTCAGCAATAACTCCTTCCTGGGAGATGGGATAAATGTAGGGGGAACCTGTTTCCTCCCATTGGCATCTGATTTAATCCAGGTGATCCCTATACTAGTTCACAGGGTAGGGGACAGTCATGTCACCTGCTGGCACTGGAGGGTGAGTACCGCCACCCAATTACCCGCACTCTCTCTTGGGGCACTGGGGGTGTGGAGAAGCCAGATGCCCATCGGTTTGTTCCTCCAGGTTGGATGACCAATGGTCCCATGCCAAAGGACAATGAGGCTGGTTCACTGGCATGTTCAGGGGCTGCCCGGGCAGCCTGAGACCTGTCTTTTTTCATTTTTATATAAATCACTCTTGCATCTCATTATTCTTATTGAAACATGTCTGCAATTGAAGCATGAATTTTCTCAATGAAAAAAGAAACAACTCACAGTGATTCAACAAACTGCCATGCAAGTTGAAAAATTGCATGGAATGGAGAATTCTCTAACAGCTTTTTCACATGCTTCTCTCAGATGTCTCGCATGTGTCCCTGAATCATATGAGAAAGAAATAATTATCTTTGCAAAATTATTCACTCACATGGAATCGAGAACTCGACCCATGCTGAACTGTGACCCTAATGTATGTTAAGCTGCATTGCTGAATCAGAAACAATTCATAAATAACACCTTCCTATGAGGTATGCAATGCAAATACCCTTCAAATTTTAATTCATTCCTCTCTCTAGTTCTCAGTAGGAAGAAACTGGTCCCAGATCTAGGTAACAGGATTTATGTGGGGTTACAGGGGTATTGTGTTGTAATAATGAACAGAATTAAAAATATTGTCAGGTTATCAGCTTAAAGGCATCTACCTTGTGCACACATGGGATGCAGACTGGGGGCATGAATTAAACAGCAAACCTTGCCGCCTGACCAGTTGGATTTTATACTAAGCCTTTAAATGTCCATTAACATATACATACTTATTCCTATAAAAAAACTCGGATAACCTATTCATGGTTTCCCTTCCTCAGTGACCCTTCCTTTGGTTGGTATATGGTCAGGCTATTATCAAGATTGGCTGGTTCCGGGTTTAGGCTATTCCCAGCTGTTTTACATCAAGCCTTTGACCATAACCACACTAATTATATTAAAAAATGTTTTATTTATGGCAATAATTTACAAGGGAATTTATCCCATAATCAAATTTTTTTCATGATCAATAGCAATTTTTTTACATACATACGTATAGTTCAATCATGTTTACATTCGTTACAACCATTGTGCAATCACATATGTACATTACTTGTTCCCCTCCAAGTTTTTTTCTGGATCAATTATTCCATCAGATATTCTATAGGACAAACATGTTTCGCCTATTGCTTCGGCTTTCTCAATGTTGTGCAGCTGTGTGGGGGGGCAGATCTAAAGAATATTGTATTTATTATAACATGATAAATATTGGTGACTAATGCATCACATAATTCATAATTCTGTACCTTTAAAAAATGAATCCAGGCTATTATAATTAGATGTATTCTAGACTCTTTGTGCAGATGTATACATTGATTTTTCTTTTACCCTGGAAGAGATATGGAAAAGCACCGCCTTTTGACATTTATTCAATGTTGGCCCTTTAAAGGAGTATTCAATACTGGCCCTTTAAATAGAACAGATTACTGTTTATATAAGTTTGAAGGCATTATCATGGTTTTATTCCCCATACTCAATATCAGAGGGGGAGAGAATATATTACCATTTTGTATTACCTTGATATGTAGACAAATTGGCTGTTCTAAAGGGCGTTTTTAATATGGCCAGTTAATATGGATCACCACTGTAACGACATCATAAGATAGATATTAGATTTGCCTTCTCATGTGATAATTAAGTATGAAGCCCATAAGCGGTTTTACTCTACCTTTTATTATGCGCTTCCCTCACTGCTGTAGGTGTGGCGTATGGCGGGTTAGATACCGTTCCCGCAGTGCCCCCACTCTCCTCGGGGTTGCTCGTCGGTCTAGGGGTCCGCCTTGCTGCCACTTCGGTGACTTTTATCTGCCTCCCAGAGCCCGAGGCGCACCGCCCCGCCGGCTCGCGCCGGAAGTGGCGTCATGCGACTCGGGCCCTGGAACGCATGCGTCGCCCATCCGAGCAGAAACCAGATGTGGCGTTGCTCGTCACCGACCAGAAGCGCCGGAGATACTATCCCTCCTGCCGGCGCCTAGATTGAGAATCCCCCTCTCCTCATTTTTCTATTGCATCACTATATGGGGGCAAAAGATTAGCATGCAGTAAGGAACATTGTGGGAATAAAAAAGATTTGCATGCGATATAGAACACAGTTGAGCTATTTACTTATTAAAGGTGTACTGAAAAAAGGTTTATTAATTATATTTATTGAAAATGAAAATTTTCATTAGTCTGTCAATATTTCTTTCTGTTTTACCCACCCTCTCCCTTCCGGGGCCCTTCTTTTTCATGAATTTGTTGACAAATTTGCTACTAAACCCATCCTTTGTTCCTGACTACTGACTATTCCCTACCCATTTGTTGATGCCTGTATTCCAGGCTTATTATTTGCCTATTGGAGTACTGACCTAAAATATATCAGTCTGGTTAATTAGGGTGGGGAGAGGAGAGACTCAATCTATTCTGGACCTACAGTTACTTATATTTCCTATTGTTTCTTCCAACTAATGGAACTTGATGTCTCTTCACAGTGGGTTATTCATTTGTTTATATGCGGCGGTGCCCCTCCAAATCTCCTGCGGTTTACAATATCCATCACTATTTTTCCAACATACTTAGTTACTTAGGTATTTTTTTTTCAGCTCAACTTTAACCAAGCCAATATTGATTATGCAGGCTCCGTTCTTCCTGGTGTCTCAGTGCCATGCTAATGTTAATTTTTAAATGTATTCGATTCCTAAGGGCTTTGATCACATAATTTATGAAAAATCTATTTTAGCCTTGCAATGAAATGTTTTTAATTAACATTAAACATTCATGGAAAATTAAAATATCATATATATTATATATGCAAGCATACAGAGTTAATGTCTATTTATATGTATATATACTGTATTAAAATATTGTCTCCCTGAATTGAATAATTTCTGATCTATATAGAAAAGTAATATTATGGAAGGGAAAGAAATGGAACCTGTACCAAAAAGTTACCGCAGTGATTTAAGTTTTTGCTCTTATTATACTTACATATAGGATAGAAACCAATGGCAGTTTCTACATGTGCAGCTTTGGGATTGCAGAGATTCCTGCTACATATTTAAGAAATCCATTGGTGAACCATACAATTAGAAATATGGGTCTTGATGCAAGAACACATTTCTTAAAATATATAAAATAAATAGGGAACATTTTATTCTCTAGTCCATGAGTTAAATAAAGGGCTTATGGCATCAGGCATTAGGAAAACTTTCCAAATATAATAACTGTGTATCGAAATAGGATCGAATGTTATTCTTTAGTTTATGGTTTAGTTTCCCTTTGATCCAAATGCAGATAAATCCGTCAGTTTGACCACTTCTGCTGGCAGGAGGGAGCCCGTGGAAGACCCCAGAAGTCCTGGACACCATGATTGGATCAGAGATTTTTTAACTGGGAAAAAAATGGGAATTTTAATGTCCAGAACCACCGACACCACAACATCACCAACTGCCACGCAAAGACATGTACACCTCTTAACAACCATGTACACTTGTTATTGCAATTAATGAGCATGTCAATATACTAAAGTATGCAGATGATGACAAACAATGACTAAAGACATTGCTTAAACTTAATCAACCCCCTCTCCAAAGATAATGCTTATATGCATCCCTCCCCAGGGCAATTTAATTTGCTGCACAAAATAAAGATGCTACCTTTTTGTAACTCCTGCAATGGTTTATTTCCCCCCCTCAGTGGGATCCTATGGATCTGCCAGAAAAGCAGAAGTGCCACTGGCTTTCCTGCCACTTTGAATAATTAGTTATGCCTGTTAACTCCAGACAGTAGCATGGCTGGGATACAGGGAAAGGAATAAGCCACCCGGGTGCAAGATGGCTGCTACTAGGACAGAATTGGTGAGGCAGCGTCTCAGCTTTGAGTGGATGCAGGATTAAATGAAAGTGCGGACAATAATTCAGTATCATGCATGCAAATTGGGCAAGGGAGTTTTTTTTATTTGTCTGCTTCTTCCTCAGTTTCTTCTGATCACTATTCATTCTAAAGTGGTGAGCAAGGTTACCAACATTAAAGTCCTAGGGCCCTCTTTTGTAAGCAGGAGAGGAACAAAAAGGATCAACTCAAAATGTTGGGGAAGCCCCAAGTCTGTTCTGCACGTCTCACTGATGACCTGATATGGCAAAGAGAAGTATAATTTACAGAGGATAGTGAGGACAGCTGAAAATATTATTGGCACATCATGGGAGGAGGGATACAAGGAAGGGACTTTCAGCAGATACAAGCAGAGCTTGCCTGGAGTGTGTTTGATATTTTCTATGGTTGTATAGTGTGGCTGTTGGCAGTTTTCTAAGGTGAGTGAGTCCTCTGAGCTGGAGGATAGCTAATCCTGAACAAAAGACAGAATATGGTATATTAAGAAATGTTACGTTATTTTTGACTTGCGGACCACTTTAGTGGAAAACAATAAAGCTTTAGCTTAAGATGGGCTTTACTGTAAGTCCTCCTACATACATATGTATAGAGTTGCTGATGAGAAATGCCTAAATACTGGGTGAACTGAACCTGACATGTAACTGTTTCAGCAGTAAGACAATGCATAACACTTTATGTTACATTTTGGGCTAGTTTGTATGGTTTTCTTCTATAGCACATCTGCTCTGTTGCTTTGCTTGCAGATTTTGTTGCCCCCTCAGCCATAGATTGTTCCTCTGTACTGGTGATGAGGCATAGAGCGATGTAACAAGACTTTGTTTTATCATGCACCATGACCTTTTGCTAGGACTTTTGAGTACATGCTCAATAGCTCAAGAGAGTGTTTTGTTAAAGGATGCTGAACTACTCTTTACTAACTCATCTACTGCTTGACTTTGCATTGATTGCTTACCAAACTGGCCTTTAACTAATTTCCACCTTTACATCTTCCAAATACTCTGGATATTTTTCCTGTATTTAACTCCCTACTCTGAACTCAGAAGAAATCCAGTTCATGCGATGTGCCTATCATCCAGTGGGCCTTGGCGTCTTCAGTGGGACTAGAGCAAACAGACCCTCAGTAACAGACTGGGCTCCCGCAACTCACTCCCTGCCTGTGAAGTGAGCCAGCCAGGAAAGCCCTTTATGCCCCTTGTCACTCACAGTGACATCACTGTAAGTGACAGGGGGTGTGTGAAGGGCTTTCGCAGTCACCTCACTCCTTGTCTATAAACTGTAGTGAGAAGCAAGGTGGCAGGTGCCCAGTGTGGGGTGGAGGATCTGTGCCCTCCCAGCACACAGTGGCTTGTGACACTGGAAGAGGGGGGAGGGGCCTAAAGGGTTTTTTGCCGAGAAACCCCCTCTAGGACCCCTCCCCTTCTGTAACATCATAGGGGAGATTCTATAGAGGCCCCACCTCTTACTATAAAAGCCGATAACCAGCGGCTCAGTATGGAGTCCCCGGACAGGAACTGGGATTTTACAAATGCCGGTGAAGCCTCCTTAGAGCACCAATGGGAATAGTGATGCGGATGAGCCCAGTGGCCCATAGCATGGGCATAAGGACTTGGATGTACGGTCCTTGAGCCGAAGAATTACAAGCCCCATGCTTGGTTTGCAGTTACTAATGCTTATAGGTGGGACCCCACACATTTTTTTTTAAATGTTTTACACATGTGGAAAATTTGCAAAAAATGTTCCCTCCCTAAAAATTGAAAAACAAATATGTGGGGTCCCCCCTAACAGCATTACCAACCCAGCAATCCAAGCATAGGGGCATGTAATTCCAGGGTTCAAGGGCCGTACAGCCAGGTCATGTTCCCGGCCATTACAAGCCCTTATGCCCTATAGCACAGGTCTGATGCACAGCTCAGGCCCATGCTATGGACCGCCAGGCTCATCTGCGCCACTATGACCATTGGTGGTGTGGATAATGGATATGAACTGTTATAGGGGTCTATGAGACCAGTTCATAGTAAAATTGTAAAAATAAAAAACACAGAATATTTGTATCGTTCTAAATTAACTTTTACTTACCTTTCCTAGCATCCCTTGCTTTAATGCCGACAGGGTATCCAAGGACGCTCTACTAGCATTTGTAAAGGAGGGGAACACAGGTTCCCCTCCTTTACAAATCTTAATTTTTCTATTTCACTATGACAGTTAGGGGGTTAACAGAAACTGTTCATGGCAATACAAATATAATAAAGAAAGAATATAGGAGGAACAAGCCTTTTTTATACCATTGTATAAAAGGCCTTACCACACAGTAACACATCTGTAACTTTTAAAACGTATTAACTAATGCCTTCTTTTTCAGGTTTCTCCTTGCGAGAAATGTCGCTGTGACCCAAATGGTGAAGTCATGTGCACTGTATCTGCGTGCCCTCAGACAGAATGTGTAGATCCAGTGTATGAACCTGATCAGTGTTGTCCAATCTGCAAAAATGGTAACCAACTCATATATTATTCAATGAATAATGTAGATCTTTATAGCCAATTCCTGACAATTGTATAATTTGTTGCAGTAAAGTGAAGTTTAATTTATACTTTTTTTAGATAGCACGAGGAAGGGTTAAAGCCATGTTTTGTTTGGAAGAAACAACCTTAGCTTTTTGTTTTGTCACTTGTGGTCATTGCAGACAGTTTGCATCTCCAGAACTGAAAGGTTGTTAACAGTAATAGACACGGGTTATCTGTACCACTGGCCTATGTGAATGCCATGGCTTTTCTGCTATGCGCTTCAAATCATCATAAGAATTGAACTTAGGTTTAGCTGAAGCTGAGTTTTAGAGATTACATTACACTTTAAGAGGCTGTCCAAGATAAAACAATAAAAAAGTAATACTTACCCTTTCTCCCCCAAAGCTAATTTATCCAGGTCCAGTGCACAGAAATGTATCCGCTTCTAATGTGGAGTTCTGTGGCATGCATGTGCCAAGGGATTCTTAGGCACCCGGTCCATTGTTCACAAGGTCAAGTGAGAGATATGCCCCCCCCCCCCCACATCAGTCATAATGACTGGAGCACACTCAACTCTATTCACTGCAACAAACAGGGTAGCAAGAGTGTGCTAGGATGCTGGGATATTAAACCTCAGGTAAGTTTCTGAGCAAGGGTAAGTTGCAATGGAGCAAGGGGGATTGATGGGTATTAGACATGAGCGAACCTATTGAGTCGGATAGGGAGGCATAAGATGAGTATCAGCAATGGGCATACCAGGGCAGGTGCCAGGGTCCCTGCACCTTGGGAGGGCCCAACTCACATGGTGGTTATTTGATACATCTCAGTGTGAGCATGGTCATTTCCCAGGGCAGCGCTTATGCAGGACTGGGAGGCCGATTCATTAATAGCGCCAGGTAGCGCCAGATGAGCGACTGTAGCGTGATTTTTTCAGCGCCAGCCAGTATTCGCTGTGCTTGGCCGGCGTTAGCTTGATGACAGCGACTCAGTCGGTGTGCGGAAATGTTGAATACGGGCTTAGGGGTCGCTGTTTCACAGGTTCAGCGTTGTATGTGAGCGCCTGACAACGAATGGTCAGAGCGAACGGCTAGCTTCATATTCATTAACAAATCACGCTCCGAATTTGCTGTCGCTGTCCATTCCTTGTTTAAACCCCAGAGCGCTGGCGGCGATGGGTGTTAACTAGTTTTTAACCCCTAAACAACCATATTTTTTGATTGTAACATTATACATGTTTTTAGAATCATTTTGTAATATGAATACATTAATATCAGACCTGTTAGATCAATTCTGCACAAATGTTTTAAAAAATTTTTTTTTACTTAAAAATAAATCCTAACATTGCAGAAGTGGTCTCCGAATTTTTGACATTAAAAAAAAAATATATATATTAATACCAATTATTTATGATTAATTATAGATTGCTCCATTGAAATGCATTGGACATCGCCAGGGAGCGACAGCTCATACCTGGCGCTGTGAAGGAATTTGCAGCGGCGCTGTTCGGTCCAGGCGGCTTCATGATGAATGCCGCGCTAGCCGTCGCTCTCGCCGGCGCTAGCCTCATTTTGCTTGATAAATGCGTCATTGTGACCGCCGCCGGGCGTACTTGAGTCGGTAGCCGCCGATAGCTGGCGGTACCTGGCGCTCGTCAGACACTACCTGGCGCTAGCCCGTGATAAATAAGGCCCTTAGGCTCATACAATTACCAGGCATGGGAAGTGTCAGCAAGGAGCAGATTGGCCATTTGGGAGATTGTTTCTTTCTCTTTGGTATTCATCCTTATTTTTTTCTGGCTTACTTTCTTTTTGCCATTCCTTTGATCCTTTCCTTTGTTCTCATTCTTTCTATCTGACGTTCCTTTTATTCTTCATTTCTTTCATTCCTTCTATTCTTTCTTGCTAACTTACATTCACTCCATTTGTTCTTTCCTTGTCAAGCTGGACAACAATGCCAGAATGGGAGACTGAAACCTTGAGCTGCTTAGGGGAGTTTTTGTATTTTGATGGGAAAATGATCCTTAAGCTGGTACATAGCTGGGGGCGGTACATGCCCCACGTGCAGCAGGTTAGGGGCACACCTGAGCACAGATGGGGGCGCCGGTTCGAATCTTTGCCCTGGGAGCCAGAAAGCCTAGCTACGCTTCTGCCTTAAGGGAGATCTGCAACAAGTGGAACTGGCACAGGGGCAATATCCACCATGCATCCAGCTTTACCGCCATGTGTGTCTTGACACACTGCAAAGGGGCCACATAGGCCTGGAGCTGGCCCTGGTGAGGGAGAAGATGAGTTTGTTGTTTTTCTTTGGGCAATACATTAAAATTCAATTCCTGAATAACTTGGGGAAATTCTGTGAATCCTGTTAATTGAGATTTTAAGAAATTCACTCATCTTTGGTGAGAATCTATTTTTTTTTAGTACCTGGATAGTCCTTTACTATAGTTTCATGGATTTTATGGTGTTTTGTAAACGACCTCTCTGTTTTAAGGCGACTTTTGGGCATTCAAGTTTTGCAGGCACTTGTCTACTGCTCATCGCTGGTGAGAAATGCCTGTTTCACTAATTGACAAGCTTTCTTTCATTGATAAAAGCCAAGCCGCAATATCTGACATGGCTTTTATCAATGAAAATGACAGCCTACATATATTTAGACATTATTTAAGCAGGGGAAATACAAAAATCTTTAATTTTAAAGTTACTTTTTCTCTCCTAGCCAGATCTAATTCCATTTTCAAGCCTTATGGGAAACCAGTAAACACCGGGGTTGCCAGTATATACTAGATAGGTTAGAAAATCATGTGCGCTAGGTTTCTATTCCCTCAGCTTATTCAGTTCTTGCTTGCACTTCCATGATCACAAATATATTGATTTGGACGTACTAGAATGTTGTGTTGATGTCCCACATGACTAGAGAACAAACTTCCTACGAGCCTTGTATTCCTCTGATTTAACATTGTCTGCAATACAAATACATATGTATTGTATTTCTAAAAAATGACAGGGATACAGCCTACAAAATATATTTAATCATCAAGTACTGATTATATTGCAGTTTTTGCATAACCAATGTACATGGGTATAGCGGCTGCAATTTTTGAATGGGCTGGATAGATTTTCAATTTAAACCCATTTTTCACCCAGTGGGTGGTGGTCCGGCATGTTCTCCGTGTGGGGGCTTCACAGTTACTGTCCTGGTGCATTCATCTCCTAAGATTTTTCACCTTTCTCCTAGCTCCCCTGTTGAAACCACTATTGGCCACTGGTGGTCACATGGCTTTTAATCTACAGGCAGCGAGTTGATTCAGTGTTAACATTCCCCCAAATTAAGCTTTCCACAAAGTTTAACTATAACTGAATGAGCCCACACTGCTAAAGTGGGCCTAAAATCCGGGCGTGTTCCTTGCACCCTGCCCCTGGTGAAAAAGGTTTGGAAACTCAACCTTCTGACATCCCTTGGTGCCCTGTATGCGCATCAGCTACAGACTTCCAAGTGACTGCTTATGGTCCCCTGGGCAGGCATGGCACTGTTCATATTGCCTGACAACATTGAACAATGATGTTCAGGTGGGTCACTGCAGCATCACAAAAGCACAGACAATATAAGTAATAATAATTGTCTAATTCACTGTAGCTCAAAGTGGGAATCCAAATGAAAATAGTTGAAGGTCAGCTTATGTTCCCATTCCCGGGCATTTTGCTTTAGGATGCCAAATCCATTAAAGGAAGCTCAAAATGAGGCAAAATACTCACCCTTTCACAGCAATGGACTCGCCTGGTTCTCACTCCTGCACCATTCTCCTGTCTTCCCACTCCACCGCCAACCAATAGAATTTGTTGGGTTAGCATGAACAGCATTATGCTGCACAAGCCTGTATGCTGAGGTCCACTGGCCATCCACGGTCATGTGGGATGTGTGAATTTATCTGGTCAGTTATTTTATCCTGTTTCAAGATTCCTCTAAACCTTGAACTGATTTTGGATGCCTCAGTGGGAGGGGGTTAAACAGACCTTCAACTGACCAAATTCACCTCCAAAATCAGGAGCCCCAGGGGTTGTAGGATGCAACAGTCAATTGGGCCAGTACGGCTATTTGACATTATGGACTGTTTAGATTAAAAATTGTCATTTGGTATTTCTAAATCCATATCTGCCTAGGATGTAAAATCTGCAAAATCCATAGTTATATTTTTATACATTAATGAAACATTGCAATCCATTGCCTGTAGAAAATAGTCTCTTTTGAGATTTCCGTTGCTCAGTACCAGTAATGACTACCCTCTAGAAAAAAATTATTCATGAGCGCTTGTGAATTAAGATACATATAAAGGTATGCAGTGTAGGCTCACTCCTGGATTAGATATAGACATAACTTTATTATAGTTGCGATAAACATAAAGCTTGATTTATCAAGCACTTCTGCCAGATAATGCCATTTCAATACAAATTAGAGTAGTGCAATATATGATTTATACATTTATCAGTGTTGCTGCACTGCTAATGTTTTAGTGAATGTGCTCCTTGCAGTGCAGCAACATTCACCAGTGCATAAAAATATTTTATTATATGTTTTACTACTAATTTGCACCAATGTGACACTGTCTGGCAGAAGTGCTTGATAAATCAGGCCCATATTTTGAGTTATTTTTTATTTATTTTCTTTATTCACTTATCTGGCTCTGAACACATTTAGCACTGCTTAAGAGCATGGACATATTTTATTTAAATAATAGGTGGAAACCTGCCTGCTGCCAGAAATAGCTGTGGCCAGATGATAGTCATTTCTGAATTGCATGCCATGCAGACTGAAAACAATCCAAAGGATTAAACTGGCAAAAGGTGAATGGGCCTTGGATGATGGAGAATATAGCTGACCATTGCAAGGCAAGGAATGATTGGGGTTCGATAGTTTGGGGAACTATAATATAGTATAAATTGTTACTGTATACTTTGGCCCTTATTTAACAAGGGATAGCGCCAGGTAAAGACTGGTGTGCGGCCGGTAATGACGGGCACCGCCACGAGAACGCCGGCTCCCCACCACAATCACACATTTATCAAGCCAATCCTGCTTAGCGACTGAGATAGCGCCAGATAGCCACTCATTCATCATTATTCCAGCCTCAGCCCACAGCGCCAGCGTCCGACCTTGAACAGCGACAGGTATGACCTCTCGCTACCTGGCGCTCGCCAATGCATTTCAATTGAGCAATCTTTAAAAATTCATAATTAATTGTTATTAATGTTTTTTTTTTTTTTTAAATGTGAAAAATTCTGTGACCACTTCTGCCATGTGAGATAATTTTATTAAGGTAAAAAAAAAAAATTGTGCAGAATTGATATTACAGGTCTGATATTAATGTATTCATATTACGTAATTCTTAAAAAATTTTTTTTTTTTTTTGGTTTCCAAAAATATGGTGGTTTGGGGGTTAAAAAACTACTTTTAACACATCGCCGCCAGCGCTCTGGGGTTTAAACATGCATTTCACAGCGCGAGAATTTTTTGAGCGTGATTTTTTGATGAATATGGTGGGAGCCGGTCGCTCTGACCAGTCGCTATCATGCGCACCCATACAGCGCGGAACCTGTCAAATAGCGACTCGTCACCCCGTGTTCAACATTACTGCACACCGACTCAGTCGCTATCAACAACCGAACAATGGCCAAGCACAGCGACTACTAGCGGGCGCTGTGAAAATACTGCTACAGTCGCTCAACTGTTGCTACCTGCTGCTATTAATGAATCGGCCTCCCCGTTTTTTTATCTGTTAAACTACAGACAACATTTTTTTTTATAGCAGTCTAAAATGACATTTTGTACATTTTTCCAGACATTTACATTGAGCACATGGGGATCGATTCAGCCCCAGGTGAGAATGGTCACTACTTTTTAGCAGAGAAAACTGCCATTTACTCTCATTGTTTACCTTGGGGGTTATTCGGGATCAGGTACAATTTGCATCCGGTTGTTGAATCTGCCCTGAGGTAGACCATGAAAGTGCATGGCAGTTTTCTCTCCTAAAGATTTGTGATTTTTCTCACCTGGGGCTGAATCAACCCTATAGTTTTCCAAGTACATGTGGTTACAGTATATACAGAACAATTAAGCAAAGTGTAAACAATGCGTTGTGTATTATTTATAGCTAATCTGAGCTGTATGTCACATGTTCGGGTGTCATGTCAGTAAGCACAATGGTTTTGGTGGTGGTGGCATTATTAGAGGGGTTGGATGTATGCAGTGTGCCCTCTGGGGGATTGCTTTAGGTTAGGTTAAAGAACGGCAGTAAAGTGGGGATCATGGTATCTGGGTCACTCCAGGGCACCGGTAGGATGCACTAGTTCTTTTGGTGCTGCTCAAAGGTGGAAGAAGTCTAATTATATTTAATTCAGTTAAAATGACAAAGAAACATGTTACTGCATAAGGCATGACAGCCCATATATATATATATATATATATATATATATATATATATATATATGTAACAAATAAAGCACGGAGCAATAAATAGAGCTTTCTAGAATTACAAAAGTTAAAGGCAGTCCAAAAATTCTGAGGTTCAAGGACTAGTCCCAAAATGCATGCACTTCTCCAGAGATGGTCTAAAAGCACACTTCACTGCAAACACTGTCAGAGCAGCCCTTCACCGTTTAAGTAAACCCTTACCAAAATGCAGGTAATAGAAATGCCTTATTCAGACCATATGCAAGTGGCAAGTTGGTGCCCAAGTAGCTGGATTACAATCACTTCACAGAAGATAACGCAGAAGAGGATGGCAAAGTCCAGGCATAGCTCCACAAGCAGGGAAATACCAAGAATCAAAGCCGAACCAATCTAGCATAATATTGATAAATAAATAGAGATCCTGCCAATCAAAGTGATTAAGCAGAGGGCAACTCTCACTAGTCCTCAATATCACCTCGGCCGAAAGTAGGTATAAGGGAGGGCAGATCCAGAAGTAGCCCGGGTAGGGAAGCTGCCACTGCCATCCGCAACTTTGACAAGGCTGGCGGTTCACCAGCTGGCGAGTCTTTAAATACATTAAACTTCCTCCATCGTGACTGGGAGGAAGGAGGAGAGTGACGTCCACGAGATGTCAGCAGTGACGCTGACCGCTCACAGGATGAGTTCAATAGAGGGGGCAAACCAAGGATGCTAAGGCTAGCCACAACCCCTCTATTGTAGTGAATAGAGTGGGCATAGAGTGGGGCAATAGAGGGGGCAAACCAAGGATGCTAAGGCTAGCCACAACCCCTCTATTGTAGTGAATAGAGTGGGCATAGAGTGGGGCAATAGAGGGGGCAAACCAAGGATGCTAAGGCTAGCCACAACCCCTCTATTGTAGTGAATAGAGTGGGCATAGAGTGGGGCAATAGAGGGGGCAAACCAAGGATGCTAAGGCTAGCCACAACCCCTCTATTGTAGTGAATAGAGTGGGCATAGAGTGGGGCAATAGAGGGGGCAAACCAAGGATGCTAAGGCTAGCCACAACCCCTCTATTGTAGTGAATAGAGTGGGCATAGAGTGGGGCAATAGAGGGGGCAAACCAAGGATGCTAAGGCTAGCCACAACCCCTCTATTGTAGTGAATAGAGTGGGCATAGAGTGGGGCAATAGAGGGGGCAAACCAAGGATGCTAAGGCTAGCCACAACCCCTCTATTGTAGTGAATAGAGTGGGCATAGAGTGGGGCAATAGAGGGGGCAAACCAAGGATGCTAAGGCTAGCCACAACCCCTCTATTGTAGTGAATAGAGTGGGCATAGAGTGGGGCAATAGAGGGGGCAAACCAAGGATGCTAAGGCTAGCCACAACCCCTCTATTGTAGTGAATAGAGTGGGCATAGAGTGGGGCAATAGAGGGGGCAAACCAAGGATGCTAAGGCTAGCCACAACCCCTCTATTGTAGTGAATAGAGTGGGCATAGAGTGGGGCAATAGAGGGGGCAAACCAAGGACGCTAAGGCTAGCCACAACCCCTCTATTGTAGTGAATAGAGTGGGCATAGAGTGGGGCAATAGAGGGGGCAAACCAAGGATGCTAAGGCTAGCCACAACCCCTCTATTGTAGTGAATAGAGTGGGCATAGAGTGGGGCAATAGAGGGGGCAAACCAAGGATGCTAAGGCTAGCCACAACCCCTCTATTGTAGTGAATAGAGTGGGCATAGAGTGGGGCAATAGAGGGGGCAAACCAAGGATGCTAAGGCTAGCCACAACCCCTCTATTGTAGTGAATAGAGTGGGCATAGAGTGGGGCAATAGAGGGGGCAAACCAAGGATTCTAAGGCTAGCCACAACCCCTCTATTGTAGTGAATAGAGTGGGCATAGAGTGGGGCAATAGAGGGGGCAAACCAAGGATGCTAAGGCTAACCACAACCCCTCTATTGTAGTGAATAGAGTGGGCATAGAGTGGGGCAATAGAGGGGGCAAACCAAGGATGCTAAGGCTAGCCACAACCCCTCTATTGTAGTGAATAGAGTGGGCATAGAGTGGGGCAATAGAGGGGGCAAACCAAGGATGCTAAGGCTAGCCACAATCCCTCTATTGTAGTGAATAGAGTGGGCATAGAGTGGGGCAATAGAGGGGGCAAACCAAGGATGCTAAGGCTAGCCACAACCCCTCTATTGTAGTGAATAGAGTGGGCATGAGGGCATGAGGTGGCCATTCTCCTACACCTTGGTTATTCATTGAGATTACCGCGGGACACTGGGGTGCTCAGATTTGGCATCCATCAAGATTTCCCACACCGGAGGAAGGATGGAACAGCTGCGGGAAACAAAAAGATGAGTATAGCTGTTTTTTTTCATGCTGGAGTGTGCCTTTAAAGCACAGTACATGTTTGCTGTACTTTATGCAAAAGCTATAATTTTTCCTGCAAATATGTAATGTCTTTACAGTACCTTCCGAGCGGTTGTGATTTGCTCGTTATAACCTTAATTAGATTAAATATTACTGTTGAAAACAATTTTTTGTCAGAGCACGAGAGGCTAATGACACAACTGAATGCCATATGGTAGCGGCCTTGATGTTGGTTGGAGGTTTAATTGTGTCATCAGGGACAGGTAGATAAAAGTCTTGATTTATTCATCTGGTTCACCAAAAAACAGCCTGGTAAGCGTATCTGTAACAAAGCATCCCACAAGGCTGAAGACTGACAGCATGCTGGTAGCCGAACAAGAAATCTAAAAGAACAGAAATGCCAGCAAGCCAGTTCTAGTTCCAAAACATGTAATATATACTCCATCAAATGAACTTATTCCAAAAATGCATAGTCCATATCATAATCCAAATGCATAGTCCGTGTCATAATCCAACGTTTCGGGGCAGCCTGTGCCCCTTCATCAGGGCTGGCCATTACACCCGCCTGGATTATTTATGGTAAGAGTGCTCCTGCACTGCTAAGTGGGACTCCTTCATCCTGCAGATCTGGTCATCCAGTAAGTTAAGGCTTGCTGCACTAGTTAGGACTGTCCATATGTTTTATTACCATCTTATCCAAGCACAGCCTACACCTTTCTTTCATTTGGGTCTCCCTTGCATCACCAGCAGTTTGCTCTGACTAAAACTTTAGCTGCTGCTGGTCTTATAAAAAATATGATGCATTGGGGAACAGAAAAGGTCCAGTTATAGTTGGTCAACAGGTGCAAAGTGTTATTTACAAAGGCAGGTAAAGGGTAGAGTTCTACCAATTTTGAAAAAAAGCACAATGCGTCTCACTGTTACATTGTAACAGCAAGGTGCTAGGCTGCTTACAACACCGTAATGCTACAAAGATTTGCTAAAATCAAACAGACATTTGTCATGTTGGAAGATGTGTCTCTAGCAATCAGGTTGAAAACATTTTGGAGCTCATGTTTTCTCTAACCTTTCTCATTGCAGAACAGGGTATACAATAATATAAAAAGTAAATCAACTTTGTAAACTTTTCCAAATGAGACATTTTTCTAATGAAACCCACTTGATCACATGACCTAGTCCATAGCAAGGCTAAGGTGTCGCTGTCATACACCATCAGACTTTCTACACTGGTACAGAACAATGGCATCCATTGTGTGACTGAAAATTCAAATTCTCAGGTTTAGCAAGGGCAACTTTTTATTATAGTGAGTATTCTTCTTTGCCACATTCATTTTTGTTCCTTACACAGTATGGAATGTCTGTATCTACATACTTAGAAATGTTGTATTACAAATTATTTAGCCAAATAAACATAGCGTATTTAAAGTGGAGCAAAACCCAGGATTTTGACTTTCCTGTGTTTTGTTTCTTGCCCCCTGGGCATCAAGATTTGGAATGCCTCATTGTGTGAAACCCCCCAAATTGCCAATGCAAACTCACCTTACCCCTATGGCACATGCAACGGCTCTCGTCCATTCAGAGCAGTTTGCCATGCATATGTAATGTTCAGCAAATGCTCTGTTTATGGTGGGAACAAAAACTGCCTCATTCCCAGCTCAAAGATCAGTGGATGCAGACATCCAATGTTTGGTAGGGGAGGGGAAGAAGGATTTGAGTTTTGCTGTGCCTTGGGGGGGGGGGGGGGGGGTTTCATACACTGGGGTATCTTGATTTGGGATGTCCCAGGGGAAGGGCAATGGTGTGGCCCTGGAATCTTTAGGCCATGTTGGGTTTTGCTCTGCTTTAACACATCCAAATAGAAGAGCATTTGTAAATAGCACATTCCAGGCAACAGAAATAATAAGGCAACAAGAATCTCGCCTGATGCCTTTCTCATGTGCCTCTCCTCTATTTTCTGCAGTGCACTGTAGAAGCCGTAGCAGGGCTTCCATTCTACCACTTCTTTGAATTTCATTCCTCCAGGATTAGGGAAAAAAATGGGCTAAAAGCCACTCTGCCCTTTGCTGCTCTAAGGACAAGTACAGCCAAGCAAGCCACAGTAATCCTGCAGCTAGTGCTGACCACAGCAGAGCATGCACGGGCCTCAAAGTCACGCCATGATATACTCTTCCCAGCTCAGCCACACCCAGAAATGCAAGCAGCTTTAATTAATACATAAGGTATTAACAAATATTCAGAGATGGCTACTTTTACTATATTCCCAGGAAGAATAAGGGTGCAGAAATTTAGTACGTGTCTGATTTTAAGTGTGCTGAGCATCAGATGTATCTAATAAGCATATTAAAAAGCAAGAGCCACTATAATAATTGGCTTTTGGAACTGCTGACACTTTTCTCTAAAGAAAGGAAAAAAATATTATTTATTTAAAGAATGATTATCCTGTTTTGTTGGAAGGTCATTTCTTCATTCCTGTTCTCAGTTACAGAAATAAGGCTTTGTGTACGTTAAAGCATTGTGTTGTTTAATCTTTAATTGTTCCAACATGTTTGCAATTTAAAACTATGGAGATAAAAACAGTTTGTTAATCTGCACTTAATAACACTTTTATTACTTCTTTATTAATAAGGAGAATCTTCAGCTCTGTTGTGACGAGTAGGGATCACACATATCTAGAATTATCTTAGTCTGCCTAATTAATTCCTGGGTATGTTAATTCCTGATTAACCTAATAAAGAATGACACTCGTCTAAATTGCAAAAGCGAATTACATCTCTTTAAGTACCCTGCAAAATACTCAGTACAAAAAGGAAAGGGTAGACTAGACTTTCTTTAAACAAATACAAATACAAGTTTTAGAGATCATTTTATAAATAAAGATTATTTTTTTAATCAAGCCAAGTGTGGCCTAGGCAGATATACCAGTAAAAGATACTGAGATGATGGTCAGAGATGGGGTTTTGGTTTATAAGATAACAAATGGCTCTCTTAATACTGTACTCATAAAAAATATAACAGTAACACTTTAGTAAACATCAACAGGAAAGGAAAAAGTATGAAACTTTGATAAAACTTTATATTTCCAGTTGATCAGTATAGAATTCATTTACCAGAGTAATATATGGGGGAGACAAAGTAATATGGGGCTGTGAAAAGTTATGATGAGCCATGCAGGGGTCTCTCTGGTTCGACAGCCATCCACCTGGATAGACATAGGTATCCTGCATATCGCAAGTCCTAATTAGTGATGGGTAACTTTGGGCGAACCAATAGAGGTTTGGGTTTGGAAAGTTCGGCTGAACTTCGAACAAAAGTTCAGTTCAGGTACCTGAAACCAAACCAGATCAATGGGGACCCGAATTTTAGAGGGGCGATTCTGCCTCTGGGGCCCTTCCACTACCCCCTAACTCCTCACCTGTCAAGGGGCCCCAGAGGCAGAATCATGACCGGGAATGTAAAAAAAAAACATTGTGTTGGGGGTGCTTTAAAGTAATGCTGAGTGTTCAGCAGGAAGCTGCTGGACACTAACACGAGCTAGCTATTTGATCTGCAGTGCTGCTGTCAATTTGGCTAAGGCCAGGGCACCAGAAAGATGGCAGCGGCTCCTAATAATGAGGTCCTTGGTCATGGGAGCAGCGGCCAACTTTGTGGAGCGGCCAGATTTCTGGAGGTTAAGCTGCTCCATGGGCGGCCCATCAACCAGCTTTTCCAGGTTTAGGCTGAACACCGAACTTGAACACAGACGTCTGGCTGAAATCCATGTTCAGGTTTAGGAACGAACCAGACTTTGCGGTTTGGGTTCACCCAACACTATTGATGGACTTTGGATCTGGTCTGACCTGGTGCTGGCAGGTGGCATGACAACTGGTATACGTTTTTTCCTGTTTTTTTCTTTCTTTACTTGACTGGGGAAATTGCTGGACCAACAAGTACTACAAAACACATAGAAGTCTCTATATATTGTAGGAGCTATCATCTCTACAGCATTGGATTCCTTTTCATCCATTCATTTACTGAAAATATCATTTTAGTCTCAGGATAAAACAAAGTTGTTTTATCGTGAAAAAAACACATCCTATACAAACACCGCTCATGTTCCTGAATTTTGTCCTACGTCATGAAGGTTCTATGTCGATTAAGTCAATGAAAGGCATCAGCAATAACATTGTTTGAACCTTCATAATCAAATTATTGGGATGTATATATAGAAGTGATGACACTATATGGATACACTTAGATCATTTTAATTTATAGATATAGCTCATGTTTTTAAGGAATTGTTTTTAAAATATATTACATGTATGACATTAAATAATGTAAAAAATGATTTTGGGGGGTTTGAGGTACTATCCTAAAAAGAATCTTGAAGGATCTTGTTTATTGGATAGTTATTTTTCCTTTTCCCTCTTGGTTTTGCCTTTCCCGCTTTTAGTTATAAAATAAAAAATTATGCCCTCCTTCCGGGGTGCTACTAACCTTATACACCAAGAATAGAGGCTTTGTAACTATGTCAACCTTTGAAGCTAGCAGTGTACCAACCTCTATGGTCTCAGCTCTTCCTGAAGGGCACCATGCATGTGCAGAAGGTAATAGAACAGGAAGTGCTCAGCTTCCAAGAGCTGAGTTACCAGCCCTTATGAAAGGTGTGCCGGGGGAAGAGGGGCACACGTTTTCTTGTAAAAATGAAAGAAAGATATATCAGACAGGATCATTTAACCTGAATCTTGTCACTCTTCTGGTCTGGCTGGTCCTCACTATATGGTCAAGATCAGATGAGTCAAATTTAGCATTGTCCCAGATCCAAAGTTCATCACTAATAAGTCTTTCAACTATGGAGAGCGATATTTCACTTTTTCTGTTGTATTCTTTTATTTTTACTCCTTAAAGGAAGTATCCAAGCTAAGTGTACACAACAATCATTGTTTGCTTACTTGGCATGCAGAGGATTAATCCTGTTGTGTTGCTGGATAATGGCCATTTCCATGGAATGAGAACAAATATTTGTTAAAGCAAATTCAATGAAGTGATAATTGATCTGTGGAAATGCTGGCTATAATTTAACGATGAACGAGAATTTGTTTGTTGGTCGAGCATCGTATTGCTTTGGCTGATATGAAATTACTAATTTTTTGGCTTTAATATCTGCATGTGGAACCAGAAATTGGCTAGAAATAGGACTATGCAAATACCTTGAATGCAATCTTAATTATAATTGCTTTAATCATCAAAACTCACATATGCTATCGGTTTAGAGATTTTTTTGTTTGCAAATGTGCCATAAAGCTGTTGTTGAGATTTCCTAGCCCAGCCCCAAAAGTAATGCTTTATGCCTCTGGTAATCTTGAAAAGTTTTCAATGAAACATGTTGGTAGTAACAGAGATTTGTAGCACAGAACAGTCACTTTATCCTTCCATTTGGTCATCCGCGAGAGAATGAGACATAACACAATATAATTAGGATTACTGATGGCAGTGCTTTCTTTAGATGTAAAATGCTTGCAATTTCATAGATTTATTTAAGTGCATTAGTGCTACATAATGGTTGTGGGGCTGCATTGTGACAGTCCTGGGGGCATCCAGATTGCCCCGCATATACCCCTGCAATCCTTAACTGAACTATTATCCCCTGGCAAAATGCAGCTCTGGGATTGGCCATCAACAGTCACGTGGGCTGGCCTGGACCTGCGGCCAGAAAAGAGAAAGTGACCCTAGCCTGCAAATTATGTCTGAGGAACAAAGTGCAGGTAAGGATCAGGGGGTCTTTGCTCAGTGGGGCTCTAGCTATCTGTATGCCCCCACCCCCTGAGATTGTCACAATGTGGCTCCACACTCATTATGAGTGTGGGAATGCTTTAATGTGAAATTATTACTTTTAGATGGAGTTTGGCATAACTAAAATGAGGTCTAGAGTCTAGGAAATTGTCTTCCACTGAAAGCTGAACATGTTTAACTGTGATTTTTGAAGGAATGTCCTGGGATTTCCCAGGAGAATTATATTTTTTGCAGCAGCAGAGTTTGGGCTTTAAAGTGGACCAGAACCCACCCTGGCGTCTACGAGACTCCATGGCGGGCATACTCACTGACCTGCTGTGTGCTGTTGCCCGAAAACTCACCTTCGTTTCAGGTCCAACGGTGCATGTGTGAGCAACGGTCGCATCCCCACTATCCCTTTAGCATGGTGCATGCCCGCGACACGCATTTGCGAATGGCCGGCGCGGGCACGCTCCCTGTTAAAGGAAAGTGGTGGATGTGCCCGCCAGCATGCTCAGATCCACTCGCATTAGACGTGCTCCTGGATGAAGGGGCTTGAGTGGATCCGAGCACGCTGATTGAACAAGAGGGCTGCGCGCGCACCGTAGGACCGGGGTAGGGTAAGTGAGATCGGGCGACCTGGGGGGTTTCACACAGCAGGGCATTTTTAGTTTTTTTAGCATGGTGTACAAATAGATGTTATATTTATTCATTACCACCTTTTTTTTTAGCAGAGGTGGGCCAGTCCCTACCCCTCTTGCAGACTGTGTGACACACTGATGCTTGTGTGTGCAGAGGAGTATTGCTGCTCTTTGCTGTGAGTGTCTCTTTAGTGCCTCATTCTATCTATACTGGAAAAGTAAAAAGATAGCAAGAAAATACACATTTAGGGTCATGCTAATTATTTGGTGAAGCCAGTATGACTTCTGGTGTGCATTGCGGTGTGGATTGCAACCTGCATGTCCACGAGCTTTTTAGTGATAACAAAAAAAGTGGCAGAAAATAAGGATTGATCCTACATTTCCCCTAAACAATCACCTGCACATGTGATGCCACCTTGTTACTGTTTAGGTACATTATTTTTCCAGTCATGTAAGGATATATTTTTAGAATTTGGAAATAACAGCACCCTATGGGCAATGCTAAAGATGTCACCATTTTTTTCTGCATATCCCAAAGGGTTCTGTTGTTTCCGAAATTAAAAACAAATATGCTTATCTCATTGGTAGAAATGATTTACATAACCTGTTAAAATGCCTCATCACAGGTACAGGTTATTTGGGTAAAAAAAGGTAGAAAAAACATTTTTTGGCACTTGTTTGTGTTTAAAGGCTAAAAAGCTCACCCAGATGCAAGTTGCAATGCATACTGCAAGGCACACTGGCTTCATGACCATCCATAGTGCTGATAAGTAATATCCAGACATGACAGGAAAGCAAAACATCTACTTTTTTACAGAGCAGTACCAGAGACACACAAAAGATGCATCATGGCTATATAACAGGAGACTAGAGGTCATCTCAACAATTGGCTTATAAGAGAGAGCAGACTATCAGGGAGGTAAATACTTAAAGTGGACCAAAACCCAGGATTTTGACTATCCGTCTATTGTGTGAACAAACTCTCTTCTTCCTGGTCCTACGACGCATGCGGGGGCTTTGATCTGTTTGAGCCCCAGGCTCCAGGAGCTTGTCTAATCCTATTTCAGGGCCAATGGGGCATGGGGTTTTGGTCTAGTTTAAACTGTTAAGGGTCTGCCTGTACATTTTCTATTTAGTTTATCTATCTAGTATAGCTTTCCTATAGCAAAACAGCCTATTTTATGCCTAGCCCCGCTAACATCCTGGCTGTGATGTCCCTATACTATTTTAACTCTAGAAATCTTAGACAATGGGGCATAATATTTACCTTTCCCCAAAGCTTTGTCATTAGCAGCTATAACTGCACGTGCACTGCTTTAGGTCACTTAAAATATGAAAAGTATTGCAGCTCCCTGCTTCTTTTTTGCAGTGTTTTTTTGACAGTAAAGTTTTTTTTATTTCTTTTTGGTTTGCAATGATAAAGCAGCACATTCCACTTTTATTAATCATGTGCCAATCAGGACTGCTGAAATCAATTATTTGCTTTCTTTTTATCAGTAATGTACCCTGTTGTTTGCAGATACTTAAACCGGTCCTTTACCCTGAATAAGAGCCTATCTTATATGTTTCCCACACCCTGTACATACATATTGCTCACATTAAAAATCATCCTACCTGCATCTACTGCATGTTATGAGCCTTTAAAACATCCAGGATGGCGGCTCATGGAGCATCAGGCAGCCTGCAAACAGGAAGTGCCTTCTGACTGTGCCGCTCTGCATTCGGGGATTGCTGACCTTTTTCTGACACCAGCTCTGCTCTATTTGTGCAAAGCAGAGCTATAACCCCACCACCTACACTTTTGACCCCTCTCCTCTCCTCTATACGTGATGCTATTGAGCCAAGATGGTGGCGCCCATATCCTAGAGTGCTGAACAGAGTTGGAGCCCAGTGAGGAAAAGAATAAAAATGTTAAATATATTCATTTTAGATGCTGGGGAATAGTTTTTTTAAGGATTTGGGCTTTTCATTAAATGATGCTGAAGGTCCGCTTTAACATTATTTATTATGTTTTATTATTTATTATTATTATTTCTTTATTAAGCGCCATTGTATTCCATGGCACTGTACTGCACTGTAGAAGTACAGGGGCAAGATAAGTAAATACTTATAATACAAACAATGACAATGCCTATAAAACACACAATATTATGAATCAATGTAACAGACAAACAACTGAACATAAATATGCAGTAATACATTTAGAGGGAGGGCCCTGCCCTTGTGAGCTTGCATTATTTATCATTCTCCGTGTTAAAATCACATTAGTTCTCTCTTTTTAACTTTACTGTGCCCTTCTGTTTTTAAGTAGGAATGAAAAAAAAAGGAATATCATAAAAAGAGGGTTAAACAGGACCGCATAGCCAATTGTATGTTAATTTAATCTCATAAGTCTTGTTAAGAACTCAGTTATGCATAGAGTTTGGGACTAATGGAACTTAACTGCACTTCTAGGGAATTTAATAAAACTGCATACAAAAATAATCCTGCATTATGTGTCACTAATCTTTATTAATAAGCATTCATCTTTTTCATTACAAAACATTTCTAATGCTGGGGCAGCTGCACAATTCTTGTGTTAAGTTAACACAATTTTCGTTATAAAATAAGAAGCTGAAAAATCCAGTGTTAAAATTAATGTGCTATGCCTTTATAATGCTAAAGTAAATTAAAGCTAATAATTTAAGAAGCGCTAATGCCACGTAGCATCAGGTGAACGCCAGGCACAGTATTTGAAAACCAAATATATGAAAGTCAAACTGGTGAGCGCCTCTAATAGCGTCATGTAGCGTCACATGTATTACTAGTAGGGATGAGCGAATCGATCCGGACGAACCCGGATTCGATCCGAATTTCATGAAAAATTCGATTCGGATCGAATCCGAATTTCCTCGCGATTCGATCGCTCGAAGTTTTCCTTTAACATCCATTCATTTACATTACAGGCATTCTAAGATGGCCGACGGGACATGTCCAGACATCAACCCCGCGCCAGTGCAAGCTGGGACAGTCACATGCAGCCTATCAGCAGCCAGCAAGCCCGGTGACGTCACAGCGCTATTTAAGTCGGCGGACATCTTGCTTTTCCTCATTTCTCTATTGCATTCGTGAGAGACAGGACGCTGCTGTAGGCAGGGAGAGACAGTTAGACAGACAGGGACAGACAGGCTGGAGACAGGCTGGAGACAGGCAGGAGACAGGCAGGAGACAGACAGAAAGTCAGCGAAAAGCAGGGAAAGTTAGGAAAAATCGGAGGCAGTCACAGGGAGATTTTTTTTTTTTTTTCATCCAGCCTGAGAGTTACTGGCTGGCTGACTGGCTTTGTTAGCGTTTTCAGGCTGCTTATACACTAACTGTGCATATATACTGAACTGATCTCAAGTCTGCTGTGAGGCATCCCATTCTGTGACTACACCAGCCTCTATTTAATACCATAACCATTTGCACTTATTCTAATAGAAATTAGGCCTGATAAAGACACTTTTGCTGTGCATAGTCTTACTGCTGCCAGGTGCTCTCTGGTTTTTGGGGCATCCCATTCTGTGACTACACCAGCCTCTATTTAATACCATAACCATTTGCACTTATTCTAATAGAAATTAGGCCTGATAAAGACACTTTTGCTGTGCATAGTCTTACTGCTGCCAGGTGCTCTCTGGTTTTTGGGGCATCCCATTCTGTGACTACACCAGCCTTTATTTAATACCATAACCATTTGCACTTATTCTAATAGAAATTATGCCTGATAAAGACACTTTTGCTGTGCATAGTCTTACTGCTGCCAGGTGCTCTCTGGTTTTTGTGGCATCCCATTCTGTGACTACACCAGCCTCTATTTATTACCATAATAACCATTTGCACTTATTCTCATAGAAATTAGGCCTGATAAAGACACTTTTGCTGTGCATGCTCTCTGGTGTTTGTGGCATCCCATTCTGTGACTACACCAGCCTCTATTTAATACCATAATAACCATTTGCACTTATTCTCATAGAAATTAGGCCTGATAAAGACACTTTTGCTGTGCATGCTCTCTGGTTTTTGTGGCATCCCATTCTGTGACTACACCAGCCTCTATTTAATACCATAATAACCATTTGCACTTATTCTCATAGAAATTAGGCCTGATAAAGACACTTTTGCTGTGCATGCTCTCTGGTTTTTGTGGCATCCCATTCTGTGACTACACCAGCCTCTATTTAATACCATAATAACCATTTGCACTTATTCTAATAGAAATTAGGCCTGATAAAGACACTTTTGCTGTGCATGCTCTCTGGTTTTTGTGGCATCCCATTCTGTGACTACACCAGCCTCTATTTAATACCATAATAACCATTTGCACTTATTCTCATAGAAATTAGGCCTGATAAAGACACTTTTGCTGTGCATGCTCTCTGGTTTTTGTGGCATCCCATTCTGTGACTACACCAGCCTCTATTTAATACCATAATAACCATTTGCACTTATTCTCATAGAAATTAGGCCTGATAAAGACACTTTTGCTGTGCATGCTCTCTGGTTTTTGTGGCATCCCATTCTGTGACTACACCAGCCTCTATTTAATACCATAATAACCATTTGCACTTATTCTAATAGAAATTAGGCCTGATAAAGACACTTTTGCTGTGCATAGTCTTACTGCTGCCAGGTGCACTGCTGGCTGTTGGGGCATCCCATTCTGTAACATAGCCTACCCCTCTTTATTTACACTAAGCAGCTCTCTTATTTACACTAGGCAGGCCTGTTGGAGGCTGAGTGTTACTGCTCACTTTTGGTGTGCATTATATTCTGTTTCATATAGACCCACCGCTGCCTGGGGGTTCTTAAAATATCACCTACTACCACGCCAGTTAGACTATGTCGGGCAGACAAGTGCCTGGAAGTGAAAAGAGGAGTGGCAGCGGCCAAGATTCCGCAGGCAGAGCTCGCAGCAGACTGGGGGCCAGTAGCAGCAGGAGTCACGCTGAGAGACCTAATCTGCCAGTATCTGCTAGCGGTCGGGTCTCCACCAGTAACGCATCTGCCGTGGTAGATTGGTTGACGCGCTCATCAACAACATCATCACAACTTACGTCTGAGACCCCCAGTCTAGGGTCAGTAGGTTCCTCTGACACAACCCTGAGTTGGCATGCCCCGAGAGCAGTCCCTGTCCTCCCATTGCCTCTGTCCTACGCCGTTCCCTCCCCCAGTGACGTATCCTATGCTTTGGGTTCAGCTCCACTCTTTAGTGAGGAGGACGATCAGATAGAGGACAGTCAGCAGCTACTGCTCAGCCAAGAAATGGAGGTGGCTTCTTTAGCTAGGCAGACAAATAGTGATGTGGACAGTGTCGTGGGTCCAGCTCCTGCGTCAGACACTGTTGACGAATCCACGAACATCAGTGACGTACAGCCACAACTCGGTGATAATGATGATGACGATGAAGCCGATCGCACTTGGGAGCCGGGTGATGAAGGGGCTTCATCGTCATCATCAGGAGAAGAGGGGCGCAGGTTGCCCCGGAGTCAGCAGCTGAGGCAGCAAGGTGGTAGCAGTCAGCATGGGGGCACAATTCCAAAGGCTGGAGCCGGCCGGGGCCAGGGCCGGGGTAGAGCACCTGCTGTGTGGCAGTCTACCTTATCGGGAGGTAGTGGAGCACGGGTTCCTGGAGTTGGCAACAGCAGCAGTGAATCAGTGAGGTCAGGTGATGGGAAAAGTAGCTACTCGGCAGTGTGGCAGTTTTTCCTGAAGCATCCGCAGGAGGGTAACATGGCCACATGCAAGATATGTAGGCAAAAGGTGAAGCGTGGCCAGGGTCCAAATGTTGGCACCACGGCCCTGCGTCAACATATGATGCGTCACCATAAAGCGACCTGGGAGAACCGAGGCTCCCAAGGGGTGGTCCAGTCTGCTTCCTCACAAAGTGGCACGCCGCTCCCAATTTCTGCCAGCCAAGGCTCCAGCAACTCAGCTGAAGGCAGCTGTGCGTCATACCCATCCTCTGTCGCTCCTGATCCTCCTCCTCCAAGTCATGCATCCCGCCAGCAATCCATCAGCGAAGCCATGTCCAAGAGACAGCAGTATGCGCCCACTCATCCTACGGCACAGAAGCTGAATGTTCTCCTGTCCAAGTTGCTGGTGCTGCAGTCGCTCCCTTTTCAGGTGGTGGAATCTGCACCTTTCAGAGAACTGATGGCTTGTGCCGAGCCGAGGTGGAGAGTCCCAAGCCGTCATTTCTTTGCCAAGAAGGCAGTACCAGCGCTGCACACTTTTGTTGAACAGAAGGTGGGCCAGTCCTTGAGCCTGTCGGTGTGTAGCAAAGTGCATGGCAGCGCCGACATCTGGAGCTGTAACTACGGTCAGGGACAGTACATGTCGTTTACGGCCCACTGGGTGAATGTGGTCCCTTTGCAGCAGCAGCAGCAACTTGGACAGGTCACGCTGCTTCGGCCTCCGCGCTCCCTGCCCGTTGGGCCTGTGACACCGTGCGACTCGGCCTCCTCATCCTCCGCCATCTCCTCACCCTCCACTGTAGGCTCAAGTCTCAGTGCCCCTCCAGTCTACCATGTGTGCAGGGCACGGAGGTGTCACGCAGTGCTTCACATGGTTTGTCTTGGCGAACTGAGTCACACAGGGGAGGAACTGCTTAAATGTATTCATCAGGAAATCCAAACATGGCTTACTTCAAGAAAACTTAAAATGGGAATCATGGTTACCGACAATGGGAAGAACATTTTGTCTGCGCTGCGCCAAGGAAGCCTGACCCATGCCCCCTGCATGGCTCACGTCTTCAATCTGGTTGTCAAGCGGTTTCTGAAGTGTTCCCCCCATCTGCAAGACATCCTAACAACTTCAAGGAAACTTTGCATGCACTTCAGCCACTCATACACCGCCAAACACACCCTTCTTGAGCTACAGCGTCAGAATGGTATCCCCCAACATAGTCTGATTTGCGATGTTTCCACCCGTTGGAATTCCACCCTTCACATGTTGGACCGATTATATGAACAGAGAAAAGCCATCACGGATTTCCTGATGATCCAAGCAGATAGGGGGACTCCCCTGTGTAACTTCAATGTCAACCAGTGGCAGCTCATACGTGACACCTGCCGTTTGCTCAGGCCCTTTGAGGAAGCCACTTTATTTTTCAGTCGGCAGGATTACGGGATGAACGACGTGATTCCACTGCTTCATGTACTACAGCACATGTTGGAAACCATGGCTGGTCAGGGCACTGGAGACATGGCGTTTACATCTTACGGCCACATGAACCCCGTTGGAGCTGAACTGGAGGAGGAGGAGGAAGAGGAGGAGGAGGAGATGCCCAGCGAAACACAGTTTAGGCTTGGCGAAATGGCTGGTTTATCTAGTCAGCGGACAGGAGAGGAGGAGCAGGAGCAGCCAGAGGAGCTAGAGGTTTTTGAGGAAGGCGAGACAGAGGACCCGGGCACACCGTGGCAGTATGCAGTGGAGATGGAGACAGGTAGTCCATCCGAGTCACTTGCGCAAATGGCAGGAAGCATGCTCACGTGCTTGCGTAGTGACCCCAGAATTGTTTCCATCTGTCGGCGGGATGACTTCTGGCTGTCCACCTTATTGGACCCTCGCTTCTGGCACAAAATGGGGGCATTTTTTAAACCCACCGAGAGGGAGGACAAACTGAACTACTACAAAGACATTCTACGTAGGCAGTTGGCCGATGCCTATCTGCGCCATGGTCCATACTCTCGCAGGTCTGACTCGAGGGGACCTCTGCGCTCACCTTCCACTGCCATGGCCGCTGGGGGGGTTGGCAGGAGCAGCAGCAGCAGCTCCATCAGCAGCAGCCTCAGTCTTCAGTCGCTAATGAGTAGCTTTCTACACCCGCATAGTGAGGCTACTCATGAGCAGCAGGAAGACCTGGAGCAGGACCTGAACCAGCAGGTCATGTCATACTTTGACATGACCATGCCAACACACCTTGAGGATCCGCTGGACTTCTGGGCAGCCAAACTTGATTTGTGGCCGCAACTAGCAGAGTTTGCCCTGGAAAAGTAGCGTGCCATCTGAGCGGGTGTTTAGTGTGGCGGGGGCCATAGTTACGGCGAGGAGAACTCGTCTGTCAACTAAAAATGTGGAGAGACTCACCTTTGTCAAAATGAATCAGGGATGGATCAGCCAGGATTTCCACCCACCAATGCCTGATGCATGCGACTAGATTCAGCATGGTGCCACGTTTTACACTTTCCAAATGGTGCAAAACATATTTATGTCTTTAGGCCAATTTTTGGGCTCCTGCTGATGCCAACTCCAGGGTGTGAATCATCCAATTTTTGGGCTCCTGAAGCCAACTCCAGTGTCTCTTTAAAGTAATATTTGGGCTCCTGCTGCTGCTGCTGCCAACTCCAGGGTGTGATTCATCCAATTTTTGGGCTCCTGAAGCCAACCCCAGTGTCTCTTTAAAGTAATGTTTGGGCTCCTGCTGCTGCTGCCAACTCCAGGGTGTGATTCATCCAATTTTTGGGCTCCTGCTGCTGCCAACTCCAGTGTCTCTTTAAAGCAATGTTTGGGCTCCTGCCCCTCATAGTGATGCCACTTCAACTCTCTGCAATTGTGCCGCTCTGCGATTCTATTAGCGATGCCTCTGATCTGTATGTTGTGTTCTGCCATTGCAGTGCCAGTGCTCCAGTGTGTTAACAATGGCATTCCATATTGTTTCACTCTGTGGCTGGGGTTTGTATTGTGAGAAACATACTTTTTTAATTAGCATCTGGCACTCAGTACCAGAGCGTCCAGTTTTAGAGTTTTAAATGCTGCCGTTGTGTTTTGTGTTCTTAAGTATGGTCTTCAGCGTCGAGCATTGGCTGTCTTTCACTGGCGCTACCTATCATTCACTGCAGCCTTGTCCTGTTGTTATATGTTATATGTAGCATCGCCTCAGGCAGCTTTCCCTCGGGTCTACATTGCTTTGTGGATTGCAACCTGTACCTATGATGGTTTCTTTTTACAGGTGAGGCGCATCATTTTTCCTATGGGGCAAGGAAATTTGTAGGACATGCATTTTTTTGCCCTTCTTTGTTTGTTATCGCTAAAATGTGTTAGGGCGAGCGCTGCACGCCCATCTAGCAGCACTTCACTTACCTCCATGGCTGCATCCAGCCGTCATCCATTTTGCAGCACTTCCCTCATGGCTGTTCCCAGCTGTCTCCCTTCCCCCCATGTTTCCTTCTCGCATGCTCAGGTGTGCGCATGTCTCCGTCCAATAGAGGGTGAGCGCACTGGATTCCTGAGATTTAAAGGGCCTGTACAGCATTGATTGGTGCTTGGTCATCCAAGCCTGCATCCACTTCTCCTATTTAAAGAGGCACTTCCTTCCTTCAGTGCCGGATCTTGGTCTCTCCATGCTTGTTGAAAGTCAGACATTCCTGGATTGCTCACCCGTGTACCGACCTCTGCCTGTCCCCGACTCTGAACCTTTGCTGCCTGCCCCGACCTCGGCTACTCACCTTTACCGCAAACCTGTGCTGCCAGCCCCGATCTCTGCCTGTACTTACCACGCCTTTTGCCTGCCACTTGTGTACCTCACTGAACCTCAGCTGACTGTGGGACTGGGCCGCTGTTGGGGGGTAGCGACCTGGGGGTCACTCGCCACACAAGACCAACCTGCCTTGCGGTGGGCTCTGGTGAATACCGGTGGCCCCTTAGACTCCGCTCCCCTGACACGGTACCCGCCATCGGTCCCACAGTTAAAGCGGATCCACACCCGAGTCCACTCCACCTGGTCCACGACAAAAAGCTCACAGAGATGCAGGTTGTAATTAGCATGACCCCCAGAAGACTTATTGCTGAACAAGTTATGGCAGGAAATATTCCTTTAAGAAACAAATTAAAGTTCATCAATCAAGTTAACTAAATTCAAAATGTTATTTCAGTGCATACACAGAGCGGGGAAAGCGCTTGATCTGAAATCGATTGCCACTGGATTTTGGTACGTTTTTTTTTTTTGTCACTGGAGAGTGCAGCTATTTCCAATCCCTCATCCCTCCTCCTCCAGGATCTTCACATTGATTAACAGACAATGTTATTAATGCTTACATAGTTATTCACTGAGCACTCATTTCTACTTTCTAATTTCTACATATGCTCTGTGGTATTTTTGCTGGATTTCAGTGGGAGGTGTTTTTAGGGGACTTTATGGGACTTTAAAAAGGCCATCTGGCTGAACTGACCCTTTAATAAGCTACATGCCCTACCCCCCCACACCATGCCCATCACTCACAAACTGGTTTAAACTGTTCCACTTTGAGGCAAAATGGTCAGTTTAGTAAAAGTTTGTTTTGAAATATGCGCATGGGTGCTTGGTTTTGCTTTTTTCTTGAAATCAGTCATGAACATTACCTGATATAGTACCTACAGTACTGTACATCAACAAATCATCAAAACCCTATTGGTAGTGCTTTTTTCTATTAGCTTAGTTTCTAGCAAACCAATTCACTTTGTCGAAGGGGAATTTTTTTTTTCCTTTAGTAAATTATCCTGAAAAAGATGTAAATAAATTATAAACTAACACTCAACATGTTAATAAGCATCAATACAAACAGAGGATTAACATATTAAATGTGTGTAGGTGTTATATTGAAATATGAAACATTAGAGGTGCCTACAATAGACAGTAGAAGTATTAAATGCCATATTTCCTTGATGCTGGCATTTGTCTGCAAGCTAGGTTTCATCAAGGTAGATGATTTGTGTAGCTGGATGTCTGACCACCACACTTGGCTGTTGCATAATGAGTTTATTATGAAAAATGACATTTGCCTGGAAGGGCTTTTCCCTGAGTGCTCTGCTATTGATCTTCACAATGCATTTTAGTATCAAAAGCTTCCTCCTTTATTCCTATCCTACCCTAACTGAAATCCATGCATTTGAAGAGGATAATGGTGAATTTGGGAGGCCGATTTATTACTAGCGCCTCGCAGCACCACTTGATTGTCTGCCAAGACGCTATTAGCACCTCATCCGCAATGCTGGCCACAAGTAGACAGTGCTGCTAGTGTTCGGCGTTGAACGCTATGTGGTGCTGTACATTTGCTTGATCATTTTTCAATGGAGATAGCGACAGGTGGCACTGGTGGTGCTCCGGTGCTCCATACCATATTTAATATGTAAAACCACAATGCCTGTGGCGTTGGCGCTCTAAATCTGTGACTTTCAGGCATACAGCACCAGGTGCAATGGAAAAAAAGGCTAGCAGCACAGTGACAAAGATAAAACACATGGAATGACATTGAGAACATACAAATGACATGACACACGATTGGCAGGCATGAAAACAAAAGTTTGCCATGAATAACCTCGTAAATGCTCGTAAATGCGGTGAATTTGCGAATAACCCCCCAAAACAGATTCAGCACTGGTCCCTCCAGCATTGGTCCTGGGTGCCACCATCTTGAGGAAAATGCACAGAGTGGCATTTCCTGCACTATAGGCTCGATTCAGAGAGACAAAAAAAAACTTCCGTTTTCGTGCTGATCTGTTTTTTTTGTGAAATGTTTCCGTTCTCGTATGAGCGTGCGAGCGATTCTATGCATGCATTGAAAACCTTCTGTAAAGTTTCCGTCCGTTTGTACTGCAGATTACAAATACGAGGATGTCAGTTTCCATCGTGACTTTTCCGTTTCATTTTCACATGTTACAACGTAGGCTTTCATTTTTGTCCTTTTCCCATCGTACCCTCCAACGAATCCTTTACGTTTCCAGTTCGATTCTGTTTCCCTTTTTCAATAAATATTCGGCCAGACGGAAATCCTTACTATCTTGCGCCTGCGCACTACAAACTTAACTCATTAAAGTGCTCGCCTACATATTTGCCACCCTCACTTCTACTACATTGTGTTAATGTATTTTGTAAATGAAATGACATTTTTTGGGGGGATTCCATCATAAAATATAAAATTTTTACAAATTGAGAAAATTTCTAATTTTTACAACTATAAAAAACAAAATACATAGCAATGGCAGCCCACAGAACATTATTCTTCATCTGTGGTCCCCAACGAGTTGCGCAGCTCCTGCATCTCGGCCACCAACTGAAGGACCCTGACACTCAGTTGTGTCACTCTGGCACGTGAAGTCCCTGTTAAAAAACTTAAATTAAAATATTGGTATAACCTTGTTGGGGTCATACTGCAGTGCCCCCCCCCCCCCCCCGTATGGTCCAAACACCTAAATCTGGACTTCAAAAGCCAGAGGGCCCTTGCCACCACGGGCCGGGTTTTGCATAGTGCCCGATTAGAGAACCCCTGGCCCGCATTTTGCAGGCAAAGAACGGGCATCAGGAGTAAGGCCGGGAGTGGATATCCAGAATCCCCTGAAAGAATTTAAAAATAATAACATAAAATACACATTCTAAGCTACAATATTGTTTAACATGTCATCAAGGGCTAAAAACAGCAATAGGTTAAGTCATGAGTCATCAACTATATTTATTGCCATACAGTGAAAATGGATTGATGGAATGTGAGCAAACTTACCCAGGAGCCATCTACCAGATAATTCTCCTGACTCAAACTGACGAAATAAGCCGGAGCTCTGCAATATATAAGCATCATGGGACGACCCTGGATGCCCTGCAAGAACACTGAGGAATCGCATAGCTGGACCAAACACTGCTTGTATGTTGTGTGAGTGGCACATTGCGGTTCCTGCAATCAAATATAAAATAATTACACAAAGCAAAGGTAACCAACTTAAACAATAACAATAACAACAAATTAAGATTCAAGTTCAACAATCCAAATATAATTCACAAAGGACATAAGTCTAAAAAAATATAGCAATTATATGGATGTGTGGGAAAATAAATATTTACATGCTAAGGACTAATTAAGGTCAGCATTAAAATGCTTCTATAAGGCATACATGAAATGTATTGATTCAGGTATGCATTGCTAGACAATTTATGGCCTTGGCCATGCTGATACATGCAATGCCTTGGTGCTAAAGGTGCGCAGACTCCTCCACATAGCCGCAAAACATGTTCAACTATAGCAAACCGAGCCCTGAAAGGTCCCGTAAGTGGATCGGAAATGAAACGGATTTATAGGGTGGTGGTCCGTCGGAAATCAGCTCTCTGAATCAGACAGAAACCAATCCCAACAACGGAAGTTGATTTTGTTTGGAAAATGATCCGAACTAACGGAAATCTTCCAATTTGCTTCCGTTCATCGAAAGCGCATTCCCGAACGTTCGTACGAATGAAAAATGAACGAAAAAAAGCAAAAAAATGACAAAAACCCACCAAAACTTTCACAGACAGCTACGGAAGTCCGGACGAATGTGTCTCTGAATCGAGGCTTATGTCTGCTGTCTGCTCATTTGCTTTAATGAGCGGGCAGAATGTCACTCTGTGACAATGCAACCCATGCTTGGTGGGATTGAATGGTGCTGGATCCAGGTGAGGTAAGGTTTTTCTTCTTTTTAAACCTCCCTTCAAGGCATTCACGAGTAACCAAAAGCATGAATTCTGGACTTGCAAATGTGGAGGGTGGACTGTACTTTTTTATTCTTAAAATGTCCTTTGAATTGTGACTAACCCTAAGACAGGGTCACAACTGGTGACTTAATTCTAATACCCATCTACTGTTCATATGACAAAATGTAGCCAGCACCTCCATTGGGTGGGTGACCACCCTGTGTGAAGCGTTGGCCTAAAAAAGGCTGGTCACCAACCTGAAATGCTTTACTGAGGGGGAGCAGGCTTGATGGCCATTGCTTTATCTCTGAATTTATTTGATGGTTTTTTTTAACTTGATGCTAGTAAAAGTTATCTTTAAAAATTCATTCACTTAACATGGACGCGCTGGCTACATTTTCTGTTTGGAACAGATTTCACAGTGCTATATGTTGGGATAAGAGTTTAAAAATGTGGGATGCATTATATCTCTGAAAAGCTTTCCAGCTCCATGTTGAGAGTTATGCTGTGTTACGTTGTTGTAGCCAATAAGGATTGTTTATATTGTTATCAGTTTTGATACATTGTAAAGCAGTCATGAGCCTGCTATAGAAATTTAAAAGCTCACAGATAGGGCTACAGCTTGGTGTGGTGAGTGCATCGTGCTGCTATGGTGTGGAAAACTCTGTGAAGGTTATTCCCCTTATACATGGGTGTTTGCAGTAACCTTTACCTTCTCCTGGATATAGTTAAACCAGTTATTATTGAATGCCCTCCCGTACTCAATCCATCACTCTCCAATATGCCAAGCCTTTGAAAGTGCCCTCAAAACTCACCTCTTTAAGCAAGCATATAACTTGGCTTAAGCATAACCTTCACCGAGCAGAAACTCAAGCTCTACCACTTGTGACCCCATCCCTTTTTGTCTCCACCCCATCCTTTAGACTGTAAGCTTGCAAGGGCAGGGCTCTCTTTCCTATTGGCTTCTTGTTATCACTTTTAGTTTAGTTTAGTTTGTAGTCTAGTTTATAATGACCCCTGTCTGATATTATACCTTGTACAGAACTATGGAAAAAGAAGCAACAACAATAATAATAATGATTATAATAAGGGTCCTTTCACACTGGCGTGAGGCTCCTGTGTACTGGCGACTGACAGGCGTTTTAGTACCAAAGTTGTTTGCAATACAGTGATGAAATTCGCCATTGCTGCAGAAACGCTGCTTGCAGGGATCTTGCTGGAGGAGGGGAATCACTTGGCAATTTCCCTGCCAGTAGGTGAAAGTGCCCATAGATTTCTATGAGCAGTGTTTCACTGGCGATTGCAAGCACTTTACATTCACCCAGCAATCTCTCCAGTGTGAAGGGAGCCTCATTCAGGTGACCAGCTGGTCTATTCATTCATTCATTCACGATATGCAAATAGAGAACAGGTTAAAGATGCTTGCCTAATAAGTTGCATCTATTCCTTCTACAGATATAGCATACAGCCCCCCGGTTCCAGACTATGCTGTGCTAATTAGCTAGAGAATACAATGTACTTTTGGGCACACAAAATAAGAACGTCCACCAAATAAAATATTTTAAAATTAAGACAAAAAACAAAGGTGGCATATCACATAATAAACACAGAGCTTCCTTATTTACCCGTCGGTCATCCCAAAGTACATGTGCAAGCACTTCCTTCACAGATCAGCTTAAATGTAATCTTCTTTGCATCCGTGGTTAATTTCTCCAGAAAAGACTTGCACGCATGTCTGCTCCACCTTTCAGTGAAAACCCCTCCACGTAGGTCCCAAAGAAGGATATCACGCCCAGAAGTGCAACATGAAACAAAAAAACACTCATCTAGTGTAATTCTGTAAAGCACACACTATTTAATGGAAGAAAATACTGCACTCACATGTATGAAAAACTTTAAAAGCATGTAAAATCAGAGGGTGGTTCTCACCAACTCCCCACACAGTAAGATCTGGCCAGATCGATCGGTCAAATCCAGGCGGCATCTATACTTTCGTTTGACCGATCGATTTGTCAAAAACATTTGTCAAAATCTTTACCTCATTGGAAAAATACTGCATTATATCCTTTGCCACGCATAGAACTGCCTCATCACAACACCTCATGAAGCGATGAAAATGTAAAGCAGTTTTCTGTCGCTCAAGGTCCCATAGAGCACAATTTTAGCAAAACAATTTTGCTTAAACCAGACCAACAGCCTGGCACAATTGGAAAAGAATGGTAGCTGCCATTTTGGAATTTCCTCTCCCAGTATCTCAGTCATGCTGCTGTCTGGATTCAACTGACATAAGTGACAAAGCACAGTAACTGGAAACCCAGCAGCACTTCCTGTTTGCAAGTGACCGTAGTCACCTTTTTGTTTCTAAAATTTACTACAGCAGGAGTTAGAAAAAGGTAAATTCATTTTTAATATATTCAAATGTTACTGGTTTCAGAAGTAAGTAGGGGGTACTGGGTGGGTACAGAAGGCAAAACGGGGAGGTTATAGGGAGAAATGGGGTACAAGATACATATTCCACAGTTAGATATATTACCAACTTTACAATCCGCCACTAAATAGTTCACAGTCATGTTAGTTGACGATGATCACTAAATTGGTAGACAAAATCACTCTTTACATCGGTAGACCATGGAACTTGGATTCCCACAAGGGAACCATTGGGATCATTCCTTCCTACATTTAGGTGTTGCCAATGTCGAACTGTAAGCTGAAGTTAAGTCATGATGAGGTTGTCCTAGTTCTTATAAACTTTCTGCTTAGCGGATTGGGAAGTGCTAGGCATGGAGCGAGGGGGGTTATAGGGTTGGGGGAGTGAGTGAACCCTGGCCATTGGCTGGCATGCTCCCAGCTGGGCGAAAGAATCTAAAGAATGGGGCGAAGTACAGCCTGAGATCGTATTTCGGGCGCACGTTCCAGTGTTGATACCCACAACGTGTATGTCTGGGTCAACGGTGGCCTGGATGGAATTCCGTGTTAGTGAAGAGACATTCCCCTGCAGTTCTTGGAATAATTTGTTAGGTTGTATCAAGACTGGGAGGTGTGAATCCCGGTAATCCAACCATCCCGCCCAGGTCACCAGATATCTATTTGTGGCTTCTTCATTAGTAGCAATTAGACTTTCCATGTAGTGAATCAGCTCTAATTCCTGTATCCATTCTGTTAGTGTGGGAGGTTCTGTGTCTTCCAGTGTCTTGGGATGATAGCTCTCATGGCCGCCAGGAAATGTCTCAAGATATTTTTTTGGGAGCTGGCTACGGAGTTCTGAAAAAGAGATAAGAGTGCCACCTGGGGCGTGGCTACTTTATACCCAGAGACTTGCTCATAGATGGTGAAAGTTTGGCCATAGAGCTTTAACATTCGGGCAACTCCACCAAATATGAGTCATGTTGCCTACCTCTCTCTGGCATCTCCAGCAAATGTCAGTGTGTGACTCAGCAAATCGGTGGATGTCTGCTGGGCACCTGTACCACCGGGCTAGTATCTTATAGTTCCACTCTTGTACTGTACTAGCTAGTGATGTGCCATGAGAATCTAAATCCAAGATCCTTTTCCCATCTACCCATAAATTTAGGGGGCTTCGAGTGGTTTGCTCTAGTAAGGACTGCATAAAGGATGGGAGGGGTGCCTTGGGTGATTAAGGATTCAAGCTCTGTGGGTGGGCTCTGAGCTGTCTCCACTATATTGTTAGTGGTAATAAATGTGTGGAGCTGTTTATGTAGCAGCCAAAAAATGTATTTAGCCCCCTTCCTCACCCTCAGGTCCACCCTCCACCGAGGGTATTCCCCCATCTTTTAACACTAACTAACTAACACTAAGAAATGTTGCATAAGAAAGGGTGTGGATTACCTTTGCGATTTGGACAATGGGGCAGCCCACAAAATAGTGAAGAGATTAAATGGGGAGAGCGATTAGAAAAATGTAAATTTATTTTTATGTGCAGCAATCTAAATTGCCCTGGGGAGGGATGCATATGATCACTGTTTGTTGTGTTGGTCTAATTTAAGTCATTTTTTACTGTTGGTCCGCTTTAACAAAGTGTAACAACTAAAATGCAGACAAAACGCACTGTAAAGTTTGTCTGCCTTGTCCCCAGCAATGATTTCTTGTAATTGTAATGAAGAAACGCTAACCAGAGCTGGAAAAATACAGCGCCAAAGATTTGAAGGAAGACAATATTCATAAATATGCTGGGCAGAGCTAGAAAAACGACAGTATAAAATGGCACTCACTGGCACTGGGATAATTGTCTGGCAGGTCCAACAGACCAGCCAATACCTAAGTGCAACAATCAAAGCTAATGAGTAGCACAGAGACTGCTAGCACCAATGTAGTCCATAGCACAGCACCAGATAAGATGGGAATGCTGGCGCTATAGCCACAAAAATGATGCTAAAAGGCGCACATCAAAAATAAGCCCCCCAGTCTCAATACATTTATAAAAGATCATAAACCTCACTAGAATCTGTAGCACTTTGATACATATCTTTAGAATATGCACTCAGCTAGCACCCTTTAATTACATTATTTCTCCACCTAAGCAAAATGTTTCATATGAAGATTTTTAAGAAGCTTATTTTTGTAAAACAGTAACATAGTTTTAGTTGTGTATTTTAAAGTAACATTTCTATTGATAGTTCCTATGACACAATTTGATTTAGCCACAGTATTTTTATAGAACAGAATGTTGGTATTGATTATCTTAATTAAGCTAAGCATAACCAAACAGTATAAGTGAATTAATTTTCGTCCTCTAAAATGAAATACAGTTTGAGGCATCAGCATGTATGATATATGCATTTGTCAAATAATACTCGTGACCTACTGCATATATATATATATATATATATATATATATATATATATATATATTAAATTTAATTAATTTTAAGTGAAAGCATTTAAGTTTAAGTTTCTTGTTACATTTAAAGTATAATCACTGCAGATATATGTACAGATACATTTTAAAAATTTAGAAATGACGTGAAATTTTAAATGTTGCAGGTTATTGCTAAATAATTAGCTACCTGCAATGTTGTACTGAGGTGAAAGTCGTTAATTTTCCATATAGCAATTATTTGTGCTTTATAATAAGTATTATTAGCAAAAATGAGAAAAGTCAACAATTAACATGTCATTATAATAAATTGTAAAATGTATAGTCCAGGTTTATGTGGGTGTATATATAGAAGGAATGGATGTACTATAATTATGTGTTTCATCCAGATTCCTAATTTACTGTAATACTGTAGGTCACAATAGGTTTGCCTGTTGTAAGGGAGAAGAGATACAGTAAAGAGAAACCGCATATCTATCTATCTATCTATCTATCTATCTATCTATCTATCTATCTATAACTATGCAAGTGTAAAAGCTTTTCGTTAGTAGACAGAGATTTTAAAGTCAGCAAGTAAACTCAATTTTGCTTATTTACTATACACCTTACATATTTATTCTGAAAACTATTACTATTGTTAAGCGTTTGAGTAGTACAGTACATACAGGATATGTGTTGTCCAACATTCATTCCAGCCTTGTGCCACCTTTCCAGACCACCAGATCTTCTAAATCTAGCCAAAAGATATGAGTGGAGAGTTGTACTATAATAGAATTTATCGTTTTTTCACTGCTGATAAACCAAAATGCTTGGCACTTGAGACATGTGAAGGGGGTTGTAAGAGCAGAGTATAACTACAGAAAACGTATAATATCAATTGTTATATGTTGTTTGTCAGATAATCTTTTGTTCCCTTTCGCAACCTTCTGCTTTATTCTAGATGGAGTAGAAATACTCCAACGCAACACAAGCAAGAAGAAATCTTGCCTATGTCTGTGCTGCATTTTGCAAAATGTTGCTTGAAATGCAGCGGGCAAAAAGCATCCTATAGAGGTCTAAGGGGAGCACAAGTAAAGCATAGATATTGCACTTTACCCTCTCTGAATTGCAGTGCAGCCCAAATACTTACTGCTGACTCATGGGCCATTGCTGATGGTCCCCGCCTGTGACACCAGTCTCTGCCCTTGGCACCTGCTGCAGTCACCTTCCTCCAAGGCCCTTATTCATCAAGCGATAGCGCCAGGTAGTGTCTGACGAGCGCCAGGTAGCGGCAGCTAACGGCGACTACCGACTCAAGTACGCCCGGCGGCGCTCACAATGACGCATTTATCAAGCAAAATGAGGCTAGCGCCGGCGAGAGCGACGGCTAGCGCGGCATTCATCATGAAGCCGCCTGGACCGAACAGCGCCGCTGCAAATTCCCTCACAGCGCCAGGTATGAGCTGTCGCTCCCTGGCGATGTCCAATGCATTTCAATGGAGCAATCTATAATTAATCATAATTAATTTGGATTATTTTTTTTTTATATTTTTTTAATGTCAAAAACTCGGAGAACACTTCTGCAATGTTAGGATTTATTTTTAAGTCAAAAAAAAAAAAAAAAAAATTTGTGCAGAATTGATCTAACAGGTCTGAGATTAATGTATTCATATTACAAAATGATTCTAAAAACATGTATAATGTTACAATCAAAAAATATGGTTGTTTAGGGGTTAAAAACTAGTTAATACACATCGCCGCCAGCGCTCTGGGGTTTAAACAAGGAATGGACAGCGACAGCACATTCGGAGCGTGATTTTTTGATGAATATGAAGCTAGCCGTTCGCTCTGGCCATTCGTTGTCAGGCGCTCACATACAGCGCTGGACCTGTGAAACAGCGACTCCCCAGCCCGTATTCAACATTACCGCACACCGACTGAGTCACTGTCATCAAGCTAATGCCGGCCAAGCACAGCGAATACTGGCTGGCGCTGAAAAAATCACGCTACAGTCGCTCATCTGTCGCTACCTGGCGCTATTGATGAATCGGCCTCCCCGTCCTTATGGTTGAATCCACCCATTCTTTTCAACCCTCTCTGACACCAGATGAAAGTAAAGCCGGGATTCTGCTGCCACTTCTGGGTCCTTCCTTTAGCCACCTTCAAGTGCTTTCTTCAGCCTCCACCAGATCCTTCAGCACATGGGATTGCTACTTCCACTTATGAAGGAACAGCATAGTACATAAAAGTGCTTTTCCTCTGCAATGCGCACAAAGGCAAAGTATGTAACAAGCCTAAAAGTAGGGTTTGTGTTTAACAATAATTTATAGACAAGTCTATAAAAAAATACTCTGCAATAAAATCTTAAAAGTTCAGGTAACTTCAGCACCACTGCTCAACACTCCTTTAATTCAGTGTGTAATACTTTCCAATGGGATAAAATAGCGTACCAGATCACAAGGAACAAGTGTGACCGTCTTAACCATTTAATTTAGGTCCTTTTTAATCTGCCTCTTTCTTCGATCCCGAAAAATAATCAAATGCTCTCTACAGTAAACTTGGTTAGGTTCCTTTTTTAATTGGTGACATGGGGAGGAAATAAAACCAGCAATAGTGTAATACCGTTTAGATCTAAAAGCGCAATCAGCTTGGCCCTTAATTAAAAGACTCTTACCAACTGCCAATGTAGACAAACACATAATCCAAGAGAACTCAGTGAGGAAAGATTGGGCTAAGCCTTTCGTCCTCCAAACTCTGTTTATGCTAACAACGTTTCACCTTTTTCTGTTTCCCCGGCTGCGGGATTAGTAGGTAATCATCAGAACGAAGTACAAAGTCAAGTGATGCGATAGCGGAGCACTTTGTACTTCGTGCTTTAACTGTGATTTTTGAAAGAATCTACAGGGATTTCAAGGAATTTTATATATTGATTTTTGCAGTACCGTTTGGTCTTTAACATGAAATGCCTTATTTGTAATTTTTTCAGTGCTTTCTCAATATTTTGCATGAAATATGTGGAAAAATTAAAAATATACATTTTTGGGGAGTTTGTAGCTTTTTTAAATTCTTCAAGAAAATCATATTGCTTGTAAAAGCCCCATCCCCCCCCCCCCCCCATTACAACAATACCACATATTAATTGTGAGCTCACTCACCGGTATAAATGCCTCTACTGTTGGGAACGAGCCAAGCACGAGACAGAGAATATGTGTCCCACAAAAGACCTGAGGAGACCCTTGTGCTGGATCCTGGATCGAGGTGATCTTTTTTTGGAGGGAGCTCTAAACGTGGGGAAATGCCAGCCACATAAAACTTGACAGTAAACGGTTAGAGATGCAGCAACATACATTTTACGTTGCTGGCAGTTAAAGGGTTAATGAAGCTGTAGACATTAGGGGTTTATTTTTGAAGTTGCCCTGTTGTGTATATAAGGGCGCATGACTTGCCGCTATACTTTTAAATTGAAGTTAAATTGAAGTGATGAAGAGCCTTATTTATGAAGTGAGTCTTTTTGTGCCATTTGGTATATGCATGCTCCTTGGAGCGACTACATCTTTTTAAATTTTGGGCACTGCTATTTTTTCGAAAGGCCTGATGTTAAATAATCAGCTTGAACTGGTGCACTAGGTATTGGCCAGCCATCTGCCAAATAATACCTCTACTATCATCATTTGAACATGCTATTGGCTTACTGCTCCTCTCTCTATTTTTAGAGATTTCTGTGTACCTTCTAGTTTTGAGGTTACCAAAGGTTGTGAGAGACATAAAAGCTGTACTGATTTATTAGTAAAATGAGCACTTCTGCGACAAGCTTCTTTTCATCTGTTTCCTCTTTAAAGTGGACCAACACCCACGGGTGATCGGCCCGGGAATCTATAAGATTCCCGGGCCGATCACCTCCCTCCCCGCGGGACATCTGAGATCGGGATGTCCCGCGGGGTGAAACCCCCCCAAACACCCCAAACTCCTTACCTTATCGTCTGTGAATGGCCGGCGCGGGCACGTCAAGAGGGACGCGCGGGAGGCGGCGGCGGAGAAGCCGCTTGTCCGCGGCTTGTCCGTCGGCGCTGGGAGCGGGGAGAGGTGAGTTGTTCGGGGGGGTTCGGGGGGGTTTCACACAGCGGGGCACCCCGATCGGGGGTGCCCCACCGAAGTGGACCAAGACCCAGGATAGTCAAAATCCTGGGTGTTGGTCCACTTTAAGCTCTTTATTTGCACTATTCTGGCTTTGATTGTGTACATTGTCTCTTCTGTAATTAGTTACCACTAATCACCCATTTCCATGGACCAATTTGCAAAAAAAATAGACTAAATTGACCACAATCAGACGAGAAGGGATCAGTAAAAAAGCTACTGCAATCGAGCAATGAATGAGAATTTGTTAGTCGGTTGAGAGTCACATGGAGCTTTACATGGGGGAACAAAATTGACCACAAATAGTATGTGGAGTGCACAGCATGAGCAGTCTCATGATTGTGATTGCTTTATCGAATAACTAGCAGATAAATCTTCTCACATATGTACCCACTCGCAAGCAAGTTGAATGCTCGCTCTCTCAATAAACAATAAATATATGGAGGGGGGCATAACCATAATTTATAATATCCCCTCTGACCATCTCTTGATACCTATAAGGCTATAAGAAATGCAGGTTCTTTTCGTGAGCGCCACCAGCAAGTCATATTTCTGATGCCAAAAAGTGTTTAGCGCCTCTCCTAGTGCCATGTAGCGTTAAATGTATCAACAGCATCGGCTGCTTTTGTTAGCGCAGGCGCTGTGTTCCCCTACAGCACCTCATCACATCAGGCGCTCGTCGTTCTCCAGTTGACTTCAATTAGCCAGTCACGTTTTTTTGGTGACTTTTGTTTAGTGTCTTCTATTTTTTTGTGCTCAGTCAAGTGACACTGGATCCCTGGTCTGCTCTGAATGTTTTTTGCGTTCATTATTGTACTTAGGTCACCTGCTGCATTTTTTTGCCTGTCAATCATGTGTCATGTCATTTGTATGTCTCTAATGGAATTCCATGGGTTTTTGCTTGATCACTGTGCAGCCATCCACAGTTAAAGCCTTTTTTGCATTGCACATAGCGCTGTATGCCTGAGTTTCGTGGTTTCACAGCGGCGGTGCTGGTGATATTCATTTATGTGTTAAATGCAAATGATTTCTAGCCCTCCCCACCGGCGCTACCTACCGCTAGCACCATTGGAAAAAACAAACAAGACAGCACCAAGGGTAGCCTACAGTCCCGAACACTAACAGCGCCATCTGTATGTGGCCAATGTTGCAGCGGTGGCACTAAAAGTGTAGTGCCCCGTTCAAATGGCACTATGGGATGCTAGTGATAAATTGGCTTCCACGACTCCAGGGCTGCCTGATCCTCACTGTCTGGTTCATCCTAAATCACTGTTTGCGGATTGCCAATGAAAGTTACCTGACCGCTGGTCCAACAGCACATGCGTGAGCCGCGGCTGTGCTCTGCTACACCTTGTCCAGTGTGGGCACGCCCCCAGCTCGAGCACCTGGCACAATTCAGCTGTTAGCCGACAAGAGCTCTCGTTGGCTATGACTAAGAAAAGCCAAAGCTGAGCTGAGCATGCCAACTGGCTTCACCCATGCGCCTTTGGATAGACATTTTTCCAAAGAATATCAGTGTTGGCCTGCGACTCTGTCCAAATTTTTTATTTTAGCCCACTGTGTATTTGAGTTTGACACCCCTGCTCTAAATTCTCAGTTGCAGTTTATTCAATCAATCAATTTATTATGTTCACATTATGTTCACATTTTGAACCTCTGAGTCAGTAATATTGCTCACATACTGCGCATTACTCACAGAAGAGTCTTTTATGTTTAGTTTAGTTTTGTTTTTTTATGATTGTATTCTTCTGTTAAAAGTTTCTCTATGGACATAAATATGTGTATAAAGAATACATGTATGTACTGCATGTTTTACCAAACCAAACTTTTTTTTTGCCAGCACTCTACTTAAAAGTCCAAAGTTTATTGTAAATATTAAAACGCAAAACAAATATACTCCATTAAGAGCATGGAGTGAAAAAAACATTTTTTTTACAAGTTTATTGTAAATATTAAAACGCAAAACAAATACACTCCATTTAGAGCATGGACTGCAAAAATATATTTGCAAAAGGCAGAGCCAACCGGGACAGGAACAGCTAATAAAGCTTTTTATGGCTTGGACTGCATTTGTGACAAGCTTGGGGACAATCCAGATTGCTGGAGCTTCAGAAAAGAGAAAGCGACCTCGACCCAGGTGACCACCCGCGACCAATCATGGGGCTGCATTTAGGCCCAAGATCATGGTTGAGGTAAGGATTTTTGGGCATTGGGCAGTCGATGTGTGAAGCAAGCTCCACGGTTTGTCACAATGTGGTCCGGGCCGGCCCCACACCCATTAGCAAGGAAATGGGTGTGGGTTCAATTTAAAAAGGAACAAAACCTGGGAACTTTACTTTTCCTTCTCTCTGTCAGTGCACGCAGGAACCACCGGCCAATTATTGGTACTTATTCCATTCAGCTTTTGTTTAGTCGCTCTGAGCTTAGAGTGGCAAGCAATACTAAATTGAGAGCATGGCCGCAAACTCCGCTGCGCCCATGCCAGGCTTTTCTTAATGGCTGGCCCAGGTATGCACAGATAGTGAGAGACATTGCAGGCAATACTGAGAGTTTTTATCACTGGGGCATCACAAAAAAAGAGACCAACAAAGACGCAGATAGCCAATTCTAAGATGGTAACTGCTCCTATTTACGTTCCTATAATAGTTGCACGTCTTCTCCACTATGTTCAGTTTTTAGGTAAAAAAAATCATGAGAAACTCCAGAAAAAGTTGAGAGCTACTCCTTGAATGATCCTTTCATTAACAAACTATTTGGATTACTCCAATGTGGATTGTAAAATCAACAATATATCAAGTAATCAATTCAGGACTTACCCTACTCCCTGGCACCCTGCCGGGTATGAACAATTGGTGGCTATGTGAGACAGTGTCATAATGTTAAACCATCTTTAACTGTCTCTGTGTCCTCAGTCAGTCAATTTGAAGAAAATTATTTCCAGCAACTGACCCTCAACAGTCAACACCTCTGGATTTCCATAGAGGCCTTTTTATTAAATCAACCTCAAAAATACAGACTAATACATTATTATGTATATTATGTTACAAAGTTTTTGTACGGTTGAAAAAAGTACAAGACTCAGGGTTGGAATTATATTTATTTTATTTTTTTTTACTGATAACAGCTAATAGTAACTGTAAATGTTGCTTTCTGCTAGAAAAGCATCTAATCCTTTTTTGAAGCAGTCAGCTGTTAATGCTGCAACAAGCTTCTGTGGGAGGCTATTCCACAGATTTATAGTTCTTATGGTAAAAAAACGATTGTCACCTCCGGAGTATGAGTCTTTTTTTCCAGGCGGAGGAAGTACCCGCTGGTCTTTAGAGAAGATTTTAACTGAAATCGTTTTTCCTATGATGGCATATTCCAGGTGTGGGCACAACAGTGCCTTGTAAAGAGGCAATATTACATCTCTGTCTGGTGATTCCATGCCTCTTTTAATGCATGATAATATCTTGGTTGCCTTAGAAGCAGCTGCATAGCATTGCATACTGCTATTTAGTCTGTGGTCTACCAGTACCCCAGATCCTTCTCAACTAGTGACTCTCCCAGTTTTACTCCCGCAAGGACATATGTGGCCTTCAGGTTATTAGACCCCAAGTGCATTACTTTACACTTCTCTACATTGAACTTAATTTGCCAAGTGGATGCCCAGACACTGAAAGTGTCCAAGTCAGCTTGAAGATTCCGAACATCTTCAATAGACTGCGCAATGCTACATACCTTTGTGTCATCCGAGTTCTTAATGCATCTTCTATATTATTTATAAACAAATTGATTAATAGAGGGCCTTGTACTGAACCCTGGGGTACACCGCTTACAACCAGGGACCATTCAGAGTACATATCATCAACCACAACTCTCTGCACACGATCCTGTTTACCAGTTTTCAATCCAGTCACAAACTGTATTGTCTAACCCCAGAGACATCAATTATCCCAATATGTGTCAAATGCTTTTGCAAAATCCAGGAAAAACAGCAGCCCATCTGCTCAGGCTTCTACTCACCTCCTCATAGAAGCTCATCAGGTTAGTCTGCTAGCTTCTGTCCTTAGTAGAATGTTGAATGCATAGTTACATATTTCTGTATGCAGTCCCTTAGAAGTCCCTCAAGCCCGCATAGCCCGTGGGCCCGGGCTCTTCTGCCCCCCCCCCTGGGCTTTGGGGAGGCAGGTAATGGGGGTGCCAGGGGTTAATGGCAAGTCATCGGCTAGCGCAGGTGACTTGCCACCTCCCCCAGCCTTGTGAACTGGTATAGGGGTCATGGACCCCTTACCAGTTCACAAGGGGTTAAATGTAAAAAAAAACACAGACACACAAAGAGAAAAAATATTTTATAATTTTTTTTTTTTATACTTACCTCCCATCCATACTGGAGCACTCTGTCCCTCGGCGATCACTGGCTTCTGCTCACTTGCTAGAAGCCTTTTATAGCTGCTGGATGACAGAACACAAAAGGGTTAATTAAAAAAAAAATGACATAGGGCCCTCCCTCCTGGGGGGGGGGACCCCATTTTTTTTTGGAATTTTAAGGGTTAAAAACCCTTAAAAATCCCCCCAAAAAATGACGTAGGGTCCCCCCTACCCCGCATTACCGACCCGGGCCAGCTATGGGGGCTTGTAGAACAGGGCGCAGGGGCCCCTGGCCCTGCAGGCTACTAGCCCACATAGCCACGTGGCCCGGGCCCTTCTGCCCCCCCCGGCCGTTGGGGAGGCAGGTAATGGGGGGCTGGGGGTTATGGCAAGTCACCCGCTTGCCGCAGGTGACCTGCCATACCCAGAGCCTTGTGAACTGGTATAAGGGGTCTCATGGACCCCTTACCAGTTCACAAAGGGTTAACTGAAAAAAAACACCACACAAAAGTATTTTATTAAAAAAAAAAAAAAAATTTTTACTGTACTTACCTCCGATTGTAAGCTCCTTTGTCCCGCGCCGCTCTGATGACAGATGCCGGTGATCGGCATCCAGAGAAGGGGGAGGCAGGAGATCAGAGGATCTCCTGCCAGCTCCTTCTCCGGGCACGATCACCGGCATCTGACAGCTGAGAGAGCTGAAGCCGGTGATCGGGACCGGGATGACGTCATAGCCCCGCCCCCAAAAGGGCCGGGGCTTGACGGGGAGACAGAATGGGATGACGTCATAGCCCCTCCCTCAAGAGGCGGGGCTTAGTGGCCTGAAGATCGGTAAGCCCTGGGGGGGGATCGGAGCCCCCCCAGGTGAAGAGGAGGGACAGTGGGAGCCAACGCACATGCAGGTAAGTGAATGTCATTTTTATTTTTTATTTTTTTTACAGTTAGCAGCTGCTGCTGCAGAAGCGGGGGGGGCCTATTCCGGGGGCTCTCCTGGAGCCATCCGACCCCCCACGGGGGATCGGATGGCACCAAATTAAAGAGGAGACCCGGCCGGATCCAACGAGGGGTCAGGTGAGTATTTTTTTTTGCCCACTAGCGGGGGTAAATGCCAGGCACGTAAATTTTACGTGGCTGGCACTTAAGTGACGGAGAGGCAACCACGTAAATTTTACGTGGCTGGCATTTAAAGGGTTAAAGAAACATTTAGGGTTGGTTTTGCTTTCTTTGGCTTTTTCATTTGTCATATGGATCCTTATTTCCTAACAAATGCTCCCAGTCCTGGAGAGCTGCCCTGAACCTAGGGAAGTCTATTCTAAAGCCATTCTAAAAGTTAGTGTTTTTGCCCTCCCAGCCAGAGAATGTTTTTTTACAGTTTATATTGAATACAGCTATATTGTGGTCACTGTTACCAAGACTGTCTTGGCCAGTTACAGTCCCTACCAGGTCATCATCATTTGATATTGCAAGATCCAATAGAGCATCACCCCTAGTAGATGCCTTCACCAACTTGCAATCTTGCAGCAAGCTGAGGAATGCTCTCCCCCTTGCAGCTGCAGAAGATCCATGGCAATACCTGGGTAGTTGAAATCCCCCATTTATTTTCACCACTGTACCAGCCTGGGATGCCCGCTCTATCTGTTTATGCTGCTGACCCTCTATTTCCTCAGTTATGTTGGGGGGGGGTCTATAGATTATAATAAAATGTATTTTAACATTGTTTTCATCTCCATGCCCATCTACCCACAAGGATTCTACATTTTCACAAACATCAACCATGAGTATCCCTTCATTAATATATGCTTTGAAATCTTGTTTTACATAAAGACACGCTTCGCCCCCTTTCCTATTTGTGCTGCCTTTCCTAAAGAGCTTAAACCCAGAGGGAGGGGCACGGCACCCCAAGAGGCCCCTGCCACTTAAGTAAACCCTTCAATAACAGCCCAATCATGTGGAGTCCAACCATGTCTCAGCCACACCAATAACATAAATGTTTTCTTCTAGTAACAGGGCCTCAAACTCCCCCACTTTATTTGCCAGACTTCTGCCATTTGTGAACATGCTCTTCAAGTTGCTATCCAGTTTAACACATTGGGCTTTAGCGTCATTAACTCTTGCAGTGTTGTGTCCACATATTTTTTCACTGCTGGTTTGTAACACATGGATCTCCTTATTCAACATCGCAGTCCTTTTCCCTCCTCCTATTTCTCCACCACCATCGTATGCTGCCCCTAAATAACCTGTCTTCCCCTTTGCGTTCACTCTTGCCCTAACCCCTTATCTCTAGTTTAAATACTCTTCCACCCCTTCTAGTATCTTCTTACCCAGCACAGCAGCCTCCCTTCCATTCAGGTGCAAATTATCTGTAGAATACAGTTTGTACCCCACTGAAAAGTCATCCCAGTGCTCTAGGAACCCAAATCCTTCTGCCCTGCACCAGGACTCAAGCCACGCTTTTAACTCTCTAAGCTTCCGCTGTCGTTCATGTGTAGCACATGGCACAAGCAGTATTGCAGAGAATACAACCTTGGAGGTCCTTCCCTTCAACTTGATGCCTAATTCCTGAGATGTATTCTTAAGGATTTCCATCTCCCATTAATTCTGTCATTGGTCCGCATGTGGACCACGACAGCTGGGTCATCCCCAGCCCTCCCAGTAATTTATTCACCCTTTCCACCACATGCCGAAACTTGGCACCGAGAAGACAGAATCCATTTGGTTGAGGCAGTCTTGGTGACAAATTATTCTAATAGATTCTCCTATGATCTCTAACTGTCTAGTCCTACCTGCAGTCCCATCCACCTGATTACTAATGAGCTGATCTGTTAGGGAGAGCAGTATCTGCTAGGGCTGCCATTTCTGAGACTGACACCCTTGCATCATTACCCACCTTGGCAATTCTGTGCACCCTTTCTACTCCCTCTATATACATTTTACCAGCTACATATCTGCTCCTCTTGAGCTATTACTCCACCCTCTGTTTCTATCCCACTTAATGCCTGCTCAGTGAAAGCAGAATGCCCTTTTCCATATTGTCAGTCCCCCTCATTGTTGCATTTTGCACCTCCAGATCTCTAACCCGAGCTTAGAAAGTTGCAACATGCTCGAATTTATCCGGAATGAGGTATTCACTCTGGAAATGCTGCTCTTGCAGTGTATACATATGACAAATTGTGCACTGAAGTAGACCTCCAATGTTGTTAGCCATTATCCAAGTTACAAAAACAGCAGTAAAAACAACAAAGCTAAGTACTTACAGTTGCAGCAACATCTGATTTGAACTCCATAATTCAATAACACTAATAAAGCTACACTGAGGGCAAGCTACAGTATCTGAGCGATCCTGAGTTTTACCCTGGAACTGAAACCAGCTGAACCAACCAACCCCTTCTGCTCAGCAGGGATGCAGGAGAGAAAAAAAACATTTGTTGTTTTAAATGTGTCAGTATTAGCACACTGGTAAACCACTAACAAAAATAAACCAGATATAGTTTGCAGTATTTCACTTACCAATCCATTAATGCAATCCATGTTGTATGACTTGGGAATCTTCTGGAAAGGCCATGACTAGAGATGAGCGAACTTCTCAAAAATTCGATTCGGGCGATTCGGCGAATTTCTCAGAGAAATTCGGGTTCGTCCAAATCGAACTTTAGCGAATCGCTCATCTCTGGTGGGAGCGGGGAGGCTGGCTGCGCTGTCAGCGCGCGGCTGAAGCCGGCTTCCGCCGCCCGCTGACAGCGCAGCCGGCCTCCCCGCTCCCGCCAAGCCCTGAAATGGAAAAAAAAATGGCGGCATGGTGACAGCGCAGCCGGTCTCCCCGCTCCCACCATGCCAGCATTTTTTTTTTTTATTTCAGGGAAAATTCGGTCAGCACGAAACTACTAAAAATTCGGGTTCGTGCTGAATCAAATTTTCCCTGAAATTCGGAGCGAATTCAGGTTCGTTAGAACCGATTCGCTCATCCCTAGCCATGACACATGAGAGAAAAACTTGAGTAAAAAAAAATACACCGTGCTAAATCATCCCTAATGTGTGCCTAGTCAGAAAAGCTTTCACTGGCTCTGAAAACTTGGGGGTTATTTAAGAAGGGATAGCGCCAGGTAGTGCCTTGTAGCAGCAGGCAGAGTCTGGTGACCGCTGGGCGCTATACGCAAAACCACATTTATGAAAGCGAATCTGGTGAGCGACTCTAACAGCGCCATGTAGCGTCACATGTATTACTAAAGGCGTCTCATTGTATAGCACCGGCGCTCTAGTTTCCAGAGCACCATGTATTAACCTTTCGCTCAGTGTCGCTCTCCCATACTTTTCAATGTCCGTTCCTTTCCTTGTGTTTAAACAGCGTGTTATTTTGCTCAAATCATTGTGTGACCTCTCCTGGCTGTAAACAAACATTTTTAGAAACTTTTTTGACTTTATATAGTTTTATGCAGAATTGTCATTACAGGTCTGGCACTAAAGTGTTATTGTCACAGTGTTAAAACATTGTCATTCCATGTGTTTTCGCTTTGTTACTGGTGTATATGTGTTCAAAAAGCACTCTATGCTATAGCGACCAGACTTAGAGCACCGATGCAATGTGTGTGTCCTTTTTTGATAAGTATGGTGTGGAGCGCTGAGAGTCGGTCGCACTGAGCTGGCGCTACCTTTCGCTCTCTGCAGCGATGTACTGGTGTTAGAGCGCCCAACATACATCACATTCATCAATGCCGGCCAGGTTACTACAGTGACTGCGGTGCTCTGTTACAGAGCCCTATACCCGCTTACAACGTCTACTAGCAGTCGCTCTAAGTGCCTCTATACAGACGCTCATCTGCCGATACCTGGCTTCTCAACAAAATCCTGAAATTATTTTCTTAAATCATGTGGTGCTAAGAGAACAAAAGTTCATATTTTTGCTCATTTGATTGAATTTGTCGCTTTTTAAAATGTGTACGCTGTCAAATGTAACAGTTCATTTGTTGGGATTTTTAAGAGAGCCAAACATTTTGTTCTCATAAGAAGCTCTGATTGCAAAAAAGGTGAAAAAGAAGGCAAGGTTAAAAAAACCTGAAGCATTCATTTAAGTCCAAATGGCATTTGAATAACAGATTGTTACTATCATGGTTATTTAAAGAATCTCATCTTAAAAATAATAAAAACTCAAAAAAGCCGGAATATCCGAAAGGCAATTGTGTTTTGGTTGGTAATTTAAAACAAAAGAGTTGAAGTTCTTTTTACACTAAGGTACTACTTTGCCAAATGGAAAATACCTAGAATGAATTGCTTAAGACAACATTTTAAAATGAGCTAGATTTCCCAACACTATTAAAATGCTGATTTGCATGTCATTTAAATAACAGATTGCTAATGTCATGAATATCTGAAGCATCTCATCTTTAGGCTGACACAGACAGAAATATCCATACTTAAATAGAGAAGGAAGACAAAAGGCAACTGCTGGGATATTGCCTACATATTGAAATCTGAAGTTTCTTACATTAAAGCATAACAAAACCCAGGGTGGCCGGCTCTGGTATCTAAAAGATTCTGGCCTTCCAAGAAGGATCCCAGTTCGGGATGCCACACTGTGTGAAACCTCCCCGGCTATCTGCAAAACTCACCTGCAATTTGGGATGCAAGATGGGGAGGCCGATTCATCAATAGCGCCAGGTAGCGACAGATGAGCGACTGTAGCGTGATTTTTCCAGCGCCAGCCAGTATTCGCTGTGCTTGGCCGGCATTAGCTTGATGACAGCGACTCAGTCGGTGTGCGGTAATGTTGAATACGGGCTGGGGGGTCGCTGTTTCACAGGTCCAGCGTTGTATGTGAGCGCCTGACAACGAATGGCCAGAGTGAACGGCTAGCTTCATATTCATCAACAAATCACGCTCCGAATGTGCTGTCGCTGTCCATTCCTTGTTTAAACCCCAGAGCGCTGGCGGCGATGTGTATTAACTAGTTTTTAACCCCTAAACAACCATATTTTTTGAATGTAACATTATACATGTTTTTAAAATCATTTTGTAATATGAATACATTAATCTCAGACCTGTTAGATCAATTCTGCACATATTTTTTTTAATTTTTTTTTTTACTTAAAAATAAATCCTAACATTGCAGAAGTGGTCTCCGATTTTTTGACATTAAAAAAATAAAAAAAAAATTAATACCAATTAATTATGATTAATTATAGATTGCTCCATTGAAATGCATTGGACATCGCCAGGGAGCGACAGCTAATACCTGGCGCTGTGAGGGAATTTGCAGCGGCGCTGTTCGGTCCAGGCGGCTTCATGATGAATGCCGCGCTAGCCGTCGCTCTCGCCGGCGCTAGCCTCATTTTGCTTGATAAATGCGTCATTGTGACCGCCGCCGGGCGTACTTGAGTCGGTAGTCACCGTTAGCTGCCACTACCTGGCGCTCGTCAGACACTACCTGGCGCTATCGCTTGATGAATAAGGGCATAAATCAGCTTTAATGTAGCTGCTTTACAATGATAGAAAAAGGGAATTTTCCTTCAAAGTGGACCAAAGCCCATGGCCATGGTCGCTTGATTCTATCCCCCCAGGGCATCCAGAATCAGGATACCCCACTGCATAAAATCCCCCAGGTCGCCCGGAATACTCACCTCCTCCCCCAGTCCAACACTGCACATGAGAGCAGCACCGCATCTCCGCTATCCCTTCAGAAGGGCATGCATTTGTGAATGGCCGGCATGGGCATTCTCCCCTACTACAGGGTAGTGGCAATGTGGCCGCCGGTGTGCAGAGGTCATCGGAGCTCGGCTGGACATGGCTCCTTAGACAAGCCTGGATAAGCTTGCGTCTTCACAGTCGAGTGTGCAGATTGGACAGGAGGCCGTGCATGCACCATAGGACAGGGGAAGACGTTTGTGAGGTGAGTTTGTTTGGCTGACCTGGGGGGGGGGGTTTACACAGCGAAGCATCCCTGATCGGGGTGCCCCGGGGGCAAGAACCAAAACCCAGGATAGTAAAAATCCTGGGTTTTAGTCCACTTACAAACATTGAACCTCTGATAATCTGTGTTCTATGTTCTGCTGTGCATAATAAATGTGCATTCTTCAGCCAGGAAACGTTGTTTCTTCCTCAAACATTTAAAGGAATGCAATTGAGCATTTTTCTTATGTTTGGTGTGCTGCGTTATTGTTTTCCTCTTCTGGGGTGTAAAATAAACCTGTGTGTTATGATTGTGCCCCCAGACCTGTGATTTATTTATCAGCATGGTGCCCTTTGGGGACTTATTCATGAAGGGATAGCGCCAGGTAGTGCCTGTACAGCGCCAGGTAGCGTCAGGTGAACGCCAAACACAGCACGCGATTCCACATTTATGAAGCGGATTCTGGTGAGCGACTGGGACAACGGCATGTAGCGTACGATTCATCATTATCCCAGGCTCCACGTACAGCGCCGGCGTTCAGCCTTGCAGGGCGCCTCGTCTTACCTCTCACTACCTGGCGCTCTCCCATACATTTCTATGGATGATCCTTAAATCCCTTTTCTGATTTCTTAAAAAAAATCTTAAAACTTTCTGACATGTATCCAGGGCAAGAAAATGACATTTTTGAAAACCTTTTGGATTAATAATATTTTTATGCAGAATTGTCCTTACATGTCTGGTATTAAAGTGTTCATGTTTCAATGTTATATCAATGTAATTCCATGTGTTTTTGCTTTGTTACTAGTGGATACATATTCATTAACAGACTTTAATCACACAGCCTCTGGTGCTATGAGCTATAACTACATGATTTTATGTGCTGGCGATGTTTGAGGCTGTTTATTTGATGAATGTGGTGTGAGTCAGTCGCACTGAGCTGGCGCTACTGTTCGCTCCCATACAGCGTAATACTGCGACTCACACATCATATTCATCAATGACTCCCAGCAACTGAGGAGCTCTGAAACAAGGAACCATGGCCGAGCACAGCGACTACTAGTGGTCGCTCTGAAATCTGCGCTACAGGTGCTCATCTGTCGCTACTATGTGTCACAGGCCTTTACATTTCTCTTCCTTATAGTTTAAAAAAGTAGCATCTCTATCAAAGACCATATTCTGATATCTGCTATCAAAAAGTGGTTTAGCATTAATTTCAATTACTATTAATTTTACACTTTATCCCAAACCTAAAAAAGCAAATGACTTTTGATTAAAAACTAGGACATTTAACCTGACGAGGGAACATTTCCAAAAACGCTAATAATTCATGTATTACTCTCATTGTTATCACATTTTCCAGCCATTGTGCTATAGCACGTGTATTCTTTTATTTCTGAAAAGACCAACCTTTATTTAACTAATTAGGATGACGCCACATAAAATCAATCGCTACACCTCTGTAAAACAAGGGAATTACAGCACAACCAGTTTAACTCTTTTACCCTTAAACACTTGAATGCTTCGAAAAAGATAATACGGCATTGGGTATAATTATAGCAATTAAGCAATCATGTTTAATATGAACAGTCACTTGTATTTTGGGTTTATTTGGTGTTAGGAAAAAACAGGCTTTTTACATGCCAATAAATTATCCTGTAACATTTTCTGCTTTATAGATTGTTTTGGACTTGAATAACCCATAGATCAATTAGACACCCGTTCAAAAAATTTTTTTTTTGTTTTGTAGTAAAATGCAGTAATAAAAGCCTGCTGCTGATAGACATAAATCAAAACATAAAGTGGAACAAAACCTGGGATCTCTTTCCCAGGTTTTGTTCCATGGCCCCTGGAAATCCCGCATTTGCATGCCCCACTGTGTGAAACCCCGTCCATCACCTCATTCTGACTCACCTTTCCCCAGTCCAACGGTGCCTGTGCGGGCTTGCGTCCAATTAGAGCCCCCCGCTGAGGTAATGTAATTCATTGAGCAGCTATGTTTAGAGTGAATGGGTAGCGGACGCATCCACTGTTGCCCCGTGCTTCCGCTCCAGCCTATCTGAATGGCTAGGACGGGAGTGCACACACAGCCCAAGGATGCAGGGACGTACCCGCTCTCTCTCCCCATAGTAAACAATCAAAGTCGCCCTGCCAAATTATGCCAATTCAGCGGGAGCTCTGATTGTATGGTAGCCAGCTCATGCGCCGTTGGACTGCGGATTACCCTGCCCTGACGGATTTCACACATCGGGGCATCCTGATTCAGGGTGCCCTGGGGGAGAGCCAGTGGCCAAGAATCTTTAAGATTCCAGGCTGGCCACTGGTGGGTTTTGTTCCGCTTTATACAAATCTATAGTCATTATATATATATATATATATATATATATATATATATATATATATATTATATTAATTATATAAGTATATTACCATACTGTTTGTGTATATACATATTTAGCCGCCTTCCGCAATCCTGTAGCGACATGCAGTACATGTTTCTGTACATGTTTCTGTACATACTTATAGCAGCGGGTTGGTGGCTTTTGCCCCTGTAAGATGGTTTTAAATAGTTCTGTGTTGTGTGTTATGTGACAATAAAGTGACTTATTGGATTAATACTGTGGTGGAGCCTATTTCAGTAGTACTATATATTCTGGGGGAGGCTTTCCCCGGTATTCATCTGCCATGCTTGTGTGTATATGGGTGGGATCCAGTCGGACCACAATGGTTCTCACGAACTGGGAGTTAAAATTTAGGCTGGTTCTGAGAACCGGCTCCAACTCCAACACGGTTTGCAGAGCAGGAAGGATGCTGACGGTTTCTGCTGGAAGCCACTCACTTCAGGCTGGCACATGTACAGTGTCTCACACTGTCTCCTGGCCCCAATGCAAGAAAATTCTTGAGTTTCCAGGATGGTGAACAGGATTTAGCATGGGCAAGTGGGCAGAGTTAGAGTACAAGCCAATGAGATGCCTCCTGGCAGGGTGATGGACAAGATAAGGTCCCCCCTCCCTACTGAGTGTTGTGGTTCCTCGGAGGTTGAGAGGCTACTCATGGAGCCCATGGATACAGCTGGTCCTGGATCAGAAAGCCTTGATGGAACAGATCTTTGTATTGACCCCAGTTATATTCATACATGGTTAATAGGTCAACCCTCAGGTGTCTCTTTTCCAAACTAAATAAACCTAACTCTTTCAGGGTAGTCTGGTTCCCTCATTTCATTTATTAATTTAGTGACTCGCCTTGGAAGTTATGATATGTCTTTCTTATGTACTGGTGCCCAGAACTGTACACAATATTCCATGTGGGGTCTGACCAGTGACTTATAAAGGGGTAAAATGATGCTTTGGTCATGGGCACCTATGCCCCTCTTGGTGCACCCCTTGATCTTGTTTGTCTTGTTAGCTGCTGTCTGACATTGATGACTATGGTTTAGTTTATTACTAAAACCCCAAGGTCTTTTTCCATTGTTGTTTTACCAATGTATCCATATTTAGTGTGCAATAACAACACCAATTTCTCCTGCCCACCTGCATAACCTTATATTTATCTGTATTAAACTTTATCTGCCATTTTTCTGCACAAACTTTCAATTTATTTAAATCGGTTTGTAGCTGCATGTTATCCTCCTTTCCATTTATTACTTTACACAGCTTAGTATCATCTGCATCATACAGATATTCATGCCCAATTTGAAAACCAACTTTTACTGTTATACATTATTAAATATAAAAGGGTAGGTCAAATTTACTACATGACTTACAGATCTAATTTGGGATAGAGTACTTCAAGGCTGGTAAGTCGAAAGATCGCAATGGATATGAAAGGTAAAGGCACAAACATCTCAAACAGATAATATCGTCCTTTATTAATGTAATGCATGAAAGGTAGAATAGAAGATAGATATAATAAAAACGGGAAGGAGGGTAAAGGGGGAGGAGGAAGTTAGGAGTTATCACTAAATTGATATAGCAGAGTAGCCCACGGAGACCAAATGGAGGTAAAGGTTATTTCCAGGAGCATGCAACAGCAATTTTTGCAACTACTAGCATGAATATATCTGGGGACATCTGGGATCCTTTGGCAAAGGATTAATCCTTAGCCTTTAACTCCCGCCCGCTTCCCCCCGGTGTCCGTACTCATGACCCCATTTTCCCCCCAGGAATGAGGATACCCTGGCCACCGCCGCCCCGGGGCTGGGACGTGACAGGCGGACTGCCTCCAGCCTATCAGGGGCTGGGGGGTATATTGCTAGCTCTGCGACGCCCAGGAGCCAATCAAAAGTGTAATACACATAGATTCCATTTTTATATTCATGACAGCGCTGATGACGTCACTGGTGACGTCAGGTGCGAATTTCGTAATCCTAGTGACCTGATTGGCCACTTTAGGTATTTATACATTGGGACTTATGGCAATCTGTTCACTTCTGGTTCATGTGGTGGGTCCTGATGAAGGGGGCCCCAGTGCACCCCGAAACATCAATTTGTTTCACCACTGTAACGATCGCAATTGAACTTTTGATGTAAAGAATACAACTTATCCTTTTGAACTTTTTGGAGTGCTGGTTCTTCACAAACAGATTTGGATATATGCGGCGTCTCCGCGAACCGTGCACCCACGCAATGCTATATGCGTTGAAGGTAAGAGTGCGGCAGTCTCCAGAACTATTTGTAAGATCAGGGGGGGACTAGGGAGTTTCACCTTAGTAACTTGCTCGATAAGATTGATCACGTTGGACCACAGTTTCTAAAGCACTTCGCAACCTCGCTAGCCCTGGATACGATTTAGCAAATCTGGTTGGTATGAGGTACCAATGTAGAAGGATCTCAGCCTTCAGTTATGGCTGTGTTGATAAAGCCACCAGTAGAGCTTCTGGCCATTCTCTCCCAATACTCCAGATTGTTGTCACATTGAGGTCTTTCTCCCGGGCTTGCACATAAGGGAGCTTTGAGGAAGGGTCCTACACCAGGGAAGTTAAACATTTGGCTGAGAGAAGGTCAGAAAGCATCACAAAGGTATATTAAATTCTTTGGTTCCCCTTTTTGAAGAATATAGCTGGTGCAATAGAGACCTTTGTCCACCCACCACCTGAAACTCCTCTTACATAGACCAGGATTGAACAATGGGTTCCCAAATAAGGGTGCCAAAGGTGTGTGTTTGGATCCCAGTAAAAATCTTCTACATTGAATAACCCCTATCTCGAGTTATCCAGAAAGGACTGGGCATAGAAGCAGGGGTCTGTTTCTTACAGGCATCCACATGAGTAGGTCAAGAGTGGATGGGCAGACAGATTGTTCAATCCTGAATTTAGCGGGGTTATGGTCTCGGATAAAAAGGCCAGAGAGTTGTGCGGTCCTAGATACATATATATATATATATTTTAGGAAGTTGGGGGAGGAGGGAAGGGTCGGGGTTTAGCTTTATACCTAGGTAATATAATTGATTAGGATTACACTGCAGTGGAAAAGAGGATTGTAGATTATGGATCTCTGTTTGGGGAGGTTGATGTTCATAGCCTTTGATTTAGAGCTATTAATTTCCAAACCAGAGAGCACAGAAAATGTTTTTAAGCTTTTAAGTTAGTTGAGGAAATTAATGGATTAGATATATAGATCAGCAGATCATCTGCAAATAGTGTGCACTTGTGCTCCCTATTGCCACACCAGATGTCTGTATTTTGCTGCAGAGCCAGGGGTTCCATAGCCAGAGCAAAGAGAGCAGGAGACAATGGATACCCTAGTCTAGTACCTCGTTAGATATTGAAATTCGCTGATTGAAATCCATTTATAGAAATAGAAGCTTGAGCACCTTCATATAAGTTTCCCCTGGAATATAAGTTTCCCCTGGAATATTGAGCCAGAACCTAGTGTTTTTCTAATGTGTATAGCAGGAAGAGCCAAGAGGGAGAATCAGGGCTTTCTGGATATCTAGAGCCAATAACATGCCCCTCCCAAGAGTCCCTTTTTCCTAATTTGTTCTGGTAATGGAAAGTATATCTATTGATCGTCTGACTTGGTCTGGGCCTTGTCTGCCCGGAACAAAGCTGACTTGATCCAGATGGACTATAGAGGGAAGAAATTTATTGATTTTGGCAGCTAAAATTTGAGTGAATAACGTGATATCATTAACCCTTTAAATGCCAAGCACGTAGTTTCTACGTGGTTGCTTCTCCTACCGTTAAGTGCCAAGCACGTAGAAACTACGTGCCTGGCATTTCCCCCAAACAGTTAAAAAATAGAAAAAAAAAATCACTTACCTCCGGTATCCTTGTGAAGCCTGGGGTCCCCTCTTCCTTGGGGGGGCATCCGATCGCCCCCCCGTCGTCCTCCGTCTTCGGGGGGGGGCCCGAAACCAGCCGCCCCCCCCCCCCCGTTTCCAGCGCTTTTCGCCGCTGTAAAAAAAAAAAAAAATATAAAACTGTCATTTACTCACCTCCGCGCCCGAGCCTTCTTTCCGGGTCTCCTCTTCACCAGGGGGGGGTCCGATCCCCCCCCTGGGCTGCGCAGTCTTCAGGTGAGGACCCTCTTCCGGGTCCTCACCTCTTGTAATGGCGGCGATGGCCGCCGCCGCTTAGCCCCGCCCATTGTGGGAGGAGCGGGATGACGTCATCCCGCTCCTCCTATACCCCCTCCGAGCTCCGGCATCTGTCAGATGCCGGTGGTGATCGGAGCAGGGCGGATGTCAGGTGAGGAGGCTCCGATCGGAGCCCCCTCGCCTGTCACCCGCCCTGCGCCGATCACCACCGGCATCTGTCAGTGAAGTGACAGCGGCGAGGGACAGCGGCGAGGGACAGCGGCGAGGGACGTCGGATCGGAGGTGAGTATAGTGTAAAAGAGAAAAATAAAGATTTTTTTTTCTGTGTGTCAGTGTCATTTCTTTTACTATTAACCCCTTGTGAACTGGTAAGGGGTCCATGACCCCTATACCAGTTCACAAGGCTGGGGAGATGGCAAGCCACCTGCGCTAGCGGGTGGCTTGCCATTAACCCCTGGCACCCCCATTACCTGCCTCCCCAAAGGCCAGGGGGGGGCAGAAGAGCCCGGGCCCACATGGGCTATGTGGGCTCGTAGGCTGCAGGGTGGGGGGGCCACATAAGCTGGCCCCCCCACTCTGTGCCTACAAGCCCCCATAGCTGGTCCCGGGCTGGTTACTGTGGGTAAGGGGGACCCCACGTCAATTTTTTTTTTGATTTTTAAGGGTTTTTAACCCTCAAAAAAAAAATGGGGTCCGCCCCCCCTGGGAGGGGGGACCCTATGTCATTTTTTTTTTTGATTAACCCTTTGTAATCTGTCATCCAGCAGCTATAAAAGGCTTCTAGCAAGTGAGCAGAAGCCAGTGATCGCCGAGGGACAGAGTGCTCCAGGATGGATGGGAGGTGAGTACAGTGTAAAAAAAAAAAAAAAAATTAATAAAATATTTTTTTCTCAGTGTGTGTCTGTGTCATTATTTCCTTTTAACCCCTTGTGAACTGGTAAGGGGTCCATGACCCCTATACCAGTTCACAAGGCTGGGGGGATGGCAAGCCACCTGCGCTAGCGGGTGGCTTGCCATTAACCCCCGGCACCCCCATTACCTGCCTCCCCAAAGGCCAGGGGGGGGCAGAAGAGCCCGGGCCCACATGGGCTATGTGGGCTCGTAGGCTGCAGGGTGGGGGGGCCACATAAGCTGGCCCCCCCACTCTGTGCCTACAAGCCCCCATAGCTGGTCCCGGGCTGGTTACTTTGGGTAAGGGGGACCCCACGTCAATTTTTTTTTTGATTTTTAAGGGTTTTTAACCCTTAAAAATCAAAAAAAAAATGGGGTCTCCCTCCCCTGGGAGGGGGGACCCTATGTCATTTTTTTTCCCGATTTAACCCTTTGTAGTGTGGATGGTTTTTGTATTTTTTTTGTGAATGTTATAAAATACTTGTTTCAGTTAGGGGGGTCTCCTGGGCAGGAACGGGGGGCTACCGATAAATATGTGGTACCGTTCTAATCGGTAGAAATGGGGCTTTCACATGCAATATGATTTTCCTTAATAAAATACATTTTTTATTTAAAATAAAGGAGTCAATTTTCTAAAAAAAATTTTTTATTTATTTATTTTTTTTTTCACTTAATAATATTGTAAAAAAAAAAAAAAAAATTACAAACAAGACATTTCATGTTAAAGTCTAAACTCTGCTGCAAAAAATATATATATAATTTTTCTGAAAGTTACAGCAAAAATGGCGCAAAACATGTCGCAAAACATGACGCAAAATGGGGAAAATGGCCTGTCAACAGAGGGTGACAAAATCTCAAGTAGGCTGGCAATTAAAAGGGTTAATAGTACCTATGCATGTTGGGTATTGTTCTGTTCGGGGGACCTTGCGCTTTCAGACTTAGCTTGTTTTTTCTGGTTTGCATATTTATATTTTAGGAAAAGGTGTTTTTTATTCAGCTTTTTTATAAATTTTTTAGGGAAACCCTGCGCAACCAAAGAATTCTTTGAGGAATTAATTCCAGAAAGATGAGCCCACTACAACAAGCTGGGTACCCTTAAAAAGCTTAACGTGTGTACTTTCAGGGAATATATGGTTTATGGGGGATATTCCAAATGTAAAGGGTTGTTTTGGTTGAAAAATCGCAAGGTGCGCACTTTGTCTGCAGAGCTGAAATTTTCAAGTAAAATTACCGTTATGCGCATGCTTTACTTTGGGGTGTTTGGCAACTCTTCCCTTGACAGAACCTATGCATGTTGGGTATCGTTCTGTTCGGGGGATGTTGCGTTTTCAGATTAAACTTGTTTTTTCTTGTTTGTATATAGTTTTTTTAGGAAAATGTGGCTTTGATTCTGCTTTTTTATCCTTTTTTTAGGGAAACTCTTTGCAACCAAAGATTACGTTGAGGGATTACTTCCAGAAAACTATGGCCACATCCACAAGCTTGGTACGCCTAGAAAGCCTGAGGTGTGTACTTCCAGAGAATATATAGTTTGTTGGGGGTATTTCAAATGTAAAGGGTTGTTTTTCTGGAAAAACCGCAAGGTGCGCATATTGCATAGCATAGTTGTATTTTATCTGAAAATCTCCTAAAGCGCTGTTTCAGTTTGGGGGAGTCTCCTGGGCAGGAAAGGGTGTCTACCAATACATATGTGGTACCGCTGTAACCGGGAGAAATTGGGATTTCACACGCAATAAGATTTTATTGACAAACTTACATTTTTTATTCCAAAAAAAACTACAATATGTAAAAATTTTTTTTTTTTTTTTTTTTTTGCACATATTTCACCCAAAAATATTAAGAATACACCTAACAAATGACAAACAAGACATTTCATGTTAAAGCCCAGACTCTGCTGAAAAAAACAATATATAATTTTCCTGGGAAATCCCTGGAAATCCCTTCAAAAATCACATTTGAACATGGGGAGCGCAAAATAGTGCAAAATGGTCTGGCAACAGAGTGTGACAAAAACTCCAGGTAGGCTGGCACTTAAAGGGTTAATATGCATGGTAGGATTACATGGTTTAGGCATTACATTAATGTGGGCCTTCTTAGCTTCTTCTAGTAGGGGGGAGTCTTCCCTTATACTATTAAACCAGGCCAGAAGGTGGGGAGTCAGAAGGTGTGCGAATTCCTTGTAATAATGTCTGGATAGGCCATCAGGGCCTGGGGCCTTATAAGTATTGTTTGATAGCCTTAGACACCTCCTCGGGGGAAATTGCTTGTTTTCTTTGTAAGGGGGGATAGTTGCCCTAGCTGGAAGCCGGTCAATCCAGGATTTGACATTAGCTTGGCTGAAAGCTGGGGGTTAGTGTAAAGGTGTTTGAGTAGAATTTGTGGAATTCCTGGCAAAACTTCTCCTGTTAGCCTTAGTTTTGGGAAAGAGGAGGTTTTGTTTCTAGGTGTTAGTTTCCAAGCTAGGAGTGAGCCGAGTTTATTCCCCCAGGTATAGTATTTATTTTTCCCCCATGCTAGAACTTTCTCTGCTCTAATAGTGAGCAATAGGTTAATATCTGTACTTAGGTCCTCAATTTTTAATCTCTGTTTTTATTATTCTTTAAGAACTTTCTGGTGTTCTCTGTAAAAGTTCAAGTTCAAGAGGGCAAATATGTAATTAATAAGTTTGTTAGCCTGTCTCTTGTTTCTGGTTGCCATCTTGATATGATTATAATGGGAAGAACAACTATAACTACATAAAACCTAACATGGCTAAACATGGAAAACAGAAATGACCAACACCGGAATGTGTCAAATAATGAGGAACTAGAGAGCTGTTGCAAGATTGGACCCTGTAGGCCATATCAAAGGGTGTGTAATAAAATAAAAACAGTTTTTCTCACATCAACAGGCATGTGGGCTGAGCTTGTAGGGGAGCTGACTCGTGGTGCAGTGGTCCAGATGTGGAAAATGGGTCTTGGATCAGCTGTGTCAGATCTTGAGGGCCACGGAGAGGTGGAGATTAGTCCCAGCTTCACTTCCTCCCCCTGAGGCAAATGAGTAAGATTTATTTTTGAAGGAATAGATGAGTCTAAAGGGAAAGCCCAATCTGTACTTGAACCCCTGCTGCTGAAGGGGTAACAGCAACGGCTTGAGTGCATGTTGGCTATGTATGGGGATGGGGGCGATATCTGCCACTCAGCCCGTTATGGGGGTCCTGCCACTCAGCATGTTATGGGGGAATTCTGCCACTCAGCATATTATGGGGGAATTCTGCCACTCAGCTTATTATGGGGGGGGGGGCATTTTGCCACTTAGCGTGTTATGGGGAGATTCTGCCACTCAGCTTATTATGGGGGGATTCTGCCACTGAGGTTATTATGGGGGAATTCTGCCAATCAAAATGTTATGGGGGATTCTGCCACTCAGCATATTATGGGGGGGGGGGGCGTTCTGCCACTCAGCTTGTGATGGGTTGGGTTCTGCATACTGCCTGTTATGGGGGGTGTGGATATTGTGCCGTACACACTGCAAAAGGGTCAGGGTGTGACCAGAAAAGTCCCAGGCCCTTTTTTAACCTCGGTCTGCATGAATATATATATATATATATATATATATATATATATATATATATATCCTTGTGCTTCCTTACTATCGAAACCTAAATCTAATTGCATTCTATGTCATCAATCATTACAATCATGCAGATCAATCTTTTCCATTTTTGTACGGAACTACAACATTGCCTTGCATTTAAAAATATGTTATCATCCGGAAACTTTCAGGACAGCCTTACCTAGTCTGAATCGTCAAATGCGGTCATACAGATGTCAGAGCACGCTTTTAGTTCTGTGATGTAAATTAAAGGGATTGTCAGACATAAAGTTATACTAAAGGCAAGCCCCATTGTTGTTCCATTGTCTTGGGCTACACATTGCACTGTCCCAAACTTCATTCCATTTTCAAAAAGATCCTGTAGTTTCTATTTGCAAAAGTATTAGAGCATTGGAGATACAAAGAAAAAATGAGGAGAAACAGTGGGTGTGGCAACAAGGATGTGATGTAAGCACACTGTGTGCTTTACATAGATCATAGTAAAAAAATAAGTGCAAAGTGTGTTCAGAAAAAGGGGATGAGAGATGCTACACTCTAGGACCGCCTCTAGCCTGCCAGCACAATGTGTGACCAGAGAGAGGGTGAGGTTTTATAGCTGCAGATAGAGGCAGCCAATCCGGTCGCCTGGGGAGGAAGTGGGGGGTGTTTCCATTCTTGGGCCACTGAAGGTTGATTGAAGGACCAGGTTGGTGGGGTGGACACTGAAAGCTGAATGAGCAAATGATTTTCTCACTATGTAGACCAACATAGCAGGAAGGAGAGCACTGGAGGAACTCAATGTAAGGTAAGTTACTGATATTTATTTTTTAAATTTTGACTTTACTTTACTTTAGGTGTAAAAATAAATAATTGCTCATCTGCCATGCAGAGAATTCATCCTGGTGTGCTGCTGAATAAAGCAGTTGTTGTTGAGGCATAGCCCCTTTCCTGCAGCACAGCCCCTGTATTTTTGTTCATGGCCATCTTTAGCTTTGAGAGGAAGATATATCTCCACACCTCTTGTAAGTCTGGGACACACCAATGATACATTGGTAGAGGAGGATAGATGATTCATGCCTTGCTTGTCTGTCTTTTCCCTGCTTCTTTGTAGAGGTCCACCTTTGAATGCTATAAAAAGGTGGTCATGAAAAAATAAAATACAGGTCTTGGCTACAGAAAAGGGGCTAAATCTCATCAAAAAGAGCATTATCAGCTAATCTGGATACATCTTCTGTATTGTAGTTATGCAGACAGTGATTTTTTTATACTTGCCTGGACATCCCCTTTAAGTTTGTGTCACTTGTAATACTTATCATTTATTTATGATAGTGGGATTTTTTATTTAAGCTAATGACATGCATCTGGCTGCTGGCATGCATCTGTGGTTTTGCAGCTGGCTGCTAATGGATAGCTTTGTTGGAATATGCCTTTCTATAAGCCCAGTTCATGTAGACATCAATGAATCATTTGCTTTCTTGTGCACATGCTTCTGCAAAATTCTCTCAGTCCTGTCCATTGAGCTTAAATGGTCTATGGTTTGGTGGTTAAGCCGTTGTTGATATTTCCACTACACATCAAGAAAATTAGGATTTGAGACAGGCCTAGCAGTGTAGACATTTGGCAGGTAATTACCTTTAAAATGGGTTGTATCCAAATTATGTTCATTAAAAGTTTTATGGCAATTCAATTGCCTATAATCCAAATGAACTGGATGAAAATGTATAGTGAGCATCAATAGTACAATGGGTTTGATCATGGGGAATAGGGGTAACATTTGAATAAACTCAACTGGCTATTGGTAAAGCAAGTCTAGTTAGCCAGGGTGAATATGGTAGGCTGAATACCTGATATGTTATAATTCTTGTTTTTGAATTGTGTGATTTCCTCATTTTTCAGTAAAACATTTTTTTTTATTCCTTAAACAAAAAAAAGAAAAATATGATTGGCCATGGACATTTAAGGTGCTTTATCAGTAGCTCCAAAAGCCAGCTTGGACAGCTAATACCACAATGCTGGGAGAAGCCATATGTCCTGTTAGTGCCTGCCACCAGACCAGAGCGACGAGGGAGGCTTGGGACACTCATTGCAATGAGGATCATGGGGGAGGTGAACATCAGTATCTTACCTGTACATCGCTTCCCCCGTTGCTCCGGTACAGTGGCTGGTGGTGGGTGCTTTCTCCCCCCCTTCTCCTCCTGCTGTCAAATACTGTGCCCACCACTAACTGCTCACCACTGGACCCCAGTGAGGGGAAGCCAACATGCAGGTAAGTGACAGTAAGTTTCAGGGATTCATGCAGAAACTTTCCTGAAATTCATGATGAATTTTGATTCGGAAGAATCGGTTCTCTCATCTCTTATCTTACGCTTTAAAAAAAAGATTCAAAAATGGACCTCCTTACATTCACTTTTAATAAAAAACTCTGCACAGAAAGATTTCCTGAAATTCATGATGAATTTTGATTCGGAAGAATCGGTTCTCTCATCTCTTATCTTACGCTTTAAAAAAAAGATTCAAAAATGGACCTCCTTACATTCACTTTTAATAAAAAACTCTGCACAGAAAGATTTCCTGAAATTCATGATGAATTTTGATTCGGAAGAATCGGTTCTCTCATCTCTTATCTTACGCTTTAAAAAAAAGATTCAAAAATGGACCTCCTTACATTCACTTTTAATAAAAAACTCTGCACAGAAAGATTTAGGCCCTTATTCATGAAGGGATAGCGTCAGGTAGTGGCTGGTTAATGAGAGGTAGCGACATGTAGCGACTGGTGAGCGCCGGACACGGCACGCAATTACACATTTATCAAGCAGAATCTGTTTAGCGACTGGGATAGCGCCATGTAGCGTCTGATTCATCATTTTCACAGCCTCAGCGAACAGCGCCGGCGTTCAGCCTTGCACAGCGCCAGGTATGACCTCTCGCTACCTGTCGCTCTCCCATACATTTCAATGGACGATCCTTTCCTTCTCTTTATACTGTTGAATATGGTGTGAGTCGGTCGCTATGAGCAGTCGCTAACATGCGCTCCCATACAGCACTGTACTGGTCAAATAGCGACTCCTCACAATGTATTCGACATTACTGAACATCGACTGAGTCGCTATAAACTAACGACTCACGGCCGAGCACTGCGACTACTAGCGGGCGCTCTGAAAATGCCTGCTACAGACGCTCATCTGTCACTACCTGCCGCTAATGATGAATCAGCCTGCCCATGTTTTGTGTGCCATTGTTTATATAACACCCTTAAAGTCTTCAAAAGAATGCTAAAAACAGTATATTGAAAGTCATTAAGGATATATATATATAATAGTCACCTCAGATGTATTTTATTTAAAATACCACAGTGGATGAAGAATACATTTTTATATTATTTTATTAGTCATTGACATTTATTTTAATGACAGAGAAAAGTCCCAGGGAAACATTTGACTTTCCTTTTTAATTTTAAACTTTGTTCAGTTATAAATGTCAACCCACACTTAACTGCCATTTTAATTATCTTCGGCAATGATGCCAAGATGTACAAAAGAAATATTATATTGCCACTCATTTTAAGGTGACTTTACCACCATGATATATCTTAGAAAAATAAATCAGCAATATAGGATGACTAGACCCAGGGTTCATGGAAAAACGGGCCACTGTGTAAACTTCATTAAGGCTCCTTTTGCACGATAGAGGTGCGGTAGCAGCGCGGTAGTGATAGCGACTTGTACTGTGTACCACCGTGTTCCAGTGTATTGCAGGGTATTTCACAAGCTATAGTGCTTGCGATCGCTAGCTCTCCAAGGAAATGGCCCATTGGCTACTATGAGTAGCATTTCACTTCGAGGTTGATTCACTACTAGCGCCACTTATTGCCAGATGAGCGTCTGTATAGCGCGCTTAGAGAGCCTGCTAGTAGATGCTGTAAGCTGGTATCGGGCACTGTAACCTGGCGTAGCGGTCGCTGTAGTAACCTGGCCAGCATTGATTTATATGATGTGTGTTGGGCGCAGCAGTACAATGCTGCAGCGAGCGAGTAGTAGGTAGTGCCAGCTCAGTGCGTCCGGCACTTGCCTCTCCACACCATGTTTAACAAAAAACTACACACAGCATCGGCGCTCTAAAGCTGGGCGCTGTAGCACAGAGCTGTGTGATCAAAGTTTGTTTTTGAACACAATAGGGTCGATTCAAAGAAACATGTAACAGCTTTGATTTTGGTGCCGATCATCCTATTTTTACCATCCGCTCGTGCGTTCGTATGAACTTGCGAGTGATTCTATAAGCAAATACGTTTCTATCCTAAAATTTACGTCCATTCATATGGCAGTTCGGGAATCAGACCTATGTCAGTTTCCATCCTGAATTTTCCGTTTCATTTCTCAGGTTGCAACATTGGTTTTGCCCTTTTTCCTTTTTTGTCTGGACGTAAATCCTTCTGATCTTGTGGCTGCGCACTACAAACTTACCTCATTAAAGTGCATTCTAAATATTTGGTCTTTTATTTTTCTTTATTTCATTCATTTTGTAGTAACCAACCATTAATGAATGCATTTGCATAAGTAAATCTTACTTTGTTTAATTTTTAGTTAACTTGCATTTTTTACTTGTGGATTTAATTTTAATATTTTGGCTTCAAATGGTACAACTTAAAATTTTGTGTGTGGTTACCCACACCCTCTACATACAGATTGCTCTGAAATATAAAAAAACACCCAGCAACTTCTGCATGTTATGAGTCTAGAAACAGCCAAGATGGCGGCTCAGGTATTCTCGGGCAGCCTGCAAACAGAAAGGGCCTTGTGACTGTGTTGCTCTGCATTCTTTGATTTCTGACCTTTCCGTGCCCCCAGCTCTGCTGTGTCTGTGCAAAATACAGCAGTAACCCACATCCTGCACTTTATCCCGCTCTCCTCAGTAAGTATGATGCATCTGACCAAAGATGTGCTTAAATAATTAAACAAAGCAAAGGTAAACAACTACACCAATAAATGCAATCTAAAAATATTATTCTAGTACATCAATTTAAAAATAAATACCAAAGGACATAAGTTTCTTTAATTAACGCAAATATATTGCAAAATAAAGGTTTACATGCAAAGGACTAATTAAGGTCCACATTAAAATGCTTTTATAAGGCATACATGAATCAGGTATGCATTGCCATACAATTTATGGCCTCGGCCATGCTGATACATGCAGTTCATTGGAGCTCAAGACGCGCAGACTCCTCCACATAGCCAAAAAACCTGTTCAAGAACAGCAATCCGACTGCTAAAAGGTGTCGGCAGTGGCTTTCTTTTAAAACGTATTTAGAGGTTTGAAAACTGTTCTCTGAATCACACCTAAACACATCCGATTATCTCAAGTTTTACGTTTTGATCCTAAGTTTTAGGATTTGATCCTAAGTTTTACGTTTTGATCCTAAAATTTAGGAACGAACTTGCGATGATCGTAAGAGCATATACGCATTCGTACGTAGGCTCGTGCGAGTCGGAAATGGCCAAAAAAACAGGAAAAAATGACAAACACCCACCCAAACTTACGATTGTCGATCCGAAATCAATTAACTTTTGCTCTTTGAATCGAGGGGATATACACCAGTAACAAAGCGAAAACAAATGGAATGACATTGTTTTAACACTGGGACAATAACACTTTAGTGCCAGACCTGTAAATAGAATTCTGCATAAAAATATAAAAAGTCAAAAAAATGTATAAAAGTGTTTGTTTGCAGCCAGAGGTCACACAATGATTTGAGCAAAAAATAATAATTTTAATTGCCAAACACAAACAAATGAAAGCCCATTGAAATGTATGGCAGAGCGACAGTGAGCAAAAGGTAATACGTGGCGCTCTTGAACCTAGAGCGCCAGCGCTATACGCTGAGCCGCCTCTACTAATACATGTGACGCTACATGGCGCTGTTAGATTCGCTTTCCTAAATTTGGTCTCCCGTACAGCGCCCAGCGTTCACCAGAAGCTACCTGCCGCTAAGAAGCACTACCTGGCACTATCCCTTCTTAAATAAACCCCTTCATTTCAGTAAGGGTCTCAGTGCATCATGATTGCCTGAAATCGTACCAGTGAGAAAGGTGCCTACCCCTTCACTAATCCTAGTTTATCATATTAGTTCAAAACGACACTTACCGTACCGTGTCAGAGCAATGACTTGTTGTTAGTAGCCGGAGTCACTCAGGACCCCTGAAAATCAGGAAAACAGAAGGTGTGACTCTATGGGGTTGGGTTTCAGTGGCTGGCCTATGCCCCTTAGCTCCAGTTTTTATGAAGTGGCAGACTGCGGCCAAATATCAGGCTAGGATTCTACAGTCCCCAGACAGTCCATGATAATCTTGTGACATCCTGAGCCCTCCCTTCTCTCTGACCAGAAAACAATTGTGCTCCAAGGCTGAGGCTATAGCAGTTCAGAGGAATAGGCTGAGACATGGAGGCAGGAAATGGATAGGGTGTTGGAAGAAACAGCCCAAGTGGCCGTAAAATGGCATGGCCCACCGGGAATTCTCCTGGGCCTGTCTGTCCCTGGTCATTTGGATAAATGGGTGACAATTCCCCAAAATTCACTCTGTAAAATCTTGTAGAGAGCCCTAATAAAAGAATGGAAGCCGCTTAAACTTCAAAGGGTTAAACCAGCCTCTTAACAGGCCTTCTATTAGGGCTGTACAGGCATAAATGATATGAGACTCCAGGACAGACAGTCACTCCCCCCCAGGCCATCCAGATTTGGGATGTCCCCCCTGTGTAACACCCCCAAGGTCACCCAGAAACCCACCTTTTTTTCTTGTTCAACGGCGTATGCCTGAACGCGACCTGCATTCCTGCTATCCCTTTAGCAGGGAGCGTGTGAATGGCCAGTGTGGGCGTGCTCCCTGTTAAAGGGTAGCAGGGGATGCGGCCATCAGCACGCTCGCCTTAGATAAACTCTTGGGTGAAGGGATGGGAGCGGAACTAAGAGCACTGACTAAACGAGAAGCTGCACATGTGCCGTAGGAGTGGGGAAGGGTGGGTGAGATTGGGCAATCTGGGGGCTTTCACACAACGGGCCATCCCCGATTAGGGTGCCCAGGAGACAAAGACCAAAACCCAGGATAGTCAAAATCCTGGGTTTTGGTCCACTTTAAGAATGCCTTCATAGGAATAACAGTAGACCTCAACCCAAGTCAGTTCAATCATGTTAGTTAGGATGAAACCAGCTAAATAAGTACATTAATACAGAGGGGGACAATCTAGGAGCTCGTTTTGGTGGAAAGTCTAATTTTATTGATAAAGTCTATGAAGAGAGTTTGGAATATGCGGTGCCGATTACTTGGCTACATAAATGCATGCAGTGAATTATCATAGTAACAGCTAGCAACAAGTGGTATACTGTCATTATTCTTCTGATATTGCTTGCTTCAATTTATCTTGTTGACAGTAATCTCAGCTTGTAAATTACTGCTAGATTAAGTAGTGCTAAATTGTTCTCATAATTACAGTTTTAAATTGCGCTTCTTTGAAAACGATAATGTATTCTATTTGGCATCAATGACCAAAAAAAACAGCCAAAAATTACTGACATTGATAAAATATCAGGATATATATATAATAATCACAAAGAACAGACAATTACTTGTTATGTACTGTGTACATACTCTTTTATGAGCTAAAATAATAGAATTGTACATGTATAGGTTCACTTAAAGTGCCTGTCCAGTGACCTCTTCCCACCTTATGCCCCTCGGTAACAGTGTAATATAAGCCATTTTAATGCATCTCCAAATCTCTGATTATATGTAATTACCCTATTTATTGTAAGCAAAGCTTTAATTTCTGGGCCGTGGCTGAACCGGTAAGGACATGTCAGAGTCCAGCTAAGTGAGTCTTTAACATATTCTACTATGGTCAGAGGCAACTGTGGCCTGCCTGGCTCATGCTGAGAGCACCAAGGTGTAGGGTAGCTGTTCTGGGGGAATGAAATTAAAAGGAGGGCACCGGTGGACCCCTGCTATAGCTTCTACCTGGGGATGTTGGAAATGGAGGAGAGGCACATGGAATGGACATTATTATTGTCCTTGGGTTTACAGTCCCATTAACAACAGAGTGGTAATAATATTAACTGCCTGTACACCGAGAATAGAGACCTTCCAACTCAACATAAAATCAAGTGCAAAAAATGTTTCAATAAAAACAAATCTGTAATTGCTGATAATAATGATTTCTTATAATAATAAGAAAATTAGATTTTTTTACATTTTATTATGTGTTAAGCTGGAAAGTCTGTAAACTCAGCTTAAAGGTAATCAATTAATGGTAGAAGAAGATTCTAAAATCTTGGATTATAGTGAAAGTTAAAGGTTAAGTCTGTGGACCTACACTGCAGACTTCAAAACAGGGATTTCTTTGGGCACCTGAGACACCCCAAACACCTCCCCCCCCCTCCTGTGCCACACATTTTTCACCAGCAATGAACGTTTGTGTATAGAGTCACCTATTGATCTCAATAACAGTGTGCTGTATTGAGGCCACCAGATCTGACCTAAACCCAGCATCCATGGGGGAGTGTTTTTTTTTTTTAATTTTAAAATGGACAGTCCCTTTAATGTACAACTAGGGACATTATAATACAAAAAATGTGAAACAACAAGGGTTGTTTTAACAAAGCAGCAACAATTGGGCTGCGCTAGCTAGTAAACACTGCTTTACTAATGAACTAGGTCACCAGAGAGAGTTTACTTCTAACCCTCTAAACCTAGAAAAATTAAAGTTCAACCAGCTCACCTGGCACTTTGAGAGGCACGGAGAGGGAATCCTCTGGCACAGTTCCACAAATGCAATTGACAGTGAGATATCCAGCCTCCTCTTGTTTTAAAACATAACTTTTAATCCAAAGTTGCCAAAAACCACATAACATACTAATGTCCATGTGCAAAATCAAATTATCCAGCATAAATACCCGGACCTTGTTTAAGTGTGCACCACAGCGGGGACCCTGTGATGCGTTTCCGGCATAGACTTGCCCTTAATCATACATAAAAGTCCGGGTAGAGAGACCATCTATTTATATAATTCATAAAGTTTAACTTACCAGGCGTAGAAACCCTGTGGTGCTCCATCTTCCCGTCTCAGTGTTTTACTGGAGGCCAGGGAGAGAGCATGTGATGTCACTCGGGCCACATGAGTGATTGGACAGAGACCTGTCCAATAGGGGGAGGAGGAATGGCAAGCTTCCCATGACGTGGCCCTGGTGGCATGCACTGATTGGCTGGAGCGCCCCCTATGTGTGGACAGGGCAGGAGAGAATGGCCTTTGTATTGTTGTAACCGGACTGGGCAGGAGAGAACGGCCTTTGTATTGTTGTAACCGAACTGGGCAGGAGAATATCAGCCCCAAGGGGATTCTAAATACACCATTGCTTCTGTGCATGATATCTATATGTTTCTACCACACATTCTGGGGCTAAACTTAACGGTCTGGTAGCCCTTGGCAGTATGGTAGACATTTCAACAAGTAGGAATCTGTACACTGCATCCTCCTTAAGAGAGAATTGCTGCCAATAGAAATATTGCACCTGTTCCATCATACAAATAAAGTGTAAGAGTGCAACTAAAACTATATGCAACAATGGGCTTTAAAACAAAAAGGAAGAAATACAGTACCAATATAATAAAGTGCAAATGCATTCACTGGCTAACCCACCATATAAGTCATGATCTTCCATAGGACTCGAATAACGACCTAGGAAATTACATAAAAGTCATCCTTTGTAAGAGTCAGCATGCCCGTAGTGACCTTCAAGTAAGTACGAGGAAGAATCCTGAGAGGCCCGAAATAAAACTAGACTGTTAGGCACTTACCTCACCGCCGTTCCGGGTCCCGCGGCGCGTTGCCGGCTGGCTCCCACCAGGCTGCGGCCCGACGGTCCCCGGGCCTGCCAGCTCCTCGGCACCGTCGCGGGGATCAGGGGCGGGCGGTGCAGGGTGCTGTGGGTGGCCGCGTCGCAGCCCGCTCCGCGCGGCTGCGCGGCCTTGCGGCTCTCCCCTCCGGCTCAGCGCTTCCCCTTCCTGGCGGGGGCGCGCCCGATCATCAACGTGCTCGCGCGCGCGCACGAGCACGTCTGCTTTATGCCTCCCGGCGGCGCTTCCCCCAGCGCGCCCGCCGGGGGCGAGTTTGAATTCCCCAATCTGTGGCTGGTTCCGGGGATCGGACCCAGGGACTGGTCGGCCTGTCTGGCCTGGGCCGTCCAGCTCCTGGGACCGATCCCACTTCCTTGTTTGCACCAAGCACCTTCCTTCCCTCCTTTTTCCCTGTTTCCCATTGGCCAGACTTCCATATATATTTGCACTGTTCCAGTTTCCCAGTGCCCGTTATAGTTTCTGGGTTCTGGATGTGTGCTGCGTTACTGGAGAAGATTTTGGATTTGGATTTGGATTTGGACTCTGACTAATCTTGCTAGCTGCCTGCCCTGACCTCCTGCTTTGCCTGACCACCCCTTTGCCTGACCCTCCTGTACCTCGCCTGTGACCTCCTGGATTTGACCTCGGCTACCCTCGACCATTCTCTGTCATCTCCCTTGGATACCTCGCCTGTGACCTCCTGGTTTGACCTCGGCCTGATTTACGGACTTTTCGCACCCGGCATCCTCATTCGGGATTCCCTGCCTAACACCAAGCTGCACCTTAAGCTACTATCCTTTGCGCCTGTTAAGTCCTGGGGGCAACCGACTGGGAGAGGCATTGCTCGTGTCTCCCACAAGCGGGGGCTTGTCTATAGGCAGAAGTGGCGGTGGAGATTGGGGGATACTGGCTTAAGACAGACGGGTGTTTGGTACAATCCTGACATTATAACGGGCCCGAACAAGAATGGACCAAATTCTGGAGCAGGTGCAGGCCCTGACGGCGGCGGTGGAGCACCTGGCTCATCGAGTTGCGGCCCAGGAGAACCGTCCTACTCCCATGGTCCCTACTTCTCAGGGGACTCCGGCCGCAATAACGGTGGAACCCAAGATCCCGCTCCCTGAAAAGCTCTTTGGCGATAAGGCAAAATTTGCCAATTTCCGGGACTCTTGTAAGTTATACTTTCAGCTTCGCCCGGTCTCCTCGGGCTCACAGGAACAAAGAGTGGGCTTGATCATTTCCCTGTTACATGGAGACCCTCAGTCCTGGGCCTTTAGTTTATCAGCTCAGGACCCCATCCGCCAGTCGGTGGATAGTTTCTTCGCTGCTATGGAGGTCCTTTATGACGATCCTGACAAGGGGGCCTCAGCTGACGCGAAGTTACGTACCCTCCGCCAGGGACGCCGTCCAGCCGAGGACTACTGTTCCGAATTCCGGCGTTGGGCAGTTGACTCACGCTGGAACAATCCTGCCCTCTGTGGCCAATTCCGGTTAGGTCTGGCTGACTCTATCAAAGATACCCTGGTGAACTACCCGGAACCCCAAACACTGGATGAGTTAATGCATTTGGCCATCCGCATTGATCGCCGACTCCGGGAAAGGCGCCTGGAGAAAGGATCACATTTTGAATCCACTGCAAAAGCTGAGGCTTCCGTCGCTCAATCTTCTGAAGAGCCTATGCAGCTAGGTGCCACTAGGCTCACCGAAGGCGAGAGACGACGACGCCTATCCGAGGGGCTCTGTCTTTACTGTGGTGGGACCGGCCACATGGTTAGACTTTGCCCAAAGAAACCGCCGGGAAACTTCAGAGCCTAGGGGGTTTCGAGGGGGCCCTCCTAGGCTGTAAGGTATCTCCTCATGTATCGTCTCCAATTCTGGTCCCAGTTCAGTTTATGTTTGGTGCCAAATATGTTAACTTAAAGGCTCTTCTCGATTCCGGAGCAGCTGGGAATTTCCTAGACTCTGATCTAGCACAGACTCTAGGAATTATGGCACAGGCCTTGCCTACTCCTATCCGGGTGTCAGCCATTGATGGCACTCCAGTGGCCGGGGGGTTAATTCGGTTCCAATCACCTCCCATGCAAATCAAAGTAGGAGCCAGTCATTCTGAGGTCATCAGGTTCCTGATTTTGAGCATGCCTGGAATCCCCTTGATTCTGGGGTTGCCATGGCTGCAGGAGCATAATCCTCAGATTGATTGGGTTTCGGGGCAAATTACCAAGTGGGGACACCAGTGTTTCCGGAACTGCCTGGAATTTCCCCTTAGGGTCACACGCTTACTCCCTAGTGGGATTCCTACTCCATATTTGGAGTTTGCTGATGTTTTTTCAGAAAAGGCAGCAGACAAACTTCCTCCCCATAGACCTTGGGACTGCCCAATAGAACTGCTCCCTGGTACGATGCCTCCCAGAGGGAGAATATTTAATTTGACCCGAACAGAAACCCTTGCCATGCGGGAATATATCGCCGAGAACTTAGAAAAAGGGTTTATTCGGCCTTCATCTTCCCCAGCAGGGGCAGGGTTTTTTTTTGTGGAGAAAAAGGATGGGGGACTTCGCCCCTGTATCGATTATCGGGGCTTAAATAACATCACGGTAAAAAATAAATATCCCCTACCGCTTATTGAGGGGCTCTTTACACAGGTGGTCGGGGCGCAGGTCTTCTCCAAACTAGATCTCCGAGGGGCCTATAACCTCATAAGAATCAGGCAGGGGGACGAGTGGAAAATGGCCTTTAATACCCTTGAAGGGCATTATGAATATTTGGTTATGCCCTTCGGCCTGTGTAATGCCCCTGCGGTCTTTCAAAGCTTTGTTAATGAAATTTTCCGAGATTATCTTGGCCGGTTTATGGTTGTTTACCTAGATGACATTTTAATTTTTTCTTCATCCCTTGATGAGCATCGGAAACACGTGCGCCTAGTTTTGCAGAAACTTAGGGAGAATTGTCTATATGCCAAATTAAAGAAATGTCAATTTGAGGTATCTGAGGTTCCGTTCCTCGGTTACATTATCTCTAAATCAGGTCTGTCTATGGACCAATCTAAGGTGAGGGCTGTTTTAGAATGGGAGCAGCCCAGAGATCTGAAGGGCCTGCAGAGGTTTTTGGGTTTCGCCAATTTTTACAGAAGGTTCATTAAGAATTTCTCAACCCTGGTTACACCACTAACTAATTTGACTAAGAAAGGCGGCTACCCCCCGATTTGGCCGGCTCAAGCTGTCCAGGCCTTTGAGAATCTTAAGAGAGTATTTAGCGTTGCTCCCGTCCTAGTCCATCCCGATGAACAACGACCTTTCCTTGTGGAGGTGGATGCTTCAGAGATCGCGGTCGGAGCGGTCTTGTCCCAATACTACGGCTCACCTGCACGCCTCCATCCATGTGCCTTCTTTTCCAAAAAATTCTCAGCGGCCGAAAAGAATTATGACATCGGCAACAGAGAATTACTGGCCATCAAACTTGCCTTCCAGGAATGGAGGCACTGGCTGGAGGGGGCTCAGTATCCAGTTACGGTCTTTACTGACCATAAAAATCTGGAGTACATCCAGTCCGCCAAGAGGTTAACTCCTAGACAGGCTCGCTGGTCCTTATTCTTTTCCCGGTTTAATTTTTCTATAACGTATAAACCCGGGTCTAAGAATATAAAGGCGGACGCCCTGTCTCGGAGTTTCTCGCCCCCTGACTTACCTGAAAGGGTGGTTTCTCCCATCGTACCTCGCTCCCTAGTGGTGGCCGCCATTCAACCCCAACTTCCTGATCTTACTCAGTTCCAGGCCCAAGCTCCTCCCGGGAAACCCGCGTCAGCCCTGTTTGTGCCCTCTGCTTATCGGTCGGAGTTTTTGTCCCATTTTCATGATACCAAAACAACCGGTCATCCAGGGATTAAAAAAACCATAGCTTTATTGTTACGCCAAGTTTGGTGGCCTTCTCTCAGGAAGGACGCTCAAAAGTTTGTCTCCGCTTGCAAAGTCTGTGCCCAAAGCAAGTCCTTGAGGAGCTCACCGGAAGGCCCACTCCTTCCATTATCCATTCCTGCCTCCCCGTGGACACATCTGGCCATGGATTTTGTTACTGACCTTCCTCCGTCTCAGGGTCATACGGTTATTTGGGTAATTGTGGACCGTTTTAGCAAGATGGCCCATTTCGTTCCTTTGAAGAAACTCCCCTCAGCTCAAACTCTTGCTCAACTTTTCATTACTCATGTCTTTAGGATTCATGGTATTCCCACAGATGTTGTTTCGGATAGGGGGGTCCAGTTCGTCTCCCGGTTTTGGAGGGCTTTCTGTGCTAAGTTGGGGTTCACTGTATCCCTTTCCTCGGCTTTTCATCCGCAATCGAATGGCCAAACCGAGAGAACGAACCAGTCCCTGGAACAATATTTGCGCTGTTTTACAGCGGGTTCTCAGACTGATTGGGCTTTCTTTTTACCTTTTGCAGAATTTGCTTTTAACAACGCTACGGATTCATCCACAGGGGTTTCTCCTTTCCACTGTGTTTATGGCAAGGATCTGAAGTTTTCTGCTCTTTCGGACCAACCCTCTAGAGTTCCCTCCGTGGATGAATGGGTTTCTGAATGGCCAGGGGAGTGGAATAAAATCCAACAACACCTAACTAGGGCCGCTTGTCTACAGAAAAAAATTTCTGATCGCAAGCGATCGTCTAATTCTAACTTTAAGGTGGGGGACTGGGTTTGGCTTTCAACCAAGAACTTGGCGCTACGCCAACCCTCCGCTAAGTTAGGACCTAAGTTTATTGGCCCATTCCCCATAACTCACAAAGTTAATCAGGTGACATACCGGTTGGCCCTCCCCTCATCCATGAAAATCTGTAAATCCTTTCATGTGTCACTTCTTAAGTCCGCAAGAAACCATGAACCTAATAGTCCTCCTAGTCCTGTGGTAGTTGATGGGCATCAGGAGTTTGAGGTGGCCCGGGTCCTTGATTCTCGCTTCTTTCGGAACTCTCTTCAATATCTTATTGACTGGAAGGGGTACGGTCCGGAAGAAAGATCTTGGGTTCCTGCCAGAGAAGTTCATGCACAGAATTTAGTAAAGAAGTTTCATAGAGAGAATCCTTTAAAACCCAGCTTGGAGGGTCCAGTGGCCCCTCCTCAGGGGGGGGGTAATGTTAGGCACTTACCTCACCGCCGTTCCGGGTCCCGCGGCGCGTTGCCGGCTGGCTCCCACCAGGCTGCGGCCCGACGGTCCCCGGGCCTGCCAGCTCCTCGGCACCGTCGCGGGGATCAGGGGCGGGCGGTGCAGGGTGCTGTGGGTGGCCGCGTCGCAGCCCGCTCCGCGTGGCTGCGCGGCCTTGCGGCTCTCCCCTCCGGCTCAGCGCTTCCCCTTCCTGGCGGGGGCGCGCCCGATCATCAACGTGCTCGCGCGCGCGCGCGAGCACGTCTGCTTTATGCCTCCCGGCGGCGCTTCCCCCAGCGCGCCCGCCGGGGGCGAGTTTGAATTCCCCAATCTGTGGCTGGTTCCGGGGATCGGACCCAGGGACTGGTCGGCCTGTCTGGCCTGGGCCGTCCAGCTCCTGGGACCGATCCCACTTCCTTGTTTGCACCAAGCACCTTCCTTCCCTCCTTTTTCCCTGTTTCCCATTGGCCAGACTTCCATATATATTTGCACTGTTCCAGTTTCCCAGTGCCCGTTATAGTTTCTGGGTTCTGGATGTGTGCTGCGTTACTGGAGAAGATTTTGGATTTGGATTTGGATTTGGACTCTGACTAATCTTGCTAGCTGCCTGCCCTGACCTCCTGCTTTGCCTGACCACCCCTTTGCCTGACCCTCCTGTACCTCGCCTGTGACCTCCTGGATTTGACCTCGGCTACCCTCGACCATTCTCTGTCATCTCCCTTGGATACCTCGCCTGTGACCTCCTGGTTTGACCTCGGCCTGATTTACGGACTTTTCGCACCCGGCATCCTCATTCGGGATTCCCTGCCTAACACCAAGCTGCACCTTAAGCTACTATCCTTTGCGCCTGTTAAGTCCTGGGGGCAACCGACTGGGAGAGGCATTGCTCGTGTCTCCCACAAGCGGGGGCTTGTCTATAGGCAGAAGTGGCGGTGGAGATTGGGGGATACTGGCTTAAGACAGACGGGTGTTTGGTACAATCCTGACATAGACATTGGTCTAACAATAGGGCCCTGAGTCCAAATACCACAGTCCAGAATAATAACAAAGTAAGTTCATAATGCACTACATATAGTAAAAATGAAAACCAAGAATAGTCTGTTCATAGATGGTCCCTTCTACACCGGGCCTGGGCCAGATGGAAAGGGAATAGGCCCGGGAAAAATGTAGTGGATGCCATTAAAATCAATATAATAAAATCAAGACCACTGTGGGGTGAGAAAATTGTCCTATGTGATAGGAACAGAGTTATCTTCAAATTAGAGATCTGTGAAAACAGAGATGTCCAATCTGTCATTAAGTCCTTGGGGGATCCAGGTGGCCAGTTTTAGGATCCACTTTGCTTCCGCCTTAAACAATTTTTTCTGTAGATCCCCCACCTCTTGGATCAGCCCCATGTGTTTGTATAATGTGTCTTGAGACATTAGATTTAGGAAACTGACTCCTCACTTGATAAACATGGTCCATAAAGCGGACCTTAAATTGTCGCATAGTGCAGCCGACATATTGTATTTTGCATTCCATACACGTGGTTACATAAACAACTGGTTTAGATTTGCAATTCAAGAGGTCAGAGAGCATAAACCTCTGTCCCGTTGTGCATGACTCAAAAATCTTGGTCTTGCATATATATCTACAGCACATGCACCGTGTTTGGCCACATGGGTAGCAACCTTTTCAAGATTATGATTAAGATATGTATCCATATTCTGGGGTGATTTATGTAATACAGATGACGTTAATTTTGTTGCCCGAGTTGGAGCTCTCCTGGCCACATCTCTTACACCTTGGCACAAAACTGGCTCTAAATCTAGGTCCGCTTTAAGTATGGGAAGATTGGACATAACAACTTTTCTGACTTCCTTAAAATTCTTACTGTATTTGGTGACCATTGTGAGGGGTGCTGTCTTATCCCCTCGGTCTGTGACAGGCATGTTTCTAGGGAAGAGTACATTGTCTCTTTTGTGTGATAAGGCATTTTGTTTTGCTTTGTCCATTGTTATAGTGTTATATCCTCTTTCCTGTAGCCTATGGTAAACCACCTCAACTTCTTGTTTGAGCGCTTCCTCAGTACTGCAATTTCTCACTGCCCTTAAAAATTCACCAAATTACCCGCTGTGGGCTTTCTGAAGGTTCTGGTGTCGATAGAACTCTCTTCAATAGGAGTCTCAAGGATCAAGTCCAAGAACTCGATTTTTTCGGTTTGATGGTTTGCCATGAATACCAAGTTGAGTCATACCATCATTGAGATATGTTACAAAGTAATTGACCTTCTCATGAGGTCCAGACCATATACATATCAAGTCATCGATATACAGATATACCTTGAGTACCAGTAGAGGTATTCTCTGTAGGGATTGTCCACAGAAAAGATTGTTTTCACCTCCCACTACCCTATATAGAGGTTTGCCAGGGATGGTGAGAAAGGTGCACCCATAGGGGCACCCTGTTTCTGTAAATAGAAAGTGCCTTGAAACAGAAAATAGTTATGGCTGAGAAGATACTCTAATGTCATGCCTATGAAGCCAGTCCGTTGATCATCAAAATTAGTGTACTGTGCTGAGTGTTATTGCCTGTAATGCCGATCAATACATGAATTTGGCGTTGTGATATCAAGTGTTAACCAACTGCCTCGTGGTGGCCATTGGATCCTATATAGGGCCCTGAGGACTTCTCTAGTGTTTTTTATGTATCCTGGTAACTGTTTATCCATTGGTTGTAGTTGGCAATGCAACCATTGTTCTAATTTTCGTTTAGTGCTCCAATACCAGAGATGATTGGATGCCCTTGTGGTGGTCTGATCGGTTTATGCACTTTTGGCAGGTGATGGAAGATAGGAACAAAAGGATGATCATTGTAAATTTGTTCGGCTTGTCTCACAGAGAGAACGCCAGTTGCTTCCCCTTTCTTTAATATCATTTTAAATTCTCTTAAGAATATCTTTGTGGGATCACTGCTAAGGGTTATATAGGTGTTGCTATCAGACAATTGACGTTCCGCTTCCTGGACATACATACTTTTGTCCATTACAACTATTGTGCCCCCCTCATCTGAATTCTTTATCACAATATCTGTGTTGTCTACCAATTCCTTAATAGCAATACGTTCCACTTTGGATAAATTATGATGACATGTTTGTCTCTCCTTAGAGGTTGAAAGATCTAATAATTGTTTCTCAACCATCTCCTGGAAAAGTTGTATTGCATGAGATCTAGCATGTGTAGGATAAAAATCTGAGTATTTATAACTCGGGCACAATATGTCCGTCTGTTTCCCTATTCCATCTGCCAATTCCAAGCCCTTTAAATTGTTTAAGGCACACATCTCCTGGAAGGTGAAATGAAGCCAATCCATGTGTTTTCTCAGAGTTATGGTCCTAATAAACCAATTTAGGTCCACTATAGTCTCAAAGATGTTCATTTTATATGTTGGAGAGAATGACAATCCCATCCTTAAGATATCCAGGTGGCGGGACTTGCCCTTAATCATACATAAAAGTTTGGGTAGAGAGACCATCTATTTAAATAATACATAAAGTTTAACTTACCAGGCATAGAAGCCCTGTGGTGCTCCGCTCCCCGTTGCTGCGTCGTGCAGAAGCTGGAGGCCGGGGAGAGAGTGCGTGATGTCACCCAAGCCGCGTGCGTGATTGGATAGAGACCTGTCCAATAGGGGGAGGAGTAACGGCAAGCCTCCCTGCGCTGATTGGCTGGAGCATCCCCTATGTGCGGACAGGGCAGTAGAGAATGCTCTCGTTAATATGACAGTACAGATGCTGCGAGCAGCCTTTTTAACCCCAACCTACCTAGAAGCAGAATGATCTTGGTGCATTACAAGGTCAACTGCACATCTAAAGGCACATCTGCCTCAGTGCCAGGGAAGGGTGGTAGAGTGGGTTTGTTCTACCTTTTAACAAGGGATCTGAGCACAGCAAGAGAGCACAGAGCAAGTGAATCTTCATAATGGCCAAAAGAGCATTCAGACTTTACATACAAAACGTGAGTTACCTGACCACTAGAAGACACACCTTTGGGCCTAATAGTTTGTTTCAGCAGACCTGGGAGACAATTCATTTTTTTAATGATTCGGTCCAGCATTTCATTTCCTTTGTTGTTCTTTTGTTGATACAGATCAGTTTTTGGTGTCGTTAGCCTTAAGGGCTTTAAGAGTCATTTTTGTGAGTTAAATGTTCTGACAATTTAGAGCCTCCAAAATCATTCCGTAGTAGAGTAAGCACACCCAAAATATTTGTATAGTTTTTTAAAAAGTACTTATTACATTCATTTAATCTCTATGTATTAAAAAAAAGCATTGTTCAAATATTTTAGAAATGATTAAAACAGCATCATCATTATCATCACAGCATCACCCTAGAGCAGACAAGTTTTTAACAACTGACAATGAGCCTTTTTTTTATTGCAGTAAGCCCTAGCCCTGTGCTGTTAGAAGCAGTATGCATTGTTTAGATATGTATTAAGCTAGTGAGTGTCGACTGTTTCTTGACAGCTCAATGCATGAGACTGGGGCTGGAAATAAATATTCTAAGAGGCAGACTAGTTTTGATGTAGAGCACAATGTGTGTAGCTCAGCTTGCAAGAGCAGGTCACAGCAATTTCCTGCCTATTCACAACAAATCTATTTCCTTTAGATTACTGAATAAGTGAGTGCTGATTTGGGACTTTTTGTGCAATATAGGAAATGTAATAGATCACAGACATCAAGGTTTATTAACAGCCTTACAGCAAACCAATTTCAGTAATTTTACAACAACATTTTTTCAATACTTTTTTTCAATTTTTTTCAATGTAAATGTAAAACTGGTAATAATGTGACACTAGAATATTGATTAAGCACTAATGATAGGCAACCTTGCTGTTCGGGCTCGTACTGAACTTTGCGAGTTCTGGTTCCTAAATCCGAACACGGACTTCAGCCAAAAATCTGTATTCGAGTTCCACTTCAGGCCCGAACACGGAAAAGCCTAAGGGTGCAGCAGCAGGAAGCAATTCTGTAACTTACCTCTGGCTCCGCGATGCAGCAGCAGGAAGCAATTCTGTAACTTACCTCTGGCTCCGCGATCCTATTCCTGTCATCAGTAACAGAAAGATGAGTAACAGAAAGATGAGTGAGGACACTACCAGCTGGCACTAGAAGCCGCACTTATGCGACCATCTTTCTGTAGTCTCGACAGGGCCGATTTTAGGAAGCAGTCGCTGACAGGAAGTGGTCACTGCCGCATCTTAGCCGTATTTCAACTTTTAGAGCATGGGTGCATCAGATTGCGGAGATGCCGCAAGTCAAGTATTCATAAAGAACCTACAGAGATTTTTTACTGTCAAATGTATTGTAACGAAATACAGGTATCAAAGTTCAAGTCTGCATACAAGTCAACGTTTCGGGGTCCAGCAGGCCCCCTTCCTTAGGACCAAGCAATATCAAAAAGAGGACAGTAGTGCTAACAATTAAATAGGCCAATCACAAAATGTAAAATGCTCAAAATTCGCACCTGACGTCATCAATGACATCATATTGTAAACAAGATTTGCTGCAAGTTAAAGCTAAATAGAATAGGCAAAATTATATTAAGTAATATGGGAGCATTGCCCAGCATGCGTGAACCCTCCCACCCATTCTTGGAGGTTATATTGGTGCCCCGGTCTCGCAGGGCACCACCTGGCCGCGCTGTCTCCTGTATAGGTATAGTATAAGTATAGACCTCCTTATCTTTCTCTGATGTCCCTTCCTAACTCTGATTCCCCTTTATCATTTCGTTGCTCCTACTACTATCCTTTCATTATCCTAGTCTTTACATCTCCACTTTTCTACTTTTTTCTATTATTTCCTTCCTCGCTCCTCCCTCTCCTGTCTTTCCCTTGGTTCTGCCTTAGATTCTCTAATATATTTTTCCCCCTTTTTTTCTTTCAATTCTCTTTTAACCCTTTTGCTGCCAGCCTATCTGGAGATTTTGTCACTTTTGTTGCCAGACCATTTTGCACTATTTTGCGCACCACATGTTCAACTGTGATTTTTGAAGGGATTTCCCAGGAAATGATATATTGTTTTTATTCAGCACGGTCTGGGTTCTTGTTTGTCATTTTATAGGTGTATTCTCAATATTTTGGAGTGAAATATGTGCAAAGAAATAAAAAAAATCTATTTTTTACAATTTGTTGTGTTTTTTTGTAATATAAAATGTAAGTTTGTCAATAAAATTTGGAATACTCCCCATAAACCATATTTGAAAGTATACACCATATATGAAAGTACACACATTAAGCTTTCTGCTCATCTTTCTGAAAGTAATTTCTCGAAGAATTCTTCGGTTGTGCAGGGGGTTCCCTAAAAAAATGTATAAAAAAGCAGAATAAAAAACACCTTTATCTAAATTATCAATATGCAAGCAAAAATAAAAACAAGCAAAATCTGAAAGCACAATACCCAACATGAATAGCTACTTTTAACCTTTTTAATTGCCAGCCTACTTGAGATTTTGTCACCCTCTGTTGACTGTTTTCACCATTTTGCGCCATGTTTAACCATGATTTTTGCAGGAATTTCCAGGAAAATTATATATATATATTTTTTTTTTGCAGCAAAGTTTAGGCTTTAACATGAATCGTCTTGTTTGTAATTTTTCTACTGTTTTTTAAATTATGTTTAAGTAAAAAACTCCCGATTACCACAATACCACATATGTATCAGTAGCCCCCTTGTTCCTGTCCATAAGACCCCCCAAACTGGGAAGAGCACTTTATAACATTTACAAACAAAATACAACTACTATAGACACTATAAATGGTTCATTTGAAAAAATTAGCGTGGAGCCCCCCTTCCCAAGGGAGAAAACCGTTTTTTTTTTAATTTTAAGGGTTAAAAACCTCTAAAAAAAAATTGCATAAGGTCCCCCTACCCAGCATAACCAGCCCGGGCACCAGCTATTGGGGCTTTCAGAACAGGGCGCCAGCTACAAGCCCCAAAGCCTAATATCCCTGGGCTCTTCTGCCCCCCCCCCCCCTTGGCCTTTGGGGAGGCAGGTAATTGGGGGCTCAGGGTTAATGGAAAGTCACCCGCTAGCCGCAGGTGACTGAAAGATCATCTTTGGCCCCATTGATTTCAACATTTATTTAAAGTTTGGCTGAACTTGCCGAACCCAAACTCTGGGGTGTTTTCTGATCCCTATTAAGCCCTAGTGTGAAGAACACTTTGGAGGAAACTGGGTAGAATTCCACCTTTTTCTCCAGAAACAGCATTGGTTGCTAAATCAGCCCTCAACAACAAAAGAGTAAAAAAATCTTCAGCATTAAATAAATACATCACCTATGCTTTAATCCTTTCAGTGCCAAGCACGTAGATTCTACATGCTCGCTTCCACTCCACTTAAGTGCCAAGCACATAGAATCTACGTGCTTGACTTTTCTCCCTGCTACAGTAAAGGTAAAATAAAGTAAAAGTAAAACAAAAACACTCACCTGACCCCTTGTTTGATCCGGCCGGGTCTCCTCTTCATCTAGGGGGGCTTTGATCCCCCACCCAGGCCCCCCCGGGTGCAGGGGAGGGCCCGGAATAGTCATCCCCCCTTCAGCAGCCACCGAAATACATGTAAAAATAAAAATAATAATAAAAATGACATTTACTCACCTCAATGTGCGATCGCTCCCGCAGGGTCTCCACTTCACCAGGGGTGCCTCCGATTGCCCCCCCCGGCTCTCTAGCTTCAGGAGAGGGCCTCCTTGACGGGCTCCGCCATCTTGCCCCTTTGGGGGCGGGGCTTATGGCGTCACACCTCGGGTGTTGTCCTGACTCCGACTGTCATTTTTTTCACTTGTCATCGCTGGCCACAGGAGGAGGAAGGCCGGTGATGATCTGATTGCCTGCCTCCCTCCTCCACTGGCCAGTGATGACAACAACTGTCATCAGAGCTGCAAGGGACACAGGAGCTGAGGATCAGAGGTGAGTAAAGTAAAAAAAAGTTTTTATTTTTTAATTAAGTCATTTTTTATTCTGTAGCAGAATTGCCTTGCCTGGTGCTGAATCACGAGATTCAGCACCAAGCGAGGCAATTCTGCTACTTCTTAGGAGAGAAAGCTGCCAATCGCTTTCATTGGGAGTGATTCAGCACCAGAATCTGTCAAGCGCAGAGGATAAAGATATCCTGAAAATTTTGGTTTGTGCTGAACGGCAAAGTGCCTGCGAGTGGATTGAGCTTTTCATGTAAAGAAGCAGCGAGTGCCACAGGAAAAGGCCTTCATTAAGGCATCACATAAAAGCTCCCCTTTTCTGATTATCGCCCTGGATTGGGAGTTGAGGTTTTGCCTGTTTAAGCCTTTGGTTAATCTGAACGATTGAGGCTTCTCTGGTGATTAGGAGCAATTTAAAGAAGACCTGGATTGATGTGAGAAAGATCTTTCCTTTTGCTGATTTACAATAGCCATCTGGTAAGAGGCTTGAGTGTATGGTGGCGGCCTATATAGTGTGTGAACACGTGTGGATTTGCCTGACAGCACGGTGGACTATCAAGAGCTCTGTGTATTCATATATATTTATGACATTTGAGAAGCCAGTGATTGATTAGGGACACAGTGCTCCGGGATGGATGAGAGGTAAGTATTAAAAAAAAAATAATAATAAAATATTTTTTCTCTGTGTGTGGGGTGTTTTTTTTTTTACACTTAACCCCTTGTGAACTTGTAAGGGGTCCAAGAAATCCCTATACCAGTTCACAAGGCTGGGGGCTGGCAAGTCACCTGCGCCTAGCAGGTGACTTGCCATTAACCCCCCGGCACCCCCAATTACCTGCCTCCCCAAAGCCCAGGGGGAGCAGAAGAGCGCGTGGCCATGGGCTATGCGGGCTTGTAGCCTGCAGGGCCAGGGGCCACAAAAGCTGGCCCCTGCTTCTACAAGCCCTGCATAGCTGGTCCCGGGCTGGTTACTTCGGGTAAGGGGGACCCCATGTCATTTTTTTTTCGATTTTTAAGGGCTTTTAACCCCTAAAAATCAAAAAAAATGCGGTCCCCCCCCCCCCCCGGGAGGGGGGGACTCTATGTAATTTTTTTTCTCAATTTAACCCTTTGCAGTGTGCATGGTAGTTGTATTTTATTTGTAAATGTTATAAAGTACTTGTTTCAGTTTGGGGGGTCTCCTGGGCAGGAACGGGGGGATACTGATAAATATGTGGTACTGTTCTAATCGGTAGAAATAGGGCTTTCACATGCAATATGGTTTTCTTTAATAAAATACATTTTTTATTTAAAATAATGGAGGCAATTTTCTAAAAAAAAATTTATTAATTTTTTTTACTTAATAATATTGTAAAAAACAGAATAAAATGTACAAACAAGACATTTCATGTTAAAGCCTAAACTCTGCTGCAAAAAAATATATATATAATTTTCCAGAAAATTCCAGCAAAAATGGTGCAAAACATGGCGCAAAATGGGGAAAAATGACCTGTCAACAGAGGGTGACAAAATCTCAAGTAGGCTGGCAATTAAAAGGGTTAAAAGTAGCTATGCATGTTGGGTATTGTTCTGTTCGGGGGGCCTTGCGCTTTCAGACTTAGCTTGTTTTTTCTTGTTTGCATATTTATATTTTAGGAAAAGGTGTTTTTTATTCAGTTTTTTTTATACATTTTTTAGGGAAACCCTGCGCAACCAAAGAATTCTTTGAGGGATTAATTCCAGAAAGATGAGCCCACTACAACAAGCTGGGTACGCTTAGAAAGCTTAACATGTGTACTTTCAGGGAATATATGGTTTATGGGGGATATTCCAAATGTAAAGGGTTGTTTTGGTTGAAAAAACGCAAGGTGCGCACTTTGTAGAGCTGAAATTTTCAAGTAAAATTACCGTTATGCGTGTGCTTTACTTTGGGGTGTTTGGAAACTCTTTCCTTGACAGTAGCTATGCATGTTGGGGATCGTTCTGTTCGGGGGATGTTGCTTTTTCAGATTAAACTTGTTTTTTCTTGTTTGTATATAGTTTTTTAGGAAAATGTGGCTTTGATTCTGCTTTTCTATCCTTTTTTTAGGGAAACTCTTTGCAACCAAAGATTACATTGAGGGATTACTTCCAAAAAACTGTGGCCACATCAACAAGCCTGGTACACCTAGAAAGCTTAAGGGTGTGTACTTCCAGATAATATATAGAGTGTTGGGGGTATTTCAAATGTAACAGGTTGTTTTTCTGGAAAAACTGCAAGGTGCGCATAGCGCATAGCATAGTTGTATTTGATCTGAAAATCCCCTAAAGCGTTGTTTCAGTTTGGGGGAGTCTCCTGGGCAGGAAAGGGTGTCTACCTATACATATGTGGTACTGCTGTAACCGGGAGAAATTCGGATTTCAAACGCAATAAGATTTTTTTGACAAACTTTACATTTTTTATTACAAAAAAAACTACAAATAGTAAAAAATAGATTTTTTACATTTTTTTTCACATATTTCACCCAAAAATATTGAAAATACACCTAAAAATGACAAACAAGACATTCCATGTTAAAGCCCAGACTATGCTGAAAAAAACAATATATAATTTTCCTGGGAAATCCCTGGAAATCCCTTCAAAAATCACATTTGAACATGGGGAGCGCAAAATAGTGCAAAATGGTCTGGCAACAAAGGGTGACAAAAACTCCAGGTAGGCTGGCAGCAAAAGGGTTAAAGGGACTTGTGGATTTTATCATCAACCTCAGATCAGGGAATGTTCTAAAGCCCCCCCCCGCTTACCCTTCACTCATTCTTGCACTCCTGAACATCCACAGCTGTATAGGCGTGTATGAAGCTCAACCGTGGCACACAATGAGAAAAATAAGAGCGTAGCTCTAATTTCCCAAACAGGCCATGTCCAACTGCAAGCCAGAGTTGCGGCACACATAGGGCCTATGGGAAAGTGATCAGCAGTGTAGGAGTTGGTGAGGTAAGCAGGAGAAGCTCATTCCCTCTGGAAATCCCCTGATCTGAGATCTGTGGGTAGGAAAATCCCCAATCCTTTAAATAAATAAATAACCTAATTGCTAAATAACCACACACACACACACACACACACACACACACACACACACACACTTACACACTTAACCGGAACAACACCCATTTTTCAGAATTCAAAATGAGAGATAGGGTTCCCTTAATTTGTTACATTACAACCCATGTCCTCCCTCTGAACTACAGTTCTGACTCGGGTGTCTAAGGTGACTCTGTCTGGCCTCTATGGCTAACTATCTCTAGTGAGCTAAAGAAGATTTCTGATCCCACTGTGTAATAAAGCCTACCTAAACCCATTCCTAACTGTTATTGGGTTCATCTACCTTTTTGGTGCCTGTACTCAATACCTGTCACAGCTATGTCTGTGTCAGGAAATAAGAGTGATCAGACCGAAATTGATTTAATAAAGTATATTAGTTGTTTTTCTCTGTATCCTACCATATAATGCCATTTAATTTTCACATGTGTAACTCCAGAGGCTCTCAAAATCAAATTGATAACCCCCCAAAATTGAATCAACCCTAGTTCTAAATGTGGTGGTTCTGTTTACATATCAATTTAATGTTTTTGATGGGCACCAGGACAGACAAAAAAGTTAATCATACTTAGGATCTTATTTATGAAGTGCACCGTTTAGCACCATTTTGCTGGCATGCGGGTCTGTATTGAAACACTGGCATCGATTTATATTTTGACGCTGTAAATATTGAGGTAAATATTATAAGTAAAACTATTCCATTGATTTTAACAAAATGATTTCATGATGTAAACAGCTAATAAAAAAAAATAACAGGAGAACAGAGCTTGGTGCCAGGTGGTAATATTCGTATATATTCTATATGTATAGATTGTATGAATGTGTTTTTATGCTTTCTATAGGAAAATCATGAATCATGAATGCTGGTTGGTATGTTTAAAGTTGATGTCCAGTCTAAGTGTAAATCCACATATACAACAAAACTTGTTTTTTCTTTCACTGTCCATTCACATGAATGTTCTTCAAATTGAAAATGTTTCCTTAGTACAACCACAAAGAACTACTGATAAAAATATAAAAATGCAGAAATTTCAGCTCAAAAGTTCATTCATACCTTCAGGGCCCTTTCCAAGTATAGAATGTTTTGTCTAACCACTGGGACATGACATTCAGTTTATGGTAAAAAAAACAGAGGCTTTATGAAAAAAAAAAAAAGTTCTATAACCCACTGCTGCCATATTTCAAGCATACTCATTTCTGAGCAAGAGTCAAGAAGCTGTCATTTCACGATGGATGTATATATGTAGGATGATTATTTCTTCTATTTATACTAGCATATCAAAATAATCAGAATTAAGAGCTATACGATTGCTACTGGGGTTGATTAGGCCCCAGAGGTCAGAGAGCTTGGACTTTCTTGTTCATAGTAGTTGGACAGACTAAAAACTTCTAAAAATGTCTAAATAATGGGGGCAGGATAAGGGGGTTATTATTCCATCCCCTTCCATGTACAGAGGCACTGATTAATCTCCCGCAGGAGTGGGATGGAAGGTAAGTGGGGTGTCTCTTGCCTGAGAGCCAGGAAAGTGTATCTACCTTTTAAACAATCCCCAGAGACATGCCCATATAATTACTGAAAGTTTATATAGCAAAGACAGTTTTCAGAACATAGAACAAATGCGTTTTAATAGTCTTTGTGGGATACTGTCAGACAAAATGTATATATCCCTCATCATTTTATACTGCTGATTAAGATTTAATTGAGGATTATTAATGCATTTTTTAAATGGAAAGCTTGCCTAAATGAGAACATCTGCGCACCAAGGTAATCTGGTAATTTGAGGGTTTGGAGGAGCTGGAGATATTTTGATCACAGGCAGACCTCTGCCTCTCAGCAGCAGAGAATGTAACAAACGTATCCGCTGAGTAGTTTGGTGGCCGTTACATTGTATGTTACATACACTGGCTGAAAAAATTGTAACATTGATTGGTTTCAGTGGGGACCATGGTTCATGTTGGGGTTCCGCAAATTCAGCTTCCCGAACCGAACTTTTGTTGAACTTTTGGGGGTTCGCTCATCTCTAGTCTCCAGCCTTTCACTAGAAGAGGAAGCAAATTATACTTGTCTTTTTTCAGTTAATGCAGCAGGATCAGTAATTCCCAAACTCTAAGTAAAAAAAAAAAATAGCCTACCCCCCAACATCCTTTGACTGGGTCAAAGAGATAAAGCAAAATGGCCAAATGGAAGACTTCATGCTTAACCTTGTGATAGATCACAGACTTACTGAATTGCTTAACAGCCACCCTACCTTGGCACTAGCAATCCTCCTTCTCTAGGAAATATTTCGTGTGTCAACACCATTAATTCCACCCCCCACCCCCCGCATTGGAGCAGATTGGTGCTGTACAGGGTACTGTTCTATTTTTGCAGACTAAACCATGTCTGGGGGGCACTGGAGAATCCTCAGGTCCTCCAGTGGGCTAGTCTGATCTGAGCTGACTGTTTTGAGGCCTTGTTGGGTTTACTTTACTGAACATGTAGGGATGATGGCACCCAGGACGGGACACAGGAGAAGCCTTTCAAGGTTAGTACAGTTAATTTATATTTTTTAAGGTTTGTGAGGGTTTTATTTACTATTTTAAAGCTGATCTCCAGTAATGTGCTCCCCTAAAGCTCTGCTTTGGCAACAGTGTCGTATGCTCTTTGACGCTTATTAATAAATGTAATAAATATTAATATGCATGGAAAAGATCACTGATTGGAGGAGAGCCTGTGGAGGTCTCACCATCTTTACCCAGCTGGTAAATGTATAAGCACAACATGTGGCTTATAGGTCGAGTGTTATTCGATTGTTACTGCCCACAACAATGGCTTTATACAACAGGGCCTTGTAAATTGCCCCCCAGTTCCTTGCTGTTATTTCCCCTAGTCCAGAAGGAACACACATATCAAACCTATGCACATTCAGTTTTATTTTAAGTATGAATCACACAATCAGAGTTTTAAATGTGCTGTTGAAGCTGTAATCAATTTAATTAGTGCAGTCAATTCAAGATAATTGGAATGGCCAGTAATTAGAACTAAAATGTGTGCGTGTGAAGGAATTAGTTGATCAATTTGTAAGATCACATTTGGATACACCAATTTAGTACTAACTAAAAATGTCAGCTTTAACAAATCGTGATGTGGCAAATACCTACCCCCTAATTATTGGTTAGTAGCATGCCCTCTAGGGAAGTTAGGCATTAAACTCAAAGTCTGTAGACTTTCCCTTGGGGGCATGCCAATTTGGCTACATACTCACCTAGTTCAGTGGATCCCAGGAACGAGGCATTCTGCAGAGCACACTGTAAAGCAGCATTATCCTTGCAGTCACTGCTCATCCAGTTTGATTCCTGCTAGAGAATAAAAATTCGTCAGATAAGACCACTACACACAGGAAAACTGTTTGCTTTATTGATTAATAAACAAACTGGGTTTTGAATTCTAAAATTAATAGGGAAAAGGGAAGAAAGTTTTAAAAAGTGGAAAAGGGGCATTATTAAATATTCTCAAAGGAGGAGACATTTAGGTGGTGTTTAGGCCCTTCAGTGCCTTATGGCAAAAGCTCAGCTCCTTATGACTGAACACTTTTTAATGCTGTGTATCACAATTATTTATCATTGCAAACATATGATATAGGGGTTTTTACATTTTTGAAAGCCAGAAACAAATATGTAGGTTTTAATATTTATTTAGCTGTGCTTGCATATATTTTATTCCTGGATCATTAAACCATGATCATGAATATTTCAGCAACCGAATTGCAGTTAAGAGTCAATGGTCTTTATCACGCTAGTTAAGCTAAGTAAAAAAACTACTCGGAATAGGTCCCTTTCTGCCGTCTCATCATAAAACATATGCATAATAACTAAAGTGACCTTACAAAACTACACATAAAATGTAATATTCAAACTGTAATACTATAATGAACATGCTGTTATTGTGCATCACATCCTATTCTGACTTTGACCACAGATTTTAACAAGCCATTTAATTAGCATAGCTTTCTTGTTTGTCAGGTGCCCCAACTTGACCCGAACTAGGGTGATTGGTTTGCACAAAATGAGGTAGAGACAGTACTAATATTATGTATACTAAAAAATAATAAGACCCCCCATAACCCTATTCATCCCATGGTAAATTACTTTGCAGAAAACCCCATCATCCCATAGCAGACTGTGACAGAGCCCCCATCTTCTCCCATAGCTGATTGTGTTGTAGAACAACCCCCATCATCCCATAGCAGACTGTAACATAGCCCCCATCTTCTCCCATAGCAGACTGTGTTGCAGAACAACCCCCATCATCCCACAGCAGACTGTGACAGAGCCCCCAACTTTCTCCTATAGTAGACTGTGACAAAACCCACTATCTTATTCTATAGCAGCCTGTGACAGGATCCCCCATCACCCCATAGCAGTCTGTGACAGAGTTTCATCTTCACCTATGGCACACTGTGCTGCAGAACAACCCCCATGTAACAAAGCGAGATTCTGTGTTTGAGTTAGCTCATTACTAACAGTAACATCTAACAAAAGGGTGCTAAAAAGAGCGTGAGCCACTTAAGAGATTTGGAAACTGGTCGCAGGTCACATTGAATAGGTTCAGAATTTCACATTTCTCATTTTGTATAGCATAACAAATATTAATCTGGCTATTACGAGCACCAGACTGGAGGAGGAGGCGGGGTCCTGAGGTCTCCTTTCTCTACCTGCGGTCACTGCTGACGCCTGCTCCAGGTACCTGGGCTGTCACTGCTCTGGGAAGACAGAACACATCAGTGTGTGCAGGGTAGCATGTAGTGTCACTGCTGCACAGCACTGCAACAGAGGCATAGTGCAGCACACAAATGTCAACCTAGCATAATAATTAGCCAAACAAATGTTTATGAAGATCCTTATTCATCCAGGATATGATATAGCTAAAGTAGGACAGATAGGTAGGTTCCACTGGTCATCTGACTGGCTACCTCTATTCAGAAGACTTTTGTATGACTAGTGAAACATCTTTAAGAAATATGTAGCAAGACCTGTTTCCTTTACCCATAACTACAGGCGTAGCCAATGAAATGTTAATTCTCCCTGACACCAATTGCTGCTATATATGCAGATTATTAGTATATTCCAGATCTTTGCTACTATACAACAATCTCATTCTGTGCAAGCATAAATCCATTATTTTCTATGCCACCTTTTCTTAATATTACCTTTTCCCTACCTTTTTAAAGCAGACCAAAACCCATCTATTTGATTCATATCTAGTGTTGAGTGAACCTGTAGTTCGGCCAAGCTTTGTCCAAAAGTTCAGTTTGGGTACCCAAACTTGAACTGAAACCAAACCCAATTTAAATCAATTGGGACCCGAACTTGGTGACCCAAAAATGTCTGCAAAACCGTGGGAGTAAGGCAGGGGCATATCTGGGGGGGCAGGCAGGGTACGTTCCCTGGGTGCAGCAAGTCAGGGGACACCAAATGGAAGTATGAGCACAGGTGGCAGTGCCTTCAGAGAGCAGGGGCAGCTGGCGTGAAACACATAGTGGGATGCACCCATCTCTATCTCCCTCAGTGAAGGGAGGAGGAGAGGTGGGGATCTGAGTTGGAGTCCCAGGACAAAGCTCCCACTTACTGTTGTGGCTGCTCTTATTTATTGATAGCTCAGGGGTTAATTATAGGTGCAGCCCCAGTGGCAGAAGGACCAGAGCAGCCAATCACGGGAGGTTTTTGGTGTTGCAGGTCAGATAATGTTTATTGTGGAAGGAGGTGGGGAGCAGTGAGAGGGTGCTGCTAAGCCACTTCTCTGGAGGCAGCCAGGCTACTCACATGGCGTTCTGTGGTGGGGGGCATGGCTTGGCGGCAGGAGAGCTCCATGATGGCTATGCTGTGTATGGACGGATAGCAACTTCCTCACAGCTCCCTCCTCCCAGGCTTAGAGGGCAGCATCAGCTGCTCTGACTGTGTGAGAAGAGTACAAGAACTAAAGAACTGAAAGCTCAGACCCGGCCAGCGTATGAGCAGCTACTCCAATATGCTTTGAATGTGCACTGGGCGGCACAATGCAATATGTTTCAGATTTTAATCGTATGTGTGTGTTTTATCATGTCTGTGTGTGCAGTGTGTAGTGTGTGTGTGGTAAAGAGACAATTTTCACAATTCCAGGTTTTGTTTCCCTCAATCGGTGACAGGTGCGTACATACCTTAGATGTAGGGGAGGCAGCTTCTACTGGGCCCATTGGGGAAAGGTTTAAGCTGTCCCTCCCCCCACCTTGCAGCACCTAGGAAAAAAGCTCCAGACTGGCAGTACCCCAGTATGTAGTATTGGGGAGCTGTCTAATTGGAGCACCTGGGACAAGAGCTGTATGTTCTGCGGGGTGGAACTTAGATGGCCATGGTTTTTCCCTGGAATTCTGTGCATTTCAATTTGGGATTCTCCCTTTGTGCGTGAGCCCCCAGGATCATTCAACATCCTATTCAGACCACTGCTCCCATGGGGTTCACACATGGCATGCACAGTCTCTCCTGCAAACAGCATTGTTTGCTGTGCATATTTATTCATGGCAAACAATGCTTAATGAACGAAAGCAGACCCCGGCTTAAATCCTGGGATGTTATAGATCTCTGTTCTGTTTCTCTTTACTGTCTAGATTGACTTTGAGGCTATGAGACTATTGAGGTCCACTTTAAAAAGGTTTGATGATGAAAATGTAATATAGATCTAAATGATTTAATATAAAGCTACTGCTGTTTAAATCAGTGTCTTGATTTATTGAATAGCTTTTATGGCTTCAGAAAATGTATCCTCTTTGCTGAAAAATAGATTGCCTAGTTTCCTGATATAAAAGGGCACATTTTTTAACAATAGATGTCCTGCTTACAACCTACAGTAGCTATGTAACATCTCATTTAGTAAATGAAATAGAAATTAACTAAGCAACAATTTAAAACGTGTAGCTTTCTTAAATATGTTTTGGAGTTTAAAATGTATTTTTTAATTTAATACATTTATAAAAGTTCCAATCAAAGTTGACCTGTTGCAAACAGATCAGCTGCAATATATTTAAAAGAAATAAACCTGTTGGTCTTGCCAGTATGCAGTAGGTCTTGGGAACAGATTAAAATAAGCCATTTCATAGCACCTCGAAATCCCAAATTATATGCAAATAGTGTTGTGTACTTTAAACAGAGCCGTTTTCTTAGCTTCAATTTCTGGGCCATGGCTGAGCTAGGAGGGCAGTGTCATGGTTCATATTATAAGTCATGTGCAAGCTCTGCTGTGGTCAGACCACTGTAACTTAACAGGCTTGCTCATGCTGAAAGCACCAATACAGAGTTTTCACATTTTTGTGTGGTCATGGAGGAGATTTTTACTCTCCAGTTGATTGTTCTGCTTTAGTAGGGATGGCCTGCTGTGTGAAATTGCCCAGATTAACAGTATTCCTACCTCACTCGTGATCTCATGCCGCATGCTTAGGCTCTCGTCCAATTACTTTTCTAAGCCGCTCATGTATATGAGCTGATTAGTAAAACTATGGGGATCTTAGCAATTGACCTTGCCCCTTGACTGTACTTGTCCACCCCAGCTATGCAGATATTGCTGGCAAGGTCACATGCAGCGGTCAGAGGGGAAGTCAGGGTTGCGTCAAGGCGAATCCTAAGGTTATCAGAGTGGAAGGTTTTCACCTGGCCCTGTAGTCTTTTAGATTTTATGGCTGTTTGAGAGGATGCTCCTCTTGTTCTTTTTTGAAAAATTAGAAGAACCGTTAGAAGAACCATCATGTCTGCACTTTTATGTTTGATTTGTTTAACCTTGGGTATAATCATTTTTGCAGTAAAAGCATTGTCCAGGCATAGCCAATTGTTGAGCCATACCTGGAAATGCCCTACAATTCCCTCAGTTTTCCAAACAAAGCTTTAATTGCTGAGTAAACAACATTGTAAGTTTTACTCACATCATGGTCTGCCAAATAAAATAAGAAGGTCAGTGACAGCTGCACTCTTAGCAACTAGGTATGCTGCAGGGACTGGGTGTATCAGTTTGCGGGGGCATCACACAAGTCCATGTACAGAAGATCCAGCCAAAGTCCCAAACTATGTAATTCAAAATAGCAGAATAATTGAATACCGTCAGTCAACGTTTCAGGGACATGGAAACCTCCTTTCTCAAGACAAGTAAACAGCCAGACTGAAACATAGCCATAACTTATAAGCCCCAAACAAGCAGCTTGAAAATCGGGCCTAATGTCACTGATGATGCAGATGAGTAAACCTAAATCCCCATTCAAATAAACAATTCAATCATAAATAAATTCTCTCTGACATTTTCATAAGCGCATCCTGCCCTCCCCAGAGCCACGAATTGCTTCTGTTTCGTATAGCTTTGTTTCATTGTTGTTGTTTACATGTCTTGAGAAAAGGCCTCCATGTGCCCGAAGCATTGGCTGACTGTATTCACTTGTTCCTCTATTTTGGATTACAAATGCAAAGCTTGTGACTTTGGCTGGAGTGCTGGTTCTTCTGTACATGCTGCATAAAATAGGAGTGTCTGAGCGCAATCAAGCCTACTATACAAACAGGGTGCATCAAGGTGACACAGTACTCAGCCTTGGAGTTGTGGTCAGGAGATAAATTTCTTCTTTCTGGTGGCCACAAGAGAGGAAGGACAGCACTGGAGCTGTAAAAAAATAAATAAACTTCTTTATTTTAGCTGGGATCTGGAAGGGGGGGAAGGGGAAAATGGCTGTTCTCTGTGCTTTGGGTGCAGCTGGCTGCACACCGATGCATCTGGGCACACGAGCGACTGCACTGACAGTGCACAGAGTGCGCACAGCCAAGGTAAGAATATTATTTTTTCGTTCTAACCCCCATTCACTCACCTTACCACAGTTCCTGCACTGCTGTGTCTTTACATCTGATCTCCCTCTTGCAGCCTGCCCGGACTGCGGAAGGATGATCAGGTGCAGGACAATCAGCAGTGTCAATAAGGTGAATGGACTGCATGCGCTCCATAAGACGTATGGGTTCCCCCCCAGCTTTTGCATGGGAAAGTGTGTCTTATGGAGTGAATAAATGTAGTACTTTAGCATCTGCCCAAAACATTACATGATGGGTCATAGCAGCTACACAGATTAGTAGAAAAGCTATAGCAATAAGGCCATTATCTCAACACAGGCTGGGCCATGGGATTATGTGTCAAGTCTTATGGTACATTCAAAACCCAACAACTAAGGATGGGCGAACCCCCAAAGTTCGGGTTTGGCGAGTTAAGTCGAACTTTGTATAAATGAATGAACCTCAACACGGTCCCCACAGGGACTCGAACTTTGGGGGCTGTGATTGGGGGTGCAGAGTGTGCAGAAGGAAGCTGCTTTGCCCGATCCTCTTCTGTCAGCAGCCCACCAACCAGCTTCTCTTTGTTCAGGCTGGATGCCGACCCCCAACCCCAAGTACGAACCCGAACTTCTTTATGAATGGTTACATGTATTACAAAAGGAAAATAGCACTTTTCCAAAACATAATGTTTTTACATGGCACATGCAGAATTTATCCATGATTTTTCATGAGCCCTGAAAATCATCTCTTTTCTTTTGTGTTTTCTCAACACCCCCCAAAAAAGCATCTTGATCTTCTAATATTTACAAAGCCTTTAGGGGCGTAGATAGGTTTCACAGGGTCCCATAGCAAAATTCATAGTGTTCCTTTTCCCCCAAAAGACATCCCCACAGCAATAAAGTGGACCAAAACCCACAACACCAGGTCCTACATTTGAAAAGATTTGAGGGACTGGTTAAAGCCCTCCTCAGGGGCTTGCCCATAACCTTACCTCATTCCTTGATCTCAGTGCACATGTGGGCCCCTATGCACCACTCCAAATGATGTTGCCAGCCTCCTCAGGCATTGTGTGAACAGCTCGAGGCAGTGACCAGGGGTAGGTACCCATGCATTAATATGCACTCACTGCTGATAAGAAGAGCCTATGAATCTAGAAGGGCAGGTTTTACACCCATAGGCATCCCAGATTAGGTATGTGCTGTGATTGGAGTTCTAGGCAGTGTTGGCACAGTGTGGGCCCTGGGTCATTGAAAGTAGGCCTCATTGAGTTTCAGTTCTTCCTGAGGTGCTACCCCAGTACGCAGTGTTGGCACGCTGTCTACAGGAAGCATAGGGGCCAGGAGCTGCAGGTTCCAAGGGTGGAATTAAGATGCTGCAGCTAGTTTCCCCAAAAGTCCTCTGTGTCAGCATCTAAGTTCTGCCCTGCACAACCTACAGCTCTGCGCCCTGGTGCTCCCAGCAGACAGCACGCCAACACTGGCACTTTTGCAATAGATGCTGCAAGGTGCAGGGAGACAGCTTACATGGGGCCTTATTCTCTCAAGGGCCTGGTAGCAGCTGCATTCCCTGCCTCTATGGTATGTACATCCCTGAGAGTCACTTTTTCAGATATGTGACCTTCATCAGCAAAAGGCTGGAAGTGTTGACTGTATAGAGTTTAAGACTTAGGAGCACTTAAAAAAGAAGCAAGCCACCTTTGGGACAGTCCCATATTAGGCTTAAAGGGTTTTTCCAGGCAAACATATGGATTGAACAACCTACATCCTATGTAGGAGTATTTATATGTAAGTTACAGAGGGGTGGGATGAGTAACATACTTAAGAGCGATATAACAACAAATTCATATAATACTGTACATACAGTCAAATGCAACAAAATAGATTAATACAGGAGACAGTTAGCAGCCCTGCTCTTGCAAGCTTACAATCTAAAGGATGAGGGGGACAAGAGATGTGCTAAGCATGGTAGCAAGTGCTCAGAAGGGTGAACTGTAAAGCAGTTTAGTTAGGCCAGATGGTAAGCTTGTCTAAAAAGATGTGTTGTGGGAGTGCTTTTAAAGGTTTTAAGGGTCAGTGAGTGTTTTATGGGGAAGGGAATTGCAAAGGAGCGGAGCAGCACATGTGTATTCCCTGATATGAGAATGATCTCTGTTATCCCCATTTTTCAAAAATCCCAGCAGCTCAATGTCTCCATAAGCAAGTCCGATGAGCTTTAGATAATGGTGCAGGCTCTGTTGTCTTCTTCCATATCTGTAATTGGCATCTTATAACAAAGTTGTAATACACAGATGCAGGAGGGAGAGTTGATGAACATGTGACAGTGACAGAAAGGCTGAAGGGGATGAAGGATGATGTGTAAGGAAGGGAGATGGCAGCCATGAGGGGGGTAAACTGGTAAATCATGTGTTTTTCACTTTGCTTGGACAGCCCCTAATATATAGGACTAAACAGACCAAAATCTCCCTGGTCTCTACAGTATGCACCATGTAAATACATTCTGTTTTAAGAAAGCATTTTTTACCCTGAAAGGGGACATTTTTGGTCTCATTCAACTATATTAAGCATGACACAACTCTCTCCCTAAATGAGTTGCTCCTGGTGTATTGCAAAAACCAGGAAGTACAGTACAGTTGTTTCTTTTCTTCAGATTTTTTTGTTCAATGGTCACATTGTAATATAAGAAAAAATCCTGTCTGGGGCTTTGTGGAATATTGTTTTAATAGACATTTGTTTTATACTATTTTATTTAGGCGGCATGTCTGAAACTAAATGAATCGTGACACTGTATTGCCATAGAATGATACAAAAATGTGTAGTTTTGTTTTACATGTCAGCTATTGGAATTCAGTTTGATGTACTGTACCTAGCAATTAAGAACCAACGGTACAAAACTGTCACCATCAGTTTCACAGTTGCTGTGACTGTCTGCCACAAGTCTTATAAGCAGACAAGGCAGTCTGTCATTTTGGTGGTAAGTATACTAAATAAAAGCATTTTGCTGGAACATTTTGTTAGTCTACCACAGTGGTAAATAGATCAATAAAATAAATTAATCAGTCACTGAACCTTAAAAGAGCTAACCGTTAGATCAATCATAATCCAATTTCTATGTAATAACGACATAAAATATATAAAGATAGCACACTTGGAAATAGTTTTAACTGCATTTAGTCTCTTTTAAAATATACACTGTGCATAAAACACTTACAAGAAATGTTTCCTTTTAGAGGTAATAAATAGTGTTTTATATATAGTAACAGGCTATATGGCACAGGCTATATGATTCTAAACTGCAAACAAAATACATATATGTCACACTGAGAATAAGGACCTGTTCGCACCTTTCCGCTTGCAGTACGTTGAAGTAGAAATACTCCAGCATGACACATGTGTTATGGAACTTGTCAGGTCCCGTGGGACGTCTTCCTTCCAATAAGTCAGCAACCCCCAATCTCCGCTGCTTTCTTCGCCTATAGCCAAGCCCCCGTTGGCCGGGACGCAGGATACGCCTCACCGGACACGGTTGCCACCAGGACTTGTTAGCACAAAGGATGCTGACTTATGCAGGGGAACCAGGAATAAGACTGGTAAGACAAACGGGCAGAGGTCATACACGGGTGATCAGTCCAAGGAAGCACGGTACAAAAGGATTGAGACGGAAGAATGGTCAGGGCTAGCCAAAGGTCACACCAGGAGGTCAGAGGTACGCGGTACAGAGGAGCAGGCAGGAATCGTGGTCAAAAACAGGCAAGGTCGGTCCAGGCGGCAATCAGGAATGGTCATACATGGCAGAATCGTAAGGAAAATAGCAATCACAATCACACCCAGCAGCACGCTATCACGGGCAAGGAACGAGTGCAGAGTGAGCAGCTTTATAGGAGTGATGGGACAGGAAAGGGGATTTGATTGGTGCAACATAGGAACCTGAGGCTGATTGCCCCATTCAAACTGCCAAGTACTGAGCTCATTGGCCCAATCCAATTACCTCCGGCGGGCGCCCTGTGTGCAGCGCCGCCGGAGGGCATAAACACCAGTGAGTGACGCGCGCGCGCGTGTATGGAACTGCGCGCCGGGAGCGCGCCGAGATGGCCGTGGCGCGGCCGCTCCCGAGGCCGTCGGAGAGGAGGCCGCCCGAGCAGCCGCTCGCGACGGAAAGAGCCGAGCGGCCGCTCGGGGCGGAAACAGCCGAGCGGCGGCCGGGGAGAGGAGACGCCGAGCCGCCGCCTGGCAGAGACGCCGCCCAGCCCGCACGCTGGCTGAGCGGGAGCCGCCGACGTGGGACCGAAGGACAGGTGAGTGTCTCTGGGTTTGTACAGGGCTCGTGACAGAACTGCTGCCCATTAAAGCAAAGAGGCCCTCTGGCAAGAGTTTTGCTCCCTACACAAACACAATACATCTCATAGAAGTCAATGGGCACCGCAGGTAAAAGACATGTGCTGGGCTGAGTAGTGGTGCAGTTAAGGGGCACACATACCTATCTACATCAGCCCCTGGTCCATCAATGTACCACTCGTCTCCTTCCTCAGCACCTGGTGCCTGCTGCAGCCACTTAATACCAGGCCCTGAAGCTGGGGTCCTTCTGTCCTCATTCTGTCCTCCTTCTGTCCTCCTATCCAATCAGCAAAGACAGGATCCAGGTGCAGCCTCTCTCTGCCTCCTTCCTTCAACCTCCTTCTTGTTACCCCCACCGGATCCAGGTCTCCGCCGCCACCAGATACTATGGTTGCCAGAGGACAGAAAACTATGGACTTACTTACAGGGAGGCAGATAGGGGTGTCTGCACATTGCTCTTCACTAAGGGGGGCACAAAAAAAATTCTGCAATGTGGGGGAAATGCACAAATGTGAAATGGGCCTAAAGCAGGAAGAAGTACCTTCCGATACTGCTGTTAACATAGAGGTGATGCGATCTTAAACTGTAGTTTTTTTCATCTCCTAATATACCTGTTGAAGTAGGCCAAGCAAGGTGGGACCTTCCCAGCACTAGTTATGGTTAATATTGTAAATGGATCATTCATTGTCTCTTCACTAAAGCATAACAAAATAGTCCCCAGTGGCCGCCCAGAGGGAGGAATCTATCTTTCAGCCCTTAGAATTTTGCATTAGTTCTGAGTCACATACAGAGTGCCCGATTTCTCATTGGGTGGCCACTTCATTTTGCTTGCTTGGGATCTAAAACCCATACTGAGTTATAGGTATTTTTCTTTTTGATTTTGTTTATTTTTAATCAAAGGTTTCTAGTTAAGCATGGGCTTAACTTTACTGACAATTAGAATCTCCTAATGCTGGTTCTCCAGATGTTCTAAACATTATGACAGAATTGTCACTACTAAAGTGTAAAGTTGATTGTTCCTAATCTACTGAATGATAGTATAAGTGTAAAAAGGCTGAATAACAGCCAGCAGCCAGCAGACTACTGCAAGCTGCGTGGGACAGAATTAGGCCCTTATTTATGAAGGAATAGCGACAGGTAGCGACTGGTGAGCGGCCGGTAATGACGGGCCCCGCCACGAGAACGCCGGCTCCCCACCACAATCACACATTCAAGCCAAGCCAATCCTGCTTAGCGACTGAGATAGCGCCACATAGCCACTCATTCATCATTATTTCAGCCTCAGCCCACAGCGCTAGCGTCCGACCTTGAACAGCGACAGGTATGACCTCTCGCTACCTGGCGCTCTTCAATGCATTTCAATGGAACAATCTTTAAATATTCATAATTAATTGTTATTAATTGTTTTTTTTTTTTTTTTAATGTGAAAAATTCTGTGACCACTTCTGCCATTTTAGATAAAAATTGTACAGAATTGATATTACAGGTCTGATATTAATGTATTCATATTACCAAATTATTTAAAAAACTTGTTTTTTTTGGTTTCCAAAAATATGGTTGTTTGGGGGTTAAAAAACTACTTTTAACCCATCCCCTCCAGCGCTCTGGGGTTTAAACATGCATTTTAAAGCGCGATAATTTTTTGAGCGTGATTTGTTAATGAATATGGTGGAAGCCGGTCGCTCTGACCAGTCGCTATCATGCGCTCCCATACAGCGCGGAACCTGTCAAATAGCGACTCCTCACCCAATATTCAACATTACGGCAAACCGACTGAGTCGCTATCAACTACAGAACAACGGCCAAGCACAGCAACTACTAGCGGGCGCTCTGAAAATGCCGCTACAGTTGCTCAACTGTCGCTACCTGCCGCTCTTAATGAATCGGCCTCTAAGTGCGGATTGCCTATGCACTACTTGTGTGTGGAGAGGTGTGTTAAGTGCCCCATGTGATTACTTGCCAGCAGAATTTGATCAGACATTGATTGAGTTGCACTGGCCAGATTGAATTGTTTGAACTAGATTATAATAGTGATGGTGATAGCTAGTGGTACCAGTGTGTGGGTGTGTCTGGTGTGATAGCAGATTTGTACTGGAAATAGCTAACATGAGCAATTGATTTGACTACAAGTACAATGCACAGAATCTCAAATCTGAAGTGTTATTGAATAGCATACATATCAATATGTAGCGTGATACTGTAAATGCTTTTAACATTAATAATTGGGCAAATGCTCACATTTAGTTATATCCTTACAGTATTTTAATATACTCTAATTTAGCATGACACCCAACCCATATAATTATCCATGACAGCTGATGCTTACAATCAATCAGTTTTTTTCTTATTTCAATTAATACATTTTAATGACTGTCACTGACATAATAAACCTTTTTAATTACACTGCAGAATTGGGTTTGTAATATTTGCAAAGACATCTTGAAGGAAAATGACACAACTTGTCAGAAATGTTTAACATTATCATTTTTAGCCAAAGATGCTGCTTGGGCTATTTGGGCCTGACTTAAAACAGCTGAGGCCTATCTATCGGGCTACAATTAAATAATCTATCTCCTTCATGTCAAACATATCTTCTTTCGCTTACATGTAAATGTGTTGTTGCAGATCAAATGAGCCTTTGTACAACTGAATTTTGCTCTACTATACTATATATCTACTATATTGCTCTATAACACTCATATCTTTCTTATGAGTCATTATTTTTAATAAACAACAGTAGCAAGTGTGCATACTGTAATTCTTCTTCTGAGATAATCATTAATTTATCTTGACTCAAAATATTGTGCCCCTAAATTGTATTAGCCCCATGTATGAGTGCTGCTCCATGTACTTGCAAATCATACATAAAATGGAGGTGGACATTCAGCTAGTCCTGTTGCCTTAAACATTTGAGAGCTTCAGCATGTATGTCCTGGAAGCAGTTGGGAGGAATAGATACTGACTATGTTCATTATTACACAGAAGAAATCTATTATAGTCTTGTAGTAAGATAGCAGATATTATTGTTTAACCTGAGGAGCCACATTAGGTGACTGAACAGAAAAGAACAGCAGTATGTAAGCAGGTAATTACATTTAAAGCCTGCTAAAAGGGTAAATTGTTTTATAGGCTATTTTAACAATCCCCAAAATGTTCTGCTGGTTTGAATGGTTTAAGGCCATTTTTGAGCCAGAGCTGAACTGGGGAGGAAAGTGGGGGTTCACCTGTACACTGACTGGAGAGGCCTGCAGGCAGATTGATAAATGGTCTCCAGACATTTTGTACATCAGCATTTCACCTCTTTCTCCAGGAGAGGAAAGAGTGAACAAAGGAGGATCATTGCAGGATTTTTTTTTTTTTTATTAAAAAAAACATACACCCTTTCACAGGCTACTATAAAGGTGCACCAGACATAAAGGTTTGAATGCCCAGGGCTTAGAGGCTGAACAGCAAAATACAACATTGGTTAAGAATGTACACACAATATATAATGAATGTTGGGCAAAGAGAGTAAACACAATTTCTGGGTGCTTAATGTAATCAAAACCAAAATTGGATAATTATCGCACACCTTGGTTTGAGATTGAAAAAAAAATACAGATGTGGATCTTAGAAAATTCACAACTATGCAATGGCACTGGAAACTGTAATTTTAGCAATTCAGAAGAAGTATTAGCAGTATACCATATTGTATCATCATATGAAAATTTACTGTGATGCCAAGTGGTATCACTGTGTCTCTTAAGTGGTACGTTAACTCTTATCTGCACCGCTATCAGGCTTTCGCTGGAATAAGGAAAAACGGGATAAATGCAGAAAAATACTAAAAACTTCACATCAAACGATAGTTTGATATAACAAAGGCATAACTTGGCAGCCTGTGTCATATTGTGGTGCTATGCAGATGACAAGGTGCCTCACTCAGGAGCCAGGACTGGATATACAACCCAAGCCCCCAAGTAGCGCCCATGGCAAAACTTTTTTACAGAGTACAGGGGGAGGGGATCGTCGGGCTGCCACATTACTGTAGCTCTATCAAATTTGGAATGAAAATGTAGAACAAGTGTAAATTGTTTATGGAAAAAGGCATCCTCTGAAAATAACCCCAAGCACATATTTTGGAAAAAAATGACTCCTTACTTTGGTCTAAGATTACTAAGGTGCCCCCCTTGTCTGCATGCTTAATTGTGCTTTCTTCACTGCTCTGTAGATCTCTTAGGGTTGTCTGTTCACCCCTATTGAGATTTTTGCCATTATTACATCTTTTTTGAGAATGGAATTTTTGAAACATGCCTTTCCACCTTTTTTATAAAAGTCTCTACTGCATGAAGTGGCTGGAGATTTCCACATACTCTTCTTTTTGCATTTCTTTGGTTCAATGCCAAGGCTGGAGTTTGATGCATAATGACCTAAAGAAGTGTTGAAGGCTGAGATCAAGATCAAGCCTGCCACCTTAATATGTGGGCAGAAAACTAAGACCCTTTTCAACTACATGTTTTTCAATAGGTGACAGTGTCCTGGAAGAGAGATTGACCACTAGGATAGTTATCCTTGTTGAAGGTGCTCCTCGTCTGTCCGGGCTTGATCTTCCTCTTGGGGGTCTGGTACCTTAGGGTTGTACTTGAAAAGTTTGGGACCTCAACGACATCTATTGCAACATCACTGGGTGGTGGCGATTGTGATGTACCCACTCAGCTGAAGCCGCATGCTCGACAGCTTTCTGACCTCACCTCTCTATTTAAAACAATCTCCAGGCACATACTCAATGTAGGTCGGGTCCAGAAGCCCTTGAGAAAGGACCTTTTGAGTTAAGAAATGTTGGCAGGATGAAGGGTCTGCCAAGCACTTTCCAATTTAAAAGCTATAGTGCTTGCTACAAATAAAGTGGTGCTCTACTAATCTGGTTGGTCTATACCTTTTCCTTTGTATACCATATATGTTGTATAACTAAGAATGTAAATAACTGAGACTGATATATAACTGTTATAACATTGTAGAACATTTTTGTTTTGCTTTGCAAACTTCACTAACCTTTGATGTTAAGTTCTATAGCTTTTTCTGTATTGATCCCTTTTTTGCTTATTCCGCTTAAAGCCTGATAGCAGTACAGATACAATTTTCACAAGAATTAACTTACCATTTAAGGGGCACTGTGGTGCCACCTGGTGATGTTATAACTGGTGGTATATAGCTACAGTATATTTTTATATAATGCTATATATACTGCTATTAAATCTTCTGAATTGATAAAATTACATTTTTGTGACAATGCATACTTTTGAATTTAGTATGATTAATTAAATGCACTTAAACTGAGATATGCAATAATTATTTAATTTTGGCTTGGAGGATGAACAGCCAGCCTCTGACCACACTGGCATACCAGCCCTATGTCCTTTAGCATAGGCCCGTGATCACCATCAGCCAATGGAGTTGCTGGATTTTGCCAGGGAATGAGGATCAGGTAAGATGGGGGCTGGTGAAGGTATATGCACAAGGGGGTCATCAGCAAGCAGAGTTACCCCTGTCATGAAACCACATTATTTTAGTTTATGCTATATTTTTCCACCCTATAAGACTTCATTTTGTTTTTTATAAAATTATTATTATTGTTTATTTATATAGCGCCATATTTTCTATAGCTCTGTACGAGGTATAATTACAGACAAGGTAAAACATACTGTACAGGGATCATTATAAACTAGATACAAAGTTTAAACCCCAAATGGGATAACAAGAGACAATACAAAAGAGAGGCCTGCTCTTGCGAGCTTACAGTCTAAAGGATCAGGGTGGAGACAAAAGGGGAGATATCACAAGTAGTGGAATTTGAGTTCCGTGTTATGGGCCCAGTGAAGGTAATGCTTAAGCCAGGTTATATGTTTGTCTGAAGAGGTGAGTTTTGAGAGCACTTTTAAAAGACTTGGAGTGTTTAAGAGTGACGTATAAGCAGGAAGTGCATCCTAAAAGAAGGGGCGAGGCTCGGGAGAAGTTTTGAAGGTGGGAGTGCAAGGAGGTGACCAAGGAGGAGAACAGGAATGTCTGAGGTAGAGCGGAGGTTGCGCCTGGGTTGGTATCGCTGGATTAGAGATATAATGTAGGGAGGGGCATGGTTGGAGAGAGATTTGTAGGTTAGTGTTACAACTGAGAGACTTTGAGAGACAGGTAACCAGTGGAGGGATATTATAAGATTGACTTCTCTAGCCAATACTGTGACAGTATAATTCAGATAATCAGATAACTGGCTGCTGCTATTGAAAACCTAGATACTTCAGGTGGGGAAATGGCAATATCAGTCAGTAGACTTTTTAAATGAACAGTCCAGGCAAACATAATAAACAATTAATAACAAAAAATAATACTTTCTCTCACCACCTGCCATTATGACTGCATCCTCTAGGACCCGCTGTTATTGTTACCGTTACTGAGGTCAAGTATTGTGGCTTTCAAGCATCTGGGTATTCCTTGGTCACCTTGCCACCATTTGTGAACAAAAAATTGCCAGGACCCATCCCCGCCTGCATCACAGAGTTCTGAGCTCCAATTACGGCAACAATGGGGTATTCCAGTACAGGAACTTTAATTACCATTTGAATCTTACCGTTTGAAGGACAAATACAACATGTAAACCATATTTAAGTTTCTAAGGACTTTAGCCTTTGGCTTTTATCAGTGCAACTGATGTTCTAGCAGCTGCCTGGTTGTCATGCCCAATAAAGTGTAATTTTCTTCATCTGGCTGAGGGTATGCTGTGCCTTAAAAACTTATGTATTCATGCACTTTGACCTTTACAGCCACACACCAACATGTATTTATTAAGATTTTGTGTGATAGAGCAACACAAAGTATTTGTGAAGTGTTAAGACATACTTTTCCAAATATATAGAAAAAAAAATTGAAATTCACTCAAAATTCACTCAAATTACCTCAAATAAAATCCAGTGTGATCAATCATCTGTAAATGTAAGGAGTATGGCACGACTGCAAATCTACCAAGACATGGCTGCCCCCACCTAAACTGACAGCCCAGGCAAGGAGAGCATTAATTAGAGAAGCAACAAAGAGGCCCAGGGTCACCTTGAAAGAACTGTAAAGATCCACAGCTTAGGTCGTAGAATATTTCCATGGGGCAACTATTAATCACGTACTCTTTATAGAAGAGTGGCAAGAAATCCATTTTTGAAAGCAAGCCATATGAAAGCTCAAGCTATGTGGGAGACAAAGTTAACCTTTCTTACCTAAATGCCAAACACTATGTGTGAATGGCATTGCACATGACTATACACACACCATCCCCACAGTGAAACATGATAATGGCAGCATCATGTTGTGCCGATGCTTTTATAATGTAGGGACTGGGAAGCTGGTCAGATGTGATTGGAAGATAGATGGAACTAAATACAGGGCAATCCCAGATGAAAAACTGAGACTGCAAAAGACTTGAGACTGAGCGGTAGGTTCACCTTTCAGCAGGGCTAAGACCCAAAACATACAGCCAAAGCTACAATATAACATTTTAAATCAAAAAATATACTCATGTGTTGGAATAGCTTTTTGTTCTGCTTATTCCTGATAAAAGTCCTATATTGTGTTTATCATTCATTAAAGGCTTTGTTAACCCCAAATGTCCAAGTGTGGTCCCTATACGTAGGGCTCCCATTACAGAATCCTACCAGCCCTAGCTGAGTGTTTGCTACCTTGATATACCTTCAGCCATGTGTGGCAGATAATAACTAATTGGGTTTGGTAGCCAGGAAGTACCACAGGACATAGGCTGGTGGTTGCTGCTATACAGTGGCACAAGCAAGATGTTTGTAGGACTACCCAAGCATGACTGTGGAATACTTCCTCAGCTTTTAATCATATATATGCATTCCTGTTAAGCTTGTTCATATGTAATACATGTGCATGTCACACTACTGTATGTTTATCACAGTACACCATGTTGCATAGGCCCCACAGTACTGTATGTCATCATTACACCAACATAGGTCACAGTTTTAAAAATGTTCAACCCAGTTGAATGTGGCTTTTCTAAAATTGTTCTTGTTACAGTCTCTGTTTCTAAGTGACTTCTTATTTCCCACATCAAATGTATAAGATGTTTCAACGCACATTGTTTTTGATAATTGCACTGTTAGATTTTAGGCAGAACAATATTGTGGGATTGCTGTCCTTTTCCTGACCCCGGCTCTGCTCTGTCTGATCAAAGCACAGACAGTACTTTTGCCCCCTCTCCTCTACTTAGTAGGTATGCCTTTAAACCCCTTAAAAAATGCATTTTTAAGGGTTTAGGCTTTTCATTAAATGATGCTGAAGATTTGGTTTAATGATTTGCAACAGTATTTTGAATTGTATGGTCCCCTTAATAGTACTGTATACCTTATCTTACCTATTTCCAACTTTCCTCTACCATCACTTTCTTGACACTTCTCCTCCGGGACCTACTTTAAAATCTCTTTTCACCTCTTTAGTAAAGATGAGCAACCTTTTTAAAAGTTTGGTTCAGGTAAACTTTTTTCGCCGGACTAAACCTTTAATGAACTTATTTAAAAAAAGTTGAAAAATGATACCTTCGCCCATGTTCCAGTGCCGGGCGATGTCCTCATCCCCATGTGCTGTCCCTCGCTGGTCTCTGCAGCATCCACTCTGCCTCCCCGGGAATCTTGCTCCTCACCACAGGGAGGGGCATTCATACTGGGAGTAAGCTGTAGCGTCAATGCTCTATCCCAGTATAAATTGCCCCCTACATGTGGTGGGCAGCGAGATGGAGAAACGGGCAGAGCCCAGCATCAGTCTATCTCTCCGGCTCACAGTGACAGCAAGTAGCGGGTGGATTTCTGCGGAGACCGGCGTGGGATTAGATGTAAGTATGGGGGGAAAAAAAAATAATAAAAGATTAAGGGGTTCATGAGACCCCTGTTACAGGGCACCTGCAGCAAGCTGGTGACTTCCTGACCTCATTACCTGTCTCACCAAAGCCCAGGGAGCTTGCGGCCCATGGGGCTACCAGAGCTGCATGGCTGGTGTCCTGGCTGGTTTTAGTGGATAGGGAGGGACCAAAGGCCATTTTTTAATTTTTAAGGGTTTAACCTTTAAAATCTCCTTCAATCATGTAACTATTTTTCCTTAGCACAGCTATTTAGACTTGACTTTTAGGAAATAATATGGCAGATTGACAGATTGGCAGTGGGACTGCAGACTTCATCTGAGAGGATCAGGGGTCTGGGTATAATCCCTGTTTTCAGTTCTAAATCCCATGTTCAGGGATGCCTAATACATCTTCTTAGAAAGGATAGTTATATCACAGAAAATACAGGTTATCACTACATATTGGAGCGTTAAAGAGAGGAAAAGCTCACGTTTTCTAGTTTGCAATGAAAAGTGGTTAGACGATTCTGCATTTGTTTTTCATTTTAGACACAATACCCTCGGGGAGAACACATTATGTAAAAATGTAATTACTAACATAAACAGAGCTTTTAATTTAGGCTGATATGATTTTTGGCTTTGCAGAAAATGGTTATTTAGTGTGTAATTTTTTATTTAGTGTGTAATTTTTTTTCCTAGTCTAAATCCCACTGAGAATTTGAATATTAGAATATATTTTGCGTAAATTCCATTCTTTGATCTTTCCATGGTCCTTATCTAGACTAATCTAATAAACGAGCAGTGCAGTGAGTTGTTTAGTGACTATTTAAGACTGAAATTGCAACTGTAGTTGTGATTGTTTTTTTAAATTGTTGATTTACACCGGGTTTGGCCAAAACATTAGAAAAAAGTGTTCGGTTTGGGACCAGAACTTGCTTTGGACGCCAAACCTCATAGAAGTCTTTGATGGCCCAAACTTTGGTGGTGTGAAATGAGCGTTGTATAGGTTAGGGAGCTCGATAGTCGAACATTGCTAGGATATGCCACCAATATGTTATAGCTGCAGGTCCCACCTCTGGGACATGCACCTATATCGAGAAATACAACCCCCCATCCCCAGCAGCAAAATACGTGGCCGCCACTCCATTCACTTTTATGGGAGTGCTGAAGATAGCTAGGCAGCATTCCATGCATGTTAGAGGGACATACCAGGCAAAAGATTAAATTAGCATGCTTTCTGCATGCCCAGTGTTGTCTGTTAGCGACGGCATCGCTTATTCCCCAGCACTTGCCTGATAAACCCTATAGATCTTGCTCGCTTCTGCTGACTTATTTTTCAGGTTCTCCATAATGAATAAACTTCTGAGGGGACCCTAACATTGAAACATGTATTTACGGAGTCATCGTTTGCTGCTGGGGAGGCCCTGCAGAACGAAGGGAGTTCACTGGGAGTTATTAAGAAGCAGGCTGGATGAAGGGTGGTGCAAAAAATGCAGCTCTCGACAGCCCAAATGGGGAGAGCAGCAAGCAGAATAATTTAACCCCTTCCTGGAATGCCTCTTTAAGGTTGCCCAACATGAGCCTATTGGCAGAGGGCGAGGGACCACCCTAAGTAGGGTTACCATCTGGAATGTTTGGGCCCTATTCAGCATAGCTAATGTGTGATGGCGTGGCCCCTATTTTAAACTGAACCTATGCCATGAAGGCCACCAAACTTACCTCAAAATCGAGACTGAACATATAGGAAACCAAAACTCTAGGAGCTAAGGGCTCAGCCATCACATTTTATGTTATGGGAGGCCCAGACACAATAAAGGTTGTATAGATATACGACCTCTCTCCAACCTACATAGCCTTAGTTTGAACTGGACCTCTGTCTACATGGCAGACAGGGGGACTTTATTATTCAGGCCATAAAAGAAAACTGAAAATCAAACTAGGGGCCCAGCCACCAAATTATAGTTTATGAGGGGCCCAGACACAATATAAGCTCTACAGAGTCTTCCCCCTTCTCTAACCTATGTGTAATGGCTTGGCCTTGAGATTGAATTGGGCCCCAAGGCAAAACAGCCATGGTGAGGGGGAGAAACAGACACCCTCATGTATCATCAACAGCAGCAGAAATAGTGTGACAGCCTGAGGGCCTAAGGTCTGGGTTGCCGATAGAACCACTCAGGGTTAGTATATGCCCCTACCTTTCCTGGAACAGGCCCACCATAGATGGCCCAGACTTTGCTTTTAGTGACCCCTTCTGTTGCCCAAGCCACATCTGCCACTGCGGTCCCCCGCAATCCCAGTTTTGGCTTTCAAACGCTGAACATGACCCCTGTGAGAAATCCATTGATACTTGGTATAAAATCTAGGCTGCTGCATTATGTCAAGTCTCTATCAATAGATACGCTAATGCTCGCAATGCATAAGTCACTATTATGATCAATTCCTATTACTGTATGTGCACAGCTCCTCTATTGTATTGGGGTAAATATCACTTGTTTTAAAGCAGCAAAGGGGAACTGCCTACTCTAGCTGTAGGTTGAAATATTGAGATATATATTTGCATAATCTCTCTTCTCCCCTCAAATGAAGAAAAAACCCAAGGGTTCAACTCACTCAACCAGACGGATACACCTATAGACTTACTCTCACGTGCAGACATATGAAAAAGGAGCCTGCAGAATTCCTAAGGACTAGTCAAATCCAAGTCCACCCCTTAGCTATTGAAAAGACAATAGCTCTGATTCAGAGCCTCTCTCATATACATTCCCACAGGGGGGAATTCATAAGTCCCTCATCTGTCAATTTTTCTATATTGTGTGATTCTGAGCTGTGTTTTTTTGTTTGTGTTGCCTATTGAGATTTTACGTTTTCACGCAAGTTTTGGCTTTCATGTGTATGTAATTTTACAGGTCTAGCTTGTGCATGATTTTTCCAGTTTTCCAGTTCAAAATTAGGCCCTCCCCCTGCTTGAGGCACTTCTGTGATGACTTCTGTGATGAGTACAAGCATCTTCAGCAGAGGAGGCTGTTAACCATGTACCTTCCAGAGCTTAGGCATACACGCCGTCTCCTGGATATCGATCAGATGTCCCATCAGCAAATGTTTGAATTGACCTGACTAAATCGCCTTTCTCTTGAGAAGCTTTGCTGCGGCCATGGTTGTTCCCCGCCACAAGCAAGAGGCATGCAATTGGGCATATGACCAATTTGGTTGGCTGTCTTAAATTTTTAACGAATGGATCCTTCTAGAGGCTAGGAGCACTTCAGTTGGCATGTCCCAGCCTTCGCTGGGTCGCACCTACTTTTAGCAAATGGATCCTTCCAGAGGCTAGGAGCACTTCAGTTGGCATGTCCCAGCCTTCGCTGAGCCGCACCCTGAATACATTTCTTGATGGTATGACTGTCCTGCAGAAGAAATACACCTCTTTTCCTGACAGCATGGCAGCCTGGAACGCGGTGAGGTTGGGCTTTTTCAGCATTTGCAAATATGCCAAGTGCGCCATCGATTGCACGCCCTGGTTCCCCCAGCTGCTCAGGAGTATATGTTTCGGTAGGTTTAGGTCCACATTGCTCCTACTTCTTGGCCACTCTCCTGTATTTAGGGGAGGACTGGCCATAGGGAGACCCGGGACAATGCCTGGTGGGCTGCACTGCTTTGTGGTCAGCTGGGCTGCTGCTTTTAACACCCTCATTCAAACCCTGCCCCTTTAGTCTCCTCTCACCCCCTGTACCCAGCCCCATTGTACCCACAAGCCAAGAAACTCCAGCCCCTAATGCTATAGCCCCAGCATCATGGGGGGACTTAGCAAGGATATCCCAGGACGGCCAGGGGCTGGTAAAATGCAGAGCTGATTTTTGGCCCCAGTCCGCCACTGCCTGTATTTATGCTAGTCTTGCTTCAGCTCCCCTAAGCCAGCTTTCCTGTGTTCCTTTTTTAGTGTCTGTTCCTTTCTTGTTGCAAACATATTAACCTGACTTTTTTCTGCATTTGTCACATCAACTACAAGATGGGCCACTCTGTCTGGCGCTGATTTTCTTCCAGACCAGCTTAATATCTTCCCACTATTTTTTTCCTGCGTCAAATGCTTGGGTGTGGAGTGGGACAAGGACCCAGTAAGCCTGTTGAAATTCTCAAACATGCTATCCAGCATGACCTCCAGTTGTGCATCATTAAACCGCCCACTCAGCTTCCCTCTTGTGAGCTTGCACCCAGTCTGTGGGCCGATGCTTGGATCTCCTGTTTAGTGTGTGTGGGGAACCTGAGACACTCGGTCCACTTCCAGGCTCTGAAGAAGTGGTTCTCAGGCTACTGGCCGAGGAGCAAGCAGCCATGGCTCCGGTGCCACTGTTCTACCATGCACTCTGCAAGGGGCTCCACTGCAGGCAACTCTATGAGCTCTTCAGTGGGCCCCACACTGGGGCCTGCACTGGGGTCCACACTGGGCTCTGGTGGTCCAACCAGAGGGTGGAATGGTATGGGCTGTGCTAGGAGCCCCGGGGGCCCCGGGTATGTGTATCCCGCTGCTGCTGTCTCTCACTGCTGGGGGTAACAGGGGAGTGTCTGCAGAATGAACTGGGGTTGGGTACCTTGGCTGGGGGCTACGGCTCCCTCGGCCATGTCTGTCTTCTGGGCTCTGGGGGCTGCACTGGCATCTGGGTTTTGGAATATTCACATGCCAAGTAAGCAAGCCATCAAAGTCATGGGATCAGGTGCGTGCTTTGGTGGAAGGTTAATTGGACAACAATTGTGTTTATTTGAAAGCCCAGCACAGGCAGGTGCAACCTATAGGCTACAACATCATGGGTGTATGCCTGTCCCAGCCACACCTCATGGGTGTGTCACGGGTGTAGACAGTTGGTACCATGTTGGTACTTGTTGTCTGCTTGTTCTTTTTCTACACTTGTGAGCAGCAAAACTACATTATGATGGTAAGTAGACATGATATACCATTCGTCTATGCATGTGTGCCGCTTTACAAGTAGGCAAAGGTGCGGACAGGTGACAGTCTGGCTGCTGGAGTGGTGATATACAAGAAAAGGCACATGGCAGGATGCACAGTTAAGGATGAAAGCCTGGGATTCAGAGAAAAACAGGGTTTTGGTCGAATGGCGTACAGAACATTGACAAGAACCAAAACCTTGCTGCCTGTTGAATGGCCAGATGTGAACCAGGCAAACAACATGTGCCACCCCACATGTGCCAAAGTGAACATGTTGTCAGACATACTCTGCGGCCAGTGTCACATATCCCACTCTTGCCTGTTTGTTGGAGACACTAGGGGGTCGACGCTGAGTGTAGGTAAAGTGAATGGGAAGCTTTTGCAGGGTCAGACAGGATAGAGACCACAGACATGACAATCCGCTAGTAATGGCGAAGGGGAGAGCTTGTGCACGACTTGGCTTAAGTGTGTCTATGACTCCTATCTGCTAGTGCTGTGCCCTTGGAGAGCTGGGTCCACCATGTTGCAGAGCACTGTCAGCGAGCGCTAACTGACACTACTAGTGGAGGGAATAGCTTGGTCCACCACTTGGTCTAAGGGTGTCAGCTACTTTAACTGCAAGCCCTGTTGGCATGGATAGCTGCTTAGGAGGCTCAGTGGTGTAAGAGGCCTGATTTTAAAGAGGAAGGTGCATGCATGTGAACCTAAACTAGGTCAAGGCACGGAAGTCAGGAAACTTAGGACTACAGTGGATTATTTTGTATTTGCAGACTTTCATAACAGACTCAAGTCCAACACCCGTGAAAAGAGTACAATGGCAGCCCATCTAAGCAGGCAGGGGACGTCAGCTTACACCCGCACACAAATTATGCAGCACTGGTCGGACCTCAAATGACGATGTGCATAAAGGCCACCCGGATGCGAGGAAGCAGTGCGGCAATGAAAAAGATGGGGTATGGGTGTAAGACAGTGCCTCGACCACTGCCAACATCCTCCTGTTCAGGATCCCCACCAACAGCCCCGGAACTCAGGAAGAGTTGTTGGGTTTGGAGTCGCCCACAATCCAGCAGCAGTCAGGTAGGCCAATAGAAAACAAACACGCAGGTTGTGGGAAGGGATTAAAAAATGCCAGGTGTGCTAAGTGCTGGTGTTTTGTGCTTCTCTTTCCCTACAGATTCATCCGAGGGTGAATATGTAGCGATGGGGCCACCCAAGATTGGTCTGGTACGGCGCTTGACTCAGGTGGGTGCAAACCAATTCAAGCAGACCATTACACAAGCAGAGCCCAAATAACAAGTGTGTAGACTTGTAACATCTGTTGGTATTTCATTCCAGACCCAGAAGAAGGGATAGCACCAGGGTGGAGGGTAGCCCCCTAAAAGGGCAAAGAACAGTGTTGTGGTAAGTAATGAGCATTTGGGGGGAATCAACAGGCACACATTTGTACAAACATGGGTTGACATGCTGTCAGAACCTTACCTGTTCCCCGTCCTCTGTCCCGCGGTGCGTCGTCCGGGGGATCCCAGCCTCCAGTCCTCCGGCGGCCCCGCCGGCCGGCTGTCTGCGTGCGCCGCTCTGAGGCGCTGGGTGCGGCAGCGGCTCGGCGGCCTCTCTGGGGGGTCCTCGGTGGGGACGGGCGGCCCCTCGGTCTTCTCAGCCGGCGCGGGCGCTTCCTTTCCAGCGGGGAGCGCGCCCAGTCAGTCACGTGCGTGCGCGCGCGAGCACGCTCTGTGTATGCCTCTCGGCGGCGCTGCTCCCAGCACGTCCGGCGGGGGCCAGTTTAAAGGGACCTATCAGGTTGTTCTGATGGGGGATAGACCCAGGGACTGGACAGTTCTTCTGGCCTGGGCGGTCCAGTCCCTGGGACTACTCCCATTGGAATTATTAGTGCACCAATCAGCACACTTTCCCCCCCGATCTCCAATCACCAAGTCCCCTTTCCTATTGGCCAGTATTCCCATAAATACGGTTCGGCCCCATCCTCCAGTGCCCGTTATAGCCTCTGGTTAATAGGGTGTGCTTTTCTGAACCGTGCTTATTGTTATTACCCGGCTTGTCTTCTGACCATCCTTGCCTGCTGCCTGCCCCGACCATTCGCCTGTCTGACTACGTCCCTGCCTGATCCTTTTGATACTGCGTTTCGGTGCCCATCCGGTTTGACCTCGGCTTGTTTTGACCCTTCTACGTTTAACCCCTCGGATATCGTGCTCTGTGATCACCCGGCTTTGACCCCTGCTTGTTTTGGACTTTCCTTGTCTGGTTTCCACGCTTAAACCTGAATCCGCTCCGGCATCCAGCTTTGGGATACCCTGCTGTTCATCCATCTCCACCTTAAGCCAGTAATCTTTGCACCAAATAAGACCTGGGGGTAACCGAGTCTGGAGAGGCATAACCCGCGTCTCCAGCGAGTGGGGACTTGTCTATAGGCAGAAGAGGCGGTGGAGATTGGGGATTACCTGGCTTAAGAGAGAAGGGTGTCCGGCATTTCCATTACAGTATAACGGGCCCAAAACAAATGGACCACATTTTGGAAGAGGTGCAGGCCCTAACTGCGGCCATGGAGCACCTGGCCCTTCGTGTGGTGGCCCAGGAGAATCGTCCTGCTCCTATCAACACCGGCCCTAAGGGGGCCTTGGCCGCACAACCAGTGGAACCCAAGATTCCACTTCCAGACAAATTTTCTGGAGATAGAAGTAAGTTTGCCAATTTCCGGGATGCATGCAAACTCTACTTTCAACCCCGACCGTTTTCTTCAGGGTCTCAGGAGCAGCGTGTGGGTCTGGTCGTCTCTCTCCTCCAAGGTGACCCACAGTCATGGGCCTTCAGTCTGTCACCCCAAGATTCTGCGCGACAATCCGTGAAAAGTTTCTTCTCCGCCATGGAGGTTTTATATGATGATCCAGACAGAGGGGCTACCGCAGAGGCTAAACTTCGCACATTATGCCAGGGTCGTCGGCAAGCAGAAGAATACTGTTCTGAGTTCCGACGATGGGCCGTGGATTCACGTTGGAATGATCCTGCCTTATGCGGTCAGTTTCGTCTGGGGTTGTCCGACTCCATCAAAGATATTTTAGTGAACCATCCAGTTCCCCAGACCCTGGATGAAACTATGCATCTTGCTATCCGCATTGACCGACGTTTGCGGGAGAGACGCCTGGAAAAAGGGTCGCATCTCGACGCCAGCTGGAAAGCTGAAGCCCCAGCCCAGACTTCAACTGAAGAACCCATGCAGCTGGGGGCTACCAGGCTTACCAAGGCTGAGAGACGTCGGCGAATGTCGGAGGGGCTGTGTCTGTATTGTGGCGGTACCGGTCACATGGTCAGAGTCTGCCCTAAGAAGCAGTCGGGAAACTTCAGAGCCTAGGTGGGATCGAGGGGACCCACCTAGGCTGCAAGGTAACTCCTCAAGTGTTATCACCATTTATGATTCCGGTCCAGGTAAAAGTGGACCTTGAATGTTTAAATTTGGAAGCCCTCTTAGATTGTGGAGCCGTAGGGAATTTCCTTGACTTCGACTTAGCTCGGAGTCTAGGAATTTCGCTCCAATCCCTACCTGAAGCTATCCGAGTTTCCGCTATAGATGACACACTTATTGCTGGGGGGCTTGTCCAATTTAAGACTCCACCAGTCTTGCTCAGAGTGGGAGCTGGGCATTCTGAACTAATCAGTTTTCTAGTTTTAAAGATGCCTACCACTCCCTTAGTTCTCGGGCTACCCTGGCTACATAAACACAACCCTCAAATCGATTGGGTTACTAGGCAAATAGTTAAATGGGGCCCTCAGTGTTTTCACTCCTGTCTAGAACTTCCGGTGCGAGTCACTCAATTGTCCCCTGAAAGTGTGCCTAGCCCATACCTTGATTTTCTTGATGTGTTTTCAGAAAAAGCGGCGGATAAACTTCCCCCCATAGACCCTTTGATTGTCCCATTGAACTCCTTCCAGGTACTATGCCGCCTAGGGGGAAAATCTTTAATCTAACCCGGGCAGAAAATCTAGCTATGCGGAAATATATCACAGAAAACCTTAAGAAAGGCTTTATACGAGCTTCTACTTCCCCGGCAGGAGCGGGGTTTTTCTTTGTTGAGAAAAAAGATGGGGGACTCCGTCCTTGTATTGACTACCGGGGCTTGAATAAGATAGCGGTCAAAAATAAGTATCCTTTGCCGTTGATTGATGGGTTGTTTACACAGGTGGTTGGGGCCCAAGTTTTCTCCAAACGAGACCTCTGAGGGGCCTATAATCTCATAAGAATTCGGCAGGGGGATGAATGGAAGACGGCCTTTAACACCCAAGAGGGGCATTACGAGTATCTCGTGATGCCCTTTGGTCTGTGTAACGCCCCGGCAGTTTTTCAGGATTTCGTTAATGAGGTTTTTAGGGAATATTTGGGTCGTTTTGTCGTGGTGTATCTGGATGATATTCTGATTTTTTCCTCCTCATTACTGGAACATCGCAGACATGTTCCTCTGGTCCTACAGAAGCTCAGAGAAAATTGTTTATTTGCCAAACTTAAGAAATGTCTGTTTGAAGTTTCAGAAGTTCCCTTTTTATGGTATATAATTTCCAATACTGGTCTTTCCATGGATCAATCCAAGGTTAAAGCAGTACTGGATTGGGAACAACCCAAGGACCTGAAGGGTCTACAGAGGTTTTTGGGGTTCGCAAACTTCTACAGAAGGTTTATTAAAAATGTTTCCACTCTGGTAGCTCCCCTCACTAACCTCACCAAAAAAGGCGGGTACCCTGCCTTTTGGCCGGACCAGTCCGTCTTGGCTTTCAAAAATTTAAAGGAAGTTTTTAGCTCCGCCCCTGTACTAGTGCACCCGGACTGTCAATTACCCTTTATTGTGGAAGTTGATGCCTCTGAAGTTGGTGTTGGAGCAGTACTTTCACAGTATAGTGGTTTTCCTGAACGCCTTCATCCCTGTGCTTTCTTTTCCAAAAAATTCACTTCTGCCGAATGGAACTATGATATAGGTAATCGTGAACTATTGGCAGTTAAATTGGCTTTTCAAGAATGGAGGCACTGGTTGGAAGGGGCTCAATTTCCGGTTACAGTCTTTACTGACAATAAAAATTTAGAGTATATCCACTCCGCTAAAAGGTTGACCCCTAGACAGGCTCGCTGGTCCCTGTTCTTTTCACGGTTCAATTTTACCATAACTTACAAGCCAGGGTCCAAGAATGTGAAAGCCGATGCTTTGTCACGTAGTTTTTCTTCCTCTAGTTCACCGAAGGGAAAAATTTGCCCATTTTGCCTCAGTCTCTGGTGGTAGCCGCGATCCAGCCGGAGCTCCCTGATTTAAGTCAGTTCCAGTCTGAAGCCCCGCCTGGAAAACCTACCTATGCTCAGTTTGTGCCCTTGTCCTATCGTGCAGCTATTTTTCAACAATTCCATGACTCTAAGACGGCAGGTCATCCTGGAGTCAAGAAGACCATCTCTTTATTGTCCCGCCAGGTTTGGTGGCCGTCTTTTAGAAAAGACGCTCAAGAGTATGTACGGGCCTGTAAAGTCTGTGCCTGGAGTAAGTCATTGAGACACTCTCCCGAGGGTTCCCTCTTACCATTGCCCATTCCCTCCCGCCCCTGGACCCATTTAGCCATGGATTTTATCACCAATCTTCCACCTTCCCAAGGGTGTACAGTCATTTGGGTGGTGGTGGATCGGTTTAGCAAGATGGCTCATTTTATTCCTTTGAAAAACCTACCCACAGCTCAGGACCTTGCTCAACTTTTTGTGACTCATATATTTAAATTTCATGGCATTCCGGAGGATGTAGTATCTGATAGGGGGGTCCAGTTTGTTTCTCGTTTTTGGAGGGCTTTTTGTGCCAAGTTGGGGTTTACTGTCTCCCTGTCCTCTGCATTTCACCCTCAGTCCAATGGGCAAACGGAAAGAACTAACCAATCCTTGGAACAGTATTTACGTTGTTTTGTTTCTGATATCCAGACGGATTAGGTGTTATTTCTTCCGTTTGCAGAATTTGCCCTGAATAATGCCACTCACACTTCCACTGGGGTATCTCCGTTTCGTTGTGTTTTTGGAAGAGACTTGAAACTTTCGGCCTTGTCAGATCAGCCTTCTAGGGTGCCTTCTCTTGACGAATGGGTGTCCCAGTAGCCGGGGTTATGGGATAAGATTCAACAACATTTATCTAAGGCTGTTTTCCAACAGAAAACCTTTGGTGATCGAAGTCGGTCCAGTAATCCTGATTATGCGGTGGGCGATTTGGTTTGGCTTTCTACTAAGAATTTGGCCTTACACCAACCTTCTGCCAAGTTGGGTCCAAGATTTATTGGTCCCTTTCCCGTACTGCAGAGAATTAATTGGGTTACTTATCGTCTGGATCTTCCGCCTTCTATGAAGATTTGTAACTCCTTCCATGTGTCCCTGTTGAAGTCTGCCAGAGATATTGAACCTGATAACCTTCCAGACCCCATCCCGAAGAAAGGTCATGGGTCCCGGCCAGGGAGGTTCATGCGGGGAGGTTGGTGAGGAAATTTCATAGGGAGAAACCCAGGTTGGAGGGTCCAGCGGCCCCTCCTCAGGGGGGGGGGGGGGTAATGTCAGAACCTTACCTGTTCCCCGTCCTCTGTCCCGCGGTGCGTCGTCCGGGGGATCCCAGCCTCCAGTCCTCCGGCGGCCCCGTCGGCCGGCTGTCTGCGTGCGCCGCTCTGAGGCGCTGGGCGCGGCGGTGGCTCGGCGGCCTCTCTGGGGGGTCCTCGGTGGGGACGGGCGGCCCCTCGGTCCCCTCAGCTGGCGCGGGCGCTTCCCTCCCGGCGGGGAGCGCGCCCGGTCAGTCATGTGCTCGCGCGCGCGCGTGTATGCCGGGGGCCAGTTTAAAGGGACCTATCAGGTTGTTCTGATGGGGGATAGACCCAGGGACTGGACAGTTCTTCTGGCCTGGGCAGTCCAGTCCCTGGGACTACTCCCATTGGAATTATTAGTGCACCAATCAGCACACTTTCCCCCCCGATCTCCAATCACCAAGTCCCCTTTGCCATTGGCCAGTATTCCCATAAATACGGTTCGGCCCCATCCTCCAGTGCCCGTTATAGCCTCTGGTTAATAGGGTGTGCTTTTCTGAACCGTGCTTATTGTTATTACCCGGCTTGTCTTCTGACCATCCTTGCCTGCTGCCTGCCCCGACCATTCGCCTGTCTGACTACGTCCCTGCCTGATCCTTTTGATACTGCGTTTCGGTGCCCATCCGGTTTGACCTCGGCTTGTTTTGACCCTTCTACGTTTAACCCCTCGGATATTGCGCTCTGTGATCACCCGGCTTTGACCCCTGCTTGTTTTGGACTTTCCTTGTCTGGTTTCCACGCTTAAACCCGAATCCGCTCCGGCATCCAGCTTTGGGATACCCTGCTGTTCATCCATCTCCACCTTAAGCCAGTAATCTTTGCGCCAAATAAGACCTGGGGGTAACCGAGTCTGGAGAGGCATAACCCGCGTCTCCAGCGAGCGGGGACTTGTCTATAGGCAGAAGAGGCGGTGGAGATTGGGGATTACCTGGCTTAAGAGAGAAGGGTGTCCGGCATTTCCCTTACACATGCATTTCTTTTGTCTTTACAGGTGCCATGTTGGTCAACCCCAAAAATGTCTATTTGATGTTTTTAAGTATTTTTATTTTTTTTTATAAAGCAGGGGTGGGTAATGTTGTGGGAAAAGAGGAATTGGACTCATGAAATCCCCCCCTTAAAAAAAAGTTCTGGGAACAGCCGCACTCTTACCTCAACGCAGTAGTATTGCGTGGGTGCACAGTTCGCGGAGACGCCGCATATATCCAGGTATGTTTGTGAAGAACCAGCACTCCTTTTTAAAGTTCAAAGCAAATAGTTGTATTCTTTACATCAAAAGCAAATGTTACAGCGGTGGAGTTGAGTCAACGTTTCGGGGTGCGCTGCGGCCCTTTTCGTCAAGACCCACCACATGTACCAGAGGAGAACAGATTGCCATAAGAAATAAAAGTGAATAAATGTAACTGAAAACCAATCAAATCGCTAGAAATTGCAGAATTCGCCCCTGACGACACGGGTGACGTAATCGGCGCTGTGTATACGCAGAATACAGTAGTATTACTTCATCTGTACAATATCATAAACAATAAACATTAGTCATAGTAATAATGAGAAACTCACCCCAGTGGGGGCACTTCCTCACCCAGTAGCTCCAGGTGAGCTGGGCGCCGTCGCCTCGGTGGGCGGGGAGGTTGCTAGGCAACCTCTCTCGCCGTCCCCTGATAGGGGAAGGCCGGGACTGACATCACGTGTCCCGGGGACTCTGCCCGGTGACAGGTGACGCGGCGCCCAGGGGCCTCCTGATTGGCGCCCAGGCATCGCAGAGCTAGCGCTCTACCTCCAGTCTTCTGTCAGACTGGAGGCAGCTCGCCTGTCACGTCCCGGCCCCAGGGAGACGGCGGCCAGGGTGCCCCCGCTGCCAGGCAGCATTGATATGGGGATGGTGTGGACACACGGGGGAGAGACACAAAGGGGTAAACAAGGCAGGGGAGATGAGGGCAGGGAGGAACGTGGGGGCAAGCGTATTATGTGGGGCCCCATGGAGGGAGGCGAGATCAACAGAAGGGGAGAAGAAAGCAAGAAGAGGAACCGGAGCATCAGGGGGAAGACAGTGCATCGTGCATGGCCTCTAGCTGTCTCCATTGTGGTGGTATCCGAGTGGATAGAGAGAACCCGTAAGAATTGTGAAATGGGGAGGTTGTCAATGAGATGTCTGGGGTGTGAGCTCTTGTACCTGAGTAATGTGTTCCTATCGGTGGGTTTGGTAAACAGTCATTACTCAGATACGAGAGCTCACACACCAGACATCTCATTGACAACCTCCCCATTTCACAATTCTTACGGGTTCTCTGTATCCACTCAGATACCACCACAATGGAGATACAGCTAGAGGCCATGCACGATAAATTCCGGGAGATAGGTTACCCTGAGGAGGTATTAGCCACAGCCAAAAAGAAGGCGATTAGTATTTTCAGCAATGAACATACCAAGAGAATAAAGGAGGAGCGCATTCCTTTTGCCCAAACATACTGCCATACCTCCCCATATATAGAACGGATCATTAAAAGACATCAGGATATTCTTACTTCAGACAGGAGCCTGGCACCCATGATAAAACGGACTCCACTAAGAGTCTATAATAGGAGTCGGAACCTGAGAGACCTACTAATTAAAGCAGACCGGGTTGAGAAATATACGCCACAAAGGAAGGCATTCTCGACTAGAATGTTAGGTTGTTACAAATGCTTCAACTGCAACATATGCAATTCCCTGATCACAGGACCACAATTCTCTCATCCACACACAGGAGCACAACTCAAACTTAGGGGATACTTTAATTGCAACACGGACTTTTGTCTGTACATTTTGAAATGCCCATGCGGCCTCATATATGTGGGCAAAACCATAGGCCCTTTCAAAAAAAGATTCCAGAGACATAAGAGTGACATAAGGGTCCACCAGGAGAAGGCAAAAAATGGTGAACCGAGGGACATGGACAAACCATCGCGGTGCACTTCCGCAAGCTTGGCCACCAGACGCATGAAATTAGGGGCATGGTTATAGAACAGGTCCCCAAACCATTGAGAGGAGGCGATAGGAATCGCCACCTTCTACAACGAGAGACCTTTTGGATACACAGACTAGACACAGTGCACCCGCGAGGCCTTAACACGTCGTTCGGGTTCAGCAGCTTCCTGGACGCCAGATGACTCCGGCTGGGAACCAATGCGGCTCTGTCCTTCCCATTTTTCCTTTTCTTTTTTCACTGATCCGTCCCAGTTTTGATTCCCCCTTTTTTTTCCAGTTTTTCCCACTTTGTTCCTTCTTTCCCATTTTTCCCATTTTTCCTGGAATAACTAAGGCTCAATCTGAATTACACCTTATTGACACTCGCGCCTTATGTATACTCTATCTATGGACTTCTTATAGTGTGGACTTCAACTCTGCAAGTGCAGAGTTCATCAGGGCAGAGTTATGTATGTCATATAGGGACAATCCACAGTCTTTTGATAGGTGTTTGATAACCTTGGGTTCTAGGTTTATATGTATTATATTTCTTGTTGGCTGTTTCCCCCTTTCCCCCTCCCCCCCTCTCTTCCCCATCAACACAACCCCTTTCCCCTTCCCCCCCCCTTATTCTCCACTGCCCCTCTTCTCCCAGTGCCACCCATGCCCCTTCGCCCCACTCTTCTCCCTGTTCCCCCCTATGAATTCCCCTGCTCTGCCTGCTGTCTTCCCCCTGATGCTCCGGTTCCTCTTCTTGCTTTCTTCTCCCCTTCTGTTGATCTCGCCTCCCTCCATGGGGCCCCCCATAATACGCTTGCCCCCCCCTGTTCCTCCCTGCCCTCGTCTCCCCTGCCTTGTTTACCCCTTTGCGTCTCTCCCCCCTGTGTCCACACCATCCCCGTATCAATGCTGCCTGGGAGCGGGGGCACCCTGGCCGCCGTCTCCCAGGGGCCGGGACGTGACAGGCGAGCTGCCTCCAGTCTGGCAGAAGACTGGAGGTAGAGCGCTATCTCTGCGACGCCCGGGCGCCAATCAGGAGGCGCCTGGGCACCGCGTCACCTGTCACCGGGCAGAGTTCCCGGGACACGTGACGTCAGTCCCGGCCTTCCCCTATCAGGGGACGGCGAGAGAGGTTGCCTACCCGGAGCTACTGGGTGTGGAGGTGTCCCCACTGGGGTGAGTTTCTCATTATTACTATGACTAATGTTTATTGTTTATGATATTGTACAGATGAAGTAATACTACTGTATTCTGCGTATACACAGCGCCGATGACGTCACCCGTGACGTCAGGCGCGAATTCTGCAATTTCTAGTGATTTGATTGGTTTTCAGTTACATTTATTCACTGTTTCTTATGGCAATCTGTTCTCCTCTGGTGCATGTGGTGGGTCCTGACGAAGGGGGCCGCAGCGCACCCCGAAACGTTGACTCAACTCCACCGCTGTGACATTTGCTTTTGATGTAAAGAATACAACTATTCGCTTTGAACTTTAAAAAGGAGTGCTGGTTCTTCACAAACATACCCCTTCAAAATAAGGTAACAGTGGGTGGAAGCAGACGACATGGGAGGTCACAGAATGAAAGAACTTTGAGAAGAACTTTGGATGGAGTCTACGGCAACAGACAGGTAAAAGCGTATGCAAACTCAGCATCCAAGACGAGTTCGCCAGACCAAACTGTAAATGCTCAGGTATGCGTATGCCAGGCAATTACAATTGCGTACACATGGCTGAGAAATTCTCGGGACGTGGCTGGAAATCGTGTGTGTGCTTGCAAATTCTGGAAAAAAGTGAGCATTCACGTGCAAGCTTTGAATCAGGCTTAACATTCTTAAAACTCCTCTTTCCCTCATTAGCCTCGATTCAGAGACACATTCGTCCGGACTTCCGTAGCTGTCTGTGAAAGTTTTGGTGGGTGTTTGTCATTTTTTTGCTTTTTTTCGTCCATTTTCTAATCGTACGGACATTCTGGAATGCGCTTCCGATGATCGGAAGCAAATCTGAACATTTCCGTTAGTTCGGATCATTTTCCAAACAAAATCGGAAATTTTCCGTTCCTTCAGAAAACTTCCGTTGATTCATAGAGCTATCATTCAGAGAGCTGATTTCCGATGGATCACCACCTTATAAATCCGTTTCATTTCCGATCCACTTACGAGACCTTTGAGGGCTCGGATTGCTATTGTTGAACATGTTTTGTGGCTATGTGGAGGAGTCTGCGTGCCTTTAGCACCAAGGCATTGCATGTATCAGCATGGTCAAGACCATAAATTGTCTAGCAATGCATACCTGAATCAATACATTTCATGTATGCCTTATAGAAGCATTTTAATGCTGACTTTAATTAGTCCTTAGCATGTAAACATTTATTTTTCCACACATCCATATAATTGCTAAATTTTTTTAGACTTATGGCCTTTGTGAATTATATTTGGATTGTTGAACTTGAATCTTAATTTGTGGTAGGAGTTATTGTTTTAGTTGGTTACCTTTGCTTTGTGTAATTATTTTATATTTGGTTGCAGGAACTGCAAGATGTGCCACTCGCCCTTGCTCCTGATGCCCGTTCTTTGCCTGCAGAATGCGGGCCAGGGGTTCTCTAATCGGGCACTATGCAAAACCCGGGCCGTGGTGGCGAGGGCCCTCTGGCTTTTGAAGTCCAGATTTAGGTGTTTGGACCATACAGGGGGGGGGGGGCACTGCAGTATGACCCCAACAAGGTTATACCAATATTTTAATGTACGTTTTTTAACAGGGACCACACGTGCCAGAGTGGCACAACTGAGTGTCAGGGTCCTTCAGTTGGTGGGCCAGATGCAGGAGCTGCGCAACTCGTTGGGGACCACAGATGAAGAATAATGTTCTGTGGCCTGCCATTGCTATGTATTTTGTTTTTTATAGTTGTAAAAATGTAACATTTTCAAAATTTTGATACATTTTATATTTTATGATGGTATAAAAAAAATGTTACGGTGTCATTTCATTTACAAAATACATTAACACAAAACTAATGGGCCCAGAAATATTTAAAGATGAATATTCACATGACCGAGAAGTGGTTTGGGTGAGCTTTAAGGTTCCAAAAGGGAAGATGGAGGATAGTGCTAAGTGGTTTGGGTGAGCTTTAAGGGGCCAAAAGGGAAGATGGAGGATAGTGCTAAGTGATTTAGCTAAACATTGTAGTAGAAGTGAGGGTATGCGAGTGCTTTAATGAGTTAAGTTTGTAGTGCGCAGGCGCAAGATCGTAAGGATTCCGTCTGGACGATTATTTTTTGTAAAATGGAAACAGAATCTATCGGGAAACGTAAAGGATTCGTTGGAGGATACGATGGGAAAAGGGCAAAAACTAAAGCCTACGTTGTAACATGTGAAAATGAAACGGAAAAGTCTGGATGGAAAATGACATTCTCGTATTCGTAATCTGCCGTACGAAGGGACGGAAACTTTACAGAAGGTTTTCAATGCATGCATAGAATTGCTCGTACGCTCATACGAGAACGGAAACATTTCACAGATCGAAACTAAAACGGAAGTTTTTTGTGTCTCTCTGAATCAAGGCTATTGACTGGACAAGTACCTATGAAAATTTAAACTGACTGATAACATATGTAGCCCGAATATAATCTGCTGAACATGCCACAAGTTTTTTAAATAATTCCACAGTATTTTAATAACTTGTTAAAACCCTATTTAAAAAATGCCTTACTTTCATGCAATCCTTCACACCATTTTGATTATGATAGTATATTATATATTATGATAGTATATTATTTTGGATTAAATACTATTTAATATATATATATATATATATATATATATATATATATATATATATATATATTACAAATTTTGTATATCATTATATAAAAAATAATGATTTTTACAATTTATTAATATTATATATTATAGCAAGCCTAATTGACTTTTTCTATTACTACAGATATACTATAACCTTCAAGAATGGTAGTCTTCACAGATATAGGGGCCATGCATATATTTGGCCTCTTTGGCCGTTTTAAAATAAAATAAAAATTAATCTTTTTAAGTTTTTTCTTATAAGCTTTAAAATGGCATAGAGCTTTTACAGATCATTTATTAATGTAGTTACTTTTATCTGAACTTTTGCTAGTTCGAAGGGCAACACGTTTATGAACTGGAGCAGAATACTGAACTGCAAATTACTAATGATGTGTTAATGCCTCTTCCGATAGAGGGTTTTTTATTGATGATCCTTTGTTCCTCCTAGTGTATACGCTGCATGAAACATTTTAGTGACCAGATGCATAACCAATTCAATTAAGAAACAAGCAGCAAGTCTAAATAAAATTGGTTAATTTCTGACCACTACGATATATAGACAATTGACAAGGCTGCAGTGTCTTCAGTTCATAAGGCCATAGGCTTCAGAACTGTCTATAGGAGACCGCATGCATGCAATGGCGAAATGGGCTCTTTTCTCGCAAATTAGCTGCGAGTATTTCAGAGTTTTTTGACAACTCTTGCAATTTGTGTTTAGTGTTAATCATAAGTAGGTTAATCCATTTTTTTTGGAGGGGTGAGATGTTTAAACAAGGGATTAAGTTAAATCTGATACACCCTCTCAGACCCTTCTGCATGTGTACAATATCCTTTAAGTTGGTTGGAGTATATCACAATCTGACACCATGTTTAATGATACAGAGGGCCTATAAGTTACACAAGCTGTGCAGAGAACTCTATTGCAGTACTAGCTAGGGGAACCCCTACACGAAGTTCGTTAAAGAACCTAGTGAAAAGGTGCCTGGAGCCCTTGTTAAAGCATCTACTCCCCTTGGCTGGATCAGTCCCGAGAATTGGAATAGGGCAATAAGATGTTTTTCAACCAGGCATTGAGAGCTCCCTCACTCCTTTACGTGGGGGATGCTAGGAACGATTTAAAAGTAACCCTGCCCTGCATCTGCCGAATAGTGGTTAAGCTCTTGTAACAAATGAACAAAAAAAGACACTTTAACTCTGAATCCAGCCCCCGAAGTCCACGGTGCCGTAGCCATGGTGACTCTTTAAATGACTTTCAAACTGTCACACTCAGGCATATGGGATTACTGGCATTCATTTGCAGGGGGCTAAGACCTTTACAATTCTGGCCCTTGAGGTCAAAACACATGGCACAGAACCCATTCAGATCAGATATATCTGTGACTCTAAGAAACCCATGAAGGTCTCCTTAAGCCACCTGGAGATATCCCCGTATGCAGGCATTTTGAAACCATAGGCATTTAGAGGAATTCCATGAGCCTCCTTTCCATAGTTAGTAGATGGGTACGGACACTTGGGATCATGTTTAGGACAGGTACTAGCAGAGTCCACAACTGAACACACCAGGGCCGAAAGCAATTTGGGCGGGGCAGAAACAGGTAACAAAGGGATCACCGGCACGAGAAGCTTAGGCAAGCTGGGGACTGAAACTAGATTCTCAGCAATGTGGGCACAGGCACTCCCACTTTGAGCAAACCATAGATAGGCACATCAACCTTTGTCATTACAGACACAGACAATTCAAGTTTGGTCAAGCCTAGCACAGTTATTTTAATCTCGGTCAAGCCAGGTTCAAGACTTAGGTTCAGAACCAAATATCTGGGAATCATCAAGAGAACAGACCCAATGACTTTATTAAACTATGATTAAATATTTAAATATAAAATATATAATTTATAATTTTTACACATATATGTAGTCAAGCTCATTTAAACTTTAAGACTATGCCTTTAAATGTAATATTTATTTTCCTTGTGTTTTGCAATTTCCTAAGTTCTACAACCTCAGCCATAATCAATAAAGTATTTGGCATTTGAGGCTATGCCCATGTAATACAATTTTACAAGTACTGAGTTTATTAAAGCTTGTTTCTTCCAGCTTTCTGAAATCAATAACTGATCTGATAAACCAGGTGGGTTATGGGAATTTCACAATAAAATAACTACTGTATTTTTATTTACCAATATATTCTAACTCATCACTTCATCCAATATTTTTAGTTTAATAACAGTGAAGCTAATTCAATCAGCACAGTAATATCTAATCTCAAGGTATATCATCTAATTAAATCTAATACAATGTGCCAAAAGTTTAAAGTTTATAAGCTAGCCAAAGATACAGAGCAGACTTTTTTCCTTTTTTGTGAGCTGTATTGGGATCATGATTTATTTACAAGTCTTTGTTGACAGACTCAAACCACAAACTGAGCTTTAATTGTACAGCAAGCTTTCTCCTCAAGGGAGCAATAGAACTGAAAGAAGAGGTGAATTGATGTTATACTAATAGAACCTGAATGTGTGAGACAATAAAAATAATGTGAACCATGGGAGGAAAAAAATAGTATAGAAGAAAATGATGAGGCAGAAAAGAAAGGAAAATAGAGCCATAGTCCAACCACAAAAGCCATGGAAGAAAAAGTGCTTTGCTAAATTTCTAGGGGAATATTAATAAAAAACTAAATTACGAAACCTCAAGGGAAAGTCCACTTTTTTATTTTTTTTAAATGTACATTTTTGTGTGACAAAAGGACGTCCTTAAGGTGCTGAGCTTATTTAGTATTTCTTTATTTTATGAAGAGTTTCCCAGCACAATCCCGGGCCGGGCAGTCAGTTAAAATGCTAGGCTTAATACATCAATTAAAATCCACACAAGACAGAAGTAGAGTGTTATTCTCCCCAAGAGCCAGGTGACACATTTCGAGTGGTAATGCTGCCCTTAGTTGTACGACTAAGAACAGTATTACTGCCTGAAAGGCGTTGATTGTTTGGATTTTAGATTTTAATATTTTTATTATACTATACAAAAAGATAAATACATACACCAGCATACAGTTCACAAAGAAAATTGCACATATATCACTAATCAATTACATTCTTTATACAAACTTTATACATACTCCCCCCTCCCCCATTTCCACCCTCCCACCACATGCAGTTAACCGTTTGAATTAATTAGATTCTCCCTCTCTTCTCTTCCACATGGGATATCTTCTCTAGTCTTTACAAAATCTGCTAATTCAAGTTGGGATGAAAGTGGGGGAGAGAACCCCCACCCACTACATAAAAGAGGAGATGTAAACAGCACAAGTCAAAAAGTCAGATAGCAAAAAATTATAAGATAAAATATAATAAGATAGAGAAATAGAAAAAGAGTATAAAATAAAATATGAGAAGATTAGGGGGGGGGGGGCAACCTGAGCCATATCAGCAATGGAGAAACGGAAAAAATAAGTCAGATCCCAACATGTTAGAGCCAGTTCTTCCCCATCATGACCCCTGGTCCCATAGCCATTCAAACTGTGTTTTTCTGCTAAATATGAAGCTACATCATTTTTCGTTAACTATAAGCCAGTTCACTTTCTGCTTTATAGCCCCAAATGGAATTTCTGATTGTTTTCCAAGATCCCCCCAAACCATTCTAGCTGTCCCTATGATTTTAACTGATAGATTAAATGTTACATATTAACTGACCACCCGGCCCATGAACGCTGTTCATATTTTACTGTCTCTGGGAGATGAGACTCCCCTCCCAGTTCGATTAGCAAGGGAGCTGTTGGACTTTCTCTTTGGGCAAAAGAATAAAAACAGTATTCATTAAACTTTTTTCTTGGAGTCTCTCCTTGTTTTGCTGTCACAGATGTAGGTTCAGAATATTCAGGATAACTAAAGTTTAGGTTAAGTTTTAGGTGAAGGTATTCTTTATTGCTGGTCTTTTCCACCTACTGTCCATAATATTTAGTCAGTAAATATTTTTGACAGAGGAAAGTAAGAAGGTAAACAAATAATGTTAACCAAGAAAAAGGCAATAAACCCATGATGTTTCTTAGCAATGGACTAGTTGGGTAAGTACCTGTCAGACTCACCAGTTTGCAGAACCCAGATGGGAGGGTATAGTCCAATCTTCACAGCTGCTTCACCTATAGTCAAACCTCCTGGATGCAGGTTACGCCTCACCAGACACGGCCCCCAGGACTTGTTAGCATAAACAATACCCTCTAAGAGTTGGGACTGAAGGTGGATGGGATCTAATGGGTGGTAATGGGAAGTCCAAACATAGCTAGGAGTCATACACATAAAAGTAAATGCAACTGAGCTTTAAAGAACAGATGTGAAGAAGACTTGGGGTTAAAGTTCAACCCAAGGGTCAAACTCTGAAGTGCGCAGTATGAAGTACAGAATCGTCAGGCAGAGACAGAGTCACAAGGGTATCCAGGATCGATCACAGAAGGTCTTAAAGATGCCGTACTGAGGGAATCAGGCAAGGACGAAGTCAGGTAAAATTCAAGGTCATACACAGACTTTATTGGGTCCGGAGGAGTGTGATTGGCTGTGTGATTGGCTGGCAAAGTTCCAAGTTGATTGGATGCCCTAGACATGGAGTTGATTAGCCCAATAAACAATTTGGTCATATAGCCCCTTATTAAACCATGGGCTCATTGACCAATTCAAATCTTCAAAAGACTAGTGTGCAGGTGCGCACACACAAGAAGAGATGCCAAAGAAACAGCCGCCTGAACCAGTGCCCAAGACTGATGCTCCAGCCAGGCAACAGTCAGCTGGGTGTGCCACCAGAGGCTACCTCAGGAACAAAGGAGAGCTATCTGGACCTTTGTAACAGTCGAATGTGCCAAACACTTGAATGTGAATTAGATTCAGATGATTCAGAATCATGATATTCCACTCTGTAGTAGAACGGAACAGAGGTATATTCAAGCAAAACGTCCTACTTTCATTGAAGCAAAACATGTTTTAATAATAATAACTATAAAAATATTGGGGGTTCTGCTAAAGATTTAGTGAATCAAGTTCAACCATGGGTGCACATTTGGGTGTGAATTGCAGCCTGCATCTCGCTGAGCTTTTTATTTTTATGTACAAAAATGATGTTCCTCACCTGTAAAAATGTACACGTGCAGCTGATTTCTTTAGGAAAAATCAGATTAAATATTTTTATTGCACTTTTTTGTGTGTTAAAATTAAAAAGCTCTCCAAGATACAGGTTGCAATTCACACCCAAATATGCACCCAGATTTAAACTTGCTTTATGAAATTATTAGCATGTCCCTCATAGTGCTCATTTGACCACTGCATGCTTACATATTGAGGGTTAGGTGCCTTGCTCAAGAGCATTTGAGTCAGGTCCCAGCCAAAATTCTCTTGAGCAAGCCACCTTTCATCTAAGGTTTTCATCTTACCTACACATTTTCAATTTCTTATGATTTCTCTCCTATGACCATTGCTCTGACTCTGTCAGAAAGAAAAAAACAACATTTGGGGGCTCTTACTGTATTTCATGGAATTGTCAAGTTCAATATATGACGCCATACAGGCTACCAAAGTATTAGTCAATCAGAACAACTGATTCTAAATAAAGGTTTGCCAAATTGCTGCCCTAAACTGCCCGTCTGATGAAATTGGTGGATGTGGGGAAGCTGGTCTGTGTGAACTGAGCTGGGCATAGGCTGGCAGTAAGAAAGGCAGCAGAGCATGTGTAGACTGATCAACTGTGGGAGAGGAACACTTTGAGGGGAAAGACCTGGGGAGGCATCAAGCCCCTTCTGCTCCATATTTCTGTGTCCCCTCTTATGTGGCTTCTCTAATTACCAGACAGAGAGACAGAGAGAGATGCCTCAGAAATACAGAGAAGCTTGTCTATCATGCTACACACACACACTGAATTAAATTGAATAAATTGTCCAGCCATGGAGCAATCAGAATTCAGGGTAATTAATGTATGTACAATGTATCTAGGAGCTGTCTGGTGTGAGCAGAGCACTTTCATATAGTTTCCGTTACTGATTTCCAGAGAGGGGGCTTTAGGGGAGCATTTTACTAAGCTTTCATTTTTTATTGAGTGAGTAAAGGGTAAACAAACTTGATTCCCAATTTTATAGGCAACAATGATTCTTATTATGTAGGATTGTTTACTTGTATGCATTTTGCACAGATAATAAAAAAAAACTTTAGGTATAGCTAAAGGCATTAATATTTGACCCACATAATGGTTAAAGTATTAAGGCTGTTAACATAAAAATGAAACAACAGGAGATTAAGAATCTTGTCAGCACCAGTATGTCTACATTTCTGCTAGATACTTTTTATGGCTTTTCCAATTCTGTTGCAAAAAACATACACACTAAAATGAGGTTATGCTTGCACATCTGTTGCGCCTGCCATTCTTTGTGAACAGTATGCGTGGTCTCTTCCTGAAATATGAATGGGAAGAATAAAATGTCCAGAACATAGCTGCTTGGTTATTCCACATCACTGAATTAACACCCAGCTGTGCTGGAACAAAAAATTGGCATTGTAGCTTGCTTCAGAACAAACTCACTGTACAGATGACAGTGATTGCTTCTCCATATGATAGATTTTTTTGTCGCTTAACTCATTGAAATGCAGTTCTTGTTTTTTTTTTTTTTTTTTTTTTTTTGCTTATTCATTTTCTGTATTCGCTTTTTTTACATTTAGAAGTGTAAACACATTTTTCACTTTTTCTAAATGCCCAAAATGAACTTGTATATTTGTAGCTAAATATCAGGACCAGCTTGGAATACAAAGAAGAATAAAAACACTACAGAAGAAAGTTACAAAATTTGTAAGGCTGAAAAATGAATTTAGTCCATCCAATTCAATCTGTTTAATAAGGAGAATCTACTTCCAGTGGTCTAGTAGCCATAGCTTCATGCAACTGGTTTGGATTTATTTAGAACAATGGGGGTCAGGCTAATTATTTGATAAAGCTGGGTGGCATGCGGTGTGAACTGCAATCTGCATCCCAGTGAGCATTTTCATTTTAACAGACAAGAAATTGCAAAGATGTTTGTTTCAGGTGCTCCTACCTCATCTTTAACTGTGATGAGGCATTTTTACAGATTAGATTTTTCCCATAATTATGGGTATTTATTTAGTAATGTATAAACATCAGGCCCCTATGTGGTATGAAGAGCAAAATGCAAAATCATTTTGCATAGCCCATGGGGTGCTGTCATTTCCAAACCCAAAATGAAAAAACATTTCCAAATTCCAATACTATTCCCTCATTGGAAAAATGATGTCCTCACCTTGTGATATTTTGCGGAAAGAAAACATTTTTTAGTTTCTCCTGTGCCACAGGTTTACATTGTATTCTTTCTCTTTTTTCAATATGCGTACATGCTAATTTTGAAAACTGCAGCACAATTGCTCAAATTACGATGCACAATGCTATTTTTTTGCCTGAAGATAAGGTCTAAACCCCTCTTTGTTTTTTGTAGGTTCATACTTTTACTTCTCAAATTTCTAGTGTAAAAATCACAAATGGTGTAAGACTTTAGCAATACCAATTGTGCCATATATTTTTTTTTAGGGGGACTACAACATTTTTCTTTAAAAAAAATCACCTTTACATGTGACATGTGACATCCATCATTTGGTGAAGCCAATGGGGGGGTCCCCCCAAAATCACCTGTACATGTGATGGCACAGTTTAGGTACATTTGTAAAATGTAAGGATATATTTTTTAAGTTTGTTTTTACATTTGAAAACACAGCACCCTATGGGCTATACTAAAGGTTTTACCAATTATTTTCTACATAGCCCATAGGGTGATGTTGTTTCCTAATGTAAAAACAAATATCCTTACCTCATTGGAAAAAGGATGTGCCTAACCTTTAAACATGCCCTATCACAGGTGGAGGTAATTTTGTGGGAAAAAAAAAACATTTATTTTTGCACTTTTTGTGTCTAAGCATTAAAAGCTCACCAAGATGCAGGTTGCAATCCACACTGCAATGCACACTGCAGCTCAGACTTGCTTCACCAAATCATTATCATGACACCCAACGAGGACCACTCAATATTCAGGTTACATCCCAGCCTACACGTGGAGGGGGGTCTAATTATTATGCTAATTTTTTGGTGAAGCCAGTGTGATATCCGGTGCGCATTGTAGTGTGGATTGCAACCTGCATCCCCGTGAAGCTTTGACACACAAAAAAAGTACAAAAGAAAGTTTGTCCTACATTTTCCCCCCAAAAAAACACCTATACCTGTGATGGCACATTTTTACAGTTTAGGTACATTATTTGTACAGTGATTTTAAGATATATTTTTAAAGTTGGGAAATAACAGCACCCTATGGGCTATGCTAAAGATTTCACCATTTTATTCTGCAGAGCGCATAGGAGTCTGTTTCCAAATTTAAAAACAAATATCCTAACCTCATTAAAAAAATGATGTACCTAAAATGCCATATTACAGGTCTAGATAACTTTGGAGGAAAAAAGGAGAAACATTTTGTTTTTTGAACTTGCAAAGATGCAGGATGCAATCCACACCACAATGCATCGGAACTCATACTGGGGGTCATGCTAGTTTTTTCGGGAAACTAGTCTGAATTCCAGTGTGCATTGCGGTGTGGATTACAACCTGCATGTCGGTGAGCTTTTTAGCGTTCGCACATAAAAAAAGTGCAAAAAAATTTTTTTCCTACCCTTTTCCTCCTAAAAATTCCTGTTCCTGTGATGAGACATTTTTACAGGTTAGGCACATCATTTTTCCAATGGTTAAGGATATTTGTTTCTATGTTTGGAAGCAAAAAAATAATGTACCTAAACTGTAAAAATGTGCCGTCACAGGTAGAGGTGATTTTTTTTGGGGGGGGGGGGGAATGTAGGACAGTCATTTTTTTGCACTTTTTAGTGTGTTTTCGCTAAAAAGCTCTCCGGTATTCAGGCCATCCATGCAATGCCCACTGGAAGTCACATTGGCTTCACCAAATATTTAGCATGACCCCCATTGGCTTCACCAAATATTTCTCCTGACCCCCAATAATTAGCATATCATCCTTAACTCATTGTAAAAATGATGAACTTCATCTGTAAAAATGCGTCCCATCACACACAAAATAGAACAAATTTTTTTTTGTGCACTTGTTAAAAAGCTCACTGTGCACTCACTTTGCATTTTCTGGTGCACTTTCTTTAGCATGACCCCGAATGCAAGTTGCTGTAGGAGTGAGATGTAGTACACATGGTGTAGTTATGTCTGTGAACGGCAGAATTTATCATATGCATCTTTTATTTTTTAAGGGCTAAAGTGAACTATAATCTTCACAGATATGTGAGCTGTGTAGTTTTTAGTGAACCACAATCTGAACCATATGAAACTTTTATGTTTAGGTGTATGTAGATATGCTCAATTAAAATTCAATATGCACTGCTATGTAAACCTTTTAGTTTTCTGTGGACTACAATTTGTGCCTTTTATTTTTAGGGTGTAACTAGTTATGGTAAATGGAACCTGAATCTGCACCAATATGAAATTTGTAGTTTCCTGTGAACTGCAATTTGCTCTGTGTTTTTCACAAGGCCTCTCTTTAGTTTACTCTCTAAAATAAGCCGATATATGGCGGCAATATGAACCGAAGTAATGCAGAAAGTTGGGGGAAAAAAGTGCACATGTTCATATTTTGATTCACTTTCCTTAACATGATCTCCACTAGACCATTCAGGGTTTCTGTCAATAAGCATTATGTGATTAGTATAGTGATAAAGTAAAGTCCAAAAGGTAGCTGCCCACAATAACCCTTTCGCTGCCAGCCTACCTGGAGTTTTTGTCACTATTTTGCGCTCCCCATGTTCAAATGTGATTTTTGAAGGGATTTCCAGGGATTTCCCAGGAAAATGATATATTGTTTTTTTTCAGCAGAGTCTGGGCTTTAACATGAAATGTCTTATTTGTAATTTTTTAGGTGTATTCTCAATATTTTTTGGTGAAATATGTGAAAAAAAATAAAAAATAAATTTTTTTACAATTTGTAGTGTTTTTTTGTAATAAAAAATGTAAGTTTGTCAATAAAATCTTATTGCGTGTGAAATCCCAATTTCTCCCAGTTACAGCGATACCACATATGTATAGGTAGACACCCTTTCCTGCCCAGGAGACTCCCCCAAACTGAAATAGCGCTTTAGGGGATTTTCAGATAAAATACAACTATGCTATGCAATATGCGCACCTTGCAGTTTTTCCAGAAAAACAACCCATTACATTTGAAATACCCCCAACAAACTATATATTCTCTGGAAGTACACACCTCAAGCTTTCTAGGTGTAACAGGCTTGTTGATGTGCCCATAGTTTTCTGGAAGTAATCCCTCAATGTATTCTTTGGTTGCAAAGAGTTTCCCTATAAAAAGGATAAAAAAGCAGAATCAAAGCCACATTTTCCTAAAAAAAACTATGTGCAAACAAGAAAAAACAAGTTTAATCTGAAAAAGCAACATCCCCCGAACAGAACGATACCCAACATGCATTGCTACTGTCAAGGGAAGAGTTGCCAAACACCCCAAAGTAAAGCATGTGCGTAACAATGATTTTACTTGAAAATTTCAGCTCAGCAGACAAAGTGCGCACCTTGCGATTTTTCAACCAAAACACCCCTTTACATTTGGAATATCCCCCATAAACCATATATTACCTGAAAGTACACATGTTAAGCTTTCTAAGCGTACCCAGCTTGTTGTAGTGGGCTCATCTTTCTGGAATTAATCCCTCAAAGAATTCTTTAGTTGCGCAGGGTTTCCCTAAAAAATTTATAAAAAAGCTGAATAAAAAAGACCTTTTCCTAAAATATAAATATGCAAACCAGAAAAAACAAGCTAAGTCTGAAAGTGCAAGGTCCCCTGAACAGAACAATACCCAACATGCATAGGTACTTTTAACCCTTTAATTGCCAGCCTACTTGAGATTTTGTCACCCTCTGTTGACAGGTCATTTTTCCCCATTTTGCGCCATGTTTTGCGCCATTTTTGCGCCATTTTTGCTGGAATTTTCAGGAAAATTATATATATATTTTTTTGCAGCAGAGTTTAGGCTTTAACATGAAATGTCTTGTTTGTAAATTTTATTTAGTTTTTTACAATATTATTAAGTAAAAAAAATAAATAAATAAATAACATTTTTTTTACAAAATTGACTCCTTTATTTTAAATAAAAAATGTATTTTATTAAGGAAAACCATATTGCATGTGAAAGCCCCATTTCTACCGATTAGAACGCCGCCACATATTTATCGGTAGCCCCCCGTTCCTGCCCAGGAGACCCCCCTAACTGAAACAAGTACTTTATAACATTTACAAATAAAATACAACTACCATCCACACTACAAAGGGTTAAATCGAGAAAAAAAATTACATAGGGTCCCCCTTCCCGGGGGGGACCCCATTTTTTTGGGGGGGGATTTTTAAGGGTTAAAAACCCTTAAAAATCCCCCCAAAAATTGACATGGGGTCCCCCTTACCCAAAGTAACCAGCCCGGGACAAGCTATGCAGGGCTTGTAGGAACAGGGCACAGGGGCCAGCTTTTGTGGCCCTGCAGGCTACAAGCCTGCATAGCCCGTGGGCCCGGGCTCTTCTGCCCCTCCCTGGGCTTTGGGGAGGCAGGTAATGGGGGTTCCGGGGGTTAATGGCAAGTCACCCGCTAGTAGCAGGTGACTTGCCACCCCCCCAGCCTTGTGAACTGATATAGGGGTCATGGACCCCTTACCAGTTCACAAGGGGTTAAATGTAAAAAAAAACACAGACACACACAAAGAGAAAAAAATATTTTTTTTTTTATTTTTTTTTTAATACTTACCTCCCATCCATCCTGGAGCACTGTGTCCCTCGGCGATCACTGGCTTCTGCTCACCTGCTGGAAGCCTTTTATAGCTGCTGGATGACAGAACACAAAGGGTTAATTAAAAAAAATGACATAGGGTCTTTGGGGAGGCAGGTAATGGGGGTGCCGGGGGTTAATGGCAAGTCACCCGCAGCGGCAAGCGGGTGACTTGCCAGCCCCCAGCCTTGTGAACTGGTATAAGGGGTCTCGTGGACCCCTTACCAGTTCACAAGGGGTTAAATGTTAAATAAAAAAGACACAGACACATAAGTAAAAAAAATTATCTTTATTTATTTTTTTTTTTTACTTTACTCACCTCCGATCCTGTGTCCCCCGGCGATCTCCGCTGACAGTCTGCTCGCGTGTTTGAAGGAGAGAGCCTGGGGAGGGGGGGCGATCACAGCCCTCTCCTCCTCCCCTGCTCTCTGCTCCAACCACCCGAGCAGACTGATTCAGAGTCTCGGGGGCTTGGACTGAAGAAGCCTGCTGCTGGTGACATCACAATGGTGTCACCTGGTCCTGCCCCCAGGAGGCGGGGCTAGCAGTCGCAATGCAGGAAGTGGGGGGAGAGGGCATTTTCTGCCCTCTCCTCGCCACCGAAGAGGCTGGGGGGGTGATCGGAGGCCCCCCCAGTGAAGAGAAGACCCGGCGGGAGGCAGCGTGGCCACAGGTAAGCAAATGTCATTTTTTTTTTTTTTTTTACAGTTAGCAGCTGCTGCTGCCGAAGTGGGGGGGGCGGCCTATTTCTGGGGCTCTCCTGGAGCCATCCGACCCCCCACGGGGGATCGGATGGCACCACATTAAAGAGGAGACCCGGCCGGATCCAACGAGGGGTCAGGTGAGTATTTTTGATTTTGATTTTTTTAACTAGCGGGGGGGAAGTCAGGCACATAGATTCTATGTGCTTGGCACTTAAGTGGAGTAGAAGCGAGCACGTAGAATCTACGTGCTTGGCACTGAAAGGGATAAACATAAAAGCCAGGCCCCACATATCCTGCACTTATTGAGCATCTTTCACTTGCTCATTAAAAGTGTCATGCTAAATATTTGTCCAAGCGGGGTGCATCATCAGTGCGCCTTGTGGCGTGCTGTAAATTGCAACCTGCATCTGAGTTTAGCACACAATAAAGGGCAATAACATTTTTTGTTCCATTTTCTCCAAAAATATAACCCCATTTTTTTAGGAAAAGGATATTTTTTTTCCAATGAGGTAAGAATATAGTTTGGAAATACCAGCACCCTATGGGCTATGCAGAATCATTTTGCATTTTCTTTTCTGCATACCCCATAGAGCCCTGTTATTTCTAAATTCCTAAAAAAAACATCCTTACCTCATTGGATAAAATATGTATCTCACCGGGAACATATATTATTTTTTGGGGAAAAATTGAACAATTTTTTTATTGCACTTTCTTGTTTCCTTAAATTGAACATCTCACCAAGATGCAGGTTTCAGTTCACACCAGAGGTTCATCCAAATATCACCTACCTCTCCCAAATATTTAGCATGACTACCAAAGAGAATCATCGACCCCTGGGGTCAGAAGTCTTTTAGAGTCTACTAGCGATCCCCTTTTCCTGGGGTATCCTGATTTAGGATCTTGCAGTGTGAAACCCCATATGAATTCTGATTCTAACACAAACACGTTTAATTATAACAAATACAAAACTTTTCTTTATGATCAGCCAAAAATCAGGAGGGTTGTGGGGGACCCTTTCATCACCCAATAACTGTAATAGCCAGGCCAGCGCAAGTAGGTCCACTTTAAGATAAGTTGACTTTGGCTTCCCGAAAACTCCTGTAATTTACTAGATTTGTTTTCCCTTTCATGAAAATCTGACTTTCCTTAATCTTCATCAGGGCTTCTTTTCTCTGGCTATGAAACTTTAAGTCTGTCTGCTAAGCTGTGATGGCGATTACATGTGTACATGATTTAGAAATGTTGTGTACGTATATTTTTTGTCCCAGTTTACGAGTTTTCAGGTGGGGTAGGTGAGGGCATGGCTGTAGCATTTGCACCAGGTCCCATAAGTCTGTCCCCATGACTTGTTTAACAGTTTTATATCCATACTGCATTGTCCAGGCTCAGTGTAAAAACAAATAATTATTTGCTTACCTGTCATGCAGAGAATTAATGTTATTATTATTGAGCCTATGAATTTTATTTGTTCATAACCACCTATTTTTTAGCACTGAGAGGTGGACCTGTCTCTACCCTTCTTGCATTAGACTGTATGGAGTAGACTGATGCTTGTGTGTGCAGGTGAGGGTAGCTGCTCCATGCTTTGCCTGTCAGTCATTTCCCTGCTTATTTGTATAGGTGAACCTGACAGTGCTAAAACAATGTGGTCATGAATACCTAAAATCAAGGAACTGGGCTACTGAAGAGGGTCTCAATCTCAGAAACCATAGGTTTATTCAGCAGCTCACCAGGATGCATCTTCTGCATGTTGCATCCTTAGCTTGGACAATCCCATCAAATAGTATTTGTCAAAAATTTACCACCCTCACCAACACCAGGTTAGCATTTCTTTGCATAAGCTATTATATACATTTGCAATTGGACCATGTAACTTTCAATTACACCTCCCAAAGCATTTTATACTAATATTCTAAAATATTTAGTCAGGTTGACTGCAAATATGAATACCCGTATCTGTATTGTAGAGAGACTATTGTGAAAGCTTTGTTTTAATTTGCTGTAGAATAAGTAATTTAGTCAAGCATAAAAATTAGATAATGGATTTCTACTGTCTTTATTCTCAGTATTCCTTGATAAACGTAATTGAGCCTTCAGAGCATTTCAACATATGCCAGTAAATCTTTACTAGTATTTCCTCAGAGATCTGCACACAAGAACGGGAAATAAAACTTTTTACTCGACTCAAGATGAAACTATTCCTATGAGGCATAAAAATGAGTAGTTTAGGGGAGTAATCGACTTTTAAAATGTGAAGGTGACAAGATATATAACAGGTGTAGGACATTGTGTCCTATTATTTATCAAAGCTACTGTAATTTAGCCCTGTACAGCGGGTGACCTTTCTAATTATTCATTTACAGTACCAGTATATGTGCAAAGCAGACTAGTTCATGTTCATAATTTATAAGGAAAGGTAATGTAGAGGTCAAACACTGGACATCCAAAATGAATCATACTGTAAAATTTGGGAAAGTCATAAAATAGTTACTGCCAGGTTTCAATCCATTCTGCATTACCAGTATCTGCATTAATATTCAGCAGTAAAATCAGAAAAAAAGATATTACGTCAAAGTTTTTGGTGCCTAAGTGGGAATATTTGTGGGCTTATCTGCCAAAATACCTTTTGGGGTATATTGGTAGGGTAAGTCCACTTTCAATGGCGTTTTATAAAGTGTCCATTAATTTGTGCCAAAGTGATGTCCTCAATGTTCTGTGCTTATCTGTTTTTTTCTTTTATACTTGGTTGCAACTTTGGGGTCGATTCAGAGCCAGGTGAGAATTCTCACTCTTTTTTAAGAGAGAAAACTGCCATTCACTTTCATTGTCTACCTTGGGGCTAATTCAGAGCCAGGTAAAATTTACACCCGGTAACGGTAAGCAATGAAAGGGAATGGCAATTTTCTCTCTTAAGGAGTGAGAATTTTTACTTGGCTCTGAATCAATTCCTTTGCCTTATAAAAGAAACCATTTTATCTTTTTGAATATAAAATAAACATTTGTGTTAGGATTGTGCTCCCATGATTGTGATTTACTTATTAGTAGTGATGAGTGGATCAAACCCGCAAAGTTTGGATCTGTGCCAAATTCTGTGTGCCCAGGGCTCTTCTGACTTGTTGTGGTTTTCGAAATACCCTGTACCCCCACTTCTGTCGCTGCTAACAGCTGTAAAAAAAAAAGACATTTACTCACCTGTGACCGCGATCCCTCCCGCCAGGTCTCCTCTTCACCGGGGGCCCGATTGCCCCCCCCCCCCGGGCTCTTTGAGGTGAGGAGAGGGCGAGAAATTGCCCTTTTCCTCACTTCCTGGGTTGCCGTCTGCTAGGATGGGTGACGTCGTTTATGACATCACCCGGCAGCTGGCATTTCTGCTCAGAGGACCTTGTGCTTTCAGATTTAGCTTGTTATTTCTTGTTTGCATATTGATTTTTTAAGAAAATGTGTTTTTATTTGAGTTATTTGAGGAATTACTTCTAAAATGATGAGCCCACTAGAACAAGCTGTGTATGCTTAGAAAGCTTTACATGTGTTCTTTCAGGGAATATATGGTTTGTGAGGGGTAGCCCAAATCTAAAGGGTTGTTTTGGTAGAAAAATGCAAGGTGGGCAGAGCTGAAATTTTCAAGTAAAATTACCCTTACGCACATGCTTTACTTTGGGGTGTTTGCCAACACTTCGAGGTTCGTGGACTTTACAGTGCTCGATCTTTAAGTGATACAGACCTGGAAATGCATAAGTCGAAGGACTATGTTCAAAGCACACTGAATCCTAAATCTAAGTGTGCAGAACATGGAGTATTTCCAATGACTTCATCAGACATCACTACACATATTCGCTGAATAACAGAGACACACTCAATGATACCAAAAGGACAGACATGAGAGACACTGAACAGGTCATAATTTGTTGAAAATGAGGATGGGGTTGGTGCAGAAAAGATCACAGCAAAAGCTGCAGTAAATATCACCCTTACTGAAGATGCCACTCAAACTCGAACTATGATCAATCAGTATTACAATCAACGGGTCCAATAGCCAGTATAGCTTAAAATATTGATTGTGCGTCACTAGCCCTGTTAAAAGCAGATATGGAATCCCATGTGTCTAAACCACTTGATGAACTAGTGAATGGTTGTAAAGGAAACTGTAGTAAATTAGCTTACGATCAAGTTGGAACTTATCGCATCATTGCAAAATGCAATACATGAAACCCTGAAAGCTAAATAAGATAAAATCATTGATAATGGGGCTACCTTATTGGACAAACCGGCTAGAATAGGAATTAAGCATAACAGTTCAATATCAGGCCAAAGGGATTTCCTAGCTTGCAACGCAGAAAGACGACATAACATTTATACAAAACAAAATGGATGACTTGGAAAATCATAAAAGGCGTACTGTAAAAACATTAAAATACTCTGAGTTTAATATCAAATCAATCATTATGACCATACAACAGGTTATCGGCGATATACTGATGCCGGGAAACAAGGAGCCCGTTAGCATTGATTGTATCCACCATCTTAGCAGGAGGCATAAGGATGGACATCAAGATACTTTTGCTGCATCACATGTTATCAACAGAAAGAGCAGCTTCTACAGCAAGCACACCAGACAATAGTAAAAGATCCAGAGGGCAAGACACTTATCTTCTATAAGGACCAATCAGCTTACACACTTACCCAAAGAAAACTTCTCAAGCCAGTCTTACATTTTATTGAGACCCACAAAATTAAATACAAATGGCTTTATCCCCTAGCATTGGCAGTCAACAAGGACGGATCATTATACACACTACAAGACAGGGAATTTATGACATTCCTGAGTCTCGATCCTATACAGATAGATGGATGGAAAAGGGACCGTGTAAATGAAAGATGATCCAACAGTGGGTTCAACCTATAAATAGGTCAAGCTGAGACCCAAAAATTTACCCACGCACATTGGTGTTTTTTTTTCTTTTTGCTAACAAATGATAAACTGTGAGTTCTGTCCACGTATCATTTCAGATCACTCGCCTATTACTTATTATAACATAGGAGACAAGAGTAGAGGAGAGAGGGGACTGGAACTTCATCTGTTCGTGGTTAGACAATGAGACAATCATGAAAGAAATGCAAGAAAATATTAAAGAATTCTTTTACATTAACGATACAGATGGGATTTCCATTTCCCTTTGGGAGACAGTGTTTTTTAAGGGATGTATATATAAAAATTGCTTCCCCAAAAAAATAAAAATAACAAACAAGATTTGAGAAGATTAAGGAACAATTAAACCTTTTTGAATATATACACCAAAAACAGCCTGGGTAGCTCATCTTTCAGAAAATGCACTTACTCAGCGACCAAATCAAGAATTACAGACACATAGAAAAGGAAAATAATAGAAACAAACTAAACTAGACTAAAAAGACCCAGGCATGCTTAAAAATTGGCTTCTCATTATAAAAAAAAAGTTCTTCTTGAATAACCCAGGAACGTAATCAGAAGTGCTATATAGAAGAAAGCTCAGACAGCACTCGGGCACAGACCCTTGAAGATATAAAAATGATATAAATTTATGAATGTAATAAATTTTAATCTCAAATAGACTGGATCACTGTAAGTACTTGACAGGCTTAAAGATCCTGAAAATCACAGAAGAGCTCTGAACCAAAATGGATAAGCCAATAGAAGAAGCAGAGATAAATAATGCTATTGACCAATTAAAATGTAAAATGGTCTATATTTAAGAATTTTTCAATATAACTGATGATCAGCACTGCTTTACATACCAGGCAAATCAAACCAATATGGTCCTGAAACCAAAACCAGATAAAGATTCCAAATTCTGTTATCTCATTCGCAAAATTCTTGGCAACAAGCTTTTTAGCACTTCAATCTCTCCCTTTAAAACTGGCTTTATGCCAGGAAAAAATACCAGTCACAACATTGCCTAACTTATCAGTATTATTCATAAAGTTCAGAAACAGGGAATCCCGTCGGTCTTTTTAACTGTTGATGCTGAAAAATAGAGTTTCAAGGAAATACATTTATAAAAACCCTAGTGTCATATGACCTTGACAATGTATTGATTGCCAAAGCTATGGCATTGTATAAACATCAATAAATTACTATTAAGCTCAATGAGTCAAAAACAGACAGGATAACTTCACATAATGGCAGTAGACAGGGGTGTCCCTTCTCTCCTCTACTCTTTAATCTCCACTTAGAATTGCGACACCTCAAACTAAATTTGGTAGAATGCATCAAAATAGTCAAAAGCTTTATCTTACACAGATTCATATTTGCCCATATTAATAAATAAAAATTAAAGGAGTTAAACGCTGACCTGTCTCACTTTTATAGGAAAATAAAAAAAACCTGGACAACTGAATGCGCAGCAAAGACAAAGGTGGCTTAAATGCCCCTAATTTTTACTTCTATTATCACTCTAACCTATTACAGTGCCCTTTCAAATAGGTAATGACATACCTGGAATGCCAAACTAATATCTGATGTTAAGAAAGGCTGTACACACCCAATAGTCTATGTAGTTTTCACTATTGTTTTGTTACTACTCAGGAACCCACAGCCTATCTATCATCCATGATAGCCATCCAATATAACCCCAAGCTGTCTACTACCTTAAACTTAAATCAAGCAGGCAAGCTTACAAAGGTTATTTGTTCAAGATCGCTCAATTAACATAGACCTGATGCTACCACTAGTAGTAAATAGATTCTCACACTGCATACATAATGTCAGGTCCCGTGGGACATCCACCTTCTGAGTAAGGCCCCCAATCTCCACTGCTAGCTTCACCTATAGTCAAGCCCCCGTCTGCCGGGACGCTTTATACGCCTCACCAGGCACGGTTGCCCCCAGGACTTGGTAGCACAAAGGATGCGGATTTACGGGGAGGAAGGTGGATAAACCAGAAACGAGACAGGGTGAGGTTGGGCAAGCAGGGGTCATACACGAGAGATCAGTCCAGACAAGCACAGCACCAAAGGATGAGACGGAATAGTAGTCAAAGTCGAGCCAAGGGTCAAGCCGGAAGGTCACGGATACGCAGTACAAGGGAGCAGGCAAATCGTAGTCAGAAACCGGCAATGTTCAGTCCAGGCAGCAATCACACAGAATGGTCAATACTCAGCAAGGTCAAATGGGAAGTATCAATATGGTTAATCACACCCAGCAGCACGCTATCACGGGCAAGGACCAAATGTGAGGGAAACACCTTTATAGGAAGTGGGCTGACATGATTGGCGGACATGATTGGTGCAGCCTAGGACACTAGGGCTGATTTCCCCATTCAAACATTGGCCCTAAAACTTAGGGCTCATTGGCCCTTCAACTCACACACACACACACAGGGCTCATTGGCCCTTTAACTCACACACAGGGCTCATCGGCCCTTCACTGGAGCCTCCGGTGGACGCTCTGAGCACAGCGCCGCCAGAGGTTATACGAGGAACGTGCTCGCAAGAGGCCGGGGACGCGGCGGGGAACAGAGGAGGTGGCCGCCGGGCAGGACGCGTCTCGGCCAGCTCCCTCGAGACAGCGACAGGTGAGTCGATCGTGACACATATAGCACAGTTTCAAGAACATCTAAAATCATTGAGACCAAAGATAGATTTCAAATGTAGCTTTACTAGTTTTGAGAACATTTTTATGCAGCCCATAACAGCAACCATGGAGCTCTCTCTTTTTTACAATGCTATCAAAACTGCTCTCTCACCCCCTGTGCACAAATGCATTACAAAATGGGAGAACGACTTGGGGGTTCAATTTGATGCCAGTACTTGGGCTACGGGCTACGGTTTTTATCATAGCTTTCCTATATACAATCCGCTTAAACTCCAACTCTACCTACAAATGCATCATAAGACATTACCTGATTTCAACCAGTGCATGAACCAGATTATATGCTGGAGATGCCACAATGACACTGGGAGCCTTTTGCACTTGGAAATGTACACAAATTAGGCCCTTTTGGGGTGAAGTGATCAGGATACTTAATGCCCTTTTTCATATTCAAGTTCTTACAGATCCTGTTCAATGTCTTCTTAATTCCAATATAAGTCATTCTTTGCAGAACCAACTTACCTCTCAGGCTGTAAAAAAGATGTATTGCATTGAGATGGGAAAAATCACCAGCACCCAGTATTGCTTATGGGCCAAACAAAGTATATATGCTCTCCTAGCAGTACTTAATACAGCAAGCTCTAGTGACCAGAAAAATAAGTTAGATACATCAATTAAGTCACGATTTACACTCATACAGACAAAAAATTAAAACCGGATTTATTAGGGTTAGAAGAGGAGAGAGAGGAAGGAGGAGGGAAAGAGAAAGAAGGAGGGGGGAAGAGAAAGGAAGGGAGGAGGACAAGACTAACTAAATATAGCAAATTGTATTTATTGAAAAATTTATTTTTATCTTTATATACTGTAACTTGCAATCCCCTATGACGATGCTCCAAAACCTCACCAAGTTGTATTTGGAAATTGAAAAAGGGAGTTAAATCTGAGGGCAAAAAAAGGTAAAAAAGAAATAATGTATTGCTTAAAGAAGCTGTGTTACGAAATTTACAATTTTTTAAAAACCTATACAAACATGTTGATATTATTGAGAGGAGAGTTTACATCTACACCCCAAAAACACAGTCTTGCCAGGCCAGGGGTTTTCTACTCCTAGGAGAAATAGTGTCAAGGGACGACTTTTGAGAATTCTACTCTAATTTTACAGGTGTGATCTGCTTCATTCCATCACCTGTCCAGCATAGTTAACAATTCTAAATATCTGCCATAAATATTACATGAGGGGTAGAATCATCTACACACTTTAGATGAATTGTAATAGCAACTGGTATTGCTACTGTAACAGCAAACTGTAGCTGTTATTCCAGCCTTCCCCTCTGTAAAAGCAAAAAAGTACATTCAAATCCAGTCACCATTGATTCTTCTTTCTTTCAATAAAAGAAAGAAACAGGCTTAGGTGGATTTTTTAGGATTTAGGATGTATAAGTAATCCCTTCTCTTGCTATCTAGCCTATATATTTTCAGGGTAGTGCTGCTTTAATTAGAACACAAATATGATAATTGTCTTACATAACCCATTGTTTAATGCTCCTGCATTTGCATATTTTAAAGATCCAGACCCCGCAGTTAAAATATTGCACTTATACTATGCTTTAATAGAAAAAGTATATATATTTATATATATATACCTTAGATGCCACGTAATAGACAGGATGTTTAAAAACATCCAGGCCAGCAGGGTGAGTGCCGAGCAGATCAGATTTCCTGCTCTCAGGCACTGTGTGGGCAGGCAGGGGGCTGGCTCCTGACATCGCCCTCGCTGCTCTCCACTTTGAAGGGGACTCTTCAGCATCTGATCTGAGGTGTGATTTATTTAAGATTTATTAAAAAAAAAGTTTCTATGGGGCATCCCCCAGTGTAAAACCCCAAACTGGCCCCTTTCCCAGACCCCACACATTACACACTATGCCATTAGATGGGACACATTCTAAACAACCCGGGCATGTCCCCAGCTATAGGCGAGCAGGGATGTGGCGGCAGTGTAATGTGGTGTGGACTCTGGGAAACGGGGTCATTGGGGAAGTTTACACAGGGGGCACCCCAAATTGGGGGAGTTTACACAGGGGGCATCCCAACTTGGGGGAGTTTACACAGGGGGCACCCCAACTTGGGATGCCCTACTGGGTTTTGTTCCCTACATCAGGGGCAGCAAAATGGAATGCCCCCCTGTCTGAATCCCCCGTTTGGCCTTTTTCCCAGACTCCACACCACATTACACTGCGGCCACATTCCTGCTCGCCTTTAGTTGGGGCCTGTGCTGGCTATTCAGAATGCGTCCAATCTAAAGGCATAGTAGGGATGTGGCTGCAGTGTAATGTGGTTTGGGCTCCGGTAAAAGGGCCAGTTGGGGGGTTTCACACAGTAGAGGAAACCCAATTTGGCATGCCCCTGGAGTAGGGAACAAACCCAGTGGGGCATTCCAATTCAGGATGCCCCACTGTAAAACCCTCCCTATTGGCCAACACCACATTACCCTGCAGCTGCATCCCTACTATGCCTTTATATGGGACGCATTCTGAATGGCCAGCACAGGCACGTCCCCAACTAAAGGCGAGCCGGGATGCGGCTGCAGTGTAATCTGATGTGCGCTCTGGGAAAAAGGCCAGTCGGGGGTATTTCACACAGTGGGGATTCCAAATTTGGGAGGCCCCACTGGGTTTTGTTCCCTACTCCAGGGGTATCCCAAATTGTGATCCTCCACTGTGTGAAACCCCCCATCTGGCCCTTTTCCCAGAGCCCAAACCACATTATACTGCAGCTGCATCCCTACCATGCCTTTAGCTGGGACGCATTCTGAATAGCCAGTGTGGGCACATCCCAAACTAAAGGCGAGCAGGGATGCGACTGCAGAGTAATCTGATGTTCGTTTATGTTTTATTTGGTGTGCGGAGGAGGGAGTAGTCTTATACGGCGAGTATATAACAAACTCTATATTTTGAGTGGAAATGTTGGTGGGTCGTCTTATACGCCCAGTCATCTTATACGCCGGCAAATACGGTAGACCAGGTACCTTACATATCTGCCCTGTCCTGCCAGTCATGGCAGCTCCCGTGCCCAGTCATTCAGATATGAGCAGATATCAGCCAGAGCTTTGGTCTAAATGGTGCTTTTTGTCATTCATTGATATTGGACTAAAACCCTCACACGAGTTGAGGGGAATGTCAGGAGGTAAGTTATAAGGGGCCACTTGGGGAGGTCACACAGTGGACATCTCAAATTGGGGTAGTGAAATATAGGTTTTTGCCCCACTTTAAAAATTAACCAAAATACACCAGAAAACCAGGGATGAAAAAAAATATACAGTTTAAACGAACAGAGTGCAAACATGAAATACTGGATACATTTATGCTGAAACTGCAAATAAAATATTGTTTGATATTATTTGAGTTTATGATAAGATACTCTTGTGTCTTTTTAGGACCAAACTGCTTTGCAGAGACAACTGTCATCCCTGCAGGAAGAGAAATACAGACTGACGATTGCACTATATGCCACTGTACCTATGAGGAAGGCACCTGGAGAATTGAACGGCAAGCGCTGTGCACTAGACATGAATGCAAACAGATATAATAAAGAAACTTGAACAATAACTCAGCGGTATCAATAAACTTATAGCAAAGGACAATCTGAAAGGAACACCATGGCAAGAGAAACTGTTCCTGCTTCTGTATATCTTTTTAATAAAATGTAAAATATGAGAATTTTGACAAAAGTCTAGATTTCTGTCTAAATGTGTATTTTTCACAGTAATTCCTTAACTAAACATTATTATATGTATCTATACATCCTTATGAACCATAAAAATAAATGTTTTATATCAATAATTTCATTGACAATGAAGTATATTTATGCTTATGTTATTTAAGTTATTCAAAGCATATCAACAATGTTATACAAGGTTAGAAACACAAAAGTCCCTTAGTCCCTTAGCAACGTTAGCAAATTATAGTTAGTAAGGTTGAAATATATAGAAATTTAAGGTGACAAGGTTTATGAAAGCCAATAAGCACTTTTATATGACCCACAGTATACAGTACAGCCAAGTTTTCTTTTCCTTGCTCCAGGAATAAGTATGAGAAGTCAACCAACTGGGTGAGGGTGGTCTCAGTACGCAGTGCTCAGATTGACTCAGTAAGCACCTCGTGTACTAAGAGACGCCTATTGAAATAAATGAAAACACTCCATTCTGAGGCAATGCCCACCTGCCCCGCTGGATTTTTAAACCTGTGTTACAGGTGAAAGGTGATTGACACGAGTTTCGTACCCTCATGGCACATATGACCTGAGGTCTAAAGAGAAAGTCCACAAAAGTGAACTTTCCTTTAAAGAAACCACTAGCAGTGGCGTAACTAAATATGATGGGGCCCTGTTGCAAACATAAATGGATACCCGCCATGGCTCATACAGTAAACTTTTTTCTGTCTTTTAACTTAATTGGATGCAGATAGACAACTAAAGACTGAAACAGCAAATGCTGCTTCCTTTCTTTAAATGATACCAAGAGGAAACAAATATGCTATATACAAGGTGGTGGACTGCCAGTACAGACCACCAAGGCCCCCCTATTATCTATACAGATCAGCCGCTCTACAGATAATGTATTCAAAAATGTAATGTTTATTAATGTAATAGCCGAAAAAGACACACATCTTAAAAACAATTAAAACAATGTGCATGAGATGGGGGACATAATGGACTCATCAGTGGTGCTGGCATGCTGAGTTTGAGGTGGACGTGGACTGTTCTATGCGGTAATGTACATTGTTTTGACTTCATTTAATATATTTAAAATCATGGTTACTGTTTCAGTGTCATTATGATTCATGCCCTGGAGCACCTCTTCTTTGTTTCTTGCACATATCTGTGCACATCTGCACTTAGCACTTTTACTGGTGCACTTATATATTTTTTATAGGGACATTTTGGTCCCTCTTCTTTCTTGTCTATCACTTTAATATTTATTTATTGCATGATTCTTGTTGCACAATTTTGCACATTAATTATTCTGTATATACATCTTTTGCACATTCCACTAGCACTTTCAGAGGGGGAGACCCCGGGGCAGAATCTGCACACTGATGTAAAATTAATTGTAATTTAATACTTTAGAAATGAACTATATCCATTGTCATTAGTCCATTATGTCCCCCATCTCATGCACATTGTTTTAATTGTTTTTAAGATGTGTGTCTTTTTCGGCTATTACGTTAATAAACATTAAATTTTTGAATACATTATCTGTAGAGCGGCTGATCTGTATAGATAATAGGGGGGCCTTGGTGGTCTGTACTGGCAGTCCACCACCTTGTATATAGATACATACCCAGTCCTTTTCAGGGTCGTGGCTTACCCCCAGCCAGCATCCAGACTATATTGGTACAAGACACCCTAGGCTGTGCGGAAAATCCTCTGTTAAATATTTCATCAAACAAATATGCTAAATAAGATGCAGGAGCAACAAAGACGGGGCCACCTGACCTTCTGGGCCCCAGTGCACTCCCTGCCCCCCCATAGGTATATCCCTGATCACCAACCTAGAGCCTAGGGCCATGGTCTTCCTCTTGGCTAGACATCCTGATTTGGGATGCCTTAAAAAAGCGATCCTTCAGTTCGCTGCAAAGCTTGTCTCTCAAGTGATCCCACAGTGCAAGTACAGGCCTCGACGTCATCCACCAACTGCTGCGCTCTCCCTCACCATGAATGGCTGATACAGTTATGCACAGCCAAAGTGTAGCAGTCACAGTGATCATTGATGCTCTCCTTCAGCTCTTTTTCTATGGCAAATAATAAGTACAACACAACAAAACTGAAGATGAAATGGGCAATGATCCTAAACTACCTCAAAATGCTGTAGGTTTAACAATGGCCCTCACAGTCCCCTGATTTGAACATCATTAAAAACCTGTGGATACACCTCAAACTGCAGTACATGCAAGATCCAGGAATCTCACAGACCTGGAAACCTTTGGCAAGGATGATTGGATGAAAATCCAAGAATTGAAGGACTCTTAACTGGCTACAAAATGTGTTTACAAGATGTGATCGTTGCCAAAGGAGGAGATACTAGGTACTAACCATGCAGGGAGCCCACAGTTTAGCTTCTACCCACTTTCATTTTTTATTTTTACATTTTAAAGATGAAAATAAAATAAAGGTATTGCTTAAAATACAAAGGGGGTATGCCATTTGGACCTTGCCTTTTGGAGATCATTTCATCTTCAACTTGCTTAAAGTGTTTGGCAAGTCAAAAGTTGCAAAATAAATATCAGTAGCTTACCTTACATTGAGTCATTTTAGTGTTGCCCTTCCTATCCTGTCTGTCACTTCCTCATTCATGTTTGGTATTGTTCTGTTCAGGGTACCTTGTGCTTTCAGATTTAGCTTATTTTTTCTTGTTTGCATATTGATATTTTAAGAAAATATGTTTTTTATTCTGCTTTTTTATTAACTTTTTGGGGAAACCTTGTGCAACCAGTCAATTCATCAAAGTTTTTCATCGAGAAATCTGCATCCACGTCTACAAGCTTGGGTTGTTTTGGTTAAAAACTGTAAGGTGTGCATAGTAGTTGTATTTTCTTTACAAATCTCCTAAACCAGTGTTTCAGTTTGAGGAATGTCCTGGACAGGAAAGGGTGTCTACAGATACATATGTGGTACCATTGTCATCTGAAGGAATGGGGCTTTTACAAGACATTTCATATTAAAGTCCAAACTCTAGTTTTCTAGGGAAGTCAATGGACATTCCTTCAAAAATCACAAATTAACATGTATAGCGCAAAATTATGAAAAATGGTCTGGCAATAGAGGGTGACAAAATCTCTAAGTAGGCTGACAATGAAAGGGTTAATACCCAAATATGGTAACTGCGTTGACCAATTTCAAGAGAAGTTTTTACAAAGGAGCTCTCTCATACTAGATGTAAGTAACTGAGCAAAGGGGGTGGGAGTAGCTCCATCACTATTTATACAAAATTATTATCATTATTATTCAGGGCCTGGGAACCAATTTACCGCCCAGTTTAACCCTCTCATCATCCAAGTATTAAGCACCAAACATGTCTAGCTATGTGGAAAGACAGAGATTTGGTTGCACATATCTACAGATACATGTGGAAGCCACACTGCCCCGGCAAGGCACTCTGTGTTTAGTGTGGTCCCTACTCTTATTTTTAAGTCCCCAAAGTTGGGACATGCAATGCAGCCAGAGCTACTCACCTGGGAAGCTGCCAGCCTCCCTTTAGAACACTCAATAGGGAGAGATCCATGGTGGCTGAATCCCTCCCTGTGTGTGCTCATGGCAATTCAAACTGAGCAAAGGGGGTGGGAGTAGCTCCATCACTATTTATACAAAATTATTATCATTATTATTCATGGCCTGGGAACCAATTTACCGCCCAGTTTAACCCTCTCATCATCCAAGTATTTAGCACCAAACATGTCTAGCTATGTGGAAAGACAGAGATTTGGTTGCACATATCTGCAGATACATGTGGAAGCCACACTGCCCCGACAAGATGTAAGTAAGATATCAAAGGCTGTAGATTGTGTATTTTTTATCCTAAAGACCAATATGGAGCTAAAGGCAGATGTTTGTTTGAAAATGTTAGGTGAAAAGATGGAGATGATATTATAGGTAGTATATCATTTGCAAAAAGAGACAAGCATAACTCCTACCTTCCATTTCTCTAGTCTTAATGGCTAAAGGCCACAGAGCAAGGATGAAAAGACAACCTTGTTGGGTACCCCTAAAGATCATAAAAAGCAAGTAATCCCAGGATATTGAATCACATGCTATTTCCACATCAAGGGACAAAAGCACAGTCTCAAAAAATGGGATTCAGAGCAGAAATTTATTGTAATAAATGATTGGTGCCATCTCCTGATTATCTATTGGGGACAAATCCCAATTGATATTTGTAAATTAGGTTCCCCAAGAATGTATTTATCCTTGTGGATATGATTTTAGACCGGGGCTTGATATTATGTTTAATAAAGATATTGTTTGGTTATCTTTTCAGGGTTTTAGGATCATGACTATGTTGGCGTTAAACATTTTGGAGGCTCAATGGTTTTCCTTTTGGACATGGTTAAAGAGGGATGATATCTGGAGGGTTGCTACATTGCAGAGTTTCTTATAAATAAGGGCAATGGAACCATTAGGGCCAGATGTTTTACCTATCCTGAGGGATTTGTTTTCTTATTGGTTTTCAAAGGTAGTCATATCTGCCACTACTTCATATTTCTATCCAGTTTGAAGCTCAGGCAGCATAATATTTTCAAAGTAATTATCAAGTTTATCGAGGGGTGAAGTTTCATGTTGGAGCCATAGTTGTGACAATCCTGCAAAGAATTCCTCCAGGACTGCTATTGGATTTCCTGCTGCAGAACCTGTTTTAAGAGTGAGGAACAGGGCATTACAATTAGATAATGATTTGACCATGGAATATATTTAAAAGAGAAAAGCAGGAGGTGACAGTGCTATACCAGGATTCAGTCAATTCTAGTATGGAGCTGATGAGGAGGTGAGTAATGGAGGTAATCTTTAGTATAGGGACCGAGGCCTTGCAAGCTTAATAAGCTTGAGTTAGTAGATCTGAAAATGCTTACGAATCATGTCAAGGAGGTGCTAGAGGGGTGTAACCACACTCCATAGACAGAACAGCAATGTAACTCTCTGCACAGAAAGCTATTGAAAAAGCTAGTTAACACTTGTTAAAAGCATGGACTCTTAGGCCCTTATTTATGAAGGAATAGCGACAGGTAGCGACTGGTGAGCGGCCGGTAATGACGGGCCCCGCCACAAGAATGCCGGCTCCCCACCACAATCACACATTTATTAAGCCAATCCTGCTTAGCGACTGAGAAAGCGCCATATAGCGACTCATTCATCATTATTCCAGCCTCAGCCCACAGCGCCAGCGTCCGACCTTGAACAGCGACAGGTATGACCTCTCACTACCTGGCGCGCTCCAATGCATTTCAATGGAACAATCTTTAAATATTAATAATTAATTGTTATTAATTTTTTTTTTGCCATTTTAGATAATTTTTTTAAGGGAAAAAAAAATTGTACAGAATTGATATTACAGGTCTGATATTAATGTATTCATATTACTAAATTATTTAAAAAACTTTTTTTTTTTGGTTTCCAAAAATATGGTTGTTTGGGGGTTAAAAAACTACTTTTAACTCATCGCCTCCAGCGCTCTGGGGTTTAAACATGCATTTTACAGTGCAAGAATTTTTTGAGCTTGATTTTTTAATGAATATGGTGGGAGCCGGTCGCTAGGGCCAGTGACTATCATGCGCACCCATACAGCGCAGAACCTGTCAACGACTCCTCATCCAATATTCCACATTACGGCAAACCGACTGAGTCGCTATCAACTACCGAACAACGGCCAAGCACAGTGACTACTAGCGGGCGCTCTGAAAATGCCACTACAGTCGCTCAGCTTTCGCTATCTGCCGCAATTAATGAATCGGCCTCTTAGTTAACTTAGAGGCCGATTTATTAATAGCGCCAGGTAGCGACAGATGAGCGACAGTAGCCGGCTAGTATTCGCTGTGCTTGGCCGTTGTTCGGTTGTTGACAGCGACTCAGTCGGTGTGCGGTAATGTTGAATACGGGGTTAGGAGTCGCTGTTTGACAGGTTCCGCGCTGTATGGGAGCACATGACAACGAATGGCCATAGCGAACGGCTCCCAGCATATTCATTAACAAATCACGCTCAAAAAATTCTCGCGCTGTAAAATGCATGTTTAAACCCCAGAGCGCTGGCGGCGATGTGTTAAAAGTAGTTTTTTAACCCCCAAAAACCTTATTTTTGGAAAAAAATAATAAACAAGTTTTTATAAACATTTTGTAATATGAATACAGCGCCATGTAGCGTCCGATTCATCATTACAGGTGGCTTAGCATATAGCGCCGGCGCTCTAGTTTCCAGAGCGCCAGGTATTACCTTTTGCTCTCCTATACATTTCAATGGACGTTCCTTTTCTTCCGTTTAAATAGTTTTTTTTTCCCCTCAAATCATTGTGTGACCTCTCCTGGCCTAGAAAAAGTCATTTTTGAAAACTCCTGCACCGCCTCCTGCACTGTGCATCACCCTGGTAATCTATATTTTCTTATATACTCATGTTTTTTAAATGGGTTTAAACTGTGTCTGTATGCCCATTATGAACTTTGATAAAGGATTTGTATAGTGAGATTAGGAGGTGGTGCGGTGGTCCTGTTTATGTTGCTGTGGGGAGTCGAGGCCCTCCCTACGTGGTGGTTTATGATACCCGCTTACAGCTTCTACTAGTGGTCACTCATCTGCCAATGGCATTAGTAATGAATCAGCCTCCACCTGTATATAAGGGCCGGAGCCCAAGATCACCTTACACCACAATGCTGAAGCCATCTCTCTCACCCACACTTTGGCCCTTATTTAACAAGGGATAGCGCCAGGTAGCAAATGGTGAGCGAACGGTAATGACGGTCACCGCCACGAGAACGCCGGCTCCCCTCCGCAATCACACATTTATCAAGCCGATCCTGCTTAGCGACTGACAGAGCGCCAGATAGCGAATCATTCATCATTATTCCAGCCTCACCCCACAGCGCCAGCGAGCGACCTTGAACAGCGACAAGTATGACCTCTCGCTACCTGGCGCTCTCCAATGCATTTCAATGGAGCTAACTTTAAATATTTATAATTAATTGCTATTCATTTTTTTTTTTAATGTCAAAAATTCTGTGACCACTTCTGCAATGTTAGATTTTTTTTTTAACCTAAAAAAAAAAAAAAAAATTGTGCAGAATTGATATTACAGGTCTGATATTAATGTATTCATATTACAAAATGTTTTGAAAAACATGTTTTTTTTTTCCAAAAAATATGGTTGTCTGGGGGTTAAAAAACTACTTTTAACCCATCGCCGCCAGCGCTCTGGGGTTTAAACAAGCATTTCACAGCGCTAGAATTTTTCGGAGCGTGATTTGTTGATGAATATGCTGGGAGCCGTTCGCTATGGCCGTTCGCTGTCATGCGCTCCCATACAGCGCGGAACCTGTCAAACAGCGACTCATAACCCCGTATTCAACATTACCACACACCGACTGAGTCGCTGTCAACAGCCGAACAACGGCCAAGCACAGCGAATACTAGCGGGCGCTGTGAAAATAACGCTACTGGAGCTCATCTGTCGCTACCTGGCGCTATTAATGAATCAGCCTGCCCGTTTTTAGGCTAGTGATGAGTAAAACATCATAAAAACACTGTATAATAGCTAAACAGGATATTATGTAAATCAGTTTACAATTTAGAAACCACAGTAAACCGTATATTCTGCTTTGAAACACTGTATCCATGCTTTCTTAGCTGCAGTATCTGAATCTCTAGCCAGTTGCATACTGACTTCCCCTAGAACAATGCAGACACCAAATGCTATCTTTATAAATCAACATTAAACATTGTAAGCATCATTTAAAAAAATTATTAAAATGTTAATATGTAGAGCTGACAGACATATTATTGTTTCACAGTAACACTTTAACACCACCCAGAAAACTGCCGATCATTCTGCAAGGCATTGCATAAAATAACGCAACGGAAGAGCCTTTCTTCTGCTTTAATTGAATAGGCTTGAATATGGCACAGTTATAGCAGAATAACAAATCATCCTCCTCCCAGCTATTCAAGTCCTTTTCATCTCTAAATGCCATTATTTCAGGCTTCCTATTACCCCGCAGAACTCAATTTCAGTTTTGTTCTAAAGCAAGTAAATATTGCAAACATACACTTACAAGAGAGATATGAAGCCTTATTAAAATGTAGCACATGCAGCAAAAGAGCATAGCTGGCTTTTGACAGTAAGGTGTCATCAGGCCATGCTAGTTCACACAAGTAATACAGAGGAGAAATGTGTACTTTAGAGAAGGCTTGTAGTTACAAAGCCTGTTTCCATCCCATAACATAAAAGCAATAAGTGAAGAAATTGTTTACCGTTTAAAAAATACTATACTACACCACTATAAATTTCAGTCCACAAAATAGCAAATAACACCCAGTAAAATAATAAAGTATGTGTAGAGCACAAAAAAGTGTAAATCATAACACCTTTCTAAATGACTGTATGCTACGTGTATTTTATAAAGAATGGTGGCATATGTAATAAATAATAATGTTTGCTTATTTGTATGTATAATGATTTATCCATCTGTTGGAGCTGGGTCTCAACCAGTGCCATAGACAAAAATTGACTGCACCTAAAATGGAAATGTTTTCCATTTGTAACCCGACTGTGGATATTTAACCCCACTAACTATTTGAACACCAAAGACAGGAATTACTTTTACCAGAGTATAAATTAGTGTGCCACATTTTGGCACTCTCCTGAGCAGCACAATTTCTTATTACCCACCAGCAGCATTTGACATGTGACATCAGAATTGCAGCACCATCAATGTTCCTGTTGCCTAGCAATGAAAGATGCCAGCAGGACCAGTGTCAGCTGTTTAAATAGGAGGCATATCAGGTGTTGCACCAAATACTACTTCAGTGACATCACTTGGAAACACCTTCCCCTTGGCTCCCTGTACATTCAAAAACACCTCCTCATCAACAACTTTTCAGCTGCTTGCATAATGCCAGGGTATAAGGAAGAGGGCCCTATTCCATATGCTTTTTTCAGCCAGCAACAAGAAAAACAAAAATAAAGGAAAGCACGAAGACAGAAAGAGAAGAGAAAAAAGAAAGAAGAGAAGTTGACTGCAGATAAGGATGGTCTTAAAAACTCTTTAGATGTTTCTATGACCATTACCGTAAAAGCTAAATATCTAACTCTCTCTCTAATGTACTGTATGCGGCATATGTTTTTCAATCTAAATAGAGACACCCACTGAGTTTTCTTTTGGGCTTTTGTTTAAATATTAGGTCATTGCTGAGGACACACCATTGAAGTTTGCTGAAGTATGATGGGTTGGTGGAAGATTTGGACACACATCTCATTACCTACATTTTTGATACTCACCTCTTCCTCCTGGTCATTTGCACCCATTTTCCTGATTATTAATAGGTGTTGCCCATTGTGATACTCAACTGTCAGCTTTCCCTTTGCTGCTCTCAGGGTGATGCAGTCTCAGGATCACAGCACCTGCACCTGCCAGCAGCGCCTGACATGGCAACCCTCGGTGCTCCTGTTGCCTAGCAGTAGTTCAACTCCTGATGATGCCAAGAGTGTCCTTGCTGCAGATTCTGCCACCACTGACAGAGCCAAGAGTATCTGTCCATGTTGCTGGTCAATCACTATGGTTGGTCAAATCCAAGCCACCAGATTGTACAGGTGAGGTGGTAGATATTTTATTTTAGAATATTCAGAGACATATGGATTCCACATAGGCTTTTGTTATTGTATCACTTCCAAAATAAAATATCTATGAGAGTAAAATAATTTGCACCTGAACTGTAAAACACAACACTTTTGCTTCCATTTTTCAAGAGCTGAACTCAAAGATCTAAGACTTGCTACATCTCTGGCATTGTGTTTTGTGATAAAGCTGCACATTTTATAGTGACATTTTATTGTGACCAGGCTAAGGCACACCTATGAAATAATGATGCTGTCTATTCAGCATCGTGATATGCTGTAAGGTGGGTGGATTATCTTGGAACAGTAGAAGTGCTCACTAACACAGATTTAGATGACTAGTGATGAGCAGGTCGGGTGAAATTCGGTTGCCTTGAATTTGAACCAGAACCCCATTGAAGTCAATGGGGACCCGAACTTTGGGGCCCAAAAATGGCTGAAAAAAATGGGACCAGCAAGGGCTAGAGGGCTGAAAATCGAGGGGAACACCTGGGTGATTGCCCTGCACAAAATGGGCTAGAGAAAGTACTCAAAATAATCACAGAAAACTAAATAAATTAATACACAAATTAAAAAACAAAAACAAACGTATTTTCGCCCTATAAGACGCACCTGCCCATAAGACGCACCTAGGATTTGGGGGAGAAAAATAAGAAAAAAAATATTTTAAACCAAAAACGCACCATTACAGACAGTGTGGCATTCCCCTTTCCCATTCCCATAGGCCGTGTGGGATGCCCCCATTCCATAGACAGTGTAGCATGCCCCCATCCCATTCACCGTATACCCAGTGTGGCATCCCGCTCCCATTCCCTATATAGGCAGTGTGGCATTCTCCCCCCTCTCATTCCCATATAGGCAGTGTACACCCCATTATCATAAGCAGTGTGGCATTCCCCCTCCTATTCTCCATATAGGCAGTGTGCCCCCCCATTCCCATTGGCTGTGTGGCATCCCCCTCCCCCCATTAGTATAGGCTGTGTGGCATCCCCCTCTCCCCCCATAGGCTGTGTGGCATCCCCCTCTCCCCCCATAGGCTGTGTGGCATTCCCCCCCCATTTGTATAGGCTGTGTGGCATCCTCCTCTCCCCCCATAGGCTGTGTGGCATCCCCTCTCCCCCCATTTGTATAGGCAGGGGGGCACAGTAAAAAAAAAAAAAAGTAAAACTCACCTCTCCACTGACACCGCTCCACTGAGCGGTTGGCTCCGTGAATGGGGTGGGCGTGGCCTGCGCTGCATCAGCGTCGGCACAGGCCACGCCCACCCCATTCACGGAGCTGGCCGTAAGAAGCAGCGGCGGCCTCTGTCCGGGCCCCGCCGCTGCGATCGCTGTCCTTTACCGGCAGTGATGACAGCGGCGGGGCCAGAGACAGTGCCCCCGCCGCTCCTCCATCTGCTGCTTCTTCCGCCTGGGGCATATGCGAGCACCCAGGTCAGGGCAGCGGGTGGGCGCGGCCTGCACCAGGTCGGATTCTGCTCCTTTAGTTAATTAAGTCATTTTTTTTCATTTTGAGGAAGTTGTAATCCATGTTTAGGAGCAGTATCTTCTGTACAAGCTTCTGCATTGAAACTATTAAATTAAACAGAATTTGAAGCTAACACACTGAACTTTCTTTGGATAGTTCATTTTCTCAGTGTTCGATTTCTCTGTGGCATTTTTGGCAGGGCTCAGAATCCCCCTGCGACTGTGTCTCAGACAGTTGATGACATTCACCATCACCTTTGGTTGCACTCAAGAGAATTTAAATATCACAAGTGACACTTGAAGCAGAGATATCACTTTTGTATCTACAGTATCTATGGCTACATTTATGCGTATACATATATGCCCAATGTACATTTCTAAATTGTAAATTAATTTTACAAGAACATAGCTATTTGAATTACAGTGAATTATAAAACTGTGAATATTATTGTTTAATCAAGCAAGGCCGGGGTTTGAAGGGTGTTATATGATGTTGTGTGTACATGTACTTGTGTGTACGTGTTCAAAGACTACATGATACATTCTTCACAGTGTATAATTAGCTTTTGTCTGCAATACATCTAACAAAATTCTTTATATTACATGGAAACGTTTCCATCAAATACATTCTGGGGTCGATTCAGCGCAGTTCGAGATCTCATTCTCGCTGGGGGCTTGACATTTTTTTTTTTAATTTTTTATTTGGGGATCATTTAATCCTAGGAGAGCATGTGTGAAAGAGGCAGGATGAGAGCTCACTCTTTTTCTCCCACCTAGCACCACAGCTCTTAGCAGTGAAATCTTACCTCTGTTTGAACTGTGGAGCCGCACAAGCTGGGGGAGACATTACTGGCATGTGGAGGCAGTCAACTGGTTGGGCCATCTTGTTCCAATACTAAGGCTTCCAGTGGTGAGGTTTCATCTCCACTGCGGGGCCGTCCGAGCCGATGAGACGAATCAGGTGGGCGGCAGGAAGCTGGCCATTGTTGCTGATCGGAGGAGAGAAAATGGAGATGATTCAGGAAGTGTAAGTGGAGCCCCAAAATATTCTTGCTGTCTTGAGGTGTTGCAAGTCATGGCAGGGAGACAATATAGAGAGGCACTGCAGGAACACCAAGGCGGTGCTTTTTGGAGGGGAGTTGCCTGGACGTTTGGCTGGATTGCCCCTGATGTACTGTGCTGTCCAGAATTATTTGATCGGAGAGCGTGAGGCCCAAGAGTGGGGAACAGGAGCATGACATGTGTTGTAGTTCCCCTGCCACAGTCAGGAGTTGGATTTTTTCTCACCGGGGGAAATTCCAGAAGTAATCACCTGTTGGGCTACTCTCTCTGTGGTGCGGTGTAATATGGAAACTCCTTTAGTGAACTCTTAGAAGAGCTTTCAGATAAGACAGGGGAGGGGAGTTACATAGATCAGGATGAAGCACAAGCTGATTATAATCAAGCTTTTCCTCCAAGTTTTCGCCAAAGCTTCCTCGCAGCCATACCTCAAAGTTAGAGCAAGGGGCATGGAAAATAACGCCATTAAATACCTTAGCGAAATGCAAGCTTCCATAGAAGGTTCCCATGAAGGATGATGCTGTATTGGTGCGACAGCTTTCAAGTATTTTGGACAAAAAGCTAGACAATCTTAACAATACTATATGTGAATAAAAAAGTTATATCAGATCTGTGGGTGCCAGGATGGAATTAGCTGAAGGCAAAATAGATACCAGCATAGGGGTGGGTAACCAGACATCACCCTTTTAGACTAGCCATTCAGATAGGTTGGGGTGGGACCACACCTGGCCAGGTATGCGGGGTATGGTGGCGTACGCACCCCTATTCAAGTTAATGAGAGACGCCTGCAAAATGACATAGTCATAGCAGGCGGCTCTCATTGGACAAGAGCCCGCACATGTGCTGTTGGAACCAAGAAGAGGTGAGTTTTTATGGGCAAACTGGGGGGTTTCACATAGTGGGGCAAAGTCAAATTCCCTGGATTTTTTCCACTTTAAGTATAAATTGATGCACCCTTTCAAACTGGGTTTTCAGTATAAGCACCCAAATGTTTCAATTGTAACACTGGAAGAAGGAGAATCTTTGTTTGTTAAGTTGAGATAGAAGCACAAAGTACCCCCTAGTGAACAGCAAGTAACCCCAAGACCGTTATCTGCCAATGTTCCACGGGGGGAATAAGTTGTTCTCTGGTGGACAGGGGGGTTAGGTAAGGAGGATTGAGGTGGAGGGAATATTTTTGTGCTTTGAAGTAAGTGAGAGGGTCACAAGAGTTTACAAGTATAATGCTAAGTAAAAAAGTATGGGTATATACGATCATGAATAAACACAAGCATGGTGTGAATTGAGTGATTGTGGCAGAGTAATAGATGAGATTTTATTGGGCAGTTCACAATGACATAACAACTTACAACGTTAAGTTTTAGGGATGTGTTTTTTTTCTCTTCCTTTTTAGGGTAATTTCTATATGGCTTCAAGGACAATACTGTAAAGAATTTAAATGGGTTATTGAGTAGATTAGATTAGGATCTACTGGGGGGTCAAAGGAAGGCTAAATATCACTGTCAGATTTTTGTGAAAAAAGGCACTATTAGGGTGAAAAGCTTTGTGGATCACAGATGTGTATTATACACAAGTAGGTATTGTGGGTGGCTAAGTATTAAATCTCGATCTTTTTTCCCCTCTCTTTTTCTTTCCCCTTCTTTTCACTCCCTTTCTTTCTGCTCCCCTGCTACCGTAATATTATCTAGCTTAGGGATTGTGTCTAATAATAAGAAAGTGATGATGGGATGCATTGGGCTGGGGTTTAACCTTATTGCTGTTGCCAGTTTGAATTCGTACAAGTAAATATGTATAGGCATTAAGTTTATAGTTACTCATATTACGGTGGAGGTTATATTAGATTTACTAGTTGGTTTTTGGCAGTTGGAATGCTCACAAGGGGCTAAGGGCAACCTCAGCTTTGCAGGTTTATAAATACTAAATTTCCTCAGTTTTATGTATAATGTGCTGATGAGAAAAAGTGGAGAAGAGGGGGGAGACAATATGCTTAGCTAAATATATTCCAATTTCCCTTAAAATAGGAAAGATAACCAAGATTAGATCATTTCAATAATTTGCTATTATGTCTCAGATAGAGACCAGGTGTAGTTCTCTCGTCATATGTTTAGAAATGCCCCAAAATAGAAGGGACAGCTAATGGGGGGGGGATTAGCATATGTTGCTTGATGTGGATAAGCTGAATCCCATTAAAGCTAAAATTAGGTCTCCTCCAAAAAGTAGTAAACAGCTGGCTGGACTACCAGCATATCATGGTTTGATCAACTTTTGGAGGGAATGTAATGGGTCAACCAAAGATAATACCTTTGTTATAAATAAGATCTACTCTTGAATAAATGATATATACATAGCCAATTACCTAGTCCCAAATGTTTCAAAATGTAGAATTTTGTAGAGTGCATGGGCCACCATGCAGCAGTGATGCTCTATGTTATGGTCAAAACCTAATGAATTTAGATGTCATCTCATTAAACCTCTGTTGGTAGAGGAAGAGGTTTAGAGAGGTTTGGAAGAACTGTTTGAAAAACAAATAAAGCTGAGTATACAAATCCAGTAGTTAATTGGCTGCCACATAAAGCCTTTATAAGGAATAGACAGATTGGGATAAGAATAAAGAGGTAGATGAATAGGAAAATCTTGGATAAGTCTAAAATCCTAGATAGGTTCATTAAAGGTCAAGTAAAATTTACTGCTTATAACAAAAGTGGAAAAAAAAGTGGGATCAGGCAAGATTGTACATAGCCAGGGATAAACAGGGGAAGATCAACTATCGTTACACAAAAATAATTTTCCTTCCCACAAATTAGGATGAGGAATGGTTCCCTGATGCAGGATCCAAGGGCATTGATGGTTGTGGTTTATTATTCCACTCTTTATTCCACGGCCTCAAAGATGGATGAAAATATAATGGAGACCTGGGTAGGGAAGCATGAGGTGCGGGAGCGGGTGACTGCATCGCACAATGCGAGTCACCGCTTGTATATATTACTTCTTCTTCTTTCTTTTTTCTGGTGGGAATACTTTTTTAAAATTCACTCCCTACTCCATTTTTAAAAAAAATATCAACCTGGCAAACCAAGCACAGGGGCTGGAAATGGTCCTGGTCATTAATATTTTAATGTTCTAATTTAACTACTTACCTTTCCCCGTACATTGTCCCGTGCTGACATACTAAAAATGAGGGGAGGGAGATAGTGGGATCAGAGTTGTGACCGCACCGGAGCCCAGGAAGTCAGGGGGGCCATCATTGTGACTCGTACACCTTATTTATCATATCTGTGCTCACTTGGCATCATTTAGAGAAAGGAAGCACCATTCATACATAAAAAGTTTTACTGTATGAGCCTTGAAAGTGCCCCATTTAATGTTCACACCAGGACCTTATCACATTTAGTTACATCACTGTGGAAGGGGTTTTCTCCAGTAATGTTTTAACTCATGAATTAGGTCTTGCAGTTGGCACTGACATTACTGATGTGTTGATAATGTGCCACGAATATTGACGCCTGAGCAAAAAACATGTCACCAGCAATGTAGCCAAGAGAATATAGACATACTTAGATAAAATCCAGGATACTTTTGTGTTACGGGTGATGTAACATAGGTCCATCATGAGACCAAAGCGGTATCCATGTAATGGAAGAACAAGGTGTCACCAACTCCAATGAAATTTTGTGTGCAGCAGTCAGCTGGAAAGGTAATGGCAACAGTTTTATGAGTTACAGAGGATGTTTCGTGCCACACAAGACAGCAATTACTGGAGACACATCCAGTAATTCAACAATGAGGAGATTGTGAGTGGCAATCAAAGAAACAGAACCAAAATACAGTATACATAGATGTGGGTGCTCCAAAGTGGACATGTATGCCTGCAAAATGGCGCTAAATAGTGCACTACATAAATTAGCCCCCGAGTCATGGGCTCTTTCTATATAATTTCATGCCCCACAATCTAATAAATTGTTGTATATTGCAATTTGAGTAATGTCTATGTGCTAGCAGGACAGAAAAATGAGTTTAGCATTATAATACCTGACTGCACTGAACTGGAAATGGACATTAAAGGAGCAGTATCACAAATTTTTCTTGGTGACTTATATTTAAATACACTTATACTTACCTACATTACTTTGAATGTAGGTAAGTGGTAAGTGTTGGAGTGAGAATTACAAATGTAGAAAAAAATGATGTGTGTGTTGAGCAGCTGGAGACTAATAGCTCATGTTTATGTCTTCTGAGTGTCGGGACCCGACACTCTGGCCTGTTCCATGCTGAGGAGAGGGGTGAAACAATGTATCAAAATATCAGCTGTTCAGTGCTGGCAGCCGTCCAGCATCAGATAACAACATTGCAACATTGCCTGGCCAGAACGTATATATCTAAAACAGAGAGAAAAGCTCTAGAAGACATTTAGCTGATTTTGACAGTTTTCCCTTCATGTTGGCTCTGCTGCAGAATCTTTCAGTTTACCATTTTCTCTTTCATATTCTTATTTTTCATTTTTCCATATGATCTTTCTTTCAGCTTTGTGTGTTTTGAGCAAAGCCCAATCCAGGATTTTCACTATCTGGAGTTTTGTTTTGTGCCCCTAGGGGCATCCCGACTTGGGATGCCCTGATATGTGAAATCCCCAACTTCGCCTGTGAAAACGTACCTTTCCCTGTCCCACAGCGCATGCGTGGGCTCTCATCCAATCAGCTCTGTTTGCTTGGCTGGCTCTGTTTGCATGCAGATGGGGAGCCTGAGCAGTAACCTTCCTGGCTGCCCGGCCTGTCTAAATGACTATCTGCATGAGCGCGCCAGAAAAATGGGGGGATCTGTGGTTATCCAGGGGTCGTTTCACACAGTGGGCATCCTGATTTAGAATGCCCAAGGGGCAAGGTCAATGGCCGGGTCTTATAGACTTCAGGGTCGGCAACTCAGGGTTTTGTTCCACTTTAATACCTTTAGATTTTCCTGCACAGTTATTCAAAGAAGAATTTCAGTTATTTTCACTCAGTTTAGTTTATTTTGTATAGATTTTACACATTTGAGTCACCTGGTCTCATAACAAAAGCAGAACCTCACACACACACAGCCGTTACCACTGATTACAGTGTCAGCCTCTGAGGTAAAGTGTTGCTAGGAGACCAGTGGGCTAAATGAAGCAGCTCACTAAAAACAACCCAGCAGATCCCCCTATTCAGCAAATGGACTGAGCCATTGTCATTATACAATTTAAATGAAAGGCATATATTCTTTTCTTTTTCTATCGCCAGATTATTTATACACATGTTATAAGCTATTGTGTGGCTATTTAATTATTTATCTTTTTTAATGCAAATTTCGCGATACTGCTCCTTTAAGTTGCCAAAATTGTATACTGTAAGAGTGTGCATCTATATGTTCAGAGCCACGAGTGAGGTAGGTTAAAAAATCTATTGGTGAGAAAAAGAGAATTTCTTTTACAAGCACTAATAAAAAAAATTGAACACAGCTCTAGTAATGTCAATGTCCATTGTGTTCTTTATATCTTTCCAACTGTACATCATCTAAAAGGAACATTACTTTCACTTGGCCGTATGTCGAGTCTATTGAAAGGATTTTGGAGGCAGACATGAAGCAAAGCGAAGACATTAGTAAATCAGAAGAGGAGTGAAGGAGGCCATTAGGATTTTTGTGTGAGGTCAGAGATATTGGAAGATGCAGAGCTCTGAAGTGGTTTGAAAGCAAAACATATAAAACATAATGGAAATGGATGTCAGTCCGGCAGCAGCATTTATAACAGAGAGAAGGAAGAATGTGATTCCACATGGAGAGCCGTCCCTTAACTTGTAACCCTCCAGTCTTGAGTGCAAATCTGGATTAATAAGTCAAAGCAACTGTGCAGTTTCAAACCTTAACAAACACCAGAGTGTTGGCTAAAACCTGTAGCGCAGATAGTGCAATAGTGTATCTGTACATTAAATAGCTGCTTTGTACAAAGTAATGGGTTACAAATTAGAAGTCCTTCAAACTGAGCTGCAGGAGCAATTCATATATTTACAAATGTTTGCATGCAATTATTATTACACAAAATTAGGGAGCACCAAACTGATTTGGACAAAGTGGAATTCGATCAGAATTCCAAATTGGATTTGTGGTAACAAATTACATTTTCCACAGAATGGAGGAGGCATGTGCTTGAATCGAAAATAAATTGTCCAGGAGCACAGAAACACCCATAATTCCCTGCACACAGCCAATCAGCAGGTAGCTGCCCCCACCATCATGACAGACCACATGTTCTGCATCATTCCAATGAAAGGCAGCGCAATGTACTGTAGGGATAGTGTCCGCCATGGAGCGCCCGCTACTTTTTATATTTTTATTTGCAGTGGTGCTGTCACAATGCCAAATGATAAATAATCAGCTTGGATTGTTGCACTAGGTATTGGCCACTTTATGTCAGTACCTATTGGACTCTTATGCTGATTATAACAGCGCAACTCTGTTCTGCCAACTTTTAAACGCTGCATACTGCATTTATTGATTTTTTCACGCCAACAAGTTTGATGCTGTTTTTAACCGCACTGGTGGACATTTCTTCATTACAGTCACGGGGTATGATTGATGTGAACAAATGGGACAAACGTTACAGTTGTTTAGGCTGTGTTTCAGGTGTTAGGCTACAAATTACACATTGGTAACAAAAACAGGCATGATAAAATAAAGGGGCCATGCAGATAACTCCTTGGGAATGCTTATTCTGTAGGCAGCGGTGGGTACACCTATGGACCCTGGGGGACCCAAACTCAGAATCTAGTATCTTAATTATGGCCTTTGGATCCAGGCCAAAGCTAGATTCAAACTGGATCTTGCTGATTCAGTCCCTTCATCGCAATCATCCAATATTATTTTTTATTAGTTTTAAAAAAGTGTCCCGCTCTGCCATGGGCTACTATCCCAGTGAAGAACAGCTATTGCCAAACCATGCCAGTTTGCCAGCCCCTATGCCCTTTGGTACAGGTCTGTTGCTTTGTGCCTTTGGCACCCCTGGAAGAACACCAGGCCCATACTGATAGGCAACATGTTCTTCTGCCCAGGAGAAGGTGCAGGTAATGGGATGGAAGGCATCTGCTTGCTGGTGCAGCTTCCCTTCCCCCTTTCCCTTTAAACTAGCATAGAGGTCCCTTCACAATGAGTTAAAGTGTACAAAAAAAACACACTGACTTATAATATAATACTCTTACATCCATTATCTCCAGCACAGAATGTCATTAGCCTTCTGCCCTGTGGATCCTGTGGCTATGGTTCTGTCAGCAATCAAAGCAACCGCTGCTGCCAATATTTGGAGCGAATAGGAAACAGGTCCCTGTGCTTCTACCCCAGCAACTTTTTATACTACAGAGGCAGAGTCTCAGTGGAATCCCCCCTTGTGACTTATTACGGGGGAGGGGCATGGAAGGGATTTCCTATCCAATCTCTCTCCCCTCCAGTGATGTAATTAGTCACATGGGAGACTTCTTACCCCGCCGGGATTTGTTTCTGATGTCAGCTGGAGGGCTACAGCAGCCACCTCGCCCACATCAGGAGTGAAGAGGGACAAAGCTAATGCTGGGAACCTTTAATAGTACAGAAGCAGAGTCTCTGTGGAATCTCCCCCATGTGGACCAGTTTATGTCTTTGGAGGAAAGGAGCATGGAGAAGGATGCCCCGGGAAATCTCCTCCGTGCCCCTTTCCTCCAGTGATGTAATTAGTCACGTGGGGGGGGGGGGGGGTTAAGACTTCAGGGAGAGAGTTGTTGCTCTGTAATCTCTAGCCATTGATTGCTGCGGTTTTGAGTGTCTATGCCAATTGCTGTGTGAGATATAAAATTTCATGTCTGTTCTTCATCCACAACTACATTACAAAACAGTTATACAGCTTTCACTCAGATAACATTATTAATCAACCAACTACATATCTATTGCTTATGTTTTTATCAAGCTTTAAAGTCAATGTATTTGATACAGTATTTTCCAAAAAGTTATATACTTAGAATTCATTTTTCTGATCTATTATTTAAAAAAAAAATCAAAGGGTTTTAAATTTAACGAATATACCGAATGTACTAATGGCAAGCCAAATCAGTGTGATGCTTAATCAACTAGATGTTCTTTGCTAAAGGTTTCAAAGAAATCAATGTCAATAAAATCCTATAGCTTGCATGTGTTTCTTGAAAACTGTGGTTTTAAATCTAGGATTTTGTACAGAGCTATTTACATGTCTATTATGGGATTGTTTGACCTTCTTTCCAAAGGCATTGCTCTAATTAACAGCAGGAAAAGACTTGCTGCAGATCTCTTCTGCCAGAAGAGGTTTTTTCTTGGTGTTAACAAAGTGTCTCGGAGTCCTTGTGTTAGAACCTCTTATGCTTCACTGCGCCTGAACCTTTTGAACAGTTCACTCACTTCAGAATTTTAATTGCATGTTTGCTGTCAGCAGGCAATTAAATCCTCAAAGTACAAGCAAGTGTTTCTGATATACAATATAAAACAACTCTCTACATATTAGGGGTCATTTCATGATTATAAGGAAACTGTAAAAAAAAGAAATAGTAACAAGGTTCATCTGTCTATGTGCAGTTTTTAAAAATCAAATGTCTTACATTCTTAAAGCAATTCAACACTCTTTTATTAAAAAAAAAATTAGTGCTGAATGTTCCCGATAGCAGCACAGTAGAGCATACATTTTTTTGGATTCTTACCATAATTATAAATAAAAATGGTGAAAATGTTGTCGATTCACTTGGTGCATTGTTAAGTGCAAATTTTGCAAAAACAATGTATTCTGATCCCTTGTCTTGGCAGTTTGATATAAAACAGCGCAAATACTGCTCTAAAGATTGATTCATCCTTTTGGTCTGACCATTGGACCCCCACCACCCCCACAATATTTTCAAGTATTCTCTGAATGTGGAAAATATTCTTGATGAATAATTGAGCCAGTTCAGGGGCAGATGGGAGTATGGGCAAGAGAACAAAATGCACCTTTTTACTGAAATGGTTGAATATGATCCAAATTACACAGACAAATGCAGTAACATCATGTCTACCAGACATGACGCTCGGAGAGCCCTAGGGTTTCCTGGTTGCCAAAATGACCAGATGTTTTAGCATCATGATACTCTTGTAACACTGATAAACGCATATGGGGTGGAACATATCAACAGTGAGGAGGTTTACCTGGAGGTAAATCTGCCTGGAATGGTTCCAACGAGGTAATAATCAGATAATAAAGCACCAACTACACAACCCAGGGGCAAAATAGGTTCCTTCTCTTCGAACCTACCATTATATTCCCCAAAGTTGCGAGACAATGCATATGCCTTGATGTTCTGGCTTCTGACATTGAACTGGGAGAAAAAAAGCACCCAATGGGCCTGGCATGAATTTAATCTCTTAGCAGATTAAATGTACTCAAGATTCTTATGGTCAGTGTACACAGTAATGTAAGGTACCTTCCAACCAGTGCCTCCATTCCTCGAATGCTAACTTCACCCCTAGCAACTCACTCACTTCCTCACATTGTATTTCTGTTTGGCTGAACTGAATTTAAGCAAGAAGTAATGCTGAGAGAGAGAGCAGCACCTATGCCAAGTTCAGAAGTGTTGAATTTGACAATAAATGGACAACTTACATTGGGATGAATTAAAACTGGAGCAGAGGTAAAGACCTCCTTCAGGTTTTGAAAGCCCTTTACTGTCGGAGGGGGCCATTCCTCCTGAAAGACACATTTACGGATACTGTGGATACTTTAGCAGGATCCATAAACAGGCTTTGGTTAGAGACAAGACACCCCAGAAAGAGAACTCAGTGACCTCGAACATACACTAGGATAACTTGGCTTAAAGACTCTCAGTTTTTGTAACATCACTTGACATGATGATGGTGCTCAGATACTGACCGAAACGAAAGTATATTAGCATGTCATCTAAATAAATCACCACAAATTTACCTAAAAATTCACAAAGACATCCTGAAAGACCACAGGGGCATTACATAACCCAAATGGCATTACCAGATATTAATTGTGCCAATCTATAACATTAAAGGCAGTTTTCCATTCATCACCGCAACGGATGTAAATGAGATTGTACACCCCTCTGAGATCCAGAGATTTAAAGAGGTCTTCAATAATAGGCACTGGGTATCTGTTCTTGACAGTTTTATTTTTTTTTATTCAGACCTCGATAATCAATGCTAGGACATAATCCTTCATATTTTTTCTCGACAAAGAAGAAACTCGCTCCTGCAGGTGAGGTAGATGGACCCCTTCTTCAGATTATCCGATAATCATCACTAACTTCTCAGGCTGGGTCAAGTTATAAATCTTAGCCCTAAGGGGCATGGTACCCGGGAGTAACTCAATGGAACAATCGTAAGCTCTCTGAGGAGGTAGCGAGGCAGTGGATTTCTCCGTGAATGCATTCGCCAAATCGTAATAATGCTGAGGTAAACCTTCAAGTAAAACATTGGTCATTCCCAACGAAATGTAAATGTAATAATCAAAACAATATCGACTCCAGTTAAATCCCCTGTTCCTGGAGTAGCTAGAATGAGACATTTCAGACTTTCTGAATGGGAGGAACCCACCACTAATCTTATTAATGGAGTCTTAAAGGAGACTACTCCTGCAATGAAAGGTTTGTTATATACTGCCAGGACCTGAAGAGGGTTATTCAAGAGTACTAATGATACCTAGAGTGGAAAAGAGGTATTTTTTCCAAAAAATTACCAGCCACCCCACTATTGATAAAGGCGGTGACATCCTTTTGAAACTGTTCCCATATGATCATAGCGGGTAACAACAATTTGTTAAAATGAGAGAAGTATACCTGAGTCTCCCCTGGCTCATCTAGGTACTAGGCATTTATTTCTTAGTCGGACAGGTCTTGGCAAAAGGACCTGTGTTGCCACAGTAGAGGCACAGACCCTGGCTGCAAAGTCTCGTCTTCTCCAACTGTGAGAGATGGGTTACCCCAATTGCATGGGAGCAGGTAAAGAGGAAGTAGCAGGACGTACATACCAGGCTGGATCTCTCTGGCACCAGTCCACCTTGATCTCTATTTGGATGTAATCATAAAGGTTTTTCCTAGTTGGGAAGCTCATCAAAGCATCTTTAATAGTTTCAGCAAGACTGATCCGAAATTGACTACAGAGGGCAGGATCTTTTCAACGGGAATCAATCGACCATCGGCGGAATTCAGTACTGTACTCCTTGGCATTCATTTCCCCTGTTTGAGACCTTACAGTTTGGCGCCGGCCATTGATGTCAGATCCGGATTATCGTACAATACTTCCATGGCTTTAAAGAAGGCAATCACGGACTGCAGGGCATCATCGGTATTAGCCATCCCGAATGCCCATGTCTGTAGGTCTCCTGGCAGAAGGGAAATCACCAAGCCCACTTTCTAAGACTCAGTACCTGATAAGTGCGGCCACATCTGGAAATATGAAAGGCAAGAGTTCTTAAAATTCGAGAACTTGATACGGTCCCTATTGAACTTAGGAACCTTAGAATCTGTGGAGGTCATGGCCACTTGTGCGGTGGGTTGCTGGCGATTTTCCTGGGAGGCCACTCAGTGAGCAAGCCGTTCAGTGCTGCTGTCCATAGCCTGTATTTGCTTCATGAAACTTTACATAGTATTTCAATTATTTTTTGGGGCCCATGAATATAAGTTTCACCAGTTAGCAAGTCCAGGCAAGTAGATAACGTCAAATCTTCGCCATTGTCTTCACCTTTAGGCAATCCCCTATTTGCCAGGACACAAGCAGGTCTCACTAGACACGGTTGCCCCCAGGTCTTGCAAGCACAAACATTATGGACTAAGGGCTGGACCTGCATGTGGGTGAGCATACTCTGGAGTACACAGGAAGTCAGTCCAACAGGTGTCAAGGCAGAGGGATAACCAAAGGCAAGGTCAGAGGGCAAAGGAAGGAGGTCCCAAAGGAACACCCAAGCACAAGCTATCATGAGCCCTAATAACAGGGACTGGAGCACCTTTATAGAGGCTGGGGCAACTTAGGGCTATTGGCCAGCAAACAACCTAGGGCTAATTAGCCAATACTGAAAAAGGGCTAAGAGCGCATAAGTAATGATGGGGCTCTTTGGCCCATTTAAAGAAGCCTATGACATCTGTGCTGCCTGTAGCACTGCCGGAGGGCATAACATTTTAGTGTATGTATGCACGTGTACACAGGCAGGGATGCCAGGGATGTGAGGGAATGCAGAAGCGCGCAGCGTGTGAGACTGACGTGCTATCTAGACAACGGTCAGCTCAGCGCACCGCCCAAGGACACCGCTGTTATTTTTATTGGAAAATCACCAATAAAGGGTTGAGAAGAGAGAGAGAAACAGTGTGAAATATCAGGTGAGGAGATAGAGAGGAGCAAGAAAATGTGAAAATAATAAAGAAAACATGACACTAAATGTTATATTCCCCTGTCATAAAACTCCTAATAGGTGGAAAAACTCCTGCAAGGGATTACTGTTTTTATGCTGGTCTCTCAGTGAAGGAAAGGTTGTAACAGACAAAGTGCACCAATGTCTAGAAAACAAGAATATAAAGGGACTATAAACCCAACGGCTAAAGGGTACAGTAGCAAGCAGCTCACCTGATGCCTGTCCCATGTGGCTCTCCTCAGTTTTCTGCAGCACTGGATAGAAGGCGTAGCAAGGCTCCAAATTTCCCCCTCCATTCAATTTCATTTCTCCAGGAACAGGCAAAAATGAATTTCTAAGAAAAAGGAATGGAGGCTGGCCTGGGACAATGCCACAGAAAATCAAAAGAGTACATAATAGTTAGATCAAAGTACACAGATGTATTCATAAGCCGGTATTAATCATCATACCGGACTAGTAAATAATATTACAAAAAACAGTGCAATATAGGTGGTACACCTATATACAGAGTTTGACAAAGGTAATTTAAGTAATGTTCATTCTGGAGGGCTTAGGGTGGTCAAAATGTCCCTTGTGGAGAAATATTTTGCAGCGTTTTAGCCATGGGCCAGCTTCAACAGGAGATACTACATGGTGTTCGTTTAAATGGCATTTAAATATTTAGTATACAAAGCAAGAGAAGTGCTGGTGGTGGGAGCTGGGGAACCATGACATTTATAAATGATATCCTGATACTCCTTATACCATGGGTGATGGGAAGTATAGATCAGAGGTGAAGAGCCACTCTGAAATTGTATAGTGGTAGGTGGTCTGTTGGAAAACTTTGGGTGATTGCTGTTTATTGAGTAGGTATGAAGTGGGGTGGGGAAGGGTGTTTTATTGTGTGTTGTTAATTACCTTAAATGACACGAATTAGGAAGATCCATTATAGTGGTACGATTTCATTAAGGGCTGGGTTACCAGTTATGTCCAGAAAGGGTCCTGCCTAATTAAGGAGGGGAAAAGTACACAATTATCTCCATGTTTGGGGTGAGGAAAATTAAATTAAGGGAGAGTTGAATGCCTGTCAAAGGGTTACCTTGGTCAGCATTGAGCAGTATGCTGGGTTCAGCGGTTTTCAGGAGGTATCATCAGGTTGAGGAAGTCTGGTGCAGGGTGTTGCTCATTGCGTAGGAAGGAAGCTGAGGCCATATATAGTAAGCGTCCTAGTGTGAGTGTGGGTAATTTGGTGATGAAATAGTTTTGGGTGTAGAATGTGTCAAGGCACTCTGGAGTTAGTACTTCAGCATGCAGGCTGTGTTTGAGGAGGTGTGTGAGTGCAGGCCAATGGTAGCATGGTAAGCGGATCTGGGGGCTACGAGCTGAAGCACTCTGTGAGAGGCTAATACAAGATCCCAGACCAAGCATGCTCATCTGGGGATGCCTGTGATGTCTTCCCTGGGGGGAGGGTGTGGCTCCCAGGCTGTTCTGACAGGATTTCCAAGTAGCGCTGCCTGTGCTTGTGCAGAGCAGCGTGTCAATTGTGGTAAGTGTGGAGGGGGTTTCTGTAACTGAGCGCTGGTTGCGCATGCGCATTAGCGGTGTTAGTTGCATTAATTGCATCTGCTCATTAGGGTATTATACCATTAGTAGGCAAAAAGTGGCCTAACAGCCGCTCTGTGCCTTGGTGCTCTGAGCAAGCATGGCAAGCTAAAGTGGTCCACAGACAAAAAAGAAACGTAACCCTCTGTACACTCATACTATTGAAAAAGCTAGCTATCACTTGTTAAAAACACGTAAAGCATTTTTCATTGTGTGCAAGCAAGTTAAGTAATAGCATTGCCTTTAGACAGGCTGGCTCATGAATTGCATTGCTCGTGCACACACAAGTAAAGTTGTACTGAACAAACTGTTTTAGGCTTAGTTTTAGGCTTAGTAATGTTAGGAACGGGGTATAAATTGGACGGCCTTGTCGTGGCTATCTCGCTTTTACATTCATTGCAATCTATGTTAACTAACAGTCCATGTTTTTAACAAGTGATAGCTATTTTTTTTTAATAGTATTAATGTGCAGATGGTTAAATTTCTTTTTTGTGTATGGAGTGTGGTCACACCCCTCTAGTACTTCCTTTACTGCTGTATATTGACTGGATGAGCACATCTATCTTCCATTTTGGAGCAACAGTGGTCTTGCAGCTGACTCTTACCACAGTAGAGAGACTCAGAAAGCTGTGCCATGACAGCTCCTTCTCAGCTCAGGCACGACCCAGAAATAGATGAAGAAACAGCCGCTTCGATAGAGAACATAAGGTATTTAGGTTTAATCAGAGATTTTGAGATGCTTTAAAATGGCTTATTTTATAGTGTTGCCACATGGAATAAGGTGTGCTTGGACAGGAGCTTTAATGATAACTAGATCCTTAATATCAAGAACACATAACAAGGAATTAAGCAATAATACAGGGCCTTAAATGTAGGCTGTACTAACATAAAAAGAGTCCCCAAGGTGTTTGCAGAACTTACAGGTAGAGCTAGGTGAGGCAAGTTATTCCAAAAATGATATACAATATATACAAGAAAACATGTATCACATGCAGAGCTAATCGGCTTGTTAGCCAGGCAGCTCTGCCGGAAACCTTCTGGTGGAGCAAAGGACTTCTTCCTATAATATGTGTAATTTTTGTTAAAAAGGATCTCTAGTTAGAAGCAGGGGAATCTTCTTGTGTTGCATGAACAGAAAGAGAAGTGGGAGAAGGTACATCGACAGCAGCGGAAGAAGGAGAAGACTTCTCCTTACTTACTTCTGTGGTCATGAAGTCTTTTGAGAGGATTGTGCTGGAATATCTAAAAACAACCACTGGCAGCCTTATAGACCCCATGAAATTTGCTTACAAGGCAAACAAGTCATCCGACGATGCTGTGAAAATGGCCCTCCACGATATGTAAGAGCTTCTGGATATCCCAAATACTTACGTCAGAGTTCTCTTTGTGGATTTTAGTTTGTCATTTAACACCATAAGTCCAAAGCTGCTGGTAGAAAAAATGTCTAGGCTCAACATTCCACGAAATATCTGTGAGTGGACAGAAAGCTTTCTTACAGATAGATCCCAAACAGTTAGACTTGGACCATTGCGATTCACTGTCAGGAACACTGGTGCCCCTCAAGGCTGTGTTCTGTCACCTCTCCTGTTCTCCATCTACACCAACAACTGCACCCCCTTGGCCAATTCTGTGAGAATTGTGAAGTTTGCTGATGACACAACCGTCATAGGTCTGGTCAAGAACGGCAAAGAGGAAATCTACCAAGGAGCTGTGGAGAAGCTTGTCAGTTGCTGCACTAGACACAATCTGGTTGTAAACCCTTCAAAAACTCTAGAGATGTTAGTGAACTTCACACCCATGTCACCACTGTACATCAAGGGGGTGGAAATTAAAAGAGCGAGTGAGACTAAATTTCTTGGTGTGACCATCTCCAACAACCTTAGCTGGGAAAGGAACACCACGGCTCTACTGAGGAAAGCACAACAAAGACGCAAAAGCACAAAGAGGCAACTGAAGAAGGCTGGTCTGTCAAAAAGCCTGTTAGTGCTCTTCTTCAATGCTGTCATAGGTTATGTACTATGTTTTTCATTTTCTGTCTGATCTACTAAAAGAGACAAGTGTAAAATCCAAAGAACAGTAAAGACTGCAGAAAGAATAATTGGAGACCCCTTACCATCCTTGCAGGAACTGCACAAACGCAGAACTAAAACACGGGCAGAAAAGCTACAATACCCTTTAAGTGGTGTGGCTGCTATCTCTGCCTCTGTAGTCCTCCCTAAAGCTTCTGTATCTGTAGTCATTCTAATTACAATAAAAACAGTCAGGCTGCACAGCAATCTCAGTGATTTTAAATCAAATTTTCAAGAATCATTGCTTCTTTCTTCTCCTTGTTGCACACAGAGAAGTGTACACTCGCTGCTTGTGTTTGTCTCACTGCATGGAGGGAGTTAAATGTGAACCATATGGCCACATATGCTCCAAAATCATCCTTAGCTTAGCTAGGTGATTGCCTGATGTTTACAAAATTTTAAATCAGTTCAAGGTATTACCGAGCACATAGGTTCATGGGAAATTTTGCCCTCTCCTGAGCTGTTTTTTTCTGATTCTCTAGGTTCAGGGGAATTGCATTAAGCACCCATCTTATAATTGAATGTTACTGTTAATGCACTATAGAGCAGTGCTGTTTTTCAGTCACCGCATTTTTCAGTAAACACTAGGAAAATATCAGGTGCTAAAAACTGCACCCACTGACTTTTCTTCTTATTTGAAATGCCCACTTGAATCCAAAGAATCCAAAAGAATGCCATTTACACCCCTGCTCTACAGTAATAATAGTAATTTGTAATATTTGCCATTGGTAGCTAACAAAGTATGCTCCATAAGGGCATACCAAGGCCTGATGTGCCCAATCTACATTGATGTATCTTACACTAAATCGATCTTTCCAAAGGTATAGAGCAGATCATTTTGTTGGTTAACCATAAAAAACACAAACGTTTGCCCCCTCTTCTCCGGAGGGGTGATCTTTGGGGAATATATGGTAGAAGGGTTGAAGGTGCCGAAAGGTAACAGGAGACTATTGCTGATCATCTCAGCAATAGCAAGGAAACCTATACTACAGGCCTGGATATCTCCAGACCCGCCCCAGTTCAGAATATTCTTTAAAAAAATTGCAGCTGTTCTTCAGATTCGATTGGACAGATACGGCATCCCATAAAGAATCCAAGGTTGAGATCGTTTTAAACACTTGGGAAAGTTTCATTAACACTTTGACCCCAGAGATTAGAATCAAGATCAGGGACACACATAGAGACACGGAATGGTACTTGACCAGATTGTTAACAGGAGACCCTCCAATGGGGGAGTGATCGAGGCTGGGGTGTCTTCCCAGTCCATTCTCAGATTCTCAGTCCTTCACTGAACCGCGGTCGTGGTTCAAAATGGAAACCTCCAAGGAGGCAGGTGAAGTAGAGTGGAGTGAAGTGGCTCCCAAACGAGCGTGATACCAAATCATTGTTTGTTTATCATCGAGACATTGCATGACTTGGTCCACATGCATGTGATTTACATTACCAATGATGCTGTCAGAAACTTTACAGATTGTATATGACTTTTGTACTTGTATGCCTTTCCTCAATAAAAAATTGTTAAAAAAAACCCACAAACCAATAGATATTGAATCTAGTTGCTCATCTGAAAGTGAATCTGTTACTAGAAAAGCTCATAATGGAATCTATAGGCTGACTTCTTCTGGATTAAATCAGAACATTTATTCCAATTTTCTGGAGCTGGGGAAAAAATATTAACTGCTCATTAGAAGTTTTATATATCTGCTGTTTTTCAGGGGGCCCAATTTGGTGACCAAAGTAATTTATTATTGTATTAGTAATAAAACTCAGCAATATTTATATATTTCTATTTTCTTGACAGTGAGGTGTCAAATAGAGACAAATTAAAATTGTATTGTTCTGTGTTTAGTGGTTTTAGGTACAAATAGTTATCCAGACTATTACATATCCGATGTTGCATTTATGGTGTAAGAACCTTGTTTATAGCAAACTCCATGACCCTGGAGTCAATGTGCTGTTGTTACTATGTTTGCCAAACTGACAATGCTTATTATTCTATAATTTGTCAGAGGCCCGCATATTCTGTCAGGTTCCATCAGAGCGTCAGAATCAATTTAAAATCTTGTCATAGGGATGCAGCTTGTAGGTTTGATTCCATGAACAAATGTCTTGTTAAAATTCTGCATTGGTACATGTTACATCGGAGGACCCAAACAGGGTTGAGTATATGCTATTAGTGCAAAAGACCTTGGGCATAATATTACATTACGGAGTCAATAAAAATGTAGAAGATACAACTGCAATCTTAGACAGGAAGGTAAATTCTCCTACACGTGACATGTTCTGTTCTGGTAGATATGCCATTATTTGTCATATAGTTTAGCAGACTGACAACTGATGTTTATAGTGGTAAATGATGGTTGCAGTAACTCTTAACAAGTCTAAAGTTTAGGTATTATCGAGCAGTTCAATATTGCCCTGTGGCTTAAACACCATGATCAAAACATTTCACTGAACTAAACATTTTTTTATCCCGGATCTAGATACTACACTGATTTGAAATGTGTGAATTTATGCCTCAGAGCATAATTTGATGGAACTTTGTTTGCCAAAAGTCATCATTAACTTTAAACTAAAGAATTTGAAAACTTTTTAGGTTTTGTAAACTTTTTATAACATTAGATCTATGTGCTAAACGTATCCGTGAGGAAAAGAAGATTTTTAAATGTGCTTAACAGAACTGTAATTCGCTTTTTATTTCATCGTCATATTATTTCAGCTATCTGCTATCCCTTGTTTGAACCCTGTTCAGAGCAAAAGGATATGATGGAGCAATTTCCTCCATATTATTAGTAGTAATAATAATTATATATAATAACTGTAATTCTATTATCCAGTGTCTATTTGCCAAATTGACAAGAGGTGTGTCAAAAACAAGACCCTGCAGCTTTGTTAATAGCTGGACAGAAACAAAGTTTGTCTGAAATAGGTGAGCTCTGATTATGGAGGATTGATGTTTTGCTACCCTTATCACTGAAGAAAACATTTGTTTGCTGGACAAAGCATTCTTTCCTTAAAGTGGACCAACACCCAGGATTTTCACTATCCTGGGTGTTGGTCCACTTCAGCGGGGCATCCGAGATCAGGATGCCCCGCTGTGTGAAACCCCCCCAAAAGCCCCCCAAAAATTACCTTTTTGGCGACGGACAAGCAACGGACAAGCCGCCGCCGCCGCCCGCGCGTCCCTCTTACGGCCATTCACAGACGGCCGGCGCACGCGCGCACTGCTAGAGGCGCGGGAGGCAGCGGTGGCTGATCCGTCACCAATAAGGTAAGGTTTTTGGGGGCTTTTGGGGGGGGGGTTTCACCCCGCGGGACATCCCGATCTCGGATGCCCCGCGGTGAGGGAGGTGATCGGCCCGGGAATCTTATAGATTCCCGGGCCGATCACCCCTGGGTGTTGGTCCACTTTAAAGTCCCGGTTCAGACACACACTAACTTCCTCCCACCTTATCCCACATGGGAACAATGAAAACTGAGCAATTTCAAAGCTGTGATTTCTAGAAACCTGAATGGCTGAATAGGTATATATATATATATATATATGTATATATATTTATATTTAATAACTAGGCAATGGTAACACAGATACACTCAAAAGATTGTAGGAACTTTTAGATATCTGGTAATCCATGTGGTAAATAAAGAGATATATTGTTGGTAAAAAACCAAAAGCAAAAACAATTCAATACTATATACAAGCCACCAAAGTGGATTTAAATTATAAAATAGATAGGTTAACAACATGCAGACCAGAAAAAAAGAACACCACAAGTTAATATAGCAAAGCAAAAACACTGCTAAAATGTATGGTTAGTGCTTGCAACATAGTGATACTCTCTTGACAAGAGTATCTGTGGTTGGTTATGGCAAGACATCAGTAGCAGCTAACTCTCATTAACCTTCCTGGGTCAATGCTCTGACCTGTTCCCACTGTTCCTCCCAGCTCTTCCGCTGCTGGCCTCCTCTTGAGTTCATAGCACGGCCGTCCTGGTGGGGGCTTCTCCCAGCTCCCCCCTCCCCAGTTCACTTATACTGCACTTCTGCAAGCCTGAAACTTGTGAAAACCTGTTGTGCTGAACTCTAGGTGGGTAAGTATTGGAATTTCCCAGGCACTGAAACTTGTCTTGCCAAAACTATGCTCACTCCACCCAGCATTCCAAGAATATTCCCAAGATCTTCCCCCAAACCTTGCTTGCTTGTTTGTTTGAAACTGATTTTATTGTTTAGTTTCAGAATGCTGATACTAGCTAATTCAAAATACAGTTTCTGCTCAGGCAGTCCAGGCCTGCTTATATTCTAAGCAGCTTCCCATTGATGTCATGTCATGATAGATTTTATTGTATATTCACATATTTAATAAATAATTTATATTTAATAAATAAGCAAAATTAATAAAGTTCTCTTTCAATCCCTACACTATTGTATATTTACAATGGTGTAGCTTTATAAAGCTGGAGCATGCTCTGTTGTAGTCAGAGACAGCTGTGGGAACGATGTGACTTGCTGTGTTTGCTCACATTGAGAGCTCCAAGGGACAGAGTAGTTCTGGAAGAATGGAATTGAAAGAAGAGAAACTTTGGATCCCTGCTGTGGCTTCTACCTGGCAATGCAGGAAATGGAGGAGAGGCAAATGGGACAGGCATCAGGTGAACTAATCCTAGATCCTTCCCAGGGACTCCATGATGAGCTGTTGGGGAGTGTCTTTTATTAAGAGACGGGGCCTCTTGGAATAGGGGAGGGGACTAGAGGGGTGACACTCCTCTAGGCCACACCTTCTGTGATGTCAGCAATGATGTCAGGGATTTTCAATGGAGTCCCTGCCTCCAAGTATAAAAGTTGTCTCCCCTTGCCCTCATTTCAGTCCCTTGTTGGGTAGTGAGGATGAAAAAAAGAGGAACCTATGCACTGGAAAGGGTCCTTAAGAGCCCCAAAAAAGGAATAGGAGATGGTGCGGAACAAATAAAACCCGTCGGACCTAAGGAAGACGGCACCACACCGTGATAATTGTCATTGTTCAGCAGCTGGCCGTTCTCCCTCTTTTATATATAAGAACAGTCTAACTTTCATACTGAAGATGTCTCTGGAGATGGGCTTTGCTCTGCCTGGGCCGCATCTGGTCACTTGGCTTTATCCGATCACTGGCGTTTCATTCGGTCACTGGACCCATAACCTGGTGCAGGCTTTACTGGAACATGAGTGTAGTAAGTGAATGTCACCTTGAATGGTGGACAGAAAAAAAGTCATAGAGTGCAGATCAATGTACAGGAATTCCAACAAACTCTTGAAACTACAGACAAGCATTTGGAGACAGTAACATCTAGTGCCATAAATGCAGCCAAACCAGGAAATATAGACAAAGCTAGGCTGTTGAATCTCCAACAGCTTTGGGTGTAATGAAAAACAAAAGCTCATGACACAGTTTGCAGGTTTAACTAAGGATCAATGTTTAGTGAAACTAGGACTGAGAAGTTCTGGGGAGGAGGGTTTAGTGGAGCAGTGTGAGGAGCTTTAGGGAGGTTCTCGTAAGTTGGGATGGCCTCGTTTTCACTTTTCCTGGTGAGGTATTGTTGTGTACCTGTAATGACATGTAGGTAATAGACCAATAGAAAGGTAGATGTTAGAAGCTATATACATGTCATCTCCCCGTCTAAACAAGGGCAATGAGAAAGAGGGATCCTGTGGCCCCTGTGGTCAAATCCCAAGGTTTCTCACAAGGTTCACTACTCACTTTTTTTGGCTCCAAAGCTGGCATACCTGGTTCCTTGGTGGAGCTCTGCTTACTCTTCATGGTGATCATGTTTAATAATTTCTTTTTGATCAGTGTTTACTATTATCTTCTGATTGTTTGGTGTTTGATTAACATATTCATATTGATGGGCACACTTTATTAACACATCATACAGGCAGCGTATTAACCTAATTTATTTGTAGTGTTTTCTTATCACTTTTTTGGTTAGTATTTATAATATTTTTTTAATTGTTTTGGAATTTGATCAGTATTTCCATATGAACAGGATTACTTACTTATATAGGTAGCTCATTAATCTTTTTTTTTACTATGAGGCCGATTCATCAATAGCGCCAGGTAGCGACAGATGAGCGACTGAAGTATGGCGCTAAGAGCGCCGCTAGCGTCAGCCGCGGGCGGTAGCGATTCGCTATAGCAGGCCTCCTCAGTCGCTACCTGGCGTTGTTGCGAACAACGCCTACATTGCTGAATATGATGTTGGCCCTCAGCTTTGTAGGCGCTGTCAGTCAGTGTGACCACGCTATTCTACACAGCGCCTGTTAGCTTTGCTGTGTCCTGGCCATCCAGTACCTTCTGAATAAAACACATTGCCACATTTGTTAAAAATTTAAAGAGTTTTTATTTTGTGTTGAAAAGGAAATTCAATTCAACCAGATATTCTAATATAAATGCAAAATAAAACATAATTAAACACATAGCCACATTTTTTTTTATATTTTATTTGTTAAATATAAAGGAAATACAATTAAACCACCAATGAGAAATAAAATTAAAATAAAAACAGAACAGAGAAAAATGGAAAATCGAAAAAGAAAAGAAAAACATAAATGAGAACGGAAAATAGAAAAAGCAAAGAAAAGCAGAAATGAGAAAGGCAAATAGAAAAAGAAAAGAAAAGCAGAAATGAGAAAGGAAAATATTAAAAAGAAAAACATAAATGAGAAAGGCAAATAGAAAAAGAAAAGAAAAACATAAATGAGAAAGGAAAATAGAAAAAGAAAAGAAAAGCAGAAATGAGAAAGGAAAATAGAAAAAGAAAAGAAAAGCAGAAATGAGAAAGGAAAATAGAAAAAGAAAAGAAAAGCAGAAATGAGAAAGGAAAATAGAAAAAGAAAAGAAAAGCAGAAATGAGAAAGGAAAATAGAAAAAAGAAAAACAGAAATGAGAAAGCAAAATATTAAAAAGAAAATAAGAAATAAGAAAGGAAAATAGAAAAAGAAAAGAAAAGCAGAAATGAGAAATAATATGAAAATGGAAAAGGGAAATAAAAACATAAATCAGCCAGAAAAATATAATTACTATAGGAAGTCGAATGCCAAGGAAACGTTCACCAGAATTAAACACATAGCCACATGTATCTATATAGAGTAGATTTTTTATTCAAATCTACCTAAAATAACAAATTTACAAAAGAGAAATGGTAAAGTAAAATTAAAACAGAAAGGAAAAAGCAAAGTAAAGTAAAATAAAGTAGGGAAAGTCCGAAATATAGATCACGGTGCCCGTGTTTGTGCCTGAAAAAATAAGAAAAGTGCAGTTAGTATAGATATTTAAAGTAGTATAGTTGTAGCAAATACCAAAATGCATTACTTGATAACCAACATTGGCGTCTTACACCCCCCTTAGAGTGGTTTGGGTCATCTGACACCCCCCCTTACAATGGTTTTGGTCATCTTACACCCCCCTTAGAGTGGTTTTGGTCATCTTACACCCCCCTTAGAGTGGTTTGGGTCATCTTACACCCCCCTTAGAGTGGTTTGGGTCATCTGACACCCCCCCTTACAATGGTTTTGGTCATCTTACACCCCCCTTAGAGTGGTTTGGGTCATCTTACACCCCCCTTAGAGTGGTTTGGGTCATCTTACACCCCCCTTACAATGGTTTTGGTCATCTTACACCCCCCTTAGAGTGGTTTTGGTCATCTTACACCCCCCTTAGAGTGGTTTGGGTCATCTTACACCCCCCTTAGAGTGGTTTGGGTCATCTTACACCCCCCTTAGAGTGGTTTGGGTCATCTGACACCCCCCCTTACAATGGTTTTGGTCATCTTACACCCCCCTTAGAGTGGTTTGGGTCATCTTACACCCCCCTTAGAGTGGTTTGGGTCATCTTACACCCCCCTTACAATGGTTTTGGTCATCTTACACCCCCCTTAGAGTGGTTTTGGTCATCTTACACCCCCCTTAGAATGGTTTGGGTCATCTTACACCCCCCTTAGAGTGGTTTGGGTCATCTTACACCCCCCTTAGAGTGGTTTGGGTCATCTTACACCCCCCTTAGAGTGGTTTGGGTCATCTTACACCCCCCTTAGAGTGGTTTGGGTCATCTTACACCCCCCTTAGAGTGGTTTGGGTCATCTGACACCCCCCCTTACAATGGTTTTGGTCATCTTACACCCCCCTTAGAGTGGTTTTGGTCATCTTACACCCCCCTTAGAGTGGTTTGGGTCATCTTACACCCCCCTTAGAGTGGTTTGGGTCATCTTACACCCCCCTTAGAGTGGTTGGGCTCATCTTACACCCCCCTTAGAGTGGTTGGGCTCATCTTACACCCCCCTTAGTGTGTTTTTTTCAACATTTTGATGGGAGGTCAAATACATTTAACCAGTAGTGCAGTACTTGCATTAGAGTGAAGGGTAGTTAGCTTACCGCAAAAAAAGAAGTGATCAGCCTTTCCCTTAGCTCATCGCCAGTCTGGGTGTCCTCACTTCTATCTGCGGGCAGGTTGGGGATTTCTGGCACCAGTGCTGTCTCCTCGGGGGCTTGGATTCGGTGACAAATGCAAATGTTGTGGAGCACACAGCAGGCAAGGATGATCTTGGAAACCTTCTGTGGGCTGTAGAGCATCTCTCCTCCTGGCCGTGCCAAACAGAGAAAACGTGCTTTCAGCAGGCCGATGGTTCTTTCCACAATGCTTCTGGTCTTGCGATGCGCTGCATTGTAGCGTTCATGGGCAGAGGTCCGTGGGTTCCTGACCGGAGTCATGACCCACGTTCTCTGCCCATATCCCTTGTCCGCTGTAGAAAAAACACAAGGAGAGAGACAGCAATTAGTACTAGTACATGTGTTTTGGTGGTAGTTTGGTTAAAATTGGCTTACTAGGCCACATATTAGCAAAATACATTGACATGGTTAATTTATTACCCAGTAGCCAGCCAGCTGGCATTTCGTTGTTATCAAACTTCCGGCACAGGACTGTCCGCTGCAAGACGTAAGAATCGTGGCATGAGCCGGGGAACCCCGATCTCACCGCCCGCAGCCTCATGTCTGGGTCACAGACCACCATCACATTCATTGAATGGAATTGTTTCCGGTTTCTGTAGGACAGCTCCTGTGCACGGGGAGGGCGGAAAGGGATATGTGTACCATCAACGCACCCTAGCACATTCGGGATCCCTCCCATCAGATAGAAAGCATGTTTTATTTTGGCAACCTCTTCCTCATCCTCAGGAAACCTGATGTAAATTGGGATTAAATCACAAATTGCCAGAACTACCTGGATTAGTATGCGGCTCATAGTAGCCTGGCTTATTCCGCTGAGGAGGGCTGAGGTTGCCTGGAAGGTCCCTCGTGCCAAAATATTAAGAGTGGCACACAGGCGTACTATGCCTGGAATGGAATGAGTGCGTTTGGTGGATGGCTCGATTTTGGTCTTAATCTGATCATATAGGGACTGTAGTGCAGCACGATTCAGACGGAAGCGGCTCCTGATCTGCTCGTCACTTAAGTCCCATACTGAAAGGCGGATTGCAAAGGAGCGGGGTGCCCTAAGCCTCACAACACCCCGCTCCCTTTCCTCCTGCTCTTTCAGCATACACATACATCCATCCACCCAGACACCATACATCACCCTCTTATCCATCACACACACTAAAGATATATACAAAAAAAAAAAAAAATAAAAAAAAACTAACACACAACACACACACAAACAATCACACTCCACACACACCCGCTACAATGCAGCTCACCACAAAACCAGAACTATAGTGGTCCAAACCACCAGCCTGCTGAAAACCCGCTTTCTAAGTTAGGCACAACCAAGAGGGGAGTTGCTGCACAGCCCACAAAAGGCCCCAAAATCAAGCCTCACTTGCTGTATGCTACACAAGATTTGCAGATGCCACCAAAACCAAGCTCCTAAAGAAACAGCACTGATGTCAGAAATCACCCAACAAGCCACAGAGAGTGAGGACAGAAACCAGACAGAGGCTCAAATGAGCTAAGGGAAGCGAGCACAGCACCACACCACAGCCTTTGCCACAGTGTAAGAATAGCAGAAGCTAGAACATTCCTTCCTTTTATACTTCATTTTCTAAAGTGACAGGTCCGCTTTGCCGCCTTTTGCGTCGCTCTGCTATTTCCGGGCGCCAATTAGCCGACCCAGGTGTGCGTAAAACAGAGTGCGCACGCGCACGCTAGTAGCGCAACTAGCGTACTTGAGCCGTAACTTGCGTGCATTAACGGACATGGCCCAAAAATCAGGGGTGGACCAATGAAAGGGAAGCTGCTGTTTTTTTAAATAGCCGTTAGGCTAACCACATGTCACAAGGGTTTGAGATACATCAGTCCATTGTTGGATTTGGGTGTGTGTTGTTTGTTTAATGAGGTCTGTAATGAGTTAATTGGCTAACACACATGCTTCTGTCAGTGCAGTGGAGGTGTGCCTAGAAGGAACTGGGCTGTATGTGTGAATCAATTAAGTGGGCTGCTTTTGGATTGGCTGTTAGAGCACATAAAACCTGCCCAAGCCTAACACATTGCGATGCCATTCTGTAGTCTGCATGCGTGCTTGTTGGGTGTGTATTTGTGTGTGTGTGCAGCTACAGGATGGAGCCAAATTCAGGACATCTGCCGGCCACAGCAGGCCCGAGTAGGAGTTTGGTGGGTGCTGTGCGCAGACCTCCCTTACGGAAAAGGGCACAGCCTGAAGGTGGGGCAGCACCCCAGGCTAAGCGCCCAGGTGCCAAGAGGGAGCCTGAATTTAATTTGGCGGAGAATAATCATCTTGTGCGCCTTACACTTGCTAAATGGGAGCTACTCTTTGGCTCCCAAAGCAAGTCCATAGGCAAACAAGAAAGAAGCAAACTGTGGGATGCCATTGGTGTGGAGCTTAGTAGCACAGCTCAACACCCACGTAGTGGCCCATCCTGCAGGAAACGCTTCTACACTTTGCGAGGGGCCCTTATGAAAAAGATGAATCACGATCTTGATGTGGACAGTGGGTTCATCCAGGCTCCAAAGAGTACCTACAGGCCGTATGAGGAGATGCTGAAGGCCAAAATCCCACTGGCTCGGCTGCAGGGTGTGGATCCTGGGGATGACACCACCGGTTGGACTGAAGGTACATATTTTCTGGCTTTTACAATAACCTAATGTTAATGTATGTGATTTGCATTTTTACATTCTGAACAACTAACAGTCGGACCTGTGAAGTATTACATTACAGCTCAAACATTTGGTACTTTTCTGTCTGTTGCTTTATGCATAGGTGCACATGCTGCTGTCCGGGATGTGCCTCAGGACACCCAAGCTCCTGCCCTTCCAGCAACCTCAAGGCTACCCCAGTCTGCCATTGAAGGTATTTACCCATAATTTGGTTGCTGGTTGTTTTGTTAACAAATGGGTGTGGGAGCAGCTCAAACAATCAAGGTTTGCCCTGTTGAGTATTAATAATATGTGCCTGCGCCCTAATTGCACGCCCACTGTAACACTCACAGCAACTAACTAACAAGGCCCTAACATGTGTAGATATGTAGGACGCCAGAGATGTGTAGCCATATATCGGCATATCAATGTGGGAGCCACACTTGGCTTGATTAGTGAATAATAGTGAAAGAGCTGCTCACACACCTTAATGCATGTTGTATTTTGCAACGCACATTAGCTATGGCTCAATGTTGGTTTTATTTTGGCCTAGCTCCCATGCCCTTGGCCCCAGCATCTCCTCCGGATCCCACCTACTCTTTGGATGTCGGTAAGTGCATGTGTTCACCTTGCTTGATCCACTTTTACTCAAGTGCATGTGTCTCATTCTTCTTTTTTCTTGGTAGGCCAAGTGACTGGTTCATCTTTGGACCCCACTTCCGATGTTGCCGGTCAACAGGACCCTGTTGGTGTGTAGAGCAAGACATAATGTATCCTTTATGCTGTTTATGTTACACTGGTTCAATTTGGTTAGTCTACTAAGCTACATGTTAGCTTGGTAAACTTGAAGATGCCTCTTGGGAGTGCTGGTTGCCTCCCCAGGGTCAGTCTATTAGTTTTTTGAGTGATAGCAATGTATTTTTGCGGACATCTTTTTAGCCAAACATTCCCCGTAGTAGTTTGCTGATTATTTAGATACTTTTTTTTTTTTTTTTTTAGTTGACCCGAATATCGGAAGTGGCTGTCCAGAAAGGGCCCCTCAAGTTCCAGCTGCCAGAGATGAGGGTAAGTGGTTTGGCCTTGCTCTAGTCTGTATTTTGGCTCTACTTTTGTGCCACTTGCTTCTGGCAACTTGTGTGTCCACATGTATTTTCAAGGTCCAAGCTCGAGTGAGGACCCCACTCCAGACATCTGGGATATTGCGGGTATGTTTAATTTAAGCAATGTTTCTGATGTGATTTGCAGAAATTAGTGCGTCTTAGTCCTGTAACATACATGTTAACAATCTGAGTTTAACAGAGACCTTTGGTCTAGTGTGTATTTGGGAACTTTTTAGAGGTATGGCCTCGATAGCCTAACCAGGTTACATTAGAGTTTGGCCCACAGACCTACTAACCTGATTTTCCTGTTTAGCATATGGCAACTTGCCCGACATCTCGGATGTTGAATTGCCACTCTCTGGCAGCGATACCTCGAGCCTACCTGTGCCGGAGGACACGCAGGTAACATGGCTGATGTAGACGACCTCGAAACACATTGGCATATTCGTGGGTAGTGGAAGAAGCAACATGTCACATTTCCTTTCATTGTTGTTTTGGCAGGAGGCGGAACCAGAACCCCAAGCTGGGACCTCTTCCCAAGTCCCATGTGGCCAAGCTTCAGAGGCTCAGACAAGGGTAAGTTGTATAGTGAGTGTTTATGGTAATTTTTTGGAGGGGCATAACTGCATTGGTTCTGTTTGACTAAAATGTGGTTTACTATTTGTTTAGCCTCAAACCACAGCAAGAGGAGGTGTGGCACCAACCAGTGCCGATTTCTACGAGCTAGGGGTCCGGATGCTGGAGGACTACAGTCGCCAACAGCCGCGTGATGGAACTAATGAGCGCATTGCGGCGTTGGAAAATCAGGTGCTGATGTGTCAGCAACAAAATGAGGCCCTGCAGCGCCAGGTGGACCAGTTACGGCAAAACCAACTACAGAACCAGGACCTTGGTCGGCTGGCAAATGTAATAGAGCAATCTGTACAGCGCCAGGAAGAAGCAATACAGCGCCAGGCAGAATGTCTCCAGCGGCAGGACCAAACTTTGTTGTTGCTACAACAGCTCATACAACAGCAGTCTATATTTTTTACTGCACTGTTGTCCCCCAACACCGCCCCTAGCAATGACTCCCAACCTCCCCGGCCACCCAGCAAAGAATATTAATTTGTAAACCTTTTTTTATGATTTATGTAAATATATTTTTGAAAACCACCTCTAAATTGTGTTTATCCATACATGTGAAAGCGAACTACACAGTCATGGATGATTTGCTCCATCATCTCTAATATTATGCCACCATTTATGTGCCACATTAATTAACATTGCTTACTATGGTGTAAACATGTACTGGCTCAAAATGGCTGCCTAATTTTAGACATAATGGTTTTTTGGAATCTAAACCTATGCTGGTCAAGGAACAACACAGTTATTAGTACAAAAAATTGTATTTTAAAAAATTGGCCCAACACGGCCAACATAGGCCAACAAAGCCAAAAACAATACAAATACAAATGGCAGCCATCCCCCCCACCCTAACGTCTCCGACGCCTCTTCATGGCCAGCAGCATCCCTTTCATCTGTCGGAAGGCCCGCCACAGTCTGCGATGCTGGCGTATACAAGCTGTAGAGATGTGATTAAAAATAATATGTTAGAATTTGATTGTGAACTCAACATACACAGATGTAGCAATGTAATGTCAGTGTTTCTAACTTGCTAACACTCACATTAACATTGGTGAACAATGTGCCCTTAACATTTAAAATTAAAGGTTTAATATTGGCTTGAAAACATGTTAGGACAACATACCTTTACTCTTAAAGTGGACCAACACCCACAATATAGTTTATCATGGGTTTTGGGCCACTTTGTTGTTGCTCACAGATCTGTTTATTCCCTGATGTGTGTATCCACACAGTAATCCATAGCCACTCACCTCTCCATGCTCCAACGTGATTGGCCCAAAAAACGCACGCTAACGTCTATGCAGGGAACAGGAATGTACAATCCTCTTCCGCCGCCTCTTCACGCATGTCACTCTCTGGCTGCTCATGGGGACCCGGCGGCCATTCACAGAGGCCCAGGGCGGACAAATGCACGTCTGGAGTGGTGCGCGGGAGCCAGCGGAAGATAAGTTCCGATAATTAGGGGTTTGCTTGGTGGTTTTGACCCGCGGTACATGCAATTATCGTATGTTCCGCGGGGTGTTAGTTGTTAGTTGTTGGCAAATTAAATGTTTAATGCACATTAAACACCCTTGGTGTTGGGCCAGGTTAACTCTTGCAAATGTAATAATGTTTATGGCCAAGTAAGGACATTTATGTCTTTAGTCCCAGCCAAACATCAGGGCCTAAGGATGATCCAAGTTTGCCCTATAATGTTATGGGTAAACACCTAATCAGGCCCATTTGGTTGTCGATACGCCACAAATAGTCCGTATGTGTCCGTAACAAGAATGTGAGGCAACTATCAAGGATGGTGACTGGCATGTTGGATTATTGTACAAACACATTTAACCTAGATGTGTGTGAAATTCACACATTGGTAAATTTAAAATGTCTACAGATGTAACTAGAAGACAAAGGTTTCACAAGTATTTACCCATATGAATTTGGATGTACTCACCATCGCAGCTGTGGCGGTGGCCCATGCTGCTGGCCGTCCCTGGAGCTGGTGTGGGGAGGAGGAATTCTGCCTCCGTCTGCGTAGCAACATCTGTCCATAAAAAAACAAAATACAAAACAACATTTAGTGGAGCTATGACACCCGAAGATTTGACATCCATCTGGTTATTGAGTCTTACCTAAAAAAAAACAGACATGTTTACATACATGTTAAACGATATTTACTATATTCCTGGTCCATTAGTTAATGTGAAGTGTTTATGGTTGCCACATGTATCCGTTATGAAAATCTGGCACTAACCTTTACATTGCAATGTAAATGACTCATTACCAATTTAATGGCTAATGTTACCAGTGTGCAACATGTGTTTGGCCTAACTACTTAACGTAAATTAACTATTGCTAGCACACATCATGGTGTGGCCAGAAACATAGGGGTGGTTGCCAGTTGGCTAGCACTGTAGTGTTGTTTGTGATGTTAATGTACATTAGCAAACCAGCTGAGACAATGGACCAGGAAACGTGTCTGTTAAAAGTGGTCCAAGACCCAGGATTGTTAATATTCAGTGTTTTAGTCTACTTTGGCAGAGCAACACAATTTTATTCCGCCACCGCCCCTGCCTTCCGCACATCACTCCTCCAGTGTGTGCGCACGCGCATGCCAGTATGAAACAGAGCGCAGGCGCACACACATCTCGAGTGCCACACAGGAGGCGGGGACAATGGCTTCTGCCACCCCCAAAGAGGGAAGTAGTTTGTGGTGTTTTGTTGGGGGGTGGCCCTGGGTGAGGGATGTGATTGGGCAGGGAAGGCGCGAGAATCCAAGAAATATCATCAATGTTTGTTGGTCCACTTTAAGGAATGACATAAATTCCAAAATGAGATGGCTAACAACATACACTTACCACGACTATGCCCGAGGAGGATTTGACGCCAAAATGCCATGGAGGTGCCGCCTATATGATGCCCTGCAAATTAGAGAGGAATGGCAAGGGCTAAGCACAAATGGTCAGATGAAACCTGTCACAGACTAACAATTAAAACATGTAAACTCACCAGGGGATGAAGCGCCACTTGAAGCCCAGGGAGGGCTCTGAGGAGGAGGCGGGGAGCCTCGGCTCCTCACACTCTGCTCAGAAGATCCACCAGGCAAAGGGCCACCCTCCTCCCTCTCACTCCCTGCTTGAGAGTGGCCCCTTGCCTGGTGAGAGTCCTCAGACTCAGAGTGTGAGGAGCTGAGGCTTGATCCAGCCTGCCCCCCAGCAGCACACTCCTCTGGGGCGTCATCCCCTTCCTCCCCTGGGTCCTCTAAATAGGACCCGCGGGAGGGACCCTCCCCCGATGACTCCCCCGAGTCCGCCTGCCTGGTTCGGGGGAGGAATCCCTTCCCACGTTTCCCCAGGGGAGGACGCTTATCTGTGTGGAGGGGGTGAAAGCAAATAATTAATATAAAGAGCAAAAAAGGACACAGCTTAGCAGATGATTCTGCACAAAGGCAAAAAAGAACATAAGCTTTAACTTACCTGATGCGTAGGCATCATATAGGCGGTACACGCCTTCTGGGTCCCGGCGCTTGAAATCAGACCATTTTTGTTGTATGGCCCGGATGGTCAGGTCGGTCTTGAAGCGCCGGGACACAGTGGCCTTCACCTCCATGGCAAGGCGTTTTTTAGCTCCTGGGGCATAGTCGTATTCGGCCAGGCAGAAGTCCTATGAAAAAAAAAAAAATAATAAAAAATAAATACATGACATCAGAACAATGTCATAAACAGTTATACAGAGACAAGATCAAAGTGGACCCACACCCAGGATTAACATTATTCTGGGTTTGGGTGCACTTTTGTGGGCCACAACTATTGTGGGTGGCCCACTGTCTGCAACCCCCTTGGAAGGCCACAAATACACCGCTGAGGACACTCCCACGTCACTCCGCAAGCCAAACACAGCGCTCCACGCCGGTGTGGTATGCGCATCCAAGGCCGTTGGGAGGTGCATACCAGCTCAGCTGTGTCTGCACGGCAAAGTACGCATGTGGCGTTTGACTCTAACAGGGAGTGCGCCTGCACACAAAATGAAAATATGTATGGCGCAGGGGTACACCCTGCTAGAGGTAAGCGCAATAGGCATCCGCAACTCACGCATGCACAGATGGGACGGGGCAGAGGTAATTTTTATGGCCCTCCAGGGGGGGGGGGCCATCCCAGCAGGACATCCACAATGGGGATGCCCCACGTGGAGTGTTACATTTTGGCCTGAAAACAATACAAATTCTGCCCCTATCCCCCCTGTGTGTTTATCAATTTTTAAGCTAAAAATACATAAATAAAATACTCACTTTCACCACCTGGCCATTTACACGGCTATCCACCCGGGTGCGCCTTTGTTTCCTTGGCCCAGGAGGGGAATGGGTGGGAGGGGTGGTATTTGGGGAAGGTGAGGTAGGTGGGGGAGGTGGGGGAGGGGTGGTGGGTCCGGAATCTGAGGAGGAGCTGGGGAGGCGCATTACTCTGCGTTTTGGAGCCATATTGGAAACGCTAAGGAGGAAACAGGAACCGGAAATGACGCAAGCGACATTAGACCAAAAAAAAAACAAAAAAAAATACGCTCCGCGCCCCAGCAACAAGCTATTCTCAGCTATGTGCAAGCTAAGTGGCGGAAAAACTAAAATGAATATTTAAAACAAGCTATTGGCCTAAGCGCTAGACAGTTTTACCTTAAGGTGGCGTTGAAACGCAAAGGAGGATCCCGGAACCGGATATGACGCTAGCAACTGTGCTTCTAAATTCAAACACAAACATGCGCGCAACAAGCTAATATCAGCTCTAGGCACGCTAAGTGGCGGAAAAATCAAAAAAATGACGCTGCAAAACAAGCTAGGGCCAAAGGCGCAACGAATTATTAGCTGCATTTAGCAGGGGATTCTACATACTGTAATGCATAGGTCCTTCTAAAGCATACACCGTTGTGCTTAAATATAAAAATCTTATTCCTTCCAAAATTCATCACACAATCAAACTAGACTAATACCTGAAAATGTGGCACACATGAGAATGCATAACGGGTTGTTATGAGCTGGTACGACTGAATGTTAATTCTGCTATATGTGGCCAGGCACGCTCACAACTACAGTGTATTCATTAACAACGACTGGGGTCGCGGAAAGTGAATTCCTTGAAACTGGCAGAAGGACACATGTATGAACAGCACAGCGACGCACAACGCAGCGCAGCGAGGCACAGCGACGCTCGCGCCGCCACAGAGCGAATTAAAACAGCGACTGCACAAACACCGACCAACACAGATTCATCAATGACAGGGCTGCCGAATAGCTTGGGCGCTGACAATTTCTAAGAGCGAACGTGACCGACCAACCTGACAGGCTACAAAATAGCTTTACAAGGCCCGTTTGTGTGGAAAACCAGCGATTTTGATGCCAATGAGTTTGGGTGGAGGAGATGCAATTCCCATGTCACTCACAACATTACATTGTGAAAAAAATTACAAAAAAATAAAACCTATAAATAACCAGCCAGATTCATAAAACATATCAATATAAACATGTGTGGAATTTTGTACCAACGAAAAAAACCCAAAAACAACTAAAAACAATCATTGCAGCGTCTGCCATTGAAATGTATGGGAGAGCGGCAGGTAGCGCCAGGTAATACGTGTCGCTGTGAAGGAATTTGCTGCGGCGCTGTTCGTTCCAGGCGGCTTCATGATGAATGCCGCGCTTGCTGTCGCTCTCGCCGGCGCTAGCCTCATTTAGCTTGATAAATGCGTCATTGTGACCGCCGCCGGGCGTACTTGAGTCGGTAGTCGCCGTTAGCTGCCGCTACCTGGCGCTCGTCAGACACTACCTGGCGCTATCGCTTGATGAATAAGGGCCTATATTGATTTCTATGCACCGGAATTGTGAGATTTTTTGTATTAGTGATTAAATATCTTTGTATGTATTGCTCTTCCTTTTGATTTATTGGTCTGCTGGGTGTGCATTATCTTTACCTTTGTACTGACTTTGCTGTCAGCTAGAGGTCAGATTAATTAGTCCAGTTGCTGCCAGGAGGACCTCTAGCCTTGATTTTAATGTGTATGTCAGTCATAGCGATTGCAGGAAAGGTGAGTACTGTGTGGAGAAAGAGAAACTATAGGGCTTGTTTTTTTGGAACCATCCCACACAGCGAAGAAATGTCTTCATTTGCTTTTGCTTAGTCTCCACCTCCTCCCTGTCTATTGTCATATGTTCATTGTGGCCCCACATTTCGCCCATCTGAGTCTTGGCTCCCATCACTGTGGGGGTGGCTGGTGGATGGGCCAGGTCTGTACAGTGGGTCCGGAGGGGTCACGGCAGATGGTGCAGCTGGAGGCACAGGGGTTGGCACAGGTTTAGGCCAGGCTGCTGGCTGGGTGGTGGAGACACTCATGTTTGTGCCAGCTGTTTGCAGTAGGGTTCCCCCCTGGACCAATCTCCATTTTGCAGGCAACTCTTACCAGTGATGGGAACATGCCACCGATTGGCATCAAAGGTCCCCAGCACCCCCTGGTAGGTGTCCCGCCACCCACTCCTCTACATGAGTGAACTTCAGGCTCTTTGGCAGCCCACCACCAGCAACCTAAAAACAAACACAAATGGAGAGTGGTGCCATGTGAGATCCAAACTCCTCTCTGGTCCAGCACCATTTACCCCTCAGCCCTCTCTTTCTGATTTACTGTCTTACCATGATTTTGAGATCATCCCACTTCTTTTTGGCCTGGCCACTATCCTTGGGCTCTGGCCCCGCACCTGTCACATTACAGGTAATCTGGGATGAGATCCTCAACGATTTGGGGGTAGAGCAAGACCGGGACCCAGAAAACCTGTCTTAATGGTCCCACACGCCATCCAGCAGGACCTCCAGTTGGGCATGATTAAACTGCCCACTTCCCCTGGTGAGCTTGTGCCCAGCCTGGGGAGGCCAATACTGGGGTCTGCTGGGTGGCATGTTGGGGAGACCGAGCCACTGTTCCCACTCTTGGAAGGCATAGTTCACAGGCTACTGGCCAGGTAACAAGCATCCCCAGCTGCTGCTTTGCTGTTCTGGTGCTCAAAGACAAACAAGGTTTGGGTCAACTTGATTGCACAAAATAGCCCAGACCCAAACCCTGGCTGCCTGCTGAAGGCCCAGACTTTGAACAGGCCAACACCAACAGGGTGCCAACCCACATGGCCACTATCACATATGCTGCTCTTGCCTGTTTGTAGGGGATGCTGGGGGCCCAAAATGAGTGTATTGAGAGGGGAAGGGAATGTGGCAGGATCAGACAGGAGCCCCTTACAATCTTCCAGTAATGGCAGATGGATGCGCCACCTGGCCTAGGTTCATGTCAAACCCTGGGGACACCCGCCTTCTTTGTGAGTTTACAGCCTCCAATCTCCACAGCTAGCTTCACCTTTAGCCAAGCCCCTGTTTTCTGGGATGCTTTAAACGCCTCACCGGACACGGTTGCCCCCAGCACTTATTAGCTCAAAGGATGTAAATTCACAGAGGTGAAGATGGATGAACCGAAGGTAAGAATGGGTGTAATCGGGTAGCCGAGGTAAGTATAGATTACGATTCGGGTACTCCGGAGGAAAATACAGAGAAGGTCAAGGTCACACCAAGGGTAAGACCAGGAGATCAGAGAACTTCAAGGCACCAGGGATGAGACGGGTTCATATTTGTAATTCAAGCTGAGGTCGGTACAGGAAGCAGTCAGGATATCCAGGCTAGCGAGGTCAGCAGCAGGTAATCAACACGGGGGGGCAGTGACAAACTGGAGAGGTAAAACCTTTATAGGGCTGAATCCAACGGGATTGGACAAAGGGGAATGTATGTGACAAAGGGGAACGTACTGTAAGGGGCTTACCTCTGCCAGGGGGCCCGCGGTGAGTGTCTACTGGGCGTTGCGGTGCTCGGCGGTGCTCCTGCTGCTGAGATGCTCCCGGATGATGTGGCACGTCACTCTGGCAGCCTCCCCCGCACCTCTCTAGCTGTGCCGACGCACGCCCCACAGTCTGTAAATTTCACCACTAGGAGGCGCTGCACTGCAAGTGGAAGGCAACACAGAGTCCCCCACACCTGATGGGATTCAGGGGCTGATCAGCCTTGCTGCCAAGACTAGCCAGCCCCCGGATAGTGTGTCCAATCACTCACAGTGTTGTAAGTTACACCAATCAGCACATACACTCCCCCCCCCCAGGGTGGCCATTGGTCAATTCCCCAATAAATATGGAGTCAGCCCAGTACTCAGTGCCCGTGATAGTCACTTGTGATTAGGGTGTGATTCTGTAAGTTATTATCTGTTTTCCGACTCAGCTTGATCGACCATCCCCGTCCGCTGCCTGAACCGACCTCTGCTTTGTCGGAACGTGAACCTGCCTGCTCCTCTGGATACCCCGTAATCTCTGACCTCCCGGCCTGACCCTTTGGCTTCCCCTGACTACGCACCTGTCTCATCCCTGTTTTCTGATGCACCTTCCGGACTGACTACCCATGAACGACCTTGGCTTCGAGATACCCTCGTGGTTCATCGGCCTTCACCGTAAGCAGACATCCTTTGTGCCTATTAAGACCTGAGGAAAACCGTGTCTGGTGGGGGGGACTTGACTATAGGCAGAAGCGGCGGTGGAGATTGAGGGTTGTCTGCTTACAGAAGGCTGGTGTCCCGCTGGGCATCACATTATCATGGGCCACTAAATGGGCCAACTTTTGGAACAGGTGCAGGCCCTGAACACGGCCGTGGAGCACCTGGCACTTCGAGTGACGGCTCAGGAGAACCGTCCAGCTCCTGCACCCCCTGTGCCGCAGTGGGCAATGGCCGCCTATCCACCGGAGCCCAAGATTCCCCCTCTGGAAACGTTTTCGGGGGACCGGAGTAAATTTGCCAACTTCCGGGATGCCTGTAAGCTCTATTTTCAGCTTCGCCCTCATTCTTCCGGCTCCCAGAAGCAACGGGTGCATGGGGGTCACCAATCCTGGGCTTTTGGCCTTTCACCACAAGATTCTGCTCGCCAAACTGTTGATGAGTTCTTCAAGGCCATGGAAATTCTGTATGACAACCCGGACCAAGGGGTCACTGTCGATGCCAAACTATGTTCCCTAAGATGGGTTGAAGACTGGCAGAGGAATATTGCTCCGAATTCCGACATTGGGCAGTAGATTTGTTGGAATGATCCTGAATTGTGTGGACAATTTTGGCTTGGTTTGTCAGAGGTCATAAAGGACATTATGGTTAATCATCCAGTACCCAACACCTTGGATGAAACCATGCAATTGGCCATCTGCGTTATTCGACGCATTTGAGAGAGACACCTGGGAAAAGGGTCCCATTCCGAAGTCTGCATGAAGGTAGAGGCATCAGTCCCCTCTTCCTCTGAAGAGCCTATGCAGCTGGGGGCTACTAAGGTTTCCGAGTCTGAGAGGAGGAGGCATCGGTCGGAAGGGCTATGCCTTTACTGTGGCGGAGTCGGTCACCTGGTTTGATCCTGCCCTCAGAAACAGTCGTCGGAAAACTTCAGAGCCTAGGTGGGGTCGAGGAAACCCACCTAGGCTGCAAGGTATTTCCTCTTTGTTGCTCACAAGTTACATTGCCTGTTGAGGTTAAATATGATGTGAGATCGAGGTCAGTTGACGCCCTCTTGGATTGTGGGGCTGCTGGGAATGTAATTGATTAGGGCCTGGCGCAAGCCTTGAAAATTCTGTTGCAAACTTTGCCCAAGCCCATCAGAGTCAAGGCCATCGATAATACCCCCTTGTCGAAGGCTCATCCAGTTCAGAACTCCTCCTGTGTTTATTAGAGTGGTTGCGGGTCACACTGAACTAATACGTTTCTTCCTCCTGAAGATGCCTCTTACCCCTTTGGTTTTGGGACTTCCCTGGCTGTCCAAACACAATCCCCAAATTGACTAGGTCTCTGGGCAGGTTATCATGTGGAGGCCACAGTGTTTTCAGTCCTGTCTTGAGCTTCCTGTACGGGCCACCCACTTGACTGCTGAGGGAATCCCTTCTCCTTATGCAAATTTTTCTGACATGTTCTCCGAGAAAACCGCTGATGTACTTCCTCCACATAGGCCTTTTGACTGCCCCATTGATCTTTTACCTGGAACTATGCTGCCCAGGGGGAAGATTTATATTTGACGCGAGCAGAGAGTAAGGCCATGAAGCAATACATATCTGAAAATCTGCAAAAGGGTTTTATTTGTGCATCCTCGTCACCAGCGGGAGACGGATTTTTCTTTGTTGAAAAGAAAGATGGTGGCCTGCGTCCTGGCATAGATTATAGGGGCCTGAATAAAATAACAGTTAAAAATAAATACCCCCTTCCTTTAATAGAGGGACTCTTTAATAAAGTAATTGGGGCCCAGGTTTTTTCTCAGCTTGACCTAAGGGGGGCTTACAATTGAATTAGAATCCAGCAGGGAGATGAATGGAAGACTGCCTTCAATACTCAGGACGGGCACTATGAATACTTTGTACTTTGTCATGCCATTTGGCCTATGTAATGCTCCGGCAGTCTTTCAAGACTTTGTCAATTAAGCGTTCAGGGAGTTTTTGGGCTGCTTTGTAGTCATTTACTTAGACGATATACTAATTTTCTCTTCAACCTTGGCCGAACATAGGGTACATGTACGATTGGATTTACAAAAATTAAGGGAGAACCGCCTCTACGTCAAGCTCAAAAAGTGCGTGATTGAAGTCTCTGAGGTTCTGTTCTTAGGGTACATTGTTTCCAAAACTGATTTGACGATGGATCAGGCCAAAGTATCGGAAGTCCTCCAATGGGAGCAACCCAAAGAGTTAAAGGGGTTACAAAGGTTTTTGAGGTTTGCCAATTTTTATAGGCGGTTCATTAAAAACTTTTCCACCATGGTAGCCCCACTCGTCTTTACTCCTACTTGGTCGGGCCGATCCATCCAGGCCTTTGAGGACCTAAAATCTGCCTTTAGTTCGGCACCTGTGTTGGTCCATCCTGATATTCACAGAGCCTTCATTGTCGAAGTAGATGTCTCTGAGCTTGGTGTAGGGGCAGTCCTCTCCCAGTACAGTGGGTCCCCTGAACGCTTCCATCACTGTGCTTTTTTTTCAAGAAAGTTTAATTCAACTGAGTGGAACTATGATATTGGCAACCAAGAACTTCTGGCCGTGAAATTGGCCTTTCAGGAATGGAGACATTGGTTGGAGGGGGCCCAGTTCCCAATTACAGTATTCACAGATCACAAGAATTTAGAATACATTGAGTCAGCTAAAAGGTTAACCCCCCGTCAGGCCCGTTGGTCTTCTCCCGATTTAATTTCACCATTACTTATAAACCCGGAACAAAAAATATTAAGGCTGATGCCTTATCCAGAAGTTTCACCATTGATAAGACCCCTGTAGAGGAGATTCTACCCATACTTCCGCAGCATAAGGTCATAGCCGTCATCCAACCTGACCTATCGATTGAGCTAAGCCGGTTTCAAACGGATTCTCCTCCGGGCAAACCCGATCACCTCCTCTTTGTGCCTTTGTCCCACCGTCTGAAAGTATTTCAGCAGTTTCATGACTCCAAAATGGTGGGTCATCCAGGGGTTAAAAGGACCTTGGCCTTTCCCGTCATGTCTGGTGGCCATCTTTCAGGAAAGATATCCAGGCCTTCATTCAGGCCTGTAAGATTTGTGCCCGTAATAAAAACCCTAGGTCTACCCCTGCGGGACTACTGGTGCCCCTGTCCACTCCTTTACAGCCTTGGACACATTTGGCCATGGACTTTATTACTGATCTGCCACAGTCCCAGGGATATACCATTATCTGGGTTGTGGTAAATCGATTTAGCAAAATGGCACATTTTGTTCCCTTAAAAAAGCTGCCCACGGCCCCAGAATTAGCTCAATATTTCATATTTTTCAACTACATGGAATCCCAGAAGATGTGGTCTCAGATAGGGGGGTTCAATTTGTGTCACTCTTCTGGAGGGCTTTCTGCACCTGGCTAGGCTTCACTGTCTCTCTGTCCTCGGCTTTTCACCCCCAGTCCAATGGGCAAACGTAAGTCATTAGAACAATATCTCTGTTGCTTCACCTCCGATATTCAGTCAGAGTGGTCCCAATTTCTTCCCTTTGCCAAATTTGCCTGCAATAATGCAGTTAACTCCTCCATGGGGGTATCACCCTTCCGGTGTGTATTTGGGAGAGGTCTTAAACCGGACCTTCACCATGATTTATTGAAAAGCCCAAACCCTTAAAAAACGATTCCCCAGCATCTAAAATTAATATATTTTAAGTTTTTTGTCACTTACTTATTATTCTTTCCCCCACTGGGCTGCAACTCTGTTCAGGACTTTAGGATGCTTGACTCAGAAGCATCACATACTGAGGAAAGAAGAGCAGGATAAAGTACAGGGGGGGGGGGGGTTATAGCTGTGCTTTGCTCAGACAGAGCTAGGGTCAGGAAAAGGTCAGCAATCCCAGAATGCAGAGCGACGCAGTCAGAAGGCACTGCCATCTTGGATGTTTAAAGGCTCATAACATGCAATAGATGCAGGTAGGATGATTTTTAATGTGGGCAATCTGTATGTACAGGGTGTGGGAAACATATAAGATAGACTCTTATTCAGAGTGAAGGACCGCTTTAAGTTCTCAGCACTTTCAGGCTCCTCTTCTGGTTTGCCTTCTCTAGATGATTGGTTATCCCAGTAGCCAGATTTATGGGCCAAGATTCAGCGGCATTTGGTCCAGGCATCAGGTCATCAGAAGATCTTTGCGGATCGTCATCGATCTAACAATCCAGACTATAAGGTGGGGGATTTGATCTGGCTCTTACCCAATTTTACAGAAAATTAACCAAGTCACATACAGACTCAAACTTCACCATTCTGAGGATTTGTAACTCCTTTCATGTTTCCCTCCTTAAGCCTGCCAGGGGAGTGGAGGAGGATTCCTCTCCTTCTCCTATCCTAGTTGATGGTGAGCAGGAGTTTGAAGCCGCACGAATTCTGGATTCCCATTTCCTTCCTTGCAATATTCAGTTGACTGGAAGGGGTATGGTCCAGAAGAAAGGAGTTGTGTCCCAACTAGAGATGTGCATGCGGACTGTTTAATTAGAAGATTTCATAAAGAAAATACTCTTAAACCCAGGGTGGAGGGTCCTGGGGCCCCTCCTCAAGGGGGGAGTAATGTAAGGGACTTACCTCTGCCAGGGAGCCCGCGGCGAGTGTCTGACTGGCGACGCGGCGCTCCTGCTACTGAGCACGGCCGCCGCTCCCCTCTCTAGCTGTGCAGGCGCGCGCCCCACAGTCTGTAAATGTCACCACTAGGAGGCGCTGCGCTGCAAGTGGCAGGCAGCACAGATTCCTCCACACCTGATGGGAATCAGGGGCTGGTCAGTCTTGCTGCCAAGACTAGCCAGCCTCTGGATAGTGTGTCCAATCACTCACAGTGTTGTAAGTTACACCAATCAGCACATACACTCCCCCCTAGGGTGGCCATTGGTCAATTCCCCAATAAATATGGAGTCAGCCCAGTACTCAGTGCCCGTGATAGTCGCTTGTGATTAGGGTGTGATTCTGTTAGTTATTATCTGTTTTCTGACCCGGCTTGATCGACCATCCCCGTCCGCTGCCTGAACCAACCTCTTTGTCTGACCTTGAACCTGCCTGCCCCTCTGGATACCCCGCGATCTCTGACCTCCCGGCTTGACCCTTTGGCTTCCCCTGACTGTCTCATTCCTGTGTTCTGACGCACCTTCCGGACTGACTACCCGTCAATGACCTCGGCTTCGGGATACCCTTGTTGTTCATTGGCCTTCACCATAAGCAGACATCCTTTGTGCCTATTAAGACCTGGGGCAACCGTGTGTGGTGAGGCGTTCCTAGCGTCCCGGCAAATGGGGGCTTGACTATAGGCAGAAGCGGCAGTGGAGATTGGGGGTTGTCTACATACAGAAGGCTGGTGTCCCGCTGGGCATCACACGTACAGCTGCAGCACCGCCAAGGGGCATAAAAGAGATGCACGTGTGTGCAAGCATGTACAGAGGAGCAGGGGTGATGGTGGGGAAACTCGGCGCCACTCGAGCCGGCACCTGGCACAGATGAGGCTGCCTGGCGGAAGGATTCACAGTCAGCCGCCCAAGGATGCCACAGGACCAGGCTGGAGGTAAGTGCACTGTGACAGTGCGTCAGCGACTCCTATCCACCAGTACTGTCGGCTTGGAGAGCTGGGGCCAGAAGGTTGCAGGAAAAGAAGGGGAGCGACAGTGGGTGGAAGTAGACATGCGATGCCCTGGAAGAAAAAAACTAGAAGAAGGTAAGTCACACTACTTACATGTACTACCTACGATGCCTCCACAGGAATCAAGGGGGAAAAGGTAAGTCACACTACAGACCTGCACACTACATGGAATGGCCTCGAGGGGGGGGCCACAAAGGTTCTTATAAAAACCAACCCTGTTGAAGTATGCCGCTATGCCTCTGCGGTAACATACAACTGAAAAAAGGTACAAACTCAGCTCACAAGACGAGCTCCAGCCAAAACCATAAATGCTTGGCTAAAGCATATGCATACACCAAGAAATCAGGATGCATACGCCTGGCCAAGAATTTCTTATGACAATTCCCGGTTTCCAAGGTCACTTCCGCAAAAAAATGAGCATTCACGATGAGGTTATGAATCAGGCTTCATGTCTGTCAAGTCCTACAATGTTTACGAGAAAACCAACTATTTGTTCAACTTGAAAAGTGCTAGTTTGAGAAGGACTGGTTTGAGAACTATTGGGGTTAATTATCTCTTCCGCAGGAGTATAAATGTACTTAAACAGGGTCTCCACCATTCAGCAGTAGCCAGTACCCAAATCTTGCAAAGAGGTTCAGCGATATGTGGACTTGTACCTGTTCCATCACCAACATGATTAAAAAGGACACCAGATTCTCTTGGTCAGAAATGGTTCAACCGGCATTTTAAAATTTTAAGGATCTGTTCATCTCAGCTCCCACTCTGAAACACTCGAAAAACAGCTTCCCCTTTTTTCTTGGAGGTCACTGCATCAGAAACTGCTGCCAGGCCAGCGGTCTGGGGAAAGGGATTCCCTACATCAAGTTGCCTTTTTCTCCCAAAAACGTTCCTGGTAGTGATGTTGGTAGTGGTCGATATATTTTCTAAGATGGCGCATTTTATCGCACTAACAGGATTGCCCACTTCAGCATAGTTAGCTAAAATCTCCATCAAAAAATGTATCCATCTCCATGGTCTCCCAGATGACAATTCCCATAGGCAGTGTGGCATTCCCCCTATCCCATTCCCATAGGCAGTGTGGCATTCCCCCCATCCCATTCCCATAGGCAGTGTGGTATTCACCCATCTCATTCCCATAGGCAGTGTGGCATACCCCCACCCCATATGCAGTGTGGCATTCCATCCCATCCCATTCCCATAGGCAGTGTGGCATACCCCCATCCCATATCCCATATGCAGTGTGGCATTCCCCCCTCCCATTCCCATATGCAGAGTGGCTGAATTCACCCCCACCCCGAAGCTGGAGATAATGAAAAAAAATATATATTTGCAGACTCACTGGAGCCTCGCGCTGCGGCCACCGGGACACCAGTTGATGAAAGAGCGGTGGGCAGAGAGAGGGCAGGGCAACTTAACCCCACACACTGGCCACTCCCACCGGCTGCATGGAATGGGTGTGTGCATGCAGCTGGCCCGAGAAGTAGAGTAGCGGCAGTGCCGGCAGCGGCCAGAGCAAGGTCAGTTGGCGGGGTTCAGTTACCTTGCCCTCTCCCTGCCCCCCACTCTTTGTGGGGGCCGCAGCGTGAGGCTCATGTAAGTATCTCTTAAGTATATCTTTTTTTTTACTTTTTTCGTTGTTGTTTTTTTACATTTGGCCAATAAGACGCACTGACATCCAAGACCCCCCCCCCCCCCCCCCGCTTTTGGGGGAAAAAAATAGGGTGAAGAAAAACTGTAAATCTCAAGAATGTTACAAAAGAGTTACAAGCATGGACATCTAAAGAGAGAAAAAACACCGGGGGACCTTGTTCTCCTCTCCTCTCTGAGGTGCTACCACGACCAATATCCAAATTCCTGCAAAAAATGACTGTTATTCTTGAACTCTGTACATTGTGAAATCATATAACTTACAAATCCCACCCTATCACTTCACCTGCTTTTTGCACCCACACCTCCAGGTACAGGGCACAGCAATGGGGTTTACATGTGCCCCATCCTATGCCATCCTCTACCTGGGGTGGTGGGAGGATTAGCTGCTAGCATTAGGGGCCAATTCATCACCTTTATTGATAACATCCATTTTTGAGGTGGTTATATGACATTTTAGGTATTTGGTGAGGATCTGAAACAGACCTAGACTGTTTTGTTGTTATAATCAACCTAAACAAACTGAACTTCACTCTAGACTGTAATCATAGCATAGTACATTTCTTAGATATAACTATCACCAAAATCAGGTGAAATTTACAACAACCTTTCGAGCACAGCAGGAAACCCTATTCTCCCTGCAACCAGCAATCAACTGCTTTGCAGTATCCCTTTGAAGCAGAAGCAAAAGAACTGAGACTATTGGGTCGATTCAAAGAAACATGTAACAGCTTTGATTTTGGTGCCGATCATCCTATTTTTCCCGAACGCTCGTGCGCTCGTATGAACTTGCGAGTGATTCTATAAGCTAATACGTTTCTATCCTAAAATTTACGTCCGTTCGTATGGCAGTTCGCGAATCAGACCTATGTCAGTTTCCATTCTGAATTTTCCGTTTCATTTCTCAGGTTGCAACATTGGTTTTGCCCTTTTTCCTTTTTTGTCTGGACGTAAATCCTTCTGATCTTTCGCCTGCGCACTACAAACTTACCTCATTAAAGTGCATTCTAAATATTTGTTTTTTTATTTTTCTTTATTTCATTAATTTTGTAGTAACCAACCATTAATGAATGCATTTGCATAAGTAAATCTTACTTTTTTAATTTTTAGTTAACTTGCATTTTTTACTTGTGGATTTAATTTTAATATTTTGGCTTCAAATGGTACAACTTAACATTTTTGGAGTGGTTACCCACACCCTCTACATACAGATTGCTCTCAAAAATTAAAAGACACCCAGCAACTTCGGCATGTTATGAGCCTAGAAACAGCCAAGATGGCGGGTCAGGTATTATCGGGCAGCCTGCAAAAGGGCCTTGTGACTGTGTTGCTCTGCATTCTTTGATTTCTGACCTTTCCGTGCCCCCAGCTCTGCTGTGTCTGTGCAAAATACAGCAGTAACCCACATCCTGCACTTTATCCCGCTCTCCTCTCCTCAGTAAGTGTGATGCATCTGACCAAAGATGAGCTAAAATAATTAAACAAAGCAAAGGTAAACAAATACACCAATAAATTCAAATTAAAAATATTATTCTAGTACATCATTTTAAAAATAAATAACAAAGGACATAAGTTTCTTTAATTAACGCAAATATATGGATGTATTGCAAAATAAAGGTTTACATGCAAAGGACTAATTAAGGTCCACATTAAAATGCTTTTATAAGGCATACATGAAGGTATGCATTGCCATACAATTTATGGCCTCGGCCATGCTGATACATGCAGTTCATTGGAGCTCAAGACGCGCAGACTCCTCCACATAGCCAAAAAACCTGTTCAAGAACAGCAATCCGACTGCTAAAAGGTGTCGGAAGTGGCTTTATTTTAAAACGTATTTAGAGGTTGGAAAACTGCTCTCTGAATCACACGTAAACACATCTGATTATCCTAAGTTTTAGGTTTTGATCCTAAGTTTTAGGATTTGATCCTACAATTTAGGAACGAACTTCCGATGATCATAAGAGCATATACGAAATCGTACGTAGGCTTGTGCGAGTCGGAAATGGCCAAAAAAACAGGAAAAAATGACAAACACCCACCCAAACTTAGGATTCTAGATCCGAAATCAATTAACTTTTGCTCTTTGAATCGAGGGGTATGTCTAAAGAAATGGGAATACAGAGATAAATACCTCCATGCAGATAATTACAGAGCTAAGGAGAAGCCACATACACTTCTACTTGCACAAACAAAAGAAAACCTAATACATAACATACAACTTACATAGTATAATCACCCATTATTGGTACCTGTTGAGACAGGACAATATCTCACCTCATCCCTGACAAACCAGCAATAGTCTTTAGAAAAGCACCCTCACTCAGCCAGCAACTTGTGCACAGCCACTTTGATCTGGCAGCAAAGAAACCCTGTTGACTGAAAGGCATTTATGCATGTTGGAATGGTAAGACATGCCCTCTCTTGCAAACAGGACCTGACACTATTTTACCCACCAATAAAATTAATACTCTACATCACTTTGCTTACTGTAATACACCCAGAATAATTTACCTTGTTATCTGCCAAGCAATACCTTTTATATTGGTAACAAGAAACATCCCCTTCAAACCAGAATTCTCTGACATCTAGGGGAGATAAGGGATCCTTCTAGGAAATAATGTTTAACACACACAAGAATCCCTTTAAATTTGCCGTGCTGGATAGCACGCAGCGGAGATTGGGATAGGACTCTCCTATAGTTGGAAACACATTGGATAATAACACAAAGAGATTTGCAAAAGCACATGGGAGTGGGGGTGTAGCTGTATGGGGAGGCTCACAGTTTATCCATGTATGTTTTAAAGGAGGCTCTCATAGAATTAAGTTACGACTGCACCCACACAGAGAAACCATGGAGCTTGGTGGTGCAGCTTCAACATACCTCTGCCGTTGTGTGCCAAGCGAGATGTCTGTTTTTAACTCAATTTTAAAGACAGATTGCCAGATTGGCTGCTAACTAATTGAGTTGTGTGATGTGGTTCCTTTGAAAATTGTCTATTGTACTTGCCCTCCTCACATGCACCTACCAGGTTAGTTATAAATTGGTCAGAGTGGATGTTACCTATTTATTTAGGATTTTTGCCAGCTCCTATGTCTGGTGTGACAGGCTGGTTGGCTCAGTGGCTGGTGTGGGAGGCACATTTTTTAAAATCATGTTTTCAGAAAAAATAAAAACAACCCTCCCAATTCAGGCTATCACACACCATCACAATATATGGGTGTTACTTTTAATCCCCCGGCACCTGCACATTCTGCTTGTGTTTTTATGTCCCATTACTGCATCAAGCTGATAATATTAGCTATTTTTATTTGTGTTGCCCTGGATATTGTATTCTATATGTGAAAACTCATTTGAAAGCCTGGGGTATAAAACGTAACAAAAACATAGCAGTGAAAGGGTTGCCTAATAGCCTCTTTACTACCAAAAGCTTTAGAGAAAAGAAGGCCGCAAGTATGAAAACGTTTCATAATGAATAAAATGAGCTTCTTGTTTTCCTAAAGGTTCGCTAATGGCTTACTACAAAACTGAGCATCCTTTAGAGTACATTGCATTAAAGTTAAAGTACTGTGCCTACATGTACATGTCTTTAGCATTTGGAGTCTTAAACCCGCTAGGGCAAAGCATATGGATGGCAGCGGAGTGCTGTTGTAACATCAGAAAAATGTTTTTTACTGAGGAAATAAAATATATTTTTGGGGATTTTGGAACATTCAAGTAATTAGCATGTTTTTATGTTGACACAGTAGAATCTATTCAGCACCATTCAAGAATGCATTTTCAAGCACTATTCTTTGCTAATCACTCATTTGGACAGTCTCATGACTCCTGGCATATTTTATCAGCATATAATTCCACACATGCAGATAAAATACGCAAATGAGGAAAAAGCTCTCCTGAAAAACATTGTTTTGTTTTTGCAGGTTTTTGCTGTAGACAAACCCAGGCAAGAGCAGGAGAGTCAGCTTCACAATCTTGCATGCTTTTTTTCACTGAAAAGTGTCCATCTCTAACTGAGCCAACCACCCCGGGCACCAGATGGGGCTGGTAATTCAGAGCTCAAGGGCAGAACCACTGCTGCTATCTTTTGAATGGGGGTCACAGGTCCCACTCCTTCCATCCTGGGTCTCTGCCTGGAGTAATGGCCAGGAGTTGGGGATGGAGGCTTTTATAAGTCAGAGACATACACTTTCGGGAATCCTCTCATTTGACTAAATTTGTCACTGGAGGGGAAGGGTATAGAGGGGGAATTCCTCCCCCTTCATGTTCTTCCCCTTCAGTGATGTTAGAGTATACTACATGAGTGGAGCCTCTGAGTCATCTTCCCCAAGTAATATAAAAATGTTCTTCCACAACTGTCATTACCCAATAGCCAGGGGGATGTGGAAGAGCCCAATGTGCTTGGGCATTGTCCCGGTTATTACTAGGTACAAGGGCTGACAGTTCAGTCCTTGAGCCCGGATTTTCCAGCCCCTATGCTTGGGCATGCTTTTTTTCCTGTTTCTTTGGGCGGTCTAAAAAAATGTCACCCAGAAAAAAAATGCTGGCCCCCCTACCCTAAAGCTTACCGGCCTGGCACATCAAGCATAGGGGCTGGTAACCCAGTGCTCAAGGGATGAACTGGGACTTGGAAGTAGTAATTACCTTCTGCTCTACAGCACACATCTGGTGTTAAGCACCAGGCCCACGACAATGCTACCCACTGGTATGTCGGACAGGTGGCATGCCACCCCATTGCCCTTTGAACTGGTATAGGCAGACTTCACTGGGGG